>JAFJYI010000071.1:7500-2407500 GCA_019022655.1 Acacia acuminata
CCTAAACCCTAAACCCTAAACCCTAAAAGTTTATATTTTTTTCAAATATATAGTTGACTTTTTTTTTAAAGCTCAATTGACAATTTATCTAAAAATGTGTGGAATGGTGTCTTGGGGTATTTTTCTACATCAAGGGAGTTGATCAATTTTGACAAGCTCTGGAGATCTCGCCCCATTGTGTGTCTGCACTTATGGAGTTGTATTTGGCCTGCTTGGCTTCATCGATGGGGAGCTTCATTACTAAATTTTTGTTCTCTTCATAATATTTTTAAGTTGACCGTTTTAATATTGGCACTTATTAAAGGTAGAGCCATCCAGTTTGGCCACATTAAGGAAGCCTCGTTGATTTGACTACAGGAGGCATCTCAGTTAGCTAGGGCATGTGCATATATTGTTAGAAATATCTTCTGTACCTGGACATTGCATGTTAATATTTAGGTACCATTTATTTATTTAGTTTTCAAAGGTATTGTTTGTTGCTGATGTTTCAAATACTTGCCAATATGTTGGCATCATAACATGGATTATTTTCGGTTACCTATTTATTATTATAGACTGTTTGGCTTTGGCTGTGGTAGCTTGCATATGCAAAATGTTTTCCTTGGATTGATGAGATTCAAGAGTTGGAATCTGATTGGAGGCTTTCAAGACTTCCATCTTGTCATGGAAGAAGACCTACTCTTTTGGTGCAAGTGATGCCAGAGTTTCATATCAATAGGCCTTGCATTTGGCTCCATGGCAAGCTAACATCTGTGCTGTCTAATTGGACAATGATCACAAGCAAGACTCAAATGCATGGTATGGCTTTACTCTCTTGAGTTTCTTCTTGATCTTATTTACTGTTGTGCTCCCTCAACTTATTTGTTTTGGCAGGCAGCTTTCAAAGAAGATGTCTATGGGGGCCTTGCTGCTTGAAAGTGACAATTATGAATTTTGGGTCGCATTTGGGATATGTTTATGATCATAATGCCCTAAAGCAACTTGCTTTAATTAGAGGATTACAGTTGAATGTATCTCTAACTGGGAAGGTATGGTCTTGGGTCACCATTGAAAATCCATCTTATTAATTATACCAGTGTTACTGTTGGTTGTTTTCATCACATTAAGTTTTGTCAAATCAATTCTGATAGCAAGCTGATAGGCAAGAGGAAAGAATAAAACTGTGAGGGTCTTAACGTAATGTTTGGTGTTACAGGCCTTCACTTCTGTGCTTAAAATGTTATGTCAAGACATGAACACGTTCTTATGTAGAATTTTTGGCTATTGTGTGATTGTATATTTTTCAGCTTTATAGAAAAGAGGGTGAAAGGCTATTGACAAGGCAAGTATTGTGGGCAAGCATGTCAGCTGTGCCTGTGTGTCACAAAAGTTATAATTCTAACATCATTTATAGTAGCCAATTTATGTGGCATGTAAATGGCAGTTTTCTCCATATTTATTATCTTACTACTTTATTCTTGCTTTAGGGAGATTGCACCAGCTGAGGCATTTGAGAGCTGGTTGCGAGCTGTACAGATAATGCCAGTAATTTCTCTCTCTTTTCTTGCTAGTCGTCCATTTGAGCAAAGTTTTTTTTCTTTTTTGTATTATCCTACTGCAAGAATCTAAATTTTTTTTGGGCTCCCTCTCATCATTGCCGTGCACCGTCGGGGTCTGCCCCCTCATTGTCTCAGCTGGAGTGATTCTTTAATTTGTACCAATGTCATTGTTGTGATTGGATAGAGGGATTAGTAAGCTTGCCTTACACACTGGCCATCTTCCATCTTCACAGGTACGAGAGATTAGTAATTTGCTATGGTGATTGCATAGAATTTCTTGTCTCGTGTAAGGCTGCTGTGTTCTTTGAAATTTGTCCCAAACCTGCGTTTGATTTTCTGGTCTTTGGAGCTAATCAGCAGGCTGTGCAGCGTCCACCTCAATGCAATGAACACTAGCTCATGTAATGTTCCAAACTCACAGATCAGGGATGTATCAATCAATTTGGCGAGGGCGCTTCCTAAGGTAAATATTTAGGAGATTTTCAGTCTTGTTCTTTTTGAACATATTCTACCATAACGTTTTGTACTAAATTTCATATGAAAGCAAACTTCATATTTTAACTTTCCTTGGGGTCTGTTTGGTTCAACGAAGGGGAGAGGAATGGAGGGATTTTAATGGAAGGGAGCATGGTAGTGAAAGCGTAGTTTTTACGTAAAAACGGAAGGAGAATGAAAAATCGTAAAACGTAAAATCGTAAAATAAAACGGATTTTTTACCTGCATATGTATATAAGGTACCTGCCTTCATACACACATATACTGATCAATGCAATATCAATCAAAATATCTAACATTGTCATTGATCAAACCATATTTTTTATATGATTTTACATGATTAAATTGGGATTTTTAATGCATTTTCTGGGACATTATTGTATGATTAAGTACTAAGTTGAGTTATGAACATTTTTATTGAATTAAGTGTAATTAGGGGTAAAATGATCTTTATTTATTAATTACAGAAAAGGACCCAGATGTTTTTGAAATTTCGGTTCGCCCCAAAATAGTTTGAAAATTCTCACTTTAGTCCCTCTCCGAACTTTTAAAACTTTCACTTAAGTCCCTTAGTAAACTCGGCGCTTTTTGCAAAAACGTTGCGTTTTTACGCTTTAAAGCGGCGCTTTTTACGCTTTTACCCCTGATGCGTTTTTTCCACCACTAACACGTTTTGCCCGAAAAAAAGCGTAAAAGTGGCGTTTTTTGCGCTTTAAGCGCGATTTTGACTACCATGTAAGAGAGAGGACTAAAGGGAGCAGATTATCTCAGTATCTACTCCCTCCTCATCTCTCAGTATCCCTCCATCTCAGCCGTCCAATATTTGATCTAACCGTGTAGAGAGCGACACGTCATCCATTTCAAAATACCGCATGCGGTAGTTTTTACCATATGCGGTATTTTGAAATGGATGACGTGTCCCTATCTACACGGTTAGATCAAATATTGGACGGCTGAGATGGAGGGATACTGAGAGATGAGGAGGGAGCAGATACTGAGACAATCTGCTCCCGGGGACTAAAGGGATTTTAATATTTTTATATGGACAACATTACCATTATTCTGCTTAAATTGTCCTTTAAACTTGGGAGACTGCTTAATAAAATTATAAATGAGATTTAATATATAAAATTATAATTTTAAAATTTTATAAATAACATTATAAATATTAGAATTATAATATATATTTACTTAATAATTAAACCTATTAGTGATGGTTGAAATGGCAGATAACATATATAAATATACATATACACACACATGGCCAAAAAACACTATAAATATGTGGGTGTGAAATGGCTTAATGAAAAGAAGAAAAATGGCTTAATATACCATTACTTTGAATCCTTTTATTATTTTTATGAGAAATTTTAAATGATTAATTTATTCTTTTCCATCATGGATAAATATTTATAGTGATTTAATCATTTATAACCACGGTGGTATTTTCAAATTATTAGTTGAATTCTTTTTTTTACCATGGCTAACTTTTAAGTGATTATTTGTAATCTTTTTTGTTATGGTAGACCTTTTAGATTTTCTCTTTCATGTCCATTACTCGAATATTTGATTTGGCACATGGATAATTGAGTTTTAAGGAAGGGATTTTACACGACCTAACCCCAAAACCGGTAATAGAATAATAGAATGAGGGTAAAAGAGGATAATAGAATAAGCAATTCTAATTGTCATCTTTATATTTGTTTCTCGCTTTGCTGACGAGAATAAAAAGCGTAGTGACATGATTAAGCGGGGAATGGTCAAGAT
Source organism: Acacia acuminata (assembly GCA_019022655.1). Classification (NCBI taxonomy): domain Eukaryota; kingdom Viridiplantae; phylum Streptophyta; class Magnoliopsida; order Fabales; family Fabaceae; genus Acacia; species Acacia acuminata. The sequence continues at coordinate 11,301 of JAFJYI010000071.1, forward strand.
CATTTTACAATTTTAAGAAAAATTGATTTTAAGTATATTATATAAATATTCAGTGATAAAAATCCGTACTAAGACACTTAAGTACAGTCATAATATTTACTCAAAGGAAACATTATATGCATAATTTTAGGAATTGATTGTCACCAATCTATCTGTAATACTCCCTCTAGTCCTAATTACAAGACACATTTACTTAATTATTGAGAGATTAAATATAGTAATTAAATTAGTTAATTATATTTGTTTTTCCAAAACACGCTTATTTAAAATTTGAAGTAGTATATAGTTACTCTAATTCTCTGTTATTTGTTGAACCTCTCATATCTCATACACAACTTCTTCAAGCTCTCAAACAGTTTGGCGTCGTCCATCTCTCTCAACAACTTTCTAAAACACTTTGGTCATTTCCATTAATTTCCTCATTCCCTCTCCTCCTTGATTATTATTGAAAGAACATTAATAGGGGTAAAGTAGGAAAAAAAAATTGACAAATATAAAAATTATATTTTATATTTAAAATGAAAATCAACTCCTTAAATATGTCTTGTATTATCTTATATTTAAAATGGGGGAGTAATTAATTTTAGAAATATATTGTCCCCGCCTATATGTAATTATTAGGTCTATTCAATTTTATCTCTGTCTTTAATATAAAAGATATTTAGAAAATTGATTTTGATTAATATCTAGTTTTTTTGTCAAACTTTTCTCAATCTAACCCTATTAATACTCCTTCAACAATACTTATGAAGAAGAGAATTAACGAATATGACGATTTAAAAAATACATAGTAACTCCCTTAATCTAAATTAGATAAATACCAACAATAATTTGCATTTTGCAATGCCCTTTACTCTTTAATGCGGCACCCGACACCTCAGGAATATTTTTCCCAGTAACACATTTAACCCTCCTATTGCAATTTTCCGGCAAACAGATGTCTACCCATGTCGGTATACGGGAGGATTAACATCGCCCGATAAAAAATAAATAAATAAACTCAATCAGCCCCGATCTCCTAAATGGACTACGCGGATCATGAATAAACAACCATTAATTCAGGGGAGGGGGGGACTCATCCATATTTCAACAATGGTTTAACTGAGGAGAATAAAGATACATGTGTTCATAAGGCAACTATTCCTTGATCTGACAACTCGTTGTCCAGAATATGTGAATGTTTAGATGTACTTTAGACCCGAGATGTATTGTTGTCTACAGATTAAATACTGGGCCAGGGAATATATAATTCCTAATAAACCCAATATCCTAATTTTGAGCACATCCCCCATTACAATAGAAGGCAGATTAAGAGGTAGTGTAAGCAATGGGGTCGCGTCCGAAAGCTTAGCATAACTCCAAACGTACCTGTTAAAAAGTATATGACTAGGAAATGTAAGAATGAGGAGAGCCAAATTCTTCACCACAAAGGCCCAATCTGGCCCACCAATTTGAAGGCCCCATCCAGCATCACCATGCCAGACATCTTCCGATATGCTGTAGAGGGCAGTCAAAACCAAATAAACTGAGATCACAAGAATCACAGGAAAATATCTTTGCTTGTCCCCAAAACCAGCAACAAAATCGGAATCCTGGTTGAGCAGCAGCAAAATAGGAGCCAAGAAAAATATAGCCCGATTTGAGCCTCCAGTAATGTTAATATTCAATATTAGGCATATGGCAAAGCACATAATTGTAGCAACGTTACCAACAGCAGGCATCCATGCTCCATCTGCAGCCATCCTCTTGACAGTAAAGGAGGGAACAGTAGAGGCTCGCCGTTGCATGAACCTTGTCCTAGGTGGGAAGCTGGTAGATCCACCTTGACCAGAATAATTATGCCTAGTTCCACCTCTGTCAACTACCTTTTCCCGCAAAATTGTAGCAAGTTCGTATTTTATTTCTAAGGCTATGAGCATAAAGATTGCTGCATACAAACCAAGAAGGGATGTCCTGGCACCCTCAACAGCCAGCAAAGTCGTAAATTTCTTCTCCTCCTCATCCATAACTCCAATATCTCTATCTTGAAGGACATTTTTAATTCTCATTTGACCCTCCAACAGATAAGTAACAGGAAAGAGAGCCACAAGAAGTGCAAATACCCAAGGCAGAAGCTTAGTGCTAGAAGCAGAGGGAAAGTGGGTGAAAATGACAAAAACAGAGGCACAAACCATAGTGACTACAATGAGGACATGCAAGACAGCTGCCTGCAGAAAATACTCAGCAGAAATGTAGATACCAAGTGCAACACCTATGGATATGGAGTAAAAAGCTCTTAGTTCAACGATGTACTTAATAGGTATGATAGACATGACAGATGCTAGAGTGAGCAAAATTGCAATAATAAGCAGCCAAGAAGGCCAAGTAGCCTTCTGAGCCATGTAGCCATAAATTGAGATATCATCAGCCGATTGACGTGCAGCTTTGATTAGATCAGAGTGATAACTCAACAGCAGAGGTATTGGGGGCTGCATCAAGACGAAAAGTAGACCTGTAGCCACAACCAGCACTAGGCATCTTTTGGCAGACTGCAGGAACAAGTAAAATATCTTGATTACTTGGTACCATCCATGCATGAAGAAAACAGACATAAAGGCTTAATCCATCAAACAGAGACGCCTTCAAAAATAAAACCCGAAAGTGCCTCAACTTTGCAATGCTTATAGAATTTCCCCCATCCCAGGACCTTCTATGTTGCCAGAAAAAATCTGATAGATAGGATAGTTTCACTTACCAAAACATGGGAGAAATGGAGAGCAACTATAGGAATACAAGCTAGCCCTGTCAATAGTACACAGAAGCCCAGAAGTAAACCATCTGAGGGAGATCTCCCATTCCACCACTGGAGGGCTTCAAAAATGGTCTCACGGCAAAACCACACAGATGATGCAACCACAGATGCATGCACATAACCTTGCCAAGGTTTCATCCTTGAAACCATTCTAGATCTATCCCTACCAAATCCAAAAATAAAATATAATAAAGCCAAGACTGATGATAACGAACACATTAGGAATGCTTCAAACTGACATTGGCAAGATACTGGAAGAATAATTACCTGTATAGAAGCACTGGAGGGGAAACAGCTAACAAGAGAATGGAGGAAACCCAAACAACAGACTTGGATGCAATAAACAACATTGCCAGCTTTGCAGAATAAAGGCAAGTTAAAATCCAAACAGTTTTTGCTCCAATGCGATGATCCACAGATAGCTTTCTTACCAAAGCCAGACCCAAAAAAGTTGTCATAATAACCATATAGCTTGGATACATCACCTCATCCTCAAATCCATAGTAGTAAATGCTAGAGTAATTGAAAAATCGATTCTCAATGTGGCATATTAGCAATGCATGGCTTATCAAGCTTATCTCAGTTAAAAAGTGAAGCTTAGAAGGTAGAAGAGCTAAACCAGGAACTGCCATAGCTACAGCAACATTTGCTATTATAAATTTGCAGAATGATTTCAGCGACATGCCCGCCAACCAAATATTTAAATCCCAAAAGTTGTGCAGCACAAACCATGCAACCATCAAGCTTCCAAGTATAACAAAAGCAAAGTATGATGCCAGACTCTTCTTTGCAAAGAAACGAGCTAAATAAAAGCCAGCAACCGATGGGAGAGGAAGGAACTGCAAATACAACAGATATGCCAACTCAATTCATGTAAGAGTAGTAAAATACTAAAATCCATAAGGTTTCATGATACTCAAAAACTTATCCAAAGTGTGACCATCACTTGCAAATGTGAAAACCTAGGAAGCATATGCTCATGCAGAGTTATAGTGGAAACAAATTTAATGTTCCCCGGCAAAAAGATTGCAAAAGAGATATAAGCATCCTTATTGGTATAATTGAATTGGTCTAGAGATGATGGGGAACAATAAGAAGAGGGAAACTGACTTCCGTTAGGATTCAACAATATTTAGCAAAATGTGTGCAATATATTGTGCATCAGTCACAAGATATCATAAAGAAGCAAGCAGGGAGCGTCTGTGTGATCACGGAGTTTCATGATCATTGATTAAAGAGCTTATATTGCCTAAAAGAGTAAAGAGATGGAGACAAAAGTTTCAAAGAAGAACGGAGGGGGAAATCATGGCTACCAGAGCTAAAAACAGAACACCTTGAGGCCCAGATTGGTAAGATTACCTTTTCCTTACAACAAAATTAAGATAAATAATATCTACTATATCCAATTGCACATGTTACCAATACTCAACTATAACTATCTTTATCTATTATCTATTATTTTATAATAAGGGGAACAAGGAACATTTCATATCCACAAAACCATTTTTTATTTCATATTGTGATCACAAAGTACCTATTAGGTTTAAAAGGAAGTTTTATTGAACTGTCATAAGACCAATGATATTATATAGAAGTGAATATTGGGTATTCGAGGGATGGAATTTGGGTAGAAGAGATAAAGATGGTGAAATGAATGTTTGGCCATGACAACAACAACAAAAAGGAGTAGAAGACAAGATCTATAATAACCGTACATAAGGAAAAGTGGCATGACACCTATCAAGGAGGAAATGATAGAAAATCATTTTAGGTGGTTTGAAAATATTAAAAAAGGATTAAAACACAAAGCTAATCAGTGAGGAGAAGAGTTGAACAATAAAATTAAAAAGATAAAAAGGAAGACCAAAAAGGACACTTAAAAGTTAAAATAGTTATCAAACAGAATTTGTTTATGAATAACATGTCTGAAAAATCGGTTGTTGATAGGCAATCGTGCAATCCATATAACTTACCTCACTCACTGGGATAAGACGACTACTTCTTTCCCTTCCGATTTCATCATATTTTACAATCTAAGTGAGCCCTGGGTCTAGGTTCGGCTTTTTCACCAAAATATTAATTTTAAAAAAAATATATACCTAATTAAAGCGGTTTGGAAACATTTTACCAAAGCAATGCAGTTAGTGGCGTAAAAGGGGTTCACGCGACTAGTGGCGTAAAAAGGGTTCACGCCACTGACAGAAAAGTGTACTTCTACGTCAGAAAATTGTACTTTTTGTGTCAGTGGCGTAAAGAAGGCTCACGCCACTAGTGGCGTGAGCTTTACGCCACGACACAAAAAAGTACACGTTTCACTAATGGTGCGTGGGAGCCTCTCACGTCACTAATGGTGCAAGTCTGTCTGACGTTTTCAACAGCATTAATCCGATAAATAGTTTCAAAAGTGCATCAATCTGGTAATTTTTTTTTTAAATGATTATTTTGGTCAATTTCCCGTCTAGGTTCTCTTGGTTAGTCCTCTTCAAATAGCAATAGCAGCCATTGTCAATGGTTGGCACTTGGCACTAGGCTGATGGTGGGTGGACTTTTGAGCCCTACCAGCCCTACAATTTTCAATATCGTTTACATTGCCCATGCAGAATGCCAAACATAGTACAAACATTCAAAAACTCAAGATTTGAGTAATAAACTCGCCTATCAGAATTCCACATGATTCAAGAACACTACTAAAATAAACCACCCTCCACGGTGCCATATGCTTAGCTTGTCAAAATTTTGTGTTTACGAAGACCTCACCCAACGAATTTCTGAAAGTTAAAAGACCAAGACTGAGTCTGAGGCATTATATCCGTGGAGGAACTGGACTATATCATTGATTTACATTTACAGTCAGACAGTTCCGAGCATTTGAATCAGATAAGTATGCCTAGCTTGTCAAAATTTTGCCAGTTGTTTCCTAAGAAACGATTATACTTCCAAATGAAGGCATGCAACAAAGCCTGTTCTTCCATCAGAAAGTATCCTTGGCACAACAGTTCAAATTAAAAGAAGCCTTAAAAAGTGTTTCGGTACGGTGTTCATGGTTTACCAAAGTCAATGCATTGCAAGGTAAAGCCCCTCAAGATGCACCAAAACAATTATTGAAACTACACAGATACTCGAGAAGAACAGGAAGCGGTTAGGAGAGCGTACCACCACTGGAAACCCTATAACAAGTGCTCCTGTAGCACTGACTACTACGGCCAAAGTAGTAAAAGCCACCGAGCTGAAGGCGTCAGAAATCATACCCATGGCATAAGCACCCGCGCCAGCCGCTCCTCCAAGCATAGTTGTAGTCACAAGAACATAATTTAGAGGCGGTGGCACCTGGATATATCGCCCAAAAGAATGGAAAATAACCCTGATCTCCAAAGAAATAACGATGAAAATCATGGCAACGGCACCATTAACAACCCGAATGCTCTGCAGCTGGTTCTCACTCTTAGTGACCCACCAAAGCGCCCCCCTCGTGGATGCGTAAAGTTGGAACAGGAATGGGATAAAGAATAGAAGAAGGATATCACAAACTGAAGCAGCCGAAGAAAATACAATCGAGTAATGGGAAGCAATGTGAAATACAAGAGGAAAGAAAAGCAAATTCAGTGTATGGAAGCAGCTCTCAAGGGGACCAAGAATATAATTGTCATTAGGAACCTCCCCTCCGTGATACCGAGCTTCATGCTTGGTCTTGAAGGATGAAACTCGAGGGATTGAGTAAAGCCAGTAAAAGAAGCAATTGAAGGACATGAGATAGTACGAAGCATTGTTCATACCGACAGCGGAGATTGTGGCCCAAGTGAAAAGAGATGAAGCAGAAATGGGGACGCAGGCAAACAAAAGGCGCTCAAGAGCTAGGACTATAGAAGGGTTCTCAATCTGAATCCACCTAAACTGAAGAGAGGCCCAGGAGCCGATCAAGAAATTGGTTTCGGCACAAAGGAAGGCAGCAAGGATTGCAAGAGCTACAGAATTGAATGTTATGATGAGAGGGGAGCAGAAGAAAAAGGCTATCTGAGCAAAGAGAAGGGAGAACCATACACCAAAGAAGGCAGCGGGCTTAAAATTGAGGGAATCAAGGATGTAGGAGAACATAAGGCCTACAATCAGGGTAGCCACCACCGGGGTGCCGCCAAGGTCAAGGAGGAAAGCGGCACATGGTGCAAGAGCAACGGCGATCCTACAGTTGTGGGCAAAAACAGAGGGCGAGAATCGAGAGTTTTTAGCAGATCTCGAAGAGCCATCGTCATTGTATGCTTGGAAGCCACTGCTAGGGCTAAGATTAGGGCTGGGGTAAGGGTTAGGATCGGAGAAGTAGGATGAGCCAATTTTGGCGGTGGAGATAGACGGGGCGCTGGTCGAGGTGGATATGTAAGGACGGGATGAACGAGCTAGGAGCTCCGGCGACAGCATTTTCGCATTGCCCAGAGAAGGTTCTCGCTTCTCACTTCAGTTGACTGCGAGCGAAGCTGCGTAGCTTTAAAATCAGGGCCCGTTTGGAATGGAAAATTCACATAAATTCATAAAGTGGTTTTTTTTGTTTTTTGGTACAAGTGGCAAGCATAAACTTAAAATATAAAATACACACCATGTAAGACTAAGAACTAATTTCATCCCCGACAAGCATCTTGTTGAGTATGAACCGAGTTTTATATTTTGGGTGGACTGTTATGACCATCTGTAACTGCATATCATCTAAATGTGCCTCTTTTAGCAAAATATCTGCACATTCAATAGTTTCCCTATTCGAATGGAACAAAACAACATGTCAATCTCTGTACAATAACTGACATGTGGCTTCTATTTCAGCTTTAAAAGTAAATCCAACAACACTAAGTTTTTTTTTTTTTTTTGGTAAAAGTGACTTTTTTTTGTTACATTAAAATTTACATAGAGTAGACACCGACATGTCTCCAGGCTTAATAAACAACTAACAAATCACCCATAAACGGCGCTCTCACGTTGACCAATGGGAATCAAAACCCCCCCCCCCCCCCCTTTTTAGAGTAAAGGCCAACTGTACCACTTCTCATGCTTCTTCTTCCTCGGTACCTCATGCTCTTCTTTGTCTTTCTTCGTCTTTGGTAGCTCAACATTTGGCATTTTTGTGCGAGCCATTCCAATAACCTTAAAAACGAAAATACTCGAGTGTGGGACAATGAGAGCCTACAGATATTAACACACACAAACTCTTAAGAATTTTACATATTTACCCACATGCACATGATAAGTAACCCATGGTTAGGTGATGCATGAATTTTTTTTTTCTTAATCACCATGTGACCATTAGCTGCATCTAGTTAAACTCACTAAAGCACTTAATAATTTGACTTAGGGTTAAGTAACAAATTTGCCTCAGAAATTTTCGTTGAGGAACAATGTTATCCTAAAAGTTTTTCTTGTCTCGATGTTGCTAAAGAAGTTTCAAAATGTAGCAATGTTGCCCATTTCTGTTAAAAAGTTAACAGTCAACATCAATTTTTTGACGGTCAACGTTAGTTTTTTAACGAAATAGGGCAACATTGCTACATTTTGAAACTTTCAAAGCAACAATGAAACAAGAAAAACTTTCAGGGTAACATTACTTCTGGGCCTATACTTCCAAAGCGAATTTGCTACTTGATAGAATATTATGGATTATTTAGATTAATCATTATCTTATTATTAAGTTTGATATTTATTACTCCCTCCGGTCTTAATTATAGGAACTATTTACCAGAATTTGGAGAGATTAAGGAGAGAAGTTAAATTAGTTAATTATAATTATTGTCCAAAAATACCCCTACTTAAAATTAAAAATTACATCAAGGCAAAATTAGCTGAATCAAGCCCCGCGGCGATTTCTCTAAGCTTAGTTCCTATTCTGCTATATATAGATATAATTCATACTTTTTTATGTTCTTAAGATGCAATCTCTGGTGTTTTATTTATTTATTTATTTAAAAAAAATTGTTTTCAACGGTCTAACTATGTTTGTTTGACCAAGGCCCTTTGATCTATACTATCTAATCTAGAGTATATGCAAGCCAAGCATTTATATATTTCACTGTTTGATTATTTACTTTATAAAATATATAGGTGTATTATTAAATTATTATTGTCTTTAGTTATTATTGAAAAAGTATAAATAGGGGTATTATAGGAAAAAATTGACAGAAGTTAAAACTTGCTCTTATAATTAGGACCAAAACCAACTCCAAAATATGTTCCTATAATTAGGACCGGAGGGATTATATCTTAGAATCATATATTAATATATTAATCTTATGATGTTATATCTTAATTATTTTGATTTGATTTATTTTGATTAATTATATTAGACCCTAAGGTTAGCGGTAGGTTTGCCTATATAATGCCCATATGTACTCTCTTTTTATTTAGAGATTCAGGGTGTGTTTTATCCCTCTAAATTCAACATGGTATCAGAGCTAGGTCTGCCACCAAACCTACAAAAAATAAAAACAAGGTCTGCCTTCGAAGCTTCCTTTGATCTTCGAAATTTCTTCGTCACAGAGAGGAGTCCTCTGATCTTCGATGAAGTTGTTCCGTACATAGGAAACACAAAAGGTGATAGATAGAGAGGGAGACATGAGATTGAGAGAGAGAGAGAGAGAGAGAGGGAGATGGGGCAGCGACGGAGAGCACAGTGACGGAAGGGACAGATGATCTTTGAACATGCAAGAGAATGGGACACGAGATTCTTTTTTGGCGTGTTCTGCTACGCAAGAAGAGCCTTTGAAACTTTTTTTTTTTTTTTAAAAAAAAAAAAGGAGTACAAGCGCAAACAAAAATATGGGGCGTCTGAAACTCAAAAAGGAGTATAAGTCGAAACAAAAATATGGGACCTCTGAGACTCAAAAAGGGGTACAAGCCCAAACAAAAATATGGGGCCTCTGATACTCAAAAAGGAGTACAAACCCAAACAAAAATATGGGGCATTTGAAACTCAAAAAGGAGTACTAGCCCAAACAAAAATAAATAGGCCTTTGAGACTTAAGAAGTACGAGCATAAGGATTTTGAGGATTGAAGCATGCATCATGACTCTATCTCACATAAGATATGCAGACTAGATTGCAGATATATTGACTAAACCACTAGGCAGAATGAAGTTTGAAGGATTTCGAGGCAAGCTGGGAATAATCAACTTATATTCTCCAGCTTGAGGGAGAGTGTTAGAATATCATGGATTATATAGATTAATCATTATCTTATTATTAAGCTTGATATTTATTATATCTTTGGATCAAATATGAATATACTATATCTTAGGATATTTTACCTTAGTTATTTTTTATTTGATTTATTGTGATTAATTAGATTAGATTAAATTCTAATGTTAGCTCAAGATTTGCCTATATAAAGGCTCATATATACTCTCTTTTTATTTAGTTTTTATTTAGAGATTAATAGAGTATATATGTTTTATCCCTCTAAATTCAATACCACTTAACCCTTTAACTTATTTAAACATATGATGATTGGCAACCTATGATTAAACGATAAATGAATCAATTTCCTCTTAACTACAAAGTGTCGATCACACGCATCTATATAAATCCATTCAACATTGACATATATATATCATTCATCTATACATATATGACCATCATAAAATATTGTGGAATGTTAATGCAATCACATTACATAAGTGTCCCAATACCCAAAACAAGATGGGAATGCCTTTGCAATTGATGAGGACCTCATGGTTATGCGTGATTTAAACAATTTTATTCTGAAGCATGACATATTCATAATCCGCATACAGTCAGAACCACTTGCACTATAATAAATAATTTCACATGTTTGTATGAATGCACCTCGTGAGTAGCTCATGGTTACACAAGAGTTAACTAATTTAACTTTGAACCAGGATGTACCCACCTCCTGATCTAGTCAGCACCACTTACTTTCTAAATAATAATCTCGCATAATTAACTAGATACACATGATGGGTATGTAGCTCATAGTAAAACCATATTCGAATAACTTTTCTCTCAACCATTATGTTATCATTATCTCTATCTGCTCAGATCCAGTAACACTCAAGATAGAGCACTTCGGTTTCCTTCACAACATTAGCGAACACAATGTGCGCATCACATTCATGGGCAAAATCAACAAAAGTACGAGATCTAGCAAGCATTGATTTATCGAGAATCACGCCACCAATTGTCACTACTACTTCAGGAAGCAATTCTAAGAGGAAGATAGGAGAAGGGTTAGTTCATAGGGAAAAAACGAAAAATTCCAGCTTCTAAACAAATTACGGATGCAGTTAGTGTCATAGCAACTACATCAAAGGGAAGCAATGATATTAGTGCTCACAGTGTTCAAAACGTGATGTCTGAATTGCTTTCCCTTGAGGAAGTTTAACATGATAAAGATTTTCAGAACCAATATATGGTGCTTCTACGCGTCTTTTATAACTTGTTCAATGTTACCCATGTTTAGTACAATACGTTTTTTAAAAAATATGATGCTCACATATGAATTTAATCATACTCATAGGTTACATAAGCAACATCAAATTGGAACAATAAAAAAATGTGTCAGAGCAATAGGAAGAAGATAAAGAGTCTCAAGTATTATCTGTTGTAGAAGAAGAGCAAATAAAGTATGAACAATTAAGTGTATTGTTGTGTCAATATACTTTTCCTTATGTGTGCAAACAACTGCGTAGAACCAGTACACACACAGGTCATTTATGGATTCAAGAGATATTGGCAACTCACAGTTCACAATGTCATGAAATGTTTAGAGTGGAAAAATATGTCTTCTACAACTTATGCAACAAATTAATCAAATATAGGTTATGGAATTCTAATAACATCAGAGTTGAAGAAATGATAGTCAAGTTTTTGTTCATTGTTCAAGAATTTTGTTCAATATTCAAGGGAAAACCATAAGTAGGCTGCTACACATGATATTAGAAGCTTGCCTTAGTCTAGGTAGGGAAAATATCAAACCATGCGATCCTGAATTCCGTGGCTGCCACCCAAATATAAATAATGATTGCCAATATTACCTTTATTTTAAGGATGCCATTAGGCCAATAGACAAAAGGCATAAAAAGTTTGTGGTCAATGGTCAGACTAGAGATAAATATATTAAGAGAAAGGGAGATTTAACAAAGAATGCCATAGATGTATATGATTGGGATATGTGCTTTACGTTTATGATAGTGGGATGGGAAAGTACAGCACATAATGCTCGTGTGTTTCAAGCTGTTATCTTAAATCCATCTATGAATTTTCCTCATCCACCTCAAGGTATATTTTTGTACACTTCAACTAAATAACTATGTTTGCATTTTACATTTGAATTTATCTCACACCTTCAAAATGTTTTCACCATTTATTAGCCAAATATTATTTGGCCGACGCTGGATATCCAACACATGTTGGGTATCTTGGTCTCTACAGAGGTCAACTTTATCACTTGGAAGAATTTAGCCATCAACATGGATTTGGAAATCAAAAAGAGGCCTTTAGTTTTTATCATTCAAGTTTGAAGTCCACTATATAAAAAACTTTTGGAGTGTGGAAAAATAGATTTGAAATCTTACAAAGAACTCGCAAATATAGGTACCAAACACAAATCCACATGGTTTGTGCAACAATGTCCATATATAATTGGCTAAAGTATATTTTTAGTCCTTTAAGTTTTATATATAGTATATATTTGGTCCCTTAACTTTATAAAGTATACTTGTAGTCTTGAAATTCTAACACTGTTAATATTGCTAATGAAAAACACTGACACAGCGAACTCAAGTGATGACTAATAGCATTTAATTACACAAATTTTATATATTCTTCAATTTACCCATATTTTAAATTTAAGCCTAATAATATTTAATTACACAGTCATCACTTAAATTTACACCATCATTTGAGTTTGCATTTTCCGTTAGCAAAATTAACGATGTCAGAATTATAGGAATAAAAGTATATTTTGTAAAGTTAAAGGACCAAAAGTATATCTCATGTAAACTTGAAAGACCAAAAGTATAGTTTAGCCTATATAATTTTATTAGGAGAAATTCTCAATCAGATGTTAATTTTATGGAAGCTGAAAATGAGAATATTAGTACAGATGAAAAGCTTTCCTCGACTAATTCTCCTGCACAATCTTCAACCCAAATAAATCAGATTTGTGACACAATTAGATACCAAATTGCATGGGACATGTGATCCAATTACTTATGTAATATTATTTGATCAAATTATGCATTCTAGCATTGCTAAATTTTGTAAGTTAACATTTTTCACATTTTTGGTAATTTTGATTTTAATTTTTCTCTTATAATTATCTCAAAGGTCACTTATGCTACTGTTATTCCAAATAAGTTTTAATTTCACAAAAGCTACTTATGCTATTGTTAATCCAAACATAAATCATATTTCACAATCTGACTTTTTATAAGTCATATTGCAAATAAGTTATTTTTTCCAACTGCTATCCCAAACACATACATAATTATGGTTTGGTCTGAAAAAGTGATTCTATTTTTTTTTTCACGTGTTTGGGTAATTTTCTCCAAAACCAAGTTTTCTCAAAAAAAAAAAAAAAAAAAAAAAAAAAAAAAAAAAAAACTTTTGAAATGTTATCCAAATACATATTTAGATTTTTTTCTCTCACTCCCCCCAATCCAAAGATATTAATAAAAGAGTTAAGTAAGATGTCTAGGATAAGTTTGAGTTGGCATTTGAAGAACACTTTTACATAAATTAAAACAAAACTTTTCTCATATACTTCCCTACATATAAAATGTAAATCATAAAAAATAGTTTCCAACAGTTGATCCAATCATAGACCAATTCCAAAAGGACACCCACTTACGTGTTTAGTGAGGTGAGATGCTTTAGTTGACCACCTTTACAGGCTGTTCTCCGAAGCGGTCGAGGTACGGTGCCCGGAACATCATCTCTATATATTTCCATTACGCAACACTTGCTGAATTCCTCCCTCGCTCCGTTGGTCTTTTAAAATTTATCCACATCTTCTTTGGCTCGCTTCCCTGGAAACAAATGGATTTTAGTTTGATGACATACTTCGATCGATTCAGAAGTTCCGCCAATTCATTCCTATCCCAATACGAACCAATTGTTCTGCTTCTCTCTCCTCTGCTTGCCGTCCTTCTCGCCCACACAATTCGATCGTTTTTTCATGTCGTTCACGATAAAGGACTTAAACCCACTCTTCTTGGGCTACTCATCAACTCTATCAAGTAACTTCACCAATGAATTTTTCTCTAATTCAAATTTTAGCAATTGCTTTTATCTTCTAATTAAGAGAATTATAATAAGAAGCCAAATCGATACATGCTGAGTCCATATCTATGATCTATTTGCACCAACAGATTGATACCTGGTGTGAAGAGTTACATCAATGGCGAAAAGCAGAAGGTAATGTGTTTCTTCACAAGATGTTTAACTTTTGACGTTTTTTCTGCATCTATCCCGTTTTCCCTCCCTAGGATATATCTAATTCTTACTTTTTTACTTCGTTGTTAGTAAAATGTCATATAGAATGTGAGGAGAAGCCATTGGCTTTTTGCTACCTGATTACTTTTGACACAGTTCCCACTATATGGGTTTTGATTTTGTGTAGTTACTTGTCCATGGGGCGTATTCTAGCGAGCGTAGTCAATTTCTTGGATAAATAAGCAGTCGGTTTATTCCCTGCATCTGTCAGACAATACCACCCATTGACGCTATCATTAGGCAAATAATAGCAAGCTTGCTTTTGTCTTGTGATTAGAGTCTACTCGACATCATTAAGCTTTTAATGTTGAATTACGCCCTACATTAATTTGTTCGTTGTTGGATTATATTCAGTTAGCCACAATAAATTGGTTCCGTGAGTTACATTTATCAAAGTAACGATCCGTTCAATTTTCCTGTCCTTGATATCACAAAAATTATGGGATGAGAGAAATTGAATTTTGAAATTTCTCCTTCTAAAGAGTCAGTGCCCAATCTGCTTACTAGGTCAGGTGAGTCTGGTCTACTGTCAATATCCAAAATAGCATCACTTTTGAACGGTGAAGTGATCTAGACATGGTATAATGGGCACCCTTGCTTACTGAACATACATGTCTAATCCTTGGTCACTAGCATTTCACATTTTTATGCTTAATGTTTATTTTGGTGTCTTATGTGAACATCAGAACATCTTGATGCTGTGCAAACCTTTATTTAACCTTGTTCATTGAATTATCTGTTGAAACATTGTCTTGAATCTCTAGCATGGTATTATTCTTGAAAAAATTATCGTGTGCATTTGGTGCTCAAACACCCAATTGGTCAGGATATATTTCATACATGTCAGATTTTTTGTACTAAATAAATCATGGTTATTGGGTGTACATGCACCTGGTGCACCGCATAATTTTTTCTCCATCTTGCATCATAAATCATGGTCAGAGTACTTTTTTCAAATGCACACTTCGCATTAACCTTTCTTTTTTCTCTAAGCCTAGGAAATTAAGTGATTTGTGGATTATCTGATCATTTGAAGAACAGGTTGTGGATAAGTTGCAGTCTGACAGTAAATCTAAAAGGGAAGGCTGGAGAACAGAGTTACCAAAGGCAGGACTAGGGACAGAAGCTCTTGAGAAAATGAGAGATGAGAAAAGAAATGATGTGATTTGGCAAGGAAAATGCTCTGGTACAGTGTATGTTTCTAATTTTGTTACATTTAATGTCAAGTTCTTTTTATTTAGTTATTTTATATGAGGAATCTTTTCTCCTTATGTTGATTCAATTGTTCTTACTTCTTAAGGCCAACCGACTGACATTTGCTGTTTCTTTCTGTTTCATCGCTTTGTTTATTTCTTGCAGCTACATTGGAGGAAGTGAATTTGACGCCCACTTTTCTTTGATAAATGAGGCATGCTCAATGTTAGTACATGGCCGAGTTGTCAGTTGATGTTTCTACCAGTGTGTTATTTTTGTACTTTTCATATGGATAGATTTATGCATGATTCAATGATAGTGTGACTGAGCAAGTAACGGTGGAATTTGCTTATGGTATCCAATTTTGTGTCGTATGTTTTTGAAGCTGGGGGTCCATCCTATCATTATGTGTTTTGCTTTTAGATCATTTAGTGTCCGATATGCCCTGCAAGGCGCAGGGAACTTCCTGATTTCTGAAACTTGAAAATTTTCTACTTTTAGAGTATGAAAGATTACGAGAAAGAAGAGAAATTTTACCTTTCATTTTCCTCTTCCCATTAGATTCATTCCAAGCAAAAAAAATTTACCATTCCTGTTCCTCTTCCCATTCCCTTAGAAACCTTTCCATTGTACTACATATAGCCTTATTTCACTGACCATAACATGGATATTAAAATCAGGTTCTGGACTATTTCTGTACATTTTTTAGACTCATGGGATCGTTTAGAAATTTCATTTATGGTGTTGAGGCATGAAGATAACTGACAATGTAGGAAGTTTTACATGCAATTATGACAATGTTTAAAGTCATTCGATATTATGATGTTGCTATAGATCCTTTATGTTTAATGAAAATGTTATTTTGATGATATTTCAGGTTTGCACATACCAATCCCTTGCATTCGGATGTATTTCAAAGTGTTGTACGCTTTGAGGCAGAAGTGGTTGCAATGACAGCTGCACTTCTTGGAGGTAAAGAAAAAAGTTCAGGGGGACAAATTTGTGGAAATATGACATCGGGAGGGACTGAAAGTATATTATTAGCAGTCAAATCATCACGTGACTATATGAAGTCTAAAAAAGGAATTACAAGACCTGAAATGTATGTCACTTGTGAATCACTATAACATATTTGGTAGTTTATCCATTATTCAAATTATCTGTTCATGAAAAGTTTCTTTCTGTTGTAGGATAATACCTGAGTCTGCACACTCAGCATATGACAAGGCTGCTCAATATTTTAACATCAAACTATGGCGCATTGCTGTTAACAAAAGATTTCAAGCAGATATGAAAGCAATTCGACGTCATATTAACAAAAACACCATCTTGGTATTAAGTTACTTGATGACATACAGTCATTTTTCTGTTGATTTCACATGCATGTTTTGGAGTTATGGCCTTTTGCTTTAAATTTAAAATTTTATTCAAAGTGTCATGGGTTTTGTGCTAAGAAAGCTCCTGACAACTCAATTTTCTTGTGCTTCAGCTTAAAACTTTCTTTTACTTGATATTTCAGATTGTGGGTTCTGCCCCTGGATTTCCTCATGGAATAATTGACCCCATTAAAGTAGGTTTCTTTGTTTTTGTTTTAATGCTGAAAACATATTTTAGTTCAAATTGCTTGATGAGATATAGTATAGTAAATGTGCCCCTTTCTTCTATAGGAACTTGGTGACCTGGCATCAAGCTTTGGAATTTGCTTTCATGTTGACCTCTGTCTTGGTGGCTTTGTTTTACCTTTTGCTCGCAAGCTTGGGTATTGTCAATAATCTAGCATTACTTTTGTGCATTAGTTATTCATCTAAATGTTATTGTCATCATGTTATATATACCTTTGCCTTCATCTCTTACATGGCCGAAATCATATTTGGTGCTATTTTTTCATATCTAAATTATGACTTTTTAACCAGGTCTTTGATTATGTATAAAACTGGAGCATTAATAAAGCCTTTGCATACAAAGGATTGAGTCAATATTTTTCTCCTTCGAATAAGTTCTTGACTTTTGTTGGTTCTGCTGACTTCTAAACTTTAATAATTTAAATGTTTTAAGAGGAATTTTATAAATCTTAATGACTTTGATGCAAACCAACTCTTTCTTTCTAACCTTTAAGCATGAAAAGTCATGACATCTGAAGCCTCCCTCCCCCATCCCCCTTTCTCTAAAAAGAGGCATTGCTTTACATGGCTATTTTTTTCCCTAGGTATTCCATTCCTCCTTTTGACTTTTCTGTTAAAGGAGTCTCTTCAATATCAGTAGACGTGCATAAATATGGTTTAGCTCCTAAAGGAACAAGTGTTGTACTATACAGGAACCATGACATCAGAAAGGTAACTAATTGGTTTGCTGAAGAATGTAAAGTCAATTCGGAGAATGAATATGTTGAAGCAAGCCACTGAAAATGTGCAGTTTTTTTTTTCTTTGGGTCAGTGAAAAGTCCCTGTTTGAAAATTTTATTGGGCATAAAATTCAAGTATTGGTACTTTATGTGTATGCAATCCCGCAAAGGACCAGTACTTTATGTGTGAAAAAACATACCAGTATTTCTGGCTGATAAAAATTTTCAAAAGGGACTTTTTACCAATTTTTCCTTTATTTCTTTCTTTTTTCTTTTGGAAAAAAATTGTCTTTAAGCCTTTTTTTAACCTTGGACTGGTTTCACACTAAGCTGTAAAAAACGTAATTTAACTATTAAGAAGAATAATAAGATGTTACTAATGTCGTTTTGTTCCTTGTCAAAGAGTCAGTATATAGGCGTATACTCAACTCAGAAGAATGAGTGGTGATTACTCTATGTTATGTTACCCATTCTATAATAGCAAGTCGAATTACTGGATCCAACATGCAATTTCAGTAGTCTAATAGTAGTGCGTCTCTTCTGAAATAAATCATGAAGAGATTTTGGAAAATCATTATTTTTCATGCTCTTTTGTTAGATAAAATGATGTAGGTAGGAAATACAAGAGGAAGAGAAGAATTGGGCTGATTCCTCAGATTTTGTTTCTTAATACGTCATAGTTTCACATGGCTATTGGCTAGAGTAATCCTTTCCTAGAAGGGCTGAATCCTGACGCACCCATTTTTCTAGAAAGCTGGGTATACTGATTGACTTTTATCTAAAAGCAAAGAACATCCCTCGTAACCATGTGGAACTCTAGCTAAGAGAATCCCTAAACAGATAATCTCTAACTGCCTTGCAAGAGAAAGCAATTCAATTGAAAATAATGTCTGGGTTGGAGATAGTAACAAATATTGCTATTATATCCACATCACTTTTATGTGCCATTCTTTCCCGGTCCCTTTTTTCTATTTGGATTTACTTCTCTGCAATATGCTGTCATGGAAAATTGGTTGCTGACTTGTGTGAAGCTGATCATTGATATACTGCTTTGTGGGCTTCTGGACTCGACAGCATCAATTTGTTGCTGGTAAGTTTACAATGCTCATTATTCTATTGCATGTTGGTTTACAATGTATATAAATTTATGTAGTTACATGCATGTTTATGTTAGGGACTAACAAATTAGAGACAGAAAAGCTTAATGATTCAAAATAACACAGCTGTAAAACAGCAGAGTACAATAATCTTTCGAAAGCAATAAGCTCTCACAGCCAAGAAGGAGGCTATTCTGATTCACAGAATCCAGACTTCCCTCTCCCTAACACTCTCAAATCAAAATACAATATATCCCCATCCCATCCCTTCCTACGGTTAATATAAGCAAAAGGCATCTGCACAGTGCCCAAAAATTGTGCAGAAAGCTAACTGTCCCAAGCCACTCTATGTAATGGCTAGGTGTCCTAAGAATACATCAAAATAGCAAGTCAAACCCTGCAACCTTAAAAGTATGTTGGTCCTTTGCTGATGAGTAGGGTCCTTTCATTACCTTCCCCTAAAAGCTTCACCTTGTCCTCAAGGTGAAAATTTGGGAACTGTGTAGTGATTGTCTCTAGCGTTTTCTCCTTTTGCTTTCATTGTGTCATGGCTTCCAATTCCAGCCAGAGAATTAAATGATAGCTGCATTCTGGTTGCTTCCTCTTCGGCGTCGAAATAATCCTCCACTACATCCCCTGTTTCGTTGATTGATTTTTCGCCTTGCTCTGCTTCAACGTTGATTAAGAACATCTGCAGGCTTTTATCTCGGCAAGTGTGGCCTGGACTGTATTTGTCCCCACACTTGTAGCACAGTCCTAATTCCCTCCGGCGAGCCATCTCTGAGTCGGGGAGGTGTCGACTCCAGCCGGTCCGGCGCGAAGAAGAAGCCATCGTCGATGTACTGCCAGTTTTTGCCTCTTGTGCTTTCGGGTCATTTTTGGTGATGTGGTGGGCTGATTTGTGACTGAAACAGTCCGGGTCGGTTCGGTAAAGTGGGTCACCCGTGAGTACAATGGTTGGGTTGGATATTTCCTCAGCCCATTGTTGAAACCCGACTTGTTTTCTCCGTTCCCCTTATCAGCTTCCAGCAATCGATTTCTGCCATCAACCCTCAGTGCCATCTTGATCAACGCTTCGAGGTCGCCTTCGTCGGCGATTTCCAGCTCTGCCTGAACCTCTGTCTTCAAGCCATAGAGGAAAGCTCCCATCAAACACTCCTCCGACGCATCAGTCAGCGAGAAGGAAAGCCTTTCAAACTCTTCAACATACTCCCAGACCGATCCCTCCTGTTGATTGGAGAAAAGGATTTTGTAGTCACCGCCTCACTGAAAAGTATGGAATCGCTCCAAAACCTTCAGCTTGAACTCTGGCCAATTTTTCAGCGCACTCCTAGTCTCTTTCCACTGGTACCAATGAAGTGCTCGGCCTTCCAAACAGACCACCGCTGCTTCGAGTTTCTCAGCTTCCGGCACCCCGTTAATGTGGAAGTATCGTTCAACTCTGCAGAACCATCCGATGGGGTCGTCTCCTTCGAACACCGGTAATTCTAATTTTCGAAACTTGACTGCTTCCTTTTCATACTCCCCATTGCTCTCGGTTTCAGTATCCGAGTGTGTTTCCCCTGTGTTCTTATTTTTATGCTTCCTACTTGAGTCATGCTCCATCCGTAGCAACATTTCTCTCATCAGGTTCATCCCATCTGTCAGTTCCGCCACTTGCTTTGACAGTCCAGCGAGTTCATCCACTTTCTTTGCAAGGCCTGTTACAGAATCCCTCAAGCTTCTAACTTCATCTGCCATCTTCCCAAGGACCCAACTGCTCTGATACCAATTTGTTAGGGACTAACAAATTAGAGACAGAAAAGCTTAATGATTCAAAATAACAGCTGTAAAACAGCAGATTACAATAATTTGTCGAAAGCAATAAGCTCTCACAGCCAAGAAGGAGGCTATTCTGATTCATAGAATCCAGACTTCCGTCTCCCTAACACTCTCAAATCAAAATACAACATATCCCCATCCCATCCCTTCCTACAGTTAATATAAGCAAAAGGCATCTGCACAGTGCCCAAAAATTGTGCAGAAAGCTAACTGTCCCAAGCCACTCTATGTAATGGCTAGGTGTCCTAAGAATACATCAAAATAGCAAGTCAAACCCTGCAACCTTAAAAGTATGTTGGTCCTTTGCTGATGAGTAGGGTCCTTTCAGTTTATAAGTGCGTGTCCTCGTACAATAATATAATTTGCTCATTCTTGTTGGTCAGTACTAGAGCCTAATAAATTTCCAGTATTTAATTTATTACTACTGATCTTATCTTTTATTTGATATATTGATCATGTGGGATTATTGCCTCTCATGTTATTGCTTGTTATCTTGCTTTTATCATCTTTAACTTATCCCAACAATTTTAAATGACTAGCAAACTTGTTGCTTCCTTTTCCCTTTACATTCTGGCCGCAAATTGTTTGAGAATGATAAGAAAAGTATTGCTTTCTGGGTTTCTCATGGTATTAAAACATCATGCTCTAAGCTCCCTAGAAAAATGGTGTCGATGTGCCATTTTAAGGGTGCCAAAAATGTGTGGCTGAATAGAACAATACATGATAGTTTGCATCTTTCCTAGAATCATGCGAACTAATCAAAGATTGAACTTCACCTGCGGCACCTAAACGCCACTTCCGCTCCGCAACGCTACGGTTTCCGGTGGCGGACGATGTGCCATTTTAATGGGTGCCAAAAATGTTGCCAACTTGAGATCTGAAAAAAAGAGGGGACACAGGTATACCTCTAATGCTGAATAGAACAATACATCTAGAGGACTAGGTTTGACCATAGTATCTTTCCTAGAATCATGGAACTAATCAAGAATCAACAGACAATAACTGTAGGGTATTACTTTTTATAGGGTTTAGGGGCAAAAATGTCTCGGAAGTTTTCACCAATAGGCATTGGGTGTCTGGAAGTTTCGAGGGGGAAATTTTACCTTGCCAGTTTGAAAAACGGGGCAATATTGCATTCAACCTAACAGCACCAAACTGTCGACTAACAGTTGGCCAATTACACAAAGCTATCTCTACCATGTAGGATCATAGACCAGTTGGCCAATTACACAAAGCTATCTCTACCATGTAGGATCATAGACCACATGATACGCAACATCATCATAGTCATCCTCATTGGAAGGGGGAAAAAGGCCTTCAAGCACGGTCTTGCCCTCCTTTAGCTCTACAATACTCAGCTCCTCCTTCTCCATCATCGGAAAACACCTCAGCCTCACCCATACTCTCAACTCCACTGACTTTGGGTTCAGACCAAACGGAAGCATAGAAGAGAAGGAAAAGCGCATGAGATCAGAGAAGGGAAGAAAGCTAGGAAATCAAGAGGGTTCACATTCATGGCCATATCACCACCAACATTCTTACTAGGAAAAAAAAGGGTCCCCCTCCATCATCATCATTGCCCATGAATTATCAACCAAATGAAACTCAACCAGAATACCAGGTTAACAATTAATTAATCCAAGCAAAAAACAATCTGATGTAAAAAAACCGATTCATCTTCATCATTACCTCTTCCCCATCATCATCACCAGGCAAAACCAAAAGAAATGAATTAAAAAACAAAGATCAAAGCTGATATTCTCACAATCTCTTTGGCCCAGTTGAAATGACAAAAAAACAAAGAAATAGCGGAAGTTTGAATTTGTCGCCCCTAATTTTCTGGTTGACTAAAGAGGAAGAAGAGACAAAAAAAATAAAAATAAATTAGTACCATATGCTATCATCAGAAAAATATCACCTTCAGGTCCTCAAATCTAACTCTAGAAATGTGCGGTGGCAGAGGCAACTCAGTGCTGATTCTCATGGACGGCAAAATAGGAAACTTGAAGAAGAAGGTGAATAGTTCAGCTTCCTCTCTTTCTGTCCAAGCTCATTGCACTTGAAGAGGAAGACCAGCACTGTCAACGGTGTCTCCTCCCTTGATGGCACAGCCTCTCAATCGCACTCCGAACCCACCGCTTTTGCTAGGTGAAAGATTTAAATCTGCTGTTCGATCCAGATCTAGAGGGTTATTTTTTTTGGTTTCTTGGGTAAGGGTGACGAAGGCCAAGAGAGATTGTGTCAATGATTGAAGGGGAATAGGGATTTAGGTCGATGGTTGAGCATATTGAGTAACTGGAATTGCCGGTGGAAGAGGAAGCCAAAAGGAGGGAGGGAGGGAGGAAAACGACAATGGGTTTGGAAGAGAGGGGAAGAAGAAAGGAAGGGTTAGTTGGAGATGGTCTGATGAGGTGGCATGCATAGAGGGATGAGGTGGCATATATGGAGTGCCGTGTGGGTAAATTAGTCAACTTTAATGGTCAAAATTAACATTTTAAACGGTGAGGGCAAAATTGTTTTTAAACTTCCGGGGTGAAATTACCCCCTCGAAAACTTCCAGACACCTAGTGCCCATTGATAAAAACTTCTAGGGCATTTTTACCCTTTAACCCTTTTTTATATTATCCTTTGAATAAATTAACAATAGAATAAAAATATATAAAATGGGATTATGAGCTTTAAAGTGGATCGACCAAGATATCCAATATATATATATATATATGTGTGTGTGTGTGTGTGTGTGTGTAGAGATCTGATATAATATTCGGCAACAAATATATTCTTCTCTCTGAAAAGAATTCTATGGTGTGTTTACAAGAGTTGAAGGTCTCTATAGGCGAATTTACAATTGTATCCGTAAGGCTTAGGGAAAAGTACAATAGTGTTCCTAGAAGCTAAAATACAGTCAATAAATTAAAAAAAAAGGAACATTTTTAATAGAAGCTAGTACTAGAAAGAGATTGCACTGTGTGTAACAAAGTATTTTTTTCAGCTCTCCGTTCCAATTTAAATAGAGCTAATAATACTCAAGTAAATTCTGATGGTAATTGGGATTTCAAATTACGTTTCTGTATTGGTGATGCCCATGTAACTTTCTGGCTTTTGCCTTGTCATGCATGCATGTTGCAGTTTTCTTTTTTGCTTGCTGATTAATGTTGATTTTGCAGTTACTGAGTGGTCCGGTGGGTTGTATGTTTCTCCAACCATGGCTGGAAGCAGGCCTGGAGGTCTTATTGCTGGGGCTTGGGCAGCAATGATGTCCTTAGGGGAAGAAGGTGACGAGAATCTCCTTGCTTCTTTTACATGTGACATATAATGCATGGTTGATGGTATATTGGGCTATTTCATTATACAGGTTACCTGGAGAATACAAAAAGAATTATGGATGTTTCAAAAAAAATACAGGAAGGGTATACATACTATCTGTCTCCCTCTCTGGTTATGTTATGGCTTTCATGAAGTTTGATTGCAGTCTTTCTGGTGTGTGAAGCATAGGAGAGATTCCAGAATTATTTATTGTTGGAAGACCAGACATGACAATTGTGGCCTTTGGATCTGATGTTCTGGACATATTTGAGGTCAATGATATCATGTCATCCAGAGGGTGGCATTTGAATGCATTGCAGAGGCCAAACAGGTAGTGTTTGATCCATGCAACATGCTGTGATCTGGAATATATATTTTGGAAATTTGTTGATCTTCTAGTTGAAGTATTACTTGTTGGGTTGTGGCTCTTTCTTAAAAGAAACTAAAATTGCTTTCTGTTTCTTTGTGCTTGAATCAGCATTCATATCTGTGTGACACTGCAGCATTTGGCGTTTGTTGAAGACTTCCTCAGGGATTTAAAGGAATCTGTGATAACCGTAAGTTTTTTACTTGATGTGGGTTTTTAGGTTTGCTTAATTATTTCGTGGGAGCAAGGATGTTGGGATGCATGTCCCATGTCGCGGTGGATAATTTTTTCTTCGATGGAAAGGTCAAATGTATTACTCAAATTAGTACAAGGTTAACAGCACGAGTCAGTACCAACCATACAAACACAATAGAAATAACAGATACAAACACAATAGAAATAACAGATACAAACACAACCCACATACAATACAGGATATGAGCGGTGCAACTGAATTGTCGAATTGCAACTACGAAACTATTCTCCATAAATAGCACATGCCCTTCCGTTGCCGAAGTGGTCTTGAACTTGGAACTGTAGCCATGATAACCAATAGTCCAAGAGTTGTGGAGGATAGTTGATGAATCATTTTGTGTGATTTGACGGTCCTACTTCAAACAAAATAATAATCGGGCTAAAATGCTCTCAGTCATTAAATTTAGTCTCAAATGCTTAGGTTCCCTTTTTTTGTTTAATGTAAAAACCGGAGCCTAAGCATTGTATATCATTATACATAATTTTATATTCTTTTTAATTTTGTATATAAAATGAACTGTAATAATTTCGGGTAAAAAAGTATATAATATAATAATAATTTAATTCATGTTTTAAATCAGTAGTGGAGCAATTAGTTCAATTATTACTTTGTTGCCCACTGTACTTGTGTTTAAGTTATATGATGCTACTTTCTTGATTCATCTTTTGCCGTTTGCCTATTAATTTAATGTTTGGCTAAATATAGGTTAAAGAAAACCCTGGTCCAGTAAGTGGAGGGTTAGCACCTATATATGGTGCCGCAGGCAGGATGCCTGATAGAGGTATGGTACAGGAATTGCTGGTCGATTTCATGGATGGTACCTGCTAGCTCGCAAATGTGCCTAGAATTTAGATACGGGTGTCTGTTTCCATTTCGTAATTGTACCAGAATTTTCTGGCACCTGCAGGGCACGATACTACCTGTTAAATCTTTTAATTGATAAATTACAGTATTTATATGTTCATATAAATTTTGTTATCCATATACACATTTTCCCCTATGTATGATATGGGAAGTATGGAACTTAAGCTGTAGTATTCATGATTTGAATAGTGTAAATTATTTTAAATTTTATATCATAAATTGATACTTGGATATATCCTATAGGAATATTTGGGAATATTATATTATAATTCCACTTTATTCTCTCCTCAGTTATCTCCTTATTACTCTCCTAAATTCCCTCCATCAATTACTCCTTAATTTGTTTAGTCTTATCTCTCTACTTTTTATATAAGTAGGTATTGTATCACAATATTTAATCAATACAATGAGAATACAATTCTTCTCTCATAAATTCCACATGGTATCAGAGCGAGATTAATTCCTGAAGAAAATTAACAGTTCTCTTTTGATTTTCCGGCGCTGGTGACTCACTGCTTTGTTCAAAGTTTTAGAGAGGCATTGAGTTACACGGTGCCCGGGGACACACAACACCTTTGGTTAAACCAGAGAACACAAACAGGACCACCATAGTCAGATCCACAAATCACCAAAACAGAGATCAGTCACGACAGGAAGCTTGGAGGAGAGGATCGAGCATCAACCTAAAAGAGATTGAGGAAGTAGAGCTCAACACCAAGTCAAACCAAAAGCAAACGACTCAGCACCAAGTCAAACCAAAAGCAAACAGAGTCGTGAATTCTGGCGATATTCCCAGATTCCGGCGAGCGTTCCAAAAAGAGGAAAAGAGAAGAGAGTGTTGCGGTAGGAGAACTCAGAGCAACGTAGATTGCCATAGCAATGCCGATTGCCAGAGCAATGTAGATTGCCACCTTCATCGTCGGACAGCCTCGATCTCATCGCTGGGGAAAAAAAAAAAAGGAAAGAAGAAAGTCCATAGTCACCGGAAGCTCAGCTGAAAATTAAACCAGACACAACCACCGTCAAACAAGAGAAGAGGGAGAGAAAATCAGAACCAGAGAGACCCAGCCACCACCGTCGCTCAGTGTTACCGTCAAGTCACAAACTCAGTCCTTAATCTCAGTCGCGAACACCCACGAGAATTAGAGGCAGAGCTCAGCGCGATTTGAACCAGAGAATCGAACCTCCGTCAAGAAGCTTGAGAGGTCGCAGATCGAGTTTTTGGCCGTCATGCATCCTCTGTCTTCTTTGTCACCAGTGAGGTCCCATATCAGAGACACAAGACCACTGAACCAGCACCTTCTCATCCATGCTCCACCATCTCTTCCTCGCCGTTGTCACAAATCGAAGAAGGAGAAGGAGAGAAGAGAAAGAAGGCAAAGTCCACGGCACTTTGCATGAAGTCTCAAATCTGACCTAAGTTTTTTTTTTTTTTTTTTTTTTTTTGTGTGTTTAAAAAAAGGGTATGGAGCCTTGCAAGGAGAGAGAATTCAACAAGCTACAGTTTTTTGATAGAAGACTAAACTGCCATTTCAGAAATTCGAAAATCAAACTGTCTTTTTTGAAATTCGCAGGACCAATATGTCATTTATCAAATTGAGGGACCAAATTGTCATTTCAGAAATTCGTAGGCCTCTGAGACTCGAAAAAGGGTACAAGTCCAGACAAAATAAATGGACCTCTGAGACTCGAAGTACGAGCCTAATGTTTTTGAAGACTCAAGCAATTATGGGGCCTTCATCTTCGATCTTGTCACAGCCGATTACTCCCAAAGTTGTCGTGTATCTGCTGCTCGTTCGTCTTGTCGCTACAATAACTTTCAACATTGTCGAGACTTCAATAAGTTGCATAAACAAGTTGGACATAATTAACATTTATGATCCAACTTGAGGGGGAGTAGGAATATGTGGGAATATTATATTATAATTCCACTTTATTCTCTGCTCAGTTATCTCCTTATTTCTCTCCTAAATTCCTTCCATTAGTTACTCCTTAATTTTTTCCTTAATTTGTTTAGTCTTGTCTCTCTACTTTTTATATAAATAGGTATTGTATCACAACATTTAATCAATACAATGAGAATACAATTCTTCTCTCATAAATTCCACATATCCATATTCATAGTAATATCATCAATGAATTGATATAAAACGCAGTATAAAACTTGCATGGTTTATAAATTTTAAACAGTGCAATTCAATCTTTTAAATTTCATATAATACAAAAATTTCTGATAAAAATGTAAAAAGATTAAAATGAAAATCATTATTAAAAATTGATTTGTTTCTGGTTCTTACTCATTTCAGACACATTTATGAATTAATAATAGTTGATATAAAATTGGTAATAATTAGTATTAATTATAACTCATGAACAGTTTATTCAATCTTAAAATTTTGTGCATCAAACCTATTTGGAGATGGAGGGGAGTTGAGTGAATCAAAGTTTTCATGTGGCCTTTAATAATAGGCTCTCAACTAATGCTTGGAGAAGCAAATGGTCTTCCACTTCTCCTACTTGCACGTGTTGTAATGATAGGGAGGAAAATTTCATCCATGTCCTACTGTTCTGATGCAAAAAAACACTAATGGCAGAAATTGATTCATCACAGGTACATATCTCAATTCTTCTCTACATCTCTTCCAGATTGGTTTGCATTAAACCTTAAAATGAACTTGGAAAAGAAAAATGATGGTAATTGGGACCTTGTAGGGGGACCACCAGATGGAAGTTATGGCTATGGAGGAATGATGTGACTTTCAATCCTGATGCCTTCAAACCGCTGGATCCTAGTTCAATCATCACGCAGACATGGAGGGATATGTTCAGTTACATGATAATGGCATAAGTCAGAGTATTTCTCCCGAATTGAAATTAGTTTGGCACACTCCGCTAGAAGGATGGGTCAAATTAAATGTTGATGGAGCAGTAACTTCAATAAATAGTTTGGGAGCATGCGGTGGAGTAATTAAATACCATAAAGGAAGATGGTTAGTGGGCTTTACTCATTTAATTGGGACTTGTAATGCCTTGGAAGCGGAGGAATGGACTGTCTATAAAGGGCTTATATTTGCATGGGGTTGTGGCTTCAAACAAATCATCCTTTAATCTGACGCGAAAAACCTTATTAATTTGCTGAATGGTACAAAAGCGTGTCCAAGGCACCTTATTAATTTGCTGAATGGTACAGAAGCATGTCCACGGCATAGTTTGGTGGCTGTGCAGATTCAACAGCTTATGAAGCGAGCATGGAATGTCAAGTGCTTGCATATGTCAAGAGATCAAAACCAACTTGCGGAACTCCTTAGCTAAGATGGGACTCTCAATGTCCTCTCTTCTCGATTCATGCCCATCTCACTTGCGGGTTGTGGTAGATACTGAACGTATGGGATCTAATCCCCTTAGTTTAGCTTCAGTTAGTTAATTGAACTCTAGCTCTCTCTCGTACCAAAAAAAGAAGAAGAAATACCGAATATTAGGAAGAGGATTGAAGAAAAAGAAGATAGGGGCAGCAGCAGTAGAAGAAGAAAGAATCAAAGATGTAAAAAGAAATACAAAATGAAAAATGGAGAAAATGATCAAAGGAAAAGAAGAATGAATAAACAAAAGAAAGAAGAAAAAGATCGTAGAAGTTGCAGATAAAAAATAGACTCCAAACACACACAAGAAGTTAGTCAAGAGGGATCAGACATAAAACTGTCTACACTATGTTGGACTCAGAAAAAGCTATCTTTTTAGTAGGCTCCAGACAACGTAAACTTCCGTCGAACCGGCTACCTGCTGAGGGGCATGATGACCGGAAAAAGAAGAAGTTGGAAAAAGCTCCCCCAGCCATTATGGATGACGTTATGTTAGAAAAGGAAGCAGGAAAAGCTACTGAGCAAACTAAGAATCCCGAAGGCATTGAAACAAAAGACAAGAATGATGAAAGCCCTCCAAAGTTCCCATCTTACCGTGCCTTTCTTTTGGGATTTAATGAAGTAGCCCACAGTAGCCACATAATGGAGGAAGAAGATTTATTGACTGATGATTAAGAAATATACTGGAAAATTCCTGAAGCATCAGAGGAGATGAAAAAGCTCATGGAGATGTACCCAGTCGCGCCTTGCACAGAGGAGGAATACAACGAATGGTGCGAGCCATGGAACTACGCTCTGATTCTCACAGTGCTCGGCAAAAAATTCAATCTCTATGTCCTAAAAGATCTCCTGATTAATCTCTGGGGATTTTCTACTTTTGAACTTATTGAGATTCCAAATAACTACTTTGTAGTCAGATTTCAAGATCAAGAACTATGGAGGGCTCATTATAGAAAAGTTCTTTATGAAGGTCCATGGGTGATCAAGCAACATTGTATCATAACCCAACGATGGACACCTTACTTTAACCCTTGTCAGAACCCACTTGGCAGAGTTGCAACCTGGATTCGCATCCCAGACGTGCCTATGCATTGCTACAATAAGCATTCGAATAGGAGATTGAATTGGACGCACGCTCAAAGTTGATATGAAAAACCCAAAAATTCAAAGAGGGAAATTTGTGAGAATTTGTGTAGACTTGAACCTTAAGAAAAAGCTTGTCCCGAAAGTGATTGCAGCAGGGTCCATTTTTAACGTGGAATATGGAGGACTCACCATGATTTGTTTCAGCTGTGGGCGCTTTGGTCACAGACGCAAAAATTGCATGTTTAAAGGCTCTGCATCAGATCCTGCACCTGAAGTTAGTCTGGCGTACCAGCAGTCGCAACAACCAAATCGCCCATCGGTAAATACGCGGGCGATAAGCTCCGATGAGGCCTTCGGACCCTGGATGTTGGTTAACTGGAGAACAAACAGAGCCCAACCCCCTTAACGGTCGGATTCCAGAAACGAGCCTCGCCTTGCCTCGGGGTCTGCAAATAGGAGGACGAAAGTACCTCCTGTCGGCCAAAAATCGCAGTTCGCGGTGATTGCGGATTTGGAAATGGAAAATCACCTGACATGACGCCAACCACTCTACTAGACGTGCTGAAAATCGAATGCACGATGTGAGTTTGGTGAGACACGATGAGAGAGGAAAGGACATAGCTCCCTCGGTTAAAACGCTGGCTCAGGAAAAGAGACGAGAAACAGCTGGCAAACCTTTAGGTCAAAATTTGGGTTTAAATCAAAAGTCAAAATTTCAGTACAGGCAAAAAGAGAGTAAATTTGGATCTTCCTCTGATGGGCCGAATGGCCAGACCTGCACAAATGGACCTAATGATCCGCTGGTGGCTCCTTCCTTGGAGGTCAAGAGAAAATCCCCTTCAAATGGGCTAAACAAGGAAAGTGGGCCATTGGACCACAGAATACAATGGAACCTATGGGGCTCACTGAAACTAATCAGACGCTGATCCAGGCACCTGCAACAAATAACCAACCGGTCTTACATAAAGACCATAAAAAGGGGGGGGGGAAACAAAGGGCCACGCATTCACAATTTGGTTCATGGAAGTCTGGACAAAGAGATTAACCAAGCAACCGATGTTCTTCCGACTAATCTTGATGTTCCTAATGAGCAATTCCATGATTTACCTATAGAGCAAAATCAACCTTTATCGCACTTCAACAACCCCAGACCACCTAATAACTAGGATCCCAATGAAGATGTTACTCCTGATTTCATGGAAGCCAACGGATCCTTTGTGGCAAAAACTCAGTTTGAGCAACAACATGAAGAGGAGGCTGAATGCCTCTGGTAAGTATTTCTATCCCTATCTTATATATATATATATATAATGATTATTGCCTCTTGGAATTGTAGGGGAGCCGGTAGCCGGTCTTTCCCTCTAACTATTAAAGATATTGTCAATAAATACTGCATAATATTCTTTGCCTTTTGGAGCCCCGTATTAGTGGTGATAGAGCTGATAAAGTCTATCGTAAACTTGGATTTTCTCACTGGACTCGGGTGGAATCTAGTGGTTTCTCTGGAGGTATTTGGCTTTTGTGGAATAATGATGCTTTTGAAATTATTTATCTTACCTCCAACACCCAAATGCTTCATTGCCAAGCCAAAGAGTATGATAGTAACATATTGAGCATTGTGACTATTTTTTATGGGGAAACTAACTCAGTTGGTAGAGCCTCATTATGGAATTCTCTTTGTTCGCTTGCTTCTAACACAAACACTAATTTTCCTTGGATTGTTTTGGGTAATTTTAATGCTTATCTTTCCCCAAATGACAAACTTGGAGGAGTTAACCCTCCTTGGACCTCAATGAAACATTTTAGGGGTTGCATTGATGATACTGATCTCATTGAAGCCAGGATTCAGGGTGACAAATTCACTTGGGATCGACAGGGTTTGAAAGAGCGTCTGGATTGGGTCTTTACCAACTTCAACTGGCTTAACTCTTTCCCCAACTTTTCGGTTCGTCATGAGCTTAAATTCAAATCGGATCGTAGAATTTTGGTGGTAAACTCTAACCCCCCTTCCCAGAGGAAAAATTCCAAGAAACCTTTCTCTTACCAAATCGCTTGGTCTCTAGAAAATGATTTCAAAGATGTCATCAAAAGCATGACAAAAGCTGGATTCATGGATTGCATGACTTTCAAAAATCTGCTTCTGTTTGGAATGATAACCGGGTGGGTAATTTTTCTAAGAAGAAAAAAGAGTTGATTTGACGCCTGGAGGGAATCGATAGATGCAGGAGAACAAATCTGGAGACTGGTCTCTTTAGGTTGGAGAAAAAATTATGGGAAGAATACCACAAGGTGGCCACCCAAGAGGAAATTACTTGGTTCCAAAAATCCAGATGTAAATGGCTTCAGGGAGGGGATAGGAATACGCGGTTCTTCCATGCCTCAACAATGATTAAAAGGAAGAAGAAGAAAATTGGAGCCATTCAGAATGATGCAGGGGAGTGGATTGAGGATCACGATACGGCGGAAATGATGGCTTATGATTACTTTTTAAATCTTTATTCTCGTGATGTTTCTATGAAAAACCCTGACGAATGGTGTTCTAACTTTCCCAACATTAACACTTGCAATCTGGATATGCTGTCGAGAAAAGTTACCAGTCTTGAAATAAAAAATGCAGCTTTTTCTATGGGCGCTTTTAAAGCTCCGGGTCCTGATGGTCTTCAAGCCCACTTTTTCCAGACCCAGTGGAACATCATGGCACCAAAATATGTGATCTCATTGAAGAATGCTTCAGTAACCCCTCCAATA
This sequence comes from Acacia acuminata, assembly GCA_019022655.1. Taxonomy (NCBI): domain Eukaryota; kingdom Viridiplantae; phylum Streptophyta; class Magnoliopsida; order Fabales; family Fabaceae; genus Acacia; species Acacia acuminata. Next base: position 44,015 of record JAFJYI010000071.1, read on the forward strand.
TGGTTAGTATTAATAAGTCCAAGGTTGTTCTTATCCCTAAGTTGGACAATCCCTCTACGCTAAGAGATTTTCGTCCTATTTCCTTATGCAATGTGAGCTTCAAAATCATCACAAAAATCTTGGTGAATAGGTTTAGAAAAGTCATGTCCCAGCTTACAAGTCCTGAGCAATGCGGCTTTATTGCTAACAGGTCCAGTTGTGACAACATTTTAATCGCCCAAGAGATCATTCACTCTATGAGAATGAAGGGTCGGAAGAAAGGATTTGTTGCTATCAAGATTGATATGGAAAAAGCTTTTGACAGACTAGATTACGGTTTCATCAAGAACACTCTTCTTCGCCTAAAGTTGAAAGATAATCTCACTGATCTCATCATGGCTTGTATCTCCATTAATTTTATGTCTATTCTCTGAAACGGAGACGAAAATCCTAGTTTCACCCCTTAAGAGGAGTCAGGCAAGATGACCTGTTGAGCCTGTATATATTTGTCCTTTGTATGGAACGTCTGGGGCACCTAATTAAAGTTGAGTGTGATGCTCGGCGATGGAAACCGTTCTCCTTCAAAAGAGGCGGCCCCCATATTTCCCATCTCTTCTTTGCTGATGACCTCATCCTTTTCACTGAAGCTTCCCACAACCAAATGGCTGAAGTTCGAAAAGTGATGCAGAGCTTTTGTAAGGTTTCAGACCACAAAATCAATCTTGCTAAATCCCGAATGTTTTGCTCCAAAAATGTTAACTTTAATAGAGAGCTCTCCAGCTAAGTCAGTTGCTTGGGATAGGAATCACTTCAGATCTTGGGAAATACTTGGGGGTGCCAATTATTCATAAGAGAGTTATGAAAGCTACTTACCAACCCATTGTTCAAAAGCCTCGGAAGAAACTTTCGATGTGGAAAAGCAAATTTTTTACTATCGCTGGTCGCTCGGTGCTGATTAAATCTGTGTTATCCTCCCTACCCAGCTACTGCATGCAGTCAACCCTCCTCCCGATTTGTACTATCAATTAATTAGATAAGATCTCAAGAAAATTTCTTTGGTCTTAAGAAGAAGAGGTGAAAAAAATGCACCTCATTGCTTGGGATAAAATCACTCAAGCCAAAAAGCAAGGGGGTCTTGGGTTCAAAAATCTCTGTCGCCAGAACAAGGCCTTTATTATGAAACTCTGTTGGAATCTTCTGACGAACAGCACGCTCTGTGGGTTCAATGCTTTTGGTCGAAATATAATTGTGGCAATCTTTCTGTGCCCTCTGTCTCTAAGAAGAGAAACTCATCCTCTGCTTGGAAGGCGATCGTCGAAGTTTGGGATAAGTTTATTGCAGGAGTTGGGAAAAAGGTTAACAATGGTGCAGAAACCAAGTTCTGGCATGATCTTTGGCTTCCTCTTAATCGACCCCTTATAGCCTTTGTTCCGAACCCGTCCTTTATTAATGAAGGAGAAACGGTGAAAGATCATCTTTTGGCTAATGGAAGATGGGACATTAGTAGGTGTCAGGGCATTCTGCATCCCTCAATCATTAATACTATCTCCAAAATGCAACCCCCTCTAATAGTCTTCCTGATTGTTTCACTTGGAGAGCTGCAAAAGATGGTTGTTTCTCTGTTAAATCTGCTTATCTTTATCTGTCTGATCGAGGAGGGACGAATGTTAATAACTTCTGGACGCTGATATGGAAATGGCAACTCCCTGAAAAAGTCAAATTTTTCATGTGGCAAGTTGGCCACGAAAGACTTGTCACAAACTCCCTCAGAGCCAGAAGAGGACTTACAAACGAGAATCTTTGCCCATTCCCTTGTAATAGTGAGGAAAGTGTGATTCATATAATCAGGGACTGTGAGCGAGCAAAAAACCTGTGGAAACAAATTTTACATTCTAACTATCTTTCTCAGTTTTTTGCAGGCAATTTGCAGGTTTGGCTCAATTGAAACACGAATCACAACCCTGGAAAAGGGAGATTTCGAGACTTCTCTTGGCCAAGAGTCTTCAGTTTTGGGTGCTGGATCCTTTGGACTACCAGATGCAAATTCCTGTTCCAAGGCGAAAACACGGATACCAGGGAGATGTTACACTTGTGTCGTTGCCTTCTGATGGAAAATACAGCTAATCAATCTCTAACTCATCAAATTTTCCAACTGGATAGGTTCGAAGAGAAGACTTGGACCCCTCCTCCTACAAACGCGGTTCGCATGGATGTAGACGGATCAGTGCGTCATCAACACGTAGCAGCATTGATGAGCACAAATAGTACCATGTTTTCCTTATACTTACTGACTGAATTGAATGTTAAATACATGCTTAACTGCAGATAATCTAAGCAAAAAGGCATACATTCATGATATAGGGACTAAAGAGTAGGAATCATTTGCATGTGCTAAAAATGGAACAATTTACTTTATTTTTTAAGGGAAATCGTATAGCAGGGCTGATACGATGCTATAGCATTCTGACAGCGATTCGAAGTGCAATACAAGGCATCCGGAATGCTATAGCAAAGTAGAGGACGCAATGCTATGCGACATGTTTGCTGACCTTTTTACCCAGATGATTTCAGGAATAAAATAAAGGACGATATTAACAGATAAGTTGTTGACGTGATGGAATAGAAGATGCGGAGGATCGAAACTAAAAGATTTGAAGAATCCCATAGAATCAACAGAAGCAATCTACTCGGATCAGAAGATATGATAGATCCCGACGGATTAGGAAAGGCCTTATTTGTAACTTACGCCGTAAGAAAAAGCCTGATTATAAAAGGAAACAGCAGTGCCAACCCTAAGAGAGTCGGAGAGCCCTAGAACCAGATTCTATCTTTCGGCAGACTCAAGAGAATAGTGAGAGATTTCACAAGAGCACAAGACTTCCAGGACAACCCAGCATCCTTCCCTGCAGTAAGACGGAACGAAGAAGACGTGGAGTGGTAGCGTGACAGGGCCTCGACCACGCCGTCGGAAATTCCGCCAGAGCTTTCTGTTTTCCTTTCCTTTTAGCTTTATTTTCTCGATCATGGGTCATTCTGTTTGTATCTCTTTTTGTGTGTCCCGTCGGTCATGAACCGAACTTTATATGGGCGGACGAGGATGAATTTTTAAGTGTTGAATGAACCCAGTTGCAAGTTCTTAATTCAATAAATTTGGTTTGTATATCGGTGTTTTAATTACTAGTCGGTTAACGGAAGTTAAGGGCTAGATCTGTGGCCTCAGCTTACTGGCAAGGAGTTGGGGTTAGACCTCTGAGAAACAGTGTTTGCTAGGCAGCTCATGCACGGCTTGACCTATTATTGTAGGCTTCAGGAATGGATCTACCTCTCATAACCATAACACCCTGAGTGTAAAGCAGGTCTGACTAGAAAGTTGCCATAGGAATATGGAAGGAGTATAGTTAGTATCTTATGTATCGGATGCAGAAGCTTCGGTAGATAATAAAGGTGGGTTAACCAAATAGCTTTATAGTTGGTAGCTATGTTGTAGCAATTGCAGAAACTGTACAGTATAGATGCTATAGCATTGGGTAGAGGAACTGGAGGATTGATGCACTTAAGGATGATTCTGAGTCCAGCCTAACCTCTTATTGATATCTTCTCTCGTTTAAAGTCATTTTGTTTACATTTGCTAGTAGCATAATTGCAAAACCCCTCAACCTGATTACATTTACTTTCTGCTTTCACAACTTTCACAACATGAGCGCGTCACCTCTCGGTATCTCAGTCTTTGTGGGACGATACTCTACTTACACTTTATTACTTGTTCGACTGGTTCACTTGCCATCAAGGAAATCGACCAACAAGCATGCAGAGGAGTGATTAGGAATTCTCAAGGCCATTGGTTGATAGGATTCCACAAATTCCTTGGAACTCGTTCTGTTATCAAAGCGGAGCTAAATGCTATCATGACCGGGCTAACCATGGGTCGCCAGATGGGCCTTCAAAGAGTCATCCTATATTCTGACTCTCTCGACGCCCTCAACATCATTATGAGATATTACTATGTTGATCACCCGCTTAGAGACATCATTGGTGAGATTCGTGATCTTCTTCTCCAAGAGTGGAACGTAGAGATTCGCCATGCACCAAGAGATAACATTTCTTGTGCAGACTATATGGCCAAGCTAGGCCATGACGCTACCGACGCTGTTGACGTGGTTCTAATCCCCACAATTCCAAGAGCATGCCTTCATATGGTTTTAAAAGACCAATTGGCTTGTAATTGCTAGTTTATTTCTGGTATTGTATCAAGGACTAGACTATATGGTCTAGTATCCTCCTCAAACTTTTTAAGTTTCGGCTTGCCTTTTTCAATAATAATAATAATAAAGACTCCAAGTCTTGTTCAACAGCTTGCCCACAATCACAAATCACCTCTAACGCGCAATCTCCTCAATCTGTCTATCTGTGAGTGTTTGGGGGTGAGTGGGGCGGGGGCTAGAATTGCAAAGTAGGGAAGGAACCTTTCATATTACTTTAGACTCCAAGTCTTGTACAATAGCTTAACTGCAATCACAAATCACCGCTAATGCACTCTCCTCAATCTGTCTGTGAGTGTTTGGGGGTGAGTGGGGCGAGGGCTAGAATTGCAAAGCACAGAGAAGCAACCTTTTATATTGCTTTTGCATTTTGCTTGCTTCTCACACGCGTTTGAGGGCAAGACTACGTCTACATGTACGTTAAGTTTAGTAGTACCATTGCATCATGGTAGTTAAAAACTTGTTTTATCACTGCGATTTTACGTTTTTACGATTTTTTTTCATTAAAACGCTTTTAAGTTTTTACGATTTTACGTTTTACGATTTTTCATTCTCCTTCCGTTTTCAGGTAAAATCTACGTTTTCACTACTATGTATTGCATCACTTAAAAATTTAAGATACAAAATTTTCCTAAAAGAATAATTAAAGAACAATAAAAACATTAGCAGCGGCCTAAAATTTTATCTGCAGTCCTAGAGGAAACGGTAACCTATAGCTACAGCAGAAATACGGATAAACTGAACACCCCTTACAAGTGTATCTTGCTTCATAGCTTCCATGGACATCTCCATCTAATCAGAAGTGACCAAATACTATAATACTTCCTCGGTCTTAAATACTACCTCCGGTCTTAATTATAAAACCTATTTTACTTTCTTTAGAGAGATTAAGAAAGCTAAATAAGTTACTTAGTCATTTCATATGTTGTGTATCCATAGATTATATATTAGTTAAACTAATTAGTTTGAAAAAAAAATAAATAAATACTTTAAGGTAATTTAATTAGCTTCCTTAATCTCTCCAAAAAAATCAACTAAATCTTATAATTAAGACCGGAAGGAGTATAAGACAAAGTTTGTAATGCAAATTACACTACAAACTTGTCCTATATTTATGACCGAAGGTGGTAGTTGTTTATAACAAACAAACTACCCAATACCAGTCTACTTTGGATAACATTCGAGCGACGTCTCATAAAGTTAACAGACTTGCAGTTCGTTTTACTTTCTGTTTAGCTCTAGAGTGGAGAGGGGAGGAATTACCTTGTTTAGATTAAGAAAGGAGGAGAGGGATTTAAATGTTACTTTACCTCATAATATGCATGCCCACAAGGAAAATCCAACCAACATTTACTTGCAATGACTATGACAATTTGACAACAACTCGTGTACAAACATCCTTATAATGGTAGGGCCCACATAATATCCAAGGCCATTCAGAATGGAAAATTTCCTAAACTCTGATTCTACTAGAATAAAGATGGCCGCATAAAATTTCAAGTTTAGCATATAGAAACAAACTAATCAGAAGCTGAGTGCGACTAATGGAATGTAAAACATTGTCAAGCTATTGGAAGCTCGCCAGAGTCAATGATAACCACCTTCTTCCTCGGACGATCACCTCGATCTGTTTCCTGTGTTTCAATTAACCTAACAATGTCCAAGCCTTCCAAAACTTGGCCAAATACTACATGCCTCTGATCCAGCCACGGTGTCTGTAAAACATGTAAACTAAGTCAAGAGAAGGGATCATAAGCAATGTCCCATTAATTTACAGCACGTTTAAGTTGTAATTTGAGCAATTAAATTTCACTAATGGGTGGTACTTTGATCACAATCATCAAATTCAGAATCCGGTGTCTCAAATTTTAATCCTCATGTAAACTTCATGGTCTTTCATAATTGAACAAAGAAATGCACAAAATAAAATGCAAAAGTTGGACAAAATTGCAGAACAGGCTCACCAGTCACACAATTATTAAAAGCATGTTGTTTCAAAAGTAGAGGGTGACAACATGGCTCCATATCAATTGAAATCTCCCAAGTTTCAAACATGAACAGAATCCAGAGAAATCGCACTGATTCCTTTTGTTTTCTTGAGGTGTAGGAAGGTGTTTATAAAAATTCTGCTTACTTTTTTAACCATGACAAGCAAGGTGAATAAAAAATTACTCATCTGACAATAAAAATATTGAAGAGCGACACAAGATACCTTGACAGTGCATATAAAAAATTGGCTCCCATTGGTGTTGGGGCCCGCATTTGCCATGCTAACAACTCCTGGTCCTACATGAGACACTGCAGATATTCTAAATATCAGTATTATAATTACCCAAAAAAAAAAAAAAAAAAAAAAAAAAAAAAAATCAATAGAATTACATGATGAAAATAAAATAATCGTTAGTCGCAATGGCATAATATCATGTTATAAACTTCAGAAGGAAATTGAACGAAAGGGTAAAGAGGGAAGAGATAAAAAGTCATATTCAATAAATTGTGCAAATAAGATCTGCTCCAACCTGCACTTACACTACAACTGCATCACTACTCTTTTGCTTTCTTTTTCGATGCACTACAAGTAATTTTCTTCTTTTATAAATCATATCACAAGTTCGTACCACTTACTAATTATACATTATTTTTTCTGAATTACTTGACAAAAAATTCTCTAACATGAACTAATACAACTGCATCACTACTCCTTCTCTTTACTTTCAATGTACTACAAGTAATTTTCTTCTTTCATATCACAAGTTCATAATACTTAGCTAATTATAAATTATTTTTTCTGAACTACTCAACAAAAATTTCTCCAAGATAAACGCATACATGATGCAGCGTCATTATGGTTAACAAGTGAGAGATGCGAAAGACAAACTTGGTTAAACTCACACTTGAAATTCTCATCTTTAAAAGTGCGGCCATAAATGCTTTTACCTCCAGTTCCCTGCAATAGTTTCCAGAACTCAAGGATCAGAGTAATGTACCAGCAAGTTCAAGATATTGAAAAATAGAATCTTTAAATAATATCACTACATTAGGTTTGAACTCAGAACAACAAAATGCACAATGCAACATGGACATCTCTAGTCAAGTGTCAAAATATCTAGAAAACTGATAGAACAAGAATGAGATGAAAGTGAAGCTAAATGATTCAACTCATAATTAGGCCTGGGTTGCTTCACTATTAGTACACCTCCAGACCTTACTATAAGACATATTTACTTAATTTGATTAGATTAAGGAAGTTGTTTAAGATAGTTAATATGAAATGTATTTTCTAAAACATTCCAATCACTCCAGACCTTACTATAAGATATATTTACTTAATTTGATTAGACTAAGGAAGTTGGTTGAGATAGTTAATATAACATGTATTTTCTAAAACATTCCAATATCACCTTCCTTAATTCCCTCATTCCTTCCCCTTCTTGATTGTTGTCTCCCTCCCCTTCTTGATTGTTGCTAAGGGAGCATCAATTGAGGTAAATTAGGAAAAGACTAACAAATATGAAAACTTTGTCTTATATTTAGAACCAAGATCAACTCTCTAAATATGTATTGTATTAGGAACCGGAGAAGTATTATTTTGATCATAGTTACAATTTCATAGGGTTCAGAAGGGGCGAAGGTGGGCTCAAAGAGGTGATGTAAAACAAGTTGAAAACTCACACACATTCTAAGACAGATGCAAACTATGGATATTTTAAGGAGAAAAGTATAGAAGCAGGGGATGGAGAATGAGAACTCATCAGAAAAAGAGAGAAAAGAGCGGGAAGATGTTGCAGAAAACAGAGAAGAATTGGAAAGGGAATGAGAGAATTGAGGGGGAGAAGAGAGCTCGCATTGCAGCCATAATTTCATTCATTCAAGTCCAAAAATACATGTGTTGCGTAGTTGCTATTTATAGAAGCCACTTGCAAGTTTCCTTCCTAAGAAGGAAATCAAAACAATAATAAAATAAGGTTTCTTACTAACGAGGAAACCTATAAAATAACAAAATATCTTCCACTTGCATAAAAGAAACATAAAATAAATCAAAGCTTCCTTCTATAGTAAGGTTAGCCAAAATATTTTAATCTCCATATTCCATCATTTCTCCCCTACTTGATGAACTCGGCTCCTGACATGTTAAAATGGAAGCATAAATATGGGGAGAGAAGAATTCAGTATAGCACTTCAATCAATAAATCCTTTCTAACGAACAAAGTAGTGAAAAATGAGACGTTGAGAAGAGTGAGCAATCTGTTGATGCTGGCCTGGAAAACCTTTCCAATGAACAAGGTAATTGTAGAGGCTATCATTAAATAAGAAAACAATATGCTCTTCCTCAGCAACTTCAGAATGATATGTAGCATGAATTTGATGCTTTGAAGAACAGAGTAATGGAAATCTTCTGAATTTGAACACCTTCATATTTCATAGAGATTTCCTTTGCTTCAGCCTCTTTCTCTTGCTTCTTAATCATTTCATTGTCAACTTCATATATAACATTTGGAAAGCCTTTCCAACAAAGAAAATACTCATGGAGAGACCTGCTCTTCAATGGTCACAATGTAAGTGGTGACACTTTCACTGGTGTAGCAGGAAAAACTTGATCATTGCTCGAAGAATCTTTCTTGTGATAGACACGATAACCAAAGTCCTTATTTGACTTAACTAGCAAAGTGTCTGTGGGAATCTTTGTTGCCTCACCTGATGCCTTTTCATCTATTGGATTTGATCCAAGCTCTGTTATCATGGTCTCGCCGCTAGTCTTCAGGGGCTGCTGAAGATCATTCATAGAGGCCTCATGTCGACACTTCCTTTCATCATTATCTTGCTACCATATTTGTTGAATTCAATTCAGCATAGCTGTGAATTGTGCCTCCCACGAATCATCTTTGAGCTGCTCATGAATTCCTTCCTTATGTCAGCCATAGTCAACATACTCGTAACTGCAACAGGCATAGCACTTATCTTGGAGATGATCCTGATGATGAGTAGCATGCTTGTATCGGTCATGAACAACATACCCATATTGGTCACAATCAACATAGTCATACCCATGATAGCGATGCTCTACATATTTATACTGATGATAGCTATCATAATCCCCTTGACGCCGACTAACCCTAACACTAATTGCTTGAGTAGGCGAGAATAATGGGTTAGGCCTAGATGAAAGGGCTCAAGAAGACCACTCAAAAGAGTTGAAAGTATGACTTTGTCTGTGTGGAGTACCTTGTGTGTCTAATCTCCTGATGAACAAGAATTGTAACTGAGACTCCACTTCCTTGGCTTCTTGATAAGCATGTTCAGGAAACTTAGGAAGATTAAGCTTGAGCTTCTTTTGTATGTGTGGCTAAAGTCCATTGACAAACCTAACGATCGTCCGCCATTCTTCCCCACCTATCTCACACTTAACCAAAAGCTCATTGAATCAAGATATATACTCAGAAACATTTGAATCTTGCTTTAAATTTATATACTTCTCAAGTTCTCATACAACTGCCTCTTATAATGAAGAGAGACATATTCTTCTTTTAACTTTTCCTTCATCTTACCACTTACCAAATGCACCTTAGTAACTTCTTAGTTCACATCATCCTACTCCTAGCATGATTAATGAGCAAAAAGTTTGAACTTTACCCCAAATGAAGCTTTTCATTGATGATTCTTGCATCCGAGATAGGCTAGAACTAGAATGAAGAAAACCTCACGAAACAACTTAAAAAGGAAGAAAAACGGATTCTGTAAGCTTCATTAGAGATGGAGTGTGGAGCAAAGTCACAGCGAGTGGGCCGCATGGGGTCCACACGCAGGAGCTTTGCCAGCATATGGAGGCGTGTGTTGTGACGGATGGAGACGAGATTCAGTGGGCCGGCCGGGTTATTCACTCCGAAGACGGTGGTGGTTTGGTGGTTTGACGTCAGGAAATGTGTTTTGGGTCTAGCATCGTGAAAACAAAGTGCAAGGGCTTTTAGAGTTTTCTTAGCTTTTCCAATGACGCAAGCTGCCTAGGAGTGTAGGAACTTTGGCTCTGATACCAAATTGATGTAAAAAGAGTTGAAAACTAGCACACACGTTCTAAGACAGATGCAAATTGAGGATGTTTTAAGGAGAAAAGTGTAGAAATAGGGGAGGAACAGTGAGAACTGATCAGAAACAGAGAGAAAGGAGGGAAAAGATGTTGCAGAAAAAAGAGAAGAATTGGAGGGAAGTGAAAGAGAGATGGTGGGGCGAAGAGAGCTCATATAGCAGCCATAATTACATTCATTGAAGTCTGAAAATACGTGTTACTTAGTGGTTATTTATAGAAGCCCCTTGCAAGTTTCCTTCCTAAGAAGAAAATCAAAACAATAATTAAATAAGGCTTCTGTCTCTTGAGGAAATCTATAAAATAACAAAATATCTTCCACTTACATAAAAGAAACATAAAATAAATCAAAGCTTCTTTCTATAGTAAGGTTTCCCAAAATATTTTAATTTCCATATTCCATAAGGAGGGTTGCTAGATTTTTTTTAAATGAAAACAGAAACTTCATTTTAAACACTAAAAAATACAGCAAGAAAAGAAACTAGAGAAAAACTATAATAACCCCTAATCAATCACATCTTCAATTAACCAGGGCGGGGGATGATCAAAGGTATCAAAGGTACAATGATACCTATATAACCTGTAAGCTTAGATTAAAAAAAAAAAAAAATCAGCCTTCTTAACCTGTTTCTCTACAGTCAAATGGAGAGGTATTCCACTGCCTATGAAACAAAAGTCTAGCTTCCTGATATATAAAAATAATAATCTGCATTTAGGGACCTAATTGTAAACTAGATAGTTAGTAGGGTAATTAGTCATTAATCCTAAACTAGCTATTAGTTACTGACTTGAGGGAGGCTATAGTATTATAAATAGCCACTCCTCCATTTCAATACAATGAGATTTCAGATTTGTTATGACTATGCATTGAATACAGAATTGAGCCTTAGAAGCTCTCTTCTCTATTTGCTCTTCTACTCTCCTTCTCGTGTCTCTCTTCTACATCTAATTCTATATTCTATATCAATGAACATATCACTTCCGCAATTACATCAGTGCATGGATGACATCTATCAACTTCCCTACTAATCAGATTGATTGCCTGAGCCCAGTCCAAAACCACTTGCACATCTCTCACATTTCTATCCCAGGAAATTTCTAATCCTTTGATCATCAGCTAATCAGATTGATCGCCTAAGCCCAGTCCAATACCACTTCCACATCTCTCACATTTCTATTCCAGCAGATTTCTAATCCCTTGGCCATGCCTTTGATTTCAGTGAAAGCAGATGGATATTTTCCCATTCTTCAGCAAAAGAGGACCACCCACTCAACAGAAACATAAATTTTAGGAACTTAAAAGAGATTTAGCATTACACACGTTCTGCAACTGTGATAACAGAATATCTAGAACATGTAAAATAGAGATCTTAAACATAGAGATTAGAGGACCAAAACCTTTATCAAGGATCAAAACATGTAAACTCTGAGGACCCAAACCTTTATCAAGGTGGCCTCCATGCATGTGATTTCTCCAGCCACTTGACTGGTAAAAGATACCATTATTTAACACCATTGACCAAGATTAAAACATGTGCTGCTGCATCAATATGTATGTCACTGCCACCCTTGCTGACCACACTGGTTAGTTGACTTTGGCAACCCATTTGGAAGATCAATTATTACTACACGACTCTGACAGCAGAGTTTATGAGCTATTCTAGGAAATGGTATACATGTATAGAAGTACCCCTGGAAATCAAATAGCAGGTCTGTCTTAAGCCATAGACCTCATGCACCTTCTCATGTAAAAATTGAGCCCAACCCAATGTATGTTAACCAAAAAAAGAAAGATGAATGAAATATTATAACAAAAAGAGCATTATAAAAAGGGAAATAACTTTTAAGAAACGCCATTCTAGTCCCTTATAACTATTCCAAGTGTATATCAAAACAAAGTGGAGTTTAAGTGTCCGAAGCAGTGAACCACGGTTCTTGGACTGTAGTTCGACAAACAGTACTCACATTCCCCTTGTCAAAGTCCCCTCCCTGAATCATGAAATCCTTTATTACACGATGAAATGTAGAACCTTTATACCCGAAGCCCTTCTCTCCTAAGACAAAGTTGCAGTAACGAAAAAAATCAGGATTTAATAAGACTAATCAAAGTGAATCAGACAGAATATTAGAAGCAATCAAATGATTTACACAACAACCTGTGCAAAGGGCACGGAAATTCTCTACTGTTTGGGGCACATCATCACCATAGAGTCCAATCACAATCCTTCCAGCAAGCTTCCCAACAGGATTTCCAATACTTATGTCAAAATACACCTTGTGAGTAATTTTTGATTGTAAAGGTGTTTCCTAAAAATAAACAAAATACAAGCCAAGTTAAACTGACGGTGATGGATACAGAAGCCAGACCTGAGTACAATGGACTACGTTTGATAGCCGTAGCTCGGGGATATCTAGTCTAATAAGCATAAGATTCCAAGCAAAGAAGACTTCAAAAAATCAATTACTGCCAGAATAATGACAACTAAAAACCACAAACCTACAATGACTTGGATTTTTCCTCGTATATGTGCCAACGCTGGTTATTTCTTCTGAACTTTAACAAAATTAACAGTCCACAAGCAGCCATAATATTAATGACAATAAAAGGAAGTAATCCTAAAACGCCTGACCTCAGAACTGGCCTGAACCGCGCTGTTAAGACGCGTTCTTTCTTGGGAAGAAGCATTCCGAGAAGAGGAAGGCACCAAACGCAACGAACCCGCAAAGGCGCTCAATGAGGGGCATATATTCGATCGCGCTGGAAATCCCGTGAGCTTAAATGAACTAGCACTATTCATAGGATACATAACTCTGATCTGAGTACCGCTTCGTCGACTCGGCAAAGACCCGAAATTTGACTGCGCCAAGACAATAAAAACGAGTAAAATGTGAATGAAATTGAGAATGACAAAACGTTCACTTTTTTTTTTAATGACATGGGTGCGAGGACAATTGCAAAGGACTAGGGAAACTTAGCATGCTATTAATAGATGAACCAACAGCACCCGATAAAATAATGATAATGGATAAATGGAAGGCGCGATTAGCGGGAAACATTTCCCGGTGATTTGATGGTTTTCTCGAGAAGGTAGCATAGGGGAAGGGGTTTACCACCGTCGAGAAAGCAGCCGCCATAGATGAAGAGCGATGCAGGACGGCAGTGTCTCATCTCCCAGCCAGGCTGAGATGATATATTGGATAGGAGGATGCCACAGGGAAAATGACGGGAAAGGACCCTGAAAGGATCCGATAGCAAAAAGTAATTAATTAAGACAAAAGGAGCGTTCGGCACAAAGACATAAAAATTAGGAAAAAGAGATGTTAAAAAATAATTGAATGACAATTGGGTAACAACTGAATAATAATTAGGTTCGAATAAATTAATGGGAAAATAATAAAAAAAAATCATTTGAATTTTAAAATCTTATTGACAATAATAATAATAGGATTAATAAAAATAGTAAAATAATTGACCGTTTGTTTTGTTGAGAAATCATCTATTTAGGATTTTGAATTCGAGTGGTATTTTTTTAATATTTTTCTTATTTTCTTAAATTAATTTAATATCAATTAATTTTTTGACAAAATTTTCTAAAAATAAACTACAAATGAGAAATTCAATTTAAAAGAATTCTTAATTTATAATTGAGATTTTAGCCGTAATTGTCTAAATTAATATTGGCAACTTATTTTTAAAACTTAGCTCAAAATATATATAATTAGGGGTAAGCATTAGGTTTTTCGATTCGGTATTCGGATAAACCTCCCCAATTTTTGCAAATTTTAAAGTCACACCTGTAACTTTCAAATCTTCACCATCAGCCCCTACGGTTAAAATAACTACTAAAGTTAACTGAATGCATATTTAATATTATTGGCAGTTAACATGTAATTTCTTCACATTTTATTTATTTATCCTAAATTACAACTCATAACTTCACCTAAAGGATAATTTTGTCATCCTACATATAACAATCCCAGAGGGCTTGTTTGGTATGTGGAACATGTGAGAAGGAAAGGAAAAATGAGCAAATTTTCTTGTTTGATACACTTTTATGTCCAATCTTCTTGAGAACTCAGGTTTTCAGGCCCACTTTGAGTCTATCAATCTTCCTTTAAAGGTGAGAAAATAAGATCCCACCAAAGTTAGTGAGAACCCAAGTTTTTACGTGAACAGTGATGCTTTCAGACATATTTACCCCTTATAAAGTATTTATTTTCTATAAGGCAAGAAAATATGATTAAATTTGAATTTATGTGGTAAATTTGAACATAGTGGGAGAATATTTTAGACAAATTCAGACTTAGCAGGAGAATATTTTAGGGTTTAGGCGTGGATTCGCTGCAATGAAGCCATAGCGCCTAGAAACACTATCACTGACCTCAAATTCGCCGTGGGTTCGTTATAACAAAATGACTGGGAACACATAAAACCGATGTTATGCATTTTGGGAAATTGATGCGAAAAATGCTGATAAAACCTAGTGTTGCACCCAAAAAACACTCATTCTACACTTAGAGAGGCTGAGGCACAAAAGGAGAGAGCTTGGAAGGAGTTCTAAGCAAGCTTAGTTTTGTCACTCTTCCTCACTTTTATTGTTGTTTAGCTTTGGACTCAGTTTTATTGTATAGACTTTTTTTTTACTTAAGATTATGCGTCGCTAAGCATTTTTCTTTGAGGATAAATTTGAACCTCTTGATGGATTGAGACAATTTGCTTTTCTCTCTTTTAGCATTTAATGAAATATTATGTATTCAATTTTTTTTGTGTTTAATGCCTTTAAGTGTTTGGCCACCACTTGGTTGTTTTGTTGAATGAGATGGTGCTTGAGAGGGATTATCTTGTTTAAAGAAAATAAACAAAATCATGCTAGTCTTAAAATTATTGTTTTAATGGATAGTTTGTTTATAGAAAAGAGATTTACCTTTTGACCTAGTGTCGTTATTATAAGATTGGGATCATCTGATAATTTATTCTAAATTTCCCTTGTTGAAGTCTTCAATGTTGTCTCATTTTTCCTCATTTCATTCAATGGCCAGCTGAGTCATAAATGTTCTCATCTTCTAAATTCTTTTCATTTTGGCTTATGCATTTTCTTATACACCCTTCCATTATAACTTTTTCTGTTTCATTACAACCTCCTTGCGAAACTCCCTTGTTTCTATGTTTTCTTTTTTTGTTACTACACTGATATTATGGTGTCAAAGAAGTACGAATTGGTCCATCTATACATTAAGACTAGCTAATGTGAAGGTGATGGGCCAGGCCAAGCTTCATCTTTTACAAGTCAAGCTTACCTGGTAATAAGTTGGTCTAAGCTTGACTCGTACAAAGGCTGATCTGCCTAAAGTGTATTAATCAATGTAATTTCAATTTAAGTGCAAAAAATCAAACTGAAAAATCAAACTAAAACAGAGAATTTGATAAATAATTCTAATCAAGTCCACAGAAAAACAAAATAAGAATTAAAAAATAACAACATTGGCACCAAACTGTAAATTTGTACCATTAATGAAAGAAAAAACAACCATTAGACACAACTCATGTTTACATTCCATATTCCCCCCACCCCCAAATTTTTTTTGAGTTAAGTGCTGATTGGCCAACGAAGTGTTACACTAGGACTAGCTATCTGGCACAAAAATGTTTTGGAGGTATCAAAAATACTAATGAACAATTGAAAGGAAGCAAAAATACTAATGAAGAAATAAATTTTGATGAAAGTAGCACAATCCCCATTTTGGTCTATTCGTTGAAATAAATATAGGCTTGAGTTTGAGCCTATATTTAAATGAGTCAGGAACTAGCCCCTGAGTTTAACCTATTTTCATCCCTAAATGTGATGTGAATTTGGTTGTGAGTTTGGCCATGTATGTCATTGCCTATATGAGTATTGACAGGCATTGGCAACCTCAACCCTAGCTAGCTAAATCCAACCATGTAATCAAATGGTAGATTTAGAATTGTCATAAACTGTGAGGATACACGATGCAAATGGGATTAATATCAATTTTTAAAAATAATTTTTTTATTTAAAATCCCTTTCATGATATTATACAAATATTAAATATTGTTAGAATTGGCTGACACTCAGAGAGGGTGAATTTGGTGTATGATAAAAACTTAGGAATTTTGTAAATATTTTTGCATCTTAGTAAAAACAACAAGTATGAAAGTAATAAGTCCTAAATCAATAGTCAGACATTCAAATAATATACGCTGGAAATATAAAGGTTTAAGGAAGAGAATATGCAAACTGTGATTTATCTTGGTTCGGCCAAGTCCATGATGACCTACGTCTAGTCCCTGGGCTCCTCTTGAGATTTCAATCCACTATCTTCCTCTAGTTTTAACTGAATACTTGAAAACCATTACAATCCCACAAGTTTAGGCACTTGTAGAGCCGTTTACAAATCTCTTACTAAGATACTCCCCCTTACACACCGTAAGGATACAACCTCTATGATGAAGGATTAGAATCAATCTCTCTCTCAAAAGTGAATAAGATGAACACTAAAGTACATTACAAATAATTTTATTCTCTAGTAAATTATATGATCATTGAGAAAATGAGATAAACGTTAGGAGGCATTTTAACTAAGAATGTGCAAACCTTTTTTTTTTGGTTGATCGTTGGTCTTATCTTGAATGAATGAGTCTCTATTTATAGGTTGATATTGAGACCGTTGTGAGCATACGTGAGCTTTTCACATGTTAGAGGAATATTATCGTTGAGCCATTTGACCGTTGTGCATCCGTTAGAGTTTTTGACCGTTGTGAATATTACCGTTGTGAGAGAATTTAGATTGTTGGAGCATTATTGTTGGTTTGTCGTCTTTCTCATTGCTTTGTTGTTTGCACGTTAGAAAGTTGAGACAATCTTCTGAATATGATTGCTAGAGCATTACCATTGGGTTGTCGTCTTTCTCATTGCTTCGCTGTTTTGCAAGTTAGAACGTTGAGAACACCTTCTGAATATGACCGTTGGCGTATCCATTGAAGTTTCTGTGTTGTGTCTTTGTTTTGTCTGCCACTTGCCTTGTTTTTTTGTTGTTGATGAAGAATGTCATATCGTTGAGCATATTTTCAACTTCGTTTCTTCAAGTTCTTCGATTCCCTGTCTTCTTTGTTATATATCTGTTTAGAGAGGAGTAGAAGTAGTATGAGTGATTTTTCTGTTCATTTGAAAGATTATTAGAAGAATCAAGATTTTTGGACACGTTGATTTTCCATAAATGTTGAACAGTAATTCATGACACTTCTTTCAAAACAGGGGTCAAATTCCAAAAGCCATATCTCTTCGAATATAACTACAAATTTAATGAATGACCTATCTTCAGAAATATCTTTAAGTCTTCTTTCAAATGTAAAAAGAATCAGCTCTAAACTCATTGTATTTTGATAGATATGAGAAGATAGATGATGACTGTACAGAAAGCAGAGTTTAAGCATCTGAATACTATAAGTCAACTTTTGAGATCCATATCTCTTTCATCTGGACCTCTTTGAGCATGTTACTGGATTCTGTTAAACAAATTTTGAGTCTAGTTTTCATATGGAACTGGTTTCACTTCAATTGAACGTGTATTATGGGAGATATATCTAGATAACCAAACCTATTCTGAAATGACACTAGAATTTCAATTGTCAACTTTTGAAAGTCATATCTCCTTGTTCTGAACTCATTTGAGCTTCCTCTTGGTGTCTATGTGACGTATTAGGAGTCTAATTTCATATAAAACTAGTTTCACTCCATTTAGACGTGTAGTTTGTGAGATACACTCCAATTACTGAACCTATGTATGATATGTGGCGAGAATTTTCACTGTTAACTTCCATAATTCATTTCTCTTTCATTTGAACTCCTTTGAGTCTGATTTTTGTGTCTATGTGATGCAATGGAAGTTTGGTTTCATATGAAACTAGTTTCACCTCAATCGAATATATGGTTCGAGAGATATCATCGAATAATTGAATGTTGTACATATGAGTCGCAAAACAGAGGCAAACAGAGATCACTTTTTACTCATTGTTCACCACTATACACTCGAGTGTACAATGCCACACTCAAGTGTAGGACTAAATTGACATTTTGAAAATTTGTAACACCAAACTATCATTTCTGAAATTCGAGCCAAACTGTCATTTTTCAATTTTAAGCCAATTTCTTCCTTCTTCTTTCTCTTAATCAATCCAACTCGATAACTTTTTTATTGATCTTCTTCTTATTCTCCATAATTAAATTTCATATCTTCTAATCTTAAATCTCCATTAAATATAAGAATTAGTCAATGTAGGAGATAAATATATTATACAAACTTTTTGCTCTTAATATTTGCCATCTCTATTTGACATCATCAAAACTAATTTCATATCTAACAAATATAACAAAAAAATTAATACTAAATCTTCCATTCTTATGCGTGTATGATAAAAATTATATATATATATATATATAAATAAATCATAATCCCTTCTATAAATATCTTCTAGTTGGGTAACTTGTAAATATTAGTTTACTTAATAATCATTTCTTTCACCGATTGGACCAAACTTTTCTTTTGTCAATGAAGAAAAATTACAGTAGTTCATTTTCAGAATTGGTCAACTAAGAAAAACGGATTTAATTAGAACCGAAATAACTGTATATGGACCATGATATTTAATATACATATACACACACACATGTATATGTATGTTAATATAAATCTCTGGCGGGCGTGAGACGTGAAAGAAAGTTGAAACGGATATTGGATTGTCTTCCATGAATATATGTTGTTATAATACAGGACATCTCTCTTAAACATGAGTATATGTAATAAACCTTCAGGCTTCAAGATATGTTATATGATTTAATTTAATTTAAATTGAAAAAAAATTATTATATGCATATGTGCATGTACATATATGCATGACTGCGAATAAGGCACGGGATTTAGTGGAGAGGGTCAAAAGGTGTGGATCACGAGATTCAAAATATTCGGTACCTGAAAAGGAAGGGGCAAGCGTCATTGAATGCAGCGTAACAATATAATGGGACGCATTAAGAACAAAAACCAATCTTGAAAACAAGTTTTTGAGAATGGCTAATAGGAAGGGGATGATAGATAAGAGATTTGTTGGGTTGGGGGTGGTAATGTTGGTAGGGATGGCGGTGTTGATATGGAGCGTGATGGGAAGGTCGGACGAGAGCTGGTGCTCCCTGGATGCCACCGGAAAAAGGCCGCGAGTAGGGGAGGATTACACCTCAAGTTCCACACAGCTGCGTGCACTGCTCCATTACGCCACCTCCCCCCACATACCTCAACAATCCCTTGCTGAGATTACCCTCACCTTCCATGTTCTCGAATCCATTGGCCGCCCCTCCAACATTCTGGTGTTCGGCCTAGGTTATGACTCTCTTATGTGGGACTCTTTAAATTCGGGGGGCACCACCCTCTTCCTAGAGGAAGACCCCAAATGGGTGCAAATGGTGTTGAAAGATGCTCCTGGCCTCCGCGCCCACACCCTGCAGTATCATCATGCCCAACTCCGCCAAGCAGGCCCTCTCCTCTCCTCCTATCGCTCTGAGCCTGCATGCTCCCCCTCCCACCCCTACCTTCGTGGCAACCATCGATGTAAGCTTGCTCTTACCAATCTCCCTGATGAGGTCTACGATCGAGACTGGGACTTGATCATGATTGACACTCCCGGGCGCATGGCCGCCATATTTTCTGCTGCTGTCATGGCCCGAACCCGGAAGGCCTCTGGTGTCACCCATATCTTCCTTCACGATGTTGATCGCCCGGCTATCAAAGTTTACGCCCACGAGTTCCTTTGTAGTTACAACTTGGCCAATGCTGTTGACAAGCTTTGGCATTTTCAGATTCCCCCTCACCCCACTCATCATCCCCCTCCATCTCGTTTTTGCTAGACCCCCTTCCACACCAATTGAACTTCCGTCATTAGTGAAGCATTGTCCATCCAGAAATAATCTCGTATAATATATTTATTTCTTAAACATCTTATTAACTGAAATTTCTACATTGAATCGTCTATATTAGCCACTTAATTAGTGATTTTTAAAAAAAAGAAAGAAAGGGGTTTTTTTTACACTCGTTTCACATGTTGTATGCCTAAGCATCCTTTTCAAATAATTTAGGATATACTAGTATATGAATACCGATTTTAACACGGATTCTTTGCAAAACTAATCAATTATGTGTGTTTATATCTCTCTTTATATAAATAAAATAAACTTTGGTGTTTTAGTTTATAATGTAAATCTAAATACATACATACATTAATACACACACAAACTTTTAATTTATTAGTGTGTAAAAAATTTGGAGAGAGTGATTTTAAAAAAGCCAAATTGTGCCAAATTAACAGCGGGGAGATTTTTGGGACACGCAAACAATGACATGATGAAGAATTATAATAATTGGAACATCGATTCATTTATGCAA
This sequence comes from Acacia acuminata, assembly GCA_019022655.1. Lineage (NCBI taxonomy): Eukaryota > Viridiplantae > Streptophyta > Magnoliopsida > Fabales > Fabaceae > Acacia > Acacia acuminata. Next base: position 64,781 of record JAFJYI010000071.1, read on the forward strand.
AAATGGAATTGTAGCAACTTCACACCAATTACCTCAGAATTTATTAAGAAAAGCTTTTAGGAAAATAGGTCAAGCCTCAATGGTGGTTCGGACACTGTTCATTTCTGTAACATTATTAAAATTAAAATTTGAAATTTGAAAAAAAAAAAGAAAGAAGAGAAAATAAAATTACTTAGTTTATTAAAATAAAACAAAAAGAAAAAAAAAAAAATTTATACAAGTATAATTTTTGTGGCAGGTACGCTGCCACATTTAGGAGTGGCAGCGTCCTGCCACTTCATGATGGCAGAGGGAGTATATTATCATTATACTATATATAAAAAATTCCTTCCACCGCCATAATCAATTATATATATGTGTGTTAAGTGTGAGTTAGTGTGTGTGTGATTAGAGAACCGAGAGAGTGAGGTCTGGAAAAAAAAAATAAGAGAAACAAGAGAGAGGAAGCGTGAGATGGTGAGAAGAGAACAAAGGAAGCTTTTAAGGTACGTTATTTATTTTATTAGATTATTTAGGTAGTTAGATTAATTTCTTTTCAATAAACTTTCTTTATGAAAGTTGGTCTACTTATTTTTCTCTTTCTAAAGAAGATAATATAGTATTGATTATTGAAAATTTAGGATTTAGATTATTGGTAAAGTTTTGAGTTTTGATAATAGAAGGCTATATATATGTCAAGCATGATTAGTAAATAACTTTAATCGGTTAATTTTACTAAATCTTTGAACTTTTAATTATCATATTAGTAATCAGTGTTAATTCTATTAACATATAATTATGTATTTATTTTTAAGGGGACTAATTTCTCTCACGGTTAGTGTTGTGTCAGGAACTTGAGGTAACCACTTTCCAATTTACCTTGTATACTTGTTGAGGTGATTATAAGGATATTCTTATATATCTAAATTATATGAATATATTATAATTTGTTACCTATGAGAATATCTATGTGTGAGATATTTGTTTGAAGGTAAATTAGTTAAGTGGGCATAAATTGTTTATATTGTTATGATTAAAATTGTTTATTTTGAAATTATGAAAGTTTATGCACGATGTTGATTATTGAACATAACTGTGAATTGTTGATGTTGAAAATTGTGTTATTTCACTGGATATTGAGGTGTTCTGGATTGAGATGAGATGTGATGGTAGGAGATTGATTTTATACCACGTGGTATTGCCACCACTGAGCGCACGAGTGGATGGCCGGATATTGCCTTTGGTATCATCCTAATCCTTTGGCGGGATTGTGGTCGGCACTTGGGAGTGACACCTTTCTATATTTGAGAGAAAGGGAACCCATGGTCCGATATGAGTTCTGTAGCCTTTGGCCGGGCTACACCTCATTATTGGTGAGCTTGGAATAATCTCATAAAAAAGATTAAACCTATTATATTGTAGCTCATGGGTTCTGTCAGCGGTTATAAGGAGGTTATAAGGAGGGTTGAGGGAGTTACATGCATATTGAATAATTTTGAATTATTAATTGGTTTGGTAAGTTACTCAGAATTTTTGATATACGTATGGATAATTGGCCCATTTTGTTAGTTCTCAATATGTTTTGATGATTAACAACAAATGTAAAATATGTTTTTGAAGTTTGCAAAGTTAGTTAAAAACATTCTGATAGTTGCAAACCGCAGTATAGGTTTGCAAACTTGAGTAAAGGCCATCCAGAAAGCAACCAAGTTTTTCAACCTAAGTCAATACTGCAGTTTGCATAGCCAAAATCGAGTATTGAACAGTCAATACTGCAGTTTACGTAGCCAAACTCGAGTATTGAACTTCCAGAGAACTAAAGAATTTTTCAAACTAAGTCAATACTGCAGTTTGCGTAGCCAAACTCGAGTATTGAACTTACAGAGAAATAAAGAATTTTTCAAACTAAGTCAATACTGCAGTTTGCGTAGCCAAACTCGAGTATTGAACTTCCGAAGACCTAAAGAATTTTTCAAACTAAGTCAATACCGCAGTTTGCGTAGCCAAACTCGAGTATTGAACTTCCGAGAGAGCTAAAGAATTTTTCAAACTAAGTCAATCTTTGCGGTTTGCGTAGCCAAACTCGAGTATTGGACTTACTGAGAAAGCAAAAGGATTTTTCGGGTTAAGTCAATCTGCGGTTTGCGTAGCCAAACTCGAGTATTGGACTTACAAAGAGCAAAAGGATTTCTCAAGTTAAGTCAATACTGCAGTTTGCGTAGCCAAACTCGAGTATTAGACTTACAGAGAGCAAACGGATTTTTCAAGTTAAACCAATACTGCAGTAAAGGAGTGCAAACTCGAGTATAGGTTTTGTCTTTCAAACACAAGACACGATGGTTTGCCCTCGAAAGGTGCAAACTCGAGTATCCAATTGGATCTTGCGGTATGGACACTTGTGAACAAGTGCCATACTCGAGTTAGCATGAACATCTGCAAAGTATACAACGGTAAAAAGCGATTTTTGAATTATACGAATTTGCAAATCATTGTTGTTTGATCTTATTGCTTCCATAATTCATTCAATCATATTCCTAGCTATGTTTAACAAGTTTGTTGAGTGAATTTCATTAAGATCAGATGAAGATTATTGAAGGTCAAAGCCATAAAGCAAAAAGTGTACAGTGCATTTAATGCACCTCGCAAATCAACCTACTTTCGGCTAATTCATCGAGCACGCCTTACGAACGTTAAAGAATGCTCACTACAACAAGCAAAGTAATCTCCAACGGGCAAATTCTCGAGAATCACACCAGATCAAATTAACACCTGGATTAGCGAAGTTTAGAGAGAAGATAACCGGACCTTAAGCTAATCACCTACAACGGTTGGATTCATCAAGCAACGATCATTTAATGTTCTCTACCTATAAATAGAGTGCATTAACTTCTTCTCAAGCCGATACACCTCGAGAGCGAAAACTTATTGATTGCCATTTATTGTGTTCAGCTTTCACCTATATTGTATCAATCGATACTTGTACTTGTGTTCATTTTTATCCGCTTTCTGTGAGAGAGTTCTATCGTAAATCATTTATTGATTGAGATAACCACAAGTCGGGGACTTGGTGGTTGGGTGTATTGATTGCAACTTGTAAGGGGAGTGAGTTCTAGAGAGAGAACTACTCTTGAGTACGAGTTTGTAATCGTTTGTGAGTATAGTCGATTGAAAATCCCAAGTGTGGCTTGGGATTTGGATGTAGGTCAAGGATAAGACCGAACCAGGATAATTTCTCTTGTGCAAGCTTTCCTTCCCTTCCTCCTCTGTTATAATCTGTTTTTACTTGGTCAAAACAGAGCACTTTCAGGAAAGTTTTTAAAATACCCAATTCACCCCCCCTCTTGGGTATATAGCTCCATTTACACATTTAACTATCTTGTAATTACTCCCTGTATACTTGTTAAATTGGATATGTGGTTACTGAGTCTTTGTGACTCACCCCGTCATTATTTATTTTTCAGGCAAGAATTCAGGCACTGATACTAAGGGGAAGAAGGCATTCGAGACTTGATCCAAGTTATCAATCTTGTATGTCTTATTTTGTTACATGAGCATAATTTGATGTATATTGCCAAACTTTAGGGCCTCTTTTGGTACGTTGCATATTTTGATTATTTCGCTGCATACTAGAGCTTATGATATGAATAGTGACTGTTGATATGAATTTTACTATGGAATGATTTATTTTGACTGGAATTTAGTACGTTTAGGTATAAAATTATTTAAAATGGTAATTTTGGGAGGATGTTACAATTTCTATTTATAAACAATGGCGACCAATGATACAATGACACCTATTTTCTATAAGACTATTCTAGAATACAAATGATACAATACATATTGACAAACATAAACAGAATTATTAATTCTAACTCCCTACTTTACTTGGAACCTCCCTCTTCCTCTTGCTTGTAGGACTTGTTTTCACCATAACCTGGGTTTGTTCTGATTGCTTTGCTGGAGTGACAGTGACTCCCAATTTATCTCTTAGAAACCAGAATCGTGCATGATGCAGGGGCTTCGTTAGACAGTCAGCAACTTGGAATTCTGTAGGAACATACTGTACACTTAACTGTTTAGATAGAACTTGATCTCTTACAAAGTGCACATCTATCTCAATGTGCTTAGTTCGAGCATGGTAGACAGGATTAAAAGCTAAGGCTGCTGTACTGGTGTTATCACACCAGATGGTTGGAATCTTATGTAGCCTTAAGCTCAATTCTGACAGCAAAGACCTGATCCAGCTGAGTTCAGAAGCAGTATTTCACAGAGAGCAATATTCAGATTTGCAACTAGAGCGAGAAACAACTTGCTACTTCTTGGAGGATGACAGAGATTTGCCGTAATCTCCCAAAATAACCAGATTAGAAAAGGAATTGCAGTATAATGTAACCTAGGTCGTTTCCCAACGAATTCGCAGTCGGTTCAATTCGCACAAAGAATAAAACAAAGTGACGATAAATGGGGGTTTTTTTGATTGAGAATAATATTAAAGACAAAGTAACGAGAGACAAAATGAAATAACACGAATTGAACAGAAAACATAGGATTAAAGGATCAACCCACGATTTCGGATTCACCCATTACCCTTCCTCAAACGAAACAGATTTATAACCGAACTCGTAATCGACTCTAGACAAACCGAAATCTACGCATTTGTCTAGAAATTCCCTCAACTGAACAATCGTTCAGAATTTGTTCGAATCGTGGCGCACCTCGTACGATCGTACAAAAATACTTTAACCCGATCGAACTTCGTCCTTGGGAAATATCGATTTGGGTTTTTAATCAAAAACCCAATCCGAACCAAAAATCAAATCGATTAAGGGATACGAAACGAGTTAGACGGTTACCAATTAGGCGCAAATCCTCCGGATAGTGGATGGAACCCTCATCGTGGATCAATCTCGAAATTTAGCCGAACATAATTAAGAAAGACGAAAAACGAGATGAAGAACGCGAAGAACACGAAGAACATTGCGAGAGAATTTGAAAACTACTATTTTGATCCCTCGAATTCTAAAAACGTGAATTATAATGTGTTTGTGGCTGCTGCCTCACTTAACCTAAAATGGCAAAACGAAATGGGGCTCCAATCACAATTCAGGCCCAAAATGGAAAATAAAATAAAATGGGCTTTAATTACAAAATTCGAGCCCAAAAATACATATGACTTTGGCTCCAAAATCGACCGCCCTCTTGTCCGAATTTGCTCTTCATGTCTTCATAACAATTGTAGCTCTCTAAATCATCTGAAATATGAGACAAAAATGAGGCAAATCTAATGTCTGGTTCAAGAGTTATGGTAAAAATGGTGAAGCAATGTAAAACTAGAATTTATTATTAAATAATGGCTAAAATATAATAAAAGGCCCAAGGCCCAAATAAGTATAAAAGCCATTATTTATTAGCTAAAGAGTCCTAAGTTATAAATCAAGAGACAAAAAGTAGTGTATGAAATATTCAATTATCAGAGGACCAGGTTGCTAGAGAATCTCCTAGAAAAATGCAGTAGCCTCCGACTGACCTTCTATCATCAGGGTAGGAAGCCCAATCTGCATCAGAATAAGCTGCTACATCTAGAGAAACTGATGGTTTAATGTGTATACCATAGTGAACAGTCCCTCGGAGATACCTTAGAATTGTCTTTACACCTCTCCAATGTTCCATGGTTGGCTTACTGAGGAATTGACTTAATTTGCCAACACTAAAGGAAATGCCAGCTCGTGTATTGCATAGGTACTGAAGAGCACCGACTGCACTATGACATTCTGAAGGATTTGCAAGTAAATCTCCAGAAAAGGCTGATAAGGATTTATGTGCAGACATAGGTGTTGGACATGGTGAACAATGATCATGTGAAATCGATCTAGAAGATCACAAATATACTTTCCTTGAGTTAAATAGAGACCTGACTTGTCTCGGTGAGCTTCTATTCCAAGAAAATAGTGAAGTGACCCAAGGTCTTTCAAAGAAAAGATACTATTCAGTTTAGTAGTAAAGCGCTTAAGGCTAAAGGGGTTGCTTCCAGTCACAAGTATATCATCTACATAAATTAAAATCATAACAATCTGGGATTTATCTGAATAAATAAAAAGAGAAATGTCACTCTCGGCATTTGTAAATCCCCATTCCAAAAGAACACTTCTCAATCTTCAAACCATGCTCTGGGTGCCTGCTTCAAACCATAGAGAGCCCTAGACAACTTACATACATACGTAGGCTTTGAGGAATCAATAAACCCTTCTGGTTGTTTCATGTAAACAGGCTCAAACAAGACTCCATTCAAAAAGGCATTGTTGATATCAAGTTGTTTTATTTCCCAGTTAAAAGTAATGGCAATGGTTAAAATAATTCGAATGGTAGATGCCTTAATAACTGGACTAAATGTCTCATAGAAGTCAATACCTTCGGTTTGCTGAAAACCCTTAGCTACCAGACGTGCCTTCCTCTTAGCTAAAGTGACATTTGGATTAACTTTGGGTTTAAAAACCCACTTGTTGTCAACTACATTGTGACTGGGCAAACGAGGAACAAGACTTCAAGTTGAGTTTCGTTGAAGTGCATCAAATTCTTCATTCATAGCTTGCTTCCAGAGTGGCTGCTGTAGAGCTTCCTTCGCTATTTGAGGGACATATTCAGAAGCTTGTGTTAATCCAACATAAGGAAATTTCGGTTTTAATATCCCATGCTTGCTGCGAGTTTGCATTTGATGAGTGTTGGAGGGAACTATGGCTGTTGTAGGATGATTTGTTCCAGGCGGTTCTGATTGAGCTGAAACAGTTGAAAAGGGTGATGATTGCAGGCACTGTTGGTCAGAGTCTAAGAGGGCAGCATCTGAAGAAATCTGGTGAGGTGACTTAGAAACAGGAGAGTGCTCATGTAAATGATCAATAGCAGGCGACTGAGGCAAGGAGCAAGAAGCAGCATCAGTTGAAATGCTAGCCACAGTAGAATTTGCATGCAAAAGATTAATGGCAGAAACAGCTGGTGGCAGCAAGCAAGAATTAACAACATCAGCAACCACAACAAGACTCGTATCAGCAGAAGAACTGACAGGAAAGGATGTAGGACCAGCAGCCAAAAGAGGACCATTCTAAATGAAATCATTATGATCAGCGGTGGATAAACTGGAGAAATCCACAACCTCAGTGTGCTGAGATTTCTGAAAATTCAAGAAATTGTCAGCAAAGGGATAATTGACTTCATTGAAAATAACATGGCGAGAAATATAAATCCTGCTGGTGGAACTCAAACATTTAAACCCCTTGTGAGACCCACTATAACCAAGAAAGATGCACTTGGTGCTATGAAACTGAAGTTTATGTTGATTGTAGGGTTGTAGACATGGAAAGCAAGCACAACCAAATATTTTGAAGTTCTTATAATCTGGTTGTCTGTGAAACAGAACTTCAAATGGAGAAACATTCCTCAAAACAGCAGTCGGCAATCGATTAATGAGATAGATCACTGTGGAAAATGCTTCCCACCAATAAAAGGTGGGCATGTGAGCGTGTGCTAATAAAGTAAGCCCGGTCTCAACTATATGACGATGTTTACGCTCAACTCTACCATTTTGAGCTGAGGTGTGAGGACAAGAATGTCGAAATATAATGCCATTGTCGTCTAAAACAGACTGAAAACTCCTAAATTCACCTCCCCAATCACTGTGAAGCACTTTAATTTTTCTCTCAAAGAGGTTTTCAACCATGTTCTTAAATGTTTTGAAAGCAGAGAGTGCTTCTCCTTTATACTTTAAGGGATATAACCAAGTATGTCTGCTATAGTCATCAAGGAAGCTTATATAGTAACGATAGCCTCCAACTGATTTGATTGGAGAAGGTCCCCAAAGATCAGTGTGGACTAAATCAAGAACATTCAAGGCACGAGATTGGGAAACAAGGAAGGGTAAGCGATGGGACTTTCCAAGTTGGCAGGAACCACAGAATGTAAATTATTCATTAGAATTGTAGGAAACATTACAATCGAGAGAACATGCTTTAAAACATCCTTATTGGGATGACCTAACCTCCTATGCCAAGACTCTAAAACAAACATAGCTTTACTAGTCCTAGGACAATTTGTGGCGACAGAAACTAAAACAGCAACTGACTTCTTTGCAGGAATTACTTTGTTGTCAATTCTGTATAGCCCGGGAGTGGATCCTCTAGTCACTTTTCCTCTTAGCAGAACACTATGCCGACTCTTGTCCTTCACAAAACATCCATGTGAATCAAACTCAACAAAGACATCACAATTATCATTAGTAAGTTTAGAGCCATTGAGCAATTTCTTAGCCATTCTAGGTGCAACAAGAACCTGATTCATATTCAAAATCTTTAAAACAGCAGACTTATCACACAGCAATTTAGCATTTCCAGAACCAGTGATACTCACAGAAGCGCCATTACCTACTGAGATAGAGCGTATTCTGTGTTCTCCCCTGGTTCCACGTTCTCAAGAGTATGAGTGTCATGGTGGGTGGCACCGGTATCAAGGTACCAAGCAGGATCGATAGTGGTGTCTGGAGTGGTCAAGTAAGCAGTGGCATTATCATATTTGCGAGGAGGTTTGAAACTCTTATCAAATCGACGAAAGCACTCTGAAACTTCGTGTCCAGGTTTCTCACAGAGATGACAATAACGAGTATCATTTTTGTTGTGTGATCTACCACCAAAAGAACCTCTGTTACTGCGTCCACGACCTCTTCGTCCTCCATGGCCACGTGAGTTAGAGGAGCGATTAAAATGACTGTGGAGACTTGGCTGAAAAGAGATATTAGCAAAGGCTCCATATAAGTTAGTGTTGGAGGTAGTGTGGAATTGGTCCACACGAGACTCATAAGTCAGCAGTTTTGATTGAAGATCTGTCCAGGTTAGATTCTCTTTTTCAGAAAGGAGTACCACAATCGATGTATACTCGTTGTCCAGGCCAGCAAGTGTCTATGTAATCAAATCTGTCATGGACAGAGGACACTCGGTGAGAGTGAGATGATCAGAGAGGGATTTCATTTTCGCAAGATATTCCCTTATTTTCAGCGAGCCCTTCTTTATCTGTTGAAAGGCACTTTTCAAAAATGTGATGCGAGAGCAGGTATTGGCACCGACAAACTCGGTAAGAGCTTTCCACAGAGAGGCAAACGACTTATAATGAGTCATTTGAGAAGCTATCTCTACAGTCATCATACTGAAGAGCCAACCGAGGAGGATTTGATCGGTTGCAAGCCAATCATCATAAGCTGGATTTAGGCAGACCTGTTCGGCATGATCCAGAATATACTCGGAGGGAATAGCTTTGGTCTCGAGGATTGACCATTTAGATGATGGCCGCGAATAATCAGCATAATCGTCGATTCCCAGGTAAGGAAGTTGTCGCTGTCCAACTTGACGGGACTCTCCTGGTTGAGAGAACTCAAGAGAGGCGTGGATCTAGTGGTGACTTGAGGTGCGAGATGAGAAGCCAACAGAAACCTAGAAAAATAGGTGGGTATAGGGTGGAAATCTAGTACAGTGGTCGTCGTCGAGACAAAAGGAGGTGAAGAGAAGGAGGTGACCGGCGGTGTGGATGAGGACAAAGGGGCGAAAGGAGGTGAAGGGAAAGAGGTGAAAGGAAGAGAGGTCAGAAAATGAGAAAGAGAGGTCGGGAAGTGAGGTTGGAGAAATGGGTACGAATAATGGGTGGAGGAAAAGGGAAGTGACAGTGAGGTGGGCAAAACTGTGGTGACGACAGACTCTTGGGAAGGCTAGGTGTGAACAGTGACGGTATTGGAATTAGGGCTTTCAGTCAAGGGTAAGGTGGTGGCAGAAGTTGATTGGGGAGAAAAGTTTCCGGATGCCATTTTTGGCTATTGGCTTTAATACCAAGAAAAGCTTTTAGGAAAATAGGTCAAGCCTCAATGGTGGCTCGGACACTGTTCATTTCTATTTATAAACAATGGCAACATGATACAATGACACCTGTTTTCTATAAGACTATTCTAGAATACAAATGATACAATACATATTGACAAACATAAACAGAATTATTAATTCTAACTGATTATATGCAGGTGTTTAATTGCTCATTGTGAGTAACGTCAATACTCTTGAAAATAATTTTAATGTTTTAATATAGTTGTTTCTATTTTTCAATAATAATATTAATTCTAATTTGATATAATTTCAATATCTTACTTATCTCCAAGAGTAATTTTACAAAAATTGAAAAATCAATTTTTCAACTCACGATCAAATGCTTAATATTTGAAAGTGTTTAAGTAGCTACATTATAAACCTTTTTGTCCAAATACAAATGATAAACCTAATTGATTACCCAATAGAATATAATGGTTGTATTACTATTATAAAATGTCTAGTAGTTTAACGATCCATCAAATAATTCTTAAAAACCACAACAATTATTTTCAGAATCCATACTTTCCCAATATTGACAATCTCACAAATAACGACAAATTTTCAACAACGATTGAGGTCAAAGAAAGACTGACTTCCTAACAAAAGCTAACACAGTGGGTGTAACACCCATTTTTTCACAATTAAAAACTTAACCAAAATCAATAAAAACTCATTTTTACCTAGCCAAATTAATTTTTCTAAAATCAGTCCAAAGTTAATAAAATGAGGAAGTCTTATGGTCATGGTAAATACAAATAACATAACATACTCTATCTAGAAGTACAAAAGAGCCTTCAAGACTCACTCCATAGGTGCCTTCCCTTACTCCCTACTAAAATAATATCCTGAAAAAATAAATATAATAACCATAAGATCTAAGGATCTCAGTAACCATTAGTTATTTAGAAATATATATGCAAACTAAGATCGAGAACATATGGTTCAAAAATCAAGTTCAACTCACAATAATTTATTAATATTACCAACATAAAACCTTTCACAGATTAGTTCTCAATTTGGTTAACAAAATTCCTTCCCAAAAGGGGTTCCAAAACTATGGAACATCATTTTATTTTCCAAACATCTGTCACAAAAGATATCATATAATATACTATACAAATATGCACTATGCAGTATGCCTCCCTTATATCACTGTCCATCCTTATTCCGCTGACTAGAGTCATCGGTTAACATATAGTCCAATAGAAACTCATCCATTTAACTGGATTGTCTCAAGCTCACCAGTTTTTAAAATACACTCGGCCAAAGGTATAGAGCTTAAATCTAGACTATGGCTCCCCTCCTTGAATACAACTAAGGAGGTGTCACGTGTCTCACAGCTCCAATGCAATCTCGGCCAAAGGAAGACATGGAAGAGAGAGCCCCCATACACTGTGCACCGAGTAATGACATAAAGAAATCTAATCATAAAAATTCCTCATTATTTCAACCCATCACAAATAAACCACCATTCATATGCATCAATGACAAACCATCACAATAAAATAAATAATAATTGCATCATAACATATAAGTATGCTTAAAAAGCTTGCAAAGCACATAACCTTGAGTTCTAATATACAACAAGCATGCTTGAAAAGTTTTTCATCTCATCAATATAAGTTTAGTCAAATATATAATTCCAAATTAAGCCCTCCTTGGGCACAACAAATTTCAAAACAATTTAATATATACATATATATACAGTTGACAAGTATATAAAAGAATAACTAGGGTTACCTCTACTCTAAGCTTACAAGTAATCACATAAGAGTCATTTCAAAGCTCTCATGTGAGTCTACAGAGTCAAAAACATGGATACCTATTAATATATTACTCAAAACTATTCTAGAATTACTCTAACTCTACACGAAAGCTTCAAGTTGACCCCTTAGCTTGAGAATAATTAATAAAGAGTTACTCTAAAGCTTTTAGTGAGATTCCACACAACCATAAACATAAATTTCTATCAATATGACCCATGAAAGCTAACCTAGTGTTATTATAAGGCTACAGGAAATTTAGAGATTATACATTAAAATTATTGTGGTTAAGAAATTTGATGTCAAACTTCGATATTGGAAGTGATTAAGAAAATCTTGTATAGAATGTCAAAGCAATTAAAAATTGATATATATATATATATATATATATATCTATATGATTGCTCACGTGGCTGTGGCTAAAAGAAATATTTTGAAGGAATTCATAGATATAATAGATAGGAAAAATTATAACCAGATCCCAAGGACCATAAAAAATAGCAAAAAAAGTCTCAAGAGAAATTCACATATCAAAAAGTCCGTAGGAATTTTTTTGATATTATTTGTATAGAAACAAAATACAGGTTTTTAAATTTTGGTGTAAATATAGCCTTTTCTATTGTAAATGGTCAGATTTTAAATTTTGTTGTAAATATAACACTTCCTGTTATAAATCTAGTCTTTTTCTGTTGTAAATGACCTCTGTACGTTTAGAGACTTGAGTTTGAAACAAAATCTAGGTGTTTAAATGTTGTTGTAAATATGACACTTTTTGTTGTAAATATAACTTTTTATGTTGTAAATGGTCAGATTTTTAAATTTTGTTGTAAATATAGCACTTTCTATTGTAAATATGACATTTTCTGTTGTTAATACAAATAATATCAAAAAAGTCTCTAGGGACTTTTGTGTAATTTAGTGATTTCAAGGGACCTCATTGTATTTATTTCTGGTCCTTAGGATCTGATTTTCCCTAATAGATATAAGTACATAAGGATTAAATGGGCTTTTTGATTAAAGGAAAAGGCAAAATAAAAATAACATACCTAATATATATTGTGACAAGACGTTGGTGAGGGATCATGATTTAGTTCAGAGAAGTAACAAATGTTGTGGCAGAAGTGAATAAAAATATTTACTTGTTTTCCCAAGAAGAGACAAGTGGAGGTGGGGTCAATAATTTAACATACATACACAACGATAATTGACAATTTGATGGAGGAAAGCAGCAATAACAAGACTGGTCAACAGAAGAGCACAACGAACAAGAGGGAGGAATGGGGGCAAAGAAAGATATTTGTAGGAGACAAGACGATGCGGCGCTGTGAGCTAGGTGTTAAAGGGTGAGAAAATAGGATATTCATAAAGGAGAGAATTAGGGTTTGATCCTCTTATAAAAATATTAGTATTATATATATTTTTTTTAAAAAAAAAAATATCTATTTTTTTCTCTCTCGGCTCTCTTTTCATTTATTTAGATATAGATTAGATTATATCATAAAGATATTTCCCCTATATATTTTTATTTTCCTTATTATTCTTATCAATATTGTTTATCATTGTCAATCAACTTCAAATAATTTTTTATATAATATATTTATTATTATTATTATTATTATTATTTTCTTTTACCTACTAAACCACAACGGACTCTCTAAGTCCCAAAAATCAAGGATGTTACACGTTTTGATGAGCCTAATGAAGCCCCGCCAAAAACAAAATCATGAGGTCTTGTGTGCCAAAGCAGACAATATCCACAAGCGAGTGCCTAGGTTGTCACAGTTGGTATCAAAGCCATGGCTCGAGTCATTGTGTCAGCGAGAACGCTGGGTCTTAAGGAGGTGGATTGTGAAGTTCCACATCGACTACAAAGGCAAATAAAGAATGTCTTATAAAGGTGAAGAGACCTTTCTCTTGCGGACGCATTTTGATGGGCCTAATGAAGCCCAGCCGAAAACAAAACTGTGAGGCCTTATGTGCCAAAGCAGACAATATCCACAAGCGAGCGCTTGGGCTGCTACAGTTGGTATTAAAGCCAGGGCTCGAGTCGTTGTGCCAACGAGGACGTTGGGCCCTAAGGGGGTGAATTGTGAAGTCCCACATCGACTGAAAAGGCGAACGAAGCATGCCTTATAAGGGGGTTGGGGAGGGGAACGGAAGATGCCTTATAAGGATCTGGATAAATTTCCCTTTTGACGCATTTTAAAGCCATGAGGAGGTGATGGGCTCCAAAGCAGACAATATCGATTGCAAGGCGCTGGGATATTCTAGTTGGTAGATGGTTGGGTCCCTTAAATATGATGTCTTGTGTTTGAACCAGGGCATAGGCATGGAAATCTATTGGAATAGACAAAACCTATTTCGGTGATCTCTATCCCTTGGGAGGATTAGTCTTTAGCCTCGGCTGGGGAGGATTCTTTCGAAAAAAAAAAACAAAGATTGGCTCCTCAGGTGAGACATATCTCTAACTCAAACTTATGGAACTAGATTGGAATGCCATTGAACTCATGGACTTGTAGGACAAAATTCATGGAATACATAAGAAAAATCACAAATTATACATGAATTTGCCTATATCAATAGAGAGAACTCACAAATCCTGATGAAAGAAAGCTTACAATTGTTAGGTCTCTTTCTGACTGACTATAAGGCACAACGATGGCAACTAGATTAAGAGCCGTCGCCAGTCAGGGAACCTCAGGTGAGCAATCTAGGTTTTCTAACGATCATAGAAAGAACTCACAAATCTTGATGAAAGAGAGTTTACAATTGTTAGGTCTATTTTTGACCAACTGTAAGGCACAACGATGACAACTAGATTAAGAGTCGTTGCCAGTCAGGGAACCTCAAGTGAGCGATCTAGGTTTTCTAATGCTCATTTAAAATCGACTGTAAACTCAAGTGTGTTATCCCAGGATCAGAGATACCACATTAATAACCAATAACCCTAGTCTTGAACTGGGCCTGAACCTAACTTACGGCCCACATTCAAGATATTTTAATTAATTACCTATATCATAACTAATAATACTTATAATATATTAATCAAATATCTTACAGGACTCTGATATAGAACGCCACCAACAATCTTGAACTTGGACCAAATACCTAGTGGCTACTTTTCCCTGCTGCTATCAATAGTGGTGGTTGCAAGGTCCAAGGGTTGGTAGACTACTGGGGTGGTGAGATCACTAAGAAGGCGAGAAAGCAAGTGAATGAGAGTGTGGACCGCTCTCATTATCTTCCTTCCATTTATTTTTGACTCTCGTTACAAAGGATTCTCTCCCCTTTCCTTCTCTCTCCTTTAACAAACCAAATAAGGTGACATACCTCCTTATCCCTCCTCTGCCCTCCCACCAAACCAAACATACCCTAAATCAAACAGAGTGAGAGTTCTCAGATTGACCGTGTGTTTGGTTTGAAGGGAGTAGAATTTTTTTATATTTTGTTTGAACCAAGTTACCCATGAAATTTTTTTCAATATTCCACAACTATACTATCAACACCTTTTTCTTCTCATTGATAGCAATTTGGTAAAAGTCTTCCCTCCCCTTAAATCAAAACCAAACACACAGTATGAGGAAGAAAGGGGGAAGACGACAACCAATCTTTCCTACATGAGGAAGGAGCTGAGGAAGATGGTAAGGTGACCAAGATCTAGGAAAGAAGAGTAACTGAGTCTGAGTGAGGTAGTGAGCATGATACCATATATTGATGATAACAAGCTGCACATGTGACTGCAACGATAAGCTAGAGCTGCGATCGTGAGAAAGCGAATGAGAGCATAAGATGAGGGACAAGAGAGACAAGGGTAGAGTATCGAGTGATTTGAATTCTGAGTATGGTGAGGTGGCTGTGAAAGTTAGGGTAAGAGGAGCTTTTTTTAACCTTACCTAATAAAAAAATCAAAAAAATATAGGTTATATTGCCAACCCACATGCTAGTTCGTGGTCCTTTTATATACGACACGAGACTAATTGTTTCACTATAAATGCTTCAAAGAATAAACAACAAAACAATGGTGAGGGAGAACGAGAAAGCATTGAGCATATGAATGGCTAATCGAAGACGAGGGATGAGGAAGAAGTGTAGATTGATGGCGATGATGAAGAAGACGCACAAATCGAAACATAATGAGACAAATGCATACATGATATGAATACTACGAGGTGTGAATTCGAAGTTGACTGTGAATATGAGCTATAGGCAAGTCAATGATGGCTTCATTCATTGGAATTTTGGATCTATTCCCATGGGTTATGAATAAGAAGAAGGTTGGAGAAGAAGAGGAAAAAGGAAGAAGGAATGTGTGTGTGGATAGAAGTCCCACGTTGGATAAATGAAGAGGAGTTGAAGGGTATATAAGCCTCAACTTCGCTCCTCTAAATTGGGCCCTTGGGCCAACCCACTTTTGTGGAGGGGTGAGGACTTAGGTGACCCTTGGTCCACCACACACACACGCGCGCACCGCTTCCGCCATCCGGCCGGCTCAACTTAGTTCGGTCGGTCACGTGTGCCGCCCACCCAGTCTGATTCGCACGTGTGTGAAATTAAAAAATAAATTTTATTAAATTATTCTTTAGTCCCTAAACTTTTATAATTCCTTTTTGCCCCTCTGAGATTTTCCCAACCAGCGACTGCGAATCACAATCCGTTTTGGTCGTTCACTCTGTTCTAGTGCGTCTGTTCGTACGACACGCCAGTACGCGAACAAGGGTCGCCATTGGCTTCTATTCGCATGACGCACTGGTTTGTTGCAATAGTCGAGTCGATCTGATCAATTTCTGTCATCTATAAATAGGAAGTGCTAGTGATAGAATCAATATCTAAAATCAATCTCAAACACTCCTCTATGCATTCTGCAAACATATTCTGTGCGATTCTGAAAGCAGTCTTGTTGAGTTCGCTTAGGCTTCGATTACGAGTGTCATCAGTCTGAAGACAAAAAATCCGCTCTATCCTGGGAGACAATTGCTCATCAACCTCGAGTATCCATATAGAAGGAGCAAAATTATCGTAAGGAAACAACGTGGGCCCGGATTTCTTTAAAGTTCATTACCATATTCGGCAATCTTGTGAGTTTGTTTATGGTTTTTTATATTATACAGACCTTTTGTATGTTTACTGTATATGCAATCTTAGTTATTCAAATTCTTGTTATTCAATTTCTACCTGTTTAATATATTTTCCACAACATCATTCCCTTAACAGTGATAGATGGATGAACCACAATTCGCTCATCAGAACTAGACATAGACAAAAGGAATGATAGGATGGAGGCCACAATGAAGTACCAAAGAAACAAAAGATGAACGATAGGAGAAGATTTGGGACGATGCTGGGAACTGAAGATGGAGGAATGAGACTAGGAAGAACCAAAAGATGATGTCATGCTCCCTAAACGCAGAGAAGGGATAATGTTGGAAAAATTAAAAAAAAACAAAGGAGTACTTTAAAACAAAAAATATTTATATATATAATATTAAAAATGATAAGATATATAAAAGAAAATAGGAAAAGTTGGGCAACTCCCATAGAAAATATTATCCACGAGAAAGATTGATAAATTTTTATAATAGAAAGAATCGGTACTATGTAAATATTGTACTCATAGAAAATCGTTATTGTAATTCAGCTCATTCTTATGGATAAAATTTTCATTGAGAAGCTTTTTGGGAAAATTACATATAAATACCATTTGAATTTGTAAAACCCCCATAAGCCAATTGAATTTGTAAAAAGACCGAGAAACCATGACATGGGGCAATGAGGGATATGCAAATTGGGGGGGGGGGGAGACCACATTGCCCTTAAGTAACAAAACATATTATATATCTCTCTGTCTTGTTCAGTCAGACACTATATGCAGAACAAAAAAAAAACAAAGGAGAGCTTTGTAACGTCCCTCTATTTTACTTAACATAATAACTATATAATAGTTATTAATTAAAATATCCAAAATAAATCAGAGTATGTAAAATGAGCCATAACGTGACAATATACAATTATCCAACATATACCAAAAGATGGAAGCACTACTATAAGAAGAAATAGCCCAAGCTTCGGGAGTCTTCCCTAATGGACCAGCACGAGAACTAACACCTGAAAAAATGTTGTAACCATCAATCCAACTCATTAGAATACTAATATGTGCTAGTGAGGTGCTGAGTGGAACAATTTATATAACAAAGTATTAAAAATATAATTCACCAATATCGACATCACAAAATTCATATTTTGTATCAAAATTTTCCTAACATTATTCCCAAGATGCCTCCCTTTTTTTGCTCAAAGGATATATATATATTAATACTCCAAATTGATACAATACATAAAGGTAACCACGAACAAATCTAAAACAGATACAACCAAAATAACAACAACAACAAAAATACACTAGATACAATATTAGCCAAGCACCGTACATTAAAAATATAAGAGTAGAAGTAGAATCATGAGCATCATCGGCCTCCTCGAAACCCAAGGTTAGAAGTAACGAACAAGAGAGTGTTGGTTGGAAAACCCACCCTAAAGGGCACACAATCTTAAAAGCAATAATGCAATTAAATCGCCTAACCGGGTACCCCATCTCGAGGTAAAGAAACCAGAAAACCCAACCTTGGAAGAAAAAAGACTCTTGATGTCCTGAAGAACACTTCTACTCCTCTGACCAAACAGATCCGGTGACATCGACCACAAACCAAACCACACCTCTTTAGATCTTCCCCCAAGAACACAGATCCGGGCTACCAAGAGATAATCAGATCTCAAAACGTCCAAACAGCCATCCAACGAAGAGGATTTGAGCTCAGATATGATAGATCTATTTATTTCTAGAGACAAGAACACCACCACAAAACCCCATACCACAAAAAAAGAAACAAAAACATAGAAAACCAGAAAACTCTCACCTCGGCAGATCAGATCTGAAGAAGGAGAGGGAGAGCTCGCCCCAAGAACGAGAAGGGTGCTCGTCGGTGACCTGCATAACAAGCCGCCGGTGAGGGAAATCAGATCTTGACGAGGCGTGGCAAAGAAGTAGAGAGAAGTTGGACCTTCTCTCTCTACCTTCTCTCTCCACGTCTGTCAAGATGCCTCCCTTCAATCCAACCGAATCGCCTTATTTTCGCCAACTAGAACCATGAGCTAAGTTACATCCATGTTACTAGCTACTCAAAAGCTCACTGGTCATATGATGAGGATTGGCCAAAATCTCCAAAGCACATATCCCAGACCGTGGGTCTTTTCCCCTCATTGAACTAGTGGGGTGTCACAATCCCTCATTAAACTAGTGGGCAGTCCCTGTAACATCCTAAATTTTGGGATTTTAAAGTTTGAAAAATATATGGAAATTAATTATGAAATTTTGGCTTAAAATAATTATGAGTATAATTATTGAAAATTTATACTTACTTTTCCTTTAATTAATTTATTTTGAAAAAAAGAATACATTTAGGAAAAGAACAATTTAGGCCTAAAAATTATAGAATAACTATTTTATTGCCTAGGAAAATTAATTGGGAAAGAAAAATCCTTATATGGGATCAAGGTTTTATTTTGAGAATTGATTATAATAATATAAGAGGATAAAATGATTATTTTATAGTTGGGCAAAGTTAAAGCCCAATTTAGTGAGTAAAAGGGCAAACTCATTTTCTATTGTAAAGCCCAACGTATTAATCTCATCCAGCCCATATATTTTTGTAACACCCCCAATTTCTGACAATTATAATAGTATAAAATTTAAATGATTTTTATAAATTATTATTGAAATTCGAAATAAACAACCTTGGGGAATGTTACCGCTGCACTTGTACTGGGACAAGTGTAAGGCTACTTATTACAATAACGTAAATCCAAACTTAAGCAAAAATGTGTTTTATTTTGAACAAAAAAAAAAAAAAAATTATTTGAATGTGCTTCCTCACTTCTCACCGCTAACTCCAACCCTTAACACCTGTTTCACTGAAATTCTGCTCCCCCGAAGGATCATCGTAGCCCATGAACACAACATCAACAAAGCTGGTAATCCTAATAAAACAAAATTTAACTAACACAAATATATTAATCAAAGCAAATATATATAATCATATGGTAATTGCATCAAACATTATTTATTATCTTTTTAAATTTGACCCGAGAAACCCTACCAGTCTATTTAGTGGGAAGAGGACCATGGTAGACCCAGGAAACCCTGTCAGTCTACCCTGTGACCCAAGAAACCCTGCCAGTCACAATTAATCAATTTGGTCATAAAGCATTTCTTCCTAGTATGCACACTTCTTCCCAAAGTTGATACTAATGTCCCGGGAAACCCTAGCAGACACAACTTTGGGAAGAACGTATATCATCAGTTTACATCAAATAATATATCGAGGGCATAAAGCCTGATTGTGTGTCATCACTTTGGGAGGTACCATCCTAAAGCTATCCTCCCACTGTTAAATTGTTTTAAAATATACACATAATAAATTCCTAAATTATTTCTATGCACTATAGTGCCCAAATTGAATTTATTAATATTTTACTTATTTAATTATCTTTCATAAAATTTTCTATTATTTAATTAAATATATGATAAAAGGATATTTTACATACAATTTGTTCATATCCTATTTTATTGTGAGGAGATATTATCTGAAGAAAGAATAAATAAAAGAAATATCAAATAATATAGCCTCAGGCACAACCGCACAACTAGCATAATATAGTATATTATATCATCATAATATATTATAATTGATAATATCTAGAGAACCCAGAGCAACAGCAACGTAAAAGCATCTTACATTTAATGTCAAATGACTTTGCAAAAAAAAAAAAAACTAATACGCAAAATGAGAATGCCTAAAAGGCTAAAATCCAAAACCCGAGAGAACACAATACGTAGAGGGACATCATATATTCATTTGCAAAAGACTTTCAAATAGATCATCGTGGAATTCGAAAAGGGGAGTTTTGAGATAATGTAATCTGGTGCCATATGTGAATTGGTCAAAGATTCAACAAAAGAAAAAAAATAAGGGAGTGGGACCCACAACAACATGCTAAAAGAAGACCCTAAGATTTATCTATTAAAAGCAACATGATGATCACGCACACAGGAATGGCAAACGGGATGCAGAGAAAAAAAATCAACACGAGATGCAAGGTTGTTCTAGGGATTAGGATTACCTGGTCTCCGTTTTTTACTAGCCTCTTAGAAAAATAATTTGATGAGAGTACGGGCGGAAAGAGGATGCAAGCAGAGAAGAAAAGTATTGAGCGTTTTCTAGGTTTAGGCGCCTAGACCTAAGTTTATAATTAAAATTTAGGGTTTAGCTATGGGTTGGGCTCTTTAACTATTACTAATTAATAAATTATAAAACAATACAAACATTATTAATTTCTAGATTTTTATTATTACTATATTATTATTATTATTATCTTAATCTATTATTATTATTATAATCGGGGTATTACAATTTCCCTTCAATCAGATAAATCTTCTTTAGCCCATTTCATCTTCTTTCCTCAGCTCAATGAATGCATCTAATGGGAAAGGCATTAAAAAAAGAAGGAAAAAAAGAAACAACAAACACACATATGAAAACGCTGAACTGAGAAAGAAAGATCACAGCGTTGATTACGAAAAGAAACAGACGACACCATACTCCCTCTCATCAGTGTATATTGCCCATTGCCCTCAATTGAACACAAACCAGAAATGCCATACGTCTTGAGCACATCGCTTATCATTCCCCATCGGTCCTTCTTTTTCGTTGGTCTACTCTTGCATCAGATCAGACCATTAGTTCTCTATTTAATCCATGCTTAGTTCTCTATTTAATTCATGCTCCTTGGCTATTGATCATTCACGTTGCTGCAACCCAAGTTGGGTCCTAAAGCGTGACCGAGGAAGGAGAGCCAAAAAAGAGAGTTCGAGAGTGAGAGAGTAAAAGCTATACGTAAGTCCTGTTTCAGGAACCCAAAAAAAAATAGAGGTAAGTGTAAGCTTTCCTTTCCTCTTTGCTTCCATTAATTACCAACGCAAATGTGGGAGTATTAGACCGTTGGAAATAAGTTTTGGTTTGCTGCTAAACAAAACTGAAATAGGATCATCTTCTTTTCATTCGTGTTGTGTCACTGTGTTAGTTTATATATATATATATATATATAAGTTAAAACTTTACTGTAATGTACTAGGTATATGTATGTGTATAGCTACACTTGAGAGTGTGTATAATAAAAACTAAAGAAAGGAAAAACTAAAACTAAGTTGTTGCACATATATAATAAAACTTTGCTGTCATATCTTTTGTACACGTTGCTACAATAGAAAAAAAAAAGGGAATAAAAGCTTGCTTTTATAAGTATGTATTGCTGAACTTATGAGCATATATATATATATATATAGTAACTTTGTTGTCAAAAACATTGTTGCATAAACCGGAAATCAGGGGCTGTGTTAAAGAAATATAGGTTTTGATTCCAAAATGCATATTTGTCGTTGAATGTGGAAAGGTTTAAGGGAAGTGTAGATCAACTGTAGAACATGAAAACAATAGGAAACGTGCTATCTTGTTAACTGGTGTAGATATATATTAAACCCCAAAGCTCACTGTGTATTATATATATATATATATACACATGTCGTTGTTAATGGAAAAGATAGGAATAAACAGGTGGTCTATATATATATATTACATCGCTGCCTTATGGAAAATATAAGAGACTTGTGGTCATGTTCTATATATAAGTTGCTGTATAAGAAAGAAAAAGGAGAACTTGTTGTCATGTGTTTAAAGATATAAATGTTGTTGCATCTGGAAAATGAATTCGAACTTGTGTTGAACGGTATATGACCCTGTGAATATATAAAAAGAAGACCGAAACTTGCTGTGTCTTTTTAAAACCAGAGTTTGTCTTGCATAGGAAAATATGATACTACATAAAGAGGAACTTGAGGATTATTTATATATCTAGAACCCAAAGCTTCTTTGTGTTATATATATATGTGTGTGTGTGTGTGTGTAAACGTCACTGCACTTGGGAAATTTATGTCATAGCCTTTGAGAAAGTATAAGAAAAACTTTGCAGTTATATATGTGTTTATATATATATATATATATATATATCTGTGTGTGTGTATCAAGAAAAATGAAAGTAAGCCTTGTTGTTTTCTATTTATATATACACACACATACAAGAAGCATATTTTACATAGTATTAGTATTTATCAAAGGCTTTAAGAAAACCATGAGAAACATTAAATCATATTTTATATGATGATTGGTATTTATTAAACTCCTAACTTAAAGTGTTAGGATAGCCTCGGGGGTGTAAATTAATTCTAGTTTAATAATAAAATAAAAATAAATACTAAAATGGATAAATAAATAGTAATAAATAATATTATTATTATTAAAAAGGGGAATAAATAATAAAGGGGATTATTAATTAGTAATAAATAGAAAGAGAATTAATAGTTACAATGGTCTCACTGATTTTTCAGTTCCGTTATAATGTGCCCACTTCAAGCATTCCAAATATATTATTATTAAAATTTGTATATTTTTAATTTTATGAAATTATAAGTTACAATTTTGATCATGTAGAGTTTTAGAAGAGTTATTAATGGTTAGTAAATTGGTTGTGGTAGATTGATTTTTGGCGTGTGTTTGAGCTTTTGGATTAGGAGCGAGTGTGATCATAGTTAGCTTCGGCGAGAGGTAACCATTTTCCACTTGTTATGTGTATTAGTATGTCGTTTGTGAGTATTTTGTGAAATGATTATAAATAGCTTAATAGAAATTATCTCGTGGAACCTTATAATTTGAATCGTGAAAATATATATATATATATATAGACACACATATATATTTATATATGTATAAGAATTGAGATATTATAACATATATATATGAGAATAATTTAAATAACATGATATAAATGTGAAAATCTTGGAAAACTCTTGTTGAGCTATTTATTGTGATAACTATGACAAGGGTTGAATTGGGAAGAAATGGAGTAGTTTATTTCACCACGTGGTGTAGCCTCCATTGGTGCACGATGGTTATTGTCCCACTTGTTCAATGAGGGACGGCCCATTAGTTCAATGAGGGCTTGCGACACCCCACTAGTTCAACAAGGGGAAAAGATCCATGGTCTGAGACATGTACTCTGGGGATTTTAGTTGGTCCTCATCACATGACCAATGAGCTTTTGAGTAGCCAGTAACATGGTCGGTAACTTAGCCTATGGGTCTAGTCGGCGGAAATAAGGCGGTTCAATTGGATTGATGGGAGGCATCTTGGGAACTGTGTTAATGAAAAATTATAATACCTAATTTGTGATACGTAGTTCATGACATGAAATTTTGTGACATGTATAATAGTGAATTATATTTTTAATACCATTGTTATATATATTGTTCCACTTGATACCTCACGAGCACATGTTAGTATGTGTAGTGAGTTGGATTGATGGTTACCAACATTTTTTAGGTAATAGTTTCTATGCGGGTCCATCAGGAAAGACCTTGTAAGCTTAGGCAACTTTTGCCGAAAGTAGTGCTTCTGTCTAGTTTGGTATATATTAGATGATTGTATGTTGTCACGTTAGGCCTCATTTTGCACACTCTGGTTTATTTTGGATATTTTGATAAATGTTGAAGCATTATTAAGTGATCGATCAAACTATTATATAGTTATTATGTTAAGTAAAATGGAGAACGTTATAGTCCCTCATTGAACAAGTGGGACATTAGGAAGCCAACCATCGTGCACTAATGGAGGCTACACCACGTGGTGAAATAAACTACTCAATCTATTTCCAATTCAACCATTATCACAATTAATAGCTCAACAAGAATTTTCCTAGATTTTCAAGTTCATATCAAAAAAAATCTCATATACATGTCATAATAGCTCAATTCCGAATTTCTTATACATATATAAATATATGCAAATATTTCACAATTCAAATCATAAGGTTCAGTAAGGAAATTTCTATTAAAATATTCATAATTATTTCACAATGTACTCACAAACAACATATCAATACACATAATAAGTGGAAAGTGGTTACCTCTTGCCGAAGCTAACTATTATCACACTACTCCTAATCCAAGAGCTCAAACACACGCCAAAAATCAATCTACCATAATCAATTTACTAACCATTAATAACTCTTCAAAACTCTACATAATCAAAATTATAACTTATAATTTCATATAATTCAAAATCTACAAATTTTAATAAAAATATATTATTATAACAAAAAAATGAATATTACGGTTTAGTGCCACAAATTTCAAAAATGACAGTTTAGTCCCATGAATTTCAGAAATGAAATTTTAGTCCCACGAAATTCAAAAATGACAGTTTGGTCTTTCATATATAAAAACTAAACCGATTAAAATTATCATAAAATCTCTGCTAACCCAAATAAATTATTGACATAACCTTTAATAGGTAAAAACATTTTATACGACATAAATCCTAAACTTCTTAAATAGAAAAATTCATTTTAAATTCCTATAACAACCAAACAATAAATCTAAACTGATGAAAATTTACTAGTAATCATCCACTATATATACATAGTCTTCTATTATCAAAATTCAAAACTCTCCCAAAATCTTAATCCCAAAATTTTCACTAACAAACATAATATTACCTTCATTAGAAAGAGAAAAATATATAGAATAACTTTCATGAAGAAAGTTTATTGAAAAGAAGCTAGTTTAGCTACCTAAATAATCTTATAAGATAAATAGCATACCTTAAATTAGCCTCTACCTCTTCTTTTTTCCTCTCCTTTCCTCACACTCTTCTCTCGCCTCTCCCTCTGCTCAGTTGGCAGTGTATGTGTGTGTTGTGTGTTTTAGTGTGTGTGTGTGTGTGGGGGGGGGGTATTTATACTAAATCTAGACACACACATTTTTTTTAAAAAAATTAATGGGAGGCCACACCTCCCACTATTTAGCAGTGGGAGTTCACGCCTCCCACTGTTTGGTTTAGTGGCAGGCCATGCCTCCCACTATTTTTTAATAATTTAATTTAATTTAACTTTGTTTTTCCTAAAAATAAATTAGGATATTACAAGCTTCGACCCAAAAACACACAGTCGGTGGAAAAGGAAGTGAAAAGTGATCTTTCCAAGCATCATATGCAAAGAAAGGGAAGCCAAAAAAAGATTAAAGGGTAAGTGTCTTTCATTCTTCCATTGATGTTGATTGAAGGGGAGACCTAAAATGGCTTCTCCAATAATCATTGTTGCTTTACGTAAACCCAAGGGCATTGACGTTGTGGGTTCATTATTAATTTATTTGTTACTGTTAATTGGGAGAGGGAGTATAGTGAAGAGGATATTGCGTTGGCATGATGTGAATGAATATTGGGGTTCTTTAGTACTGTAAATGGAAATATTTGGTGGGCTTGATCAAGTGTAGGCGTTGTAGGCATAACGTGAATGTGGAAAGATGATGTTGAAAAGGCATGTCAGCATATTTATTATAGTTGTTGTCATCAATAGTTATGGTGTTTGGTAAACGCCATTATTAAACTTGTAAGTACCATTACTATATTTGTAATTACCATTACAAAATTTGTGAATATTGGGATTCTTTAGTACTGTAAATGGAAATGTTTGGTGGGCTTGATCAGGTTTAGGCCGGACGTAAATGTGGGAAGACAGTATTGAAAAGGCACGACAACATATTTATTATAGTTGCTGTCATTAACAGTTATGGTGTTTAGTAAACGCTACTATTGAACTTATAATTACCATTACATAATTTGTGAAAATCATTACGAACTTTGTGAAAACCATTAATATTGGAGGAAGTAGTAATTATTGAATTTGTAATTACAATTACTATATTTTTCACTTATGAAATATGATATATATATATATATATATATGGGTTAAAGACCTAATTTACCATGGAAGTTTTGCTAAGGGAGCGCCCAAGACGGAAGTATTTTGGGTATCATTTTTGCCCTAGAAGTTTACAAACATAGCAATTTTGCCCATCGGTTGATCGTGACCGTTGGATTGGTATAATTTTTGCTCCGGAAGTTTAGGCAAATTTGCTCCTAAAAAAAACTTCCAAGGTAAATTTGCTCCTAGAAAAAACTTCCAGGGCATATTTGCTCCATTTTGTAAACTTAGGGGCAAAAATGATACCAAAAATACTTCGGGTGTGGGCGCTCCCTTAGCAAAACTTCCATGGCAAATTAGGTATTTAACCATATATATATATATATAGGTCTAATATTGCAATGAAATATTCATTCTTTGTTGCAGGTTAGAATGCAAGATGACATCGAATATATCAGCAACACTGATGAAGACCTTTTGTCATTAGTCTTGGGGTCCACAATCAACAATTAACCCAGGATTGTGTATAGGCAAACCTAGGATCGTTCTCTCTTCTCGAGGAGCCTTTTATTGATCCTAAGTAGTCTAAATGTCATGCAAATGTAATGAAAACAAGGGGGATTGGGTTTTGGATTTTTAAATTAATAAACTAAAATAAAAATGCTTTAAATGAAACAAAGATAAAATAGAACATAAGAAAATGAGATTAATCAAATTAAAAATGATTAACCCAGAATTGGAATTCCATAACCTTCATTGGACAAAAAGATAATAACCAAACTCGTGATTGATTCTAAACAAACCGAAATCTCTGCGTTTGTCCAGATATTCCCTCAACTAGATGATCACCTAGCATCTAATCGAACACGTGGTGAGCTCACTGTGCGATCGCACAACGCTCTCTCGTAACCCGATCCGACCTAAGTCCTTGGGATATCAATCTAGGTATTAAATCTAATACCTAATCCGCAATTATAATTGGATCCGATTAAAATGAACAGAAATGAATTATGTTACCGATTGAAGCGCGGGTCCTCTGGATTCATGGAATCCTCAATCCATAGGTCAATCAAAGAGGCTAGGCAAAACGAGAAGAAAAGATGAAGAAGAACATGAAGAACAACTCAGAGAAAATAAAAAGCTTCTAATTTAATCAAAAAATCCCATAAAGCGTAATTGAGAATATGTTTTTAGCCATCTAATCTAACCTATATATAGGAAAAACTAGGGCTACAAGATTGGCCCAATAAATAGGAAACCTCTAATAAATAGGAAACCTCTAATAAATGGTCTTTTATTACAAAATTCGAGCAAAATAAAAATCCAGAAAAATGGGTCTGTCTTTAGCTCCAATTTCGTCCATCTTCTTGTCCGAATTAGCCTTTCGAGTCTTCATAACAATTGTAGCTTTCTGAATCATCTAAAAACGGAAAGAAGAATCAGACTAATCGGATATCTAGATCAAAAGTTATGGTGAAAATACTAAATTACTGTAAATCTGGAATTTAATCATAACAATGAATCAAATCCAATTAAAAGCTCAAAGCCCAATTAAGTAATAAAATCCAGTATTTATTAACTAAACAATCCTAAATTTATTCACCAAGAGATACAAATAAGTGTAATAATATTCAATCATCAAACACCTTCTTCAAAGTCACTCATTTGTTTTTTCCATGTTGGGGGGAGTTCATAACCAATGGTGAAGGTGAAGTTAAATATAATGGTGGGAGTGTGAAGGTAAAATCGATAAAGGAAGAGATGAAAGTTGAAGAATTGAGGGTAATGATAGGATGATGGTTTGGTATAGATGGTCATGGATGTGACATTAAGTACACTTTAAGCTTTGATGAAAAAGATTTTAGTAGACATAATTGATCATTATGAAATGGAGAATTGGTAATTCCCATTATAAGATATGTTATAATTTAGCAACATTAATGATGTTTCATGAGAGTCACAAGTGGTAAACCTGAAGAGTGTACTGGTAATTACCATTAAAAAACTAATAAATACCATTAAAGAATTGGTAATTCCCATTACAAGATTTGTTATAATTGACCGATATCAATGATATTTCATAAGAGTCAAAGTGGTAAACTTGAAGAATGCACTAGTAATTACCATTTAAAAACTAGTAAATATCATTGAAAAATTGGTAATTTCCATTGTAAGATTTGTTATAATTGACCAACATTAATGATGTTTAATGAGAATCACAAGTGGTAAACCTGAAGAATGCACTGGTAATTACCATTAAAAAACTAGTAAATACTATTAAAAAATTGATAATTTCCATTGCAAGATTTGTTATAATTGACCAATATTAATGATGTTTCATGAGAGTCACAAGTGGTAAACATAAAGAATGCGCTGGTAATTACCATTAAAAACTAGTAAATACCATTGAATAATTAGTAATTGCCATTACAATATTTGTTATAATTGACCTTTATTTGTTTGTTGTTTCATTAGAGACACGCGATAAACATGAATTGTAACATCCTGAATTTATTTTTAGGATTTAATTATAATTAAGAAATAATTATATATGATTATAGTAATTAAATTGTAATCGTGAGTGATAAGAAAAAATCTAGAAAAAAATATTAAAATAAGGTTGGGGCTTTTGTGGTAATTTCTACTTATCTCAATTTAAAAAAGAAAAAAGAAAAAACAAATGGGAGAGGGAGAGTCGACGTATGGAAGAAGAAAAGTAGAAGAAAAAAAATGAAAATGAAGCTTTGCCGCCCACAAAAATGACTAATGTGGGGGGGGGGTAATTACCCCTAATTCCCTCTTGTCTATATATATCGCCTGGCGGTGAGAATGAGAAGGAAAACACAGACTGATTGGGAGAAAATTGAGAGAGAAGAGAAAAGTAGAGAAGAGAAGGAAAAAGGAAGAAGATTTGGATTTTCTGAGGTATGTTATGTATCTTATAAGATTATTTTGGTAGTTAAATTAACTTCTTTTCAATAAACTTCCTTCATAAAAGTTGTTCCAAATATTTTTGTCTTTCCAATGAATGTAATATTGTGTTTGTTGGTGAAAATTTTGAGGTTATGATTTTGGAAAAGTTTTAAGTTCTGACTATAGATGACTGTATATATGTACAAAACGATTAATAACTAATTTTAATCGGTTTAGATTTACTGATTGGTTGTAGTAGGAATTTAAATTAATTTTTCTATTTAAGAAGTATAGGATTTATATCGTATGGGGTATTTCTACCGATTAAAAGTTGTATTAATAATTTATTTTGGGTTAAGGGAGTTATTGAAATTTTAATCGGTTTAATTTTAAAATTTAAAGGATTAAATTGTTATTCTCAGTTTTTATTATGTTAATATATTGTTATTAGAATTTGTGTGATTTAAGTTATATGAAATTATAATTGTGATAATGTAGAGCTTATTTATCACCGGTGATTGCTCGTGTTTTTACTCATCAAGATAAGGTTTAGCTTGGAGTTGAGGTAACCAGGATTAATTTATTTCATATGCTTGTTTTGGACTGCAAGGTGTTTTCTAAATCTTAATTTCATACGTACTACTGACGTGTGTTTTGAAAATTATGTGTATATCTGAATATGTAGTTATTTCAATGAAGCAGTGTATTTTCTATTCTGTGTGTATATATGAGTGAATATTGTTATTGTTTAGTAACTACATTATAGTTAACAGAAAATACATTCCCTAGCTAAACCTTTATTACATGAGTTCAATGACAAGCCACCACATGAGTTGCACCTATACTCGTTCACCTCATCATCCTCGTACCGTATACTTGCACCAGGAGTCCAATTGTGCAACCAAATCAAGACATGGACGCCACAATCTTGCCTATACAACGCAGAAACACACAAGTTAACAAATATACGACAACCCAGCATTAATGATGTTGCCACAGAATGACACTCACAAATTGGGTTGTTACAAAGATAGTATCATCATTAACACTTAAAAATGGCAAGGAAACTTTCTCATCAAATGCTACTATAAAAGTATAAATATAATTATTCAAGGTATATTATTATGTATAATACTATTAATTATGTTTAACAATTATTTATTTAATTTTGATAATTATAACTACATAAATGGATGGAAAGTTATGCACAAATTCATTTACGGTCCATTTATCAATTTGAAAAACATTTTAAAAGCCATAAATGATTGATTGCTAATGGAATGGAATAATGGACAAGTATTCATTACCCAAATATAAATTTCATATAAGCACAGTATAGGGTAAGGTTAAATATCACCATAATTCCTTTTGTCCTTGTAGAGGGGCTTGCTAGATTGATGTAGATGTCTCCTTCTTCGACATTCACCATCAACATCAAGCATTACTTCTCAGCTTCCTCAAGAGTCGAATTATTTCACTATGTAGTTGCTCTCTTGAGAAGTTTTCTTTGATCCTACAAAATTGTATAAGTCTTTTTCCCTCTTGGTATCCAACCTTGCTTGGATCCAATCATTGTTAACATGTAGGAACAAGATCATATGCTCTTAAGAGTATAATTAATTCAGTACAACTGAGCAGAGAGAATTAAGCATGACTTTATAAAAGAAATAATTCCTTTCAAATTATCATGTCTGCATAAAGAATTAAACCTTTTTGAATATTGCAATCCCTTTATGAATAAATTTGTCAAATGGATTTTCAAGGTATAAGAAAGAAATCAATTTCAAAATAGTTTTCAATGCTCATTAATAATATCCAAAGTATAAAACCTCAATAATTATTACTAATAATAGCGTAGGAGGTTTTACCATTGTATACCTTATACCTTAGGCACTTAGATGATCAACTTTGCTTACCCACTGTCTCTTCTTCATATGCCTTTTCATGGGTGTTTGCAAAGTTCTCTGAGAAGGTATAGACTTCAAGAGTCTTATGCTTGACACTTGAGAGGATCTCCTTTTCGGTTCATAAGAAACTCTTTGACTCTTCTTAATCTTCTCTATACTTTTATGTCCATTCTTTTTGGAATCAATCTGCACACACAAGGCAATAGATGGACATTTTGGTACCCACTTATACTTGGGTCCTTCACTGTTAGTTCGAGCCTTAGGGAAAACATAAGTTCCCTTTGGTACCCATTGATAATTACCAACGGGTTTATCTCTTCTTTCTTTCTTATGAAAACAAGATGAAGTATTATGTCCCTTTCGGTTACAATAATTACAATGAGCAAAAGGGTTCGAAGAGTGGACATATTTTTGAAATAGTTTAAGTAGGATTTTCCACCACTTTTCTTTTTCCCTTTCTTTTTGTCAAAAATGGGATTGTAACCTATGCCTGATCGATCATTTGTAAATCTTTGAGCTTTTAAAATAACATTGAGCATTTCACTACCTTTAGTGAACTTCTCAAGTGTTTTCGTAAGATAAATGTTTTTCTTCTCAAGATCAGGGCACTTTGTACAAATAGAGTTTTCACAAACCAGAGGAGTATCTTTAGCCTGTTGTTCAAGCAATTTGTTTTTCTTCTTTGAAGAAATAAGCTCTTTCACAATTCTTTTAAACTCATAATGTAGTTCATTATATTTAGAAAGTAGCTCATCATATGTAGGCTCAGAGTCACTTACCTCATCGTTATTTTCAGATTGTTCTTCAGCAACTAGATAGACATTTGCTACTTCTTCTTCGTCACTTTCTTCATCTGAAGAACTATCTCCCCATATGGCAGATACAAAAGCTTTCTTCTTGAAGTGATTGAATCTCTTATTTTTCTCCTTCTCTTTATCCTTCAGCTGAGGACATTCAGATTTGATATGGCCCGTCTTCTCACACTCGTAGCAAATGATTTGATCTTTATCTATGAATTCTTGTCTGTTGCTAGAAGTTCCTTTCTGAAATCTATTTCTGAAGCCTTGATCCCTCTTATAGAAATTTTTGAACCTTCGAACGAACATAGCCATCTCATCGTCATCCTCGTCTTCCTTATTGGGTTCTTTTTCTTTCACAGCGTTCAGAGCAACACCTTTATTTCTGTTATTGTTGACTTCATCCAAGCCCTTCTTGAATTTAAGTTTGCTTTCGTATTCAAATAGACTTCCGAATTGAGCAGCAACTGATTGCATTGATTCTCCACGGGCTTCTTCGATTGCTGTGACCTTAGCTTCCCAATCTTTAGTCAAGACATTGAGGATTTTCCTGACTTGAGAGTTTTGCTCGTATGTTTTACCCAAGGCTAATAATTGATTTATCAAATGAGTAAAACGAAGTTGAAACTCTCCTATGGATTCTCCGGTCTTCATACGTATGAGATCATATTCTGTTGTTAGAGTGTTGATAGGATTCTCCTTTATACCAGAGGTTCCTTCGTACGTAATCTCCAATGCTTTCCACATGTCTTTTGCACTTGTCAGATTGCAAATCCGAAAGTACTCTTGTTGACTGAGAGCGCTTTGAAGCATCAGGATAGCTCTACTATTTAGGGTAACAAGTCTTCTGTCATTTTCATCGTATTCTTCTTCACACTTTACCGCTAGAACTCCATCTTTAGTGACAGATGGTTTATAATCACCTTTCTCGAACACATTCCATAAACCAAATTCAATGGCCATAACGAAGACTCTAAATTTGGCTTTCCAAAAGGAGCAGTGTTCTCCGTTGAAACCTGGAGGACGATTGATAGATGCTCTATCAGGTAATATTCCTTCCATGATCTTTCTCGGGATGTTAAGCCCAACTGAGAAACCTACGCTCTGATACCAAATGAAGGTGGAATATCACCCTAGAGGAGGGTGAATAGGTGATCTCAAAAATTCTTTCGCGGTATGATGAATAAACAATGAAAGCAGTGAAGAAGTAAAGAGAGATAACACAGAGGAATTATACTAGTTCGGTCCAACTCCTTGACCTACGTCCAGTACCCAGACACTCCGGGATTTCACTATCTAGTAACTTGATTACACACTCTGTAACTCTCGAGTAATCCTTTCACTACCTTTGAGTATTTATAGTAGTTGAAGATTGAAGAAATATCCGTTGAGGCTCTTTAAAATGACCGTTAGAGATGAAGCAGAATCATCGAAATAATTGCCGTCATTATTCCTGTAATTGTGATTATGACCATTGAGACCCAGTAAAGGAAATGAAATATTCTTGCCCAGAATATTGTAGAGGTATGTCTGTTGGTTGAGGTCCTCGAATAGGTAAGTTTAATAAATGCCGGATTGCTTTGATCAATATCCTGTGTTGATCCTCATTCTAATAATCTGTAACTCATTAAAAAATTGATTAAATGCAATTATGAATAGTAATAAGTAATGATTTGAGGAAATAAAATCACAATCAATTGAATCTGATTTTCTGGAGACGGTGATTTGATAATTAGAATGATATGACTTGAGGAGCATGACTGGAGGCATATTAATTGACTGGAGGTAAGAATAAAGCATTTGAAGATTTTGCCTTGAGTAAAAAATATGATGCCTTGAGTTATCATGACTAGAGGCAATATCTTTCTGACTAGAGGCAAATACGATATTAGTGTGAAAACAAGTAACAGGATAATTTGCCTTGAGTCAATTAATCGATGCCTTGAGGCAATTCGAAATAGTGCACATAGTCTTGATTGGAAGTATGAATAAAGTGAAGTCAAGTTGCCTTGAGGTAATTCACGACTTGAGGCAAAAGAAGAGTTTAAGCATAATTACAATATTGCCATTGGTTTATATTTCGAAAGTCACATGTGCTGGAGGAAAAAGAGATGCCTTGAGGCAATTATGTAGTGACTAAAGTCATGAGGTAAAGTTCAGCGTAATTACAATTTTGCCATTAAAAGTGAATTTCAAAGTATTTACGATTTTGCCATTATATGTGAATTTTCCAAAACTTGCGGGAGTGCGGGAGTGACTTGAGGCAAAACTAATTGACTAGAGGCAAAGAGTGAAAGTTCAACATATTTACGATTTTGCCATCGAGTGAATTTTCACCATAATTACGGTTTTGCCATTTCAAGTGGGATTTCGAAGCATATGTTGGAATGAAGGGAAATGACTTGAGGCAACACACTTAATGACTAGAGGCAACATGTAAATTTCAGCATAATTACACTTTTGCCATTGAAAGTGAATTTTCAGCAAAATTATGATTTTTCCATTTTCAAGTGGATTTTCCGAAACATATGCCTGGAGGTAAAATATTGGATGACTAGAGGCAAAACAGAAACTCCAAATTTTCATCTAAAATTAAGATTCAATCACATTATAATTGTTATCATCAAAACATCAAAAACATGAGAACTAACAGGATGCAGTAACGGAGAAGAAAAGTATTGAGCGTTCGCCAGGTTTAGGCGGCTAGACCTCAGTTTATAATTAAAATTAGGGTTTCATCTATGGGCTGGGCTCTTTAACTATTGTCAATTAATAAATTATAAAATAGTACCGTAACACCCCAAATTTCTAACCATTATAATGACATAAAATTTCAATGATTTTATAAATAACTACCGAAATTCAAAATAACTAAAATTTGAGAAGTATTATCGCCGCACTTGTGCGAGACAAGTGCAAGGCTACACTTATTACATTAATCATAAATCGAACTTAAATAAGTGTTTTATTCAAAACAAAGAAAATAAAATAAAAAGAAAAACTAGCTAGAATACTGAATGATCTTCCTCACTTCTCACTGCTAGCCTCAACACTTGACACCTTTGTTTCGAAAATCTAGCTAGAATATACATTAATCATAAATCGAACTTAAATAAGTGTTTTATTCAAAACAAAGAAAATAAAATAAAAAGAAAAACTAGCTAGAATACTTGAATGATCTTCCTCACTTCTCACCGCTAGCCTCAACACTTGACACATGTTTCACCGAAAATCTGCTCCCCAAAGGATCATCGACCCCATGAAAACACACATCGGCAAAAAAAGTGGTAATCCTAATAAACACACTTTATATGGCTCAATTATATTAATAAAATCAAATACGTAATCACATAGTGATTTAATCAATTAACAAATCCAATATTCGCCATATATATACATATATTCACACTTTGAATCAAATATCATTCTTTATCTTTATTAAATTCGTATAGACAGGAAACCGCTTGGTCTATTTAGTTTAGTGGGAAGAGAACCATGGTAGACCGGAAATCGCGGTCTACCGTGACCCTAAACCCGGTCACAATAATCAATTGGCCATAAACATATCAACATTTCTTCTTAGTGTGCACACCTCTTCCCAAAGTTGCTACTAGTGTCCCTAAAACCCGCGACACCACTTTGGGAAGAACGGATACTATCTTTTCACATCGGTGGCATAAAGCCCAAAAGTTGTGTTCATCACCTTGGGAGGTACCATCCCAAAGTTATCCTCCCACTGTTAAATTGTTTTAAAACACACACAAAATAAAATCCTAAATTATCTTTATTATTTAATTACCTTATATATATATATATCTTTATATTTTTATTTTTATTTTAATTAAATATAAATGTAAAGATATTTTGACCTAAAATCTGTTCATGACTTATCTTATTGCGTAGGAGGTATTATATAAAGAAAAGAAAATCAAACAATAAGTAAGTAAATGAATAAAAGAGACATAAGCAATTATATTAAATTTCGAAGAGAATATGACGCAGGATCAGGTATAATTTGTAATTGCCGTACACAAGCCGAAGCAAATTGAATCCATTGTATTGAATTTGATTAGAAAACAAACAAAACAAAACAACCAAAAAAAACGCATAGGCAAAGGACGCACGCAAGCCGAGGAAGCAAATTCCATTGTATTCAATTGATTAGCAAGAAAACGCACAAGAAGTTTGGACGCACGCAAGCCGAGGGAGCAAATTGAATTTTCAAACACAAAGAAAAACGCACAGGAAGGAAATTGGAATCAATAATTTAATTGATTCACGCAGACCGAGGCAAAATCAATTGCAATCAATTCATGAGGGAAAAACGCACAGGCACAAATTACACAACAAATTGGTTTCTATGACCTAGGGATCAAGATCACCTATCAAGATATTAAACTAACCTAAAATTCATGGGGATTAGGATTACACATGGGGATTAGAATTACACATGGGGATTAGAATTATCTGGTCTCCGTTCTTGCTAGCGACCTAATTTTAATATGATGTGATGAAAGTATAGAAGGAGGATTTTAGAAGAAAAACAATGGAGAAGAAAAGTATCGAGCGTTTTAAGGTTTCGACGGCTAGACCTAAGTTTATAATTAAAACTTAGGGTTTAAGTATGGGTGGGCTTTTAGCTATTTCCAGTTATAAAATAATACAATTAAATTTTTAAATTTCTATTATTAATATAATTATTGTCAATTAATAAATTGTAAAATAATACAAACATTATTAAATTCTAAATATTTATTTAATATATTATTGTTATTATTATTACTATTATTATTATTTTAACCAATTATCATCATCATCATTAATCTATTATTATTATTATTATTTCTAAAAAATCCAGGGGTATTACAAGTACCAACATTATTAAATTCTAGATTTCTTTATTATTGCCATATTATTATTATTATCATTATTATTATTTTAATCTATTATTATAATAATCTGGGGTATTACTCGAACAAAGCGCATTTTTTTTAAGTTTGGATTTACGTTATTGTAATAAGTTAGCCTTGCACTTGTCCCATCATAAGTGCGGCGGTAACACTTCTCAAAGTTGTTTATTTTGAATTTAAGTAATTATTATAACAATCATTGAATTTTTATACTATGATAATTGTTAGAAATTGAGGGTGCTAACCTTTTGAAAGTCTTTTGCAAATGAATATATGATGATGCCATGCGTGCGTTCTCTAGGTTTAGGCGGCTAGACCTTAGTTTATAATTAAAATTTAGGGTTCTAGTTATGGGTTGAACTATTTAACTATTGCTAATTAATAAATTATAAAATAGTACCAACATTATTAAATTCTAGATTTTTTTATTATTGCTATATTATTATTATTAATATTATCTATTACTTATTATTATTATTATTATTATTATTATTATTTAAATCTATTATTATAATAATGGGGTATTACATATGATGATCAACACAGAAGTATAAAAAAACTAAGAGAACTGAATAAACACATCATACGATAAGTCAAAGCATAGGCAAAATAAACAAAATGAGCAGTAATTTTGAGAATGCAAAATTATGGAGAATTGATTGCATTTCCCCAAATTTTTCTCGTCAAATATGAGTTCTAAAGGACCCAAGTAATTTCAGGAAAAGTTGGTACATTTAAGAAACAGTTATCTACGAAGCATGTAAGGCATCATGGGGTTCACTAAAACATACCTACGGTGGCCAGTGAGTGCGAGAACGAAACGAGACCATGACTTTCTTAAACCCTAGATCTGGAGACGAGAGTGACCCGCGATGCAGCAAATCGATCGGTGGCCTGAAATCGACTTCCTTCCCTTCTGCAGTGTTGGACTGGGGCTAGAGATCTTTTCGTCCAAAGTCGGCGATTGATGGCGATGAAGATGAAGAACGCGCATGAAGACAATTGACGTTCGAATAAGGGAATGAAAGTGGTTTGAGCTGATTTATCAATTCTTGCAAAGGTTGGGCAATAAACTGCTTTGGCTAGTGTAATTCCCTTTGTGTGTAGCTTACAATTGGAGTTGATGATTAAATACGACAATTTCCAATCATTGACAATTGTAGTGATTTATGGCAGTTCAATATGATCAATGATAGGAATAAAACTAGGTAATTAAAATGCATGAATGGTACTAATATTTGTTACCTTTCTATTTGCTCAATTTCTTGTGCAATATATCAGCTAAATCTTAGAGTTTAGTACCTATAAAGTTTACACTCCTTTAAACTCGGAGGAGTATGCAGCTGCTTGCTTTGTAGTGTTCAATTAAGGGCATTTTAGAAAAATAAGTAAACTTAATTAATTTAACTTCTATCCTTAATCCCTCCAAAATCGATTAAATATGTCTTATAATTAGGTCCAGGGGAGTATGAGACTGGGGTATTTAGGGGTAAAAACTAAAAATATATCATATTAATCTAAAAAGAGACTAGACCTCAAACCTAATTAAATTTTTCTTTAAAGGCCTACCCTATATACCCTATAAGTTTAGGGACCTCAAACCTAATTAAACTTTTTCTTTAAAGGCCTACCCTATAAGTTTATCGACCTTACCTGTTGTAAGGTCCAGACGCTCTGTAATACCCCAGATTATTATTAATAGTATTGATATTATTATTAATAGTAATAACTTTTTTTTTTTATATAGCTAATTACTCCTAGTCCTAATTACCTTAGTATTACATATTTATTAACATGTGAATTT
This sequence comes from Acacia acuminata, assembly GCA_019022655.1. Classification (NCBI taxonomy): domain Eukaryota; kingdom Viridiplantae; phylum Streptophyta; class Magnoliopsida; order Fabales; family Fabaceae; genus Acacia; species Acacia acuminata. Next base: position 103,612 of record JAFJYI010000071.1, read on the forward strand.
TATTTGGTTTCGAGGACTAAACTTATTTTAAGGAGGGTAGAATGTAATGCCCCATATTTTTATTAATAGTAATAACTCATTTATTTTATTTTATATAGCCTTGGTGGGTCAAATATTCCTAGTCCTAATTGCTTTAGGAATTTCCAGCTTATTCACACCATTAATTGATTGATTGAAATTAATATACCCTATTAATGACATTAAATTCATATAATGATTGATTGATTGGATTTAATATATATATATATATATATATCTCCTATTAATGACATTAATTAATTGATTGAATTTAATATACCCTATTAATGATATTAAATTCACATAATGATTGATTGATTGAATTTAATATACCCTATTAATGAGTTGACAATAGTAAAGAGCCCAACCCATAGCTAACCCTAATTTTTAGTTATAAATAGAGGTCTAGCCTAACCCCGAACACTCATATTCTCTTCTACTATTCTATTCTCCTATTCTCTTCTACTATTCTATTCTCATACTCTCCTACTATTCTATTCTCCTATTCTCTTCTACTATTCTATTCTCATACTCTCCTACTATTCTCTTCCACTATTTCCTTTATTCTTTCTCTATTCTTCTAAGAGGCTAACAAAACGGAGACCGGTAATCCGAATCCCCTAACAATAGGAGTTAGTTGTTGCATGTCGATCTCGATCTTTGTGAAAAACCCTTAAATGTGTTCTTTGCATTTGTTTATGTATAAATATGTTTTCTTTTTCGGTTAGCGTGAATCACTTTATGAAAGCAAAACTCCTCACCTCCTTGTATACATATATTTCTCCTTCTTGCTTTGCATTTAACTATTTTGCAAAACCCTTTATCATTGAATATACATGTACACTTTGGGTGCCTCGGTTTTCGTGATTGAAACACATATTTATGTCCTTTGATTATTATACATAATATATGAATGTCTTGTCTTCTTCTTCTTTAAAATCTATAAATACCTTTCATTAATATGTGTGTATATATATATATATTGAGAAATCCATTTTATTATGAGTGTATTTTGAAATAATTAGACTTTACTCGAGATAGGTATTTGAGTTGTAATATGAGTTGGACCTTATATCGAATATTTGAATTATTATACTCTTGAAGAGTTTGGAAAGTTATGATACAAATATATGCAATGAAGGAATTTTTAAATAAGATAATTGTGACAAGATTGATTGAATTTTCTGTTTGTGTGTGATTGTAATAAATTAATGGTGGGAGGATAGCTTGGGACGGTACCTCCCAAGTGATGAACACAACCTTTGGGCGTTATGCCTCCGATATATTATTTGATGTGAACCGATTATATCCGTTCTTCTTAAAGTGGTATCTGGCAGGGTAACTCGGGATACTAGTAGCAACTTTGGGAAGAGGTGTGCACATTAGGAAGAAATGTTTTATGGCCAATTTGATTATTTGTGATCGGGCGGGGTTTCCGGTCACGGGTAGATCGCGGTGTTTAGGGTCTACCATGGTTCTCTTCCCACTAAATTAAATGGATCGGCGGGTTTAGGGTCCAAATGAAATTAATAAAGATAATGAATAATATTTGATCCGATGTGAATGTATAGATATGATGAGTATTGAAATTGTTATTTTAGATTATATATATATATATATATGTAAAATGATACTTTTATCATCATGTAAATATTTTATCTATTATTATTATTATTATTCTATAATATTGAACCGATAGTTGATTCAATCACTATGTGATTATATTTTTGATTTAATTAATATATATGAGTTGTATAAATTGTGTTTTGATTAGGATTACCAAACTTTTTGCCGATGTTTGTGTTTTGGGCTACGACGATCCTTCGGGGAGCAGATTTTCAAATGAAACGGGTTTCAAAGTTGGGGTTGTTGGGGCCAGGCGGTGAGAAGTGAGGAAGAACAACTAGCAATTCTAGCTAGTTTTTATTTTATGCTTGAATGAGACATTTTTATTTAAGTTTGAATTTATGTTAATGTAATAAGGTAGCCTTGCACTTGTCCCAAGACAAGTGCGGCGTAACACTTCCCAAATTTGGTTATTTTCAATTTCGTATTTATTCATAAAGAAATTATTGCAGTTTTATGTTATTATAATTGTTAGAAATTTGGGGGTGTTACACGCTCGCTTGTGGATATTTTGTTTTTGATTGGGTCTAGCTTATCAAAACGCGTCCACAAGGGAAAGGTCTCCACACCCTTATAAGGCATGCTTCGTTCGCCTTCGCAGTCGATGTGGGACTTCACACAATCCATCCCCCCTTGGGGCCAGCGTCCTCGCTGGCACAACGACTCGAGCCCTGGCTCTGATACCAATTCTGACGAGAAGTCAATTGTGGATAAACTAAGCCTTGAATTAGAGACCTTCCTTAGAGCTAAACACAATAAAAGGAGCACAAAGAATATGGTGGCAAGAGATAGAAGAAATTCTCTTGAATCATAGTTTGATTAAATTTCTTTCCCATAGCTGCCAAAAACTCTCCAAAACAAGGCAAACAAGCTAGAACGCAAGATTATAAACATCAAACAAAATTTATGTGAACCTAATTGCAGACATATAGGTTAACTTACTTAAGGTGAACGACAAGAACCATTCATTGGAACTGGGTTGACCCACCTCAGCTCTATACTTTGTCCATCAATTGCAACGAAGTTAAGGTGAACGACAAGAACCATTCATCGAAACTAAAGAAAGCTGCATTAAACGGTCTTATCTGTTATTCGGATCCAATTAACGTGATAAGAGTAAAAGCACTTCCAACATTACAATTTGGGTGCAATTTTTTCTTATCCGGTCGACAATCACAACAATCAGAGTTCCATAAAAAATGATGAGAATAATGACCAAGGAAATAAGATGACAAAGAATGGGCAAGAACTGATATAAGAGAAACTACCAATATCAAATTGAAATCAGATCTAAGAATACATTTCAAGATGTTGTGAGAACACCAAGGTAGAAAACAATATCTAATTGAACTTGACATTTACAAACGCAATCCCTAAACAAGAAGCCATAAGAAGAACCCCTGAATTCAATTCTAAAAATCAATCGCCTAAACCATACAATGTCCTACCCTGCCTCTTCAGTGCATAGACAACATCCATGGCAGCCACCATCTTCCTCTTGGCATGTTGAGTATAGGTCACAGCATCACAAATAACGTGCTCAAGGAAAATCTTCAGAACACCACAAGTCTCCTCACATATAAGATCTCTAATAAGCTTAACTCCACCTCTATGAGCCAATTGGCAAATTGAAGGCTAGGTAATGCCCTGAATGTTATCGTGAAGAACATTCCTATGCCTCTTGGCTCCTCCCTTACCCAAACCCTGGCCTCCCTTTCCACGACTCGACATTTTCACCAAGAAAGTGACAAAAATCTTGAGAGCAATGCACTAAGATTTGTTGCCTTACCTTTCCCTTTCCGACTTTTTGCCTTTTTTTCTCTTTTTTTTTTTAAATCATGGGTTAGGGTATTATTGAAAAATAACCAACATTTAAATATTATAGATCAGATCATTAACTCAATTTAAGATTTATTGAATTTAGCAGTCTTATATAGAAATTTTCTATTTCAACAATAGAATTCCCCCAAAAATTTATACTGAAATGTCGTTCGAGATCCTATCGTTGTGATTCATTGCAACTCAGGCCTTTTCAGGTTTTTCTTCTTCTTTTTCTTTCTTTTTTTCCTTTTCCTTGTTTTGTACAGGTGTGTGTGATTCGCCATCTGCCACATTTGTTGAAATCCTATGCACTGTCTGGGAGGTACTGGGGGAGTTGGTATTGAGATTGTTTCTGGGATTTTGTTGGACTATTTGAGCTCGACGCTGACACGTTGACGCAAGTAGAGAAAAAACTCCCCCCACCTTAATTACTTCTCATCCAAACAGTAGTTCACATCACAGGTTCGTCTCGCGGTACTTTTGAAGCAGAACGTTCACTCAACGTCTCTCTTCTGACATCTCCTTTTGATGCTTCTTGTGGGGGGCGCGTCTAGGGCTTTTAAACTCCCTGGGTCGTTGCTAGTGTTTCCAGGGTAATTTAGAAGCAGTCTGGGTCGCGAGTAAATGGCGTGCGTATACATACCGGTGCAGAATTCTGAGGAAGAGGTCAGGGTTGCTCTGGATCAGCTCCCCAAGGATGCTTCTGATATCCTCGACATTCTGAAGGCGGAGCAAGCTCCCCTCGATCTTTGGCTTATCATCGCGGTACGCTACTTGTTTGAAGTTATTACACCCTTTTCCACAATTTCAAAAGTCTAGTTGCAAGTGCAACCGCGCTGAAATACTGCAGCTTCTAGTGTTTCTTGGAATCTAAATACACGCATGTCTTCTCAATTAGTCTCCAGACTTGCTAGTTCTTTCTACACTTCTATTTTTCTCCTTTCCTTCCTTCTTTTGTTTTTGTTTTTGTTTTCTTGAGTGTGTTTTTTTTTTTTTTTTTGGGGGGGGGGGGTGTTTGGCTATAAACATACGGAAGAATTAACGAGGGACGAAATCCTGAGCTGGGTGCTCCGTGTTGTGAGGTTGAGGGTGTAGCTGCTGAATAGTTGTTCATTGCTACAAAAGTTTCTGAAGATGATTCTGATTATTTTAATTTATGACCTACATACAGGTCAATTAGATTGTTCTACTTGGCTGGACGTGTCTATCAAAATGTTTATACAAACTCTAACACATTCGCTCCTGTTTATTATCTATTATACTTATGATGCTCGATTCCTTTTTTTTTCTTCCTTTTTCTGTTTTCCCAAACTAACTCTAATATCTACTTAGCGTTCTTCCTATTGTATGTTCACCCGACCTATCATCTTTCTCTTTTCCGTTTACGATTTATATCTTGTGATGTCTGGTGTCCTTTTTTTTTCCTTTTCTATTTTCCCAAACTAACGCCAAAATGTACTTAGCGTTCTTCCTTTTATCTGTTTAACTGGCTTATCGTTTTTATCTTTCCTATTTTTTGGTGTTATTTAAGTTTTCTTGGTATGCTGCAGAGAGAGTACTTCAAGCAGGGAAAGATTGATCAATTTCGCCAGATTTTGGAGGAAGGATCGAGTCCTGGTATGCCTCCTCTTGGCTTTTGATTCTGTGTTTGTTTAACAACCTGGTTTCTTCAATAGTACTATTTGACATTATATTTATTAATTTAATATAAGCAAACTGTAGGGGGTTTCTTTTCCTCATTTTGCAGAAATTGATGACTATTATGCGGATGTTAGATATGAGAGGATAGCTATCTTAAATGCCCTTGGGGCCTACTATAGTTACCTTGGGAAAATAGAGACTAAACAAAGAGAGAAAGAGGAACATTTTATTTTGGCAACACAATATTACAACAAAGCTTCAAGAATTGACATGCACGAGCCCTCCACTTGGGTTGGGAAAGGTAAGCCGTAAGCATATCAATGATTATGCATGTTGAGTCTATCTTAACGGAAAAGGTGTGAAAAATATTACAACAAAGCATCAAAATTGACATGCACAAACCCTCCACTTGGGTTGGGAAGGGTAAGCATATCAATGATTATGCATGTTGAGTCTATCTCAATGCGAAAAGTCTGAACAATACGTTCATAACAAGGTAAAGAAAATGTGCTTGGTTTATCTTGGGTTTGGATTATGATGATTATTTAATTGCTGATTATAAGTTTTATTATTGTTTACCTCTGCATATGGGTATTCTTAGCATGTTTTTATGTTAGGTGTGAAAGAATGTATTTTGGATGCTGTTTGGCTGTCATGCGCTCCTACTGTAGTATTTTTAAATTTTTAAATAAATCGTGGTTGTGCACTGAAGCTGTTGTGTAGATTGATATACTGTTTTCTGTCTTGATGATCTCCCATTAGTTACTGGGATCTCTATTTAACTTCTCTGTTTTTTATTTGTTTATATATTAAACATGATGACCATTGAGGACTATCTGTATTTTGACCTGTGTTGTTTACACATGTTTAGATATCATGTTTGAAATTAATTAAGGAATTACTCATTTCTATTGTTATTTTATGCATGCTAGCATTCAGATTACATTATTATTGTTATTGATCTTGATACTATCTTACATTTTTGTTATTTACCATCAATAGTGGGCAATGCACTGAAGATGCTTAGTACTTGTTGCTTTCAGGTCAGCTCTTACTAGCAAAGGGTGAAGTTGACCAGGCATCTGCTGCATTTAAGATTGTGTTGGATGGAGATCATGATAATGTTCCTGCTCTTTTAGGCCAGGTATATCATTTTCTTCTGAAAAGTTAAAAATAATGAAGATGAGCACAATCACACAATCTTTTAAGCTTAACTTGTTGGAGATTTCCCTCATCCTTCCGATTTTTTTTTTTTTTTAAACGTTGTTGCAAGTTGTATTCTAACTTCTGTGTTTTTTTTTGTTTGTTGATAATATGTATTCTAAATTCTTTATGTGGAACGCTTTTTGTTCTGAGAGAAAAAATTCAGTGAACACACCCAACAATCAGTACATTCACAAATCTACATTCTACAAATGCTTTAATCTAAATTTGGTTAATTTGTAATGAAGTGCGAAGCTTTTCAAGGTAAAGTGATTTGAAACTTGATTTGAATTTTGTTAGGAAATAAATCAGTATAAATATATTATAATTAATTAGCATCGCATATAATTAGGGATTATAGGAATTATGAGTGATTAGGGAATCAATCATTATAATGAATCATTATTCTCTTGTCTTCTCTCTTATGTATAAATACCCTATTGAGCATATGAATAAACACATTGATTTGAGAGTATATTTTCTCTATCTTTCTCTCTTTGATTTCTACATGGTATCAGAGCTTGGTTAGTTCTTGGCTAATTTGAGTTTTCCGGTGCCGCCGTCACCGCATACAGTGATGATGGCCCGCCTCCCGACTCTGGCGTGTGTGTCCGTGCAATTTCAGTTTCCGTCCATTTTTTGGTTATCCTTTGGTGGTGCTCCTTCTTTTCCGTTTGTGTCGATTTGCTGTCTTTTTGGTACTGTTCCGTCTATTGTTTCGTGAACGGTGAACCATGTCGTCACTGTTCATAGGGGGAGAGAGACCTCGTTGTATGGTTGTCGTTTGGTTGTTATGACCATTTTTTGGTCGTGCTTCATTCTCCGACGTCGAGCCTTCATTCCCGGTATGTATACATAGGCTGGATCTTTGCTTCGAAGGTTGCATTGTGAGACTGGGTTTCTACTATTTCAGCACAGTCGGCATTTTGTTTCAGGCACGTTCACTTGTCTCTAGTGGTTGGATTCTTCGTTTGTTACGTTTTCCAGCACGTTCATGAAGTGCTATTTTGTCTTGAATGCCGTGCTTTGCGTCCTCTGGTGAGGAGTTTGGTGGTCCTTGTGTGACCCGTCTGTTCTTTGCCTCTGGTGAGGTGTTTGTCTCAGGAGAGACAGTTTGGTGGTCCTTGTGTGACCCGTTCATTGCTTTGCCTCCAGTGAGGTGTTTGTCTCAGGTGAGACAGTTTGGTGGTCCTTGTGTGACCCGTTCGATGCTTTGCCTTCGGTGAGGTGATTGTCTCACGTGAGACCTTCGGAGTATCGTTTTGTCTCTGGTGAGATTGTTTGGTATTTGTCCTTAACGAGACATTCATTGTTGCTTTGTCTCTGGTGAGACGTTTTGTTAGGATTATAGAAATCAAGATAGGAGACTAGAACCAGAATCTGAGTTCTAGGGAAAAGGGAGACAATCTAGAGTCAGAATCTAACTCCAGCCAATACAACACAATTCTGAAATATTATCTTCATTCATAATCTTATAGAAAGAGAATACAATATATTTATAGAGTCCTAACTATAACTTCCTATGATAACTTCCCTAAACAGATAAGATAGAATAACTTCCCTAAAAGATAATAACTAAGAACTACTCCTAACTTCTCCTAACATGTGAGGACACATGGAACCCTAACAATACCCTCCCCTTAAAAATAAGCCTTGTCCTCAAGGCGGAAAGAAGGAAATTTTGGCCAATGTTGACTCTGTACACTGTTCATCATCCTCACTATCCAGCATCTCAATACATACGAAACTGCATAAAGTAGCAGAATTTACTTGTTGGGGAATCCCTTGTAACTTGTATTTCTTTCCATCAACATAAAAGACCATAAACAATTGCTGCCAATTTGCCTCCACAATGTTCAGCGAGGCTAACCATTTTATACCAAGGACCATATCCACACTGCCCAGGGAGAAGGGAAAAAAATCATCTTTAATTGTTATATCTTGAACCTTCACCTCAAGTTGCATACAGATGGAGTTACATGAAACCATCTGTGCATCTCCTACTTGAACACCGAAAATGGGTAGTTGGGTTAAAGGAAGATTCAGGGTCTGTACGAGTTTGTTGGAGACAAAATTTTGTGAGGATCCACTGTCTATCAGAATTGGAACTGATTTAGCGCCAAGCATCCCTCTGACTTTCAGGGTAGTATGCGAATTATTGCCTAAAATGGCATGAAGCGAAATCTCAGCCATATTGACGGTGGTAGGCGTTGATTCCTCTTCGGCCTGATCGATCGGATCATCTGTTTCGTCTGTTACGTCAATAATACGGAGCGATGTTGAGTTGCAGCGATGCCCAAGGGTAAAACGATCACCACAACGAAAGCACAAGCCTTTGTCTCGCCGGTTTTGCCGTTCAAGTTCTGACAGGCGAGGTGGTTGCGGAAATCTCGGAGAATATGGGGAAGTTGCCGAATTTGAGGATGTCGGTTTAGGATAATTTGAATTTTGAAAATTCGCACATCCCTGACTTCCGGAATTATTTGAAAAATTCGAATATCCCAGATTTGGCTGATGTACGGCGTTATACGCATATGGTGTTCCCTGATTTGTAGCGCCGTGACCTCCTTGTTTAGCGGCATAAGTTGATGGCGTGGTTCCTGTTAAATGACGCTGATCCCGCCAATTTGAATCTGAAGGCCGATAATTATTGAACCGTGATTGAGAGCGTTGATTTCCCTGAAATTGAATTTTAGCTTCAAATTCTAAAGCCAAACTGACAGCTTTATACACCGTGCGGGTTTTCGGCTGATATTCCTCTTTTAATGAGATTTCTGGGTTCAGATTTGGGAATATTGGTGAATCATTCTCATAAGAAAAATTTAGCGTGTTCACCATGATAGCAAACAGGCTCAAGGATCAACCGCTCTGATACCAAGTGTTAGGATTATAGAAATCAAGATAGGAGACTAGAACCAGAATCTGAGTTCTAGGGAAAAGGGAGACAATCTAGAGTCAGAATCTAACTCCAGCCAACACAACACAATTCTGAAATATTATCTTCATTCATAATCTTATAGAAAGAGAATACAATATATTTATAGAGTCCTAACTATAACTTCCTATGATAACTTCCCTAAACAGATAAGATAGAATAACATCCCTAAAAGATAATAACTAAGAACTACTCCTAACTTCTCCTAACATGTGAGGACACATGGAACCCTAACACGTTTGGAGTATCGTTTGGTACCTGAATAGACCGTTTGCCGTTTGTCGTTTGCTGCAGCTTCTAATTTGATTTGGTACTGTTATTCGAACTCTTGGGGAAGTTGTTGGATCATTTCTTGGATGTGGCCCGAACTTGCCGGTTAATTCAAGATCTCATGAAGAAGAAAATTATTTTGTTTAGATTTATTTATATTATGTTTTCTTGTAACAAGTTGGACATGATCAAATCTATGCTCCAACTTGAAGGGGAGTGTTAGGAAATAAATCAGTATAAATATATTATAATTAATTAGCATCGCATATAATTAGGGATTATAGGAATTATGAGTGATTAGGGAATCAATCATTATAATGAGTCATTATTCTCTTGTCTTCTCTTTTATGTATAAATACCCTATTGAGCATATGAATAAACACATTGATTTGAGAGTATATTTTCTCTATCTTTCTTTGTCTATTATTTCACTACAAATTTCATTTTTGGGCTTGGTTCACTGTGCTGGTGTACTTATTCACTGTTTTGTGATACCCTTTCATCCTCTCCCAGTGAATTCCTTATATTGGGGGGAAGGTAAGGTGATGTTAGAACGTGGTTGGTATTAGTTAACATATATATATATATATGTATGTATGTATATGTATATATTATTTTTTAGTGCTGTGAAAGCTTGCTGCCTCAAACTTTGAAACAGTAAATAATTAATTTGTAAGTTGGATGGCCTAAGTGTTTTTCTGTCTGATTATGCTTCTCCCATTAGGATTGAGATTGAACTGTATCAATTTCTTTGCCGCCAATGCCACATCCAAAATTTGTTCAATCTTCAATATGACCTATATTTTTCACTTTGGATGGTCAGTAGGTTTATTTTTCATGATTTTCTTTTCTTCGCCAAGTATTACATGTCTTGGTTTCTAGGAGTTTAATTTATTATATTTTTGCTTCATTTTCTATGTACTTGTTGCCGTCTACTCCGTAGTTGTTCTGTGATTGCTCAAGTGCGGAGCAAGTTTGAATCCTTCCTTTATTATTTTTAATTTCATATATATTTTGTATTTCTCGTAATTACTGAACACCTACAGGCATGTGTTGAGTTCAATCGCGGACGCTATTCTGATTCACTTGAGTTGTACAAGGTTTGTAATACATCCATATTTGATGCTTGGAAGCAACCTTTTTTTTTTTTTTTCTTTTTTGATTAAGGGATTTAATACATTGTTGTCATCTGTTTCTACACTACCTTCGTCAATGCCATCTATTTATTAGCGTCATTAAGAAATCAAAAGGTGTGGAGGTGTGGTCAGGGTGTGCAAATTTCAAAACTTGAAGGTTGAAGGGTTAGATAAATAATAGAAAGTAATGGGCACTCTAACTTAGTAGAGAAATTTTATCCAAATGCTAGGCTCTGAAATTGAATGATGTGAAAATTAATAATGGGTGTAAAAACTTTTCATCATTGCCATCTTTGGCGCGTTTCTCTGTTTGTTTTCTTTGTGGCATTCCTTTTGCTGTAGAAGCATGACTTTGATAGCAGTTTTAATTTTGATAGAGGGCATTGCAAGTGTATCCCAATTGCCCCGCTGCTGTGAGACTTGGCATAGGTCTATGTCGGTACAAATTAGGTCAATTTGAAAAAGCGCGACAGGCCTTTGAGCGTGTTTTGCAGGTAAGTGAATTTTATCAATGGCTAATGTGTCAACAATTGAGTAATTTTACTAGCTTTAATGTCTGTATGCTTTGTTGTTCTTGGTTTTTCGATATTTTACCAGTTAGATCCTGAAAATGTTGAAGCTCTTGTTGCACTTGCGATAATGGATCTGCGCACTAATGAAGGTACAATCTCTCTTTGTATGCTGTTGTTTTGTGCTATATGTTCGTTACTATATAGTCCCTCCAGTCCTTGGTACAAGACCTTTTTAGTTAATCCTACGTATAGGACCCATTTTCTTATCACAATGTGGCATTCATGAAGCATTACCAAAAATACTCTGATTCAAATTGCTTTAGAAAATAAAGCAAGTTTTTTTAAAGACAGTCATTTTTGAAAAAATTAAGGTTGTTAACTAATTTTAATTTCTCAGCTTAATTGATGTGATTTGGTTAAGAGGGTCCTATATCAAGGACCAGAGCGAGTGTCTTCTGATACTAACTTTTCATATATTGGGCTGATCGACACTCTGGCATCTTTCAGCTGCTGGAATTAGGAAGGGAATGGTAAAAATGCAGAGAGCATTTGAGATATATCCCTACTGTGCAATGGCTCTGAATTATCTAGCCAACCATTTTTTCTTCACTGGTCAACATTTTTTAGTTGAGCAACTGACAGAAACTGCACTAGCCGTTACAAATCATGGTCCAACAAAGTCACATTCTTATTACAATTTAGCTCGATCTTACCATAGCAAGGTTGGAAATCAAATCTTTTTCCCTGGTCAATTTTTTTTTTTTTGAGATCTGACCCTTAAATTTGTCTGTTGGCTTAATTATTGATGAGGTTTGAGGTAATGGTTACTTCTGCTTGAATTCTTAGTTTGAGGTAATGGTTACTTCTGCTTGAATTCTTAGTGTAAGTTATGCCCTGGTCCATCTGTTTGTGTGGAGCATCAAAAAAATTCATTCTTAGCATTTGAGCTGCAATTTATTATTCATTTTTTCTTAGGGTAGGGGTGAGATGTGCATCACTTTTTGAGTAGTTAGTGGCTTAGCTACCGTCACAAGCAAATTAGCCAGATTGAAGAAGTTGAACAAGTTAAACCATTCCTGGTCTTCTTGCCTAGGATCATATCTATGAAATTTGCTTATTAAGAAGTTCTCTCAGAAAATACAATTAGAAGAGATGGATGATAAAGCAAGCGTACTGCTTATTAAGTTATAGTGAACAATTATTAACTAGTCTGACTTATGGATAGGCCATCTGAATTCTGTTTCGGTAGACATTGATCTGCACTTATCTTTAACCTGCTGTTCCAACTTCTATTTAGTGAAACAGATGCGTTAGGATGGCATATACCCTATGTTAATTGACCTAGCAGCCTAAAATTATGAAAAACATTATTCAACTTATTATTGATTAGTGACCTATCTCAATTTTCTTTTCTTTTCCTTTTGTCTTTAAACTTCTAAGCTGAGTTTTTAAACTTCTAAGCTGAGTGAGGTTCCCGAATTCAAATATTGATTATCTTCAGTACTTCAGTGACTTCCTAGTTCCAAGTCGTTTGGGGATAATACTAAAATTCATATGTTCCTGTCCCTCATTTTCTTTGTTATTTTCAAGCTTTATTGCTGATGGTACTGATATTTTTGGACTTTAGGGAGACTATGAGAAAGCTGGACTTTATTACATGGCATCTGTCAAGGAAGTCAACAAGCCCCATGAATTTGTGTTTCCTTACTATGGTCAGTTGGCACAGGCTTATTTGAGAATTTATCGTTTCTTTAACTTTTTTGTTGTTGTCTTTATTATGACTGAAGTTTACTTGCATACCTAGGACTCCAACTCCATTGAACTCTTATAAATATCTATTGCTTTCATCTAAAAGGAAATCTAGGATCAATTATTTATTTTGGGAAACAGTATTTTGTTTTTACTTTAAAATATGACCTAGGCTTGTAAGATACAATGATATATTGGGATTTAGGAGGTAAGGTATTCAAGGAATTATGATATATTGGAATTTAGGAGGTAAGGTATTCAAGGAATTGTAATTAGGGGTAATTAAGATTTGATCCAAACCGCTATGCTACAAGAGAGTAGCATATGTAATCTGTTGGAAATTTAATATTATTCTAGTTTTCTGGGTGTTTGAGGCTTTTGCCATGTATCAATTGGTGTTAAGGTGGATTGAATCTGTGGGCAAGAGAGGCACATGTGAGAGTGTTGCAGATTTTGAAAAGGCTCTGTAGAATGGCACGAGAGATTGATTCGTAATTGTAGTAAATTTCTTCCCTCTCATTCTCTATTTCTTCACAATCTTTTCTACACCACATCTATTAGTGGTATCAAAGCCACTCCATCCTTGGCTCCAAGATGTTTGGTAGAGATGAGTTCCATCGCCTTGCTCAACAATTAAGAGTGCTATGTGCCATATTGGAAAAAAGACTACCATCAGTTTAAAGAGGATAGATCAAAAAGTAGCAGCCTTGCTAGAAGGTTGGGAGGCTGCAAGAAGAAAAGATTTATTCAAGCAGATCGGTTTTCTCTTTTGGCAACCATCAATGCGCAAGAAGAGAAGTAGGGGATCCCCCAATAGTGACAACTAGAATGGGCAAGCCAGAATGACAACCAAGAAGGAGGCCCAATGCATCTCTTAGACAGATGAAGCTGCCCTGTGCATCGACTGTAAAGATGAAGAAAGAGAAGCAGGGGATCCCCCAATAGTGACAACTAGAATGGGCAAGCCAGAATGACAACCAAGAAGGAGGCCCAATGCATCTCTTAGACAAATGAAGCTGCCCTGTGCATCGACTGTAAAGATGAAGATGTAGGGGATAGAATGATAAGAAGCTCTTTAAGACCTATACAATTTTTTTTTGATTCTGTTAATGACTCGTGGGTGTTGTCTCATAACCCAGACCAAAGTAGTCAATCCCGGATAGCGGTGCGTTGCGGTTGGCCCAAAAAACGCTATAGTGCATAGCGGGATGAGCGCTATACCAAAGATAAAAGATACACAGATAAATGCTCAAAAATAAGAATGCACTCAAAATTTAAGACATATTTTTCACTAAAATAAGAATGCATAAGCTAAAATTAGTTTTAAAGGCATGATCTGTGGTGGTTGTACTGGGAAGATGAGACATTTTGACTGTAGCAACTAGCCCGCACAACAGAACTGTAGCAAGCAGAAATTAGAACTCTCGTAGCCACTATTATTTATATCTCTTCCCTCTTTCGGGGAAAAAAAAAATCTTCCTTCGAACTCTCGTCACAAGTAGAAGTTAGAACTCTCGTCGTCTCAACCTTCGAACTCTCATAGCAAGCAGAAATCAGAACTCTCATCGTCTCAACCTTCGAACTGTAGCAAGCAGAAGTTAGAGAAGATTAGGTCTCATCATCTTCGGGAATAAGCCGAGAATAAACAGGTCTCTCGTCTTCTTCGGGGATAAGCCGGAAATCTCGTCGTCTTGTTTTGGGATTTTTTTTAATGTTTTGGAAAAAAAAAAAAAAAACCGAATCACATGAAACGCCACGCGACCAAGCGTGCCGCAACGGACGCGATGCAAAAACGCACCGCAAAGGACTGACTGTGGCGCCCAGAGACTGATCCGCCCCGCTCCACCGCTATAGCGCCGGTATTGGGCGCTATTAACTACTCTGACCCAAACAACTGATTGAGCTCCAAGAAAGCGACTTTGAAGATTGGGTCTGTGCAACTGCGATCATCTCTTACCAAAAGAGATTTGAGTGGACTTGCGGCTTCAAGATTTGGGTCTAGATCAATGCCTAGCAATTCAAAATAGAGTCTAACAAGGTCAATGGTGAGTCTATAGCACATGGCATAAATGTAGTTGTGCATCAAAGAAGAAAAGTAGAGGGGTTGTATGGCAAGTTGAGGGTGTTCTAAACAATACTCTCTTTCTCTTCATTTCAGGTGCCTAAGTAAGTTTGAGATTGAAAAGTCAACTGGCTACTATCTTCTAGTAAGTGTATTTGAAGGTGCACTGGAGTTTCTAATACCAGATGAGCAAATGGGATTTGAAAGTAACAATAAAGGCATGTGTCCAATCACTCCCGTAAGGAGTAAAACACAAGCTTGAATCTCGGGAAGTGCACTTGTTGAGAGAGGTGAAAAATCCTTTGTACTCTAAGCCTCAAAAGGGGAAACCTTATATTGTACCCGAAAAAAAAAAAAAAAAAAAAAAAAAGACTAGAGTCCATTAACTTTGCAATCGGGTCTCAATTTCTGTGGCCATCACTAGTGATAAGTTGTCGCAAGAATTTATTCAATATTCTCCTACAACAATTTTGATTCTGATTTGGTTCAAAGGGAAATTAATCAAGATGCTCTTTGGTTCTAGTCTATTACAGTTCTCTGTGTACTTGGCCCTTGAGGGCAAGGGTCTTTTAGGGAGGGGTATTAATATGTAATTGTAAATAAAAGAATAATAAATATAAAGAATAATAAGAGTTAGTCAGGCTTTAAGTCTTTAGTCCCAAAAGTAGCCCTTGACCATGAGGTTGTGATGTTAATAGTCAAGTGAATTCCTCACTCTCTCTGCTATTTTCCTTCTTGCTATTATGTTTATCCCTCTCATTCTCTTTTCACAATCTTTTATGCTTTTAATCTATCAGAGTTATGTGGTATGGAAATTTAAGTGGTAAAGTTTAGGGATTTTTTTTTTCCCCAAAGACTCTCAGGTATTTATGGAATTTTAATTAGGGATAAGTAGCAGTGTTTTGAAAGCTGGACCGGACCGGCCGGTTCAGACCAGAAACCGCCGAACCGGCCAGACAACCGGTCCTAGTTAAGGCCTGACCCCGGGTTCCGAGTTGATCCGGGGTCAACTCGGCCTAACCTGGCCGAGTTGACTGAGTCGCGGAGTTTTTTTCTTACAAAAAAAAAAAAAAACAAAAAACCGCGGCGGTGCTCCGGCAACACTCAATGAACTCGCCGATGAGGAAAAAGCCAGACATAGAAGGAGAAGGAGGGGGGGAGAGAGAAATTTGAAGACTTAAGCAACTCGTCGATTGAAGACTCCTTGTCGCCGGTGAAGACTGAAGACTGGAGAAATCTGGAAACTCGATCAACTCGTCGTTGCTGACTGAAGAAGACTGTTTGAGGGAGGATGGGATGAGAGAAGACGAAGAACTGATGAAGAGAGAGAGAGAGACTAAGAGTGAAATATGGACCTGCCGTGTGAGAGAGAGATTGAAGGTGAGAGAATTATTTTAAAACCACACCACTTACGCCTCCTGTTTAGCGCATACTCCAATGTGGTATTATATGAATTCTGAAATATCTAAGTTATAGGCCGTGTAGTATGTCAGGGAGAGAGATCTTCAGTGATCTTTTTTCAAAAAAAAATATTAATAAAAGATTACACATACTTCTATATTATCACATCACATTATTATTAAAATATAAAGATTTTTATCTATTATAATTAAATTATTTTTTAATTAATACCGGTCTGACTCCGGTTTGACTCCAGTCTGACCCACTGACCCTTAACCCAGTACCCTGATCGGTTCAGTCACCGGTCCGGGTTTCAGAACCTTGATAAGTAGGACATTTGACAAACTCTATGCTATAAAGAGGGGTGTAACATGTGTAATCAGTGGGAAATTGAATAGTATTATGATTTATTGGATGCTTGAGATTTTTTGCCATGGATCACAAAATTTATTATTTCTAATGTAGTGAATCCAGTTATTGTCGTGCATGATGTGACAAGGCTGTTTGCTAATCTTGATTACTTTTAGGTGGCTTGATGTTATTAATTGTTATATCTAATGTTCTTTTCATGATATGTCTTATTAATAGCATCTCAAATACCCCTTTCATAGGGTCATTTGTGTTCCTCTCCTAATTTTTTGTCCTAATTTCTTTAACCTGGTTGCAGGGTTGGGACAAGTGCAATTAAAATTGGGAGATTTTAGAAGTGCGCTCTCAAATTTTGAAAAGGTTTTGGAGGTGTACCCGGATAACTGTGAGACATTAAAAGTAAGTGCTCAGCTTTCTGAATTCTAGGTGTAGTTTTAAGGGAAAGATCAGAAAATATATGTTTGTTTTGTTCATGACATACGTCGTTAGATTCCAGCAAATGACTAGCCATCGTAAAGTCATTAAGCGTCTGACTAATTTATTGCTGGTCATTACCTGCCATGAAGCGACTGGACATTTCATTGTGATAAGATCGTGTAAAACTTTGTGCATGCAAATATTAAACTTTTTCTTGGAAATTTCTTTTTACTGAAAATTTTCTGTAAAACTCTGCAGTAAGGGTGGAACATGCACCCGTGATTTGTACATTCGAGTACTGATGGTTTAGCAAAAGAGATGGATGATTATACTGAAATTTGTTACGTGTCTAGCAAAATCTGGCAGAAGAATTAGAACCCTTCCTCTCCCTTCCTCCCTCCTCTCTCTTGGTGATATGAAAAGAAAGTTTATTGTTGAGGAGATAGAAAAGTACATAAAAAGAGGATAAGAAATCCTCTACAATCAAAAGATATGAGACTAAGGAAAATTACAGGGTATGGGACTCAGTTTTCCTAGCTCTGTGCATATCCAAGGGACATTGCCTAGAAAACCCATTCACTGAACCCCACAATAAGCCATAAAGGCAATCTTTCTCCAAGGAAAATGGGAAGTAAGAGACTTCTGGTTAAAGATGCACATTCTGCTGCAACCAAATGCACCACCCTACCCCCTCAAAAATTTTCCTTTATTGCTGCTAAGATTGTTTTTTTTTTTTTTTCCTCCCCTTTTCTTTAAACTGTGTTTTTTTATTTAACTATTATGTCACATTTCTTATTTTGATAATTTCTCTTTTCGTACAGTCAGTTGGGCATATATATGTTCAGCTCGGTCAGACTGATAAGGGCCAGGAATTTTTGAGAAAAGCTACAAAAATAGATCCACGTGATGCTCAGGTGAAAGACTATGGTATTCATTTTTCTAGTTTTTTAATACAACTTGCCTTGCGAAGATTTAATTTAAAATTCGTATCGGTGTCCCACCTTCATGATTTGTCCCTTCTTGAAGGGCTGCCTGTTTGTGCTAAAGGATGTCTTGAAGGTTCCAACTTGTCATGCCGTTAGTTGAACAAATGAGAATATAGAATTAAAAAAGTATTATTATATCCTCAATTTTAGCATTCTCCCTCAATAATAAACTCTCAAACATATCTTGAGGATGCTCAAGCCTTTTCCCTTTGAAGGACAAGGATGATCATCTATGAAGGCTACAGACCACTTTGTATAACTTTGCATTCGAGATGGACCCGTAAATCATTGTGTCTTATGCCAAGAGGTTTGGTGGGTTTGAAATTACTTTCTATCTCTGAGATCTTGAAAGATAGGATTAAATATTATTCAAATTTAAAATAAATTAAATCTTAGATATGATAGGATAATCCAAATCCAAATCAAATTTATTTGACAATTTTCTAAATCCTTGTTCAGATCAAATTTAAATGCTAATTCTAACAAAACAAGGAATCCTGATTATCTTAATAAGATCATCCTTATTATCCTTAAACTTGTAAGCCCCCCCCACAAAAAAAAAAAAAAAAAAAAAAAGAGAGACACACACAAATATGGGTAAGGGAGGAATACCAGGCAAGAATCAAGGGATAAATCTCCCAAAAAAAATCCCTCTCATAACGTAACATGATTAGTGATACTAAGCCCAGGAAAGTATCTATAATAAATTCGATGTTTCAACAATTAGTCATGTCTTTGTCCACTCTCAAAGCTGAAAGGGCTTTTGCATGAGGGGCCATGTCCGTAGTTATAGTTAGTGCAAGTGTGTAGCACCAAACTCAATTAGATTCATTGCGTTGATTCTTGAATTCTTGGCTTTTTATTTTATTTGGCCCCCCTCTATTCTCTAGCTCTTGGTTTGATTTTGTATTTTGTTTTAACTGTATTCAGGCATTTCTTGAACTGGGAGAACTATTGATTTTGTCCGACACTGGAGCTGCTCTGGATGCATTCAAAACTGTAAGGGGCTAAAATCTTTTGCGGCCTGCAAATGTTATCTTGATATTTGATGAAGGATTTTGTGGTTGAAGTCCTAAAATTCATTATAATGGGGATTTTGAAAATCTGTTACAGGCACGCACACTTTTTAAGAAGGGAGCTCAAGAAGTTCCAATTGAATTACTCAATAATATTGGTGTCCTTCAGTTTGAAAGGGGAGATTTTCAGGTTTGTTCTCTTGGAAATCTGACATTCCCTTGTTATGACCCTTTTTCAAAAATACCTCTCATCCCTATATTATTTCAGCTTGCTCAACATACTTTTGAAGAGGCTCTAGGTGATGGAATATGGCTTTCTTTCATTAATGATGAAAAGAAGTCATTTGTTGATGCTGCGGCATCCATTCTGCAATTCAAGGACATGCAATTATTTCATGACCTTGAAAGTAACGGTCATCATGTGGAAGTACCATGGGACAAAGTCACAGTACTCTTTAACCTGGCCAGATTACTTGAGCAGCTAAACAAATCTGGAATTGCAAGTCTACTGTATCGCCTGATCTTGTTTAAGGTATATGTGTATTCATTAGAGCAACAATTTGTTTGTCAATATGCATATACCTACGTGGTTTATCAAAGGCCTACCACAATTGAAATGCTACTAAATTAAAGAAAATTTAATTTAAATTTCCAAACGCCATCTGATAGTGTTTGAAATGTCGGTTTGCTTATGGTAAAATGTGTTTTGTGATGCTAGTTGTAAATGACTCACCCCTTCTGTCACTGCTTGGCATTTATTGTCTGCGTCATTCATGACAACCACAACTTCAACCTATATTTCATTTATCATTTGTTAAGAAATTATGATAGGGTCAACTTTGTTATGCATACCTACAAGAGGAAAACTAAGCAGAAGCTAGCAAAAGGAAATGATTCTTTTTATTGGTTCAGGAGTTGACTTCAAAACTCCTATCATTTTGGAGAAAGTAGCAGAGCTAGTATTCCTTAGTGTTGTTTTAGACCTGCTTCTTGTATTAGCTTGTTCTGGGGACTGTGTTGACTATTTAGCCATTGGTTGGTCATGGGGAGGGTGAGTCATATTTTGTGAGTATGGTGAGGAGAGTGCTGGCCTCTTGAATGCCAGGTCTATGTATCAACAGAGTGCTTTTTAGTGTTATCTACCTATTGTAGCTTTTTTTTCTCCCACTGAGAGGGTGAATATTTGAGTATTGATCAAATTCAGTTTTATTCTTTATTATTGTGCTTTGGTTCCTATCATTTTTGGTATCAAAGCAGTGAGATCCAAGGTAATCCGGGTGAGCAGATGTGAAGGGTGAGGCGTGGGAGCTGAAAGAAGTTGTCGTAAGTTTAACCAGGAAGGTAGATGTTCTACTTGGTTTAACAAAATGGGTTGATGACTTAACTATTGGAATGAACATCATCATGGAAGTGGTGCTAGGAATGGAGGCAGCTTCCAACTAGAAACAAAAGAATATGTAGAGAATGATTCAATGAGCAAGGGGGAGGTGGAAAGCGATACAAGAAGGCACCAAAAGTTGGAATTAGCTCTAGTTACAGGTGAAGACCATCTTGTGTGGCTCTTTTGTGCGGAAAGATACTTCCATGTCAATGCTATCGCCGAATACGAGAAGCTAAAAGCCATTGTAGTATGCCTTGAAGGAAAGGCCTTGAATTGGTACCAGTGGAAGGAGACGAGAGCGTTGGTGTGTAGCTGGTCACGCTTCAAGCAAGAAGTGTTGAAGCGCTGAACACGAGAAGCTAAAAGCCATTGTAGTATGCCTTGAAGGAAAGGCCTTGAATTGGTACCAGTGGAAGGAGATGAGAGCGTTGGTGTGTAGCTTCTCACGCTTCAAGCAAGAAGCGTTGAAGCGATTGGACACTAGTCAATATAGGGGAGAGTATCAACTCTTGTTTGCAACCAAAGAAGAGCACACCATCCTCGAGTGTGTGTGAGAATTCGAGCAACTTCTGTGCCATTGCATCTCCAGAAGAATGCTTATTGGGTCCTTTCCTCAACAGATTGTAAGGGGAGGCTGAGTAGAGCTTAAGCTGGCCAACATGAAGACATTAGATGAGTTGATGGAGAAGCATTGTGCGTCGATGAGAAAGTTCGTATTATGGAGGAAAAACGGGCTTTAAGGTTGCTTGAGCCTTACAAACGACTAAGGGGCCTAAGTCTTGTATGGGCCCAACCTTTTTTCTTAACAGAACCTAATAGAGGATTCACGTCTGCGGCTGTGTTAGTGAGTGCGAACAACGCGAGGAAGACAATAACCAAGGCAGGGTAATCAAAGGTGGCTAGCAGCTCAACTGGGTCTTCTTCGATTTAAAAAGGAGGAAGTTGTCTCAAACTTTCTGACTTTGAGATTGTGTAGAGGAGAGTGTGGGGCTTTGTTTTAAGTGTCCTGGTAAATATGGAGCAATTATGTGTGCAAGAACAAGAATTTGCTGTTGATCGTGCTGCAAATGGAGGCCAAGGATGTTGTTAAGGGAGATGAAGCCGTATTTGATGCTGAAGAATGCGCAGTAAGTTTCGGACTAAGCTCTTTGGCTGGATTTGGGAGCAACCATACTATGAAGGTGAGAGGCCAACTAACAGGGGAGGAAACTGGTATTGATTGATGGTGAAGCCACTCATAATTTCTTCCAACCCTCCCCCTTAAGCTAGAGATTAGATATTGATAATTCCCAGCTTGCTACTTCAGACTTCTAACTTTGTTCTTGCCAATGCCTTGATCAACAGGCCAGTAATGTATGGGATTGTTAACAATTCCAATGGTAGCCCTATTATCACAAAAAACTTGCATTGGCACTCAAACATTTATTTTCAGCTCCTTGAGCAACCTGTTCAGACATTTTCCCTCACATTTTCATAGTGCTTGAATTTGTGCTTCTAAACTGCTATGTGATACCAGCTTCTCCTAGTTGCCCTAAACAAAGGTATAATAACTGGTAGTTGACCTCCAATCAGTGACTGAACATGCTGAGTCAGTATCAAGAGTATATCTCAACTAGTGTCCACCTTTTAAAATAGAGACCATTAATAATGAAATGATTTGTTTTTTGATAGAGTACCAAGTTTGGGAATCACGTGCAGTTAATTTAGGGGATTGAATTAGTATGATTTTATTTTATTAATATTTATTTTAGTTGTTTTAGTAGTGGTTTTGGTGGCTAGTTAAGTGCTGCACAAGTTTAGGATTAAGTTAGGGTTATATGCTGAGTCAAAGTATTTTATTTTTTAAATTAAATAATTCAAGTCTGTTATTTTTCTAATTCGTGGTTAGGGACTCATTGTTATCTTTTATCTATGTTGAGATTGAAGGATCCATAGGAAATAATTTGAATATTATTGATCCTTAAAAATAACCCTAATACGCAAACTAATAGACTAACCCTAACCCAAAAAACTAATCAAATCAAATCATAATGATGAAATATTCATAT
Organism: Acacia acuminata; assembly: GCA_019022655.1. Lineage (NCBI taxonomy): Eukaryota > Viridiplantae > Streptophyta > Magnoliopsida > Fabales > Fabaceae > Acacia > Acacia acuminata. The sequence goes on from JAFJYI010000071.1 coordinate 126,203, forward strand.
CAAATCCCAATAGATATTAAGTAATAAACATCAATCATAATAATACTCATTAATTAATATCTCTAAACTTGATGTTCTCAACAATCTATTAATGTTGAGTCTCAGTACATGTAGAAGGAGTCTGAAAAATATATGAGAATTTATAGAAAATTATTCTCTGAATTTGGACGATTCTCCTTTTGCTTTATTAGCAATGGGTTCAAGATTCTTGCTCATCTTCTATTAGAGATTTATCTTTTTCTTTATTAATTGTGGTATTAGATTCTGATTTCATAATTAATAAAAATCCTTCTCCATTATCTTCTCTACCGATTTGCCATCCTATCATTTTTACATACCGCATAAAGTTTTCTCTTGTTACTGGTTTCTTATTTATCTTTTTTTTCCCCAGTATCCAGACTATATTGATGCTTATCTGAGGCTAGCTGCTATTGCAAAAGCTCGGAATAACATTCTGTTAAGCATTGAATTGGTGACTGTTATGTCCATGCTCTTGTCAATCTTCTTTTTTGATTTAGTTATATAGCTTTTATTGTCAATCACTTGTTTCTGTAGGTTAATGATGCCTTGAAGGTCAATGAAAAATGTCCAAATGCCTTGTCTATGCTTGGTGAGTTGGAGTTGAAAAATGACGATTGGGTGAAGGCAAAAGAAACCCTTCGGGCAGCTAGTGATGCAACTGATGGAAAAGACTCCTATGCTACTCTTTCCCTGGTATGTCTACTCTTCCATGTTTATTCTACTTCATAATTTCTTTATTCCAAATTCCTGTAAAGCAAGTTTATTCATCATTAGGTTATGCTACTGATGGTTGAAATTGAATTACAATTGGGCTAGGACTTGAATATATTTATACATGTGGCTGCTTTAGATGTTGCTCATCCAACTGTAGGATCAAATAATTTTTGTTCTTAACTATGTTACCTCTTCATGACCTTGTTTGATGTGAATAGGGAAACTGGAACTACTTTGCGGCAGTTCGTAATGAGAAGAGAAATCCAAAGCTGGAAGCTACTCACTTGGAAAAGTCCAAGGAACTTTATACCAGAGTATGACTTTTTCATCTTTCTAACTGCTCTTTTAAGAGCTATTATCTGCAATGCCTAAAATTATACTTTTCTCAGCTTTTATTCTCTAGAGTGATATCTGATTCCTTTGATGTTGGTATTTGGTCTACATAATGTTCGTTGAATTGAGAACCAACAGGGGGAAAAGAATATGAAGTGTGAGTGTTGTATTTTTTCTTCTAGTTGCCTCTGCATGTATTTAGTTGTTACCCCTCAGCATGAGGAAGAGTATGTAGAACATACTTGTTTTGAGAGAAAAATGGGAAAAGTTTATGGAATCTCAATTAGATTAGGTGTCTTTTCTGGGGTTAAACTTACCCGTTCTGTTACTTTCTTCACTGTGTATTAACACTATCCTGACAATATTTTTTGATTTGTTTTTTATTTTTTCATGATTTTAAAAAATTTGTAGGTTTTGATTCAGCATTCTGCTAATTTATATGCTGCCAATGGTGCTGGGGTAGTCTTAGCTGAAAAAGGTCATTTTGATGTTTCAAAGGATATCTTCACACAGGTCCTTTTGATATGCTACTGATCTTTGGGCCATGAAAGATGTAGACTTTGGAGTTTCAACTGCTAATTACTTAAATTATTGTAGGTTCAAGAAGCTGCAAGTGGGAGTGTTTTTGTGCAGATGCCTGATGTGTGGATAAACTTGGCCCATGTTTACTTTGCTCAGGGGAATTTTGCCTTGGCTGTGAAAATGGTTAGCAATTCAGCACGACCTATATTCACTCTAATCCTTTGTATCTCCTATAGTTTTTTACAGTGTAAATTATATGCTAAACCCTTGGTTCATGCAGTACCAGAACTGCTTGCGGAAGTTTTATCATAACACAGATTCACAAATACTTCTATATCTAGCTCGTACCCATTATGAGGCTGAACAATGGCAAGACTGTATAAAAACTCTATTGAGAGCTATCCATTTGGCACCCTCAAATTATACACTAAGATTTGATGCCGGTGTCGCAATGCAAAAGTTTTCAGCATCAACACTACAAAAGGCTAAGAGGACTGCAGATGAGGTTTTTTCTTAGATCCCTCGAATCTTTTGATGAAAGCTGATCGATCATGTAGTATTCTGTTCTCCAACCTCAATTTTAGCAGTGTTCTTTAAGAGAAAAAACGTGGAATGAGTTGTGTCATAAGTATCAGCCTAATTGGTTAGGGAAAACTTATTCTTACTGCTCTAGATCAGTTATTATTTCTGTTTAAGTCATTATCTATGGTCTAGTAGTGAGGGGTTTTGAGGGGGCATTGGTTTAAAGATTTCTAATTGTTTTATGCCAAGTATTTAAGAAAAATGTTCTTTTTGATTAAGATTTATTATGGTTTTTGTGCATTAGCGTCTTTATGTGTTGCATTATTTTGATGTGGTATCCAGCTTATTTCTGAGTGCAGGCTTCCTGGGTCGTTAATTTGATTTATTTCTCTAAGTACCTTATACTTTTTGTTTGTAGATCACACTGAACTAGTATCTAGTTTGGTCACTTGATGATCTGCTTTCTATCTGACATTTGTTTCTTACTGTTAGGTGCGAGCAACTGTCGCAGAACTGCAAAATGCTGTTCGTATATTTAGTCAGTTGTCTGCTGCTTCCAACCTGCACATTCATGGGTTTGATGAGAAGAAAATAGAAACTCATGTTGGTTACTGCAACCACTTGCTTTCAGCTGCAAAAGTTCACCTTGAAGCAGCTGAGCGTGAGGAGCAGCAGATGCGACAGAGACAAGAACTTGCTCGTCAGGTTGCATTGGCTGAGGAAGCCCGGCGAAAGGCTGAAGAACAAAGGAAATATCAGGTTTTATTTTCATAATTGCTTAGTACCTGCTGCATACTTGTTGATATCTAAATGTTCTCTTTGGAAGTGACTTTTACTGAATCTTGTTTGGAAACAGTTGGAAAGGAGAAAGCAAGAGGATGAGCTAAAACGAGTACAGCAACAAGAGGAACATTTTAAGCGTGTGAAGGTAAGAATCCAAGGTGTTGCTTTAAGAAACAAAGGTATTGGGAGCTGGGTAGTTATTTTGTTTTGCATTTGACTTGGATTCTTGGTATTTTAGGGAGGTTCTTTTGTACAATGCTGACTAAGAATTGGTTGGGTATTATATGATTGTCTGCATGGAATATATTGGGAAAAGTACTCCACTGAGTAACATTCTGAATTATAATTTTCTGCTTGCCGCATAAGGTGTTTATGTAGTTTCTAGGAAATTTTTTCCTCACAACCGTACATCTGCACCTGATGGTAGACCATATATACAAGTTAATATAGAGAATGAACGATTTATAAAGTTCATTGTCAGGCATTTGCAACGCGACGAGTTAATGTTGCTACTGATTGAGTAACCAAGGTATGTCACATTACACTTCATATGTGTAATGTATCAACACACCATGCTTGTTAAATGTGTTCATTTCCCTCCATGTGGGATTGGATGTGGAGCCATCTATCCAGCTGTTGGATTATGAAATGTCTTTTGTGAATCTTGTTCACTCATAGAGATAGATTGTGGCTATGCTGCAAAATGTTCTTCAAATTTTTTTTCTGCATTTCAGGAGCAATGGAAGAGCAGCACTCATTCTTCAAAACGGAGAGAAAGGTCTGACGATGAGGATGGTGGTACTAATGAGAAGCAGAGAAGAAAGGGTGGAAAGAGGAGAAAGAAGGATAAGCACTCAAAGTCACACTATGACACACAGGAAATTGGTGAAATGATTGATGAACAAGAAAATGAAGATGAAGAAGCTGACATAAACTACAGAGAGCCTGATGCTCAGATGAATGATGATGATGGTGCTGAAGAGAATGCCCAGGGTCTTCTTGCAGCAGCTGGGCTTGAAGATTCTGATGTAGATGATAGGATGGTAATGTATTGTTGGAACTATTTATATTTACTACCCATTTTTATCCTCAGGTTTTGTGCATCTTTTTTTTTTTTTTTTTTTTAAACTATGAGACACATGGCTTTAAAATCAGGGATGAGAAAGGGCGGGGATGCGAGATAGCTCCTTTTGGATATGATCTTGTTATGAAAGTCTAACAATGGATCGATTCTATATAGACTGTGTCTGGGGACTGGATGTCTGATTTGTCCTTTGCTTCAGTGAATTAGTAATTGGTCGCATCAATTTTTTTAAGATCATTATAGGAGTCAATTCCAAAGTAGGAATAATTTTCACTGAAGTGTCATGGTACACGGAAAATAATTATTAGAGATCTCATTACTTATTTATGTGGCAAGGTTCGCAATTAATTTTGCTCTTAATTTTTCTACCACTGAACTTAATTTGTTGTTCATTTTTCTCCTGACTTAAGTATTGCCTGCCTTTTGTTTTAAGGCTGCGCCTTCAACTATTAGTCGACGGAGGCAAGCTTTATCAGATTCTGATGATGGTGAGCTATTAGAGAGGCATTCCAGTCCCAATGGAGAAAATTCTGCTTATCTGCAGGACAGTGATGGAGAAGTCAAGGATAGGGGCAGGACCAATGAAGATGTCAGTGATGATGAGAAGTAGAGCTGCGGTTTGACATGTTTACAGTCTTGGTCCCTTCAGTCATGTAGAAATTTCCTGGGTTCTCAAAATGATCTACACAAATATGTGATGCATCCCGCTGTCTACTGTATATATTTTGAGAGGTTTTGTTTTTGTGTAAAGCAACTTTGTCAATCAATATCAGTTCCTTAAGGATAATCTTGAGCATTGGGGATATTGGATGTCCTACTGCCCCGTTTAGTTCAGTGGAAATCTAACTTGGGAAAGCGGAAGGGGAGGACACTATCATTTAAGGGGTTCGGTGTGCAGGAAGCCAAATTTCCCATATGATAATTAGCATGTTTTGGATGGCGGTGATAAGGACACCGTCCTTGGGGAAAAAGCTACTTTTTAGTTTTGTCTGGTGTTTGGGGGATGGCGGTGATGGAAATGTGTTTCTGCCTCAAAAGCTACAGTACTACCCAAGTCATATTTTTCTGGCTTCTAGCGTCACCGTGGATTAGCTAGCACAATGGGTCTTTCTTATTAATTGTTATCTCGTTTTTTTCCCCCCCTAGCCGTGTATACTAATACGGAGGTGAGTTGTCTTGGTCAAAAAAGGATGGATGGTGAGAGGGTTGAATGGACAAGTTCCCTTTTTTTTATTTTAATTCAGTATGTCAGTTTTGTCAAATTTTTTCAATAATTTTATCTTGTGTAATTTTAATTTTAACTTCTCTTAAATTATCACAATGATATAGATAGGTATTATTTAATAAGATTCCTATCCTTTTCAAACTAAACTTACATTTCAAATTATCATCTAAATAAGTTGATGTTATAAAATGTTACTTTTATACAGTAAATCTAAATATAAATCACATTACTCACTTTTATATTAATTTAAGTTTTTATAAGCCAACTTAAAAAATAGTTATTTCTGTCACGGTCAATCAAATAGACCACCCAATGAAAAGTGGTTTCCTTGGTTCCTCCCTCAATTGATGGAATCTCCTGGTTTTCGTGGAATTTGGTGACCATTTTGGGACAGATACCCAGGACTTGAAATTTGACTTGTGTTTAATGAGTTTTTAACGAAGTGTGCAAATAAAGAAGGTTGGCAAAAAAGAAGGTAAAAATAAAGAGAGAGGTGGAAAATCTTGAATTTAAATTTGAAATTAAGAAATAATCAAAGGCACAGAATCTAAAATAGAACCGATGATGAGTGATTTTATATACCTTCAACGTTAAACCAAATCTCGTCCAAAAAAAAACTAAATCTACTTCAAGCCATGCAGGAGGTTCACCTTGATATAAAAATCCAAATAGCTACCTGCTACAAAATTTAGTATATGAATTTAATTATATTATATAAGAAATTTGGTCAGCGGTCCTCTTAAAATATAAACTTGAAATATGCCAAAAAAATTATAACCTTGAAGTGTTTCAAAATTCCGGGTATACGTTACTCCTCAATATTGGTGTTCTTATAAATAAGCGGATTGGGAAGAAAAAAAAAAAAAGACAATATTATCGGCAGATGTGATTTTGCTTGTTCAGGAGTAATTAATCTCTCATACCCTCGGGTTCACATTGCATGCTAATCCAAAAGATGAGCATGTAATTTTGGGGTGGGGACCTTTTTATTATTATTATTTTTTATTTATTTAGATTAAATTATATGTTGCACCCTGAAATATTTTTTGCACCAATATCTCAAATTAATTAATTTTTAGTACTGCATTCAGAAATATTTTTTCCTATACCACCACTAAAATATTTTTCAATAGTACCTTGAGCTAGAAGAATGAACGGGCTGCATTTTGTAGCCCGATGCCCAGCCCTAACCATTTTCGGGCTGGGTAGGGCGGGCTTCCCTTGCCCAAGTAGTGATGCCTTACCATGCTCATTGAAGATTTTATCACAGTTCATATAATTTCAAAGCTTTGGAGATAGATGAAGTATAATATAATATATTTAGACATAATAATATAATATATTTTAAATAAAATAACATATGTAGAACAATATTTATTTAAATATATTTAATTTTTCGGGCGGGTCAAATGGGCGGGCGGGACCCTCCGCCCCGCCGATTCATCGCCCAGCCAAAACTGCCCAAATTTTTTTCGGGCCACCTTTTTAGGGTAGGGATGGGCAATTTTTTGTTGGGCTTGGGCGGGCATACTGGGTATCTGGGCACCATGCTCACCCCTAGTACCTACCTAACATCTAAAATATTTTTTCAACATCCAATATCTTAAGTTAATTAATTTTTAATGCATAGAATATTTTTTCCAAAAAAAAAAAGCTCATTTTATTTGGAGATGAGCACAACATGCTCATCAAGATGAGTGTGCAATGTGGATTCCTCACACTCTTATTCCTTTGGCCTTGCGTGATTCAGTTAACACATCTTCTATCAATAGGATTGATGTAAATAATTCAGTATAGGTCATTGAAAAGGTTCATGTAGGCAAAATTGCCATTCTATTTCGTTTTAAATATAAAACAAAGTTGATTGTTTTTGCAGAGATTAAAGGAACTAAATAAGTTATTTAATCATATTATATATCTTTGTATCCTTAGTTTATGAGTTAGAGAAAATAGTTTGGAAAAAAATAACAAATATAAATATTTTAAAGTAATTTAATTAGCTTTCTTAATATCTCAAAAAAAAAAAAAAAAAATCAACTCTGTCTTATATTTAAAACATGAGGAAGTAGTTATTTTTTTGTTGGAAATGTCTTCTTTTTCATCCTCTCTTTAATTAGCTTTTCTTAATATCTCTATTTTTTGCTAACAAATTTTCAAATGCCAAGTCCCCGTGCCTGCTATTTGCCCCTCTCTGCATATCCGCATGAATATAATTATCCTGCCTTAGGAGCTGAATGTTTCAATGCACTATTTTCAGGTTATGGTATCTTGTTATGATATTACGATTCAGGTAATTCTTTATTTTTAAATATTTTTCATGGATTTTATCAAGTTTTATGCAACTCTGTTTTTTTTAAATCGATTTTTCACCATTTAAAAAGGGTTTAAATGTCAAAAAAATAAATTACTACCTAAAAGATATATGGCTTTGACAATGATGCCCCTGATTAAGGGAAACTAAATAATAAATAATACTCCCTCCGGTCCTAATTATAAGAGCTAGTTGACTTTTTTGGAGAAATTAAGGAAGCTAATTAAATTACTTTAGAATATTTTTATTTTTATTTTTTTCTTCAAACTAATTAATTTGACTAATAAACTAATATTCTAAAAATACACAATATATGAAATAATTAAGTAATTTAATTAGCTTCCTTAATCTCTCCAAAAAAAGTCAACTACCTCTTATAATTAGAATCGGTAGTAATAATCATGATGATGATGTAAGAAAAAGGGGAATTATTTTTTTGGCTAAAGTACAATTTTAGTCCTTTAAGTTTTATATAAGTTATACTTTTGGTCCTTAACTTCGAAAAAGATATCTTTTGATCCTAAAATTCTAACACGGTTAATATTACTAACGGAAAACGCTGATGCAGTAAACTGAAGTAATGACTAATGACATTTAATTATACAAATTTATATATTCTTTAATTTACCCATATTTTAAATTTAAGCCGAATAGGATTTAATTACAAAATCATCACTTAAATTTACACCGCTATCACTTGAATTTGCATTTTCCGTTAGCAAAATTAACAGTGTTAGAATTTTAGGACTAAAAGTATACTTTATGAAGTTAAGGAACCAAAAATACACCTCATGTAAACTTAAAGGACTAAAAGTATACCTTTTTTTTTTAAAAAAAAAAAATGCATAAACTGTGCTGTACTGCGTACGCCAGCGATGGCGGGAAAGTGGCATCCGGAGAGGCGTCTGGGAGAAGCTTCCGCGCTCACTCACTGAACCCTGAAGCCTATATGAACAACGATAGTGAGGATGTAGTAGTGTTCGGCTGCTCCCTCTTCGGCTCTTCGGCTCCTCCGAATAATTACTTCTGCTCCGTTCTCACTCCTATTCTCCTCTTTCAACCAAATGGTTCACACCAAAACAACCCCCAAAGCCTCCCACTCTAAACCCATCCCCCCAATCACTCCTTCCCATGCTCACGAACCTTCTCCTTCTTCTCTTCTGCCACGCCCAGCTTCCCCCGTCCAGAGGCGGAGCCTTCGTCTCCTTCTCGCCTCCCGAATGGATGTCGCTGCACGCCCCCTATCTGATTCTTCCCCCATTAGTAGAACTGGGGGTTGCTCACTTCCCGAGGACCGCCAGTTCCAGAGAAAAGTTTCTCAGGGCCTTGGTGCCTCCGGTGTGTCTCGCTTGGATTGTCAAGACATGGGGTTGGGCTCCAATGGAAATGAAATTAGGGATTTGGAGCCCGCGGACAATACTGACCAAGTGAAAGTGGAACTGTTTAATGAAATGAGTGGAGACGGATCAGATTCCTGTCATCATGGTTCAACCTCGTGGATTCCTGCGCCCAAGTCCTCTAAGGCAAAGAGGAAGTGGGAGTTAAGTATGGATGTTCATTTAAATAGTCTTGAATGGAGGGAAGACGAAAGAAGCAAAGGTTGTCTGAATTTACGATCTGGAAAGACGATACCTAAGAGAGAAACGAACACCATTCCTATGGACAAGACTCTTGAAAAATCTGAACGCCAAGGGCAAAGCGATGATATTGTTATCAATGGTGCATCCATTAGTAAGGATGTTGCTGGTGGTGCTAAGCGTTGTAGAAAAATGAGAAATGAAGATAATGGAAATAAAGAACTTCACATGGATGCTTCTAACTCAGTTGATACAAGACAATCAAAAGGTGATAGAAAAGGCAAAGGAATGTTTGTTGGTGCTAGTGAAAAGGGCGATGTTATTGAAAATGTGGATGAAGGGCTGAGCTGTGATGATTTCTTACCTAATGATAGTCAAGAAGTTGAAATGGGCTTAGAATCCATTTCAGGAGGTCATATTACTAAAGATGTCAACCATTTAGAAGATAATACAGCCTCACAAGGTCAACAACAATTGATAAACATGAGTGTAAGAGAGAATGGTTCAAGAAGGAACGAACACATGGAACGTTTCAGAGATATAGCCAGAGCAAATGCTTCCCGATATGCTCATTTTGCAGCAGATGAGGAACATGACCGATCAACTAATGAAGCTGAAGTGGAAAATGAAACTGAAGACTGGCCAGGTCCTTTCTCTACAGCTATGAAAATTATCAAAGATCGAGCACTGAAAAGTAAGCAAACAGGTGGTGTCTCTTCAGGGAAAAGTTTACCTGTACCCATAAAATGGGTTCCCAAGAGGAATCAAGGGAAAATGGATGCAAGATTTTCAATCCCTTCACTGCAAGAACTATGCCTTAACGTTCTTGCCAAGAATGCTGATGCAATTGTTTCCCTTAATAATGTCCCTGATGCTCTGAGGCATAAGCTCAGTCAGTTGTTATGTGATTGTCGAAAAATGAACAGTCATTTTTTTGAACTTCTTATCAGTGGATCACCTGTGGAGATTCGGCTGAGGGATTGCTCATGGATGACGGAGGAGCAGTTCACAAAATCTTTTCAAATGTGCAACACTGCGAGTTTATCGGTATGTTCCTAGAGTTATATGATAGCTTTCAGTATTTATTGCATTTTTATGTTTGGATTCTGTGTCATACATTTTAGTCAGAGTTCTTATTATGAGTATAGTATTATCATTCATAAACATAATATTACCTGAATGCCAGAATCTTCAATGGATTATTATTGGTGGGCTTCTTTTCTGTATTATTAAGATAACATTATTTAGAAATTAGAATATGTTCTAGGTGCAAAAGCCCTATACTTGATTTGGCTGGAATTATATTATTTCACTTTTATGGCATTCATCATGCGTATGAATTAAACTATCAGCTATGCAAATGTTATTTTCTATGACAAGGCATTTATAAGATTTGCTTTTGTGCAATGCTGATCTCTGTTTAGCATATGAAATTTATCCTATAATCATGCTTAGTTAAAAGTGGCAGTCTTTACACATCTTGCATCTATCTGAGTTTACTTTGCAGTTTCTTCGTTATGTAATCTAGTTTGACTTGGATTCCCCCCCGGCGCGCGACTGGACCTCATAATTTTATTCTTCCTAGTCTCTGAGAACCTTAGTTTTTTAGCGCTTTTTATTTCTTGATGACTGACATTGCGATTTCTCTTCTCCTTTTTGTATCTTTGTGTGTGTGAAGTCCCTCATAGTTTTGCTGATAGTTTTCATTATCGTGTCATCTGTTTTTGTTGCGTGGTAGTTTTTAGCTTTTGCATTTTATATTCCTTTCGTAAGATTTCTTTTGTTTTTTGTTTTGATTTTAAGTTTCTTGTGGGATTCTAATTTTAAAACTCAGGGAGCCAAACTCTTGTTGTTTATTCACTTGTGTCATAGGTATTACAACTTGACCAGTGTGGTCGCTGTTTGCCGGATTATGTATTACGATCAACTTTGGCACAAACACCAAGGCATTTACCTAGATTAACTAGTTTGTCCCTCAGTGGTGCATGCCGTCTTTCAGATGAGGGGTTGCATTCCCTAGTTTCTTCTGCCCCTGCACTTCGATCGATCAATCTTAGCCAGTGCTCCCTTCTCTCGTCTACCAGCCTTTATATCTTGGCAGATTCATTAGGATCACTTCTGAGAGAGTTGTATCTTGATGATTGCCAAGGCATTGATGCTGCACAAATTGTGCCTGCACTGATGAAGCTTGAACATCTGGAAGTTTTGTCAGTGGCAGGTATTCAGACTGTTTGTGATGATTTTATCAAGGATTATATCATTGCCCGTGGTCACAACATGAAGGAGCTTGTTTTGAAGGATTGCGTGTGAGTACCATATGAGAACTGTCCCTATTGATGTTTTGAATCTCCTAAAGAGTGTTTTCATTTAAATATTTAAGGGAGTTGAATGTTGACTTGAATTTCTCAATGCGCAGAAAGTTGACTGATTTGTCAATGAAAGTCATTGCTGAACACTGTCCTCAGTTATGTGCGCTTGATCTTATGAACTTGTCTAAATTAACCAATTCATCCATGGTATATCTTACAAATGGTTGTCAAGCACTTCATAGGCTGAAACTTTGCTGCAATGCCTTCAGGTGCCTGGTTTTCCTGTTCTCTGGAGCCTTCTTGCATTTCATATTTATCATTTTGTATCACTTTTCACTAGATGCTTCGTGTGTGTATCTGATGTTTTATTATTCACTTTATGCGTATGATTCTGTTATTGTATGTAGACAGTTGATTCAGTTTATTTGTCAGAGGCTACTGTCTTGGCTTTTGGAATGTTGAGAGCATCTTTTCATATACTTCTGATTGTACTTCACATCTTGAATCCATCACATCTTAAGGTCTTCTAATATAAATTGACGTAACTTTTTTCTAATTACAGTGATGAAGCAATTGCTGCCTTCTTGGAGACTGTTGGAGAGTCTTTGAAGGAACTTTCCCTCAATAATATTAGGAAGGTACCTTGTTTCCCTCCTTCCCTGATTCTCTTCTTGCTTGGCAGTGCATGTCATGCAGGCTGTACACACATTTTAAGCACATCGAACAATCCCAGATTCTGATATCTTTGAATCACAAAGCAGTTCACAGGTTCGGACATATAGAAGATTAGTGAAGCTAATCTATCTGACAATCATGGGTGAGATCAAAAAGAAAAATTACAAATGATATATTTTTTAATTATCTAGATAGTAAATGAAAAAACAGATAGAAATGAAGCCTAATAATTAGGGTTATTAGGATAACAAGCCCAATTTGGGCCTGCTTTGCCCATCACCAACACAGATGTAAGCACTTGAACATTGTAACGTGCTGGAAAGGCTGTTTTGTGCTTCATAAAACAGCCTAATGGCGCCACTTTAGCCTAAAAGGTTAGGCGATTTCGAAGACCCAACTCTTTTTTCTTTCAGTAGTTTCTTTTTAGGCATATACTTGATCATTCCTGTTTAAATTTAATTTTTATGGACTAACTTCTTAGATTATGATGATTAAGACTGTGGATTGGCCTGTATCTACCCTCTCAACATTTGATTTCAAGATGCATAAGATTTCCTAGAGTGAGCTTATAGTGTAAAGGTTACCGTCTTGAGTTTGAGCTCCATTCTTTGAAGGGTTACCAGAAACAAAGTGCTGTCTGGCAGTTAAGAGTGACTCATCATGGAGTTTACTCTCTTTTTAACACCTCCAACCCCCTCCTCCCCCGAGTTTTTTCCTATTTTAATTTTCATTATTGACAAATTAAGACTGGTACTCTTCTTGCTCTCTGATGAGTTAGCTCTTTAGTTTCTAGAATGGTAGCTGTTAAATATACTATATACTGCGCCCTTATTGTGTGCAACATTGTTTTTTTTTCAGGTTGGCCATCACACAGCCTTGTCACTTGCAAGCCATGCGAAAAAGTTGCATACTCTGGATCTGTCCTGGTGCCGAAATTTGACAGACAATGCAGTGGGTCTAATTGTGGATTGTTGCTTATCTCTGAAGCTACTTAAACTTTTTGGATGCACTCAGGTATAAATAATTAAATATTAGTTTGAATCATTTGCCATAAATAAATTATTGAGTATAGCACTGCAAGGAAGAGATGGCTAAAAGAAAGCGAAAATATAACTAGTATTTGAACTTTTTCTTAAATATTGATTCAGTTCCTCAACCATGTTTTGAAACAACTTAATCCCTATAGAATCTTGATTTAGAGCAAGTCAGTTTTTATAATTCCTTAACTCAACAAACTATAAAAATGAGTTGTTCTGAGTCAAAATTTAGGGATTGAAACGTTTAGAAATGAAAAGTTATATTTTTCAAATAAAAAAGTGTAAATAAATTGATTAAATCCCATGTATTTTCGCTGTAGTGTCGCACTCTCTTATTACAGACTTCAAATATTACTGTAGTGGATCTAAATAGTAATCTGTAGCGAGATAATTTACTGTTAAGGTTTTCAATATTGAGTTCTGCATCTTCGCAGATTACAGATGTTTTTTGGAATGGCCACTCCAATCCGGATATCCATATAATTGGTTTGAAGATGTCTCCTCTATTGCAGCATGTGAAAGTGCCCAACAGTCAACAGCATACTTCGCATTTTTCTTCGGTTTACTTATAGGTTTAGTGGTATGAGAATTCTTGCCTTTGGGATGGCGCACGATATCTCATGGAACCTTGGAATTGTGATTTTAAGCTGGAGATTTAGAACTAAATTTTGGGCGAGCCTTGGGAAAGGCAAACAGATTGACGACTTTTGACTCTCGTGCCTTTGATGTATTACAACACTCCCTTCATCTGGTCTAATTTTACGCTTAATCACATATAAACGCAATCCATTAGGGATATTTTCAATTTATATGATCCCATCAGCTTTCAAAATCTTAAATTTCCTTGCTAGGCATTAAAATGGGGAGCTTTATCCCATAACTTTTTACTTGTAAGAAGGAGATTTTCTTCCTAAGCATGAATATATCTCCGAAGAAAACCATTCATTTAATTGGCGTTATATCAGAAGGCATTAATCATATATTTGCTTTCGCTCAAGTTTCTTATGACATGAGTTGATCAGAGTTTTGAATCTAGTTGTTTTATGATCCCTGACGATCCAATACAAATAGTTGGTCATCCGTGGGCAGGCACTGTATTGATCTATATATGCAAGCGAAGCAAGTAAGGTTGCTCGGGGGACAAATGAGTTCCGACCATCTGAAAAGGATATAAGGAAGCTCCTAGGCATTTATGCATAAATAAAGAACAGCCGTAGTCCATGCAATATAAGAGGGAGACTATTTTGAGCAGATGAAGAATTGAATTACCTCAAACCCCATTTTTTGGTACAATATTTGTGCAGGTCTGTTATTGGGGTCCACGTGCACATATACCTGCTCCACGCCTGCTCATTGAAGTGCTCAAGGAGGTAAATACTAAATAACTCGACTTTTGTGTGCAGAGATTAGAAAGATGGCAGTGGCAATAATCACATTACCATGAGATTTAGCATAATCAGTAGCGAGATATAACATGTTGCTGGCAATGCCCAATCGGCGAGCTGATTTGGCGACGCATAAGTTTGCGATATAACCATATCTGCTTGGCGGTGTTCTGTCGATCCTACAAAATACAAGAGGAGGAGCTTTCACACTTTCCTGCACGAACAGGATTTCACACAGCCACGGCATCATCAGTTTCTGTATCACTTTGACAATGAGTACAATTTCTTTTTCTTTTTTTCTAAAACCAAAAAATAAAATAAAATAATAAACGAAGATGCCTGGGCCTGCCTATCCCTACCCCAGGAAAGGCCTCTCCCCTCAGCAAATATCCAATGCTCAAATCAAGGGTCCCAACCGCACTTTTCAATATTGAGCCTTTTACATTCTTCTGCTCCTTCCTCACCTGATGAATTCGGCTCCAAACAAAGTTAAAATATTGATAACCAACTGTCTCTCTACACTTTGACATACAAAAAGGATCATTTCATCCAGCAAAGTAGATTTTTAATATCTGGTGCAACATCAAATTCTCAACTAAATTAGGGTCTATCATCACCATTACCGTAATAATGCATGTGCAGCTCTGCCTGTTTCTACACCGCCTTTTTACTGCGTTATATTCCTAGGCCACAAGAACTAGCAAGTCTGGTAAAGAATTTCTTGAAAGATTTCAAATTTCATTATGTACAGTGTGTACACGGTCTTATCAAATTGGTTGGCATCTTCTCCTACCTGCTCCGCAAATTTTCTTTTGTAGTTATCAATATATCTGGAAAAGCCATAGTGAGAATTAGGGGCACAGGCAGTTAACCTTTCTTTCCATGGGAATCAATCAGACCCACTTAAAATTGAACGACAATGGGGATACTCTCAGCCCCCCCCCCCCCCCCCCCCCCCCAAAAAAAAAAACACAAAAAAAAACAAAACAAAAAAAAAAAAAAAAAAAAATCTTAATGAACTAGGAGGAAAATTTGGAGAGGACTATGAAAGAACATTTTCTAGTGTACTGTATTCCGTACCGTTCATGAGTTCGATCCTCCCAGTGACTTTCTGCCCTCAGCCACGCTGCTGTCTACCACGAAAAAAACGAAAGATCGAGCACCATAGAATGTGATTTTGACGAACAGAAACAAGAAACCAGCAAATGCAAGAACTGCATTCTATATAACAATTCAATACTGACCCAAAACTCTTCATCAAGCATGGCTTCTCGTGCAACAAATTTCCCAAACTCAAACCTATTCTCTGGAGCCAATTCTTGATCTGAATGCTGCAATTGGTCAAAATAGAGATGATCGGACCTCAGAACTTCTACCACGGGTAGGGAAGGTGTTGAAAGCTGTACTGAAACTTCTTCCTTTTTATTTTTCATCATAGCGTGGAATTTTGAGCCCATCGCCCTGTAGTGTTCACGTTATCAAACAGAAGAGGAACGGTAAGATAATATAGTTCCGCATCCCGCCGTCCCGGGGGGATTGAACATAGAAACTCACATGGTCCTAGAGGAAGTCGTTCTTAGACATTTATGACTGCTTGGACGCCCATTAGGAAAGAAACTTCGGAATTCAGGTCTATGAACTGAGACTGTTGACATATGATGCATGCTTCCTCCAGATTTAAGAGCTACCTGCCTACCAGTATATATTCTTAGGAAAGCTAAATTATGTTTTGGCAACCAAGAAGAAAAGACTACTGGTGCACACGTGCAAAATCCAATCCTTCTTACAATTTGGACGGAATACACGATGTTCCAGCGCAAAACGGATTAAACTGGAAGAATTCGGTACAGAAAGAAAGAAACCTTGAATACCAATCCTAAATAAACAAAAATACCCATTATTTTCTTATTCATCTTCTTGCCCCCAAAATTTGAGACTTGATGGCAATGAATTGGCCGCGCTTCTTGGCCATGAAGTTTAGGAGTGATGGTCGGGGTTGTGGCTATTAGCGGTTGTGGTAGGCAGGAATCCGCTTCCCATAATTTATTTTCCTACCAAAAAGACAAAACGGCACATACTTCATTTTGTGGTTGTGAAATCTGAAAAGCAATTTTCTTATGCAAATTTTGATTATTGGATTAAAATAATAAGTGATATTAGTATACACTTATATATACTGTTATTAATATTAAAATATTTAGCATGGTCATATATGTCTGTTTTTGGAGTTCTACGCTTAAATCTATGTAATATATCTCATGAATGACTTTTTGGGAACATTTCATGATTGATACACATGACTTCTAAATGTTATATATTGTACAATTATACATGTTTAATCCTTGTTGTAACTCTTTGATAAAATTTAAGGGCTTGTGACCTATAAATAGTGGCTTTGTAACATTCCTCCCTCCTTCTCTCCACTTCTCTCTTCATCTCTCTCATGTTAATATTTTATATTTTCTTGTTTCCATAACATCTACAAATTTATTAAAGCTTACTTATCAAAGAAGTCAACTATGATGACCATTTTTCTTTATTTTATTTTTTTGGCTTCTTAGCCAGCACATCTGTAATTTGAATGCGTTTAAATAAAGAAGTGATCTTTCTAAAATAATTACTTTTTCCTTTTTCTTTTTTTAAAGAAACTCTTTAGTCAATTTAATTTGCACTAATTTTTAATTTGGTTCAATAACTCAATATCTTATGATCAACCTTAAATGTTGGTTTTTAAAATGTTATCGGACTAGCCCTTAATATGAACGAGTGGCTTGAATTGAAAGTCAAACTTACATTTATATGGCAAATAGAAATATAGAATGAGACAAATAACACTTAACAATCAACATGGATGACTCAACCACCACAGCCTCTCTTTATGTTTTTTTTTAAAAAAAAAAAAAAAGAAATAATCATTTTCCAATTAAGGACTTCGTTGTCAACTGGTTTTAGCGAAAAAAGCTAGTCTCTTATAATATGATGAACCTATATTCAAATCAACATTGGAAGATGTGCTCATATTTAATATTTTCTATTGTTTTTATTATAAGACACTAACTAACAAGTGTATTTAGTCTTTTTTATAAGGTACTTGCTTGTCTCCAAATAAAATTAAATATTTTTTTTTCATGTATACCCATAATTAATAAAGGTAATGAGTGAGAGTAATAATTAATATGATATTAGAGTTTAATGCAATTAGTAGGGATAATATTGGAAATTACTTAAATTTTAGGATAAACTTAATGATTTTAACTGTTTTTGTTGGTTTGTGAAAATTGTTAGTTTGTACCTTATAATAAGGATCAGATGGAATAGAGTTTAGCAGAAAAAACTAGTCTCTTATGTCATGATGAACCAATGTTCAAATCAGCATTGGAAGATGTGCTCATATTTAATACTCAACAATGTCTAGAATATGATTGACTCCGGTATAAAAATAGCAGTACTTATAGACAATGTTTACCAAAATGACATGCCTATCTCTCAATTGTCACAGCTAAATTACATCCAAACCATACCTTTTCAACCCAGGTTCATAAGAGCAGCAGATTTTCCTGCATCTCTACTTCCTTCTCACAAGTCAACACACATATTCGAGTCTGAGCATTTCCCCTTCTTTAAAGCCATATTGGTTGCTACTGCATCAAACACCCCCGCATGAAATGTGACAATTTTGGAGGCACTCTGATCTTCCCCATGTAGTCTTCCACAAGTTGAGGGATTTTAAAGAAAGACTCAGCTTGTATGTTGCCACTTCCTCTTTTTAGAATAGTTTCCTTTCTTTTCTAGAGCCCATAGTAGCCTGTCTCTTCTAGATTCCTCACCAATGAGAATTGCTTTTATGTGCCTAATAACTTCCCCACTCCCAACTCGCCACACTAAATCCTTTTTTCCAGCCCATATCTCTCTATCTTCAAGGATGCTAAAACAAGTCCGGGTAAGTCTTCGGCCTCTAGGAAGCCACTGTGAGGAAAATAAAACCCTTTTAACACTCTAACCCGCAAGGCTTCAGGATTGGAGAGAATTCTCCATGCCCCCCTCACTAGTAAAGCATCCTTCATAGCTTCACCTATGCCCCCCGATCCTTTGAGACAGTCATTTATCCCACCATAATCAAACTTACTACAAGGTTGTGCCGTAATGGTATTACAGTGGAATGATCATGAACTTGTTGGAAAATAGTTCCAACACTGATGTATACCGCCGGATGTTTTGTTTTATAGATTCTGTTTATAACACGTTTTTTATCCCAATTTTAAACTGAATTCTTGATAAAAAGAAAAAAAGAATGAAAAACTCAATATTTTAGCGATTAAAGTTTTCTTCTTTCGTCTTTAATATAAAACATATTTCAGGAGTTGATTTTAGTTTTAAATATAAAACATAATTTTTAAATTTGTCATCTTTTCTTAGTTTCTTAATGTCCTGTTCTCCCTCTAACTTTGAACCTCAAATAACCTGATTAAAGAATCTTGAAAAATTACAAAAAAGTTAGGGCAGTTAAATTAGACAATGAAAATGCAACATCATAAGTTAAAACTTAAGAAAATTTGACTTTAAATCCTTGGCTATCAGAAACTAATCAGCCAAAGTCATAGAAAAACTTGTTTTTCGATTCTTAGCTGTAAGGCTTGAAAAAAATTTATCATACTTGTAACATTCTGGATTTTATGAAAGAGAATCTAAATTGATGGTTGTTCAATATGGTTTATAAATTGATCTCACTCGTTACGGTGGTTTTGATCATGTTTGTAATTGATTGTAGTAGTTTTCGATGACCAAAGATGGTCAAATCTCTGTATGTTTGTTAAATGGATTTTTTAAATTTGATTCGCTATTGAGTTTGACTAATTTTATAGTGAAGGATTGTAATTTTATGGTAGTTGATGGTGGGAAACACTTGGGAAAATGAGAAATAATCATGTATTCTGGAAATGCTTGACACCAAAACTTTAAAAACTTCTCAATTCATTTTGCCAATTTTCAAATATAAATTTACAACTAGAGATTTCAATTTAGAAAAATGAGGAAAAGACATGTTTGTGGGAAATTATTAATTCCTAAATAACTTCTTAATCCAGTTTACCAATTTCAGAATTGAAATTCACAACTCGCAATTTCGGCTCGAACACTTAGAAAATAAGAAATATGTGTGGGAAATGCTTGATTGCTAAATTTGAGAAAAGAGATTGACAACTTCTAAATTTATATTATAATTTTAGGGGTAGGATATTGTCATTACCAATTTTATGTCACTACCACTTTTTCACCGTTAGATCAGAATGTCATCTACCTTTATAATTTCTCTCTCCTATTGAGATTGTGATCTAACGGTAAAAAGGTGGTAGTGATTTAGTAGTGACATAAAATTGGTAGTGACAATATCCTATCCCATAATTTTATATTTGAAATTCCCAAATTTCAGTTTCTAACATTTGGGAAAAAGAAGGGGGGGAAAAATCGGAGTTGGCTTTCATCCTATACCCATTACCATCCTTTTCTCTCATTTTCCCTTTTCTACCGTTGGATTAAGATCTCAATCAAAGATTTATCATATAATAAAAATATTATTATAAGGGAAGGGGGGAGTATGATAAAAACGGATAGTAAATATGGACCGTCGAGATCTTAATCCAACGATACAAAAAAGAAAAGGAGGGAAAAGGATGATAAGAAGTATAGGAGGAAAGCCAAGTCCAGAAAAATCACAATATCGTATTGGAAATTTACACTATCGCATCAACTATTATGACTAACTGCACCTGATTCATCAAATTCATACCAAATCAACACCTTCATTATGCCGTCAAAATTCATTGCTTTCTTAGAAATTCCAACAAAATTCAATGAGAATTCCAATTTAGTCATCCAAGTAGCAATAAATTGAATTATGCCGTAAATAGAGGATAAGAGAAAATCAAAATAAACGGAGTTTATAATAATTTCAACATCCTCCAGTAATGAGGATGAAATCTTTATTCAAAATAGAACACCGCCTTCTCCTAAATTCTGCACCGCACCCAACGCAACTCAATCAGCCCAAGCCACGAATTGAAACTCTAATTTGCAGACAACAAGTGCACATTGACCCGATAAAATAAAATGCTAAGGGTATCACAAATTCTTAAAGAAATAAAATGGAAAGACGAGATTGTGGGAACTGCGCCAAGAAAGATTGGGGGTATAGACGATGAAGGACTTGTTGCAAGTGACGTGGCATGATTGTAGCACTCATATCAAGAGCACATGGGTCCCCGCCATTAGCCACCGCGAGCACCAGATGACCATTCTTGTTGCCACAGAAGGAGATGGTGGTTGTGTGTGTTTCTGGGTCGCTTGCTGATTCTGAGAGGCCTAGAGTGGTGGTGGTGACAGGCATGGAGATGAAGGAGGGAGAGAGAAAAAGAGATTTGTCCATAGACGAACGAGCATGAATTTAGCCATGGAGAAGCAGTGGGGGAAGGTAGATAGATAAGGACCATTTTTGTCGTTTCCTCGTGATTTCACAGTAGACATTTTAAGGGCTTTTTTGGATAACGGAGGTAGAAGTAGCTTTTTTTCTGATGTGATTTGTGTTTGGGATAGTAGTAGTAGAAATGACTTTTTTTTTTTATGGGTAGTTGTTTGACATAGCTTTTGAAAAGATAAATAAAATGAAAAATGAGTGAAAAAGGGCATTAATTGTGTATATGTGTGTGTGTATAGGAGGTATAATTTTAATAGTTTTTTTTTTTTTTTTTTGGATTTTCCCTTGTTATATCAAGTACTCCCTTACTAAATAAACATTTAAGACAAATCATCAATCAATCAATCAAATATATCTCACTAAACCTCCTAGCCATCCATTTATTGATCCACATGTTCCACCACTATTGGTGCCATGTCATCAAAATTTCCTGCCATCCATTTCTCAATTCACGCCTTCCCTCCCTCCATTTTTTCAATTTCAAATTTCAAATTTTAATCTCTCCCTATAAAATCACCTCAAACAACCCGAAAAAACCACCATATAGCTCAAGCTCGCGCCGCTCTTCGTCCACCACTCAGGATCTTCTTCCTGACGTCTTCCTCTTATGTAAAGTCCGTTCTCACTCTTTTTTTGGCTCCCTTCTTTTTGTTTTCAAAAACGGATTTCATCTTCTTCCACTCGTCTGCATCAAGCATCTCCAAATATCGGTTTTTGTCCTTTATGCAGTGTGAGTACCAGTTCTTGGCACCAGTTCTCTGATCTGTGTCTTTTCACATTATTTATTCATAAGTTTGAACTTTTTGATTCTTGATCCCTTTTTCCAGCTAGGAAGCTTCATGTTATGGATCGTGCCCTTGGTGCCGAAAATAAGTGGAGGTTAACGCTCCTTTCAAGCCCCAAATTGGTGAGCTTTTTCGCACGTCAAGATCGTCGCTCCTCTTAGACCCAAAATCAGTGACCTTTGTTACAGATCGACGAGCGTGCTCGTACCGGGTCAAGATCGACAAGCCTTCTGGCAGGCAGATCTTCGGCGAACTTATGCGAGTCGGGATTGACGAGCTTGTGATCAAGACCGTCGAGCGTTCTTGATGGCAAGTCCGCGACGAGCTTCTGCAGGTCAAGTTCGACCAGCTTTCCTATTTGTAGATCGACAAAGCATTGCGTCGTTTGTCTCAGGGTCGAGAATGGATCTGGAAAGGCTCAGCAGTGAACTAGCGTGGTTTTTTTACCTAGATTTGTTAATCATTCGCAATTCAATATGTATAGGCTTTATTTTTTTTTCTTTTCTCGCATTTATGCGTATGCTTTGGATACTTTAGTTCCACAACCTTTATATAGACATAGCAACTTCATTCTTTCTACACCAATCCAAATTATTATAGATCTTCTTCTTCTTTTTTGGGTCAAATGTTATATATCTTCTTTGACTAAAATTCAAGGAAGGTTGTTCATGGAAAGAATAAACAATTCAATAATGTGGAGTCAGCGGACGCACATTGATGATTGGGGGGGGGGGAAGTGCCCCCCTTGATTTTTTTTTAAATAAAAAAATAATAATACATATTTTCCTATAATAAGAGTAGAGTGAGGGGTTAAGAAAAAGGTGTACTAACCAACTATCAAAAAAGACCTTATCTTGAACCAACACAATTAAAGGGCCCAACAACACTCGGGGACGGACCTATGTTGTAGAGAAGGGGCACTAAAATTTAGGATTTTTTTTTTTTTAAAAAAAATACATGTTTGAATGATTGTCCACCCTTAATACATCAAGATTGCACTTCGTAATGGGTTGGGGGATGAATGGTTGAATGATGGTTTAGTACCTTATATTAAAAAAAGATGTATTTGATAGCATTGATAATCGTGCAATTATGACGGAATTCCAAAAAATAAGGCCTAAAAAGATGACATTATAATTATCTTTAGGAAAATGCCAAATAAATACCATATGAATTTGTAAAACCCCGAAGTCTTCCGAATTTGTAAAAAGACTAAGAGATACCAAAGACCTATGAGAGATATGCAAATTCAGGGAAAAAGACCATACTAACCCTTAAGTAATAAACATTAATATCTCCCTCGCTTTCTTCTTCGCCCGACGCTGACGCTTAAAAAAAAAAAAGAACGTAAGAACTTCAACCCAAAAATCATCCGATAAGAATAAATTAATAGTCGCGGTCGATGGTAACATTCTCCGAGATGGGGATAAATCGAAAATTGTAGTCGAATTAAGAACTTTTAGAACTTTCCGAGCTGGGGATTTCTGAAAATTTCATCTCAGTTCAATCCCTTCGACTAATAGAAGTATGGGTATATCCAAGTGGTTCCAAGACAAAGTAAGCGATCCTCTCGCTTCTCATTCTTTACTGGTGTAGTTTTCTTTCCCTTCTAGGCCTAACGATTTCCAAGAGTAGGGAGGTGAAAGATTTCATCCACATTTTGAAGAAATAGGAGAAAGAAGAGTAGTGTGTGTTTGTTTTCCTTTGAGATTTGCATAAATGTCACTTTTAGATTATCCCCCCCCCCCCCCCCCACTCCCGGAAAGTTCAAGATGGAAAAATCGCCCTATTTTCACAGGTTCGATGGCATTCCTCTCACGCGAAGCTCACGTTTTGGTCTTTCGTGGTTTTAGGTCCGATCTTCATTTTCTTTTTCCGATCGCGCCATCCGGGTCACTACCTTCAGATCCATCTCGCCGTTCCCTAAGAACGACCGGTTCGTGTGGTTCCGCTTGGGAGAAGAGGGTTCGTTCTTCCGCGAAGGTGAGGTCTCGCAATGGGATATCGGTGTTAGCACGGAGCCGCGGATTCGTCGAACTCATGTCTCGTAGGCTCTCAAACGCAGGGGTGATGGTGTACTTGGCCTTGATAATTTCAACGATTACTATGATCCTTCTCTCGAAATGTGCTCGTTAAGCTCTTCCTAACGCACCGGTGTTTACATTGTAGAAGGTGATATCAACGATTCAGCATGGTCCAAGTGGTTCCAAGAGAGGAGAGATTAATGTTTATTACTTAAGGGCAAGATGGTCTTTTTCCCCGAATTTGCATATCCCTCATAGGTCCTTGGTACCTCTTAGTCTTTTTACAAATTCTAAGACTCCGGGGGTTTTGCAGATTCATATGGTATTTATTTGTCATTCTCCTTATTTTTATTGTAATATACTTTTTTTTTTATTAAAATATATGTACTTGAACTTATTGAGTGCCCATTCTTCATTGTAATTTATGTAGCCGCATTTATTTCTAAGCATACTTAGCTTTACTTTTCTAAATGACAGGTTTGTAAAATTATTGTCTCTCTTATTACATCATCGTATTCACTTGATTTCATAAATATTTTTTTGATATATTTTTTTCTTGTTTATATTCTTTTTTTAATGTATTTAAAAATTTCCTTTAAAAAAAATTTCAGGGGCAAAGACTTCGAATTCCTCCACCAATTATGCCTCCCCTTCTATAATTTTCGGATCCGCCACAATGTGGAGTAGAATGGAAATAATAACAATTCAACAATCGTAGTTCTCACGTAAATTACGCTAGGAAGCTTCATGTTTGCACCATCTTTTGCTCAATCTCTCGATGTAGTAATTATATTATATTTCATCGCACGTTAATTATATATTATATGCTAAAGTATACATTTGGTCCTTTATGTTTGCCTCTGGTATCATTTTAGTCCTTTAAGTTTGTAAAGTGCACGTTTGGTCCCTTAATATTAACACTGTTAGTTTGACTTAATGGAAAATACTGACTCAATAGTTTTAAGCGATGACTATGCAATTAAATGCTGACCAAACATGCTTCTATGTTAGTATTTAATAAATTAATATTTTAAATCCTATTAATAGGAAAAAAATTAATCTTTACATACTTGTTTTTGTGGTTTTTCACAAGTTATGAAGATTAATTTTTTTTGTCGAAGAAAATTAAATATTTTTCAATTAATAGGATTTAGAATATTAATTTATTAAAATACTAACATATAGGATTCCTCATCATAAATTGGTTCTGAAGGTGGGAGTACCTGTTATGTTAATAAGGAACATTGACCAGGTAGCAAGATTGTGCAATGGTATGAGGCTTCAAATTACACAACTAGGCAAGAACGTCATTAAGGCAAAGGGGTTGAATGGCATTAGCGCAGGTCAAGACATTTTGATATATAGGATGGACATGAACCCATGTGAATCTAAACTTCCATTCAAGATGACAAGAAGGCAATTTCCAATCATCATTTCATTTGCAATGACAATAAATAAGAGTCAAGGACAATCGATGTCAAATGTAGGTCTTTATCTACCAAGTCCAGTTTTTTCACATTGACAACTTTATGTTGCTTTATCTAGGGTGAAGAGTTTCAAAGGTTTGAAAATACTTATTTTGAATAAGTTGAATAAGTGTATTGACAACACAGTTAATGTTGTATACAGAGAAGTTTTCCAAAACATTTTACCACATTCATAGTTGAAATGGAAAACTTTGTTTCACTTTGTTATTGTTGTGCTTTGGATTTCATAATGACATTAACTCATACTTTGATTACTTCTATTTGTGTATTTATTGTTGTGCGGATTTCATAATTACGTGAACTCATAATTTAATTACTTCCATTTCGCCTTTACAATTTCTATTAAAAACGAATACAAATCCACACTCGGCAACGCACGGGTTTAAAGTTTTGTTTTGTTCTCACAACAATAATGGAACACATGCTGACAATTTGTAATGGAGTCAGTGAACGTTTAATGAAACTTAAAATAATAATAATAAAAATAAGTTGATAAAATTTGAAATGAGTAACCTTTTTCTTTCTTTTTCTAGATACGGTTGACCTTGTGCTTTTTTTTGTTGAAAAAAACAAAAACATAGTGTAATACCCCATATTTTTATTAATAGTAATAACTCATTTATTTTATTTTATATAGCATTGGTGGGCCAAATACTCCTAGTCTTATTTGCCTTAGGAATTTCAAACTTATTCACACCATTAAATGATTGATTGATTAGATTTAATATATATATATATATATATATCTCTCTCTCTCTCTCTCCTATTAATGACATTTAATTGATTGATTGAATTTAATATACCCTATTAATGATATTAAATTCACATAATGATTGATTGATTGAATTTAATATACCCTATTAATGAGTTGGCAATAGTAAAGAGCCCAGCCCATAGCTAACCCTAATTTTAAGTTATAAATAGAGGTCTAGCCTAACCCTGAACACTCATATTCTCTTCTACTATTCTCTTCTCCTATTTCATCTATTCTTTCTCTATTCTTCTAAGAAGCTAGCAAATGGAGACAGTAATCCTAATCCTCGTAACAATAGGAGTTAGTTGTTGCATGTCGATCTTGATCTTTGTGAAAAACCCTTAAATGTGTCGCTGCATTTGTGTATATATATATATGTATGTATGTATGTATGTATGTACGCATGCATGTGTGTGTGTATATATATCCTTTTTAATTTGTTCAACTGTACCTATGCTAAAATATATACATGTTCTCCTTTAAATGGTTTTGCCTAGGTTTCCATAATTAACAAATAGCAAGTATATATATATATATATTCATTTTGATTCCGTAAATTTGATAAATCTATTTTGTATGTGATTGTTATATATGAAATATATTATATGTAATCCTAATTCCCATGAGTCTTAGGCTAATTTTATATGAATCTTGATATGTAATTATGATCCTAAATATATCATATGTGATTGTTATATGTGAATTATATTATATGTAATTTTGATCTCCATGAGTCTTAGGTTAGTTTTATATAAATTTTTGATAGGGTTGTTATATATGATAATATAATATGCTATATTATGCTAGTTGTGCCCGATGCTACATTAATTGATGTTTCTTTTATTTATTCATTCGTCATATAATATCTCCTCACAATAAAATAGGATATGAATAGATTATATGTAAAATATCCTTTTATCCTATATTCGATTAAGTAATATGATTATTTATAAATTAATTAAGTTATTGGAAACTTTATTGGGTTTTAATTCCTAGAAAATAATCGTATTAATTATCACGTGATGGTGTTAGATAACATATTATAGTATAAATTTTACTATTGATAAAATTGTGGAGAATTGATTATGTGCGATAAGTGTACGATATGAGTCTTATTGAATAATTGAAGAATATGTGATCTTGATACCGTATAACTGATAGTTGAATTTGGACCTTACTCAGATAGATATTTGAATTATAATAATGATTATGAGTTGGATCTGATATCGAATATTTGAATTATTATACTCTTGAAGAGTTTGGAAAGATATGATGCCCTTGAACAACGATATATGTAATGAAGGAATTTTTAAATAAGATAATTCGACAAGATTGATTTGTTTTCTCGATTGTGTGTGATTGTAATGAATTAATGGTGGGAGGATAGCTTGGGACAGTACCTCCCAAGAGATGAACACAACTTTTGGGCTTTATGCCACCGATGTGAAAAGATAGTATCCGTTCTTTCCAAAGTGGTGTTTGGCAGGTTTCCTGACACTAGTAGCAACTTTGGGAAGAGGTGTGCACATTAGGAAGATATGTTTTATGGCCAATTTGATTGATTGTGGACCAGGTACTATAGTGGTCACAGTGGTAGATTGGCGGTGGTTTCCGGATCTACCATGGTTCTCTTCCCACTAAACTATATAGGCGCGGGGTTTCCTGGGTCGGATAAATTTAAAATGATAATGAGTAATATTTGATCCGATGTGAATACATAGATATGATAAATATTGAAATTGATATTTGATTCAATTACTATGTGATTATATATTTGATTTGATTAATATACTTGAGCTATATCATCCTTGTTTTTATTAGGATTACCAACTTTTTGCCGATGTTTGTGTTCGGTCGCTGCGACGATCCTTCGGGGGGGAGCAGATTTTTCGGAAACAGTTCCAAGGTTGGGGTTAGCGGTGAGAAGTGAGGAAGAACGTTCAGCTTTCTAGCTAGTTTCTTTTTATTTTATACTTTGAAGAAAATACTTTTATTTAAGTTTTTTTTTGTTAATGTAATAAGGTAGCCTTGCACTTGTCTCAAGTGCGGCGGTAACACTCCCCAAGGTTATTTATTTCGAATTTCAATAAAATTTTAGATTATTATAACTGTTAGAAATTGGGGGTGTTACACATAGAGAGGGGTTACAATCAGAGGTTAGCTTAATTATTATCAAGGTTGTAAATGGAGCTATATACCCAAGAGGGGGTGAATTGGGTATTTTAAAAACTTTTTCGAAAGTGCTCTGTTTTGACCAAGTAAAAACAAGATGATAGCAGAGGAGGAAAGGAAGGAAAGCTTGCACAAGAGAAATTATCCTGGTTCGGTCTTATCCTTGACCTACATCCGGTCCCCTGCTACACTTGGGATTTTCAATCCACTATACTCACAAACCGATTACAAACTCGACTCAAGAGTAGTTCTCTCTCTAGAACTCACTCCCCCTTACAAGTTGCAATCAATACACCCAACCACAAAGTCCCCCGACTTGTGGTTATCTCAATCAATAAATGATTTACGAGATAGAACTCTCTCACGAGCGTATAAGATGAACATCAAGTACAAGTATCGATTGATACAATACGGATGAAAGCCGAACACAATAAATGACAATCAATGAATTTTCGCTCTCGTAGGTGTATCACTTGAGAAGAAGTTAATGAACTCTATTTATAGGTAGAGAACATTAAATGACCGTTGAATGATGAATCCAACCGTTGTAGGTGATTAGCATTAAGTCCGGTCATCTTCTCTCTCTAAACTCCAACTAATCCGGTGTTAATATGATCGATGTGGAACTCGAGGATTTGCCCGTTGGAGAAGAGTTTACTTGATGAAGAAAGCATTCTTGACCGTTGAGAATGCGTGCTCGGATGGATTATCCAAAAGAAGGTTGATTTGCGAAGTGCATTAAATGACCGTACTCTTTTTGCTTTATGGCTTTAACCTTCAATAATCTTCATCTCGTGCTAATCGAAATTCACTCAACAAACTTGTTAAACATAGCTAGGAATGTGATTGAATGAATTATGGAAGCAATAAGATCAAACAACAATGATTTGCAAATTCGTATAATTCAAAATCGTTTTTAGCATTGTAAACTGCAGTATGTTCATGTAAACTCGAGTATGGCACTTTGTTCACAAGTGTCCAAAGCAAAGATTCCAATTGGATACTCGAGTTTGCACCTTCGAGGCAAACCATCGTGTCTTGTATTTGAAAGACAAAACCTATACTCGAGTTTCTCTACGCAAACCGCAGTATTGGTTTAACTTGAAAAATCCATTTGCTTTCGAAGTCCAATACTCGAGTTTGGCTACGCAAACCCAAAGTATTGACTTAACTTGAAAAATCCATTTTTGCTCTCGTAAGTCCAATACTCGAGTTTGGCTACGCAAACCGCAAAGTATTGACTTAACTTGAAAAATCCTTTTGCTCTCTCGTAAGTCCAATACTCGAGTTTGGCTACGCAAACATAAAGATTGACTTAACTTGAAAAATCCTTTTGCTCTCGTAAGTCCAATACTCGAGTTTGGCTACGCAAACCGCAAAGATTGACTTAGCTTGAAAAATCCTTTAGCTCTCTCGGAAGTCCAATACTCGAGTTTGACTATGCAAACCGCAAGATTGACTATTCAATACTCGAGTTTGGCTATGCAAACTGCGGTATTGATTTAACTTGAAAAACTTTAGCTTTCGGGAAGTTCAATACTCGAGTTTGGCTATGCAAACCGTATTGACTTAGCTTGAAAAATCCTTTAGCTCTCTCGGAAGTTCAATACTCGAGTTTGACTATGCAACTGAGTATTGACTATTCAATACTCGAGTTTGGCTATGCAAACTGCGGTATTGATTTAGCTTGAAAAACTTTAGCTCTCACGGAAGTTCAATACTCGAGTTTGGCTATGCAAACCGCGGTATTGACTAAGGTTGAAAAACTTGGTTGCTTTCTGGATGACCTTTACTCGAAGTTTGGCCAAGCAAACGCAAAGATTGACTGTTCAATACTCGAGTTTGCAAACCTATACCGCGGTTTGCAACTATCGAATGTTTTTAAACAACTTTGCAAACTTCAAAACATGTTTTACATTTGTTGTTAATCATCAAAACATATTGAGAACTAACAAAGGTATTTAAGGAAAATCTTATAGAATTAAAATTGCTGATTATATTAATTTAATTAATTTTATGATGTTAAGAAATAAAAAAACTTAAGGAGAATAAGAATATAAGAAGAGGAGTCTCTAAAAATAGCAAGCCATTGCTTCTCTCTCTCATCAGTTCATATAATTCTTTTGTGCATGTATCCGACCCAAATAGGAAAAAAAAACCTCCTCTGCAATCTCTTGAAATCAATGTTTTGCTGGACTCTCAGCAAAATATTCATTCAACGACGAGCTCAGAGACCAGAAAACGAAGAACAAACTCTGCCCGAACTTGAAAAATGAGAGCTTTACACAAATCAACAGAGTTCAGCTCCAAAAAGAGAAGGAAATAGCATCTCGTCGATAGTGTAGAACAATAGTGGTGAGAAGTTCTCATGGCTACGAGGCCTGAAAGATTGTCAAAGCCACTGTAATTGTAGAGGAAAGGAGAAGGCGAAATTGAAGAGAAGAGGAGAGTACCAGGCGAATATATTGAATGAGGAGAGGCATGAGGGGCGAGCAACGGTCGAAGAGAAGCTGATGTGCTGTGATGGGATAAAAAGGGCCTGGCTTCACACAAAAAGAAGCATCACACTATGAATCGCATCAATAAATGATGCCATCCTAAATACTTATAATTGGACTTTACTTGTGACTAGGTTGCAGATGGACTTATTTAAGCTGTGGTAGCTATCCTAAACGGGCTCTAAGTACTCATGGCATTATGAATATTGGTAGTACCACTTTATCCTTTACCTATTTCAAAGTTCTTTTCCTAAAATTTTCTCAGAAAAGAAAGACAATTTTTTAAAAAAGAAAAAGAAAAAGAAAAAGGGGAGACTCACCCTCTCGAGGGTTAGATTGGTCTGCCCCTTTGTTAATAGGTGGCACAAAATTTTTGTATTTTGGCGGCTACGATCGTAAATTAGCAATGAGTTGTAGGGTGCACTGGGGACTGTAGTGTTTTTCTAAACAAAAGGGCAGACCAAGGAGACGGAGCTCCCAGGAGCAGGGTTTTGAGTGGGATTGGCAGGAGATGGCAACCCTGTCCAGCGGGAGGAGAATCCAATCCTACGAAGAGTTCGTCAAAGTTCATGAGCTGCTATTGGCGGCATCGGGGTTGCCAGAGTCTCTACACCGCCAGTTATTTGACAAGCTCTCAACCGAGATCTTCGACGGTGGTCACTACTTCCAAATTGAGCCCTGCGAGGATGGTCGACAGAGACGCCTCCTTCTTACTGCCGACTTGATGCCCAAGCACTCCCAAGTCTTCCTCGTTGATCACGCATGGACTTTTAGACTTTCCGATGCTTACAACCAGGTCTCAACCTTATTTCACACAACTAATTTAAAATGCTGATTTTTTAGAGCTTGATATTTTATCCTCTTAGGAATCCAAAGAATAATTTGTCTCTGTCTCGGAGTTTGAGAAGTCTTTGTGTGACTGCAGCTACAACAAGTTCCAGGATTGGCAGAGAGGATGGGTTCTTTGATGTGTATAGATACTGATCTAAATTTGGATGCGGACGAGAATGACCCTGCTAATGAACCTTCCCATGAGAATGTCACCACGGATGTTGCCCAAGTACTGAAGAGTGAATTTGAAGCAGCAAAAATGAAAGGAAACGGTCTGTTGACTTGGTTGGAGCTTGACGAGCTTGGAATAGATGACGATATGCTTCTATCTCTGAGTTTATCTGAGAGATTTCCAGTTAGTAATTTTTCTTTTCCTTATATACTTAGTATTATAATTTTTAGAATATGATGCGGACCCGTTATGTTGCGCCTCGCAAATAACAGACATTTCATGATGAAAAGGTGCATTTAGCTGAAGTCAACCGTTATTTACTGTCTAATACTGCGTGTTTGGACTTTCCTTCCCCTTTCATTGTATCAGGATCTTCTGGCCCTTAGCCTGTACGGGAACAAACTTGATAAATTGGAAGTGGTGGCACAGGAAGTCGTCAAATTCAAATGCCTAAAAGCACTCTGGTTGAACAATAATCCGATTCTTAAATGTTGGTGAGTTTGTGGGTAGAAGCGCTTCCTTAGATTGGTCATTCTCCTTGCTAGATTTCAGGAGAACTAATTTATTCTTCCCCTGCTAGTGATGGCGAGTTGGCAGATGCAGTTCTCAAAGTATTACCAGAATTGGAAATCTATAATTCAACTTTTACTAGCAACTTCGGTATGTGGGCATTAGGCTTTGCTGCGGGCATTTATGGGAAGGATAATCCAGGTGGCATTGATCATGATGACTGTCCACTGCAGAGCGTGTCCTCTCTTGACCTGTCGGATAGAAACATCCACAATTTAATCAACAAGGTTGAACTTTTTATTATGCGGCTTTTCTATCTGCTCTCTGCATTCCAAGGGCTTTGTTCATCATTTTACATGAGTTTCAATTACTGGAATTCTGCACCCCTTTTCATCTTAGAGGCACTAAATGGTAGCTTAAGTGAATTTCTAACTGTTCATGATGTTATCATGCAGCATTCGATGCTAATCTATTGCTTCTGAGTCTATTCGTTGCTGTTCTTTTGTTGGCTCCCCTCTTTTCAGGCATTTTCGCCACATCATTTGCCATCTCTTTCACACTTGAACCTTCGTGGAAATATCTTGGAGCAAAACTCAGTCAATGATTTGTTAGAACTATTGAGAGGTTTCCCATGCTTACATTCTCTGGAGGTACTTTTGGTTTATATCTTCTGCCCTTTATTCCTCATTTGCTTTGCTTTATATTCATTTTTTCTCTATTGTCGTACTGCCATGACAAGCCATTGGACCTTCTGGAATACGAGTTATTTTCAGGTGGATATTCCTGGTCCACTTGGAGGAAGTGCTATAAAAATACTGGAGTCTTTTCCCAACATTTCTGAGCTTAATGGAGTAAGTGCATCAAAAATATTAGAAACCCAAAAGCATGTAATTGATTCAATGCTTCTTCCCCGTCTTCCTGAATGGACAGCTGACGAGCCTCTTGCTGATCGTATTATAAGTGCAATGTGGCAATATCTGATGACATATAGGCTTGCAGATGAGGAAAAGATTGATGAAACTTCTGTTTGGTATAGCCTCAATTTTACTTCTTTCCCTATTAATTCCTTGTTACAGTACGATGGTACAATCTTTCTTTGATTTAGTATGTAGATTACATAATTTTCAGCATTTAGATTCAATTTTCAATTCCAATAGTTTTGTTTTCATGGTCCAATTAAGTATTATCATTTTATGCTATTTGATTGCATCATTGCCTTGCCACTCTTATGGTTGTTTTGGTGTTTTAGCTGACTTAACAGAAATTGAGGTCTTATGTCAATTATCTTAAATTCTAAATTTACCAGTGACTCGTGAATGTCAATGCATTTTGCTCTTGATATTTTGTAGGTATGTAATGGATGAGCTAGGATCATCCCTGCGGCATAGTGATAAGCCAAATTTCAGATTGGCTCCTTTTCTTTTCATGCCAGAGGGGACTCTAGCATCAGCTACGAGGTTAACTTCTAGCTAAGCCTTATTCTGCCCTTTTGCTTTGTTGTTGATGTCTTCTTTTTCACACACACATGCACGGGGCAAAAGTGAAGTTTTTTATTCTATAAATGAATCTGCAGCTTTACTTTATGATTGAACTTTATGCATCATGAAGTGTACTTTTGTACTAAATTTCTAAAACTGTTTGGCTTGTTCTTCAATTTTTGAGTATTCATGTATCCTGACTTCATTAGTACGGTCTATTTGAAAGAGACTTGTATTTTGCAACATCACCTTTTTGTTTGGTAAAAAAGTTTATGCAAGTCAACATTGTTCATCATTTATTATACCGTACTAACCCTTTTAATTTATATATTCTCAGCTTTTCTCTATTATGGCCTGCTCAGAATGTTCAGAAAGGTGACGAATGTACTCGTGATTTTCTTTTTGGTATTGAGGAGGATAAGCAACGTTCAGCCAGGCTCACAGCCTGGTTCCATACACCTGAGAACTATTTTATTCAGGTATTTTCTTCTTATATTCTAATCTATTGTGACTTGTGGGCTATTAATCTTCAGAGGATTTTCAGAAGGTTTAGAGCTAATTACCTTACTACTTTCAGGAGTATGAGAAGCACCATAAGAAGTTGCTATCAAGAAATTTAATTCCACCTACTATGCGCTCTTCTGACACTAGAACCATCAGTCATGATGTTGGTGGACGTCCTTTACTTGTTTACACAGATATACCTCATGTAGAGGAATTTCTGACACATCCTGGGTTTGCAATCTGTAAGTGTAGTAAACCTGTAGTGGATAATGCTATAATAGAAGCTTAAATTTCCTTGAAGTCTTTATTCTTCCCATTCCTGATTCACCCACTATTTCGTAGACTATCATTTAACTTGAACATATTTTATTAGTAATGGGTATTGATTTTTAATGTATGGTATGCCATCTTTTCCTTATTGGTGGAGTCTGGTGTTTGGTTGTCTCCAAATTCCTTTAGATTTGATTTTCTATTTGGTTGCGTTAAATCACTTTATTTTCTCATGATGACCTTCTCTGGGTCTGTTGCTTTAAATGTTTGTTTTCATACAGCGAAAGAACCGAAAGATGCAGATATAATATGGACTAGTGTGCAAGTAGATGAAGATATGAAGAAGGTCACTGGGATAACAGATCATCAATACATTAATCAATTTCCTTTTGAGGCTTGTCTTGTCATGAAACATCATTTAGCAGAGACCATTCAGAAGGTGATAACTGTTAACTAGTTCACATTATAATTTATGCCAATGTAATCATTCTAAATGAAATATCATGCTATTTTGGGGGGAAAAAAGAAAGAAAGAAAAATTAATCTTTTAGTCCTTATACTTTTAACCCAATTGTGACTCGGTCCCTCAATTTTGGCTTATTATGACTTAATTCCTGTACTTTTTACTAGTTATAACCTGGTCCTTAAAAATTAGCTAGGCTGGGTCAGCCTTTGAAACTCATCTATGTGGTGAAAGAAAGATGCCAGGACCTTTGGTATCACAGATCAACCATGTAAACCCACCCCCCCCCCCCCAAAAAAAAAAAAAAAAAAAAAAAAAAAAAAAAAAAAAAAAAAAAAAAAAAAATTGCCTTTCTTCTGTCGGACTCTCTCTCTATCTTTCCCCTTCATCTAATTTTTAAGGATCGAGATATAAATAGTTAAACGTATCAGGACTGAGTCATAACCATTCAAACTTGAGGGACTGAGTCACAATTGGGTAAAAGTATAAGGACTAAAAAATTATGCAATACTTAATACACTAGCCTGTAACATTTTTAATTTGATGCAGTAACTTCAGATTAGTTTTTCCTCCTTTGTTTCCATGACAACTTTTTTTTTTTTTTTTTTTTTTTTTTTTTTTTGGATGGGGCCAGGTACATGGATCTCCTGAATGGCTGCAGCCTACTTATAATCTTGAAACACATCTATCTCAACTTATAGGAGACTATTATGTACGCAAAAGAGAAGGGCGAAACAATATGTGGATACTAAAACCTTGGAATATGGCACGAACTATTGACACTACCGTAACTGATAATTTATCTGCAATAATCCGACTTATGGAAACTGGTCCAAAAATTTGTCAGAAGTATATTGAGAGGCCTACTTTGTTCAATGGGAAAAAGTTTGATCTTCGTTACATTGTACTAGTTCGTAGCATGTGTCCTCTGGAACTATTTCTGTCCGATGTTTTCTGGGTATGCAGATTTAATACTTTGATTTAATATTTACTAATATTAGTTTGCCCCACAAAGTATATTCTATTGCACCTCTTACTGTTTTAATATTCTCACTATATGATTCTAATGTAAGGTGGCTGTGTTTTTCATTTACAGGTTAGATTAGCGAACAACCAATATTCGTTAGACAAAAATAGTTTTTTTGAGTATGAAACCCACTTCACTGTCATGGTATGCTTTGATTGCCTTGCACTCAAGCAACAATAAAATATGTTGTGAACCTTCGTATTGAAATAATGAGTATTTCATTGCTTTATCTTTTCCTACAAGTTTCTGACGGCCACTTTATGGATCTCAGAATTATCGTGGAATATTAAATCACAAGAACACAAAAGATTTCGTGAGAGAATTCGAGGAAGAACATCAAGGTAATGGAGACTGCCGCACATGTTGATCTGATGATGAGTATTCCTAGAATCAGTCTTCTCGCACATGCTTTGCATTTTGGATTACTTATCAATGCAAACATATGTTCTTGCAGTTAATTGGTTAGATATACATACAAGAGTAAGGAATATGATTCGATCAGTGTTCGAGGCCGCAGCTGTTGCACATACGGAGATGCATAATCCAAAATCGAGGGCCATGTATGGTGTAGATGTCATGTTGGACAACTGTTTTCAACCCAAGTTACTTGAGGTTTGTAATCGGAGCATTGGTCCTCTTCTGATTCTCCCTTGTCTCGACCAACGGGTTTTATCCGAACTTAAAATGCGTTTTTTATTTTATTATGATAAGATGCCATCCTTTGTTGTCCTATCAATAGTAGAGCAATATTCTTTGGGATGCTTGATTCTAAAATTATATTTGATTTGTATTTTCTTTCATGCAGGTGACTTACTGCCCTGACTGTACAAGAGCATGCAAATACGACATGGAACTTGTGATTGGAGAGGGAGGTGTTGCCAAAGGCTGTGACTTTATTAATGATGTTTTCAGGTGTCTCTTTTTAAACGAGATGTCACATGTAAGCCCGCTGTAATCTAGCCGTAGAGATTCTTATTTTAATGATCATATATAGCCAGTCGATGCCCCCAAGCCCGCCGCCTTTGATGGATGATGCCATAATGTTTTGAATGATCGTACAAGCCTTATGATTTATGAAGCATCCTAGGCGTAGACCAAAACAAGAAATTCCAAGTGGAAATTGCTGCGTAAATTTTGTTGGCTACATTTCCGATGATGGCTAATTCATCCAAAATCGTGTATTTTATTATAGGGTTAAGGTGCATTTTTGCCCTTAAAGTATGCGTCCAAGAACAATTTTGCCTCTAAAGTTTTCGGCGTAACAATGTTGCCCCTGAAGTTTCAAAACGGAGTAATGTTGCCCTCCGTTAAAAACCCTAACGGTCTAACGTGACCGTTAGGGTTTTTAACGGAGGGGCAACATTGCTCCGTTTTGAAACTTTAGGGGCAAAATTGCTACTTTTTTTGGGAGCAATATTGCCCCTAAAGTTTAAAAACGGAGCAATGTTGCCCCTCCGTTAAAAACCCTAACGTTGACCGTTAGGGTTTTTAACGAAGAGACAACATCGTTTAGAGTTTTAACTTCGGGGTAACATTGCTACACTTGAAACTTCATGGGCAAAATTGCTCGGGTGCATCATCTTTAAGGGTAAAAATGCACCTTAACCCTTTATTATAATGCTTTTGCAGTGAGGCCCGAGTTCACAAAATTGATATTTTCTTTTAATCCTTTTAGTTTGTTTTTCCTGATACCCCATGCTCATAAAAGTGGAAGTATTCACTAGTCAACACGAAGTTTAAATGTTAAGGAGGTCATTTATATGTGCTTGATTTGGGAGTTGTGTAATTTTTAATACTAAAATCTGTCAGTTAACTAACATCTTTAGTTTATAAGTAGGAACTACTCAAATACTTCGTCTGGTCCTATTATAAGAGTATTTTTGTAGTATAAATTGTACTACAATGTAGCAAGCAATGTAATTGCCTTTACAGATATATCATTTTTATGAAGATGATGAGTATGGAGAGAATGAGTAAGCGAAAATATATACGAGGAAATGAGCAGGGAAAAAAATCATAGATATATAATTAATTGAAAGTAAATAAAAAAAAAGTGCATAAAATTCTCAAACAAAAACAAGTTATTGCCTATACATAGGACCAAATTTATGAGATTGGCAAGGTAGTAAATGTGCTCGGTTAAAATTATAGGGTGATTAGTTGAATAGTTGGTTAAGGCTCTATTATATAAATGGACCAGTTATTGTATTTTAGTGTGTGTTGAATGTGGAATCCTCACCATATGTAGAGAGGGAGTTAATGTGGTCTCCCTCCAAGGGAGAGTTAACTTGGTCACTCTCTAAGGAGTTAACATGATCTCTTTCTAGGTTTTAGAGTCGCCGCAATTGGGTTACTCATTGGAAGAGCATGTTGCTCTTTGAAGTTAATACAATAAAATTCATCTTCTTTCACCATATTATTTCTCTAATCATTTTTGTTAACATGTTCCAATTTTATCCCTTGCAAGAGAACGGAAAAAGGTGACATATTAAATGCATGTTTGAAAATCATATTCTTTAATAAGAGTAAAATAAATAAATTTTATCAATTTAAAACACATTAAATGACCTCACTATGCAAATTAGCTAAATTTTATCAATTGAGGGGAGGGGTTTTTATTTTATTTTATTTTATTTTATTTTGGAGGGGGGGGGATTGCCCATAGGGTATTAAATATTTACCAAATCCCTCCCGGCTCTTCCCGCTTACGATAGTGCCTTCATCGTGAGCACGCAAAGCGAGGCGGACCCACGTTATATATAAGGGGGCAAGTGCCCCCCTGAATATGAGATTTTCTTTTAAAAAAAGAAAAAATTATACATATTTGAATGATTGTCCACCCTTAAATTAAATGCTCACCCTTAATACATCAAGACTGCACTTTGTAATCAGATGGGAGATGAATGATTATTTAGTGCCTCATATTGAAAAAGATGTATTTGATAGAATTAATAATAAGGCAATTATGATGGAATTCCATAAAATAAAGCCTAGAGTGATGACATTGTAATTATTTTTATTGTAATATACTTTTGTTATTAAAATATATGTACTTGAACTTATTGAGTACTGTAACATCCCAAATTTTGGGATTCTAAAATTTGAATAATATATGGAAATTAATTATGAAATTTTGGCTTAAAATAATCATGAGAATAATTATTAGAAATTTAGGTTTTTTTTTTTCCTTTGATTTATTTCAAGGAGAAGAATAAATTCAAATAAAGAATAATTGATGCCTAAAATTATAGAAATAATTTATGAGAATTAAATGGTGGAATTTTGGCCAAATGCTTAATTTTTTTTTTTTTGAAGATCAGAAATTTATTTCCTCGTAAAAAAAAATATAAATAATAATTTAAAGAAAATTGCAAGAGGTGAAATTTTGGAATGGGGCCATTTGATCATGTAACCCATAAGCCCAACATATTCATTTAACCAACCCATTAATATTCATTAAACCCAATCCATTGAGGTTTGCTTCAGCCATACTCCCTTACTAATCAGATAATACGTTTCAGCCCATTTGATGCAACACAACCCAAATATTCATTTAACCCAACTCATTACCTATTACATAAACTAGCCCATTTCAATTCCTATTCCCTGACCAACTATATTCATTAAACCAAACTTTTATCCTCTCGAAGACACGGGGAAAGAAACTGATTAAACACGCAAAGATTATATCAGCGCCATAACTCTCTCGTCATCATAGATTGCTTTCGGCCAGCGACTATTCACGCAAGACAAGAAAACCTGCAGCGCCATATCAGCAAACACAGATCTCTTCCCATACCCCTCGAGCACCACACCTATATCCACTGTGTATCTTTCCTTGGACCATCGTTCTCTCCCCTCTCGGACTGGACCTTTGGGTCTCTATATGTATGTGTGTATCCATGCTTTACTTCCTCCAGCCAAGTGAGTCCAAGACTGAGAAATAGTGGAAGCCGAGAGTGGGAAACCAAGAGAGAGTGAGAGAAAGGGTATTCTACAATCTCTTTTGCTCTGTTTTAAGAAGCCAAAAACAGGCGATTCGACAAGGAGTAACTTGACAAGCCACAACACATCATCGAAAAGCTAGTTAGGTAAGTATTTAAACTACAAGTTGCTGTACACTTAGGAAATAAGAAGGAAAAGCTTGTTGTTCCCTTTATATATATATATATATATATAGCATAGAGAGTTCCCTGTTTATAGAAACTAAAACAGAGGAGGTTTAACCTTTGTATATCCATTATAATAAACATAGTTTCCAGGAAGATTTAAACGCAACAACTACTGTTTATGAATATATATTTATATATATATATACACACACAGTTAAACATCTGCACATAGGAAATATTATTGATATAAAATCATGAAATATATACATACACATACCTGTTACATATCTATAAGAAGTGAATGAAAAACTTGTTGTGTGTGTGTATATGTATATTAGTTTGCCACCTGGTTTAATAGAAATAGAAATATGTTTCCATAGTTTCCTGCTATTTTATTTTACTCCCAGGTAGAAATTAACGTAGAAAAGTTAGACACACACACTTATTTGTAGTTGTTGTCATGTTATAATAAATAGGAGTTAAAGTCAGCTTTCATGAAGACATCAAATGTGAGTACTTGAAAAAGCCAGTGAAGTACGGTACATGGATATATATATATATACACACATATGGTTTGTGAGCTAATGTCAAAGTCAAACCCCTTTTGAGTCCTAATATATACTGACATACGCAAATCCCTGTACAATGAATAGAAAGCAAATGGTCTTTTGTTTATGTATTAAGAAAAAAAAAAGTATATATTAAGGTTGTTATTACATATATATTAGTGCTCAACGTGGTAAGGGTTGCTATTGATACATATATATGTATGATTTGGGAAAAATAAATAAATAGTAATAAATATTGTTGTTGTTGTTGTTGTTGTTGTTATTATTATTATTATTATTAAATGAGAACTAATAATGAATAGTAAAATAATAATAAATAATAAAGAGAGTTATTAATTAATAATAAATAGAAAGGAGAATTAACATTTACAATGGTCTCCCTTACTTTTTTTTAGTACCATCATAATTTGCCCATTTCAAGCATTTCAAATTTATTATTATAATTTGTATATTTTTAATTTTATTCAAGCATTTCAAATTTATTATTATAATTTGTATATTTTTAATTTTATTCAAGCATTTCAAATTTATTATAATTTGTATATTTTAATTTTATTCAAGCATTTCAAATTTATTATTATAATTTGTATATTTTTACTTTTATTCAAGCATTTCAAATTTATTATTATAATTTGTATATTTTTGATTTTATGAAATTATAAGTTATAATTTTTATTAGTGTAGAGTTTTAAAGAGTTATTAATGATTAGTAAATTGGTTTTCGTAGATTGATTTTTGGCGTGTGTTTGAGCTCTTGAATTAGGAGCAGTGTGATAATAGTTAGTTTCGGCAAAAGGTAACCACTTTCCACTTATTATGTGTATTAGTATGTTGTTTGTGAGTATTTTATGAACTGATTATTATCTTAATAAAAATTGTCTTGCGGAACCTTATGATTTGAATTGTGAATATATACATATTTATTTATTTATTTATAAGAATTGAGAATTTTGATATTATGATATTCATTATGATAATTATGGAAAGGGTTGAATTGGGAGGAAATGAAGTAATATATTCCACCACGTGGTGAGGCCTCCATTAATGCATGATGGTTGGCTTTATATTATCCCACTTGTTCAATGAGGGACTGGCCCACTAGTTCAATGAGGGCATACGACACCCCACATGTTCAATGAGGGAAAAGGCCCATGGTCCGGGACATGTGCTCGAGGATTTTGGCCGGTCCTCATCACATGACCAAGTGAGCTTTTTGAGTAACCAAGTAACATGGATGTAACTTAGCCCATGGGTCTAGTCGGAGGAAATAAGGCGGTTCGGTTGGATTGGTGGGAGGCATCTTGGGAATTGTGTTGATGAAAAACTGTTATACATAATTTCGATATGAAATTTTGTGATGTGGATATTGGCAAATTATATATATTATTCTTTCTAAAATACTTTGTTATATAAATTGTTCCACACGGCACCTCACTAGCACATATTAGTATTCGTAATGAGTTGGATTGATGGTTACCACATTTTTCCGGGTGATAGTTCGTCCGGTCCATCGGGAAAATTTGGAAGCTTAGGCTACTCCTTCGACATGTAGTGCTTCCATCTTCTGGTATACGTTGGATGATTGTATATTGCCACGTTAGAGCTCATTTTGCATACTCTGATTTACTTTTGTATATTTTGGTAAATGATGGGCATTACTTAGTGGTTAATGAACCCTTAATTGGTTATTATGTTAGGTAAATTTTGAGGACGTTATAGTACCCACCCTTCATTATAATTTATGTAATCGCATTTCTAACCGCACTTAGCCTTGCTTTTCTAAATGACATGTTTGTAAAATAATTGCCTCCTTTATTACATCATCGGTGTTCACTTGATTTCATGAATATTTTTTTTTATATTTTTTTCTTTTCTTGTTTATGTTCTTTTGTTTTTTAATGCATTTAAAACTTTCCTTTTAAAAAAAAAAATCGGCGCGAAGACCGAATCCCCTGCCAATGGTGCCCCTTCAATAATTTTCTGGATCCGCCCCTGCGAACCAGACGCAACAAGGAGTGTTTGGAGGTAGCAGCGGAGAATAAAAGCAGCTATCCTCACGGGCAACGATCTCGACCCACAGGTGAATGGATCCTTCGACCTTCACAGGCGACGATCTCAACCCACAGGCGATGATCCTTACCCCTCGCTAACTGATTTGCCATTTCATCTGGTCCTTCAAGAATCGATTTCCTCTTGTCCTTCGCTTATCAATTTCGACCCACAAGCGATGATCCTCACCCCTTGCTAATTGATTCACCATTACCTTGATTTCCTCTTGTTACGGACCGATACTAAGGCCCAATGCCACGAGGGCCCAATGGAGGGCATATCCACCATAACCGTACGCCTATGATATAGGAAGACCCCGGTGATCCAGTTACTAGCATCGTGGGCGCACCCACACTACCGTTGCGTTACGTGCGCCCCCACCAAGTCATCATGGGGATCATGCCCGACCATGATCACCATCACGTGACCTCTATAAATACGAGACAAGATAACCGGGTGAACGGGTTCTAACTCAGACTTATTACTTTCGTCACACCTTTGTGCACACACACCACCCCCTATATTGTGTACAGTGATCCCAACCTCCTCTGGATATCTCCCTCTTAGATATCTAGAGCGAGCCCTTTGATCCAACATCAAAGTACCAGTCCGAGACTGGACATTAATGTTCTACACCAGCACATTGGCGCCGACCGTGGGGATCGCTAAATTACGATTCCCGTGACTACCGATGGCTCACACAAGAAGCAACAGTCGGAGTATCCAGCCTAATCAACCACAGGCGGAGGCAAGCAAGCCACACGATCAAAGTACATCCCACCGAGGAGGAGCTCCTGAGGGCTAAATGTCAGATACGGCCTCCTCTCCTCCTGATGCCAACAAAACACAAGGCGCGACGGCCACAGATACCCCGGCTTCAAGCCCGGATGTCCGCATTCTGCAAAAAACTCAGGGTCGATCCTCAGAAAGTTCGAGACTAAGGAGAGGCAGGACGAGCTTCAGCGCCAAGAGGATTTTAGAGTGATCCAGCAGATGATAGATGACCAGCTCGAAAGATTCCAAGATTGGGTGCACCAAGGTGGCCGAGAAGGATCACGCGGAAAAAAGAAAGTGATGCGGGATGATAGCGGTCCGTCTCACGGCTCGAGAATCGGTGTCCGTCCGAGAAACCGGGGCCGAAAGCCGAAGATGAAAGTGCGCCTAGGGAAAACAGCGGGAAGAAGACGAAAGCCGAGGTAGGGAGAGGAGATCCGGTCTCGGACGTCGGAAGGAGAAGACAGAGAAGTCGCCAGGATACCACGGTCTCGAGGAGGGTTCAGGTCGTAGTGGGTGTCGTTCCGGTAAAGGGAAACTCCCACTCCACGTCCTCTCCTTCGGGCCCTTTCAAAAACCAGAGCCACTGTCCAGGTTTAGCTTCGACTTTAAAGAAAGCCGTCTTAAAATGCTTGAAGGAGTCCGAGAATGCACTCATTAATTTCCTATCCGGGTCCACACGAAAGGAAACCAACCCCTTCAATCTCTCTTCTTTCTTGGATGTCCGGGAAGTAAAAGGGCCAAAATAGTGGAAAAACAACGAGGTGGTGCAAGGAATGGGGACCGGAAAGGAAGAGCACAGGCGCTCGAA
Source organism: Acacia acuminata (assembly GCA_019022655.1). NCBI lineage: Eukaryota > Viridiplantae > Streptophyta > Magnoliopsida > Fabales > Fabaceae > Acacia > Acacia acuminata. Next base: position 170,460 of record JAFJYI010000071.1, read on the forward strand.
GGCCACTAAGTAGGCCCATCCGTTGGGATGGAGCTGAGAGGGTGCTAGCCGCAGAGCCATCAGCGCCGACATTTGAAACTGGCTAAAAGGAAAACGAACTTTAACACGGGTCAGATAGTCTCGGTAAAAGAAGAAGAAGTTGGTGCGCCCCACCGACCGAGTAGAGCATATAGGCTCGTCCGCATCCGGAGGACTGACAGTATAGCCTTCCATCTCGGGAAGTTTAAGACGAGCAATGTCGACCTTAGACATCAGCGACCGTGTCTTTAGGATCTCATGGGATACCCAGAATACTGTCTACATAGCACCTCGGGAGGACTAGAAGAGTTCGACTCCCGGGTCGGATTGGATCTTGTGTGGAGAAAGCGTGAAGCCATTCACCTATAAGCAAAGTAAAAAATGCTAGGATCAGCAAGAGAAAAAAATACCTGACTGAAGTATATTGGCATGCAGAAAAACAAGTGGACCCGGGGGACGGAGATTGCCAGAAGAAGGATTGGAAGGAGCCAAATGGCGGCAAGAACCTAAGATAAAGGAAGCACGGGAATCTTCGCCCGGGCGATGAGGAAGGAGCCTTCGGCGAGACAATCCCCAGGGGCCGAGGTATCCGGAGGATGGGCATCCGAACCCCAAGCCAAGGGGGAACGGTAGAAATTAAGGGGTCGAGCGGAGAGCGCGTCGTCCTCTGCACGAGCCACACTACTCGGTCCAGCAGGTTCCAACTAAACGCTTGAAGCGGCTTCGTATCGAGCACGAACCGGCGGATCGGATTCGGGCCGAACGATAGCGGATCGAGACCGGATACACTCCGTTGACCGAGATCCTCCCCTTAGCACGGTTGCCAACCTTTCTTCCTTGGAAAGTTCGAACCGAGAATCCAATAGGAGGTACGGGGGTAACGGACACGCAAGGCTTCCTCTTCCTCAAGGGTTAATGGTGGATTTGAAGGGGGTAAGCGATTACTCCCAACCATCGCCAAAGAATAGAAACCTAGAAAGGCACAAAAGGGTATGTGAAGAAGGGGAAATAAGGGGAAGGATCGTCAAAGATATGTTGGGGCTACAAGACAGTGAAAGGGGTTTCGACCTTAGAAAAGAGACGAAGCTACCAAGGAAGTCTACCTTAAAATCGCCACGACGAAAAACTAACCGGTAAAAACAAACGGAAACCATTAAGTTACACCAGTCAAAAAGCAGGAGAAGGCAATATACCAGAAGTACTGGAGAAGGAGCGAGCGCGAACGGAGATGTGAGAGCGCGGGAGCAGGCGATTGCAAAAAATGGCAGAGAGTAGAGAAAGAGAAAATGAAATGGTAGAGATGGTGAAATGAAGAAAATGGAGGGAAATATGATTCGTATAGGCTCGTGGGTAACTGAAGTGACGGGGACAGAAGCGTCTTTTCACCCGATCAAGGAAATGGCGTATCGCGTGTGCAGAGAGCATTAAATGCGCACGAAGATCAATGCATGGAGTGGCGCGGCGGTTGCGAGGCACTCGCCAATACCGAGTCGCCGGATGTCGGGGGCAATGATGGCGAATGCGGAAAGTCCCTCGCATCAAAAAAGAATGAATTCACCCGTAACCGGCCCGGCGTAGCCGAGAACACCTCGGTAAGTAACATATATCTCCGGCTCGGATATATTCATTACACGAAGCCTCGGATAACTGGCTCGAAGAGGTTACCTCGGCTCCTTGAGGTTCCACCTCGGACTCTCGAAAGGTTAACATAGCTCAGCCAATGAAGCTAGCGGGGGACATAGGACATCTCGGTAGCTCGGAACTCCCGACCTACCGAGCTGGGGGCAACTGTTACGGACCGATACTAAGGCCCAATGCCACGAGGGCCCAATGGAGGGCATATCCACCATAACCGTATGCCTATGATATAGGAAGACCCGGTGATCCAGATTACTAGCATCGTGGGCGCACCCACACTACCGTTGTGTTACGTGCGCCCCCCACCAAGTCATCATGGGGATCATGCCCGACCATGATCACCATCACGGTAACCTCAATAAATACAGAGACAAGATAACCAGGTGCACAGGTTCTAACTCAGACTTATTACTTTCAGTCACACTGTGCACACACACCACCCCCTATATTGTGTACAGTGATCCCAACCTCCTCTGGATATCTCCCTCTTAGATATCTAGAGCCAGCCATTTGATCCAACATCAAAGTACCAGTCCGAGACTGGACATTAACGTTCTACACCAGAACACCTCTGATTCGCCATCTCATGTTGTTCCGATGAATTGTTTTCTCCATCTAGAAGGAACCGGGAGAAAGAAAACGATTTTTGTTGAGGGGTAGTTATAGAATATTGAAAAAATTTCATGGGCAATTTGGTCGATATGAGATAGAGCTGGGAATTAGGGCTGGCCTTATAGGGCCCAAAAGTTATTATTCCAAATTTTAACATTTTTCTTCCATTTTTTTCCAAAGAAATATAATTAGCAAATTACAATAATTAAAGTTTTAATTTATCAAATTAATGTCGTCAACATTAATATCCAAACAATATGAATTGTCTAACAAATAACTACACTCACTAATTCGTAATCAAAAGCAAACTATTGTTTACAAATAACTCACATAAAACATAAGAAGCATATCACTAAGTAACATTAGTACAATAACTATTATTGTCATCTTCTTCGCTATTATCATCAATTTCAAAGACAAGTCTGTGAGTGTGAATGATATTTTCGAAGAAAAAAAGGAAAGAGACTGAGATTGAAATTTTTAGGGTTCTCACTTTTCAACTCTCAAGTTTAGGTAGGCTAGGTAATTAAAAAAATAAATAAATAAAAATTCTCAGCTCTAATATGAGATAAAAAAATTTAACTCCTCTAATTTTCAAGCCCAAATTTCCTTGAAGGGCTAGGGTTTAAATGGGCAAACTCGACCCACTCGACCCAATTTCTCAGCTCTAATATGAGATAAAAAAAATTCTTTCTCCCCTACTTCCTCCCGCTAAACCAAACACACCCTAAATGACTTAACTATGCAAATTAGCTAGTGTCGTCTTATATTTTGGTCCATAGGGACTGTTGTTTAATTCTTTAACCCAAGATTTATTAGTTTTTAAATTAATTAATTTGAAATTTATCGTTTGGCCTTTTATTTTATCTAAAATAATAAATATAGGTAATAACGTACTATTAATTTTTTTGCCCACACAAAACATAATTATAAATGGTTTGACAGAGTTTGACAACAAATCGGATTTAATCATGAACCTTAACTGATTCAATAATGAGATGCGGTTTTCAATGTCTGGATGAGCCTTGGTTTTTTTATTTTTCAAGGAATGTCAAAACGATATTAATAAGCTTACAGAAATTAGAGAGTACCACAAGAAAAATCACACCGAGTATTTCTAAAAACGTTTAAAAAAAAAAACAAAAAAAGAAAGAGGGAAGGGGAGCTAGAAAATAAGTCAAAAAAGATCTGAGCATAACTGTAATATCTTAATTCTTATGTAATATCCTTGCAGACGATAATGTAATACCCTAGACCCCTTGAATCGAATGGCCTCTTGACAAGAAAACCTACGTAAAATTGAAAATTGGGTGTTGATGTTCAATCCGCTTTGCAACAGAGTTTTCGATGAATCAGAAGACATGAAGTGAGAATTCTAATGGAAGCAACATTCCATGCATTTCCCGGTCAAGTGATTAAGCTCCATGCTCAGAAGACGGTTCAGCTGATGGATGGGGTTGATTTCCTAGCAAAGAAATTTTCCTTTGCAACTCAAGAGTTGACATCCGCTCCGCCTCCAGGGCTCGTTCAAGCTTCAATATGCCATAAATATTATATAAGGGCCTCTATTTTTAACAAGGAAGACTGAAGCTCGAAAAGTAAGCTAAGACTGCTTGTTTTGCTGAATTTCACAATCATCTGTCGTTAACCATACCTTAGCTGCACGGGTGCTCCATTCTCCTAATATAGCTCTGAGTCTTTCATTCTCCTCTACATACTGTTGTGTTTAGTGGAAATTTTAGTGTAAGCACCTGACAGTCAAACGACTTTTAAGTTAGCTGAAGACACTAGTTCACCAACTAGATACCTGATTGTTGGTTGTGCGAACCCGCAATATCTCCGAGTCCCTCTCAGCAATCAAAGACCGAGCAAGCCTTAGTTCAGATTGTAATTGATTCATCTGTAATAGCATATCCCAGTTAGGATCCTTTTGAGCAACAGAGTAGAGTCAAATAACCTCTCATACTGTATCGTTACCCCTAAATTCAAGCTCCTGAATCGTATATTTGTTATATTCTGAGGCCATCAATTGCTTCATCTCAGCACAGGGATTACCATGATTACAATAAAATTTGAACAACTTGACCTTTACTATTATGTTTTGTTACTTGTGTTGGAAAACACCAACTCTTCCCTCTCCAATGACTCCAACCCTTAATATAGAATTGTCTTCATGTTGGCGCTATCCTATATGAAGTTTGGATGACATAATCTATTCTCCCACAAGCAGGGACTGTTAGGCCTAACGGAACAATCATAAATAACATCCAAGACTTCATGAAAGTTTTAAAGCATAACAACTTGATTGAAGAAATTAACATAACCATCAGCTAAAAGAATAAAGCAAAACTCATCATAAAAGGCCTCACATATATTATTATGGATCTTGTGCAAGATGACTGAGGCTGTTATATAAATGCAGCAACATTCATTCATCGTATCAAGGCCACTGAAAACTAGGGAAAGACAGATACTACCTCAGCAGAAAGTGTCCGTAATTCCTGATCCCGAGCTGCTAATAAATGAGCAAGATCAACCTGCAAAAGAAGTAATTTATTCTCTGCCGTAAAGAGCAGGAAAAAAACAGAAAAACAGAAAAACATGCATAAGGCGTGACAGGTCTTCACTGAGAGCTTAAACTGAAGGTTGCAACCAATCCTCCATTCATGTGCTTAAAGGGATGAATAGTAGGATTAAACTCAAGTCAAAATTTTCTAGTTTTATCAGTTAAGCATCCTCCTAGCTAAGCACTTGCATCAATTAAATAAGACTTGACAAGGTAATGGTGAAATTGGTGGAGATATTATACATAGGATACAAACTGGGTGGTTGAAATGGCGGAAGGCATCAGGAGTCATTTGTGACCGCAAGGCACCTACTAGGCTTTAAAGGAAGTTTTATCAAACTACTATAAGACTAGCGATACTATGTGGTAGTGAATGTTGGCATGGAAAGGACAAGAGCAAGGAGTTGGGATAGTTAACTAACTTCATGGTTCTGAAGGAGTGGTTGATATATCCCTAAACTTGCAGAAAAATGTAACTTTTCAATTTTGCCCTTCACTGAAATTAGTGACCACAATAAAGTACTATCCAGGAATTAAAAGCATGCTAACAATTTGTTGCAATTAAGGAGGGGCAACATTGGGAAAAAATTAACTACTACATCTTTGCCCTACATTTAGGACCAAGTAGGGCTTTAAAACTTTGCCCTATAATTAGGTCTGGAGGGAGTTTTTTTATTTAAAAAAAAAAAAGGAAAAAAGTTCTTCAAAAAGGGCGCTCACTATCATGGAACGTACAAGAGTGGACGCAAATTTGTTATGTGCCCAGGTGTCAATAACAATTTAATTAAGCATGGATCAATTTATTCTGACAGTTAATAGCACTTCCCTACCCACATCACAAGACTGCATAGGTGACTAGACAATGTGATAAAGTACTGGATTAGCAGAAGATAATGGAAGTTGAGGAAAGTTAGAGATTTTAGGAATTAATATTTAATTAATTGCGTATGTTTATATTATATTTTATTATTATCTTTGGGAATTAAGAAATAAGAGGATTTATCTTTTATTATTATATTTAGGAATTAGGAAATAAGAGGAATATCTTATTAGATAAGATTTAGTCGTTAGGATTTATGATTATTAGTTATCTAAATCTTACATTTAGATATATTTTTAGATTTCGCATTTGAATTTTGAATAGAGTCTACCCTCTGTAAATCATTATAAATAGGCCTAGTGCCTCATCAATAAAGTGTCGAATATTCGAAGAGTAATTGGTACGGGAGATTCTCCTTGGACTTTAATAGTTCGATAAGTTACAGATTCAGGCTCATCTACTATTAAGAATGTGGGCTGATTTAGAGAAGAGGCGAGATTCTTGCCTACTCTCTATCTCAGAGGGGCTGTTCTTAGAGAGCTGGTGAGATTCTTACTTCTCTTTAGAAACAGAGAAATATATTATTTCCAAAGTTCTCTTTACATTCCCATTCACATTTATCAATACCATAATCAGTATCTTATCACAATGCATACCAAGGCAAGCTTCTTTCTTGAAAAAAATAGAAGTGGGGCTAAACCAAGCTGATATCATATTGTAATAAAAGCATTTTCAAACTTCGTTAATTTAGTTGATTAGACGAGCAGCATTAACCATTAGTGGTACTAGCCGTTTAGGAGGCATTAGCCGTGTCTAATGTCATTAATGAGCCTTAGGGTGATAGATGCCCCTATTTTAATGAACTCCCCTAATGCCTGTATATATGACAAGGTATCTCTATAGTAAATCAGATCTGCGTTGCTAATAACATTTCGCACTATTCAGATTAACTCTACTCTCTACTTTATTCTACTTCTCTTCTTCTTCAACCGTCTAATCTTCTATACCCTAATCCCCACTTCTATTACATTCATATTACAATTAGATATCAGAGGCATCAGAGCTTTCAGGTCTTGGCCTTGGTTATTGGCTCTTCACTTCCGCTGCTGAATGGTAGAGACAAGACCCCAGGAAAATTCAAGAATTATGGAGGAAACTCAGGAAAGACCGCAATCTATTGAGCAGAGGCTAGGGACTGTCGGCGCTCTCAATGAAACTATTGAGACTCTCCAAGAATCGGTGCAGGGCTACAGGGAAGAGCTGCAAATGGTTCAGAGGGGGATGTAATAGATCATGGAGGTTGTACTTCTAACTAGAGAAATTAGAGCAATTGCTCTTACGTTACAGCCTCACAACCACCATGGACAGCCAAAAATCGCAGAAAGTCAAGAATTTCAACATCGCAGAAATGGCTGGCAGCGTCCTACTCAATTTCCTAAAATGGAATTCCCAAGATATTCGGGTCAAGACATTGATACCTGGATATTGAAGGTCGCGCGATACTTTACATTGGATGGAACTCCAGAAGCGGCGAAGATAACGATGGCCTCCATGCGCCTTGATGATGCTCGATTCTCATGGCATGTGGCATTAGAGCGACGCGGACGTGTTCCTCCTCCATGGGTTGAATACTCGGTCTTGTTGAGAGACACCTTTGGGCAACCGTATGAAACCCCAATGACAGATTTTACTCACCTCAGACAAACCGGCTCTTCGGCCAAATTCAACACCCAGTTCGATTCAATCACGGCGAAGCTGGATTTGACCGAAGCATACCTTGTCAAAGCCTATGTGGGGACTCTCAAGGAGGAGATCTCTGATTCGGTCCAATTGTTTAACCCAAGAACGTTGCAAGAGGCGTGCCGACTAGCACGCTCACAAAGAGAGAGCTGTCAATATGAATTCGCTGTTTTATTCAGCGCCTTCCCCGTCAAACACCCCCAAGTGAATCTTTCTCTAATGGGACTCAGCAAAAAGACCGTTTTGTCCAGCAGAACCAAGGAAATTCCAGTGTCGTCCCTAAAACCATTACTCGACCAGTCAAGGCTCTTACTGCAGAAGAAGAAGCAGAGCACCGAACCAACAATTTATGCTTCTTTTGCCATGGGAGATTCTCAAGGGATCACAAGTGCCCACAAAGGCAGAAGATGCAATTACACTTGGTCCTGCTAGATGAAGAAATTGAGGATACCGATGCTGCAACTATAATTCCAGAACCTGAAATCGATGCTGAAACAGAGCACGCACTCATCTCCTTGCATGCCATAGATGGAACAGAGCATGCAGAATCTGAGGGTTTTGGGTACTGCTGGAAAACTTCCTCTAAAAGTCCTAATTGATAGTGGAAGCTCACACGACTTCTTAAACTTTGAAACAGCCATGAAATTGGGTTGGCAAGCTCAAGAAACACCTCCTTATGTTGAGATAGCCGGTGGAGGTAAATTCAAAATTCATGGTGTTTGGCATGGATTTAGATGGAAAATGCAAGGTTTAGAATTCGTTTTTGATCTTCAAATCATTGAATTGCTACACACCTACGATATGGTGCTGGATTTGCAATGGCTTTAAAGAATGCCTTTTGGGACTATGAATCACTCCCAATGTATTTTTGAAAAAATGGGCAGCTAGTGAAGCTATAAGCTAATAACCCTCATTCCTTGAAGATTGTGGCACCAAAAAGAGTGAAATCAAGCTGCCTAAAGGAAGAACAAATGTACCTCATGCAGCTAGTTGAAGTTCAAGGAGAAAGGATGAGTTGCTTTGCCATTAAGGATGCTGAACATAAGCTGCCAGCAGAGACTCAAGGAGTACTAAAGGCTTTTCAAGCCGCTGTATTTGATGAGCCTAAGAGCCTTCCTTCACTTAGAGAAGGCCACAACCATTCTATTGTCATAGAAGATGGCACAAATCCTATTTCCTTGAAGCCATATAGGTACCCGGCTGCACAAAAGAATGTAATTGAGAAATTGGTTGCTGAATTTCTTGAAGCCGGCATTGTGCAAGAGAGTTGCTCTCCATTTTCAGCACCAATAGTCCTTGTCAAGAAGAAAGATGGGTCTTGGCATATGTGTGTGGACCATCGGGAGTTGAACAAGAAGACTATCAAACCAATATCCTATCCTCCAGTTGAGGATTTGTTTGATGAGTTGAGCAAGGCTAGATGGTTCACAAAACTTGATCTAAGGGCCGCTTATCATCAAATCTGGATGGTGCCGGAGGATGCTTATAACACTACTTTCAAGACTCATCCGGGACACTATGAGTGGCTAGTAATGCCATTCGGTCTTACTAATACTCCGGCAACCTTCCGGGGAGCTATGAATGATATTTTCCGCCCTTATTTAGAAAGATTATTTTAGTCTTTTTTTATGACAACTAATTTATCGTCCATCACTTGCAAATCATCGAGAGCACTTGAGGATCGCTTTGCACACAGTGCAGCAACATCACTATTTCGTTCAGGAAAGCAAGTGTACTTTTGCTGCTAGAAGTGTGGAGTACTTAGGGCACATCCTTGGTAATGGAGTAGTAGCAACCAACCCTAAGAAAATACAAGCCGTTGCAGATTGGCCTCAACCTACTACTGTGAAGCAATTGAGAGCATTTTTGGGGTTAGCTGGCTACTACTGGCATTTTATCAAGAATTATGGCACAATTGCAAGGCCCTTGACTCTCTTGTTGAGGAGAAACACTTTTCTATGGTCTGAACCTGCAACTAAAGCCTTCAACCGCCTAAAGCAAGCATTGGCTCCGGTTCTTGTTCTTCCTGATTTCACCAAACAATTTGTGGCGGAATCCGATACATGTGGAGTTGGTATAGGTGCTGTTTTGATGCACCAAGGACAGCCTCTTGCATTCTTTAGCAAAGGGCTCTCTCCACAGCACCAGAATCTTTAAGTTTATGAGAAGGAATTGATGGCGGTGGTACTAGCAGTGCTCCATTGGCACCAATATCTTGAAAGGGGCAAGTTTATCATTCAGACTGACCAACAAAGCCTTAAATTCTTGTTGGGTCACAACTAAAGACACCATTTCAGATGTTCTGGGTTGCAAAACTTGCCGGCTTCGACTATGATATTGTCTACAAGAAAGGGGTGAATAACGCAGTATTATATGCACTTCCTTGCCTTCCCAAGCAGCAACTAATGCAAATAACCTACAGCACTACCTCACCGGAATTGTTGCAACAAGTGAAGGATAGTTCAAATGAAGATGACTTCACTCATTCGCTACTAGAAAAAGTGCAACAAAATGAAGGAGTGTGGAGTCCCTTCACTTGGGATGGTACTCTTCTACGAAGGAAAGGCAAATTGGTTGTAGGCAAGGTAACTACACTAAGGTTGCAGATTCTAGATTGGCTACACTCAAGTCCTCAAGGAGGCCATTCGGGAATCCAAGCTACCTATCAACATAGTAAGGGTCTCTATTGGTGGAAGAAGCTAATGAATGATGTTCTGGAGTATGTCAAGCAATGTGACACATGCTGTAGATGTAAATATGAGAGTACGGCTTCTCCAGGGTTGTTGCAGCCTCTACCTATACCTAGTAGCGTGTAGGAGTTGATTGCTATGGATTTCATTGAAGGTCTTCCCAAGTCACAAGGGAAGGATAATACATGGGTAGTAATCAACCGAATGAGTAAGTACGCCCATTTTATACCACTCGCTCACCCATTTTCAGCCTCTACCTTGGCATAACACTTTATGGATCAGATTTACAAGCTTCATGGTGCCCCGGCTGAAATTGTGAGTGATCTTGACTCTCTTTTTATTAGTAGCTTTTGGAAGGAATTTCTACGTGTGTTGGGTGTGAAGCAAAAGCTTTCTACTGCTTATCACCCTCAAACCAATGGGCAATCGGAAGTGCTTAATATGGTGTAAGTGTTGGGAGAAGACTAAAGATCAGGCTACGTGGATTTCACACGCAGAACAATGGTACAATACAACATACCACACAACAACAAAGACTACACCATATGAGTTGCTTTATGGGACACAACCTCCACTACATACTCCTCATTTGCCCCACAATTCAATGCTAGAATTGGTATATTGTAGCTTCATGGCAAGAGAAGTTCTAGCACTTTTGAAGCATCATCTGCACCATGCCGCAGACTTGATGAAGCAAAAGGCCGATTTGCATAGGACAGATTGTGAATTTCAGGTTGGACAGTGAGTGTTTTTTAAGCTAAAGCCCCATAGGCAAATATCTACCGCAACAAGAGCTTCTTAGAAGTTAGCTCCTCGTTTTATGGGCTGTATAAGGTGATAGAGAAGATTGGGGCAGTAGCATATAAGCTGGAATTACCACCGGAGTCCAGAATTCACCCTACTTTTCATATTTCACTATTGAAACTATGTCCTGATCCTATTGTGAAGCCTAGGCATTCTCCCATTGAATTTCCAGAGTTGCCTCCAGCCATGGAACCAGAAAGAATTCTGAACCAGAGGACAAAGAAGCGACAAAAGAGGGTGATTAAGTTTTGGTCCAACAGAAGTGCTTGCCAAACGAAGAAGCCTCTTGGATGGCCCTCTACTCTTTTCAACAACAATATCCTACTTTTGTAGTTCCTAATCCTTGAGGTCAAGGATGTTTTTTTTTTTTGGGGGGGGGGGGGGGGGGGGGGGTTATTAATATGATATTGTAATAAAAGCATTTTCAAAGAAAGTTAGTTTAGTTGATTAGACGAGCGGCATTAACCATTAGTGGTACTAGATGTTTATGAGCAGTACTGGCCAAACAAGGCCTTAGCTGTGTCTAATGACTAATGAGCCTTAGGGTGATAGGTGCCCCTATTTTAATGAACTCCTCTAATGCCTATATTTATGGCAAGGTAGCTCTATTGTAATTCAGATTTGCATTGCTAATAATATTTCGCACTATTCAAATTAGCTCTACTCTTTCTCTTCTTCTTAAACCCTCTAATCTTCTATACCCTCGTCCCCAATTCTATTACATTCATATTACAATTAGATATCACAACCCTATGGGATCGAAGTTGCAACCTCCCCCATACTTGAGGAGCATCTTTGCTACTAGGGTAATGTGCCAAGCACTAAAAGGCAGACAATTTAGATAGTTGTCTAGCTACTTTTAGCATATACAGAATAAAGGAGATTCATCAGTTCTATCAATAATTTAAGAATATAAATACTTTCCACAGAAAAGCTACATTTAGCCGGGAATGTTTTGAGTAAAGAAAATGTGGTGCAGACTTAAATGACATAAAAATAGTATTTTATATTAAAACACAAGGTTTACATCCCAGATTCTCCAGACAAGAATGCCTTAATGTATGCATATTCCAATGCTACTCCACTCGTATAATCAAATTTGATATTAAACTATAGAATTTCCATAATTAAATAATACCGCATTAATTGTTCTGACAAGATATGACCACAAGAGCAAATGCTAACCAAAATCTATAAAAAAAAAATTATAAATTCAGGCGGAAATGATAAGATAAAATAGTTTATTCAGGGTCATTATCACCTGTGGCGCACTACCGTCATCAGTTCTTTCATATTTACTTAAACACTCTTGCAGTCGAAGAATCTGCAAGACCAAAATGTTGATGGAAAACCATTTATATAATTCACTTTAAATATATAATCATTACCAGTGTAATGAACGCTTCAAATTACCATATACCTCCTCACTCAAAAAATGAAGATTTTCCCTCTGATATTGCAGCAAGGCCATTTGCTGATCAGAAAGCCTTCCACCATCATGGTACCTATTAAACCAAAGTATTCTCATTACAATGTTAACAAGCAGCCCAATACAGCACAATTTTGAGCTTGTACACATAAATTACATCAGCTGCCATTGGCATAAGATGGAAGGCTATGTCATCAAGCATAATGCTATGCAAACATAGTTTAATGATGATAGTTTGAAACCAAGGATCGAGAGTAATGAATTAAAACAATGAAAAATCAAAGTTGCAAAGTGTTTGCCTTAGACCCTCCAAAGAACTTGATGGTTGGAGTGGAGAGTACAAGGACTTCAGAACATCAGGCTGTGAGTTTAACGAATTGTACTGGTGTATGTAACCTGCATGCACCATAAATGCACATAGGAATTGTTAGGTGAAAAAGTCACAACAAACGTGAAATATAATCTTCAACCAGACATAGATTAGAACCTTTCCCGTCTAGCATTCCAGGTTGGTTGTCTCAAAATTTAAGGGCATAAATAGTTTCAAAAAGTTGATGAAATCATATAAGCATATGTAAAAGATAGCCCACTGGATGATAGAAGAGAACTTACGAATGCAGATTCCAGATTCCTGAGACGCATGCTGCTCAGCATGCCCCCCAGCCCATCACAGTCAACCTTAATTAAATGATCTCGATGGAAGCACATGTTCCATCACCCGAAACACACTAATTCACTTATGTTGAACATGTTCGGCTCCATTTCTCTGCACAATGACAGAGTCCATAGCAGCCATTAATTGCCAGGAAATTTCAGCCATCTATTTTCAAACCCAGTAAACTCTTGCTGCAAGTCAGATCAAAAAAATAAAAAGAGTCAGATCCTCTGATGGGTTGAAACAGCAATGCCATATCTGCAGCAGTGATGCATTGCAGCAACCAGTGACTGAAGTAGCAAGGTGCAACAGCAAAAGGTTGCAGAAACTTCAACTTCGGCCTCACATTCAAAAGGAGTTATCTGAAGGCGACAAAATGCACCATCTAGGACATGCAGCAAGCATTTTATAAGGTAAAGAAAATGGATGGCTGGATTTTCTTGACAATGGATGACTACTATAAACTCCTGTCATTATGCAAAAAGAAAAGAAAGCCAAAACCTACCATTTCAATATAAATGAAATGTTCATTTTAGGAGATGCAACATATGGCTCTGGATGGGTTATTTGATCAAGTGGACAATTATGGTGAGCTGAATAGCATGTGTCAGAGGAAAAAAGGAATTTGCATCTGAGAACCTATGACCAGGCAAAAGTAGGGTGAGCCCCAATATTTAAAGATCTTCATTAAATTGGTAGGGTAGAATGATAACCAGGTTTTTCATTCCCCATTAATATAGAACCATGGCTCCAGTCTCTCAAACAAGAACATGGTTGAGATGCTGGAGAAAGTGGTCCAAAATATGAAACCCATCACCAGCTATTGGGACAGAAAATATGTAGGGCCACGGGCCGCCTATACAAAATCAATGGGCTATATCAGCCTCTAGGTGGCTTTAGGACCAGACCATGATTCACGCAATTTTAGGGAATGCTGTAGAATTCACCTCATGGCCCAAAGGAAAAGTCCAACCCGATTAAGAAACTTTTTCTCAAACCCATTAACATTGATGAGGTGGGTATGAGCTTCTCTAATTACATAATGAGGGCTTATCACAACTGGCCACCCATTCTCAGCCTTTTTTATACGCAAAGTAACAGTAAAAAATGCCATGCCAGGAATTAACAGAACAAATTAAACCTTAGATTTCAAATAGAAGTATATTTAAGTTCAAACTTTGTTGCTAAACAATGCTTTAGCTTCATATTCCCCTTTCTAATTTATTTTCTTTCCAAATATTTGGAAGTCATGCAAAAGGGTTATCACCAAGACAAATTGAACCGTCAGATAATCAATGACTGAATGAAAGAAACTAGTAAAAACAAGGCTTGTATTTCTAAAGTTAGACAAAGGAAGCTTGAGGCCCCACATTCAACTATTAAGTTATTAACACCTTATATCCAACCCATGTCTCCACCTCACACTGAAACAAAGAATACAAATATAAGCTCACCGATATAAAGACTCATAAAAGATCCACCACATAATGCTTCTAGTACCATGATAATCCTGTAGAGTTTTAGATGACAAAAAGTAAACACCGTGATATAAAGAAATATAGAAAAGGCCTTAGAAGGAATTGCATATGCCATTTGTATAACAAGAACTTGATAATGATCAATTATGTCATAAGTGATAATGAACAAATAAACTGAGGGAAACAGGAATAGAAAAAGAAAACCATCACAGATCGCATGCATATATCAGTTGTAAGAGATGATAATAATTAAATCAGCCATAATAAGAAAAGAAACAGATAAATAAAGACTAGCAACACCCTTGGTCATAAATTATTTAAGAAGTGAACCACCATTTATTAATTGATTCACACTAACAAGTGGTATATCCAGGCTGTATCTGAATTTGAAGATGTCTAGAATGGAGCTCTAGCATATGTATCCGTACATAGTGTAATTGCACCGGATATGCACAGGCAACTTACTCTACATATATTCATATATATTTGCAACTGCACAATCCACCAGACAAATCACTTACAATGATCTTTGACCCACATATAAAAATGAGGAAATGGTGTTTATAGATTAAGTACATATATATTCATAATCCAAATATTATAACAATGAACAAGAATTTATTCATCTATGAACATATCATTCTATCTCATGTCAATTTGTTATTTTTTATATAACCTGTCATTTTCCTATTATATTAGTATATTTCCTGTACAGCACATGGATAGGCTTAAAAAAAGAAGTCATCCTTAAAGTATCAGGCAAACATCATTACCCTTCTTTTGTTAATAAGATTTAGACCAAAAAATAATTGTTTTCGTATTGATATTCCTTATTAATTCCAGTTAATCCGCTCCAGTATAATAACTTTGATAAAGACAGATGTGTTAAACCTCAAAATCGCAGAGATTGAGAGAAAACTTATGTGGGGTTTCCAGACCATAACAAGTAGCATTGCAGCAGTTCCTGGCATCAAATTATTGAAGACAGTCACATCAGCAATTCAAAGAAGACAAATTATTTATATATCAATTGATTTTACAAGGTGTGATACACAGATTAAAACAGATCCAAGTTAAACACAGAAATGCATACCATAAGCAGTGATGGCAAAGGGAATGCGAACAATATACTTCAACTTCTGGCTGAAACTATAATAGCCCTACAAAATAATTTTGTAATTGCAATTTTTTACAATAAAAAAACACATCAGTAAAAAAAATTATTTAGGACATCAAAAGATCGCCAAACAAATCACAAACTGTTGGAATGGGCCTTGCCGCCAACTATGGGCTTTTATCTTTTAAACTCTAATCTATTGTGACCTAGTCTAAATCAGATCTGATTATGTGATCTTAACTGTTTTTTAAATTTCAAATTATTGTTCCTAGATTTTAGGAGAAACTCTAGTGATCAGATTCCCTAGATTCTAGGAGAAGTTCTAGTGATTAGATTAGGTTACTTTCTTCTATATATGTACACATATATTGAATGAATAAAATAACAACGAAATAAGGGCGCAGACCTTGAATTATTTCATGGTATCAAAGCCAGGCACTTCAGCTCATTCCTGATGTCATATAAAGCAGCCCTAAACGGTCAGCCACGGGCCTTCGCCGTTGACGATGGAGATCATCCATCTGCGTCAACAGGTGATGGCTCAAGAAGGACTGCACCGTCGATCAATATGGGAAATCCTGTTGCTGGTCCAGTTGGGACAGCGACGGATCCCCTTTCTCAAGTGACGATAGCGCACAAATTGAATGAGAATAATTATCTCCAATGGTCCTAGAACATTTTGATGTACGTCCGAGGAAAGAAGAAAGGCAAGTGCCTTACCGAAGATCCACCCTTGTCCACCTCGGCGGAATTCGAGACTTGGTGTGCAGAAAACAACATGGTTATGGCATGGTTAATAAATTCTATGACAGTTGAGATAAGTGAGAATTACCTCCTTGCTATTTCTGCCAAAGAAATTTGGGACTTTGCCCGAAAAACCTTCTCTGTCCGGGAGAATATTGCTGCAGTCATAGAAGATACAAGCTCAAAATTTTTGGAGGTGCCTTTGGGACTTAGAAGCTCAGAAAATTCCAGAAAAGTATGCAAACTTTACAAGTCACTATATGGACTGAAGCAATCACCGAGAGCATGGTTCGAAAGACTTACTCGAGCTATCAAGGCTTGGGGTTATAAAGCGTGCCAAGCGAGATGATACGCTATTTATAAAAGACCGAGATGGAAGAAGAACGATTCTCATCGTGTACGTTGATGATATTGTCATAACAGGCGATGATGAGGAAGAAGTCACAATGCTAAAGAAAAATTTAGCATCCGAGTTTGAGATAAAAGATCTTGGCCCCTTAAGATACTTCTTAGGAATGGAAGTGGCTAGAACTCAGAAAGGGATTAATGTTTCACAAAGGAAGTATACTTTGGATCTCCTCAAAGAAACTGGAATTTTGGGGGCAAGACCACCTCATACTCCTATGGAATTAAATCAAAAATTAACGATTCTACCGATGGTACAGAAGTAAATCAAGAGAGATATCAGAAATTAGTCGAAAAACTAATTTACTTGTCTCACACACGTCCTGATATATGTTTTCCTGTAAGTGTTGTAAGTCAGTTTTCTAGTAACCCGCAGAAAGAGCATATGACCGCAGTATATAAGATACTCAGGTACCTAAAGAAAACTCCAGGCTTAGGATTATTCTTTGAAAAAGGGGACTCTAGGAGCATTGAGTTGTTCACTGACGCTGATTGGGGAGGTTCAAAAGTGGATAGATGTTCCACCACTGGTTATTGTACCTATGTATGGGGTAATCTAGTAACTTGGAGGAGTAAAAAGCAACCAGTAGTCTCTCGAAGCTCTGCAGAATCTGAATATAGAGCATTGTCTCTTGGAGTATGTGAAGGTATGTGGGTAATAAGACTTCTTAAGGAGATTAAGGTTGAACCAGAAGGACCCATAAAGGTGTGGTGTGACAACATGTCAACGATTAGGATTGCAAACAATCCTATTCATCATGATCGAATGAAGCACGTGGAGATAGACCGGCATTTCATTAGAGAGAAATTGGAAGCAAAGGTGATGGATCTATCATACATTCCATCAGGAAAACAGGCTGCAAATATTATGACCAAGTCGCTCACTCAGGGAAAGTTCGAAGGCCTTAGAAGCAAGCTAGGAATGATCAACATCTATTCACCAGCTTGAGGGGGAGTGTTGGAATGGGCCTTGCCGCCAACTATGGGCTTTTATCTTTTAAACTCTAATCTGTTGTGACCTAGTCTAAATCAGATCTGATTATGTGATCTTAACTGTTTTTTAAATTTCAAATTATTGTTCCTAGATTTTAGGAGAAACTCTAGTGATAAGATTCCCTAGATTCTAGGAGAAGTTCTAGTGATCAGATTAGGTTACTTTCTTCTATATATGTACACATATATTGAATGAATAAAATAACAATGAAATAAGGGCGCAGACCTTGAATTATTTCACAAACTTTTGTAGCCAACTTTTTATTGGATATTCTATTGTTTTATCTGTATCATGGAAGTGATTAATATTCAAAGTGCATGAATTTAAAATTTCTTACTGAATTTGCAGTGTTATCCATGAAAAGAATTACCTGCAAGCGTATTTTCTGCACTTGGTAAACCAAATATTGTTGAAACATTCCTGAAACAGTTAAATATGACCTTTATAGCCATTAAAACCCACCGATATTTGTTGAATTATGCACTTACAATATAGCCCTTCAAAGTTTTGAATGTGTGCACGCGCACGTCTAAATCCGTTATTATCTGTCTTTATGTTTCATAAAGCAAGAAAAAGACATATAGAGCGTTTGTATAAACAAGTGATGATATATAAATTTGAACAAGAAGTTAAAGCCTATGTAATTCAGTGGTCAAGAGGTATAATAAGCTTGAAAGACTATACGCATTATTTAGGAGTCTATAAGTATTCACATCTCCAAAGACCAAAACGAGGCTCTGTTTTTATGACTTATTCAATGAGAAGCCCAGAATATATAAAATAACTGTCCTGTATGGCCAAAAAAAAAAAAAAAAAAGAACAACTGCATAGATTCCTCTATTAAATTGTAAAATGAGGTACGGAAAGTTCTAAGTTATTATGAGCCAGCGTTGTGCAAATATTTCTTCTCACTTTCTGATCAGAAAGGCATATCAAACTGATATCAGGGGCGTTGTTAAATATTTAGTATATTTTTAACCATTAGAATATAGAATATCCCCTTCAAATATGTTCGACTCTATTGCCAACAAAGAAAAACTTTGCTGTGGAAGTGAATTGAAAGGGCCAGTACAAGATTAGCATGCTCTTTATATATATAAAGTTATAAACGCATCCTAAACAAATCACAACCGCGTTGGAAAATATCCACGTGCAAAGATAAGGAAACAAGATGTATGATAGTTGTAGGCCAAACCTGTGATCAATAAAAGAAAAACATCACAAGTACAAAGCATTGGAGAGATCAGTCCATCTATGGGTCGCAGAATCCACGGAGCTCCTATGGCCAAAGCAGTGTAACCAGCCTAAAATTGAAGAAACACAATAATCAAATCACTTCATAACAAAAACATAATTAGTTTGCAATTCAACTAAAATCATCCAATGATTCATAAGTTCCCATGATGTCAATTCTACTTGCCAATAGTAAGCAATAGAAAATGCTCCCAACAACTCTCGCAGGCTTCCGATGAGCAAAGAGCGGGGCCTCATGCAGTATATCAAGAAACCTATAGTAGTAATAATCAAACATCATTACACGAATAAAGAATCTAAGCAGGGCCACTGCTAAACAAAATTATGCACGATCATTAAACAACATTGTGATCCAAACAGGCATTGTAATTTTGCAAGCAGAAACACTATCAACAGAAACGGAGTTTGAAGCTCAAAAATAGAATCACTGAACAAAGGGACATGTTAATGTTGCTTACAGAGCGTTCTCTTCGGACAAAGTTGCTGGCGCAGGAGTGGATCTCTCAGTCGTCATATTCTAGATTAGCCTGCTAGACAAAACTGAAGCAACAGTTGGTTGCGGCAGCGAAATGTTGAAGATATTTGAGACGCTTGATTACTTAGTTCAAAAAATGGCATATCTCTGTATATTACTAACAGAAAATTCTCCCCTACCCACATCGAACACTGAGGAGCGATTTCTTTTTCATATTGTGTGCTATCGATTATCGAGATCGACTGGGCGATTAGTCTTTTTGGAAAAATTACTCTTTTCCTCTCTAAACTCAAACGAAATTTTGGAATTGTTCTCTATACCTTAAACTTTTTTGAAACAGCTCCTTCACGTTACTTGCGTTAGTTATTCGTCCTCTGATTTTCAAAAACCTACGACTGACGAAGACAATAACTCACTTCTGCATCTTGCTCTGAGGCAACCTTGAGTGATTGGCCACTGTATGCCCGCCCCGGGTTGCTAGAAGAGGGGTTGAGTTTGATGGGCCTGTAGACTACAATAGCCTTGCATGGAAAAAAGAAAAATTCTCCGGGTCGCCCTGGACACTTCCACCCGTGCCCATATTGTTTTTGTGAAAATTTGAGGGACAAAAATAACCTTTAATCCAGAAAATATTGATGTGATGCCACCTCAATATAATTGGTCAACTAATAATATATTGTTTAAATTCGTTAAATCAAAGATCATATTGCCTCTTTTTAAAACTTTCGACGTCTCACAAACTTTTTAGTGTATAGTGCCAATTCGTAAGTAGGGGTTAGCAAATCAAAACTGAATCGAATAATTCGGTTTTTTCGGTTTCCGTTTTTCGGTTCAGTTCGGTTTTTGAAATTAGCTTAATTTAGTGTTCGGTTCAATTTTTTTAAATTTATTTCGATTAAAACCGAATAACCGAAATTAAATAAAAATGACGTTGTTTTTTTTTTTTTTTCTTACCTTTCAATTTTTACTTAGCCCACAGACCCTGGCCCACTTCAACTTAAGAGCAAACCCAACCCAATTTCCCCCTTTTATCAATTCCTATTTCCTGAAAGCCCTAATTCCCTAGTAACCCGTCGACTCAGACCATCAGCCACTTCCATCTTCCTCTCAATTTCAAAAGCATCGTCACTTTTATTTCAGTGAAAACTCTACCCTCTCGTCTATCGGCTCTCGCACTCCACTGCGTCGCTGTCATGGAGGCATAGCTGATTATCGTCCTGGTAACTGGTGATGGTGAGCTAAGCTGTTTAAGGCCGTGGATCGTCGTTTGCGTCTCCTAGTGCTAATCGTGATCGCGGGTCGTAGTTGGTGGTGAGAGATCCAGATCTGCTTGTGGGTGGTGGGTGTTCGACTTCTCCTTGCCGTTTCTCGGCCAGATCTGGGGAGTCCCCATCTTTCTCTCCAGCACAACCGTCATCTCTCTCAGACTCCCCACCGTCGTCAGTCTCTTGTAGGTATTTCCATCATTCCTTGCTTCTCCTTTCTCATTTGGTTGCTTCGTTCTCCCACTCAAAACAATCTGCTTACTGGGAAAAAAAAATTAAAGGAAAGAGAGAGACCTACTTATTGAAAAATAAAGGGAAGAGGAAGTGTGAGATTAAAGGGGGAAGACACTGATATGCCATGTGAACACAGGTTACAATTGTCTAGCCCAGATCTGTTTCTCGGCCACCCAAAAACTTGATTTGTTGGGCCCCTTTAGCTGGTGAGTCTGTGGAGGAAAACTGTGATTTTTTCCCGTGGTATTTATGACATTTTGAACATGTAGATACTAATCTGGGGAACATCTGAGCAGAACAACTGATTACAGTCACTGTCTGGCGGCGTACTGAAGGTCTTGTTCATAATGGATCATGTGATTGCCGGCAAGTAACTTGGAAGGAAAATTGGGAGTGGATCTTTTGGAGAGCATCCATTGATTATGAAAAAAAAAAAAAAATCTTCTTTTTCTTATCATATCATGTATTGTAGGCTAGGAATTTTTTTCACTGACTGATATGCAAGATGCAAGATCTAGTGCTGCTTTGATATATACCAGCTGCATATATTTGCTTGTTGCTCCATGTTTTGTATAATATTGCCATGTTTTGTATTTCGTTGTTTTGCACTCAAAATATTGTAGATTGATTCGAGAAAAATAAAATCAAAGATAGTAGGTTGGACATTTAACAAATTCACCCAAAAAAATTTGAGGGGAAAAAAAAAAGAATTCACCCAAAAAAAAGCTCACAATAAGGTCCAATTGAAGTCCAAAAACTGAAATATTACGGCTTTTTCGGTTCGGTGGTTAAAATGAGTGTATTTCGGTTTTTATCGAAAAAGCGAACTAAAAACCGAATGCTTACCAATTAAAAAATAAATGATAAAACCATCAGCAACAATTTCGTGGAGCAGCCCGGAGCTTCGAAAAGAAATGTGCCCCGTTTGCACATGCCAGGGCACGAGGAAGTTTTTTGGGGGGCCATAATGCCCCGAATGTTACATATTTTTTGTTGACTTTTTTATATTTGAGGCATTGCAATCAAGTCTCAAACAATCAAATAAATTGAAAATTCAATAAAGTTAAAGAACTTATAAATTAAAACACACACACAAACATATATATAAGCAGAAAAACCTAGAAACCATATGCAAGAAAACTCAAATTAAAAGTAAAACAAAAAATCTTCAAATCCATAGAAAGAAAACAGAAATTTTAGGTTATTGAAACTAAAAGCTATATAAGAAGAAAACAAAGAACATAAAAGTGGAGAAAGCTACTCACTGGAAACTCTTCACAAATTTGTTATGTGAGGAGGCACACCATATCTTTCGTCCCATTGATGATAGATACAGGTGTGCTTCCCATAATAGATTTGTGAAGAGTTATTCAGTGAGAGGCCTTCCCTTCTTCTGTCTTCTTCATTTTCTTCTGTTACATTTTCTATCTTCCTAAACCAAAATTTCTATTCTTTTTTGGACTTTATGATTTTTTGTTTTACTTTTGAATTTATGGTTTATGAGTTTCTCTACTCATATATTTAGTGTTGATTTATGAGTTCTTGATTTTGTTGATTTTTTATTTTATTCTATCATTTGGTGCTTAATGGTTGCATCCCAAATATGAAATAAATCAACAACAAAAAACTGTAGCTCTTGGGCGTTATTGCCCCCTTAAAAAACTTTTGGGTGCCAAAACTCTTCTATAAAAACTTTCAGAACAAAAATGCCCTTCAACCAATGTGACATGGATGCCACGTGGGTATGCCACATGGGTATAACCAGTCAACTAACAGAATAAATACTTACACTAGTACAAAAAAGAGCTTTAAAACCGCCTCATTTAAACCGGATTATAGAGGATCCGGTCTAAAAAGTATGACCGGTGGCAGTTTCATAAATATATAGAACTTCTTGGACCGGATTATAAAGGATTCGGTCTTAAAAGTATGACCTGTGGCAATTTCGTAAATATATAGAACACTTTTAAGACCTAATTATAAAGAATCCAGTCTTAAAAGTATGACCGGTGGCAATTTCGTAAATATATAGAACACTTTTAAGACCGGTTATTTTAAAAAACCGGTCTTAAAAGTGTTAAAAAAAAGGTATGACCGATGACAATTTCGTAAATATATAGAACACTTTTAAGACTGGTTGTTTCAAAAAAATCGGTCTTAAAAGTGTTTAAAAAAAAAAGAAGCTAAATTCGCTAAACATGTTAAGTCCATGAGTCTGCTTTGTCTTCTTGGTGATATAACATTTGCTTAGTTATAGATTCAACGAGTGTCCCAAGAGCCTCACGAGTCAAATCCTCAACAAGAATGTCATCCTCTTCCTCTAACCTACTTCGCAATCTTCGTAAGTCATCCCAAGAGCCACACGATCAAATCCTTGGCAACGTTGGCGGTGAGATGCTTCGAGGGTTTTGCGATGGCGTCGACTTCAATCCTCAGCAATGGTGAAAGCGTACTACTTTGAGGATTCTGGACGACGACGACTCCTTCCTCTTCGATCTATGGCTCCTCCCACGCCACCTTCGCACAGATCCAGCTTAAAATCAAACCCAGATCTCTTCTTGCTTAAGTTTGTTTATTCCTACCTTGACCGCTCTTGCTCAGATCTGGACTTCGATTTTGGTTACTTGAAGCTTTCCTAACACCGACAAAAGGATCCTGCTCAGATTTGGTTGCTTTAAACTTGTGATTTTTTTTGTAGATCTGGAATTCAATTTCATCTCTGATTTTATATTAATTCAAATTCAATTTCCATGGTGAATGATTTCTGTTTCTTGTTATATTTTCTTATTTTTGGACTTTGTAATCATCTTTTTTGTTTTTCTTGTTGTTGTTGCTTTCAATCTTCTCTTGGTTCTTCGTTGCTAATGACAGAGGGACATTCAAAATGTTGCTAGATCTGGTGATTTGGGACCAATTGTTTCATTTGGGTTTTTTTTTTTATTCTGAAACACTTTTAAGACCGGATATTTCAAAAGTTCGGTTTATAAACGATTTTTTTTAAGACCTAGGTCGTTCATCCGGTTTTAAAAGTAATATATTTTTAAGACCGCTGGAACAAGACCGATTCAGATCCGGTCTTACGAGGCATTTTTTGTCCGGTCTTAAAAGGTTTTTTTGTGCTAGTGTTACATATTTCAAGAGTGTCACCCCATCTATACTCTAACTAATTAAAATATATAACAACTCATCTTATTTTAATCCTACAAGGCGAGATGAGTCATCTGGGAAAATTCAAATTTCATTATTTTTAAAAAACAACAACTTATGGGAGGGGATTGCATCTTTTGTTTTCCTAAATTATGAAGTTTATATATTTTTTTTTCAAAATTATAATGTTTGAATTTCTCAGGGTTTGTTTGGTTTGAGGGAGGGGAAAGGATTAGGAGAAGGGATTAAGAGAGGATGGAGGGATTTTAACCCCCTCCCCTTGTTTGGCTAGCCATATTTTTTAGGAAGAGGGGGAAGTTTTTTTAAAATGTTCCTCCCTCTCCCCTCAAAAAACTCACCCCCAAATCGGACGGATTTGGAAGGATTATAAAAATTGGTGTCTTATTGGACTAAGATGCCCTTAAAATTTTTTTTTTTATTCCTAAAATACCCTTTTTAACTCGATGCACTGATGCAGGACTGGGAAACCTATTCCTATTCGACATCCTTTTCGATGAGTAAAGGCAACAACCAAAACTGTTCAAATATGAACAATGGATCACAGACCACCATCTTCGATCAGATATCCGGCTCTGACCACCCTCGTCCCTTGAGACTCATCGCACTGGATCGCCAAACTATGGAGAGAGAACCCAGATATGAAGCTTCTGCTCAGTTGCGAGAATCAAATCTTCGACTCAAGTTCATTACTCAGTAACAAGAAGGGCTTGATTGTTCAAATGGTGGACATAGAAACTAGAGAGTACTCTGTTCTTGATCAATTCATGCCAGATTTCTCAAAGATGGCGTTATGGAAGGAGAATGCTTGTTGGCAGTCAATAGTTTCTTGAGATCTGCAAGGGAGAGAAGAGGGGTGGTCGCGCTCCAATCGTGATGAAGCTACGCTGCCAATTCTCATTCTCTTACCACTCTAGTTAACATCTCTTCCAAAGATCAGACAAAATTACATCAGAACCATAAAGGTCCATCATATCAGGCCATCAGCAATACACCAAAGTGAAAAGGCTAAAAATTTACCTTAAAAACTAATGATGTTCTTCACAGACATTTACACTTACTCTTGTGGGAATAAAAATGTAGCCCACAAGATTAACATTGTATGGAGCTTTGTTCCTCCGGGTGTTTGATGATCTAGCCTTCGAAATTCTGAAATTCTTATGTTGGTAAATGACAGCATTATGGTTTTATTATCTTTACATTTGATTATCTTGTAATTGTGTGTGTTAATTGTGTGTATTTGGTCTTAATTATAAGACATATTTAACCAATTTTGTAGAAATTAAAGAAAGAAGTTAAATTAATTGATTTTATTCATTTTCCTAAAATGTTCTTCTATAAATTAGAATGTTGTCTTATAATTAGGACCAAAATCAACTCCTAAATGTTGTCCTATAATTAGGATGGAAGGGATTATCATTTTGTACTTTAACCCTCAAAATAAAATATGTAAGATTAAATTATTGTCAAAATTATGGTGTCATATGCATGCCAATGCTAGCTTCATGGTTGATTTATATAGCTTCATAAAATATTGTCTTGATTTTCATATATTTGTTTTAAATGTTAATTTTCATTTTAAGGCATAAAAATGTTATTTATGATTAAAGGTTATTATACATTTAATAAAGTTTGGAAAAAATCAGTTATAACATGAGTAAAGTTGTCTATCTAAAGATTATTTCCCTCTCATCCTCTCTTGAATCAAACAATGTAACATTAAAATCTCTCTTATAACATACATTTGATTATCTTGTAATTGTGTGTGTTAATTGTGTGTATTATATGTTACTCCCTCCGGTCCTAATTATAAGACATATTTAACCAATTTTGTAGAGATTAAGGAAAGAAGTTAAATTAGTTAATTTTACTCATTTTCTTAAAATGTCCTTCTATAAATTAGAATGTTGTCTTATAATTAGGACCAAAACTAACTCCTAAATGTTGTCCTATAATTAGGATCGAAGGGAGTATCATTTTGTACTTTAACCCTCAAAATAAAATATGTAAGATTAAATTATTGTCAAAATTATGGTGTCATATGCATGCCAATGCTTAGCTTCATGGTTGATTTATATAGCTTGATAAAATATTGTCTTGATTTTATATTTGTTTTAAATGTTAATTTTCATTTTAAGGCATAAAAATATTATTTATAATTAAAGGTTATTATACATTTAATAAAGTTTGGAAAAAAAATCAATTATAACATAAGTAAAGTTGTCTATCGAAGATTATTTCCCTCTCATACTCTCCTGAATCAAACAATGTAACATTAAAATCTCTCTTATAACATAAAAGTGAAGTTGTCAATGTAAAAAAAAAAAAAATTCTTCCCCTCCCTTCCTAAACCAAATAAGGTAACATTTAAATTTCTTCCCTCCCCTTTCTTCTTATCAATCCAAACAAGGTAATATTAAAATCTCTCCTATCCCATCCCCTCCATTAAAATCCCCCATTTCTCCTCCCCTTCGTCGAACCAAACAAGTTCTAAATGACTCATCTACCATATAGAATTAAAATAATATTAGTTGTTACATTTGAAATGGTCAAAATACATATAAGGTAGCGCTCCGAGGGTATAAAAATATTTCTCCAACTAACGGCTAACCATTTAGATCCATTAAGCGAGGACAATATTGCCATTTTTAAAAAAACTTTTAGGGTAAAGCTGCCCTCAAAAAATTTCTAGTGCCCAACGCCTATTAGTGGAGTATTTTACCACTTAACCCCTTCTTTGAATGTGGTACTGTAAAATGAAAACCCACAACTAGTTGGCGGAACAATATTGTTCAAGTTCTTTGTACAAAGTGAAAGAACCTGGACAAAGAGAACAGACTGAAAGAGGCTTTTTAATGAGTCTAGATGAAGTTGTGGATGAGGGGTCGATGGAGTCCACGTGTCAAAAAATTCGTTGTTTGGGCATGGACACGCAAGAAACATCACATCCTTAATTAAGGTTTGTTTGCTTCAACAGAGGGGAAGGGATGGATTTTAAAGGCCCAATCCAGTTAATTAAATCATAATCAATTTGGAGACGAAGGGCCAGAATATTTTGGGACAGTTATAGTTAGTGGCAGCTAACATGTGTGTTTCTAATATCCCATTCTTCTCTCTCCTGGTGACTTCATGGATGAAATTTTGAAGATTTGTGTTGTTGGTGTTGGTGGCTGGTAGCCTGCTAGGGATTTGAAATATTTCACTTGTTGAGGTTGGAATCATGCTTCTTGTATTTCCTAGGTTTTCGGTTCTTGGGTTTAAGGTATTACGTTGTCATGGTTCTTGGGGGTTTTAAGAGGGTTGTATTACTTATATAATTGTAGATAATATTGAGTATTTGTATAAATCTTTTGTCATGGTTTGAATGTAAACTATGTGGAATGTTATGTTTGCTATTTTATATATGAACTTAGTAGGCTTCAAGACAATTGGTTCAGTTGAGATTTAATAATGGGATTGTAGGGCCTATATGCGTGTTTTGGATTCTAAATCATGCTTGTGATTCATGGGGTTGTGAGTAGGACGATTTTGATTTATAGACCTCTCTTGATTAGTTGACTTAACAGTGCTAGCTTGCCTAGTTCTTGCGCAGCCAAAAGGTGGAGATATGGGGTTTATTTCTATAGGTATGTGTAAGTAAAATGTTTGATACGATGAGAATAACGATATGATTAAAAAATTAAGTAAATTATTGCCGTAACTTAATGTTTAGGGTGACATCTCATGCATCACTTGCTAATTTAACAAACATGGGGTATGAGTGTCAATGTCTTGATCTTTGTAGTTTAGAATCACTTACAATTTACTTATCCTTGATACCATGCACTACACCACACTGGGCTTCTCTTATCAACCCCTTGACACATTTGTGCAATTTTTGACTGATGCATTCACACTCTCACTAATTTGTGTGCATCTCATATCAAATGTCATCCAATTCTTCATATAACATGATCCCCACTTCTCTTTTTTTCCACAAGCACTTTCGACTTTTCTTGTGTTGAAGGAGGAAGAAGACTGAGAAAGGCATGTCAAATGGAATTGGACGGCTCCTCTAGACATGAAACACATGGTTTAATTTAGTGGCTTATTGATGTGTGAGTTCTCTCATCTCCTTAACCCATTTAATTTTCTAATATTACCTCCGGTTCTAAATATAGGACTGCATTACAAACTATGTCATATATTTATGGTAGAAGAATATCATTTATCGACCTTGACAATTGAAAACAAAGTAGAAGTTATTCCTTATAACCAATGGTGGATCTTAGTTGATACAAGAGGGCCATGCCCCCCCCCCCCCCAAAAAAAAATTTAATTTAGATTTTTTTTAAAAAAAAAAATTAATTTAATGTATAATTTAATGTATTTTTGCACAAACAAATATTTATTTTAAGGCTATGACCCCTCCTTTCATAAAATTTTTAATTACTTAATGAGTATACATTTGGCCCCCCAAATATTTATCTCAAGGTCTGCCACTGCTTATAACACAACCATTCATTACTTATACTCTCTATGGTTCTTATTATAAGGTACTAACTAGCAATTGTAATTGATCCTTTTTATAAAGCATTTACTTATTTCCAAAGTACATTAATTATTTTTTCTATGTATGCCATAATTAATAAAGGTAGTGAGTGAGAGTAATAATTAATATAATATTAGAGTTTAGTGTAATTAATTGGGGGTAATATTAGAAGTTACTTAAATTTTAGAATAACTTTATTGATTTTAAATGTTTTTATTGATTTGTGAGAATTATTAATTAGTATCCTATAATAAGAAAGTTACAACACAATGGATAGAAAAGTTAGGGAGAGAAGCCGGATGTGAGTTAGCCTCTGAGTCAAATTAGAAGAAAGGAGTAGTCTGGCTTTATGGCCCACACACTTGTCATCTCTAGCGGGGGAGGAGGAAAAGCACCAAAATAAGAAATTTATACAAAAATTATACTTGATTAAAGCAGATGGGAAACATTTTACTAAAATAATGCAGTTAGTGGCGTCGCCTGCCACGACGCCATTAGTCATGTAAAAATGGTTTACACCACTAACACAAACTGACAGTTTTTGTGTCAATGGCGTAAGGGATACTCACGCCACTCAATCACGCCACTCAATTATTGAGTGGCGTGAGGGATGCATGCGCCACTCAATCTCGAGTAGCGCATGCTTCCTTTAAAAAAATAAATAAATAATATTAAATATAATAATAATATATGATAAAAAAGTGGAATAATTTAAAACTCTACTTTATTTAATTTAGAGTCAAAAGAAAGAAAGTATGGAGCTGAAATAACTCATTAAGAACGCCCTTTAACGCGGTACAATTTGGTTATAACAACAGATCCCAAAATAGAGGATCTATATATTTGTTATACACCAAATTTTTGTATAACAACAGTATCGATTTTGAGATCTGTTGTTATAACTAAATTGTACCGCGTAATCTTTTAAAAGGCGTTTTAGTTAGTTATTTCAGCCCATACTTTCTTTTTTTTGACTCCAAATTAAATAAAATAGAGTTTTAAATTATTCCACTTTTTTTTTATCATTTTTATCATTATATATTATTATATTTAATATTAAATTTTTTTTAAAGGAAGCATGCACCACTGAGTGGCACATGCATCCCTCACGCCACTCAATTATTGAGTGGCGTGTGAGTATCCCCGACACAAAACCAGTTTTTTTAAACCATTTTCACGTGACTAGTGATGTTGTGTCGTGTGATGTCACTAATCGCATTATTTTGTTAAAATGTTTCCCATCAATTTTTGATCGGTATAAATTTTATAAAAATTTCTTATTTTGGTGCTTTTCCCTTCCCGGGGGACGTGATTCTGACACTTTCCATCCTTCCCTACCAATTCAAAAAA
This sequence comes from Acacia acuminata, assembly GCA_019022655.1. Taxonomy (NCBI): domain Eukaryota; kingdom Viridiplantae; phylum Streptophyta; class Magnoliopsida; order Fabales; family Fabaceae; genus Acacia; species Acacia acuminata. The sequence continues at coordinate 200,444 of JAFJYI010000071.1, forward strand.
CATTGGGACGCGAATTCGAGTCCACATTATATGTTTAGATTTACATATTTATTAGGTGTTTATACATCTAATTAGAGGTATAAACATTTTTTTAAATTTTTTTTATATATTATATTTATTTGGATTTAAGTTATCTCGCTTGTTTTTTGAGATTTTTTTTTCACCCAATATCTCAAGTTAATTAATTTCTAGTTCTGCATTTGTTTGTAAAATTAGTATTATGAAAATTAATTAATTTGAGATATCGAAAGATAAAAAACATCTTAAAAGAAAGATATAACTTAAATTTAAATAAATGCATTATATAAAAAAAAATTAAAAAATATACATACTTATACCTCAAACATGTGAAATGTGGACTCACGCGAATTCCATCCCCAGGGCTGACAGTGACACTGGCGTGTAAGTCGAGAATTCTAAAAGTATAGTCATAATTTTTTTTGCCAAACAAAAATGTCAATATCAGTGTAAGTCGAGAATTCTAAAAGTATAGTCATAATTTTTTTTTGCCAAACAAAAATGTCAATATCAAGCGTAACTTCCATGTGCGTTTGTCCTACCATCTCCCTTAAGCGGATAGAAAATTGGAAAATTTACAACCATAGACACGTTCAATATATGAATCAAATGAAATAAATGCAAGGAAAAAAAAAATCTGGAGTGAAAATGAAGTCCTCCACACCAAAACAATACAATCATACAAATCAAATCACAATCCAAAAATAAAAATCTCTAAATCAAATTCATATCTCATATTCACGATTTGATAATAGAAAAACATAACCACATAACCAAAGATGAAAATTTGGAAAGTGCGACAAAATTTGAAGAAAAAAACAAAAAAGATGCAAGTCCTCCCTCCCAATGAAACGATGCATGTTTTGATTATCGGTATAAACTGTTTTTCTTATATGATTTATAGTATACAATGTAAGTTTATAAAAAGAGTTTTATTTTGATTTACGTAACCGTGATTTTCAACGACAATTCAAACAACTCTTTGTTGGTCGATAGTTTGGGTTGAAGAAGAGTTAGAATTGGACTATTATTGAAAAAATACTTCAATGTGCGTTAAAAATTAGTTTAAGGTACTGAGTGTCACACAAAAAAAAATGTTTTTCGGCGCTAAACACACTAAAAATTAACTTAACAAATGGTGATATTGATAAAATATTTTAGAATATGAAATACAACTTAGCCTAAATAAACATAATAAAATAAATAGGCAAAAAAGCATGCATGACACGTAAAAAAAGGACAATCACGCTTAGGTCCCAATGATTGAAAAAAAAATCATAAAAAAAGTCTCAAAGCAGATTCTCCTATTAAAAAGTGTTACAGGACTTCTTTTATATTAATTCTAAATGTGAAATTACCTTCTTGTTCTATTGATTAAGTTATGTGATTAGCTATAGTACTTGTCAATCGTCATTCTATGCATTATTAAAATAAGCATATGCACTTGACAATGAAAGCTATTTCACTTAAAATAAATTGGTACATACACTTGTTAAATAAGCACATATACTTGTCAAAATAGGTAGATAAGCTTGTATTTTATAAGTTATCAAAGTATATACATATGTCAAAGTAGTCACATAAACTTGTCAGATTACACACATAAAATTGTCACAATATGCAAATAAGCTTGTCATTTTATAAGTTGTCAAAGTAGACAAATAACTTTGTCTAATTACGCACGTTAGCTTGTCACAATAGGCAAATAAACTTGTCATTTTATAAGTTGTTAAAGTAAACACAAACTTGTCAAATTAGTTATATGAACTTGTCAAAGTAGACACATACACTTTCCTTTTTATCAGTGGTTAAAGTAGGCACATAAACTTGTCAAAATAGTTACACATTTGCCAATTTATAACTTGTCAAAGTAGGCACATAAACTTGTCAGAATAAGCATGTTAACTTTTTACGATAAGCAAATAAACTTGTCATTTTATACATTGTAAAAGTATGCACATAAACTTGCCAAAGTAGTTACATAAACTTGTCATTTTGTAAGTCTATGTAAACCTAGCAACAAAAGGTTTTGGGGTTCATGTGCCTATTTTGACAAATATGTGTACTTATTTTGACTAGTATATGTGTATATTTTGGTAAGTGTATGTGCCAATTTATGTCAAGTAAAACAGCTTTTATTGATCATTGCATGTGTTTATTTTGACAATACATAGAGTGCGATTCTACATCTAATTATACCACACTGATTCTATTTATAAATATACTTTACTCTCATAAATAGGACTAGAATAATATAACTTAGTCAATAGGGTAAAAAGATAATTTCATATTCATAATTAATATAAATGTAGTCCTTAAGGAGATTTTTTTATACTAGAACCTGCTTTGGAATTTTTTTGTAATTTTTTCTGATACTTAAAAGCCTGGATGCGATTTTCCCTACAAAAAAATGCTCAAAAAACGTTTGGGCCAATCAGTATTGGCTCTGTTTGGGCTCACTTTTTTTTTAGCGTTATAGTGTAAATTCTCAGCAGCTTTAAAGCTCTGGCCCAATAGTAAAAAAAGCCCAATCAACCCCTGTTTGGAGAATCCAGTACGTTTGATGGACTTATTTCATTTACTCAAACGCCACTGGACTTAACCAACGCCCCAAATCGTTGCTTATATTTTGCCAGCCTGCCCAGCCAGCTCCATCGGGTCCATTTTAGAGAGCGTAGACCAAAAAAAAAAAATTTGAGCACAGGTTCTCTCCATCGGATTCTCTCCATCGGGTCCATTTTTTTTAAAATTCTTTTCTTTCCTTTTTTCTCTTTAACAATTTCTATATTTATTTTTTTATCTCTCTTCCAAAAACATAATTTGGGATTATACTTCCAAAATTTAGATAGCTCCATATAAATTCTTTAAATTGAATTAATATATGTAAATTTAAATTTAAATATATTTTTCAATAATAAACACATTTATTTTTCCTTTTTTTCAATTTTAAATATAAATATAAATGTTTATCTTTATTTGTTGCAAACATACAAATAATATTAATATGATTCATGCCCTTTTCGTCATTTTCTATCTTAACTGACTTTTCAAATAATAATCCAAACACTCATCAGTTAAGAAAAAGCTACTTTTGCAAAAAGCGACTGGCAATCCAAACACAAATCACCATTTACAACCTGACTTTTTTCCTACCGAGCTTTTAAAAAGTTAGATACTTTTTTGCCCAATCGCTTTTTACCGCCAACCCAAAAGTATTCACGTTGGCGTTTTTTGACTTTTCCCCATAAAACGTGAGAGAGAATCTTGAACCTATGTGGACTAAAATCATGTAACGTGGTGGAGGAGGAGGATTTGGTCATTTCGTTCTCAAGAGATAACCAATCAACATCCTTCAGCACCGGTACTGATTAAGGTTGTCAAATTTACCATGAGTTTAAGCAAATTCGTGATAGTGATATAAACTCGAATAATAAACTTATAAGAATTTATTTTTACCATTAATAATTAAAATATAAAATAATAACAATTTGAGTTAAATATAATTAAATTCAAATAATTGAAATTGTATCTTAAGCAAAAAAAAAAGAAAAGAAATTGTATTTCTTAACCTTCATAATTTATTATATATAATAAAAAATTTATATATAAAGTCATTAAATATTATTAAATGAAAAAAAAAATGAGTTAATATAATTTTATAAGTTACAAAAATAAAAATGATAAACTTAACATATAAACTTATGTGTTTTACGGAGATAATTTCAAACTTACCTGTTTCTTGACTCAATTTTGTAAACTTAAAATCGTAAAATAAGTAAAATCGTGAGTTTCACATCAATAGAAGTAGTGCTGATCCTATACAAATACAACGGAATCTGGCGGAAGGGGGAACCCATAACCGTGAGAGTGGCGATCAGCGAAGCCACCTAGATAGGGAGATGGCCCGGGTGTCACTGCTCTCCTTCTCACTCTTGCTGCTCGCCTGCGCCGCAGCTGGATCAACATTCGACGACTCCAATCCCATCCGTTTGGTAACGGACAACCTCCACGACTTCGAGGCTCAGGTGCTCCGTATCATCGGCCAAACCCGCCATGCCCTCTCCTTCGCCCGCTTCGCTCACAGGTTCATCCATGTCCATTTCTTTCATTACTTTTTTTTTTCCTTTTTTGCTACTTCTTGTGGGTCTTGATCCTCTGACTGGGATGTATGGTTCTACGGTTGATCAGGTATGGTAAACGGTATGCGACTGCCGACGAGGTGAAGTTCCGGTTCCAGATCTTCTCCGATAATCTGAAGCTTATCCGATCGACCAACAGGAAGGGCTTGTCCTACACTCTTGGTCTTAATCGTATGTGCGAACTTTCACGTTTATTTTTTTATTTCTTTACCTCCTTTTTACATAGTCAAGCACTTTGGGATGGATATAGTCTATGATAGTCAAGCACTTTGAGATGAATATAACCTATGACTGGCAGCTTTAGTAGATGTTAACATGGTCGACCTCTTCACGGATTTGGAGCTAAACGAAGAAAAACTTAAAATACTAACAGAAGTGCAAAGGAAAAATTATAAGAATTATAAACCTGGGAATTGAAAATATATAGGAGTATCTTAGTAGCCTCAGTTTATATGAGAGCTATGTTATTTTAAGAGGGGCCTTTTTGGCGATTATTCATCACAGAAAGGCATGTAAAAAAGAAAAAGAGAGGGAAGTTGTAAGTAGACAACGGGGAAGGGTCTAGAAAAGCTAATTGTGAATGTCTTCTTTCCTCTCAAACAGATTTTGCTGATTGGACTTGGGAGGAATTCAAGAACCACAGATTAGGCGCTGCTCAAAATTGCTCTGCCACCCTTAAGGGAAACCACAAGCATAGTGATGATATTCTTCCTGAGACGGTATGTAACGTTGACTCACTAAATGTGCTGCAACTATTGTTTCCTATGTCAGCGATTTTATAATTATTTACGTTAATGCTTGTAAGTTGCAACAAATCAATCAATGATGACTATCTCCCTAATATTCAACAGTTGGTAGTTACTAGGTAGAGTCCATTTTTGGCGCGCTTGATGTATTGAGTATGATTTGCAGATACTGCTAACTTTTATATAGTGTCACTTAACCTAGTTTTAAATATTAAAGCTAATTGAGTTTCAAATTACGATTAAGGCCTTTAATTTTTTTTTCCCAAAGATTTATTTGTAAAATATGAATAACAGGTCTAATATTTATTACGAAGGGAGAATAATTATTGTCTCTATTAGTCGATAGCGGCTACCCGCTCTCCATTGAAGTTGTCTGTGGAACGCAGCTATAGCAGCGCAATCAGTTTCGAATAATTAATTAGTTTCTGCTGCTTTTTGGTTCGATGGATGAGGACTAGTTCTCGGGGAGTTTAGGAAATTGGAAAACGGTTAATCAGGATCTCAACAGGTCCTGTCATTGTTAGCCTGTTTTTCCCCTCCTTCTCCTTGTTTTTGGTTATTTGCAATTGCTAATTTTTCAGATATCGTCTGTGTGCCTTCCATCCTCTCGACATTGGAAATCATGATACCCATAGAATCTTTTAACATTTTTCTTTGCCTTACTTGCAGAAAGACTGGAGAAAAGAAGGTATAGTCAGCCCAGTCAAAGATCAAGGCCACTGTGGATCCTGCTGGACATTCAGGTTATTTTTACCCTTAGAAAATGTCTAGAACGAATATGGTATCACTCTATTTCTGCTATCATGCTTCTGACCATGATAATCTAACATCTACCTTATGCAGCACCACTGGGGCTATGGAGGCTGCTTATGCTCAGGCATTTGGAAAAAATATCTCTCTCTCTGAGCAGCAGCTAGTGGATTGCGCTGGAGCTTTTAACAACTTTGGTTGTCATGGTGGGCTGCCATCCCAAGCCTTTGAATACATCAAATATAATGGCGGGCTTGAGACCGAGAAAGCGTATCCTTACACTGGAAAAGATGAAGCTTGCAAATTCTCCGCTGAAAATGTTGCTATCCGAGTCCTTGACTCTGTCAACATCACCTTGGTAATTGAACTGATGGGTTTTCTTTTTTTTTTTTTTTATATGAGCCAAGGTGTTTTTTAGCTTATATGTGATTCGAGACAGATATTGCAGAATCAGATTTAATTTGGCCTCACAACTGTTCAAAATTTTCTTATTGATCTATCATCTCTTGGGTGCAGGGTGCTGAGGATGAATTAAAGCATGCGGTTGCTTTTGTTCGGCCGGTTAGTGTGGCATTTGAGGTGGTGAGCGGTTTCCGATTCTATAAGGAAGGTGTTTACACTAGCGACACTTGTGGCAGCACTCCCATGGTGAGTTCTAATATTGAGAAGCGAAAGACTATCTGACGCTATTAATTGGAGTGTCTTTAATGAAATTTCAGATCAAACTGCATTGCTGGAAGTCGAATGCATTGATACGAATTTAATACCGTCTAACAAAATGTGGTTCATTCTGTTCAGACATCCTAACGATTGTGAACACCGTGAATTTTAAGTATACTGACAGGAGCCGTTTGTCGTCAAAATCGATGAGTTGCATGCATATGCTCGTTTTCCATGTTAGTTTCTGGGATAAGGCACTGATAGGACATTCTTTGACCAAATCTGAATTTACGTGGCAGGATGTGAACCATGCTGTTCTTGCAGTTGGGTATGGAGAGGAAGATGGTGTTCCTTATTGGATCATCAAAAACTCTTGGGGAGATAGCTGGGGTGACCATGGCTACTTCAAGATGGAATTGGGGAAGAACCTTTGCGGTAAGCATCTGAAAGACTTCAGCCATAGAAAAATAGCCCATAATTGTGTGTGTAATATATTATTAGTATATATATAGAGGGAGGGAGGGAGACTTTTACTGGTTTGAATATTTGGTTTCTGTGCAAAAATTGGTTTTGCCAATCCTTGATGTCAAACTTCAAATTTTAGGAATTGCAACCTGCGCATCTTATCCCATCGTCGCTTGAAGTTGTATCGAGATATTGGGAGACTGCCATGGGGGATACCGTGTTGCTTATCTTGCTTCAGATTGTAGCCGCTGTGCACCATTAAAGACGACGTGTTATTTTACGCTTTTAATGCCTGCTAGTTTATGTACAAAATATTATTATAAAGTTGAAATTGCCCTTGTTATTCGGTGCCGTGTGATGCTTGGTAAATGCTTGTAAATCGTGCATATCACACAAGGACATGAGCAGAACATGTTCCATCCATTCTGAGTAGCGACAGTAGATTCTACAAATGGTAATAAAAAGTAAGCTGGTCTTGGTTGCTTGTTGCTTCTTATAGTTGTCCCTTGTCACGGTTCTGCTCATATTAGTTAGAAATAAAATAATAATGTTTATTGTTGTAAATAGATATAGTGTCTTGTATTGGTCATTGTATTCTAGAATGATTTCACAGGGACACATGTCATTGTATTATTGGATACTTGGATCTATAAATAGTAACCTATAGGTCCAAGGCAATTCAAGAAGCTTGACCTATTTTTGACAAAACTTATCTTGGTATCAGAGTCAAAAAGTCAGAAATGACATCTTCTGGAAATTCTACTAGCCAATTAACCTTAGCCACCACCTCCAATTTACTTGCAAACCTTAACCCTAATTTTACCATCGTTCAGCCGCCTCGGGATTTAGTCATCACATCTGTCACCTCACCTCCTGCTTCAGCCACCCTGTCGTCCTCTACCTCACTTCCAACAAATTTTCCCCAGTCGCCACATTACCACCTCTGTCCTCTTTCCTCGGCCTCAGTTCTCAACCACCGCTGCGAACTCGGCCGAATCTACCCCATACACCTCACTTTTCTTTTCCTCATGCTGTTCCAATTTTGACATTCACTCCTCCACCCTTCATACCCCCTTCGAGCTCCTCTTTGGCCGAATCTACCCCATACACCTTCGCTAACCCCACTTTGACCACTATTCCGGTTACTCATTTCTTGGCTTTTACTCTGCTATTCCTCCGTCGCCTCACGCAACGACTCAACCTCTTCTCAGCTCCTTTAACCAAGGAAATCCCGTCAAGCAAGATGGAGATGATTTCTTGACTTGGGAATCGACGGTGATGCCAATCATTCGAGGACACCAGCTCGATGGATATGTTCTTGGCATGAAGGCCATCCCTCTAGAGTATGTTCTAGACCCTGTCGACGAGGTGTGTCCCAATCCCTTTTACGATGATTGGTTAGCTACGGATCAACTTCTTCTTGGATGGCTCTTCAGGACCTTGACAATAGAAATTGTGGCCCAAATGACCACCTGCAAGACGTCGGTGTCCTTCTAGCATGCCATCATTGAGCTTGTTGGCACCAATACGCGGTCTCGTATCACTTTCCTTAAAAGCGAATTTCAATAGATCAGAAAAGGATCTCTCAAAATGCGTGAATATTTGGCAAAGATCAAATCTCTTTCGGACAACTTGACCCTTGCAGGTTGCCCCTTGTCTCTCACCGATTTGGTCACTCAAACGCTTGCCGGTCTAGACAATGACTACACTCCTATCGTGGTGATTCTCACTGAGCGTGACAACTTGACCTAGTCTGATCTTCAATCCAAACTGATGACCTATGAGTCACGACTGGAGCAGCTAAATACAACATCCACCAACACTTTGTCCACTGCTCTTGCTCATCTTTCTTTTCAACCAAATGACAGCCAGCATGTTCTCCTAACTAGAGGGACCGTGGTGGAGGTCGACGTGGTAGAGGAGGCCGTTCTCAACGAGGGAACTCAGGTGGTAGAGGCAATCAAGGTCAACACAAGGGTGTCAAAGTTTGGTGTCACCTCTATGACAAACCTGGTCATGAGGTAGCTCACTGCTTCAAAAGATTTGATTGCTCCTTTAAAAGCCCACACCGACATGATACTGCCTTTGCTTATATCGTCACTCCAGAGACCACTATTGATCCAGCATGGTATCTAAACACTGGCGCAACCTACCATGTCACAAATGCTCATGAGAACATTGGTCCTGGTACTAACTCAAGTATACTCTCAATCTCTGTTGGTAATGGGGCTTTTGTGGATGTAATCAAAACTGGGAATGCTAAACTGATATGTGATAGTTCCTCTAGTCTAGAAATACTGAATCTAAGTGAAGTTCTTGTTGCACCTAAGATAGTGTTGGTCGATTTCCTTAATGGCAAGTGAACCAGTCGAACAAGTAATAAAGTGTAAGTAGAGTATCATCCAATAGAGACTGAGATACCAGGAAGTGACGCTCGATTGCTTTGATAGTTGTGCAAACAGAAAGTAAGTATGATTGGTTTCAGAGGTTTTTGTAATTATGCTAATAAAGAAGTAAAGAGTATCGTAGTCTTGAGAAGATATCGAAGAAGTAGGCTGAACTTGGAATCACTCTTAAGTATCTCAATCCCCAGTTGCTTTACCCATTGCTATAGTAACTATACCGGCTTCCGCAATGCTACAAAATAGCTACTAACTACAACGCTATTCAGTTAACCCACCACTATAGTCTATCGAAGCTTCCGCATCCGATACTTCTAATGCTAACTTTACTTCTTCCATATGCCTATGACAATTTTCTAGTTAGATCAACGCTACAAAATAAGGTGTATTGGTTATGAGCGGTAGACCTATTCTTGAAGCCTACAATAATAGGTCAAGCATTGCACCAACCTGCCTAGCAATCACTGTTTCTCAGAGGTCTAACCCCGACTCCTTGCCAGTAAGCTGAGGCCACAAATCTAGCCCTTAGCTTCCGCTAATTGACTAGTAAGTAATGCACTGATAAGAAAACTGAATTTATTGAATTAAGAACTTGCAACTGAGTTCATTTAACATTTAAGAAATCATCCTTGTTCAGCCATAGGAAAATCAGTTCATGACTGACGAGGGACACACAAAACAGATAATAACAGAATGACTCATGATCAAAAGATTAAAACAAAAAGTAGAAAGCTTGGCAACGTTCCGACGGCATGGAAGAAACCCTGTCACATCACCACTTCACGTCTTCTTCTCTTTGTCTTACTGCAAGGAAGGATGCTGGGTGCTCCTGGAAGTTCTCGTGCTTCGTGAAATCTCTCTCTCTTCTCTCGAGTCTGGCCGAATGCGAAATCTTGTTTTGGCTTTGCACAAATCTGTCTAGGGTTGGCTTGCTGTTTCCTTTTATAATCAGGTTTTCTTGCGGCGCAAGTTCCAGCGAGCTGGGCTTTCTAAATCCTTTGAGATCCATCGTATCTTCTGATCACAGTAGATTGATTCTGCTGATCCTGCGGGATTCTTCAAATCTTGTTAGTTTTGATCCTCTGCATCTTCTATTCCGTTATGTGAGCAATCTATCTGTCTTTTCTCGACTTTCGCAATTATTTTCCTGAAACAATCTTGACAAAAGATTAGAATAGATGCCGCATAGCATCACGTCCTTTACTTTGCTATAGCTTTAGTGATGCCTTGTATTGCACTTTGTTATGCTGTCAGAATGCTATAACATAGTATCAGCGTTGCTATACGTCTTTCTCATAAAACCTCGTATTTTGTCCTCTTCTTAGCACATGTTTAAGATGTAAATGATTTTTATCCTTCAATTCCCTATATTCATGAATTAATGTCTTTTTTCTCGGATTGATTGCAGTTAAGCTTGTATTTACCATACAATTCAGTCATAAAGTATAGGAAAAACATGGCATAAATTGTGCTTATCAGATAGCTAAGAAATTGATCAGTGGTTTTAAGCTCATTAATGATAACAATGATATTTTTGTTGAAATACGCTCACATAGGAGTTTTGTGAAGGACAAGACTCAACATAACACTTTGTTGAAAGGAAAGACAACAAAAATAGTTGTTCCTGTGAAGAGTTCTACTGCTGCTAGTTTTATTTCCACCAAAAATAGTTCTGATAGGATTAGTACTAATCTGTCTTCTATTGAATCTTGGCATAGAAGACTTGGTCATCCAAGCAAAGAAGTCTTGAAAAAGATCCTTACTGATTGTAATGTCACTGATACTTTTAATGAAGAATTTACCTTTTGCGATTCATGTCAACTTGGCAAATCTCATCGTTTACCATTCCCTGTCTCACAGTCCCGTGCATTGCATGTTTTAGACCTCATTCACACTAATTTATGGGGTCCTTCTCCAATCAAATCAGTAGGTGGTTATACTATTACATCAGTTTTGTTGATGATTTCAGTCGTCACACTTGGATTTATCTTCTAAAGACCAAAGGGGAAGCATTGTTTGCCTTTAAACTTTTCAATAACACGACTGAAAATCTTTTTGAAAGAAGAATCAAAATTCTCCATAGTGATTAACGTGGATAGTTTAGGAGCTTTCAAGCTTTTCTTGATGAACACGGCATCATTTTTAGGCATTCTTGCTTGCATACATCAGCTCAAAAAGGGAGAGTTGAACGCAAGCATCGACATCTAGTAGAAACAGGGCTTACCTTACTGGCTCATGCACAATGCCCGCCTCTTATTGGTGGGAGGCTTTCTCAACAGCAACATATCTTATCAATAGATTACCCAGTGCAACTTTGCAAAATCTGTCCCCATTTGAGATTCTATATCACAAGAAACCATATTAGAGAAGTTTCAAGGCCTTTGGTTGTGCTTGCTTCCCATGCTTTCAGCCTTACAACCAACACAAGCTACAGTATCATAGTACCAAGTGTGTATTTCTTGGATACAATAGATCACACAAGGGATTCAAATGCCTAAGTTCCAAGGCCACATCTACATATCACGACATGTAGTTTTTAATGAAAAAGATTATCCTTTTACTAATGGCTTTCTTGTTTTTCAGAAACCACAACAATCTCAAATAGTGTAGTTTCCAGTTGATTCTTCTGTTTGGTGTTAAAATCAGACCATCGGGTTGGTCACTGATAGCAATACTTCTGTTACACCATGCTCTACCTCACCTCCAACACTAGGGGCTCACCATGATCAGTCACCAACTCTTGTAGATCAGCAGCTCTCTGAACCTGTGACACCTAATGTGCCAGTACCAACTGATGACTCTACATTGGCTCATGTAACTATTGATTACGATCCTCTCACTGGCACACCTCCATCTTAATTGTCTCAAGAAGTGCCCTCTGACTTATCTCTTCCTATGGTGAACGAAGATCTCTCAATAGCACTTGCACATCAGCTAGCTCTCAACTCTTATCCAATGCAGACTCCCAACAAGCATGGCATCACTAAGCCTAAAGCACCTTATATTGGCCTAACACATGCTCCTCCAAGTGTTCCCCGGACAGCCAAGGAAGCTTTACAATTACCTGATTGGAGACTTTCCATGATAGAAGAATTCATTGCACTTCAACGGAACTCTACTTGGGACCTTGTACCGCGACTGCCTATACAGAACATGGTAAATAACAAATGGATCTTCAAAGCTAAATTTCATCCAGATGGTACCTTGGCCAAGCGCAAAGCAAGACTTGTTGCTAAGGGTTTCCAACAAACCAAAGGTATTGACTTCCATGAAACCTTCAGCCCCATGATTAAAGCCTCTACTATTCACATTATTTTAACCATTGATGTGGCTCTTAATTGGAAATTTGACAACTTGATATCAACAATGCATTTTTGAATGATTTCTCGACTAAACCTATGTATATGGAATAGCCAGAGGGTTTTGTTGATCCCTCTAGGCCTATGTGTGCAAACTTTCAAAGGCCTTGTATGGACTGAAGCAAGCGCCTAGGGCTTGGTTTGATAGGATTCGTAGTGTTCTTTAAGACTGGGGTTTCTCTAATTCTAAGAGTGATATTTCTCTTTTCATTTACTCGGATGATACTCAAATATTAATGATCTTGATTTATGTGGATGACATAATAGTCATTGGTAGCAACCCATATAGCCTTAAGTGTTTTGTTTCAAAATTGCATCACATCTTTTCTTTAAAAGATCTCGAGTCTTTTCATTACTTCCTTGGGATCGAAGCACACAGAGACCACACTGGATTATATCTGACTCAAGGCAAGTATATATGTGACTTGCTTGACTGCTTTCACATGACAAATGCAACTCCTTGCTCAACACCCATGGCTGCTCATAAGTCATTATCCACACATTCTGGCGAATTACTTGCTAATGCTTCTGAGTATCGAAGTGCAGCTGGAGCCCTCTAATACTTGTGCAACACAAGGCCCGATATCAGCTTTAGTGTCCAGAAGTTAAGTCAATTCCTTTCTTAACCAACAACCGAGCATTGGAAAGCCGTAAAAGGGTATTGAGGTATCTAAAAGGCACCACCCATTATGGTATCCACATTCAACCTTATCCTTTTCTCAGTTTATCTGCATATTCCGATGCCGACTGGGTCTCTTGTGCTGATGACAGAAGATCAGTGGGGGATATTGTGTCTTTCTTGGAAATTCCCTGATCACTTGGTCATCAAAGAGGCAGCCAGTGATCTCTCGGTCTAGCTGTGAATCAGAATACCGCTATTTGGCTAATACAGCTTCAGAACCCAATTGGATCAAATCATTACTCACTGAACTAAGTTTGAGACTACAGCGAACACTAGTAATATGGTGTGACAATACAATTGCAACTGCACTTGCATCTAATCCAGTACATCACGCGAGGACCAAACATATAGAAATTGATATTCACTTTGTAAGAGATCAAGTTATTGCTAAAGATCTCAAAGTTCAGTATGTTCCCTCAGATCTTCAAGTGGTTGATTTTTTAACCAAGCCACTACATCAAGCACGGTTCTGTTTTCTTCGTGATAAACTCGGAGTCACTGTTTCTCCCACCAACAAACTTCAACAAACCAAGAGTCATACAATACCCAGACCACCGGAAAAGAAGAAGAAGAGGGTCCCAAGTAAAGGAGGGAGTTAGAAATAAAATAATAGTGTTTATTGTTGTAAATAGATATTGTGTATTGTATTGCTCATTGTATTATAGAATGATCTCACAGGGACACATGTCATTGTATTATTGGATACTTGATCTTTAAATAGTAATCTAAGTGTCTTAGGAAATTCAAGAAGCCTGACCTATTTTTCACAAAACTTATCTATATTAAATCCAAAAATGCTCTCTCCCTAGTTTTACCAAATTTCAGTACAATTAACCTCTCGAACCTTTCAGTTGAAGGAATAATTATTGTGCGAACTCTCAAACCTTTCACTTGATACGTTGGTGGACTGTGCAGAATAAGAAAAAGGGACTATGTTGTACGCAGAAGCAGGACCCTGGCGAAGTACGTAACAAAAGTTGTGTCGAGATAGGGAAGTGCAGTGAGCATCACAAGACAAGAAAGACAGGGACGGGACTTCCCGGGGGGCACTGTGGTATGTTGATGTTGAAAATGCCATCATGCCTACTAGAGCTAGAAAATCGGGTCGAGTCCGTCCGGCCGAAGGGTCAGGACTTGAAAATTAGAGGATCTAAATGAAATTGGCCTTGTAGAGCCGGCCCTGTAGGGCCTTTTGCTTAAAAGGACCGGCCCTTTAGGCCCTTTTAATATATATTTTTTAAATTACCTAAGCTGCCTAGACTTGAGAGTTGAGAAGTGAGAACCCTAAAAATTTCAATCTCGTTTCTCTTTCCTTTTTTTCTTCGAAAATCTCACTCAATACTACTTAAAGTGAATCACAATCAAATATTTTTGAAATTGATGATAGTGACAAAGAAGATGACAATGATAGTCTTCATATTAATGTTGCTTAGTGGTATGCTTCTGATATTTTATATGAGTTATTTGTGGAGAATAGTTTACTTTTGATTACAAATTAATGAATGTGTTTGTTTATTGAATGATCCGTGTTGTTTGGATATTAATGTTGACATTTATTTGATAAATTAGAACTTTAATTGTTGTAAGTTACTAATTATATTTATTTAAAAAACGGAGGAAAAATAGTTAAAATTTGGAATAGTAACTTAACTAAATTTTTGATCCCATTAGGGTATTCCGTTTGTACGTTGAACATTTTCTGACTCCGGGGACAAAAATCCACTTTGATTCCAGTTGTTTTCTACTTAGTTCAAGGATTTCAAGTTATGATTTATTTTCCATCGGTTCTCACTTTTCTTATCTCGCCTTGATCCCTTTTCGGCCGATAAAAATTCACTTGTTTGTAAAACTTAGTTCACATTTAATTTCTATCGGTTCTCATTTATGTTTTCCACAAATATCTTAATTATATTATTATTTAATTAACAAAATATCATGATATTATTTTTGAAAAAACCATGTTTTTCACACTCAAATTTTGGTTTCTCTTCCCTTTATTATTATTATTATTATTTTATTTTCCCATGATTAGCAATCTTTTAGGATCTAGGGTTTTCATGTTCTTAATCTCACCAATTTTTCTTAATCTTTTCTAATTGATTAGCAAGCACACTTTATGCTAATATTAGCCATAAACACTTAGTTAAAGGATTTTCCATAATATGCTAATTGTTGATAATTTTGGGGTATATTTAGAGACTTGGTACCTCCCATACTTCCATCCCTTCCCTCCTCCTCACTTTCAACACCAGGAAAAGAAAGATGGTTGCCCACACAACCTTTTGGGTTAAGAACTCTTGATTAATCTCAGACCACGAAATCGGTTCAATACTTTGGTATTTGATATCGGCTTCTTTATCCGTCTGCAATGGGGATTTGGCTTGCATCCGCTATAATTAAGATGCATCGTTTTGACGCAAAAACTGTGCAACTTTGGCCCTTTTTTAATATATATTTTAGGCTACTGATGGGTACTTAGAAGAATATTTTATGATCTTGAAAAAATATTTTAGGATCTTAAAAAAAAATCCTAAAGTAAATTTTTAATACCAATAAGATATCTGAAATATTTTTTAAGATCCTAAAACATCATAAAATATTTTTACTTTGATCTTAGTCAAGTATCCCAAGTATTATTTTAGTACAAGTCAAGTATCCCGAAATATTTTTCTAAGATCGTAAAATAATTTTTTTAAGATAGTAATTTTTCAGTACCAGTAAGTATCCTAAAAATATTCCAGGATACTGATTGGTACAAAAAAATATACTTTAGGATATTTTTTCAAGATCATGAAGTATTTTTTTAGTACCGATTAATACCCTGAAGTATCTTTTTAATACGGTCAGTATCTTGAATTATCTTTTTAGTAACTGTCAGTAGCCTAAAATATTTATTAAAAAAAGGGGCCCAAGCTGCACAATTTTTGCGTCAAAACGACAAGGTTAATTGTAGTAGACGCAACGGATATTTTTTGAATGGAAAGGAAATTCATTAAATGAATAGTAAAAAAATTACAACTGTAAAGCAAGAAATTACACAGATAAGGGAAATTACAAAATGAGAGAAAAGCTAGCGAAACACTTTTGGGCATGTTTGACCAGGGATTTGATGTGGCCAACAATAACATCAGTGCTGAACAATTCGTCATTGAAAATTCTCCTGTTATGAGCTTCCCAAAGCTTCCAACAGGTAATACAAATTCCAATTTCCCAAGAGACATCCAGAGAAGTGGATCTAATGATTAAATGAAGCCAGCTTTGAATACCCAATTTGAAGAAATCCAAGGACATATCCGTAGACAAAATTTTCCTCCAAACTGAGGATGACAGGTCACAGTCTTTGAAGACACGATCCAAGCTTTCACAGGAGGCTTGGCATAGGGGACATTGATGGTCATCAGTCAATCTTCTTCTGAAGTGCTCTTCATCAGTCAGTACTTCCCTTTTAATAGGAGCCAGGAGAAGGTTTTAACCCTCTGTGCCATAGGTAATTTCCACAATGTTGACCAAAGGGGGTTATATTCGTTCCAGTTCGGGCTTACAAGGCTCCTGTAAGCAGATTTCGTTGAGAAGGTCCCTTTTCCTGTTAAATTCCAAGAGCAAGAAGGAGCTGCTTGATCAGTAGATATGGAGGAGATATCCCTAAGAACATCCGAAGGCAGAAGATGTTGGAAAAGATCCCAATTCCATGTACCATCATTTTTAAAAAATTCCGAGATGTCCTTTGAAAAATCAGATTCTGGGATAGGGGAGAAAGAGATATATTTCAGGGGACCATGGTTTCCAACCCAAAAATCATTCCAGAAGGAGATTTTCCTACCAGCAACAGGATTACATTTAATTTGGAAAGATGTGTCTTCCCATAGCTTCAGCAAGTTTTTCCAGAGATAAGAGATTTTTGCTCGACGGGTTTCCCTCCGTAAGCTAGTGACAGCATTTTCTGCTTCAGGACCTTGACCCAAAGGGAATCCGGCTGAGAGTGGATTTTGAAAATGAGTTTCATCATGAAGGCTTGATTTTGGGATTGAAGATTTAGCAAACCACATCCTCCGTGCTGGATGGGCTGGCATAGATCCTGGCATTTAATTAAGTGAATACCATGATGATCTTATTTCCATTGTACCACAAAAATGTGTTGATTTTTTTTAATCAAAGAAATAGTATTTCATTCTACCAGAAAACAAGACACACCACCCAAATTAAAAGTTTTACGAAAAAAAACAAGATTCTGAAACTCATCTCAGTGAATCGGTGGAGGTGCGGGGTTAAGGGTCGTGGGTCGGGATAGGAGTTAATTAAAAAATAATTTAATTAAAATATATTAAAATGTTTTATATTTTAAAATAATAAATATTTTGTGGTTAAATAATAAATATAATAGGATATGATGTGATATGGGGAATATTATATTATTTTTTTTAAAAAGAAGGTCTTTGAAGATCAATTAATGATGTAGGAGTCAGAAGTCAGAACGTAACTTTAATCACTCTCTCTCTCACATGGTCACGGGTATGTGTTGCTTCTTTTCACATTTTTTCAGTTTTTCATGCTTTCACAGTCTCACTCCATCTCTCTTCTTCCGTTTTTCATCGTCTCTTCTAGTCCTCCGTCAAACGGCGAAGTTGGTGTTGCGGCCAGGGAAAGACGAGGATGGACGTGTTCAATACTGGACGGCCGTCGCTAGTCAAAGGTCGTAGATTAAAGCTGGGGTAGAGGTTAAAGAAGACGGAGTAACGTCGCTGGTAGAGAGGTCCGTCGCCACCGTCGCTGAAGGAGGTCATTCACTGTTGTCACGGTGGAGGACCTTCGTCGCGGATGGAGGATTTGGTTGTCGATCTTCGACCTTCAACGAACCCACTGACACACTCTCCTCTCTTCTAGTTCAGTTTTTTTTTTTTTTTTTAAAAAAATCTTTTTGGCTCTGACTCGGCCAGTTCAGGTCAAGTTGACCGAGTTAACGCTAGGTCAACTCAGACCTCGGTTCTAACGCTAACTCAGACTGGCTTTACGACCGGTTCGACGGTTTCCGGTCTGAACCGGCCGGTCCGATCCGGGTTTCAGAACCATGAAAAAAAGCCAAAATACATAACAGTGTAAAGAAACCCAAAAAATGGCTTCATCCTAACATTGTGAGAGGGAGCTACTGCCGCAGACAAAAATCTTACAACCCTCATCGTCCCTTCACTAGAATTTGTGGGTAAAAAAACATCATTATCGGTAACACAGCCATTGTAAGAGATAGTTTATTAAAAATGATTCCAAAAAATCCGCCCCTCTTATCAGCAATAAACCACCACAAACACTAGCAAAAAAAGATGAAGAATGAGCAGAAGACGTTCTCACCTTTAACTGCACTACGAACAGGATGATTTCAACCTGCACGTACGCTTTTGATTTGCTGTTGCCAACAATCTACAAAAGTCATCTGGAAATTGAAAGATAAAGACATAAAATTATAGTTACCAAATCCCAACCCCAAAACTGCCCCTAAAGTCTGTCACTGTTGAAGCCCCAACTCAATTTATTACCATGAAGAGAAACAACACCACCATAAACTCGAGCTATTATGGCAGAGGCAAGCAACACTACATTATTGTAGTTGTTGTTGTTTTTTGCCAAAATTTTATAATAGTTGTTCAAGAATTATTTTGATCAATTGGAATAATATTTTTTCCTTAATTTTTCACCCAAAAAATAATTTCTCGCGATTTTAATTGGCGATAAAATTGCATCCCACTTGCAATTGTGAGAAAGGTGACAGCCCAATATGGAGATAGAAGTGTTAAGAGGAGGAGAAGAAATGTTAAAAAGAAGTTAATGAAACATACTTCTATTTCAGATTCAAATAGAAATATAAAGCAGCGTAACCAACATTCATTCTCTCGGATTTTGATCGCAGAGCGTGTAATCGGTGGACATTCGAGTTGTGTGAAAGAAAGGAATGGCTACCATGGACACAGACGTCGCGATGGTGCAAGCAGGCGATCCATCCAGCAGTGCTGGCCCTTCTAAGAAGCCTAAGCGGTTCGAGATCAAGAAATGGAATGCTGTCGCTCTCTGGGCTTGGGGTACCTCTTCGCTTTACCCTAACCCTAATTTTTTCTCTTCTTTTGTCCCGTTCTTCCTTCCTAACTGTTCATTCCCTGCTACTACCTATTACAGATATCGTTGTTGATAATTGCGCTATATGCCGGAACCATATCATGGATCTTTGTAAGTATAGATCGACTGCGTTTTTGACCTAGATAACTGCCTTTTTAACTATTCCCCGTTCGTTATCCTCGACTTTGGATGCATCCAGACACTCTTACTCCGTTTTTTCCCTTAAATGTGACGTGCAGGCATCGAGTGCCAGGCTAACCAGGCTAGCGCCACTAGCGAGGAATGCACTGTAGCTTGGGGTATTTCCTGAAATCCTACTGCATCTTAATCCCATTATGAATCAAACAATACAAACGCATGGCATTTAATCTTTTCCTCGTTTAGCAATTTTTCTTTTCTAAATACTCATCACCTCTTCGGTGCGGTCTACGGAGTGTGGCCTTTAAGTTTCAACGCCTTATTTTCTATAGCTATATGATTTAGGTCCTGCGTTTTTGTTCAACTATAGTTGATGGATGGTATGGTGATTTCCTGGTGTTGTGCCTCTTTGCTGCACTATGATATCTGGACAGTTGTCTCAAGAGTGTTGTTATAATTTTCTTCCTCTGATATTTTCTGCTATGATCCTAAGTTTCTAAATCTCTCCTGGAGTGGATTGTGACGTGACTTCTGTTGTCTTTGTATGTATCATAGAAAATATCTGTAATGCCTATATGTTAGATTGTAAATCTGTCTTGTAAAGAGATTGGTAACATATGCCCCCATGGACTGGCCAGGCATAGAATCTACATAGCTGTTATCCTAATGTCTCTGAATATTTAACTATGAATAGACGAGCCACAAAATATTTTTACTTTTTTGCTTTCTTTCATGCATTAATTTTAATGCGCATGGGAATAACCTACATGGTCATCCGTCATGAAACTTATGGGAACATGAAGATGATAGGTAAACTGTAAATAACTAATTAGTTAGTTGGTTGGTTGTTAATTAGTTAGTTGGTTAGTTGTTAGTAACTAATGGTAGTTAGTTGGGATTACTAGGTCTAGAGGTATTGCCTATATAAGGCACATGACTCTTCATTGTATGCTATGGTTGTTATGATGAATGAATGAGCATCACCGGACTTCTGTTCTTTCCCCTCTGTTTCTGTTCTCCTCTCCTCTCTTCTCAAATCCTCTAATTTCTACAATAATCCTAATAGTTGTATCAGAGCGAGTCATCCTTGGCTCCGCCGCTGTTATCTCTATGGTTCTTCAATCAGTCTTGGACCATTCTTCTTCTCGGTTCAGTCCTGAAGTCAAGACACAACCAAGAAACTCCAAAAACAGATCCCCAAGAACATTTAGTGACCACACAAGAAGGATTCTTGGCCACTGTGAATTCTCCAAAGTGACCACCAGAATTGGGATCGTCGCCATTCGTCAGAATTCTTGTGGGCATTCTAACGCCATTCACCAGAACAGAATATTGCGATGTTGAAAATGTTTCTTGACTCCTTTCGCTTCTACCTCATCTTGTCGATTGGTTCTGGGTTCTGTTCAGAACTGTGAATTCTCCAAAGTGACTACCAGAATTGGGATCGTCACCATTCGTCAGAATTCTTGTGGGCATTTCGACGCCATTCACCAGAACAGAATATCGCGATGTTGAAAATGTTTCTTGACTCCTTTCGTTTCTACCTCATCTTGTCGACTGGTTGTGGGTTCTGTTCATCGGAATTCTGCGTATGCTTTGCCTTGATTAATTCTAGGTTGTGCAATAGTTCAGTTGGCGGGTTCGAAAATTGCTTTGGGTCGACGGCTCTGGTTCTTCATTTCCGATTTCACTGATAGGTTCTGTGTGTTGCTCCGCTTCATTAGATTCTTGGTAATCGATCATCTACTTCGTTATTATGGGTTCTTCACTTCTGATCACGTCGCATGATTCTGGAATTCCGTCGTCAGATTCTGGGTTCGACTCGCCTAAAGAAAGGGTCAAAATTGCGTAATGAAGTTGCGATTTGCCAAAAAAAAAAGTTGAAAAAAAAGGTTAAAAAAAAACTTCTCTTCCTGTTGGTATGGGACAACGGTTGAAGGAAACCAAAAAATTAAAAAAAAAAATCTTGTGGGTATGGGACAACGGCTGAAGGAAGCCAAGAAAATCAATGGTGTGTTCTTTGAGAAACCGCTAACCGGAGAGGGCTACATACGAAGGGTTCTGACCGGCAAGAGGTTTAGTGAAGCGTTGCATAAAGTATCCTAGAGTGAAGTCGTCTGGAAGTAGACTTTCGAAGAGGATGTTTTTGATTGAGTTAGATTTGTATTTTTTTTCTTCAGGTTTGTGTTTTTGTTGTTTCACATCCTTGAGGGCAAGGATGTCTCTGGGAAGGGGTATTGATATGTCAACTATAAATAACTAATTAGTTAGTTAGGAAGGAAGGGATTAGTTAGTTGGTTTGTTGTTAGTAACTAATGGTAGTTAGTTGGGATTAGTAGGTCTAGAGGTATTGCCTATATAAGGCATATGACTCTTCATTGTATGCTATGATTGTCATGATGAATGAATGAGCATCACTGATTTTTGTTCTTTTCCCTTTGTTTCTGTTCTCCTCTCTCCTCTTCCCAAATCCTCTAATTTCTACAATAATCCTAACAGAAGACAACTTTTCAAGATCATATAACTTTGTAAATGTGGTTTGTTCATTCTATCACTTGTTATTTAACAATTCTGTTGGTTGTATTTGCATTGACTTTTGCAGTTTGAATGTATTCTTTCTGCTCCTACCTTTAATCTGGGGAAAAGTTCTCACCTATAACTTGATGGATTACACTTTTTCTCGTTGGGATTGGGGAATGATGCTTGAACCTGTATTTTCAGTCCTCTTGTTCACAATAAATTTGATCTAATTGTGATTGTGATTGTCAAAGCCATTTACCCTCTGTTAGTTGGCTTATTCCCCCATGGAACAAAAAAGTTGAGGGTGAGGTGGTAAGTTTCAAATTTTTGTGGTACGTCTGTGTTCATTTGCAATAAATTTATTGATAATATGAAAATCACTTGTACCTTTCTGATATGTAAATTGTAAATAAATGAATAATTAGGGGGAAATTGTTAGTTAGTTGAATAAGGATTAGTTAGTTAGCCATAGGGTCAGTTAGGATTAGTTGTCATTCTGTTATTCTGTTATGAGTTGTATTAGACAGTTGCCTTGAGAGTCAGTCTCTATCCTATAAATAGATGAGGCTAGGCTAACAGAAGGAGATGTTCAGATTGATTGTAATGTTGAATAATGAATGAGTGGCAGCAGTTCTGCACTCCCTCCTCCTTGTTTCCCCCAACTTCTTCTAATCTTCTACAACTTATCTATCACTTTCTCATTATGATGTTGAATGTAAATGCATTTACAATGTTTAAGATAAGTGTCTCCTGTTGGTTCATGATCAATAATTAGAACAATGTTACACGTTTTAAAGAACAAAAAATAAAAAACACAATTCAAGGATCAATTGTAATTGTTTAGTGTTTGTTGATTCAGTTTTTAATAACTATAATGACTATATCTGTCTATTGATATTATAGGTATCTTTCTCGCTAGATATTGGATGTTAATGTTTTAATAATATGATTAAGATAACTATCTCAAATGCATATATGGCTATTGTATTAAAATGCTTAGTATTCCTTTATTTTTTTTAGCTTTCTGGATTGTTCATGGTTTATTGTCTGCTTTTGTTAGGTCAGATAATTAAGTTTATCTTGCAACATTAGACTTGCATCTTCATTCTAGGACATTGATATGTCAATATTAAAAGTAACCAACTGCACTATTTGCGAGCTGTGAATAGTGTGAATCATTTCCTGAACTCTGCGATGCATTGAGTCCATGTCTCAATCTGCACATTGTGAGGTTACAGCCCAAGTTATTATCAGTTAATTATGAAACATACACTGGTCAGTTTTCTATTTCAAATGAAGGAAGCCCTTTATTTGACGTAAGGAATTGTGATGTAAACTGTCACTGAGAAGCATCTATTGAAATCACCTTCAGTTTAATGTTATCTCTATCGTCCTATTGCCTGTATCATTTTTCACCCGGTTGATTCTGGATTTGCTATATGTAAATGTACTTTTTGGATCCACGTGTTTATGTAGCTTACCTCAGCTTAGAAGATGCAGGACTACTCATTGTTTTTCTGGGTTTTTATCTTACTCAGGGGTTTGTAACCATGCCTTTCACTTTCATTGCATTAGTCGATGGCTCAAGACCCGTCAAGTATGCCCTCTTGGTATGTGCTTTATTATCCTTTTGCATCTCTCTTTTACTAGGATGCTATGAATTCCTTAGTGCTTTTCTAATCTGTTGGTGTGTCTCTGCTTCGACAGATAACAGTGAGTGGGAATTTCAGAAATATGGCCACTAGAACTTTCATTTGGTCGAGCTCCTTGGAAATTTGGATTAGGGATCTTATTTTTACCAATGTAGTGTTGATAAAAGCTGGAAGATTTACTCATCCGCAGGAATTATCCCCTTCTTATCTGCTGGTTTATCATGTTTTTAAGACAAGACTTCTGGTTTTATATGACACTGTAGAAATTGGGATCGTAAAGATGGTAACGTGTGAAATGTCTTTTGGCGTTTCGGCGTATGGGTAGTGCGACCCAAACGCTGCCCACTTCATTTTGTTCTCCGATTGGCTTATTGTTTTCCGTTTCTGTTTGATTGTTCCACAGAAAAATGTGCATGCAACCTTTTTCACGATATTCATAATGAAATACTCCTCGGTGTTCTTAATCTAAGACATATTTATGGAGTTGATATTGATCCTAAATATAAATATAAGACGCTACTTATATTTATCAATCTTTTTTAAATTTATTCATATTTGATGCTCCTACAATATTAATCAAAAGTAGAGAGGGAATGAGAATCGCTACCTTTTCCTTAAACTGTTACATTAAGGATCAGAGGGAGTATAATCCGAGGCGTAACTGCTTCCTTTCCCTACCGTTGTCTATAAGCAGGACCTGCTCCCGGGTCATAGCGTATAAGCCTAGTGCAAAACTCAGATCCCAATTCCCAAGTCTTCACAGAAAAGCCATTACTAGAAAATATTGGTAAGTTCTCCCCATGCACTCGTGTGGGAGCCTCGGTCTCTCCGCTAAGCGTGAGAGTGCTATGGTGGTACGGAGGGTGGTCGGAGGCGGAGCTCGGAGGTTAGGTGGTGTAATCGGGGTAGCTAGAGTAGTCCGTCGGTGTGTTGGTGGTTGTCGAGTGTCCTTCTTCTCCACAACCTCGACATGGAGGGTTTTCAGATTTCATCGCCATTGATCTAGAAGGAGGCGGAATTTGAGAGAATTCTTGAAGGCAAAATCCTAGCTAGCAAAGTGCATACGAAATTTGCTACTAAGGTGATTCTGAGGAAGGCGTGGAACTTGCAAGATGGTTTTGATGTAGTTGCGATTATCGATAATGCTTTTATGTTTAAATTCGTGGCGTCTGAGGAATTTGATAGAGTGTTATGAGGACGGCCATGGTCGATTAACGGCTGTCTGCTGAATCTGATGGAGAGAATGAAGTATAAATCATTTGAGGATTTTGATTTCGATTCATCGATCGTCCGACCTAGATCCAATCGCATAATGTGCCGATGGGGGCAATGTGTCTGGAAAACGCAATTGGAGGCTATGTCGGTGAAGTGGTGTTGGCTGAGGATCCGGTATACAATGGTAGACACCTTCGTAGCTTCTTGCGGGTGAAAGTGGTATTGGATCTGAGGAAGCCATTATCAAGCGGTTTTTGGCTCCCTTGGCTCGACGGTCGTCAAGTATGGATCTCGGTTCGCTTTGAGAAATTGCAAAATTTTTGTTATAACTATGGTAAAGTTGGTCATGAAAACAAGAGCTGTGGATCTGTTAAGCTAATGTCTCTAGTTCATCCCTCTGAACCTCATTTTGGTGGTTGGATCACGACGAACGCTTGTCGTAGTGGGGATGAAGTCATGACGGTTGTAAAAGAGAATTGGGCTGAAGCTGGCTCGGCTAAGAAGAGAAGAGATGAGGCGTTGAATAGAAGAAGGAATAGTGATAAACAACATGGCAGCAAGATGTTTTCTAATAGTAATGAGAATCTGTTTGTTATCAAGGTTCTCAATTCTGCACTTGAGGATAGGGAAGGAGACCTACCGAAGAGTAGTGAGGAGGTGAGCCTGAAGGCGACTGATGTGGTGCGCCCCAAGTGTGCCTGGATAGAGTCAGATCTAGGGGGAGGGGATAGAATGGGGAGCTCGGATGGCGAAAGAATGAAGAAGGAGCACCTGATGAATTGCAGAGAACTGCAAGGCGTAAGGAGGAACCTGGATTGACAGGTCCTGGGACCTCCAACTTCTCGGTTTTGAAAGAGACAATGGGTCATGACATAAGTGAAGTGACTGAGCAGAAAAAGCAAGCTTTAGCCATGGTGGTGTATGATGGTTGGGTTATGGCGGAGGTAATTAATGGCTTGGGCGGGCTGGGTTTAAAACGGAAAGTTGCTGATGGGGAAGGGATTATGGAGTAGAAAAGAAGGAAGTTGGACCTTGCGCCTTCCTAGATGGTGTCAGACATTGCTGCCTATGCTGCTACTTTGCGCAAGACCAAGGCAAGAGTTCGTAGGAATGACAAAAATAATGGCATGAGGGGCAAGGAGAATTTCTTGGTCTTAAATGATGAACAAGATGAGGTTATGGAAGCTCCAGATGCGATGACTGTTGATGTGTCTGGTTATGTCTTTAAGGCAAAGAAAGGCAGGAAGAGCAAAGTTGTTTCTGATGGTATTGGTGGCTAGCCATTAACAGCCACCAAGGCGCCATGAAATCATAGCTTGGAACTGTCAAGGCTTAGGAAGAGCCTTGACAGTCAAGGATATGAGGGAGTTAGTGAAGAACTTTCACCCCTCTTTATTCTTCCTCATGGAAACAAAAATGCAATCAGCAAGGGCTATGAAGTTGCGGAGTAGGTGTGGCTTTCAGCATGAATTATATGTGGAGCCTTTGGGATTGTCGGGTGGCTTGGCTGTTTGGTGGAAGGACAGTATTTCTCTGAGTGTCCTGTTTAAGTCAAAAAATATTGTTCACGTGGTGGTTGAATCTGTTAGTTTGAAGGCACCTAAATTTGTCTCGTTTGTCTATAGGTCCCCTAAGGAAGGGGAGCGAAGGATTGTATGGGATACCTTGAGGTCTTTGGCAGTGAAAGATCAGGATCCTTGGTTAGTGGTAGGAGATTTTAACGACCTGTTGTCACAATCTGAAAAAGAGGGGGGGTCCTCCAAGAGCAATGAGGAAGATAATTAATTTCCAGAGGCTGGTGTCGGATTGCAATCTCATTGATCTGGAATTTAAGGGTCCTAGGTTTACTTGGTGCAACAACAGGCCTGAAGCTTTGGTGAGGGAAAGACTAGACAGGGCATTCGGAAATGTGGCTTTTCGAGACGAGTTTGACCATGCCATGGTCTTTAACGTGGAATCGTTGGGGTCGGATCATCATGCCGTGGTAATTGATTGTTCGTACTGTGAAGAGAAATCTCCAAAGCAATTCAAATTTGAGGCAGACTGGGTTCAGCATAATGATTTCCTACAAATAGTGGCTGAAGGGTGGAATGATGTGAGTGGTAGCATGGATGATAAGTTGATGGATCTGATCAGAAGGCTGGACTCATGTAGGAAACGTCTTTTACGCTGGAGCAGATCTGCTTTCCCTAATTTTAGGAAGGTGATTATGCAAGTACAAGCTAAACTCAGCAATTGTTACGCAGGAAGCATGACTGGTGCTAAATTTCAGGAGGCAGAGAGTCTTGTGCGTCAGTTGGAGGAAGCTTGGGATAGAGAAGAGGCTTATTGGTGGCAAAGGTCCAGAATCAAGTGGCTGAACTGTGGTGATAGAAACACCAAGTTTTTTCATAGTAGTGTAATTCAAAGGAGACAACGAAACAAAATTCTGAGGCTGAAAGATGAGAATGGTGTATGGCTGGAGGAGAGGGAAGCAATAAATAAGTCTTTCAGCGTATTTTATCAGAGTTTGTTTAGTTCAGAAGGTTCCCGACTGATGATGCAGGCTCTGAGCTATGTGAAGGAGGTGGTTACATCTGAGGATAACCTAAATCTTATGCTCCCAGTGACAAATCAAGAGATTGAGGCAGCGATTTTTCAGTTGGGGGCTAAAAGGCGCCGGGCCCTGATGGCTTCTCTGCATTATTTTACCAGTCAGCTTGGAAGGAGGTGCATCGGGAGGTTTGTGGCATGATTCATGGTTTCTTTGCTGGGGAAGTTGAACTGGATCAGATTAATTCAACTAACATAGTTTTGATTCCTAAAGTGGATAAACCAGAAGGGGTCCATCATTTTCGACCTATTGGCCTGTGCAATGTCACTTACAAAATCATAGCTAAAACAAAATCATAGCTAAAATCCTGACTTTGAGATTGAAGGGCTTAATGAGCAGAACTATTTCTCCTAACCATCGAGCTTTCCTTGAGGGGAGAATGATCCAGGATAATATTCTTCTGACGCATGAAGCTTTTCATCAGTTGAAACACAAGAAGACGGGCTCTCGGTGGGAGTTTGCCTTGAAGATCGATATGAATAAGGCATACGACCGTATTGAATGGGATTTCCTTGAATCGGTGATGTTGAAAATGGGTTTTTGTAGTAGATGGGTGCAGTGGATATGGGATGTGTTTCAACAGCAGCTTTCAATCTGCAAATTGATGGCCGTATAGTTAGTAAATTCAAACCAGAACGGGAGGTGCGTCAAGGGGACCCCCTATCCCCTATATATTTATTTTGGTGTCTGAAGTACTGTTTCTCATGGTTCAACGTTATATTGAATGCAAGGATTTACGAGGAATGAAGTTGACCAGGAATGCGCATGTTTTGTCCCACTCTTTTTTGCGGACGATGCTATTCTTTTTTTGAGGGCGGAGGAAGTTAATTGTAGAGTTTTGAAGCGTATTCGAGGTATATTGCGCTGCCTCAGGACAACTAGTGAACCTTGAAAAGCCTAGTATATATTTCTCAGCCAATACTCCAACGAATGTTAGAAATGGAGTCTCGGCTTGTTTGGGCATCCAACATTCTGTACAGACAGGGAAGTATTTGGGGTTACCGCTAAGCTGGGGACGTTTTAAGGTGGCTACCTTGGCATTTGTCGTGACCGAGTAGGGCTGAAGTTGCAGGGGTGGCGTCAGAAATTGTTGTCCTTTGTTGGGAGAGAGGTATTGATCAAAGCTGTGGCCAATTCTGTAACATCCCAAAATTTTGGGATTTGAAATTGAATTACTATATGCAAATTAATTACGAAATTTTGGCTTAAAATAATTATGAAAATAATTATTAGAATTTAAAGACCTATTTTCTTGAGAAATTCAAAGAAAATAGTTAGAGGTTGATTTGTAGCCAAGATTTTTAGAGAAATTACTTTAAGGGGTAAAGAAATTAATTAAGGAATAAAATCCTTATAAAGTATCAAGGATTCATTTCTAACATTTATTTGGTAATAAAGCAATAATAAAGAGACAAGAGAATTATTAATTAATTAAAGAAGAAGAAGAAAAATAAAGTAACAATAGAAGAAGAACATTAAAGCTAAAACGCATATCACGCACATCAGCCCATATGCTTTAAAACACAAAAACCATGATCTATTTATTTTCATTTATTCCATTAGCCAACAAAGAGAAGCATTTGGGCCTAAACCAATTCATTTAAATCCCTGGACCCTTAAGCTTTTATTTAAATGTTGCTCTTTGGTCCTCATTCATCCACTTCCTTCAACAAAACCGAAACTAAAACCGAGAGAGAGAGATAGAGAGCTTCACCACTCATTTCTTTTTTTCTCGCATAGTGGTTCCGAAAATGTGGGGTGTCGTTAAGCCGACGGAGTTTAAACAAAGCAAGTTTGAACTGGAGGTAAGTCATCGGATAAGCTTTCCTTTTAGTTTTCCATCATTTCTCAACACAAGCCTTCAAGAATGGAGCTATAGGAATTAATACTAGGAGTCTCGCTTTATACATGTTGAAACAGGGAAGCCTCAAGCTCAGAATATGAATATATATATATATATATATAGGATCATCATGTGTAAGACGCTGTTATAAGAAAACGGAAACAAAAACTCTACTGTAAGTTATTTTTTTCACTGCATAAGAAGAATAAGAGGAGTTGATCTTATATAAGTATATACACATATGTTTGCATGGGGAATGGCAATGGACAACTCAAAATCACGACCGATATGCTTTATGGTGAATGGTGTGTGTGTGTGTGTATATATGTGGAGATTTACTTGAACAAAGTGCATAGGTTTATATATTCATCGCACACCTTATATACATGTATCCATGAGTTTAGTCTAGAATGGTGATTGCTTTTTAAATATATGCATCGTTGCCTAAAGAAAGAAAAAATCAATAAATGATGATGATAATAATAATAATAATAATAAAATAATAATATTATTATTAAAAATATGAATAAATAATAATAAATTATTATTATTACAAGTAAAAATGGAATAAATAATTTAGGAAATTACTAATAAAAAAAGGGGAGATATTAATTAATAGTAAATCGAAAGGAGAATTAATATTTACAAGGTCTCCTTGAATTTTTTTAGTAAAATCATAGTTCACCCACTTCAAGCATTCTAATTTATTATTAAAATTTGTATATTTTAATTTTTATAAAATTATAAGTTATAATTTTATTTATGTAGAGTTTTAGAAGAGTTATTAATAATTAGTAAATTGATTGTGGTAGATTGATTTTGGCGTGTTTGAGCTCTTGAATTAGGAGAAGTGGGATAATAGTTAGCTTCAAAAAGAGGTAACCACTTTCCACTTGTTATGTATATTGATATGTTGTTGTGAGTATTTTGTGAAATCACTATGAATATTTTTAATATAAATTGCCTTGCGGAACCTTATGATTTAAATTATGAATTTATACATATTTATTTATTTATGTATAAGAATTGAGAGTCTTGATATTATGATATTTATTATGATAATCATGGGAAGGGTTGAATTGGGAGGAAATGAAGTTATATTCCACCACGTGGTGAGGCCTCCATTGGTGCACAATGGTTGGCTTTTTATTGTCCCACCTGTTCAATGAGGGACTGGCCCACTAGTTCAATGAGGGCATACGACACCCCACATGTTCAATGAGGGGAAAAGGCCCATGGTCTGGGACATGTGCTCTGAGGATTTTGGCCGGTCCTCATCACATGACCGGTGAGCTTTTGAGTAAAAGGTAACATGGATGTAACTTAGCTCATGGGTCTAGTCGGAGGAAATAAGGCGGTTCGGTTGGATTGGTGGGAGGCATCTTGGGAATTGTGTTAATGAAAACCGTGATACATAATTTCGATATGAAATTTTGTAATGTGGATATTGGCAAATTTTATATATTATTATTTTTAAATACTTCGTTATATAAATTGTTCCACTTGGCACCTCACCAGCACATATTAGTATTCGTAATAAGTTGGATTGATGGTTACCCACATTTTTCAGGTGATAGCTCTTGTGCAAGTCCATCAGGGAAGACCCTAGAAGCTTAGGCTACTTCTGTCAAAAGTAGTGCTTCTGTCTTTTTGGTTTATGTGGGATGATTGTATATTGCCACGTTAGGGCTCATTCTGCATACTCTGATTTACTTTTGTTTATTGTGGTAAATGATGGGCATCAATTACTTGTTAATGAACCCTTAATTAGTCGTCATATTAAGCAAATTTTGAGGACGTTACAAATTCAATACCCATATACCCGATGTCTTGCTTTCTCTTCCCCAAAAAAGCATGCATGGAAATTGATAGTCTAGTCTCCAAGTTTTGGTGGGGCCAGGATGGTGATTCAGGATCTATTCATTGGAAGAATTGGAGGAGTATGACAGTACCGAAGAATGAGGGAGGGATGGGTTTTAGGGATTTGTTATGCTTCAACAAAACACTTTTAGCTAAAACGGCTTGGAGGTTAATTACTAAACCGAATGACTTGTGGTGTAAGGTGCTTAAGGGTATATATTTCCCTAAATCAAGTTTCCTCCAAGCCAAGAAAGGTAGACATGCCTCCTGGGCATGGAGCAGCTTATTGGAGGGTAGGGATTTATTATTGAAGGAGTTTCGATGGAAGCTTAGGGATGGTAGATCTATCAACTTGTGGAAGGATAAGTGGGTGGAAGGGCTGTCTACTGGTGTATTACAATATAGAGAAGGCTCGGTTGTGGATGAACAAGTTAAGGTTGCCTGTCTTATAAATGATGGCAGGTGGGACCTGAATGCCATTGAATCATGCATTGCTTCCCAGGACAAGATGTTAATTCTCAAAATGCCAATTCCTAGCGGTATGCGGCTTGACAGAGCAGTACGGGTGGCGAATAGAGATGGTGGATACACGGTCAAGTCTGGATATTTGGTGGCTAAAAGCAATATGGTGGAGGTCCAGCGAAAGGACCCAGGTATGTCTTTCTCTGTCCCTAAAACTCTGTGGCAGTGCATCTGGAAAATTGTGGTACCCCCAAGGTGCAACATTTCCTTTGGAGGCTTGGGGCAGGGGCAGTGGCTACACAGGAGAGTTTGTTTAAACGTAAGTGTGCTGTGAATCCTAGTTGTCCTATCTGTCTAGTGGAAGTAGAAACCATTGAGCATCTCTTGTTTCTTTGCCCTTGGACCAAATGTTGCTGGTTTGGCTACCTTCTAGGATTGAACTATAGCAAATGGGCTATGAAGAGATGTGAACTTTGGCTATGTGACATGCTAGCTGATGAGAGTAAGTTGGATAGTGATGGGAAATCCCTGTTTGCCACCATGTGTTGGTGGATCTGGAAAAAAAGGTGTAGTTGGGTTTTTAATGGAACACGGCTTGATGCTAGTGAAGTTGTGAGACTTGTGAATCTGCAAGTTGAGGAATATTGGAATTCTAAAGCTAATGGTGATGGCTCAGATAGGAAAATTTTCCAGTCTGATATAAGTAGGAATTTGCTTTGGAAAGCGCCAGAGGCTAACGCTTTCAAGGTGAATGTGGAAGGGTCTTGTAAGATGGATAAGGGAGTGGCTAGTATTGGGCTAATATGCAGGGATTTTAGAGGTGACTTTGTGGGGGGATTGGCCAAGTCGGTAGAGGCGAGGTCTCCTTTCATGGCTGAATGTTTTGCTGTGCAGGAAGCTCTTCTACAGAGGCATAGATTTGATGTGCCGCTAGTGATCATTGAGATTGACTGTGAGGTGTTGTACAAGGCTTTGATGAACAGGTCTCTAGTTGGCTACAAGTGGGAGTGCTGGGACTTGGTACAGGGGGTTTTTGGCTTACTGGATTCAGAAGGTGGAGTGTCGTTGTCACTTGTGGCTCGGCGCGGAAATAATGCTGCAGATTGGCTAGCAGCAAAAGCGGGAAGGAAAATGATCCAGCATGATTGGCTAGAGTTTGCTCCATTTTCCTTAAGCAACATTCTTATTCAGGATTTTGAAATGGCTAAGGCTAACTGTACAGGTTCCAATGTTGATGTCCCTGTGGTGAACTATGATAGAACAGGTATAGGCTGACTGATTGTGATTAGGAAGGTGATGTTACTGATATAATAGTTTAGGCTAATTGGTATAGTAGTTTTTCTGATTTGTTCGATATAGGTTTACATTGTTCTGGTATAGCATTTGTTTGATTGGTATAGGTTTTACTTGGTAAGTGTGTGATAAGTTGTATACGTAGGTTTTTCAGAGTGCTTTATTTGGCTTCAGCTAATGGTGATTGTAGTTCTCTTTTTTTATATTAATAAAATTGATCTTTTGGCCAAAAAAAAAAAAAAAAAAAAAAAAAAAAAAAAAAAATTCCCAAGTCTTCATTAGTTGTGATAAATGCATTTTAAGCGGAGTTCACTGGCATTCCAAATTATCTAATTGCTTTACTTGGGTTTTCTATTAACTCAGATGTACTTCCACAGCAGCGCCAATTCCTCTCAGTTTGGGGACCTCAGTTTTCTTTGTTAATAATCTTCTGGCTTAAAGTGGATTTCCTGGAAAGAGGTGGAAGTGTTGGCGAAAGCTGTTTTCAGTTACGCGGGGCTTGTGGCACTTTTTGAAATGATTAGAATATGTATGCCATTAATCTATACGATTGATTAGTGTGCATATTTATTATTTTAATTTTTTGATAGAATAATATGCGAGAACAGTCAAATACTATGACTTTCATATGTGGCTTTTAAATGAGAATATAACTTTTAGCGAAATTTTAAATATCAAATGAAATTCTAAAACCCTTAAACGTCTATTAAACTTTGTAAAGAATTTAAAGGTGACAAAGACCAAATTGAGATTTCCAAATATTGGTGAATTTATCCTTTTGCCCTCAGTTTTTAAATAAAAATTTTTTTTTTTTAAAAAAAATAACCCTAGCCGGAGGGCCATCACGGTCAGCCATCGGACGGCTTGCAACTACAAGCAACTGAGATCTAGTGAGTTTTTTTTTTTTTTTTTTTTTTTTTTTTTTTTTTTTTTTTTTTTTTTTTTTTTTTGTTGTGTTGTGGGATTGAATATTTCTTTTACAAAAAGATTGAATCTTCTATAGTATATAGATATGCATAAAATATGGTTTGAAAACGTAAAAGTAATTACAATTTGAAACATTTTTAACAAATGAACCCACCACGTACGTAACACTTGTGATTGTATTAATATCAGGGAGTTAGTTCACGCTGACTCAAGTCTGAAAACGGAAGTAATGTCAATATGTTGATGCATTTAATAAAAGAAAAAAAACGACATTTTTAATAATTTTTAAGAACATTAGTGACAATTGAGTAGAGCCGGGAAATCGACGGGCTCGGCCCGTTTAAGCCCTGGCCCTGTAGGGCTCGAGCTTGAAAAATAGGTCAGAAATTTGAAATTGGCCCTACAGGGCCTCGGGCTTAATCGGGCCGACCTTGCAGAACCTCGGGCCAGCCCGTTAGGTCCGTTTAACTGTAGCTTTTTTTAAAAAACAAAACAAAACAAATTTAATTACTTAGACTCTCACTTAATGAATGTGTTTATTTGTAATTACTTAGTTTTTTTTAGTTTAAACTATAACCCCTTTTTTATATTTATTATTATCTTGTATTAAAACACAAAATTATTTATTATAAATTTTAAAGAAGGGATGATTTCATATTAAATAAACACATACTTTGGTATTACAATATTATATAAGTAATAAATTATAAATATATTTTGTGTAAAATAAGTATAATTATCTTTACTTGTCGTAAAATCATGCATGAACCGAAGGAATCTGCACACACACAAAATTACGAGAGGGAAAGACATTTTGTCGTGGGCATACATAAAGTAATTCATTTGTTTAATATTTTTTGAAAAAAAGGAAAAAACATATTCTTTGTGTTTATTTGTTTTTTTATTATGAATTAATGAATGTGTTTATTTGTTGAATGATTTATATTGTTTAGATATTAATATTGATAACATTTATTAGATATATTAGAACTTTAATGGTTGCAATTTACTAATTATATTTCTTTGAAAAAAATTGAAGGAAAAATATTAAAATTTGGAATAGTAATTTCCATGCCCTGGTACTATCAAGCCGGACTTTGAAAAACAGATGTTTTCTTTACCCCAAGCCCTGTAGGGCCGGCCCTGGCCCTGTAGGGCCAATTTCAAATTTCTGGCCACTTGAGGGTCTTAGAATTTTAAAAAGGAATCATGATTCTGAACTAGAGTTAAGATATTGGTAGTTAAATATTTTCAGCACCTATTTTTCTTTTTTCTTTTTTTGATACAATTGAGAAACCAAAAGAGCTAACTAAGTTTTATCCCTAGCAAGCACCCCAGCGAGAGCCGAGTCGACAGTAAGCACAATATGCAGGCCTGGCATCGTTGATAAACCTGTTTTAGCCTACTGGTCAGCAGCCGCGTTCGCCCATCTACTAATATGGCGTACATCAACATTCCAATCACGAGCAACCACACTCTTTATTTCAGTAATAAGACTCCTGTCTGCATGCGCTTCATTAGTAGGCCTTGTTACCAGCTCGACGACTTCAACAGAATCAACTTCCAAGATAACATGTCGATACCCCATATCCCATGCCAGCTTTAATCCGTGCAAGCAAGCCCATAGTTCAGCTGACAGGCTATCACCATCCTCCCCTCTAAACAAGAATCCTTTCAGGAAGTTACTGTGTTCGTCGCGCAGAACACCTCCGCAAGCTATTCCCGGCGACAAGTGTGAGAAAGCCCATCTGAGTTGATCTTAACCCATCCTTCCTGGAGGGGGACACCACTGTTCCTCGTGCTCCCGTGCACACCGTATGTCTACCGTAGAAAATTTGCTTCGAGCTTCCCACACACTATTCATAATGGTAGCAACGCTAGTTAAAAGCACGTGGTTCGAAGTCCGTTTCCCTTCAAAGACTGCAGTGTTTCAGTGCCTCCACAACCACAACATACGACAACAAAGGTATGTCTTCCACTCGTCTGTTTGCTTATCCACACCCTTGAACTAATATTCCATCTTGCCTAGTGATCAAATTGCAAAGAACAGAATTTTTGCCACATCTGCACTGGTACAAGCTGCTTCCACAATTCAAGCGTTCCTAGGCAGTCACGTAGAACGTGTAAAACGGTCTCCAATCCTTCACCGCAAATAGGACATGTAGCATTTGTGCTCAGCCCACGCTTACATCTAAGTACATTAGTGAGTATCCTTTTATGTACAGCAAGCCACATTAGCATTTTGCATCTCTCAAGGATGTGTAATTTCTAGATCTTACCCATATAGGATCACGTATGTGACTGTTGTTGCTGAGAGCAAGGTAGGCCGACTTGACAGTAAAAGCACCAGACTTGTTCCACCTCCATCTCACTTGCTCGTTAGGCAATATCTCGATGCCCTCATGAATCGTGGCCCATGTGCGCTTAATCCCACTCCATATGTTAGATCCAAATCTTCCCATGTTAATCGTTGGAATCAAATCTGAGCCACAATTGTATTTATTATGTACAACTTTAACCCAAAACTCATCCCTTTTAACGACTAAATTCCACCCTAACTTCATGAGATAGGCTGATTGGATTGTTTAGTATGGCAGAATCCTAGGCCACCATGTGCTTTCGGTTGGCAAGTGGTATCCCATGCAACTAGTAGGATCTTCCTCCGTTCCTCCCCATAAGAACTGACAATTGCACTTATCTAGTGAGTCACATGTACTGGCTGGGAAGAGGGATGTTTGCATGACATACCTAGGAATTGCCGTGGTAACTGATGAAACAAGCGTAGCTCTCCCGGCTGATGATAGTGATTTGGCCTTCCATTTAGATAACCTTGTATGTACCTTATCTACCACAAAATTATAGGATTGCTTTGTCACGCGATTGTGATGCAGGGGCACACCAAGGTACTTCCCCAAGTCATTTGTAATCTAAAACCCCAGAGATGCACACATCTCACTTTTTCGCACATGATTGACATTCTGAGAAAAGAAGACTCGATTTTTTGTCTAGTTAATTTTTAACCCTGAACTATCACAAAAAGCCTGAAGACACCTGGAAATTACAGTTACCTGATCCATTGACACTTCTGCGAAGAGGATAATGTCATCCGCAAAGAAGAGATGCGAAATAGGAGGACCAGACCTTGTGAGGCGAACATGTTTCCAGCTTCCATCATTAATAGCAGCTTGTATAATGTGAGCCAACTTCTCCATACATATGACAAATAAATAGGGAGAAAGTGGATTCCCTTGTCTCACTCCCCTTGATGGTTGGAATGATTCATCTTTGTCGCCATTCCAGAGCAGTTGCATACTAGCAGAGGACACACATTGAGCAATGACCTCGGTGAGTCTGCTAGGCACATTCAGTTTCTGGAGGTAACTCATCAAGAAATTCCATTTAACCCGGTCATAAGCCTTCTTAGGTCGATTTTAATAGCCAAGAAACCCTTCTTCTGCTTCATATTTCGCATAGTTCCCAGTACGAAACTGCATTGACTCGAGGCTATTACATGGGGAAAGATAGGTTTCAATCAATTCACAATAATTTTCGAGACCACTTGTAGATGACGTTGCACAAGCTAATTGGCCGCAGATGCCCCATAGTTTCAGGATGCTCTTTCTTTGGAATTAGAATAATCAAGGTACTATTCACCTCTTGAATAGCCTGCGGGTTAGCAAATAAAGATTTAACATAGGCCAGCACAGAAGTACATATCGTGCTCCATTGATTCTGATAAAAGAGTGCATTAAATCCATCAGGCCCTGGGGATTTCAGAGCACCTATGCTAAAAATAGCATTTTTAATTTCAGCGTCGAGATCTCTGTATTACACCACCGGAGTAAATCCTCTTCCACACAAGGGTATGTCGTAGGGCATTGAAGAGATAGACGATCCATGACATCTTCGGTGAGAAGGTTAGAGAAGAAAGAAGTAGCCATACCTTTAATCTCAGCAGACTCAAAAACCCATGAACCCTCATCATTTTTAATGGCCTCAATTCATTTACTTTTCCGACGACGGTTAGCACGGGCATGGAAAAAACGGGTGTTACGATCACCGTACACTAACCACTCTGTTCTAGCCTTCTGTGCCCAAATGAGAGATTCTTGGAGAAGTACATCTTCAAGTTCCTTCCACAGAGAAAGTTGGAGATCATCATAGTGGGATTGCATACCATGCCTGGCAATCGCCCTGTTAAGCCCATCCAAGCGACGCATGATGTGTTTCTTTCTGCCCTCTGTGTGCCTGAAAACTTCCTTATTCCACTTAGAACACGCATCAGTGAAATGGGAACCATTATGGGTCCAAGGAACGTCATGCATCCAATGTTGCCTCACAAACTCCTCAAACTCATCATGGAGTACCCAAGCGGCAATAAATTAGAAAGGTCTATTAGGCTTCTTAGGAGGTGCCGCAGAATCTAGCCGAAGGAGCAACGGTCTATGATCTGATTTAAAGAAGGGAAGGTGTGCAACCAAAGCATTAAGGAACATGGATAGCCACTGATCATTTGCTAGCATCCGATCAAGCCGTGCTTCTGAGGACCCTCGTTTCCACGAAAATTCAGGACCTACAAATCCCATATCTCGCATGTCATGGATGTCAACCCAATTGAGAAGGTCACGGTCAGGGGAAGATTGGACCGTGGCAGTTCAACGATGTTCCCCCCATAATAAGGTGCCATTAAGGTCGCCATCAATAAGCCAGGCCCCACGTACCGAGGGTGCTAGGCGTGCAAGATTGTTCCACAAGAATTTATGAGTACCGCGTGCTGGGCTGGCGTACACCACTGTGAGAGTCCACATGTATCCTAATTTGCTAGTTAACTGCAAGTGCATGAATTGGGGGTGGCGCTCGAGTAAGGAGACTGAGGCGATGCTATGATCCCACAAACACCAGATCCCCCCACTATAACCCTCACTATCAATTAACTCCATATTATCAAAGCCCAACTGATTAGCAAGGCCCACATATAGCTCCTTAGAACACCGAGTCTCCAAAATGGCAAGGAAGTCTAACTGGTAGTGTGATTTCAAGTCCCGAACAAGAAAGGGGAAGCTTCTTGCACCTGTGCCCCTAGAATTCCAGATCATAAAATTCATTGGGAAACAGTAGAGGTGGATGGGGGTATGGTAGCCTCCCCCTCGGCCTGATCCTGGTCACACATTGGTGCATCCACATAGTCTGAGTTGTCAATCCGAGAGTCGTGAGACTGAGCAGAGGTCACAACCAAGTCCGACATTGGGAGACGCTGATTCTTTTTTATCCCCATGCACAGTTAAATCCCCAACAACAACATGCCCGGTTTGGTGGCCCAAATCAATCCAACATGGGATCCCTCCATATGCCACATCCATACCCGTGTCAGGACCCAATTTGACTTCCTTGGTCTGCAGAACAACAAACAAATTGTTGTGACTAGGCTTTATGGATTGGCCCATTGGTAATGACTTCCTGATTCTAGGTTGTGAGGGGGCCAGTTTTCCTTCCCCGTCAATTTCCCTCTATTGACATTTTTCCTTCTCACATCCACTTGGACCCAGTCCGTTTTAGTTGGACCACTATCTATTGCCATATCCCTTTTATTATCATTATTAATTATCCTGATTTCCTACTTCGGTTTCATCCTCCGAGAATCGCTCTTTATTTCGGATACTCGCTGGTCAACTGCCACTTTTGGAATCTCGTTTACACCTTCCTTCGATTTCGCTGCATTATGGTTTCCACGAAACTCGCGCCTTAAAATCCTGATCTTCCCAAACTAACACTTACCTCCTGTTGCATCGCCTGGAGTGATGGTGGATCCGCCATCGGCCCCAACATCCGGTGGTTTCTCCACGCTAACATCCCTAGACTCCGTATTGACTGTTTGCTGTGTGGCCTCTTCCGGTTTACCCTCATCCTTACCCAATGGACACCCTTCCTTTTGATGGCCATATTTGCCACACGCAAAGCACACTTGATGGAGGCCTTTATAGATGATGGGGCGCTCCTCACCGAATACTGTATACGTAGGTAGTAGCGGCTTTTTCAAGTCAATTTCAACACAAATCCGGGAAAATCCCCCTTTATCATAGACTGATGTAGACCGATCCACTTTTATCATCTTCCCGACCATATTACCAATTCTTCGCAGTGACTCCATATTGTAGAACTCAAAAGGGACATCGGGTAGCCGAATCCAAGCCGCAATGTTGCATTTGAGATTCGCCTTCCAAGGATTAAAATTGGGCCGCCATCAGCTGGACAATCACATAATGATCTTCAATCATCCATGGCCCCTCTTGGAACGCATACTCTTTGTCCTCTTTGTTGGAGAAAGAGACAATATAGTAGCCGTTACTTAAAGGGATCAGTTTCAAAGGATCCTTCGGGCGCCACATACGATTGATATGATCTCGAATAAGGTACATGGGAAAGCTAACGCCCAAAACCTTGATGATGAGTGAATTCATCCATGGCAAGCACCATGCGGCATATTCATCGGCTGTGAACTTTAGGGTCCCTGGTTTACCTTCCATTCTTTCCGCCAACATGTCCTCATCCTCCTCCGATTCCCCTAGTTCAGCCTGGGCCTCCTTCACATTCCTTTGGTGGAAATAAGCTTTCCACCCCTTCACAATATCATCTTCCTCAGAGTGTTGCACCAGAAATCCAACACAGCCCGATGAAAGCAGACTATCCCGATAAGACAGCTTGCTCACCCCACCACTAGGTTTAGGGCTAGAGCCTTTGGGTAGTACAACATCGCTCCTTTTCGTCTCTGCCTTGCGTCCAAAAGCAAACTCATTCCCCTCATCCCTCACCGGTTCCTTCGATTTGTTCCTTCCACCATCACCTTCATCGTCGCCTCCCCTCGATCCCTCCATTCCACCGTGTTCCAGTCCTTTCTTCCGAAGTGTTCCGCCGCCACTCCTCTTCACCTCCGCCATTTTTTATTCCCTTTCACAAAAAAAAAGCACCTATTTTTCTTTTTCTTTTTAAATAATTTTTTTTAGGTGAATTGGTTCTGGAAGATCAAACTGTATGTCACATCTTTTTGGTACACATTCTTCCTCCATCTCCATTATGCTCAGTTTAGGGAGTTAGTTCACGTAATATCAATATGTTGTTGTATTTAACAAAAGAAGAAACATTATTTTAGAATTTTAAGAACATTAGTGACAATCGAGGGTGTTAGAATTTTAAAAGGAATCATGATTCTTAACTAGAGTTAAAATATTGGAAGTTCAATATTTTGCGCACCTATTTTTCTTATTTTCTTAAAATAAAAAAGTTTAAATGAATTAGTGCTCAACTATCTTTCTTTCACATCTTTTTCGGGACACATTCTTCCTCCAAATCATGATGCTCAGTTTCAACATTTTTAATACTTATTTTTCATTTTTTTCAACACTTATTTCTTATTTTTTTCAACATGAAAAATATAGAAGATGAGTATTAAAAACATCTAAGATAAGTATTACAAATAGTGAAAAATTCAAAAATGAAAATTTACTCAAGAATATTGTTTATTTTTATTTTTATAACGAACCCAAGAATATTTTAATTACAGCTAAGGGTGGCTTTTTGAAATTTTAATTTTTAAATTTTCAAGATCTTTAACTAACATTAATATTTTAAAAAGTTTTTAATGCCATTTTCCCTTAATAAAATATATAAGGAATCATATATTTTGTAAATTATAATCAATATGAACCATTTTTTTAAAGATTCCTTATAATATTTGAAAGAAGCTCATCTGACATATGCGCAGTTAAAAATAAGGAGACTGACTTTAAGTCACAATTAAAATAAATAATGTTAAAAAAGTTCCTATTGATTAGTAAACACTTCATAGGGTGCGTAAATCTACAGAATGCGGTAAATGAGAGTTGACATAGATGGTAAGAAACGGGCCCAAGTCCCAAAAGGACGAAGGTTCGATTCCCTCTGCCATTGTGAGGCTTCCTTTGGTAGGCGATCTCATAAGTACCCCTGTAAGTGCTCAAAGAGCTCTAGAGTCGTGCCTTGGCCTTGGTGGGGGACCGGTGACCCACCTAAACTTTTATTTTACCAAAAAAAATCTACCAGAATGCGGTTAAAAATAGCTGCAAATCTACCAGAATGAATAAGTTGTCAATTCCGAAGGAACGCTACATTTGAATTTGCGAATACCAGCACCGCGGGGCCGGAATGGTTAACCCTACATGTAAGGGACTGAATAAAAGGACATTATTCTGACTTGTGCGCAGTGTTTTTTTTTTTTTTTTTTTGTTGCAGGAAGAAAAGGGTTGGATGTCAGTCACACATGTTTCTCCGACTTCTATTTTAATCAACCATCACCTTTCATGTAGGACCACATCATCAATTCAAATTTGAAGACGAAAAAGGATTTTTTTTTTCCCCCTTCCTTTCAAGTCTATTGGCAGGGAAGCTAGTGGGCGTATAAGTGAGGGCGGAGGCAATAAATTCAAAGAATGACAAGAGAAAAGGATCCTTTGGCACTAGGAAGAGTAATTGGAGATGTGTATACCCATTTACAAGGTCAATACTCAATACTTATAAGGGTCATCTATCTCAATAGCAGAGAAGTCATCTATAGTCGTGAGCTTAGGCGTCTCAGGTGATTTCCCAACTCATTGTCGAAGCTCTCATAACTATTGATGACTTGATCACTTTGAGGGCTTGAACTCATGACTATTGATGACTTCTTTATTATTAGGGTAGATGATCCACATATGGGTCCAATGCATCTCCAATCACTCTTCCCACCACCAGATGATCCATTTCTCTTCTAATTTTTTAAATTCATTGCCTTTGTCCCCATAGGATCCATTGGTGACAAAATAATATGTACATGTTAAGCAGAGCCCAACACGAGGCATCAGCAGGAAGGTTTTGCGAAAGAATAAACGGGGTTTACATTTAAAAGAAGATGAAAAACGTAAAACCATGAAAGATCCCTATTCCTTTGGCCCTTGAATTTCATTGGAGATTGAGGTTGAAGGCAAGCCGGAGTCATGCAGATGAGTGAAAGAATCTTAGACTAGCAACATAAACAGGAGCAAGGGTTCCAGCAGGCGTTTGTACAAGAGCAAACCGGGCGTACCTTTGGGCAGGTGGGACAGGAGCAAGAGCAAGAACATTTGCAAGTGCAGCAAGAAGGACAGGAATCACATTGAAAACTGCAACAACTTTGGGGAATACAGCAACGCCTCTGTCCACAGCAGTTTGATTTTGGACAAGACCAACACGTGCTAATGCACCACCTACAAGAAGCCCACTGTTGTTTTGGCAAGCAGCAACAGCAGCAGCTCATGCATGGAATCCAACTGCTTCTGCCCCCTTCGCACTCACTGCAGCAGTGTCCCCATTTTAAATTTCCACAGCAACACTCTTCACAACACCAACAC
This sequence comes from Acacia acuminata, assembly GCA_019022655.1. Lineage (NCBI taxonomy): Eukaryota > Viridiplantae > Streptophyta > Magnoliopsida > Fabales > Fabaceae > Acacia > Acacia acuminata. Next base: position 243,668 of record JAFJYI010000071.1, read on the forward strand.
CACACCCATGATAGCTTCCAACACGCCATCCCACTGCAAAATTCACTTACATGTTCAGTCTCCTAGCTCAAGGGTTCATTCATCAAAACAACAATATATGTGCTTCCTAGTTCCTACACGTCCCTTCAATTGTATTGTAACCCCTCCTTATTCAACCTACCCAGTTTCTAAATTTCCTTTCCCATCGCTACTTAACAAGCATCAGGCATATATAATAATAATCCATGTCATATAGAAACACGAGATGGTACCTGAAGAGCCACTTCCAGAAGCGACTCGACCCACGGTCTTTCGTATTTCTGATTCAAACAAAAAGGAATTAGAGTCCAGATTATCTCTTTTAAACTAACAGAAGAAGGTTGAAGAGAGCATTCCTTACGTAGGTAGCAGAGGATCTGAGTTTCCCACCACAAAATCGGCAATCCTGAAAGATCACCGCATTCAATGGACGATTGAATTAGCCAACATTAGCTGAAACAGTTCATTACCACTCTCGTGCTACTGCGAAATTTATTCAGTAAAGATTTCTATAGCTTGATTTTCATTCATAGTGTTCGAGACAAGAAACATACTCTTTGCAGCATCTAGAAGCCGGTTGAAGGGTTTCTACAGATTTCAGTTCCTCCTGCGAGACGCAAAATTGTCAGTTGTATCATTATGCAATTTAATTTATTTATAATGATAACTCTCTAACGTGAATGAATCTATTTTACGGTATTCCACAACTATTTAGCAATTCAGAGAACAGGGGAATCATAAAATAAAGGTCCCCATCGGCCATCTATCTCAACCATTTCATATACAAAGCTGGATCGTTGCATATGAAGAAGATTATATTATCATGTGCAATTGTGCAGCATCATGGAAGGCTAAATCAAGCCCCTAATAAGGTGAAAGGATATGAGAAACAAAAGAGAGCATATTCCACAACCCAAGCAATTAAAGGGATGAAGGCACACATGTCCCCCAGTGTCGTAGTTTTGAATGGGACAGCGAGTCGCACAATCAGCAACCGCAGTTCAAAGACTCGGGCAAGCGAAGAGATTGTTTAAAGGCTAACAAGCCATCAGTTAGTCAAGTGTGTCTAATCCTCGCCCATAAATTGAAGCACACTCCCGAATAAGTTGGTCAAGTGAATGCCCACACTCCCATACGGCGTGGCAGAGGTTACCGGCGAACAACATTTTCACAACTCTGTTCCCGTTATTGATGCAATGTTATGTGAAAAATGTCAAGGAATGAGCAAACCCAGTCGATATATCGGATGGTACAATAATCAAGATCTGGGAATGACACCGATGTACGACGCGCACATTTTGCTCTATAATGAAACTGGAAACGTGAAAGTAGTGGTTTTCAAACAATCAGCACAAGGGCATGCGAAGACAAGAAGAATTTAAGAAAGTTGAAACCCACCTCAAGAAAACTGATCTCTCTCTCGAGCATCTGAACCCGAGCGGTCTCGCGGCGCTTGCCGTACAAATCAGGGTAGTCCGGCGGTGACTTGGGGGAGGGAGGGGGTAAGGAAGGAACGGAGGGAGAGCGGCCGAGTTGAGTAGCCATGAGGGAGGAGGAGCAAGAAATGGGCGCGGAGGGAGGTAGTAAAAGCGGCAGTACTCGTTGACGCAGAAATGACAAAGGGGGGTACAAGTAACAGTAATGGCATTGGCAAGTGACAAAGAAGAAGCGGCAAATCAGGTTAGGTGTGAATACCATACGAAAAGAGTGTGGCAGGGGGCAGTAAATAGGGTGTCCGACAGAGGATAGTTAAGAGTTAAGAACCAGAAGGCGAAGCCGAGAGAAAGGAAAAAGAAAAAAGAAAAAGAAAGGGAGCAACTTTTGCAGGAGAAACAGGGAACTCAAACAAGCGAAAAGGGGGTGATAATGAGAGTAGAAAGAGAGGCAGAGGGGTGCCTGAGTGAGGTAACAACAAGGCAGTTGAAAAATGGTAAAACATAATTGGATGGAATATTTATATCGATGATGGGGAAGAGGGTATGAATTAATTACAAATAGTAAAGTCTGCAGCTGCAAGTGTCTGTGTACGAAGCCATTTAAAGCAAGGTTGAGGGATTTTGGATTGAGATTTACAGTGATGAGAGAGGTGACTCAAGGTAAATAAATGGATCGATCGTGGTGGGTTGGTGTTTATTGCTCTGAGCCAAGAGCAGAATGGCAGAGGCAGAGGCGAAGCAAGCAGGAAGCGAAAAGCACGATGGCAAAACCTCAGTGCCGCACGTGACTGCTGAATAGGAGAGAGAAATACGTTGTTTCTGTATTTTGGCGCCTACGCCCAATTAGCCCTCATTCTCATCTTCTCCTCTCTCCTCTTCCAAATTTATCTGCGGTTTTGCATTATTCTCCTATTCAGTATTATACGCCTGATTCCCTCTAGTTCTCACGTATCAATAAAAAAATAGTTGTAGTTATTAAATTTGTTTAAAAATTTAAATAATTTTTAATATTATTCCTACTAATTGCACCAAACTTTGATATCATACTACCAAATTTACAAATTGATCCTAATTATAAGACTAAATTGACAATGATTTTTTGGAGAGATTAAAGACATAAGTGGAAAAGCACCTTTAAACAGTCACAACATTTTTAAATAAGTTAATTAATCATATTATATGTTGTGTATCTTTAGATTATATGTTAGTTTAATAGTCAAACTAATTAGTTTGAAGAAAAAATATAAATATAAATGCTTTAAAATAATTTTCTTAATTTTTTTAATCTCTTCAAAAAAGTCAACATGTTTTTATAATTAAAACGTATCAATAAAAAAAAAATGTTTTTTTAAAGTTATTAAATTTGTAATTAATTATACCCAATATTTTTTGGATGTGAAAATCAAATAGATTAAAGAACTAGAGACTAAAGAATATTAAAGATAAATAAGTTAATTAATCCTACTTTACCCTTATGTTTTTTAATTACGGTTGAAAATAAAGAAGAGGATGGGAAGAGGATGGGAAAGGGAAGAGGATGCCAAATCCCTAATTCTCACGTATCAAAAAAAAAATAAGTTATTAAATTTGTAATTAATTATATCCCTAAGTTGACTTTTTTTGGAGAGATTAAACTAAATAAGTTAATTAATCATATTATACTTTAGATTATATGTTAGTTTATTAGTCAAACTAATTAGTTTGGAGAAAAATATAAATATAAATGCTTTAAAATAATTTTCTTAATTTTCTTAATCTCTTTAATTACGAAAGAGGCATACATAAAAAAAAATATTTAATATACTTTGGAAACAAGCTAGTACCTTATAAAAAAGACTAAATGCACTTATTAGTTGGTGTCTTATAATAAAGACTTGAAGAAGAAGTTGGTATTGATTCATTCTTCTTTTTTTGTGGAAAGGTATTAATTCCTTGTTAGGAGTAGCATATTATATGCTATCTTACATTTGATCTTTAATATAAAATATATTTAATTAATTTGATTATATTAAAAAAATTAGTTAAATTAATTAATCTAACATGTATTTTTTATAATACCATCCATAGTCACATTTCTTAATTCCTCTTTTAATTATTATTGAGAAAGCATCTACAAAGGTAAATTAAGAAAAAATGTCGTATATATAGAACTAATATTAGCTTCTCACAAATATCTTATATTAATGTTCACGGAGTATTAGTCATAATTTTTTTAAATTTATTTTAGTTGAAACATGTTAACAATTAACATGGTGTAATGGTGCCCACAGGACTTCAATATGGCAAATGCTCGTTTGGACATTACTTTTTTAAATTTTTTAAAACGAAAAATGAGACCGTATTGTCTGATTTTATTTATTTATTTTGGGGTGCTTCTGTACCACTCTGATGCTATGCAATAAATGAGATTATGATAATTTTACTTATATTAATTGTATTCATGAAGATAGAAAAAGAAGAAATAGTTGAAAAATACTCAATCATAGATGAGGACAAAGTTGAAAATTTACCTTCATAATTATTAAGTTAATTACTTCTCTTTGGTATGTGAGATTTAGTTAAAATAGATTTATAAATAGGATAAAAGTGATATAATTTTGATGTGTTGACTTGGGAGTCTACTGCCTTCACCGAAGCGCTCCACATGTCCGTTGCCCTTCCTTTTGCTGAAGTCACTTGCTTGAGAACTTGCGAATTACCGCTTTTAGACTTTACATATACGAGTTAATATAATGTTAGTAATTTTCAGCGTAAAATCATATACAGAATTAATTATAAGCAATAAGTGTGACGAGATAGTTATTAAGGCTTTGGGAATTCTAAGAACAGAGCGTGCAGTGTGTGATTATGTTAGGAGTATAAGCTTATAAGTGAAGATTGGCAATGCAAAGATTTGTTAGACCCTTCTGGGAATGTCATGTTCTCTATTAGAAGTGCTTATCTCCTCTTTGAACCCAATTCCAATTCGTTATCTCTTCGTGATAAAATTTACAAGGATATTAGGAGTTGAGAGGATCAGAGTATTCATGTAGAAAGCCTCCTTAAATAAATTGCCTACAAATCTTTGGAGGAGTACATGGCTTCATTCTTCAGCTATGTGTGGGATGTGCAACAAGGAGGTTGAGGATCTTTTGCATTATCTTTCTTTTCTTTGGATTTGAAAGAATGGTTGAATTTTAATTTTTTTGATATAAAAGATAGCTTAAAAGCCTATATAATTAACACAAACACTACAAAAGGGGGGGGATTAATTCCAAACACTCTTGATCAACCCATGCTCTTAAATGCATAGGACAATCACTAAAAATAGAAGACTTAGAAATATCCGACTTAGCTAAAGCATCAGCTATCCGGTTAATTTCTCTCAGAATTTGGGCAACCATTACCTCCCAATCCCAACGCAACATAGCCTTGATATTAGAAACCAAAAGCGTATCCGAGTTGTCCAGCTCCATTGGAATTAATCTAATGACTTCAGCAGCATCAGACTCAATGACTAGCTTCCTTATACCCAATTCCGAAGCTAAGGATAATCCCTCCTTAACAGCCCAAAGTTCAGCCGAGAAGGCATCAGACATGCCAATATTTTTTGAGAAACCAGCAACCCACAAGCCCGCATCATTCCTTAAAATCCCACCACAACCTGCCTTTAAAGATCTAACACTGACAGCGCCATCCACATTGAATTTCCACCATCCTTTAGCTGGTTTTTTCCAACATGGAGAGTGCAAAGAAACCAAGCTAACCTGATTAGAGAAAGAGTTAGAGCATAAAGAGTATTGCTTCCAAGAATGAAGCACCACACTTTCAGGATTACAAGGTCTAGAGAAGTTATCATAAAAAATAGATTGGTTTCTCCAATTCCATAATTTCCAAATAGCTACAACAAAAATTAATTTCCAGAATACACCCACACAGTGGTGGACCCAGGACTTTAGATTTGTGGGTGCACAATTAGTGATGGGATTGCCCCTAAAATTTTTTTTTAAAGAAAGTTTTAAACGCATTAAAAAATAAAAGAATATAAAAAATATAAGAAAACAAAACTTCAACTTAACATAGAAAAATAATAATCAAGAGTCAATTAACCTTTACATCAGAACAATTACAAAAGCATTGAGGAGGAATACAACGAATGGTGCTTGGTAGGAGATTTAACCTCTTTGTATTGAAAGATCTTTTATCTAGACTCTGGGGCTTCTCATCTTTTGAGCTAATTGATATCCCGAACAATTATTTTGTTGTAAGATTCCAGGACCAACAGCTATGGAGGACACAGTATCGCAAGGTTCTTTACAAGGGTCCATGGGTGATTAGGCAACAATGTGTTCTGATCCAAAGGTGGTCACCTTACTTCAATCCATATCAAAATCCACTAGGAAGGGTGGCAATATAACGTCCTCTATTTTACTTAACGAAATTATAAATTAAGAGTTTATCAACGACTAAGTAATGCTTCATTGCTTGCCAAAATATACAAAATAAATCAGAGTATGCAAAATGAGCCCTAACGTGGCAATATACAATCATCCAACATATACCAAAAGATGGAAGCACTACTGCCAGAAGGAGTAGCCTAAGCTTCCGAAGTTTTCCCTGATAGACCGGACGGGAATTATCACTGGAAAAATGTGGTAACCATCAATCCAACTCATTATGAATACTAATATGTGCTAGTGAGGTGCCGGGTGGAACAATTTTATATAACAAAGTATTTAAAAATAATAATATGTAAAATTTGCCAATATCCACATCATAAAAAAATTCATATCAGAAATTATGCATCACAGTTTTCATTAACACAATTCCCAAGATACCTCCCACCAATCCAACCGAACCGCCTTATTTCCTCCGACTAGACCCATGGGCTAAGTTACATCCATATTACCGGTTACTCAAAAGCTCACTTTGGTCATGTGATGAGGACCGCCAAAATCCTCGAGTACATGTCTCGGACCATGGGTCTTTCCCCTCATTGAACTAGCGGGGTGTCGTACGCCCACATTGAACTAGTGGGGTAGTCCCTCATTGAACGGGTGGGACGATATAAAGCCAACCATCATGCATCAATGGAGGCCTCACCACGTGGTGGAATAAATTACTCCTTCTTCCCAAGTCAAACCCTTAGCATAATTGTCATTATAAATATCATAATATCAAAATTCTCAATTCTTATACATAAATAAGTAAATATGTATATATCCAAAATTCAAGTCATAAGGTTCCGCAAGGCAATTTCTATCAAAATATTCAAAATCATTTTACAAAATACTCACAAACAACATACTAATACACATAACAAGTGGAAAGTGGTTACCTCTTTGAAGCTAACTATTATCACACTTCGCTCCTAATCCAAGAGCTCAAAAACACGCCAAAAATCAATCTACCACAACCAATTTACTAACCATTAATAATTCTTTTAAAAAAAATATACATAATTAAAAGTATACAAATTTTGAACAATAATATATTTGGAATGTTTGAAGTGGGCAGATTATAACGGGACTAAAAAAATTTAGGAAGACCATTGTAATTATTAATTATTATTTAATGAATCCATTTTCTATTTATTATTAATTACTAATTCCCTTTATTATTTATTCTCTTTTTACTAATAATAATTACTATTTATTTATTTATTTTTATTATTACCATTTATTTTTATTATTTCTTCACCATTTCTTTTTTTTCCAAAACTCACTCTTTTTACATTTATCCAACGTCATACATGTATATTTATATATATCTATGTGTCCAAAAATGCATTTACATGTACAACAATTCTCTCCTTTGTTTCCATAATATGTATACATATATATACTAGATGTTGCATTTCACAGAAAGCTTATGACAGAAATGGGAACTCCACATATGTTGCAATAATTGTGTCAAGATAACTTAAAAGTTTAAATAGTTAAGTCAACTTATAAAATATGGCAGAAAGCAACGCATGTGTGTGTTTACCATGAATTTATGTATAGAATTAATTGATTAAGAAAAGACACATGACAACCTTTTTAACTCTTGTCACTATTCCTATCATTTGGATATTTACACTAATCCATATATGTGAATTTATGTGTATATACATTCCAACACACAGCAACGTTTTATGGGTAAAAAAAAAACCAAGTTTTGATTCCATGTTTATATTTATATACGTATGTGTGCAGCGTTTTTGACCAAAAACCATGCATGTGTTTATATTTTCCAGTGGTGATGACAATATTAGTTTTCCTTACCTTTCTTTTCAAATGCAACATGATATACCATATTTACATATATATTTATGCAGCATCTTACACTCTTGTATATATACACACACACATGTATAACTATTCAACACAGCAAACTTCTCTCCCTCTCTTTTTTTTGAAATGACATGCGAAACTCCCTCTGCTCTAGCTCCTAAATACAGAGACTTACAAATGGAATCATAACTACACTTCCAAAGGCTTAAACTCAGTACCTATATTGGGTAAGTGACGGAAACTAGAAGGGAGGCGTTTTCAGAGACTCACCTCCAGTTATGACGTGATTCCCGTAAGAAAACAATTTCCCTGCTTCACGGTGTGTTTTGCAGAGATGGAGAACAATGGCTGGATTCACTTGTAGCTCCCACGTCTCATACTTCCTCTCTTTGTTTCGATTTGAAGCAACGCAATACAAGAACCGAAGGTATGGCTTTATATTGCATGGAGGGCCTGGTCCGAGAAAGAAATATCCAATGGGTTTCTTTTTGGTATTGAACTCGATGAGATTTGCTGAGAGGAGTATGGTGCCGCTGGCATTACTGTTCTTGCGTGTGCTCAGTGACTAGCCGAAAGCAAGATCATCAGTATGGCGTTCTCCGTAAAATCATGCTATGATGATTTTTATTTTATTTTTTTTTCTGATGTAGGTTGCGTCTTCGGCTTTGTTCGTAGTGAGGAAGCACTGTGCAAAATCTACTGCTATTACGTGTTGGGCCGAGAGATGATGTATGGGTTGGGTGATGTTTCTTTTCTCTCTTTCTCTTTTTCAATGTCTACGTAAAGGTGTTGCTGAGGTGGTATGAGATTATGGATAAATGAAATAAAGGGGTTGGGTGTGAATTGGGTTTAATGGATCCAATAAGTTGAAGTATTATTATATTGAGCTCGTTTGGTTGCTTGGACGGATCTGCATAGGAGTATTTGCACTTGTTTGTTGCTTTTGACCCAATCTTAGATACAAGAATTGGGCTGAGACGTGGAGTATTATTAATAAAAAGGGGTAATAGATTAATAGATGAAAATAAGAGTATATGGGTTTAATAGAAGAAATATGGTTGTTTCACGTGTTGGGCTCATAAGATGAATAGAAAATTGAGATTGGCTTTAGCTTATCATTTAATCTCTTGCCCATATTCCATAATTTATAATTACTTATTATAAGTATATAAAAAAATCCTAATTAATCTAATGTTGGCCGATTCCCGTTTAATTCTCATACATGAATTCTATAATTTTTAGGCATAAATTTATCCCTCAATTGAACTATTCTTTTCCAAAAATAAATTAAGGAAAAGAAATAAGCCTAAGTCTCAAATAATTATTCTCATAATTATTTTGAGCCAAATTTCATAATTAGTTTCCCACATAATATTCAAATTTAAGATCCCAAAATTTGGGATGTTACAGGCAACTTGGGTGCGTATTCCAGATATCCCAATGCACTGCTATAACGAACATTGCATATCACGTTTGGGTGACAGAATTGGCCGCACACTGAAAGTGGACATGAACACTCTTCAGGATTTTCAGGCTGCAAATCCAAAAATTCAAAGAGGAAGATATGTGAGAATATGTGTTGGGTTAAATCTCCACAAAAAATTGGTTCCTAAGGTGATTGTCGCAGGCTCAGTGTTTAACGTGGAGTATGAGGGCCTTACGCTAATTTGTTTTGCGTGTAGAAGATATGGGCACAGACGGGAAGAATGTCCGTTTAAGGCTTCTACATCAGCAAATCATGATGAAGCAAACCTCCAACAAAATCCTCCAGCGCAAGCCAGTTTCCAGCCAGGGGCGATGTCGCCGGCGTCAAACATAGAGGAAGCCTTTGGTCCGTGAATGCTTGTTAGTCGCCGGTCAGGTCGTGGCAGGTTTCCCCAACGGGCAGAAATCAGAGAAGATCAGCGGAACTCCTCGGGGCATGGAACCAAGGCGGTGAAGACGCTGGTTGTCAGGCCAAGTTCCCGATTTGCAGCGTTGGAAAATCTCCAGGAATAGGGCCGACTGACACAGGAGGACGTCCTAATGCGTACTTAAGCTTCAGTGGGGAAGAGTCATCCGATGCAATCTGAGAGTAGATATGACAAATCTCTCACGGTCAAATCAGGGACACAGGGGACTAAGAACGCGCCAGCTGGAAAGGAGATAAATCAAAAAGCTATTGGGGGAATTATTAAAAAGAAACTACAGCACAGGCCTAAAGGAATCCAAGTCGTGATGTCTAATGGGCAAGGCGGTAATGTGGGGGAGAATGGGCCTCCCAATCCGGTGGAATAGGTGGGCCCAGCTGTCCATGGTCAAGACACGCATTTGGGAAGCCACGCAGTTGGGCTTTTGGAACAAAACAGCCACGCACCTGGGCCTGAAGACACAACTGACAATGCTGGGCCTATTATTTTGCCACGTGCAACTAACCTCCCTAGTCCAGCGATGCATATGCGACCGGCGGAACCGTAGAGACAAGGGGGCCATGGCCCCCAAAAAAATTGTTAAAAATTTATTAGTAGGACTTTTTCTTTTTGTTTGTTAGTGTAAGAATGCATCTGCAACTTTCAACAAAGAGATTTCCTCTTTTATTTTTTCTCCCTCCCGTTAACATGTCTCTATCACTCTTTTTTTTTTTTTGGTCAAGGTCTCTATCATATCTCAATTTGACAATTTCTCCTCATTTCACGGACTCATTTCACGGACTCACAAGTAAACAATTCTTCTTTTTCTTCATTGAACTTCCAGTTCTTCATCCGAGCAAAAAAAAAAAAATGTCACGAACTTGAGCTTGGTTTCTTCATCTGCTAATTATCCAGTTCTTCCTTGCTTCTACTAAAATTTTGTATGAAGTATCTTTGATTCAATGATTCCAGGTTTGGCCTCTTTATGTTGTGCCTTTATTTAATTGGAAAACCTTGAGGAACTCTTGTGATGTTCTTATGATAATAATGGGGTTTCGGGTTTACTTTTTCAGGTTTGAGTGAAGTACTTTGATCCATCCCTTGTACAATTTCTTTCCGAGAATACAAATTTTTGAATTCTACGGTCACTTTGCCCTATTTGGATTTCCCGATCATCCACATGAGGTTTGCAAATCGTCCCTCCTCTGTTTTTTCTTCTCTCTCGCAAGATTTGAGGCATCACATACATGTTGTAGGTATAGACCAAATTTCTCATTTCAGTTTAAAAATAGCACTCAAGCTTCCTATGAAAAAGAAGTTAATATAATCGTTACCTTTTCTAGGATTTCAAAAACAGAATGACAAAATGGTTAAAACTTAAAACAAATAAAAGATCAAATGTTTGATATATGTGTGTGTGATAATAGTTTATTATATTGTTTAAATTGTTTATAGGTTATTTGGAAAGTGATAGAATCTAGCTCAATGATGAAGAATAAAACAATTGATTCATTTTTCAAGAGGAAAGCTAGTGATCATATAGAGGAAGATAACATAGCTTCTTCATCTTTACCGGTTGAAAAGACTTCCCATGATGCTCTAAGGTTTGAATGTGAGGAACAACCTTCTAAAATTCCTAAAGTTACTTCCAATGAATTTGATATTAGTTCCTTAGAGCGTGATCCGGGTAAACGCCCTCAAATATGGCAATATCATGTGAATCAAAGAGATGAAGTTCGAAGGGCTTATTTAAAATGGGGTCCGTTCCAGTGTAAACTTCAATGTTATCCTCTTACAGGAAAGAATCATCCAAGAAGATTTCAGTATACTTGGTTTGGTATATTTCCTTCTTGGTTAGAGTATTCTCCTACTACGAGATCTTGCGCTTATTGCTTACCATGTTTTCTTTTTACTAAACCAAGTGGGCGTATTGGAGCAGATGTTTTTACTGCTAAAGGATTTCAAAAGTGGAAAAAAGTCCTTGATGGAAAAAATTGTGCTTTTCTAAATCATATAGGAGAAAATCCTTGCTCACCACATAATAAAGCAATGCAAGCTTGTGAAGACTTGTTGAATCAACATGGGCATGTCCAGAATGTCTTTAATGTACAAAGTTCAAATCAAATTTTGATGAACCGACTACGTCTTAAGGCGTCTATTGATACAGTACGTTGGTTGACATTTCAAGCATGTGCTTTTAGAGGTCATGATGAAACTTCACAATCGAAAAACAAGGGAAACTTTCTTGAGATGTTAAAGTTGTTAGCAGCATACAATGATGAAGTTGCAAAAGTTGTGTTGGAAAATGCACCATACAATTCCAAGTATACTTCACCTTTAATTCAAAAGGAAATCTTACATGTCCTCTCAAACAAAGTCCGTAACCACATTCGTCAACAAATTGGAGATTCCAAGTTTTGCATAATTGTTGATGAATCACGTGATGAATCAAAAAGGGAGCAAATGGCACTTGTTTTGAGGTTTGTTGATGAAAGTGGCTGCATACAAGAAAGATTTTTTGATCTTATACATGTTAAAGATACTATGGCATTAACTCTTAAAAAAGAATTGTGTGCTGTATTTTCTAAGCATAATCTTGATATCTCTAACATTCGCGGTCAAGGTTATGATGGGGCTAGTAATATGAGAGGGAATGGAATGGTTTGCAAGCATTATTTCTCATTGAATGCCCTTTCGCATACTATGTGCATTGTTTTGCTCATCAATTACAACTTGTATTGGTTCTTTGCTTCTAGAGAAGTTATTCCTGTCCATCAATTTTTTTCAAATTTAACTTTCATTGTTAATATTATATGTTCATCTAGTAAACAACATGATGAGTTACAAGCTGCCAAGTTAGATGAAATTGCATATTTGCTTGAGATTGGTGAACTTGAAACTGGTAAAGGGGCAAATCAAATTGGTACTTTGAAACGGGTTGGTGATACTCGTTGGAGTTCTCATTTTTACTCAATTTGTAGTATGATAAATATGTTTGCAGCAACTTGTTCTGTTCTTCAAAAGATTATTGTTGATGGATCAACTTATTCTCAAAGAGGGGATGCTGATGCTGCTTATAATATTTTGACTTCCTTTGACTTCATATTGATCCTACACTTGATGAAAGAAACATGGGAATAACAAATGTTCTTTGCCAATCTTTGCAACAACAATCCCAAGATATAGTTAATGCGGTGGTTTTAGTTGGTACTACAAAACTTCTCATTCAAAAATTGAGAGAAGATGGTTGGTCGGATTTATTGAAAAATGTCATATTATTCTGTGAGCAACATGAGATTGATATTCCTAACTTTAGTGCTCCATATATAGTACGACAAGGACGCTCCCGTCATCAAAAAGATCATATTACAATGGAGCATCATTATAAAGTGGAAATATTTTTAGTTACAATAGATAAACAGTTGCAAGAGTTGAATACGAGGTTTAAGGACAAAACTTTGGAGCTTTTGACACTTGGCTCTCATTTGATTCCTAAGGATGCTTATAAAGCTTTCAACATTGATAATATTTGCACTCTTGTTGCAAAATATTATCCTGCTGATTTTACTAAGCAAGAGAAGATAATTTTGAAGCCTCAACTTCAACATTTTTTTATTGATGCTTCTAATCATCCAGATTTGAAAAATCTATCAACTCTACCTGAATTATGTTGTGCTTTGATGAAAACAGGCAAATCTAAGGTGTATTAGTTGATTGATCGATTAATTCGCCTCTTATTAACTCTTCCAGTTTCAACAGCTTCCTCAGAACGCTCATTTTCAGCAATGAAAATAATTAAGACAAGGTTGCGTAACAAGATGGAAGATGATTTTATTGCAGATAGTATGGTGATTCATATTGAAAGAGAAATAGTCGACACTTTCACCTCGATTAAATTATTGATGATTTCAAGTCATTGAAAGAGCGTAGAGCATTACTTTAAGTGAAGGTAATTTTTATTTCTTTCATTTAGTATAGCGTTTCATTATTTTGTATTATAAATTACGTTGTTAACTTTTAATATTTTGATATATTATATAACAAGTAATCTTATGGAATTTCATGCACACAAAAAAAAATTTCGGGCGCGCCCGAATCCCCCCATTTGTTTGGCCCCCAAAATTCTTACTCCAAGTTCCGCCACCGTATGCGAGGTTAATGAAGGGGCTTCCAATACTAATAATGGCATTTATTTGGGCCCAAAAAAATCCATTGCAAAGAAAAATAAATCCAAAGGGCGCTTACACACAATGGTTCAGGGAAATTTAAATGCCATGATTCAACAAGTGCCCCTATTATTGAACCCTAATGCTGCTCCTACCAAAGTTGGTAATCAAGATAATTTAGTTATAGACCAAGGCAGCGAACCATTCCATATGCAACCGCCGAATCACTGGGACCCTAATGAAGACATTGCTCCAGAATTCATGGAAGGCAGTGGGATTGCTGTGCCTGAAACTCAACCTGAGCAGTTGGCCGGTGGAGATTAAAGCCGGATAGCACAGGTAAGTATTTCTATCTCTTATTTCCTATTTAATTATTTTAATGATTATTGCATCATGGAATTGCATAGGGGCCGGTATCCGTGCCTTTCATTTAAATATTAAGGATATTGTCTATAAGTATGGCGTTAATATTCTTTGTCTTTTGGAGCCCCGGATTACTGGTGATAGAGCTGATAGAGTTTGCTGTAAGCTTGGATTTAGTCATTGGATTCGGGTGGAAGCTACAGATTCTCAGGGGGAATTTGGATTTTATGGGATAACAACACCTTTGATATTACCTACCTTACCTCCACAACCCAGCTACTTCATTGCCAGGTCCGTGATCTTCAAAATAATGTGTTAAGTATGGTGACGGTTGTCTATGGGGAGACTACCACAGCTGGCAGAGCTAGCTTATGGAACTCTCTCCGATCTCTTACTGATCCCAATCTTCCTTGGTTAGTCTTGGGGGATTTTAATGCTTATTTGTCTCTAAATGACAAACTTGGAAGAGCTAATCCTCTATGGGCCTCCATGCAACAATTTAGAGAGTGTATTGATGAAACTTATCTCGTTGAGGCGAGGATTCAGGGTGAGAGATTCACTTGGGAAAAACACGGATTGAAAGAAAGACTGGACTGGGTTTTTACCAATTTTAAATGGATTAATTCTTTCCCTAATTTCTCTGTGCGGCATGAGCTTAAATTCAAGTCTGATCATAGGGTGGTAGTGGTGGATGTAAATTCCTCGGCTACGAGGAGAGGAGGTTTTCAAAAAGTATTTACTTACCAGGCTGCGTGGACCCTAGAGAATGACTTCAAGGACATTACCAAGGAAGCTTGGCATGAGAAAAATTGGCTTCAAGGTCTGCAAAAATTCCAAACGTCGGCTTCTGACTGGAATAATAACAGGATTGGTAACTTTACTAAAAAGAGAAAAGAGTTAATCCGCCGTCTGGAGGGAATTGATAGAAGCAGGAGGATGAACTTACAGACTGGTTTATTTAATCTTTAGAGAAAACTATGGGAGGAGTACCATAAAGTAGCTACCCAAGAGGAAATCACATGGTACCAGAAGTCCAGATGTAAAGGGGGAGATAGAAATACAAAATTCTTCCATGCCTCGACTGTGATCAAGAGAAAGAAGCAGAGAATTGAAGCCATTCGTAATGAGGCGGGGGACTGGATTAGTGATCATGAAACTTCAAAAAAGATGGCTCACGAATTCTTCCTTAACCTTTATACCCGTGATGAGTCGGTTAAAAACCCTGGTGAGATGTGCTCGCACTTTCTCGACCATTAATGATCATGATCTTCGCATGCTATCTAGGAAAGCCACCAGAGTTGAAATTAAAAATGCTACGTTTGCTATGGGAGCGTTCAAAGCTCTGGGTCCGGATGGTCTTAATGCTCATTTTTTCCAAACCCAGTGGGATGTTGTGGGGGATAAAATTTGTGATTTCGTGGAAGAATGCTTTGATAATCCCTCCAACATGGCCAGAATCAATAAATCCAAGATTGTTCTCATACCCAAGGTTGATAATCCTTCCTCGCTGAGAGAGTTTCGCCCTATAGCCTTGTACAATGTGAGTTTTAAAATAATTACAAAGGTTTTGGCGAACAGACTTAGAGGCATTATGGGGCATCTTATAGGCCCGGAGCAGTGTAGTTTTATTGCAAACAGATCCACGTGTGATAACATGTTAATTGCTCAGGAAGTCATTCACTCTATGAGAATGAAGGGGAGGAAGAAAGGATTTGTTGCAATTAAGGTTGATATGGAGAAAGCGTACGATAGGCTTGATTGGGGGTTATTGAAAATACTCTTACAAGTTTGAATCTGGAAAGAAATTTTATTAACCTTATTATGGCTTGCATATCCACAGCTTCTTTGTCTATTTTGTGGAACGGAGATGAAAGCTCGAGCTTCACCCCCACTAGAGGTGTTAGACATGGCGATCCTTTAAGCCCGTATATCTTTGTCCTGTGCATGGAGCAGCTTGGGCATCTTATTAAAGCTGAATGTCAGGCTCGGCGGTGGAAGCCATTTACCTTTAAAAGAGGAAGACCGCAAATATCTCATCTTTTCTTTGCTGATGATCTTATCCTCTTTGTTGAAGCTTCATCAAATCAAATGACAGAAATTCACAAAGTGATGAGAACTTTTTGTGAAGTCTCTGGTCACAAAATCAATTTGGAGAAATCTAGAATGTTTTGTTCCGCAAATGTTAACTTTAATAGAGCGTTAGAGCTTAGTCAAATGATTGGAATTGGTTTGGCTTCTGACCTGGGGAAATACTTGGGAGTTCCGATCATCCACAAAAGAGTCACAAAAGCCACGTATCATCCAATTGTGCAAAAAGCCAAAACTAAGCTGTCTATATGGAAAAGTAAATTCCTGACTATTGCCGAAAGATCAGTCTTGATTAAATCTGTGCTATCCTCATTAGCCAGTTATTATATGCAATCTACTCTCCTCCCCATCTGTACGTTAAACGAAATTGATAAGCTTTCGAGGAAGTTTCTTTGGTCGCAGGATGAGCATGCCAGGAAAACGCATCTTATTGCTTGGGATAAGATTATCCAACCTAAGAAACAGGGGGGCTTGGGTTCAAAGATCTTAGATGCCAGAACAAGGCGTTCATTATGAAACTCTGCTGGAATCTTCTGACTAAGAGACATGCTCTATGAGCTCAATGTCTATGGGCCAAGTACAATTGTGGAAGTTCATCTGTGCCCAAAGTGGCAAAAAAGAGAAATTCATCATCGGCTTGGAAAGCCATTGTTCAAGTTTGGGACAAGTTCATAAGTGGAGTAGGGAGAAAGATTAATAACGGGAAGGACACCAAGTTTTGGGGCGATCTTTGGCTTCCCCTGGATCGGCCCCTCCTAACCTTTGCCCACAGTCCATCCTTAATAAATGAAGATGATTCTGTGAGGGATCATATCTTGACCAATGGACGGTGGGACATAAGCAGGTGGCAGGGAATTCTTCCCGATCACATTATTAACATTATCTCTAGGATGCTTCCCCCTGGTAACAATTATCCTAATTGGTTCACTTGGAGGGCGGCGAAAGATGGAGCCTTCTCGGTTAAATCGGCTTATCGTTATCTATCTAGCAGGGGAGGAGAGAGTGGAAATCACTTCGGTCCCTGATGTGGAAGTGGCAAATTCCTGAAAAAGTTAAGTATTTTATGTGGCAGGTTGGCCATGAAAGACTTGTCACTAACTCGCTTGGAGCCAGAATTGGCCTTACAAGTGACAATTTCTGTCCTTTCCACTGTAACAGTGAGGAGAGTAGAGCCGTCAAAACGGGCCAGGCCCATCGGGCCGGCCCGTTTAAGCCCTGGCCCTTTAAGGGCCGGGCTTGAAAAATGGACGAGATATTTGAAATTAGCCTTGGAGGGCCGGCCCTGACGGGCCTCGGGCTTAAACGGGCCGGCCACCCTTTCCACTTTCCACCGTAGCTTTTTTTTTTTTTTTTTTTTTTTTCCTTTTTAAATTTATTAATTTATATATATATATATATATATATTATTTTTTATAGAGTTATTTATCCATTTAGCTATAAATACATAATAACTATATTCTAATTTTATGATTTGATTTATTATTTGTTGCAAATAAAGATTATGGATGTGTTCATGATGCGGGAGAAGAATTTCATGATATTCTTACTCATGAGCCGTAGGCTATTACTCAAAGTGAAGAACAATCAAATGTCGTTAAAATTGATGATAGTGACGAAGATGACGACAATAATAGTCATCGTACTAATGTCGCTAAGTGATATGCTTTTTATGTTTTATATGAGTTATTTGTGAACATTGTTTGCTTTTGATTATGAATTAGTGACTGTGCTTATTTATTGGATGATTCGTGTTGTAATTTACTAATTATATTTATAAAAAAAAAAAGTGGAGGAAAAATAGTTAAAATTTGGAATAGTAATTTAGGTCCCGTGGCCGGCCACGCCCTGGTGCCCTCGGGTCGGGCTTTGAAAAACAGGTGTTTTTCTTACTTCGGGCCCTGGAGGGCAGGCCTTGTTAGGCCCTGGCCCTTCACGGGCCGGTCCTGATTGACAGCTCTAGAGGAGAGTGTTCTTCATGTTATCAGAGACTGTGGAAGGGCTAGGAATTTGTGGAATGAGATTATAAAGCCTAACTATATTTCCCAGTTTTTTGCAGGTAACTTGCAGGGTTGGCTTAACTGGAACACCAAGCACAAGCCAGGAAAAGGAAAATTTCATAATTTCCCTTGGTCCAGAGTCTTTAGCTTGGGGTGTTGGATCCTTTGGACATCGAGATGCAAATCCTTATTCCAGGGCGAAAACACAAATATCAGGGAGAAGCTTCATTTAGTTAATTACCTTTTGTTGGGAAGTACTATCAACCACAAATTATCTCACCAGATTTTTCAAATTGATAGGATCGAGGAAAAGTCTTGGACCCCCTCACCTGAAAATGTCGTTCGCATCGATGTCGACGAATTAGTTCGACAGCAACATCAAGCAATGTGCGGAGAAGTGATCAGAGACTCTCAAGGGCACTGGTTGATGGGATTCTGCAAGACCCTTGGGCTTCATACGGTCATTGAGGCAGAACTACATGCTATCTTACTGGGTCTGAGGATGGCGAAACAATTGGGGCACCACCAAATTCTGCTCTATTCGGATTCGCTTGATGCTATCAACATTCTCATGAGAGATTCATGTCATGCTGAGCACCCGCTGAGGGACATCATTGGCGAGATCAGAGATCTCCTTTTCTTGGATTGGGATGTGAAGCTCTACTATACCTCAAGGGAAAACATTGCTTGCGCTGATTATCTGGCCAACAAAGGACATGATGCTCCAGTCGATACGGATGTGATTCTTATCCCAACAATTCCTGCGGGATGCCGTGACATGGTGTTGAAAGACCAGTTGGTTTGCCGATCTTAGTTTTGTTGTTTGTGTGTTGTAATTAGGACTAGATTTCTATGTTCTAGTCTTATCCACTTTATCAAGCTACGGCTTGCCTGTATTTCAAAAAAAAAAAGCATTCTTCGATTCTTCATTCCTTGAAAATATTGCATTACAATTCACACTCTATGTCAATTTAGTAAGTACTCAACAAGTAATCCAAAACGAAGATAAATTAACATCCGATCCAAAGGATGAAAAGACAGTATTTGTAATCAACAAACTATGGATAAGTGAACTAACACAAGAGCCCCCAATTTTTGTTTATCCCTAGTAATGCAATTTAAAGAAAAGTAATCAATGAAGCTAAGAGCAATGAAATTTAAAAGAAAGCTAATCAATGAAAGCTAATCACACTAGTGCCAATGTGGCTAAGAAGGTAGATTGTTCAACTTAAGAGCAAAACCAAACATAGGCAGGGTTTACACATCAATGTAAGAATTGCATGATAAGATAAAAATATACAGCAAAGAGCTACAAACAAATAAAAGTGAGCATTCATGTATTAAATTGAGTATCAGATTAACTAAACAATTAAAAAAAGTTGAGAAAGTAATCGATGTTTCCATAATCATTAAGGAGGAACATAAAATTAGTTGTGTGTATACCTAAATCATAGACTGTAATCACTGTATCAACAATTTAGTAACCTAAAACATTCTTCAGGGCACAAACTAAAATTAAAGCAAGTGAAACATTTTAGAGGACCAAGGGTTTCCAAAAGGCATAAGATACACTTCTAAGACAAGCAATCATACATACGATGGAAGGATATCAGGAGACTGCTAGAGGAACAAGACAATGCAACAAAAAATGAAAAAAAAAAAAACAGGTAAAGCCATGAAACAGATTGAAATATACTTTAATTTTAAAGTAAAAAACAGAAAAATGAAATATTGACCAAGGTGATAGTTTCCCTTTTTTCCCCGATATAGATCGCGAGATGTTTGAATAATAGGCATAAAACTTGACATGTTAATTTTAATGGCAACATATTAATGAATATTTTCTTAGCCTTTTGCTTTTTAACAGTACTTTTTGTGAGACCAAGAAAATGAAAATTCGATCGATATTATCCCTTTAGTCCAACCCCACAGTCCTAAGTTCATAATCCTACCAATTTGAAGTGTTCATAATTGGGCTCAACTTCAATGCCAAGCTAGAAACCAAGATTAAATGTAAATTTAACAATCAACTACAACCAGTTCAAGAACCCTAAGATGAATTAGAAACAAGGCATAATCCAGAGTAGCACAGAAATATGGCCATACTTGAAAAGGGGAAGGGACCAAATGAGTGTGGCGTCTGGTTTCTTCCAAAGCAAAGTCGACGAACTTCCGATAAGAGGCTGAGAAGCTCTGCACAAAGACTCTTATGTTCCTCCAGCAGCAAGTAGACACACAAGTACCAGTTTTAATTAGTGGTTGGAGAGCTGGTTTAGAGATAGAAACAAAAATAAATTATCACTTTTTCAATTGGAGACAAGAGAGGGCAGACAACGAGAACCATGGAAATGGGGGAAAAAGAATTGGGGACGAGATGAGATAGGGCAAAACGAAAATGACTGAAATGGGAAAAAAAGGGGGTAAAAGGGGCTGGCAGGCTCGAACCCATGACTTATTGATTAAAAGGAGGACTAGTGTCTTAACCATCTGCACTACCTACACACATTGTTACTAATTTCTTTTAAATTATATATATTTTGTGTCTGCACTTGCCCACATTGGCACTAGTGTAGGTCCGCCACTGCACCCACATCCTTTCCTATCTTCCCATTCAAATTCATTGCTATCCAGTCTCTTAGACCTGCCAGAAAAAAAGGGTGAATATAATTAGGGCGAATAAGTTTCAACCACATAGTCTTAGCATAAGGGCAATCTCTCAATATATGCAAGACATCCTCAACACCATCAGTACACAACCCATAGTTAGGCGAAGACCGGGACCAAGAATTACGCCATAGATTTGTAGGCAATCTGTTCAATGTTGCCCTCCAAAGAAAAACTTTAATCTCTCTGCACCCTCCCATTTCCAGATATCTTTGAAAATTTTCTGCTTCAAGTGAGGAGGATTTTTCTCCACTAGAAAATAAGCACTTTTAATAGAAAAAATGCCATCGCCAGTAGCTCCCCATGCCATAATATCCGGACCAACATCCTCTCTAGGCGGTAAGCTTGCAATAAGCCTAAGAAGGATACTAGGATCCACCAAGTTAGAGAGGGTACTGAGGTCCCATACACGTCCAGAAGCCCAGTCAGCCACACTTGAACGGTTCTCCTCTTCAGATAGCTGTCTTAAACAACATTCTTTAATGCTCTTACCCTCAATCAGCCATTGATCATTAAAGAAATTGACCAACTTCCCATCTCTGACTAGCCATTTGGTCCCCAAGGCCACAATATCATTGTGCGAACAGATAAACTTCCAAACCTTAGAATCTCCTGGCCAGTAAGTCAATAAAGAATCACTCTCCCTCCTCATATACCTTTGCTGAAAAATAGCCAGGGGAGGTAGATAGGAGGGTCATACGTTTTTGGAGTGGTTATATGGAAACTTTGGGAATGGCGGAACCAATGTGTATTCAACTGTAATTTTGTTAAACCCGATAAACCAGGTGCGATTATTTCTTCGACATGGACCACATATGTTTGTTTTGCTGATGGCACGGGTTGTTCTGTTTAGTGAGTTAATGGTCTAATGGTAGGTGGGAAAAGCTGCCATATGGTTGGTTTTAAATTGAATGTAGATGGAGCTAGAGCCTTACAATCTTCTAAGGGTGGATGCCTGGATGGGGTGGGGTGGTTCGAGATTCTTTGGGCAATTGGATTGTGGGATTTACAAGAAAGATTGGTAATTGCCAATCTAATATTGTTGAGGGAAGGTTTACATTTGGCTTAGGACTTGGGTTTTAAGAAAATAATCTTAGAATCGATTCGATAATGTGTTAATTTGATTATGGACAATGCGTCTATCTCCTACAACAACCTGGTTTTGAAAGTTAGGGAATTGTTGGCCTTGAATTGGCAGGTTGATATACGAGTTATCTCTAGAGATTTTAACTGTATTGTTAATGCTTTAGCAAAAGTAGGCATTTCTTCTTCTGCTAGTTTGGATAAGTGTCTCCCAACCTCGAGTTTGGGTGGATCAAGAGTGTATGAGATTAAATTCCCCTTATGTGTAATTTCTTTTTTATAATGTAGGCCTTTTAGCCATCCCTTTTTAGCAACAAAAAAAAAAAAAGAAAAGAAAAGAAAAAAATTAAAAGTCACTTTTTAGTTTTTTTTTTTTTTTTGTTACGTTTGGATTATCTTTTTTTAAATGTGTGTTTAAAATAACTTTTTTTCAAAACACAATTGAGAGGGAAAAAGTGAAATTGGGTGCTTTTAACCTTTTTTTTTTTTAAGTGTTTGAGATAGCTTTTTTAAAATTGGACTTTTGGGGGAAACAACTTAAGTCATAAGTCAAAACTTCTTGCTTTTTGTCTTTTCTACGATGAAAAGAGAAACAAAGCGGTAAAATAAAGATGTTGAGTCTCACTTTGTTTTTTTTTAAAAAAATTGAAATATTATTATGGCCTTATTATCAATCCTTATGGATGAACTTTTTTGTTTTAAATATAAATTTACTGGAAAATTAATAATCATTGTATGAAAAAGGTTAAGAATCACAGTTATATAATATTATTTGATAAAAAACTTTACATTTGTATGATTTCTAATTTATATGCATTTTTATTCTTTAACTATATTTAATTACTTATTTTAGCATTGCCACATTTTCTAATGAACTTTTCCCTTTTTTATAATTTTAATTTTAATCTTTTTTTATCACAACATACATACATACATATAATATATATATATATATATATATTCATGTCATTTTTAGTCATTTTCCATCTAAGCTTGCTTTTTAAAACAATTATCCAAACAAGTTTCTATTAATCATTATGCATACACAAGCTCACTTTTACCTAATCTTAAAGTCTAAAAAAGTCATATTGCAAAAAAAACTACTTTTGTCATCACTATTCTAAATACACACTAGATTTTTGAAGAAAAAACTGCTTTAAGTTATAAGTCAAAATTTCATACTTTTAACTCTTCTAGCTTGGAGAGAGAAGTTTCTTTCATGGAGAAGAAACTAAATACCTCATGAAGAAAAGATATTGGCTCCCACCTTCTTTTATTAAAATAACATTATGATCTTTATTATAAGTCCACTTGTAGATCAAAATTTCGATCTTAATGTTAATAATGATTTTTTTCCAAATGCATCCTTATTTATGAAAGTATCCAAAGGAAAAGAAAAACTAAAATTTAAGGAAAAGTGGGAAAAAAATTCCCTATTAGAAGATTGATGTGAATAACATAATAACTTTATAGTTACAAAAACAATCGATTGAAGTTATTCTCACCAATTAAATTTTTACAAGGGACTTTTATCCAATTTTTCCTAAAAATTCAATTAATTTAGCGTTTTCAATTTTTTTAAAAATAATACATTAACTATTTTTATTTTTTTTAAATTCCTATCATTTTCTGTCATTTTACATCCAAACTTACTTTTGCATTATTCATTCAAATAAATGACTCTTTCAAAAGCCAATCCAATCATAAATCACATTATAAAATCTTACTTTTACCCCATCTTATATTTACAAAACCCATATTGAAAAGGGGGAAAAAAGTTGCTTCAACCACAACTAATCCAAAATACACCGTCTCTTGCGGACATGCTATTGTTTGGGATATGCATTTGCTTTGTCCCGTTTGGGTTCAGGACTTCACACGTCCAGAATGCAAGCTTTCATCACGTATATCCAGTCCCAGTGGCCGTTGATTTTAGTTTTTCGGCCAGACGCAGAAAACAATAGAGAAAAATATCTAGTCCTGTCAATGGAGTACCACGGATCTTTTACTGGATTACAAATGCCTCGAAAGAAAAATCTTTTATCAACAAATTAGTAGTAATAATAACCACACTTTGCTTGACATTGCGGGAAAGTAAAGATGGTAGACACGAAAGACAAAATTTGAGGTACATTCACTAGAATGAAACATGTTTAAGAGCATGTCTTGGGTTTCTCGGCAACCGAGAAATGAACGCTTGACACAAGCACCATAATTTATCTGTGAAAAACTTTCCTAAAAAACATTGGCAAAGAGCTCCCCATCCCAGCACCCACAGCTTCTGCCAAGTGTTGTGCCTGCAATGATAATCTCAGTTGAAATAATTCAGGAATATACCAACGACTTTATTTCCAGATAATGAACTTATATACTCAAGGAACCAATCACAGTCAGCAGTGGGGCATGACCTCTTGAATGCTTTTCTTAAGATCAAAAGCATCATTCACACGAGCATCCAGGAAAGCCCATGTTTCACGAAAATCTGCCAACAAATAAGCCATGTAAGTATCAAGAAAAATACCCGCAACTCCAACACAAACACAAACACAAACAATTATTAGTATGGTCCTTGTCGGATATAAATCCAGCTCACGGAAGAATCAAGTGTCAGTGCCATTTCCCCTCAAATTTATTGCCATAAAAAAGCAAATAAGACAGTCTCAACTCAGGATAATGAAACGTTTCAGAGAAATGGTAATATTGAACCAAGTTAAGAAGTAAATTTCCTAAGCATTCACAAAAAGAAATCTTGTTAAACTTGGATGAATAACTAGAAAGAAAAAAGAGCGGTCCAGCGCATAAGGCTCCTACTAGGTGGTATCTAGAGAGGGATAGATGTATGCAGCCTTACCCAGCAAACAGGGAGGCTGTTTCCAGGATTTAAACATGTGACCTTTGGTCACAAAGGAACAAGTTTATTGCTGCGCCAAGGCCCACCTTATAAACTTATATGAATAACAGTGTAACAATAATGCCCACTGCAGTAATTAGATACCCCCTTCAAGTGTCCAAGAACAAAAGGCCAAATCATCAGGATGGAAAGTGGATCAAGAAAAAATTGCCAGCAAATCCAGGTCCGGAATGAGGGAGAACAAGGAAACAAACCTGGAGACTTATCCGTCAGCCAAAAAATCTCTGTGGTTGAATATATTGCTCCAAGAACAGTGCGCTTGACATACCAATCAATGTCCGACGCAGTATCACCAGCTGCATGACAGATCTCATCAACAAGCATAGCCCTCTGCTTAAAACTTGTTGGAACGTTGACTGGTTGTGCCTGTTCAGGATTCATTTATCACAAATTCTACACTCTTTCAGCTCTACAAATGGAACTTCCAAGTCTCTAACTAGGAGAAGGGAGTGAAAAGAATTCGACAGATACACCTGAATGCTAAGAGCCTGAGGCCACGTTGATATATATGGAGCTTGCATTTCTAGACGAATTCTGACAAGTTTAGAGATGCAACCACTTGGTGTCAAATTTTTTAACCCCTCATCTGAGTCGATTCTATCCACAAGCCTTTGTAAGCAGTCATCCATAAAAAACTGAATAGTTAAAAAATAAACAGAATAGTGTCAAAACAGGATAACTCGTGAAAAAAAAAAAAAAAAAAAAAAAAAAAAAAAAAAAAAAAAAAAAAAAAAGAACTCTTCCTCCAGCAGCATGGCAATCTATCATAAAGGCTTGACAATGTAAATGGAAAGATAATTTATGCATTAAATCCCATAATTGAAAAACCACAAGCACTGATAAGCATCGCTATTAACTCTTAAAAGGAACTATTCAAGGTAAAAAATCACATAAAATATTATGTCGGTAAGAATATATAGTCTTTGACCAAAAAGTAAGAATATATAGTCTTACCAAAAGGGGAAGAGAGGACTGATTGTTGCAGAACTAATGCATAGATCGAATCCAACCCATTACGCATTCATAGCTAATCCAATATCATTAAAACTAAATTGGAATTATGGTATGGGCTGTTGACTTTACATTATTACATATGTTTAAAGCTGATGGCAGTAACAACCAGCATTCTACCCAACTAGGCATAAAATGAGTCGCGCTAGTTCTTCTAAATAGTAGCTATTAGGTAATGCGAGATCAATCTTATTGTTGGGATTGTATTAAGGATACTCACGACACACCAGACACATTCTCAACAAAGGTAAGCTGATCGAAATAGCCATAAGAGTTAAGCAGGAGAAAACTAATGCTACTCAATTCCAATCCGTAAGACGAGGTAGCAATCCCTTGTAACTTGCATGTTGCAACAAGCGTTAGGACAACGATATTAACAGAAGGAAGTATATCTAGCTTTCCTTTTCTGTCATTAACATTAAAGAGATTTAAATGCATACACTGGCAATAGGCATTAAAGACAGAGGGAGTGCTAAGAATGACAAAAGAATAAAAACAGAAAATACCTCAACCAGGGCTGCTTCCTTCCTCGGGAATGATCCAATGATCGAAGGGGATAGGCCAACTTCCCTTGCTCCTGCAATCAACGCTGCTTCGGTCCATCCCAATTTCATCTGCAAGACGTCGAACGGGAGCCATAATTAATTATTATGGCTAAGATTACAAATCTGAGGCATCCATGGACTTCTTAGCAGTGGTATAACAATTATAGCATTGGAATAAGAAACGCAGAATTTAGCAAGCGCAGTGATGTGTCCCCAAGATAAAATATTTTGGATAGATGTGTGCCGGGGACACAAAAACCCGCGTTTGAATTTTTCTCAGCGCTTCAGTTCACGAATATATTTTGGAAACTTAACTAATTAAAAGATCTATATATCGACTCTTTTTTCATATTTTTCCCCGGAAAGTATCGCCAACAGAAAGAACAATAATAGGGAGAGTGTACGAACGACGTGAGGAAGGGAGGCTTGAAGCACGCGAGCATGCTCGTCTTGATACGTGGCTGTTGGTGTGGGGATCTCATAGCGTTGTGAAT
This sequence comes from Acacia acuminata, assembly GCA_019022655.1. Lineage (NCBI taxonomy): Eukaryota > Viridiplantae > Streptophyta > Magnoliopsida > Fabales > Fabaceae > Acacia > Acacia acuminata. The sequence continues at coordinate 270,587 of JAFJYI010000071.1, forward strand.
GGTCGGAGCAGGACGATGAAGATGAATCAGAGGACGAAAAATTAGGGCTTTGGCGGCGGGGCTGATAGTTGGAGCGGTGATCAGAAGATGGTTCACTTTGAGAGGTAGAGAAGAGATGAAAGCGTAGAAACGAAGGAGAAGCGCAGAGGTGGAATCGGTCGGACGCGTAATTAAGCGACGTTGAACGGGAAAAGAGCATCTTGGCCGCCGTTCGATACATATCGCGGAGGGTGGCGGTGGTCGGAGGAAGAGGGAAGAGTGGTGGGGCGGTGGGATTTTATACGGGAAGCAATCTATGAAGCTTTATTCAGGTAGGTGTATCTAGAGTAGAGTTGGCAATGAGGGTCGGCTCGGTCCTCAGAACCCGGAGTAAAAAAAACACATGTTTTTTCAAAGTCGATTTGAGAAAGTACTAGGGTCGGGATCGGGCTGGCCCGAATTTGAAATTACTATTCCAAATTTTAATTATTTTTCCTCTTTTTTTTTTTTCAAAGAAATATAATTATTAAATTACAACATAAATCATCTAACAAATAAACACAAATCACTAATTCATAATCAAAAGAAACTATGTTCACAAATAACCCATATAAAATATAAAAGCATACTACTAACTACTAAGCGATATTAGTACAACGACTATCATTATCGTCATCTTCACCACTATCATCAATTTCAACGACATTTGATTGTTATTCACTTTGAATAGTAAGCTCCGATTCATGAGTAAGAATATCATGAATTTCTTCTCATACTTCATGAACACATCTATAATCTTTATCTACAACAAATAATAAATCAAATCATAAAATTAGAGTATAGTTATTATGTATTTGTCTTAAATGGATAAATAACTCTATAACAAATAAAAAATACATATAAATTATTGAAGGATCCAACTTCAACAAGTGTTCAACTTTAAAAAATAAAGAATAAAAAAATTGAAGGGTCGATGGTAGGCACCGTGTAAGCCATTGGCCCTCCAAGGCCAAACATTACCTCACTCCTCCAATTTCCAAGCTCGGCCCTTAAAGGACCAGGGCTTAAACGGGCCGGGTTGTCGGCTCTAATCTAGAGTCGAGACAAATAGGCCCCGCATATTTTCGCAAAACTTATTTATTGGGAAAATCTTACTATTAATATTAGGAAAAATTACATTTAAATACCATTTGATTTTGTAAAACCCCCACATGTCCTTTATATTTGTTAAAGGACTTAAAGACACCAAGGATCATATTGAGATTTACAAATCCGGGTGAATTTACCATTTTGTCCTTAGTTTTAAATAAAGTAAAAAAAGAAAAGAAAAGAAAAATGACCCCGTCGAGGGGTCACCAACGGCGGGCATGAGATCACTGCAATCACCGGCTTGGGCGTCGGCCATACGGCTTGAAATCGCAATAGTTTTTTTTTTTTTTGAAAAAAAAAAGGTTCTTTGAAAGTGCGGGGAGGTGGGGTTTGAACCCCCCACCCCCACCTTCATGGGGCCAAGTGGTGATTCCTTTGATATATTATGCATTAACAAATATATATATTCTTCTTAACATTTTTTCCATCAACAAACACTTTTGTAAATCTCATTACTGAACTTGTAAATGTCATTGAAGAATTGGTAATTGCCATTGAAAGATTGGTTATAATTGCATTTTTGTTTTGGTTTCATCACACACGTGATAAATCTGAAGAATGAACTTGTAAATGTCATTAAAGAATTGGTAATTTCCATTGAAAGATTTGTTATAATTGCACTTTTTTTTTTGGTTTCATCACACTGCGTGGTAAACACGAAGAGCGAACTTGTAAATCTCATTCCTGAACTTGTAAATGCTATTGAAGAATTGGTAATTGTCATTGAAGGATTTGTTATAATTCCACTTTTTACAAGTTTGTTCCTCAGGTTTATCACGTGTGTGATGAAATAAAAAAATAGTGCAATTATAACAAATCTTTCAATGGCAATTACCAATTCTTCAATAACATTTACAAATTCAGTAATGGGATTTACAAGCTCATTCTTCGGGTTTACCACGTGTGTGATAAAAAAAAAAAAAAAGGTGCAACTATAACAAATCTTTCAATGGCGATTACTAAGTGTTCAATGGCATTTACAACTTCAGTAATGAGTTTTACAAGTTTGTTCTTCAAGTTTACCACATGTGTGATGAAACAAGAAAAAGAAGTGCAATTATAACAAATCTTCCAATAGCAATTAACAATTCTTCAATAACATTTACAAGTTCAGTAATGGGATTTACAAGAGCGTTTGTTGATGGAAAAAATGTTAAGAAGAATATATATATATATATATATATTTTTATTCGCATATATATATATATATATATATATCAAAGGAATTAAGTGACCCGTAGTTGGGCCACTTGGCCCCATGAACTCACCTCCCCTACTTTCAAAGAATTTTTTAAAAAAAAAACCCCCCAAAAAAAACTATCGCCGGATTTCAAGCTACCTACGCATTGCTGATGACTCTCCGGTGAGGTTCTTTTTATAAAAAAAATTATTTAAAACTAAGGGGTAAAAAGATAAATTCACTTGAATTTTTAAATCCTATTGTGGTCCTTAGTACCTTTAAATCCTTTAACATATTTAATAGATATGTAGGGGTTTTACAAATTCAAATAGTATTTAAGTATAATTTTTCCTTAATATTAAACAACCCAATTTTTTTTTTTAAAAAAACTTCAATGCGAGTAAACAGAAATTAAAATCTGTGAGTTAAAAAATAATTATATTCTTACTTTACAAATCAGATATAATAATATATAAGATACATGTAAAAATTTATATCTCAAATATGCATATTTATATGGTAAATAAATGAAATTATAAGATAATCGCAGCTGTATACAAAGCAACGAAAATATTTATAGAAATACATACTATTTACGAGATACATAAAATACAGGTATTTACAAAAGTCACGTGTGAGAAGAAAGACATAAATATTATTTCAATCAGAAAATACTTAATTTCGGTAAAGTTTTAGAGATTTTTTGATATTTAATGGAGTTATATTTTCCCCAATCTATAAGCCGACGGACCCAACCTACTTATATATTTTTTCACTATTATATAAAACTATTACATCCTGTCTTGAATAAAATATTAATTTAATTAATTTGAATGTGGTAATGAAATTATTTTAGTTAGTTATTTATAATAAATGTAAGATGAATTTTCCTAGAATACCGTTCTTGATTGTAATTAACCGTGGATGTAGACACTCTTAATATTTTAATCATTGTTGTTAAACTTATAAGTAAACTTTCGAGTTTATTGTTTGGAAAAATTTTATTAAAATACCATTTGAATTTGTAAAACCCCCAAGAGTCTCCCGAATTTGTAAAAGAGGCGAGAGGTACCAAGGACCTATGAGAGATATACAAATTCGGGTAAAATTACCCTTTTTCCTTAGTTTTAAATAAATCAAAAAAATAAAAATACCCTCATTTGGAGGGCCGGGCCACCGCGAGGGGGTGATTGTTTTTTTTTTGGAAAAAAATTTATTCATTGAAGTGTAGGGAGTGGGGTTCGAACCCCCACCCCTCACACATGCATGGGATCAGGTGGTCTACCAGTTGGGCCACTTGGTTCCTTTAATATATATATATATATACACATTAACAAATATATATTCTTCTTAACATTCTTTTAACGGTAATTACAAAATTTTCATCACTATTTACAAATCAACCATCGTTATTTACAACTTTTTTTTAGGTTTCCCTTTCTTGCCTCTGAGGAAAAAAAAATGCATAATTACAAAATTTTTATTGCTATTTACAACTTTTTTTTGTAGGTTTCCCTTTCTTGCCTCTAAGGAAAAAAAAATGTATAATTAAAAACTTTCATCGCTATTTACAACTTTTTTTGTAGGTTTCCCTTTCTTGCCTTTGGGGAACAAAAATAATGCATAATTACAAAAAAAGTTGTAAATACCGATGAAAGTTTTGTAAATAGCGATAGTTGATTTATAAATAGCGATGGAAATTTTGTAATTATGCTTTTTTTTTCCTCGAGAGGCAAGAAAGGGAAACCTAAAAAAAAAGTTGTAAATAGAATGAAAGTTTTGTAAAAGGGATGGTTGATTTGTAAATAGCGATGAAAGTTTTGTAATTATGCATTATTTTTTTTTTGCTTTTTTCTCGAGGCAAGAAAGGGAAACCTACAAAAAAAGTTGTAAAAGCGATGAAAGTTTTGTAAATAGCGATGGTTGATTTGTAAATAGCTATGAAAATTTTGTAATTCTTGTTGAAAAAATGTTATGAAGAATATATATATTTGTTAATGTATATATATATTAAAGGAACAAGTGGCCCGATTGGTGGACCACTTGGTCCCATGCATGAACCCCACCCCTACACTTCAATGAATAAATTTTTTTCAAAAAAAAAAAACCCACTCCAAAAAAAAAACCCCACCCCTCGCACCCGGTGGCCAGTGACATTTTGTTTTTTATTTATTTAAAACTAAGGGCAAAAAGGTAATTTCACCCGAAGTTGCATATCCCTCATAGGTCCTTGGTACCTCTCGGTCTTTTTACAAATTCGGGAGACTTCGAGGGTTTTGCAAATTCCAATGATATTTTAATGGAATTTTCCCTCATTGGTTTTACATTTCTAGTTTATCAAATTGAGTCGAATCAATTTTGGTAAACTCATAACTATTGTAGCCTCGGTTAAGTTTATGAATTTATATATCGAGTTTACCATTTTTATATTTTAAACTTACAAAACCATATTAACTCACTCTTAAACTAGTGCTAACTTTTTTTTATTTAATTATGTTCAATGGCTTTATATGTGAGTTTTATAGAATTTTTTTTTGTTAAATATGGTAAATTTTGAATATTGATGGATTTAATTTCAATTACAAATATTTAAAATATATTTAAATTAAATTGTTGTCAATTTTTTATATTTTAATTATTTATTATACACTATTAATACCTTTTTAATAGTGAAAGTAGACTCTTACAAGTTCGCGATATGAATTTACGTCATTGTCACGAGTTTACTTAAACCTTCGGATTTGACAACCTCAATTATAATCAATGAGGATATTGTGGAGAAAAAATTATAAATTTTGGATATGAAATAGATTGAGGTTTTATATTTAAGAAAAAATCCGACCCCCCATAGCTCTTATATTACGGACCAGAGATAGTATAATATAGGGTTAATGTGCATTTTTGCCCTTAAAATATACGTCCAGGAGCAATTTTGTCCCTGAAGTTTTCGGTAGATAGCAATGTTGCCCTTTTTGAAGTTTAAAAACATACCAATGTTGCCCCTCCGTTAAAAACCCTAACGATCAACGTTAAGGTTTTTAACCGAGGGGCAAATTGCTCCGATTTTTAAACTTCGGGGCAACATTGCTCCCAAAAAAGTAGCAATGTTGCCCGAAGTTTAAAAACGGAGCAATGTTGCGGCCGTTAGTTGGACCGTTGGGGTTTTTAACGGAGGGGCAACATTGCTACGCCGAAAACTTCAGGGGCAAAATTGCTCATTGGCGCATACTTTAAGGACAAAAATGCACCTTAACCCTATAATATATTTTCAATCAATTTTATAAATTATTTGTAAAATTACTAATTTAGCCTTAAATACGCACAAACCTTGCATTCATCAACTTGCTTATCTCTCCCATGTTGACTTTGGTTGCTCAAGATGGCAACCGTGATTCAATTATTAGTCAAAACTGGTTACAATTAGAAGTTGGTGCTGAATATGCTCTTTAATATTAATGACTTGGTTCATTTTATTGGAGTCGCCAGACGAAGAAGAAATTATATCAAAGTCTTAGAGCTGTTTGGATGGGTTTTTAAAAAAGGTGCTTTTTTTAAGTCTTTATTTTTAAGCTCCAAATTAGAGTTTTTAAAAAAGGAGCACTTTCGCTTTTTTTGTGACTTTTTCTTTTAAAAAAAAATCATCTAAACACATAAATTAATTTAAAAATCATTTTTTTAGTATTAAAAAAGTACTTTTTCCTCAAAAAAGCCCATCCAAACGGGCACTTAGATTATTGTAGCAACCGTAAGGAAATTTTAGGATTGTTTTAATTATTATAATAAACAAATTATCCTATCCGTATTATTGTAAACTTGTAATCATGTTGAGTTTTTATGAGATTATAATAAATAAAAATTTGATATTTTATTGTAAGTTTGAATTATATTTATTTAAATAATCAAATAAAAGGTAATCTTCTTATAGCCCCAAATCACATGTAAAATGTAATATTGGTTTAAACAGTTACATATGGTTTTAGAGGTATAAAAAGATTTCTATGTAAGACCTTTTGACAACTCAGACTCAGACAAACCCTTATATGTAGACTTAGGCTTAGGCCTAAATTTTAGACATTTGTAATTTTATTAAAGACTTATGCCTATTTAGTTATAGACTTTCCTTTACTTTTATTTATATCTTCACAATTAGATCATATATGAATGATTGATATTTAATATCTAATAAAAAGCTAAAAATATATGTAGAATAGTTTTAAAATATTATGAAGATATCCACTATTTACATAAAATTTTAATAATTAAATTTATTCACACGAATTTTTGTTATTTGATATAATATTTTTATAAGATATGGTCTCAAACGATGAATCCATAGAGGTTTTTGTGGTGTCTTTGTTTTTTTCGTTTTTTTTTTTTTTTTTTTTTTTTTTTTTTTGGGGGGGGTGGTTGGATTATATTTATAATAGGGAAGTGGATATGTTGCGTCCTTATGTTGGTTTCCCTAGTAAGCTTAAAGCTGAGCTTAATAATGAGATCTCGTCAGATAGATATGTACTGTGCACATCAATTTTGGACAATGCAGTTCTGAGTTTTTTTTAAATGATGATTTTATAAATATTTTTTTTAAAATAATACTATTAGTTAAGAGATTATTTTTATTTTATACATATTAAAATAATTTTTTTTAAAATATCAACTGTTAAAAAATTAGATCTAATCGTCAATCAGATAAAGATGAAACCAATTCCCTTGTTATCGCTTGCCTTTTGTCTCATTCCACGTAGTTGCCATTTGTGTTGCCATGTGTCAAGCTTCTCTATCATCACTTGCATGTTTGAGTTGACATTTAAAAAGTACGTTTATATAAATCAAGACAAAACTTTTTGGGAAAATCCTTTTCAAGGCCCATATTACTAAAAGAATACCGAAAAAGGCCCTAACATTATGAAAATACTCAAAAAGGCCCAAGGATTCGACAATTCGGAAAAAGGCCCTTGAGAATTTACGAAGTTGTTAATGGGGGTCGATCAAGTTGTTAGGGGATTTGATTTAGTTGTTAGATGGGAAATTTTGATTTAGTTGTTAAAATTTTTTATTTTTAACAACTAAATCACCATCTAACAACTAAATCACCGCTAACAACTTGATCGTTTCCATTAACAACTCACCTGGGCCTTTTTAGGAATTTTCAGAATCTTGGGGCCTTTTGGGAATTTTCATAATCTTAGGGTATTTTTGGGTATTTTTTGAGAATGTTAGGTCCTTTTTCGATATTCTTTTTTTGGTAATATGGGCCTTGAAAGGATTTTCCCAAACTCTTTTCACATACATATCTTATATAATGTAAAATCACATTGAAAAGACTGCTTGTGCTACTAATCCGTCCCCAACCACTCCTCTCTCTCCCTTCTATACCCCATTATTGTACTCCATCCCCCAACCCCACAAAAACAAATTACTGAGTTAAATTCTACCTCAAAATTATTTAGGCCTTATTTTTTATACTCATTGTCAAAATTAAAGCAAAAGATTATTACTCACTTCGGTCCTAATTATAGGAACACTTTTGTAGTATAAATTGTACTATAAAAGTGTTCCTATAAGTACCAGATAGCATTATATACTCCCTCCGATCCTAATTATAGGAACTATTTACCAGAATTTGGAGGGATTAAGGAAGGAAGTTAAATTAGTTAATAATGTGTATTTTCCTAAAATACCCTTACCCAAATTTATTTAATGCAAATACATCTCTCAAAGATAGAACTAAGTAATACAAATACGAGTTTATTTTCCTAAACCGCGCTCCGATCAAGCAAATAATACTATCTCACGCTCTCTGACGGAACTTTTATTGTAATTTTGCTCCCTCAATAATTGCTGGCATAGTTTATAACATCTGCGAATAAAAGATAATGAAATTAATGTTTAAGTATAAAGTTTATAAATAGGGGTATTATAGGAAAAAATTAACAAAAGTTAAAATTTCCTCTTATAATCAAATATATACTACTAAAACTCTAAGCGACTTAGCTATTGGTCCACCTGTCTTATCTGCGTGGCGATATCATCGTTTTTCATTGGGCATCAGTTGGACGTTCACAATCTGGATCCATGTGTTCGTAAATCTCACTTCAACACCATACTTTCATTTTTTCCGTCTGTATTCAAACGTTAGTATTATCGCATTGGTCATTCATCCGGTTAGAAATAAATGCAAGTTTATTTCCAATGAAACTATTACACTCCCCATGCATCATAATGGTTTTTTGTTATTTCTGTGGAAAAGCCCACCATATTTGGTTCTATATATAGCATAATGTGCCGAGAAAGTGACCCATCAATAAGTTCAAAGCATGATCTTAGTAGCGCCTTCTTGCAATCGAGAAACAGCCACAATGACTGGTGCATCTGTGTCAAGGTCATTTCCAACTGCTGGGACATTCATCAACGCAGTTCTATTTGACCCCAAGATTTATTTTTTTGTTTTCCTTTCATGCATTTCATTATATTCCTTCATACAGGTAACGTTTTTCCAAATTTTCTAACCTCATTTTCTTCCATTCTCAATACAGGGCTATACTGCTTTAGCTGTTGTTCAGCGCCGTCACATGATAAGAAAGCTCTCTGGTGTACTCGTCCCTGACTTTTGTTTCATTATGAGGAGGTTTGCAGTTGAGTTTGGACCAAACATCATCAACCCGACTTGAAGATCATTATTGAACCGTTTACTTAGATTGAGCTTATTAGGGATGTCATCAAACCCATTGTTTTTCAATCACTGCTTACCTATGCCGCAACAACATACACAGAACCAACCATGTTCAGTACATCTTTTTATACATATTTTTAGTTACATTATTTAAATGTTAACTTGTCCAACCCTCCCATGGACGTTGGACCATATGGTACCTTTTTCAGATGTTGTGGGGCTTTTAACTGGAGTATTCGGTGTTAGCAATGTTCAAGTTGATGGAGAGACGTGGCTGTATATGAATTTACACATTTCTAACGTTTTTCTCATGTTGGTGTAGTGCAATCCCTTTCACTGCTGCTTTAGGGGAAAAGCATCATTCTAGACTTTGTTCAACTACTCTAAGGTTTTAGATAAGGATCATGTCATTGTTGCCTTACTTTAATTTGGGTTAAACTTGAACATCTCCATGGTTAGTTATTCCCACATGTATTCATTGAACATGTTCCTTTTACATATTTGAACTAACACGTCCAAGTTGTTCATTCCAGTCCAGGTGGAAAATTACTTCTGAATATATAGCTAGTGTAACATGTCCTTAACTACAAACACCCGGCGGACGGCCGTCATTGCATCTCATGAGAAGTGTTCCGTCTGTCCAGAGAGAACATGGTTGTTAACGATGGATCACCCATCCCTTGATGTCGTTCAAATCTTCTCCAGTCATGATCAGTTTCAAATAATTTAGTATTTGTAGAATTATGTTGTCAAGAGTTTATGGTCAAAGTGTCCTATTTTATCAGTCGTTTATGTTCAGTGTCAAAATCATTGTAGTAAAAAAATATCCAACATGTTGTTCTCAATCTTTTGGTCTTATCAATGTCTATGATGACTTGTAATGTCATTCAATGAAATGTCGTTCCTTTGCATTTGGTATCACTGGTTTTGTTATCGTTTTGGTTGGATGATTAATGCAATAGTCCTTTTTGGCAGTTTCATATTAATATATCCTACTAATCTTTGTATCTCAACAGTAATATATCCTACTAATCTTTGTATCTCAACAGTAATTGGCACTATGCAAACCACATGGCATGTTTAACTAGTAACAAATGGTTGTTAAAAAGGGCAATCAGACAGCTGTACTCGTCAGTTTCAAAAACATTAAAATAATGCATTGTAGACAAGTAGCCATCTCTTACTCTTCCTCCATTGGTTTATGCTCTGCAGTTTTTGTTTTGTAATTTATTGCTGTTGCAAATTCTCCACGTCTTCATCCCTTTCCCCATGCAGTTTTAACAAAACCACTTTTCTTTTCTTAAAAAGAAAAAGTCGACTTAGGAAATAGGAGAAGCTTATTTACATTGGTCCATTATGCAAAATTCAAAGTTGCCCCTGTCGTCCAATCACCTTCAGTTTGAATTTACATTTTCAAATTTCAATTCCCAACACCCTCCTTCTGATAAGAATTCAAATTTTGAATTAAGATATTTATCACGCTCTTACCTTGAAAATTTGAGGATGGTGGGGAGATCTAATGAGGACGATGACAACTGTGGGCAGGTATATATGTGGATGCCACAATGACGGTAATATCCTTGATGTCTCAATTTCTTGGTATTGCAATATACTTGATGTGAGAAGTGACTTTTTTTTTTTTTTTTTTCCGATGGGCTCTTATTTGGATGATTATTTAATATGAAAAATGACATGAATCTTATTGAATTATATATATATATATATATATATGATAATTGAATATTAAAAATAAAATTCAAGTTTGATAAAAAAATTAATTATTATTGAAAAAATTACAAAAATCTAAAGTACTTAATTAAATATAGGCTAAAGTATACGTTTGGTCCTTTATGTTTGCCTCGGTATTATTTTAGTCCCTTAAGTTTGTAAAGTACACATTTGGTCCCTTAATGTTAATTCCGTTAGTCGACTTAGAGAAAATACTAACTCAATAATTTTAAGTGATAACTATGCAACTAAATGCTAATCAAATATGCTTATATGTTAGTATTTTTATAAATTAATATTTTAAATCCTATTAATTGAAAAATATTTAATCTTTTTTTCGACAAAAAAATATATATTTAATCTTCACAAACTATGAAAAACCCTCAAACAAGTATATGAAGATCAAATATTTTTCAATTAATAGAATTTAAAATATTAATTTATTAACATGCTAACATATAAACTTGCTTTGGTCAACATTTAATTGCGACAGTCATCACTTAAAATTGTTGAGTCAAGATTTTCCGTTAAATCAAACTAACGGTGTTAACATTAAAGGATCAAACGTACACTTTACAAACTTAAGGAACTAAAATGATACCAGAGGCAAACATAAAGGACCAAACGATATACTTTAGCCTATATTTAATTAAGTACTTTAGAGTTTTGTAATTTTTTCAATAATAATTAATTTTTTTATCAAACTTGAATTTTATTTTTAATATTCAATTATCATATATATATATATATATATAAAATTCAATAAGATTCATGTCATTTTCCATATTAAATAATCATCCAAATAAGAGCCCATCTAAAAAAAGTCACTGCTACCGTTATCCCAAATACAAATCACATATACAATCTAACTTTTTATCATATCTTTGTTTATAAAAGTTCATATAGACAAAAGTCACTTCGTGATTGACATCCCAATAAGGCCCTTAATTGATTATTTAATATGACATCCTAAAATAATAATAAAATTTGAAAAATAGCCTCCTGGTTATTTAATCTCATTTATAGCAAATATCATCAAACGCCACTAACAATATTAGAAATTGAATTTCAAAATATCTTTTTATACTTTCTTGAAATATGAATTGATGTTTAAAATGTATATTTTTTCCGAATAGTAACCTCGAGCCATTTTAAAACTCGGTCAATATAACACTTCATGTTGTCAATATAGTTTTTTTTTTTTTGGTTATGAATGGCCTTTGTACGCTTAGGGACCGAGTTTGAACTAAAATCCAAGTTTTTAATTTTGTTGTGGATATAGCATTTTCTGTTGTGAATCTATACCCCGCTAGATTCCTTTTAGGTCTCGAGTTTAAATCCTAGAGGAAACAACGTCGTTGGGAGAAACAGCCCCTAAACCGGAATGATAATATTAAAAAATAGTAATAATCAAGCATGCTTAACTAAATATTTTAAGTGGTTGAGGTTATCTTAATAATTAGTTATAGAAAAGTATATTTTTAATGGAGGTGTTTTCATTGATAATATATTATTATTATTACATTGATAACGATTTTAATCGACTATGAATTTAAAATTTGAATTTGATTTTAGGAGAAAAGAATTTATTATTTTTATCTTTGAGTGCATAAATAAAAATTCCAGATGTGAGGATAAGAGAGAATTCTCATGATAATTAGAAAGTGAGATTAATGATCGAATTCAAGATTATCGGGAATTGACGTCGTGATATAAAAATTATGTATAGAAAAGAATTAGAAATTATAAAAATTAACTAGAAAGTGAATACATGAATCTCACTTTCCATCCCGTGATATAAAAATTATATATAGAAAAAAATTCTCATGATATTGATGACACTACAAGATTAGAAGAAATTGAACTAATGATTGAAATGAAGGATCGGCATGGAAAGTGAGATTAATATAAATTTGAATTCGAAATCTTAATATAGGATAAGTAGATGAAAAGCGCAGGAAGTGAGAGATTCTTAAGAAGGAGAAACTCATTACTATGTAGGGGAGGTTGTGATCTAGAAAATTAAATAAACTAGTAATTAAAATAATAATTGAAATAAAAGACCTCAAAAGTGAGATTAATATGAAATTTGAATTTGAAATCTTAATATGGAGGATAAGTAGACGAAAGTCATAGGAAGTGAGAGATTCTTGGGAAGGAGAAACTCATTATTATGTATATGGGAAGTTGTGATCTAGAAAATTAAATAAACTAGTAATTAAAATAATGATTGAAATAAGGGATAGGATATTGTTACTACCATTTTTTGTTACTACCAATGTTACTACCATTTTTCCACCGTTAGATCGGAATCTCATCCACCTTTATAATTTCTCTTTCCTATTAAGATTCTAATCTAACGGTGTAAAAGTGGTAGTAACATTGGTAGTAACAAAAAATGGTAGTAACAATATCCTATCCCAATAAATAAAAGACATGGAAAGTGAGATTAATATGAAATTTGAATTTGAAATCAAAATATGGAGGATAAGTAGACAAAAAGGCATAGGAAGTGAGAGATTCTTGGAAAGGAGAAACTCATTATTATGTATATGGCAAGTTGTGATCTAGAAAATTAAATAAACTAGTAATTAAAATAATGATTGAAATAAAAGACATGGAAAGTGAGATTAATATGAAATTTGAATTTGAAATCAAAATATGGAGGATAAGTAGACAAAAAGGCATAGGAAGTGAGAGATTCTTGGAAAGGAGAAACTCATTATTATGTATATGGCAAGTTGTGATCTAGAAAATTAAATAAACTAGTAATTAAAATAATGATTGAAATAAAAGACATGGAAAGTGAGATTAATATGAAATTTGAATTTGAAATCAAAATATGGAGGATAAGTAGACAAAAAGGCATAGGAAGTGAGAGATTCTTGGAAAGGAGAAACTCATTATTATGTATATGGCAAGTTGTGATCTAGAAAATTAAATAAACTAGTAATTAAAATAATGATTGAAATAAAAGACATGGAAAGTGAGATTAATATGAAATTTGAATTTGAAATCAAAATATGGAGGATAAGTAGACAAAAAGGCATAGGAAGTGAGAGATTCTTGGAAAGGAGAAACTCATTATTATGTATATGGTAAGTTGTGATCTAGAAAATTAAATAAACTAGTAATTAAAATAATGATTGAAATAAAAGACATGGAAAGTGAGATTAATATGAAATTTGAATTTGAAATCAAAATATGGAGGATAAGTAGACAAAAAGGCATAGGAAGTGAGAGATTCTTAGAAAGGAGAAACTCATTATTATGTATATGGCCAAGTTGTGATTTAGAAAATTAAATAAACTACCGTGAAGAGTAAAGTGCTAGGGAGTTGAATTTTTTTTCCCTTTTTTTCACAGACTTTTGTTATCAATTTTATATTTTTCTTGCATTTTTAATTAAGCGATGTTTCTCATAAATGTAGTTGAGGCCGTTATCATTTTCTTTACTTATCTTTTCTCTTTCGAACGCATATCATTAAATTGTAGGTTTCAGAAGCTTATATCTTCTATTCATAATTTTTTTTAATGGATGTTTTTATTAGCTTTTAATGCCTTATATGTGAATGGTCGATTTGTTCACGCAGTGGAGTTATTGCTTACCGTTTTTGATGATTTGTGATTATTATAAATACAGGGCAGCCGTATTCCCTGTTTATATTTCCAAGTATTTATCATTATTAAGCTTTATTTAATATATATTCTCTCCATAGAGTTATTATTTGCAAATTTTTCAAGATCCCTTATTAACTACATATATAACAATCGACCTCTTAAACTAACTGCCACATTCTCATTCGCATTTATGTACCAATTTATTATGCATACGGGATATCTCAACCACTTCAAAATAAGCATCCTACATAGTATAGGAGTATTATCGAAACTCAGCAACATCAACAAATGCAATGGCAAAAGATGATAGCAAATAAAATTGGTGCATCATTGTTATGGTGCTTAGGAAGTGAACGATGGTGAAGAAGAACACAACATTTCAGGTTGTACAAGTTGGAATGATTTTAGACGACGAACGGAGAAATTGGATTACCACACGATGGTATTGCGAGACATCCCAATACATGAAGATTTGTTGCTTTATGATGATTCTAATCCAATTAGATGTATTGTTAAATTTACTTACCCAAATTTAGTAGAGAGCTTATTCGACAAAGATTACCTGAATGATAGGTCCATTCTGACCCCCAACAACAGAAAATGTCGACATATTGAATGAATACATTTGTTTTTTGTTGCCAGGAGAAGCGATGAAAGTACTTGATTTGACTCTATTAATCGAATAGACAATGCAAATGAAAGCTTTGAGGATTTGTATGACATAGAGTACCTAAATGCAATCAAATGTTCTGGTATACCGCATCATAAATTGGTATTGAAGGTTGGTGTACCAGTTATGTTGATAAGGAACATTGATCAAGCTGTAGGATTGTGCAACGGTACAAGGCTTCAGATTACATAACTTGGGAAGAACGTCATTAAGGCAAAGGCATTGAATGACACAAGTATGGATGAAGAGATTTTGATACACAGAATGGATATGAATCAATCTGAAACAAAACTGCCTTTCAATATGACGAGAAGGCAATTTCCTATAATTATTTCATTTGTAATGACAATAAACAAAAGCCAAGTCAATCAATGTCAAATGTAGGTCTTTACCTACCAAGCTCGGTCTTCTCACATGGCCAATGGTATGTTGCATTGTCTAGGGTAAAGAGTTTTAACGGTTTGAAAATACTTATACTCAATGAGTACAGTAAATGCAGCAATTCGATAATAAATGTTGTTCACAGAGAAGTTTTCTAAAACCTTGTGTTACATTCATGAAAGTAAGAAAGGTTTTATTATAATCATTTTATTATGTTGTTCATGATATTGTATTTATTTAATGGAATGCTTTATTTCAAACATATTATCATATGTTATCTATTTTTAGTCTTTGTAGTATAAACATTTCCGTGCAACGTACGGGTCGAAAAGTCTTGTTAACTCCAAAACGGCATTATTTAGGATTAGTGGTTCAACTCTCTCTATAGAAAGATTTTGAAAGTTCAAACTTGTATTTGACAAACATACATAAGAAAAAAATCTTGGAGAACGAGGGAGATGGAAGCAATTCTTCAACGTGAACATATAATGACGGGCAGGGGAAAACTACTAGTTCCTGTCAATATATGTGTGTGAAGTGTGTCTATATGATGAGTCCTAGCTACTAAAAATTGCCTAGACAGGGTTTCAATGGATCAGAAATGGATTATAATTACAACAAGGATGGTGTCAGCAGATAAGAGAGCGTAGTCATCACCCAGTTTGATTAGATCGGAGTTTTAGCCTCTGCGGAGAAGATCCACGAAGTTATATAATAGGAGTATATACAAACTTGCAGACGCAACTTGAGAAGTAATGAAAATATGGAGATAGAGGCCTTGCATTGCTGTGTTGTTAGACTTGAATATCCTCTATCCTTTTAATGGCTTCGCCCAAGTGAAGTCGTTGTTGTGGATTAGATTCTGTGCAGCTAGCCCCGATCTGGAGAAGCTGCAGCATGTGATTGGGTGAGTGGGTGTTGATAGTATGAATGTCAGGGTCTATCAATTCGGCTTCTCTTCCCTCGGCGATGGCCATCAACACCCACTGTACAACATCGGTGCCGCCCTTGCCATTGTTGTGATATTGAGAAGGGAATTTTCCAGTCATGATCTCCAGGATGATGATTCCGAGGCAATATACATCGGTCTTGTGGGACACTTGCCGGTACTGTGTGTAATCTGGAGTTTTGCAGGCGAACAGTGCCTGGGGAGCATTGTTTGGATTGATGAGGGGATGAAAGGCGAAGTCATTGAGGAGAGGCTCGTATGTATCACTGAGCAGAACATTACTGGACTTGAGGTTTCCGTGGGGTAGATCGTGGGATCCGAACTGAGAATGCAGGAAACTCAAGGCGTTGGCGATTCCCTTGACAATCTTTAACCTGGTGGGCCAGTTGAGGTCGGTATGGCAAGTTCCTCTATCCCCATGCAGGACATACAACAGACTACCTTTGGGAATGTACTCAGACACAATGAACTTCTCCTCCTTGCGATAATGGTAGGCCAAAGGGGTGAGAATATTGGGGTGTCTGATTCTGCCAAACTGCCTCATCTCGGCATGGAAGGAATCTCTGCTAATCTTGTTTATCTCCCTCATCCTTTTCACCACCACCGACAATCCACTTCGCATGGTGGCCTTGTAAGCAGAACCAATGCCCCCGTTCCCCAGCACCTCGGCTGCGGCCCTCATCAAATCAGGCATCCCAAACACCCCCTTCTCCTCGTTCACCATCACCAAGTCCCCTGTTGCATTCTTTTTTGATACAGAATTTGACCATTTCCTACTTGATTCTGAAGTCTTGCTATGTTTGGAGCTGGGTACATGCACTTGCTCCATCTCTTCCACTCCACCATCTTTTCTATCCCCCATCCCTCCCACATTTTTGTCGCCCTCTCGTCTACTTGCCGTCTTTATCAATACCACTATCAGCACCACTACCATCACAACCATCACAGCCATTATCACTACCTTCACCAAATTACTACTTTGTTTCTCCTCCCCCTTGCACTCCTTTCCCACCACTTTCCCACACAACCCTGGGTTTCCAGAAAAGCATGTCGCATTGAACTTGGCCAGTTCGTCGGGGATGGCTCCTTCCAATCGGTTGTTGGAAACATTGAACAGTCGAAAGCGTTGACGTAAAGACGGAATGGCTCCTGAGAATTCATTGTCCTCGAGGCGCAACTCTGCCAACAATGGGAGCCGAACCAGAGAGTTGGGTATGTTGCCAGAGAAATTATTGCCAGAAAGGCTGATTTTCTTTATGGCGGTGAGGCTTGTGAAGAAATCGGAGGGAATGGGTCCAGAGAAATGGTTGGTAGTCAAGAAGAGAGCCTTTAGGGTGGTGAGTTTATTGAATTGGGGGATGGGACCAGAAAAGAAGTTGTTAACAAAGCCAATGCTGCGAAGGGCAAGGAGACGAAGGAGGGAATCAATGTCAATGTTGCCGGAGAGAGCCATGTTGGAGAGGTGCAAACCGACGACGAGGTTGTTGGTGCAATAGACGCCGACCCACTTGGCAGAGCAAGCAGAGGAATTGGGGACCCAAGAAGAGAGAGAGGAGGAAGGGGAGAAGGATCTTTTAAGTTGGAGGAGGGCGTCGTCCTCAGAATTAGAGAGGCAGGTGGGAGAGAAAGAGAGAGTGAGGAGGAAGAGAGGCAAGAGAAGGAAAGAGTGACCAGCGGCCATTGCTGCCGGTAAATGGTTTTTTCCGTTCACACACAATTACATTCCCTCCTCCCTAACCCCAATAATAGAATCCCCATACATGACTCCCAATTCCTCGTTTCCGATCTCTTAGCTCCCTCCTTCCACTTGTCTCTTCAATTCAATTTCAACACCACCCTCACCAATTAATATATATAGATACATACATACATATATAATATCTCCACGTTATTATTGGTAATCAAT
This sequence comes from Acacia acuminata, assembly GCA_019022655.1. Classification (NCBI taxonomy): domain Eukaryota; kingdom Viridiplantae; phylum Streptophyta; class Magnoliopsida; order Fabales; family Fabaceae; genus Acacia; species Acacia acuminata. The sequence continues at coordinate 288,822 of JAFJYI010000071.1, forward strand.
CCCACATCAATTTCTTCCCGGAAAATTACTAATTATTTATTGAACGAGAGGTCCCAAAATCTTTAATGCTTTTACCTTTAAAAGACATTTTTACCAAAAAAGAAATACACATATATTATGTAAATTTCGAGTAATATCAAATTATTTCTTAGTCAGCAGAAGTTTTATAAGAAAGAAACACTCTCAGATTCAGATATGAAAAATATTTGATATGAAGTTCCACCCCGCTATATAAGATTTCCGAAATTATACAGAAACACGCTGCACTCTGATAGTCCGTGCCTCATTGGATGTATCATGTACCTTTGCACTCTAGAGGAGATAAATGAAGTGAAAAAAAGCTGGTAAAAAAAAGATAAATGAACTGAAAAGGACAAATTTGTGTCATAAATTCAAAAGATTTGATATCAAGTTCCAGCCCGCCCATGTTTTCTTATCAGAAGGGCTTGCCAAGTTCAGTTCGAACATGTCCTTGCTAAGATTTTCACCAGATCCACAAAAACCAATGAGCTTTGCCACAATTTCTGCACTTTCTTGTACATGCTGCAAGTTATAAGGATCAGTCCACAATTTATTCACCAGCTGCAGCCTCCTTTGCTTCCCTACTGCTAGAACTTCCCATTTAGAATAAAGCAGTTCTCTTTCTTCGGCTGTAAGTTTAGAATTCACTCGCTTAGCCAGATACTCCCTTTCTTGCTTAAGAGCTTTGATGCTGCATTTGATTCAACAAACCAACAGCAAATGATTATAATCATTTTGTGTTCACATTCACTAGTCTATCTCATTAAGTAAAGTAGAAATTTGATGCAGAAGCACAAGCCACTTCAATTTGGAACAAACTAAAAAGAATTCTTTTTTTTTTTTAAAATAAAAAAATAAAAAATTCTTCTACCTTGCAGAGACACAGCCTGCAGGCTCATCCCCTAGAAGTGCAGGACTAGCATTCCCTAGCTCTGCCAGTTTTCGCTCTAGCCATGTCAACCTTCTCAGCTCAACTTCCAAATATATATGATCAGAGGGGTCTCCCCTTAACAAAAGATAAAATTGTGTGCGATGTACAAGCGAAATGTGGCATAAGTGCCACAACATGACGATTTGTTTTCTATTCTCTTCAAATAGAATATGCCACGGTATGGGAGAACGTGCACTTGTATCTACTTCATTCACAAAGTTATTTGCTTCAAGCTCCAAAACCTACACGGGGAAGATTTTTTTAAAAAAAGTACATTTAAGGTCTAGGAATGACGGTTCGACAAGCATTATCCGCAACATCTAGTATTTTAAAAAAAGGGAAGGAAAAAGATGGAAAGATGCTACGAGTAGTGAGCAGAGTGTATCACATTAGAAAGAGAAGTCAGCTTTCTTTATTCCAATATCTTATAGATTAATTTTTTATTGTGGAGCTACCAAATTGATAACAAACCAGTTCTAAATAATGGTAAAATGGAACTAAATATTAGATAAGACTAAATCTTACAAATATATTTTTAGATTTCGTATTTATATTTTGAATAGGGCTTATTCTCTATAAATCATTATAAATAGGCTTAGTGCCTCATCAATAAAGTGTCGAATATTCAGAGAGTAAATCAGTAGTGGAGATTATCCTAGGTTGTTCTTATAGAATTAGTGAGCTCGCTTATTCTATAACAATGATGCTGTTCTTAGAGAACTAGTGAGATCCTTACTTCTCTTTAATAACAGAGTAAATCTATTTTTCCTTTTATTTCCAGAGTTCTCTTTACATTTCCATTCACATTTAACCTTCCTATAAACTTACCCTAATCCGTACCTTACCACTATACAAGCACCACAAGGTATTACGCTCTAGCTCTGTATGTCCTGTGACACACCGTGGTGGAGATGATGATTTTATATTATAGCGCAATTACGAGTAATCAAAGGTTGAATGCACGAAGTATTTCCAATGATGAGTAAAAGAAAATGACCTGTGTCATATTGATAGTAATAAAGTTAATTATAGCAGGGATCTCCATAATTATTTGTTGTAAAATAAATATTACCTGGCAAATCAGAAGCTGCTTTTGGTAATTCAGTTTCGCCACTAGTTCTTTTAACTCAGTAACATAAATTCTGAAGCTTTGTATACTCTCCTCAACAGCATTCTTAAACATCCTCTGCATCCTTTTAACATTCATTGACTTCGATTGCTGCATAGCTGGACTACTTTCCTGTGGAAAAAACATGTCTCTATGTGACTTTAGACATTTATCGCTACTTGTAAGAGAAATGTCATCTTCAGGTGCATTGTTCTCTGTTTCATGTTCCGTGACTCTTGAAGAAGAGGATAAAGGCGAGTATGGGGCGCGTATTATATGTTGCACGTTGGGGCTGTTGCTTAAACTGAAAGGAAGAATTTTCTTAGATTTCAACTGGGTCTTGTTCTCTAAAGTCCTTTCTGCACTCGCAAAAGACAAGACTAGCTTGTTAAAGGATTTTTGAACATTCTCCAACTTCCTTTCTAGAGATGCAATAGCGCTTCCTTGAGACTTCAATCGAGAGATATCTTCCATGAAGTTTGCTTTGTCTGAAACTACAATATTTTCTGGAGTAGAGCTAGCTACTAGCGTGTCTTTTATTTCAGACAGCACTTTCGACATAGCTTCAAAAGTTTCTTGATTTCCAAATTTGCAGGCCCCAAAATCCTTATGCAGATTTTCAAGTGCTCGATTTGCATCCTCACATAGCTTTAGCTGTCGATTCTCAAGCTTCCGGATCTCAGTAACCAGTACGGATGGATCAGGAGAAGCCAGTAGTTTCTTCAATATTGCATGCCTGCCTAGTGCTTCTCTTCGCTCTTGAGTACGTTCACCCGGAGTTGATTCATTCTCTACAGGAAAAGAAAGACATCTAACCACTTGACTAGAAGGCCCGTTCTGATCTAATCCCTACAACAACTAAATAACTTTAGTAGAGAGAAAATTAATGTTCAATAAAGGTGTCATAATCTCTCTTACAATCTTCTGAATTTTATTCCTTCTTTCAAGTTCAAATTGAGATTGTGCCAGCTGCCGCCTCAGCTCTTCCATCTCACTCCCCATCTGCAAATATAAGTTTGTAATTATCAAGTGCAAATTCTCTTTCTTCATTCAAAAGAAAGGGAGGGATTATAGAAAATTCAAGGTCACTTTTTTCTAGGTGAATTATATAAAGGATAAGGTGTTGTTTTAGATATCTTTACTACCACGTTTTCATATAAAACTATGACATGTGCAAGAAACTCAATCGTGCGATGATTTAATTCAAAAAAAAAAAAAAAAAGCAAACAAACAGTTGTTTGCAGAAATTTTACACTCAAGGATCTGCATTTAAGTACATATAATTTTTTCCCCTTTGCATAAATGCCTTGGTTACCTATTGTAGTGAGAGTTGACTGATTCAAGCTAGTGGTCGGAATTTGTTTGCAAAAGGAAAAGTAATTGCATCGATAAAAAAATTGTGAAAGCCAAAAGGGTTGGTCACCCATTTTACAGCAAATACAGAAATTATGGCACATGATGAAAATCTTCGACCACTCTTGTGACAAAGTAATGAAAGGTAAAAGCTCCAAGATACAAGAACACAATAATCCATTTAGAAGATAGGGGAGGTCATTCCAAAATTTAGTTCAGGTGCACGAAAATTACCACAAGTATACCTGTTGAATTTTCAACTCTTTTTCAGCTAACAAAGACCTTAAACATGAAGATGAAGTAAGTTCAGGGCTTCGCAACTCTTCTTCGAGCCTTGCCACTTCCTTTTGCAAGTGTTTAACTAGGGTCTTATCTGAAACAATCTGTGGGAAAAACACCCTCAGCTTAAACTGACTATTTTTAATGAGAAAAATAATTCTTAAAACACAGTATAAAGTGCGCTAGGTATTAGGATTTTATGCAAATGCGATTGCAGTACTTCAGTAATATTCAAGAGAATTTCTACTAAAGAAAAAATGATTCTCTACCTTAATTTAAGGCATTGGACCCTACCATGTTTACTTGCGCATTATTAATGACATCCTTTGCACTGGTTGCGAATGTTAAAGTATTTCTTGTCTGATCCACATGACTTAAGGCTGGACTTATAGCACATATAATTGCTGTCCGAGCATTTCCCCCAAGCGAAGACTGCAAAATTCTAGTAAGCTTTGAACCTCTATATGGTATGTGACCACGTTCTCTAGCACTGCATACAAGGGACCCGAAAGCTCAACTAGACGCTTGTGTTTTGAACAAATTAAGTAGCACTAAAGTAACTTATCATATCAATAATCAAGGCCACTTTTAAATTACTTAACCTCCCAGAGTAAATAAACTTTATCGAAAAAATGAAAATCATCAAACAGCTCTATTCAACAACATAACTAAGGTCTGTCAAAAGTTTTTAGACAATCAGAAAAGGCGCCATGTTTGCAGAAAGTAGACAGTTAATATAGCTTTTCATTCAATAGGAAGCAACTCAATAAGACCCTTATTAAAATAGATGGGATTATATTTTACACTCAAGTTTTGATCAACACCTCAGGATTTTTGCTTCAAAAAATCAAACATCAAGAAATTTATGATAAATCATGTTGTCCTAAAAGAAGCATAATGAAGTAGTTCCACTTGCAATGGGGCATCTTACAGATATCTAGAGCTGCTAACCTTAACTTCCTGATGACCGTTGTGAGTGTCAATAAACTTCGGTTAATGTGACTACCTTCCTTTAATCTTGCACCACTTGTTTTTGTTTGAGAAATGCGTTCACTTCCAGCAAGATCCACCAAATTCTGTAGGCATTAGAAATTTCAATCAGTATGACTTATTTGATAAGAAAAATTTAAGGTCAGAATAAAGTAGATCTAGCATACCAGACTGGCTAAATAAGACTTCACACGGCCTGAACTTTCCCTTAGACTGCTCTCTATGGTCTGATACATACACATATGCATACAAATAAAAATTGGTTTAATGCTGGTAGAACTACGAGAAGAAAAGGCAAACAATGGTTACATATCAATACATGAGGAGAACCATCTGTACCCTTTGACTTAACTAGAAAAGAGAAATGAGAAGATTGACCATGTCAAGACGGCGTAGCCACCCAAGATTTATTATTAGAAAAGAGTTTTATTTCAAATAAAACTTATGTAGTGCCCGGAAGACTCCAAGGATGAAAAAATATAGTAAACTTTTGGAGTGAGAGTAGTTAACTGATTACTCAGACGCTAATATGCATGCTGTTTCTCTATAAAGTTATAATAAATGAACACGATTGGATCATACCAGCCTGATTATTTGATGCGATCTTGAGCTTTTATCATTTAAAGAAGTTTCACCAACTTGCCTTTGAGCTGCGGATTCAATGTTTGTAAGAATAACGGTAACGTAAATAATCCAAAACGGCAATACCATTAATGCTTTTCTTATCGAGTGTAAAGTGAATGTTATCTTCTACAACAGCTTTGCTTCTTGTTATACAAAGGAAATCGACTTCAGGCATCCGAAGCAGTCAAAGATGTATACATTTTTTGCATTGTATGATGATAACCACTGCTAAATAGAGAACTAGGAAGCCTCTGATTCTCACTAAATAATCTACGTTACCTTCACATATGCCGATCAGGTGCCTTAGATGTTGACCATTCTCGGCTACTTCTTCAGTTAATTTTTCCACAACAGTCCCTTTCTATATAACAAAAAAAATCCCACAAACAAAAAGAAAAAGAAAAAGAACCGTCTGTAAAGAGATATGCATACAATTTACTTGTAAATCTCATAAGAAATCCTTTTGTTAACTATACCTCAGGATCATCCAAAAGCCTGAGAGAGCCGGATTCACGATTCAGAAGGTCTATGACCATCTCATTATAAATTTCCATCGCGGAGACCCTCAAAATAAAATCCCTCCCTGGTGTCTGTGGGATTGGTATAAACAGAGAACGTTCTTAAATACAACTTTTTTCCCGTTAAACAACGCGATAAGATTTTGTTCATAGGATTTATTTTAGAACAGCTCCATGCTCGCTCACCTTTCATCCAACAAGAATATTCTATATAACAGGTATCAATTGTAACTTACATTATTGATAAACGTGTAAATGTCCTTAATAACATTTTCAGTTATGCCTCTCATCGTGTATGTCTTACCACTGCTAGACTGTCCATATGCAAAAATTGTTGCTGCAAGGTCAAATGAATGTAATAAATTAAGAAGGATCAAAAGGAAGCTTTAATATGCCCCATAAACAACTAAAAATTAAAATTTTGAGCTTCGAAGAAGTCACCATTAATTCCCGAAACTACTGATAAAGCAACATCCGTAGCTCCATCTTCATAAACCCTTTGAGTTGAACTTGTAGGAGCAAAAACTTTATCTAAGAAAAGTAGAAAGAAACTTATTTATATATGTCTACTACAAAACAGAAGGGAGAAAATGCAAAAGTAATCTATATCTATTATGACTTACAGTTGTGAAACCAGGTTCTAATAATTGCATATATGAAAATTATACATCTTTTCCTCTTAACAATCAGAAAGGTAGCAAGAACAAGTTTAAAAATCCGAAACATTTTCACGAAAGACATACCGAAGGTGTATGCTGTCCCAGGCCTCTCTTGATTTGGATTCTTGAAAACAATTGTTTGCTCATCGAAGCAATCCCAAGCAATTAGGTCATACATGGCTTGTTCCTTCCGGTTTAGTGGCCTCATCCGAACGGTCACTCGTATTTTCTCCTCCCGAATTTTGGGACCACCAGGAGTAGATGAGAAATTCCGTTGTCTCTTAGACAATGGCGTTGCTGGTGTTCCAACCATTGTGTTCCGTTTTTGGTCTAAGCTGCAGTTTTCTGCAGATTGGAAAGCAGAAGTATACTAGGATATCAGTATCTTAATTACCGTTATAGTGAGATTGGCATATACTTTAAGAATCTTGAGGACAACTTTCAAACATAAAAGCACAAAACAAAGAGTTTATTTTTGTTGCATTTTACAGCTAAGATTCTGAAACTAGCACTGAACAGAAAGCCTGACGCAGTTTTAAAAATAACGATGATGAGTTTCCAATTTCAAAGTGAGAAGCCCTAGCTTCCTATTTCACTGCTTCATTCGACCGAATCCAGGAACAGATTTCTCCATAAGTTGGCAGTATTGAAAATTATGGTAGCACGAAGTGGAGCTATCAAAATTGTTTAATAGTGTAAAACCTTGCAATCATTTAGCGAATTCTTCTGAAAACATCAAGAACGCCTCAGAAAAGCATAAATGAGATTACAAGTTCAACTGCTCCACTGCATCAATTCTAGTCATTGTTTTCCTGAAACAGAGAATATTTTGAAACACATTTGTCGATCTTCCTTATGCAGTACGTCGAGTACGGGTATATATAACAGAAAATTCACCGGAAGATCAAACGAACCAGTTAATATGAAGATTGAATTCCTCAGGACTGAACAGGGGATCGAGTGTCTATTCTTGACGAAGTCTGGAAACTGCTTGGCGTTTCAAGATTTTCAAGAAATGCTTTAAAATGCAGATATCTTAGCAACAAGAACTGAGAAATGATGACATTGACTGCGTACTCATCACTCAGATGGGGTGGGGGGTTGCAACGGTTACTGAGGACGCTTTCCGTTGAAAGCGCGCACCTGGAAACGATAAGCGGACATTTTGAATTTCTGAGTCCCTTGGTCCACATGCTTGGAGTTATATGCTTCTTATGTGCTTATACCTCTAATTAGAGGTATAAGCATATCTTTTTAGATTTTTTTTTTTTAATTTTTTTATATATTGTATTTATTTAGATTTAAATTATATCTACTTTTTTGAGATTTTTTTAGATCGAAGATCTTAAATTAATTCATTTTCATAATACTAGTGTTACAAACAAATGCAGGATTGAAAATTAATTAATTTGAGATCAGACAAAAAATCATCTAAAAAAGAAGATATAATTTAAATCTAAATAAATACAATATATAAAAAAATTAAAAAAATTAAAAAAAATATGCTTATACCTCTAATTAGATGTATAAGCACATAAGAAGTATATAACTCTAAGCATAAAATGTGGACTCATCCCGACGAGCAATGGATGGACTTGTTCGAGGGCTACACGAAGTGTCCAAATATTGAGTCGGGCCGATGGGCTATAAGGCCTACTCCCCGCATTTTAAAAACTGAAGAAAACAATTAAAAAGGGAAACAAGGCTGGAAATAGAAAATAAAATTCGACTATTTCACGTATTTTGATTATTTAATTAACTTAATAATGGAATAATAGTTTTTAGAGTTTAAAAGAAAAAATATCCCTCATTAATGATTTTGTTTCCGTTTAAAAAAATGAAACCCAAATCATCCTGAAGTTTTCGCTCCAAAAATCTTTCATCATGCCTCGCCAGAGAAATTAATCCTTCACACATACTAGTAAGACCTTATATTTATTTCCACTTTTTGCCCGAAAACCCTAGTTTCCTGAAAATGTCAAACCCCACCGTAGAAAAATAATTCTCAATTATCCCCATAAAAATCTGAAATATCAATGCACTCTTTTGGGGCAAATGAAATTAATTTGCGAAGGAAAATGACGGATTTAGCCTTGGAGAAAGAAAGAAGTAAATGCTTGAAAGATCAGGTTCGTGCCACACTTAGACCTACTCTGCCTCTCCGTGTATTCTGCCATCTATCCACCTTCGCTAGTTGGCGAACGACGCAATGGTTGATGATTGTTCTGAAATTGCTTCACTCTGCCATCTTTCCATTTGAATCCAAGTTTTGCGGACATTTTGAAATATTGTCGTTCTAGCTAGGGGTGAGCAACGGGAAGGCAGGGGCTGCCCCGGGGTAACCCGTGGCCCGCCCGTTTAAATTGCACGGTACGGGGCAAAACGGGTACGGGACGGGTTGAACGGGTGCGGGGCACAACGGGTACGGGTTAAACGGGTACGCCTAAACGGGTCCAGGGAACCCGTTTAGGCATTCTGGGCTTTTTTATTTTTTTTAAAAAAACATGTTTTTGGCCCAGGTTTGTTTCTTTTTTTTTTTGCCCAAAACCGAAACAGTTTTTTGGGCCCAAAACCTATTCTTTTTGGTGCGTTTTTTGGGCCCAGAACAGTCCCCTTTTTTTTTTTTTTCCTTTTTGCGTTTTTTTTGTTATTTTTTTGGGCTCATAAACGATACCTATATTGCCTTGTATCTGAATGATATTCTGGGATTTCAATCCCCTTGTAATTCTGTTTTAAGTTAATATAAAGCTTATCTTTACCATCAAAAAAAAAAAAAAGCAAACGAAAGATACAAATCATTATATCAAAAAAAAGAAAGATACAAATCATACAATAAAGCAATAACAGAGATAGGCCAAATAGGGAAAAAACAAAAGGGTCCGAATACAAATAAAAAAGATCAAAATAACAATTAAACTTGAAACTACTTACTCCAGTTGCACTGCAATTTTTCTCCAGCGTGAACAGTGAAATGACGCTCTATGATTTTTCTCCATCGTGAAGCTCCAGTAACTTAGTGATCTGATCTCGTCGCCACTCTTTGGCTGTATCGCCGGTGGTTTCCACAACGGCGCAGGTGTCACTGGTTCTGTTTCTCTTCACCGGAATCAGCCTGGGGTTTCTTTGCTGATTTTGCTTCCTTCCCCAAAGTCTCCAGATCCGAAGCTCCGTTTCGATTTTGCTGGCTTCGGTCGTTCTGGTTGATCTTGCGCTCTCACTCTTGTGCTGTATTCAGTTGATCTTGCTGTCTCTCACTTGCAGATCTGGTTGATTCTTGACATTTCTGCTCCAGGAAACAAATGGCTCTGGTAGTAGGGAAAAAAGTTTCAGAGGAGGATGATTTACTTCAACCTAGTTTCAAGAAGATCAAAAATGGGGCTAGTGTAGCTCAAACAGAGGACTGGCCGATGCTGTGCAAGCAAGGGAAACAGCATAGTATTCCTGGTCATTCATTTGCTGAGAAGTTGCTAGGTATAAATGCCAATGCTAAGGAACAGGGGAGAGGCGAGCGACGGCTGGGCTGGGCGAGTGAAGCCGTTAAGGAAGGTGAATAGTGATTAGGCTGGGCAAGGCTGAGTTGAGAGTTGAGACTTGAGGAGTGACCGAGTGAGGAATTGAGGGGGAAAAAAATAAACGGGGTCACGGGTTGAGGGGCCAACGAGTGGTTCTAGCAATCTAGCCTACGGAGTCGCATCATTGATGAGGTGTTGCAATCAATTGGATCATTGAATCCCAGTTAAGGTAAATCTGAACTTCCCTTTCACCTTCCCTCGTCTTGTATGTGGTCAAGGCCATCTTATAAAAATATCAAACGCATCTTTTAAATAAATATATTTGACTTGTTAATTTGCATGTGGCTTGTAAATATAATGTGTTTTTGTAAATTTCCCTTATCTTATACATGGCCCAAATGGTCTGGTAATTTGACTTATTTATCTTATAAGTAAAGCATATTTAACTTGTAAATTCTCACATGTATCTCACTTTAGTAAATGACTTAGGGTTACTCTTGTTTATTCTCTCCACAAATTAATTTCATTTGCCCCCAAAAGGGGGCAAGGATGTTTCAGATTTTGATGGGGCCAATTAGAAATTATTTTACATTGTAGGGCTATATGAAATTTTCCCTTAAAACTTTGCATGGTTCTCATCGCCAAAAATAAAAAACCTTTGCATATCTCGGCTAATAACTTGACTCTTGTTACTAACATCTTTCTTTTAGTTAAAGTGTAAATTTACTTTACAAGTTTTTGTTGAAGAACAATGTTGCCCTGGAAAAATTTGTCAGATTCAATGTCACCCTAAAAATTTTCAAAACGTAGAAATGTTGCTTATACTACCATACAATTAAAAAATAACGTTGATCGTTAATTTTTTTAATAGAAAAGTACAACATTACTCTATTTTAATAATTTTAGAGTATCATTACGGATTAACAAATACTTTCCGTGTATCATTATGGCTTAACAAATACTTCCGACAGAAATCTACACCTTAACCCTTTTGAAAAAGAAAAACCCTTCTTTATATTCATGCTTAATTGTTCAGATTAAAATTTGCAAGTTCAATTTTCTACCTATTTATCTTTAAGATTTAATAATTAAAGTACTAAATATTAAATATGAATAGCCAACATTTCATCCATTTCCATAGATAGAAATAATAGAGAAAATGAACAATATTAAAAAGCCATTTCTTCTTCAGTACTGGACACTCATGATGCGCAATGAAAGCCGAATAAAAGAAACACAAATTTAGTTTTAAATTACCACTTCTTTACCAGTGTACAAGTAACCAGACTGATCCTATGTACATCCCGCAATCGCATGGTCACACAAATAGCGATAATGAGCAGCTCGGAGACAAAACTGCTGCTCCCAATCCTGCCTTGCATTAATTTTTTTTCTTTCAACTAATAAAAGAACAATGGCTGATAATTTAAGTTGCTTTACAAACAGAGCTCCTAAATCCAAAACTCGTATATGTTGAAGCACAAAATGATTTATCTAGCCGCCAAAAAATTGACATGCTAACCAGCAGTGACGTTCCTTGTATTTTCTATTTCTTCCCGCTGCCTTTCTTCTTGGTCCTTTTTAGTTTCAAACTCTTCTGGGAAAGCACGCTAGAAGCACTCTTGCCTTCAAACTTTTTTGACATCTTTACAACACTTGCCATCCCTTTCCTTGCAGCAGCTCGGTGCTGTGGCCTACGGCTCATCATCTTCCGATCAAGTGGCCAATATGCATAGGGCTCAAGCTTGTCCTTCCTCTTCACATCCCCCCTTGCTTTCTTGCTGGCATATTCACTTCCTGTGTACGCCCATCCAGAGTCCAATGTTTTTCTGCGCTTCTTCACCTGAGTTCCAGACTTCCCAGACAAGTGACTATCAGCTTCACTCGTAGTATCAAAATCAGGCTCATCAGGTTTTCCCTTCCTCTGATCCCCTTCCTCACGTATAATCATGCGTCCTTCAGAATCTACTTCAACTTCATCATCTAATCTTGACTTCCTTTTGAGATGCTCCGATGATTTAAGAGCTGAAATTGTTTTCTGTCTATCAAGCAAATCAAGCGGCTCATCATCCGATTGGTCAGACAAGTGATCAAGCAAACTCTTCTTGTGTCTGATCTTCGACCTATGTAGAATATGCAATAATAGAGTTAAGATCCATTTTGATAGTGAACCAATAAGAACAGTCCCATTTTGCTAGGCCAAATGTTTCAAAATGTTTAACATCCCATTATTTATCCACAAGGAATAAAGCCACTATGATTGCAATTATCTCTTATTAAAACAAACACCGAGGCAGTCAATAGAAGACAGGATAGATTTAATGATACAGCTCACCGATATGAAGATGCTGCTGATTTACTGGGTGAGTAAGACTTGCCCCCTCTGGAGATGGTCTTCGTGTTCACGTCTTTCACATCAGTTCCTCCACTATCTTCCTCATCAAAATCAGAAAAGAATTTTGTATGGTTCCACAAACTTTGCCTGAAATTGAAGTGTCATATTGATTATCATCATCATCAATAACAACAGCAGCAGAAGCAGTAGTAGTAGAGAATTACATTGATCAGATGCAGATCAAAACAGGTTGATTATTTTAATTTGCAAGATGAGACATCACTAAAAATATGATGGGCGTTTCAAAGGGGTCTGATATTAAAAATCACAAGGGGTTTGATATTAAAAATCACAAGACCAATCACAAAGCCACAATACTTAAAAATAAAGTTTGCCCATCTATCAAAAAGCTTCCTAATACTTATTTATCACTCAAGATAAATTCAATTCAATGTCAAGTTGAATAAATTTAAGAAACTGCATATCCACAAATTTGAGTGGGAAGGTAATTAGCCTGAAGATTAAGGTTTTGAAATAATTGTTGTTGCCAGTTAAACCAAAGTATATAAATAATCACAATGTTAACCTGGATGTAGGTGCTTTAGAAAGAAAAGATCTAGTTTCCTCAGTTTTAGTGCCTCTTTTCCTTTCTTTCCGCTCTTTGATCTGCATTTAAAACAAGATTGCGCATCAGATAGAGTGCTGACGAGAAAATTTATCATACAATGCCGTTCAACATACCTTGCGTATGTTGGTAAGAAGTCTCATATGGTCTTCAGGCATGACAGCTTTAACTGCCTCCAGTCCACACTTCCTTACAAGCATTTCGAGAAGAAGCTTAACCTGAAAAAAAAAAAAAAAAAAAAAAAAAAAAGAATCGCATTGCAACGTAGTAATATGAATGAGAAGCAAATGAAACAGCAAAACGGCAGCCACCAGCAAATAAAATTGAACAAAAAGTTACCACAGGATATCGGAACACCAACCTTTGCTTTAAAATGATTCTTGGTGTTATCTTGCCACTTCATCAAACCTTCCACCATGCTCTTCAGGTGCAATTGCAACCATTCTGTTTGTGATTTAGCTACTAGCACCTTTAATAGACCTAAATTGGCCTGCAGCAAGACTCAACACTTGTTTAGTTGATGTTGGTGCTAAAGGTGATAACATTGTTTGATTTTGGAGCTTAAGGCATTAACATCGCTTCATTCAGCAAAGCATGTAACCATGAAACATAAGAAAAGGAAGCAAACCTTTATAATCTCTCTGTTTTGTCTTTGAAGTAGGAGAAACGTTGATGGAAGCAAATGAAAAGCAATTGAAATAAGATCAGAAAACTCATAGGCCAAACGGGCTAAACCTTTGGCTGCTGCACTAATCATGTGCGGAGTTTCACTAACCAAGCCTCTAGCAATCTGAGCCCAAGGAAAGGAACAGAATCAAATATAGTATATGGTCAACCTAAAAATACACAGCTCATGTACAATGTGTTCAGAATTAGATTACATTAAATCACATCCAATCAAGAGACTGATATCAGTTATTATACATTAGATTATGAATAATTTAGTGAAGAATTCAAAATGGATATTTACCACATGGAAAATTTCACATAAATTTTCTCTGTTCCCACCCTTCTCTTCATCTCCAAGTGCATGGCCAATTTCAACAAGAATATCATAAGCCCTATTCCTAGTTTTTTTATTAGCCTGCAAAAAATACAGGTATTCAGAGTTATCATCTCGGCAACCTTATGAAGTCAATTTAGAACACATTGACAGAAGAAGTGATGTCTGTGTTATGACTAACAAACGTACAGGCATCAGACACCATAATTAATACTCCCTCAGTCCCTATATATAAAATCTTTTTTTATAATGGGCTTGTCCCATTTTATAAGATCTCATTTGACTTCGTCTTAATAATAAATGCACTTTTACCCATTTTGCCCTCATTCTCTCACATCATTTATTAACCATTCATCCTCTTTCTTCCTTTTCTCATCATTACTTTTTCTCTCTCACTCATTCATAAATAGGGTATCTTTTTTTTTTTTTTTTTTGGGGGGGGGGAAATTATATTTCGTACCTATTTATTACTTTTAACTAATTTTAACTGTTTTCTAGAATCTCGTGATTCGGTTGAAAAAACCTAATATAAGGACAGAGGGAGTATCATTATAATACAATAAACATGACCAACTGCAGGATAATACAATAAGAAAGGGTGAGACAAATAATTGGCATAAATCAGTGTTTTTTAAGCTTCAGCATGTATAATAAGATGCCTTGCAAAACAAATATGTCTACAACTTTAACCCAGGTAAGTTTTGAAGAACAATATAAGCAAAATGAAACAAGAATTATGATATTTTCAAGGAAGAAGACCAGGACAGACTTTGGAAAAACGACAATAAAGGTAGAATAACAGGAAAAATGGAACAAGCTCCCTCCCCTAAAAGAGAAAAAGAAAAACAAGAAAAGAAAACATAAATGCTTTAGTACTGCTCGTTTGCCAATAAAAATCCCTGGCTGAGCTAGGGAAAGCCAAAAGGCACTGCATACTGAACCATATATCATGTTTTTACATTTGCCAACTTGAAAAGCACATTAAATAGAAGTACCAGGAGAAAGAGTTTCTTCCACATATAAACCAAATTACCTCCTTAAGAGCGAGTACAATTTCTGTAAGGAAAGATGAGATAATTTCACGCCACCTTTGCTCCAGATTATCCTGTTTCAGTGCATAATTTCAAAAAACATTACACTTAAAATAAAAATATAGCAACATTCTACACATCAGATGCATCATGATCAGAACAAGGTGGTTTTAAAACATGAAAGCAAAACCAATAACCTTAAGTACCTTGGCGACATGGACTATTAGGAAGTAAAGACAATTTAGTCTATGGTGTTTGGAGGAAATATGACATGAAGGCAGAACTTTAACCATGAGCGCAAGAAGCTTCTCCAACTTTGATGGAATAAACTTATTTGAGTCCTGTAGAGAAAATCCATAAACAAACAAGTTACCTGCTTGACACTAGCTAAGCAGCAGAAACAACAAATATTAATTTTGGCCATAATGCACACTAGTGGAATGATATCTTTTATTATACTTCGACAACCAAGTTCAGACCAGAAAACTAGTAATTAAAAAATCTCCTTCCATTGGATGATTGATGCAGGGAAGTCGCCAGACAAACACAAGTCAAGATGAATGACTACAAGATAGTTAACATATTTCAAATTATTATATGAACCAGACAAGCAACGAAATGAAAAAGCAAATACCCTGAGAATGACTGAAAGTACTTTGTATCCCTTCTTCTGTATAACACCTTCGACATCCTACAAATAATGATTCCTCATAATCAACAAAACTTTTTATCACAGAAAAGTTTAGGGGATTTAGCAAACAAAGGATTATATGTGTGTGAGTGTCTGTGTATGTATGTATATCTCCTACAAACCTGTAATGTCGGCTCTATTGCAGAATATAGTAGATCAATCTCTTCAGGGACTAAACCAGGCAACAGGGAAACTGCCAAGTCAAGAAGCTGTGCCCTGGGATTAAAAAGTAGGAAGAAAGTGATTACCATCAACTATATGAAGACGCCCACCATGACCAGAAGCCACCTTAGTAAAATTCATGACAAGACAATCTAAATCACAAGTTTGGAGGCCAAAAGAACATATGGAGGGAGATGCCAATGAACACCTGACAACTGACGGTGAAACATTATTCGATGACTCATCAGCCTGCATTGAACTGGTATTGTCTGCTTTAATGACCTCTTGCGTGGCTATTAAAAGCTCACCCATTTTGTGTTTGAAGAACTTTGACATCACTGATCGATCTGATATGGAAGCAATCTCACCAATTGTGAGCTGTAACCAGAACAAAATATTTTTTTTAGGAACTTCTTACAGTAGCTAAAGACATCCAGGTGCAAATTCAAATCCGACGAAAAGGGGGGAAAAACTTACAAACAAATAAAAGGATCTAGTATAGTTGTGTACATTATGAACTATAAGAAATGTCCAAGAACTGTTTCTATATGATAATATTCTAATTTTGAATAAACCAACTTGAGGAATAAAAATCCCCAGATAACATAACAGCAGTAAAAGCCCATATAATATAGCCCAGTATAAACTTTCAATTTTGAAAAGCCTATACTTGGAAAAGGCAGAGGCTATATGTAAGAGCTAAAATTGACCTCAGCATTGGGACTTGTCCGTAATAGTAAAGATCTCAGTTCTAACATTATGGTCATGACGCAGCAATTTAAAGTTTAGTTCTGATTTTGGAGTAGTTATATTGCCATGGAAAACTAAAAGCCAATACAACAACTCAACAAGCTATTCAGGCAAAACTATGCCAACAGATTCACATTGATCAACTTAATGCAGACCTTAATTGACCACCTACGAACATGGATTGGACATTAGCTTAGACAATGAAATGAATATAAAATCAGACTTGGCCTGCATCTCTCAGTGTTACTCCTACTATGGCAATAGGCACTAGGAATCAAACGCCACAAGCCATTTGCCTACAATATGCACTTTATGGGCACTAGGTGGAAAAATCTGTATTATAATTCAAACCCAGAACTAGAATGTAATCTGTAATATATGCCATATAAAGTAATAACAGCATGAATGCCAAAGATGTAGGTAACACATGCATGCAACCATTACAAGGCAAAGACATGAACAAAAATAAAATCCCACGTTCATCTCATAAATCTTAAAATATTCGTAAATGAAGTCAGCCAAAGGGTTTGCTCAGCAGTAAAGCATTAGACGAACTATTTTCAATTGATTTAACTCAATTACCTGCAGACAACCTCCATCATCTTTGGTAGACTTTAAAAAAACATTTGACAGAACATTTAACAGTTCTGAGAACAGAAGACTTCAGCACATTCAAATTGCTTGCTGCAACCTGCTTAGTATAATGGACTAAACCATGCTCACAGACCATATCTCCACCCACACATCGCGTATCATCTTTTTCATCTGCAATTTTCTTGTTTTGCTGAATAAGAAGCTGCAAGCTTGTGCATATTATTCCACGAATGTCAGGTTCTTCTTGAAGTGTGATACGTAAAGATCTTTCCATGTCCATGAAATTTTCAGCAGTGTCCAAAGGATAGTTGCAAAATGAAGGCAGCAAAGACCACAGAGAGTATGCAAGAGCATCTGCATTCCTTGATGACACCATCAGGCCTTGTAGCTCAAACTGCAAAACATAAAAAATAAGAAACATGTCCTAAAGAAGAATAAAGCAATTCATCAATAATAATTCATACCTGTCGAGACCTCTTCCTCAAACGTCCAATTATACTCAAAATTTCCTCTGTAAAATAGCTTAGACGTGCACCTACAGTATAATGTTTTAGAATTGGAAAGAGCCAAATATTTGCATTGGATAAGTCATCTGCTTCCAGATTCAGGGGTAGAATAGAAAGGAAAGTTTGTGGTCCCATCACAACAAGAGCAGAACCAAGGCACTCATGCAGCTGCATGTTTTAGAATATTAAATATTAGTCAGCTGCAATACATTAAAAACTAAAAATCATTAAAGATTGAGCTTCTACACCCGATTCTCCACCATCAAACAAATTGTAAATGGAATCTAATCAAATGAGAAATGTAACAAAACAGAGGTACTTCCCAATGTCTACAATAACTAGATTATAGAGCATGACAAACTTAGAAGAGCAGCATTGAAAAATAAAATCCTTAAGAATAGTAAGCATGTAGTGAATGTGATAACAAAATAACCAAGTATTCTGCATCAGAATTATTGAACCAGACTTGCGAGAAAAACAAAACAGATACAAATTTGTCAATTTAAATTTTCAACTCTTCATCAGAATTATTGAAATCAAAATAAAATATGTTATTATAAACATAGAAATACCTGCTTCCTAAAAGGGAAGTCTTCATCAGGTAGCTTTTGCAAATCTGCTAAGTTTTCAACTATTCCTCTCATTAAATAAGTGGAATGATTTCCTGTATTAACAACATTAGTCGCAAACAGCAATAACACATGCATACCGTACTATAATTGTAAGTTTGAGAGATGAGCTTATGAAGAAGCAAAAACTATGGGATGAAAATACACAAGAGCTAGATAATTAATGACTTCAGTATAGGCAAGTAATCAGTTTTGATGCCCCATGCTATGAAAATAATACTTCTAACCTTGGCAGTTTAATGACAAGCGAGACACATATGAATGAATGTTGTAAAGTAAACAAGACTAGATAGCAGTCTAAGTACCTAATTTATGAAACATAGCTGAAACAACTTGAAATACTCTGTCCCAGACAGCATGAAAGTGATAATCAAGCAGGCTTTCAATAGTTGCACAAACTTTTTCAATAATGGTGGGACCAGACTTCCTTGATGAAGTGTGTGGATTCAAAGATATCTGATCAAATCCCTGTTTAATCAAACTTTCATCAATACAAGAATGTATCAAACTCTTGAATGAACCAGTGGCTGCATATATGGCCTCTTCATGTTCTGATGACAAAATATCTGCATATTTTAAACAAAAAGCATGCTTCCATAATTAATTTGTGAAAGCAGATGCACAAACAAAGACACATAATAGGGTTCATAGAATTGAATTCTGCTAATATGAACATTAGCTAAACTTCAACATTCAAAGTGCATCCAGAATCTTACCTTTGAGAGCATTAAAGACAACAGGCAGCTTGATAACACATATTTGTCTATTAAGAGTATAAACTTTATTCATCCCAACGTCTAACAAGCGAGATGTAAACGTCATTACATCACCAGACATCTCATTTGTTGAGATAGAAAGAGCCAATGAATTTAGCAATTCAAGTAGTGCTTCCGGGGAAACCTCTGATGCTGGGTAAAGACAGAGAAAACTCAACCCATCAGTTATGCGCCTAGTGACAAGGGGTTGATGTAGATCCAGGAGAGTTAAGAAGTACTTAAGAATGCTAGTCTTGTACTTCAGTGACATAAGAGGAAGGCATTCTTTCAAAGCATCAAGAATATATAGAACCTGCTGAGCTCCCTCGGGTCCTTCACCAGCAAGCAGAAGAAACCTCTCGAATATACTTGTAATTCCTTCACTAGCAGATACCAGCAATGGTGATTTTTGGAGGCTCAGTAACACATCGCGAAGACACAAATGTGATTGGCTTCTAACCTGTATAAAGATCCCGTTAGCACGCAATATTCAAAGGACGTGCTTTATTTTCCCAGTCAGTGAGCTTTGTCGAAAGCCAATAAGTAAGGCAATTGAAACGAAAATTATTTATCACTTAGGAAGTCATGGAAGCACCCTAAAAAAAATCAGATCTTCACAAGCATCCATCTTTCTTCGTTGTTTAGCAATTTTAGATATATATTGTGTTAAAAAGAGTGAAACCACCTAGTTGATGGATAGACAAGAAAGACAATACGTCACGGGATCAAATTATAGAGGACCGTTAGTCACAAGTAAACATCAACTGTCTTCGGCCATGAACGTGAAAATTATGCGAATAAAAAACGTTACATTAACATTCAAAATTTCTCACTTTTGGTTATGCGATTATTGCTTTCTAACCAAATAAAAAGAAGGACTGAACCACACTGAATGTGAGTTCCTACTAGCATATCATTAAGTCGGTTTAAATGTAAAAAGTCGGTTTAAATGTAAAGAGGCAAGGAACTCTCCACCTTCTATTAAGTATGATATCACTCCCACTGCTACAGAGAATTTAGGTGATGAACAATTTACAGAATTTATTTTGCAATAGTACCTTTGGTCTCGAATCTGTGACGAACCCCAGCAAAACACTGAACAGCTGAGACACATCAGACCACATAAGACTATCCCTGTGTATCAGCAGATGCGAAACGCATTTCAATCCGGTAGTAACAGAAGTCTTCGCCATCAAAGGAGACCGAAGAACTTGCACCAGAAGGTGCGACAAAAAATCCCTTTTCTTCTTCAAGATTGCAATGGGCACACGGGTGATGACGATGGAAAGAATTGTGAGCAGTGCGTCCACGATGTGGTTAGGGACGTCGGGTTCAGAAGAGAGGCGGTCGAGGGAAGAACATGCGGCACCGAAGTAGGCGACATGGGTGGAAGGGAGATTCTGTTCTTTGAACTCTTGGGACATGGCGCCGATAACAGCGCAAAGATGCTGATGACTTTCGTCGATGGAATTGCCGAAGCGAGAAAGAATGGAACTGCAGAGATCCCCATTATCTTCGTCTACGGAGAAGCAAGGTTCTTCCGGGTCGACGTCCTCCATGGCTGCTGAGCTAATCGGCCACTGAGTCGTAAAACCCTAACTGAGACTTGACCAAGGTTTAAACTTTTAAGCTGTGTTTGGTTGAGGGGAGAGTAGGGAGCATGGTAGTCAAAATCGGGCTTAAAGCGCAAAAAACGCTGCTTTAAAGTGTAAAAGCGTAGTTTTTGCAAAAAGCGCCCAGTTTACTTAGGGACTTAAGTGAAAGTTTTAAAAGTTCTGGAGAGGGACTAAAGTGAGAATTTTCAAACTATTTTGGGGCAGAACTGAAATTTCAAAAACATCTGGGCTTTTCTGTAATTAATAAATAAAGATCATTTTACCCCTAATTACACTTAATTCAATACAAATGTTCTTAACTGAACTTAGTACTTAATCATACAATAATGTCGAAAATGCATTAAAAATCTCAATTTAATCATGTAAAATCATATAAAAAATATGGTTTGATCAATGACAATGTTAGATATTTTGATTGATATTGCATTGATCAGTATATATGTGTGTATGAAGGCGGGTACCTTATATACATATGCAGGTAAAAACTCCGTTTTATTTTACGATTTTACGTTTTACGATTTTTCATTCTCCTTCCGTTTTTACGTAAAAACTACTCTTTCACTACCATGGGGAGGAGAGCAGCGTTAGGGGGAGAGGGAAGGGGGAGAGGTGGACTGAGGTATTGGGTTGGGGGGGCAAGTGCCCCCAATTAAACGACGTTGTCCAGCTTTTTTTTTTTTTTTTTTTTTTTTTCCTTTTTCTTTTTCTTCTTCTTCTCTGAAACACGCGAAATTTTCCACCCTCGCTCGATGGTTTCTTTCTCCCTTCTTAGGGCTCCTGCCGTCGTCGTCTGAAGCACAGCTGCCGACGTCTCAGCCTCTCGCCGTCTGTCTCGATCTGGCTCACTACATCCGTCTCTCATCTCTCCCGGATCCAACCCAGCGCCTCAGCCTCTCGTCTCTCTCCATCTCGATCGGGCTCACTTTCCCCAATTCCCCGTCTCTCTCAAAGTCGTCTCGGCCTCTCATTCGCCGTCGGCTGTAGCCGCGACCTCTTCCTCTCACGGTGTCACCCTCGACTGGCTCGCCCGTTTGTGACCTCGTATCTCAAAGTCTCGGTTCGGCGGAAAAGGTATTTCGGGTTTTTGTATCAATTAGTCTAAGTTTGGAGGTTTCTACGCTTGCTAGCCGTTGAATCGAACCGTGGGTTTTGTTACGAGCCAAAAAAAAAACATTGATCTCGTTTTTGAATCGAACCGTGGTTTTTCTTCCCGTTGTGTATTGTATACGGGTTCCCACTTCCCCGTACCCGTTTAATTTTTTCTATTGCATTGATCTCGTATTTCTGTTTTTCTTACGCTCACTTTCTATTGCATATTCTCTTATCGTATTTCTCTCGAACCGTGGTTTTTGTATCAATTAGTCTAAGTTTGGAGGTTTCTACGCTTGCTATTTGTTGGTCCGAGTATTTGCTTAACTATACTTTTCCCCACCTTGAATGCTCATTGCTCGTGAACTCATGACGTGGTTAAAGCGAAGTTCATTGATTTTGATATATTTTCTTCTTGTTGTTGCGACGTTTTTGCCCTCTGTAGAAGCTAAAATTTCATACTTTTGAATGAAACGAGGTTAGCTTGCGACCCAGATCCTTCATCCCGTACACAAACCTTAGCGCTTCCTTTATTTTACCTTCTTTGCAAGTATCCAGCGATAATGATCTTTGTAAGTTCTCTCATTAGGCCTCACACCATTGTTTCGCATCTCTAAAATCATTGCTTCGGCTTTAGCGCCTCTCCATTCGAGCATAAGCATGTTGCCATTGTGTTGAAAGTAACAACATCCGGTTGCATTCCGGATGCTACCATTTTATACACCACATTCCACGCCTCGGACATGTTCTTTCTACACCATGCTCTAACGAGCACATTATATGTCTTCGATTAGGTTTCACATTTCCTTCTCTCGTAATCATGTCCGGTAGCTTCTTGATTCTTCAGGCTTACCAGCTATTCCATACCCTTTGATCAATGTGTTATAAGTACTAGTGGTGATTTTTGGTGGTGGATTTTTTTGTTTCTTTGTTAAGCTGTCTGCATTTTGCTTTTGCTTATGCTTATGCTTTTTTCTCATTTATACTATCTCGGTCCTAATTTCTCATCATCGTAGTATTCTTGTCATTGATGGTTTTTTTAGAGAAATCCTTGTAGAAATCCTTGTTGTTCATGGGCTAAAAATTGCTTATGTGCTCTAACTTTTGTTTTTCAATATATTTGTTTGGTAGATATATTATTTATTGATTCATTTTTGTCATTTGCCAACATTTTAGGATGGAAAGATATTTAGGTTCTTTTTTTACAAAGTCAAGTGGTAGTGGAACTAAACGTTTTCGATCGGAATCTTCATTTATTGATTTAACTCAAGATGAGTGTGCTACTCCCTCAAGTCGAACAAACCAACAATAGAAGGTCCACCGGATTTGTATGTTCGATCCGGGTAAAAGACTTCCTATTATGAGCATTGCTAAGAGTGCTCAAGAAAGGGAAAAGATTCAAAGAATTTATCTAACGAATGGTCCTTGTCAACCAAAACTTGACAACTTTCCTCAATCCTTAATTGGGGTTAAAATGCGTAGATTCAATCTTCAATGGTACAATGAGTTTGGCACTTGGTTGGAGTATAGTGAATCAAAAGATGCTATATTTTGCTTGCATTGTTATCTATTTAGTTGTGAGCATGGTGATGGAAGGGGTGGTCGTGATTCATTTGTGGGAGAAGGATTTAGCAATTGGAAGGACAAACAACGGCTTCTTAAACATATTGGGAAAGTTGGAAGCACTCATAACTTGTGCGTCATTCGCCAAAAATTTGATGAATCAAAATCAACATATTGACATTGTTATGTCTAACTTTTCCGACAAAGCCAAACATGATTATCGTATTCGTCGAATGGTTCTATTAGATGTATTCGATATCTCATACGACAAGGTTTGGCTTTTAGGGGACATGATGAGACAGATGCTTCAATGAATCGGGGAAATTTTGTGGAGCTTGTAAAATTCCTTTGTGAAAGCAATGAGGAGGTAAATAATGTATCTTTGAATAATGCCCCGAGAATCTCAAAATGATAGCCCCCAAAATTCGAGAAAGATATTGCTAATGTTGTGCTAGTTTAGTTACCGAGCTATTATTTCAGACATTGGGGATAATTTCTTTTCTATACTAGTTGATGAAGCTCGTGATATATCAATTAAAGAACAGATGGCCATTGTTTTAAGATATGTGAACTGCAGCGGTGAGCCGGTGACATTATTGAGCGTTTTCTTGGTCTTGTTCATGTTTCAGAAACTACAGTGAGTTCACTTAAAGAAGCGATTGAGTTAATTTTTGCCAAAAATGGCTTGAGCTTGACAAAGATTCGTGGTCAAGGTTATGATGGTGCAAGCAATATGAGTGGTCAATTCGGTGTTCGAAAAGCTTGATTTTAGTTGAAAATAATTGCGCTTACTATGTTCATTGCTTTGCACATCAACTTGAGTTAGCTCTAGTAGCTTGTGTAAAAAAGGTTTACGCATTGACTCGACTTCTTTAATTTTATACCGTTGTTGTGTAATGTAGTTGGTGCTTCTTGCAAAAGAGCAGATATTTTGAGAGAAAAGCAATTGGAAGAATTAGTCAAAAGTATTGCAAGCAATGATGTTCAATCAGGGAGAGGCTTGAATCAAGAAATGAGTTTGTCACGACCAGGGGACACACGTTGGACCTCACATTACCGATCATTGGTAAGTGTGTAGATTGTTTGATCCTGTGCTTGATGTGCTAGAAATTGTAAAAGATGATACAACCCTTATGCATGCAAAAGGTCCAAGCCACCGGCCTTATGATGCGTATGTTGACTTTTGAATTTGTATTACTTTTGCATCTGATGATCAAGGTTTTGGCAATAACGAATGAATTGTCACAAGCACTTCAAAGAAAAGATCAAGATATTGTGAATGCTATGTCTCTTGTAAAAGTTTCAAAGATGTTATTACCGAAGATGAGAGATGATGGGTGGGATAATCTATTTGAAGACTTGAATTTTGTATAAAACGTGATATAGATATCCCTGATATGGAAAGTGTACTGCAAGTACAAGGGAGAATAAAACGTAGAGGACCAATTACTCATCTGCATCACTTTAAGGTTGACATATTTTATGCAGTGATAGATACTCAACTTCAAGAGTTGAATGATCGTTTTAGTGAAGTTGGTTCGAATTTCTTTGGAATGCATGGCATGTTTAAATCCAGGTGCAACTCTTTCTCGGCGTTTGACAAGAATAAATTGTGTGAATTTGTCGGCTATTATCCTTGATTTTGATGCAAATGATTTTGTTATGCTTGAATATCATTTCGACACGTATATTCTTGATGTGCAACTTGATCCCGATTTTTGAATTTACAAGGAATAGCTAATCTTGCCAAGAGGATGGTTGAAAAGAAAAAACATGTTGTGTATCCTTTGGTTTATTTACTTGTAAAGCTAGCATTAACTTTACTGTAGAAGCGCATCGTGGAAAGAGCATTTTCGGCTATGAAATATATCAAGGCGCACTTCGGAATCGAATAGGAGATGAGTGGTTGAATGATTGCCTAGTGCCTTATATTGAAAAAGATGTATTTGATAGCATTGATAATGAGGCAATTATGATAGAATTCCAAAAAGTAAAGCCTAGAAGGATGATATTGTAATTATTTTATTGTAATATAATATTGTTAGCCTAATGCCTTTATACTCTTGCTTTTTTAATGCATTTAAAATTGTGCTTAAAAAAAAAATTTCGGGTGCCCCCAACAATAATTTTCGGGTCCGCCCCTTTGGAAGGGGATAAATACTTTGTTTGATTGGGGGAGAATGGATAAGAATAACTAATTTATCATTACGGCCTTACATATAAATTTATTTTTTTAACCCATTTGTGGATTAAAAAAAGGGTTAAAGTGCGTCCAGCATAACGAATTATTAGTCCGGGAGCGTCAAGACAATTAACTATTAAGTGGGACCGCATGCAAAGTACAACAAACTTTTAAAAGGGAGCACCCAACACAATAAACTTTTAAAATGGAGCGCCCAGCACAACGCCGTTAGTAAAAAGTTAACGTCCATTATCTAAGGAGCGCCCAGCACAACAAACTATTATTCCAAGAGCGCCCAGCACAAAATTCTAAATTTTACTAAATTAAATAATTTTTTTTTTCAATTGTCATTATTCAAAAATACTTGTATAAATATCTATGGACAAAAATTACTCATTCTTCAATTTTGTCAAAATTATAATTTGCTAAAATAAACGAAAGTTTTGATTAAAAATATAATTATATGATTTAAATAAAACTCAAGGTGTTTTATAGTTTATTATATATGTTAAACAAAAAAAAAAATATATGATTTATTTTTATTTTAGAAGAAATTTATGTGAGTTAAAAAATTCATTTAATGTTTATAAAATTTAAAAAATCTATGTTAAATTTGTAGACAATTATAAGTCACCTCTAATTATCTTATTAGGATGGGGAGCAGAGATAATCAACTTATTAACCTTGTCTTCGTCCATAGAGTATTTAAGATAGAGAAACATTTTAATACCTCTAATCTTAAATATAGAAATTAAAGAAATGCCTCAATTTAATCCTAAATATGATAGGGTAATATTTGAAAGTGACTTATAATTTTTTTTTTTGAAAAAAAAAGACCCTTCTATATCTAAAAAATTCATTTAATGTTAATAAAATTTAAAAAATCTAAAAAAAATTTAGATTTTTTAAATTTTATTAACATTAAATGAATTTTTTAACTCACATAAATTTCTTCTAAAATAAAAATAAATCATATATATTTTTTTGTTTAACATATATAATAAACTATAAAACAACTTGAGTTTTATTTAAATCATATAATTATATTTTTAATCAAAACTTTTGTTTATTTTAGCAAATTATAATTTTGACAAAATTGAAGAATGAGTAATTTTTTTCCATAGATATTTATACAAGTATTTTTGAATAATGACAATTGGGAGAAAAAAAAATTTAATTTAGTAAAATTTAGAATTTTGTCTTTGGGTGCTCTTGGAATAATAGTTTGTTGTCTTTGGGCATTTCCTTAGATAATGGACGTTAACTTTTTACTAACGGCGTTGTCTTTGGCGCTCCATTTTAAAATTTTGTTGTCTTTAGGCCCACTTAATAGTTAATTGTACTGGATGCTCCTGGACCAATAGTTCATTGTCTTGGACTTACCTTTAACCCTTAAAAAAAATAATATTTTATATTTTATATCTCTTATTAATGCAATAATATATTTTAGAAAAAATCAAATTAATAAATTGTATCATCGTAACCACAAAAACTTAACTATATATGACCATGGGAAAAAATATTTAATACTACTACAATACAATAAAATGATGACTAAAGTACACTTTTAGTCCATTAAGTTTTACATAAGATATACTTTTGTTCATTAACTTCATAGAGTATGCTTTTGGTTTTAAAATTATAACATCATTAATGTTGCTAAAGGAAAACGCTAACGCAGTGAACTCAAATGATGACTAATAGCATTTAATTACACAAATTTTATATATTCTTCAATTTACCCATATTTTAAATTTAAGCTTAATAGCATTTAATTACACAGTCATCACTTAAATTTACACCATTATCACTTGAGTTTGCATTTTTCATTAACAAAATTAACGGTGTTAGAATTATAGGACTAAAAGTATACTTTTAAAAGTTATGGGACCAAAAGTATACCTCATGTAAATTTAAAGGACTAAAAGTATACTTTAGTCTAAAATAATTAAGATGGTGATCCCAGATGAGAAGTGTTCACATAATCTCATAGAAAGATTGCGATTTGTTGAAGGGTGATTTTGGAATTTTGATAAATAAATTCCAGCCAGCTGCCCCGTTCGGAATAGTGGTGAGAGAAATGACTTATTTTCAATATGACTTTTGCAAACATAAAATAAGATAAAAGTCATATTGTAAATATTACTTGTATTTGAATTGACGGTGGTCGAAGTGATTTTTTTTTTCCAAATGGGCTCTTGATTAGATTATTATTTGAAAAGTCAGATGAGATGAAAAATGACTGAAAAATGCATGAATCTTATTGAATACTATATATATATATATATATATGAGTTGTATATATTATGATAATTGAAAAAAAAATTAAATCTAAATTTGATAAAAAAAAATTAAAAATTATTATTAGAAAATTAAAAAACACTAAAGGGGACCCACACGGTTTGGTTTATGTAGGGATGGGATTGCAGTTTTATTTGTTCTCGTCGATGTCACAAATTGTCGTTTAGCCTTGGCAATATCTTCTTTTGCGGTACTTGTATTGTTGTGACATGATTTTGATATTTGTGTGGGCCACCTTATTATTTAGGTCGAGTTTTGACGCCAAATGCTATAAATTTTGGCTTCTCTCATAAGTTTTTTTTTTTTTAGAAAAGCCCATTAGTTTGTGATGCTACCCCAAACACCAAAAAGCAAATAATTTCCTCCCACTAGGCTTTTACTAACAGGCACTTGTCTTGTTGGGTGAGTTACATGTCAAATGTGTATAAGCATGATTGGGGTCTTAAAAGTCTTTATTCACATAAATCGAGATAAAATTCATTTCACATACCTACCTTGTATACCTTATATCATGATTAAAAAACTATTTTTAAAAGTTTCAATCACTATTCGAAACAAACACTAACGACCCTCCTTGGAATCATAATGGGAGAGGTGGAAAGCTCGAATTGACTTCCGTTAGCCAAAAGCTGCTTCGGACAAGCTTTTTTCTTTAAGTATTATGTGAGGCCCAAGTTCTTGAAAGGTAAAAGTGACCTTTAAATTAGGCCCACTTTTTTTGGTTTCTCTATGTCAAAATTCATCATTGAGGGTGAATAAAAATGAAGTAGAGTAGTTGATACATATACTATAACAAAAGTTTGTCTTTTATAGAGCAAAAATTTCTTTAAAAGAGTCAACTAACTTTTTTTAATAAATAAAATAAAATATATTATACTTGGGTTAATGTGCAAATCTGCCTTGAAAGTATTCGCGAAAGAGAAATGTTGCCGTGCAAGTTTTTTAATCTCAATGTTGCCCCGAAAATCTTAAAATGTAGTAATGTAGCCTCTCTTTTAACCACCGTTATTTTTAACTAAAATTGCTTATATGTAGCTACATGTACTCTGATTTTTCCAACTCGTCATCACACTTCATTCTCTCTTCCCACCCCTTCTCTCTCCCTCCTTCGATCTTTCTAATAGAAAAGAGAGGTTATTGTAGCAGAAGGACACCCGGTACCAAAATTGCTTACAAGGAGCCACATGTACTATGATTTTTTTCAACTCATTATCACACCTCATCCTCTCCCCCTTCTCTCTCTCCCTCCTTCAATCTTTCTAAAGAAAACAAAAACATGGGCTATTGTAGCAGAAGGACACCCGATGCCAACGCCTCTAATCCTATGGTCGCTGGTGGAGTCCACATTATATGCACGTATCTTATATTCTTCTTATGTGCTATGAGCATATATTTTTAATTTTTTTTATATTGTATATATTTAGACTTAAATTATATATTGCTTTCTGACATGTTTTTTTTGCATCTAGTATCTCAAATTAATTAGTTTTCACGATACTAGTATTACGCAGACAAATATTTCTAAATGCAAAACTGGAAACTAATTAATTTGAGATACTGGGTGCAAAAAAAATCAAAAAGCAACATATAATTTAAATCTAAATAAATACAATATATAAACAAATTAGAAAAATATATGCTTATACCTCTAATAGAGGTATGAGCACATAAGATATGTGGATATAATGTGGACTCATGGCTGGTGTGGGTACTTCCACAGAACTTCTTAAATGGTTTCGATCGTAATGCATGCAACGCTCACAGTACTTCTGCCCTGCCACCACGTCTTTAGAGCACCGATCCATGGCAGTGGTGGGGCTCTAGATCTATGGCAACTCCTCCCTAATATCCCGATTGTAACACTAATGCATGAAGAGTTCAAATATTAATGCAAAATGTAAACTTTGATTTGTACATGCGAATGCTGAAAGGCATTAACAAAGAATCCAGCATAAAGTAGGGATAAATAAGAGGATGAAGATGGAAGCTTATGAGAAGGTTGATAATGGAGGAAACAAGGAGTAGAATTATATATGTTATATACGATATCAGAGCTTAAGTTTTCTATAGTTTCGTGAAGCGGGGATTCTTTTTTGGGGTCTCAATTATCATTATAAACCCGGGGTATAATCATGATTGAGGCATCATTGATTGCCTTCTAAAAAGTCTTAGTTCTTTACCCTCAAAGCTAATGTTTAATCATTACGTTGATGATTGTTTAAGCGTCTATGAGCGTGCTTTTTTTTTTTTAATGTAAAACGGGGCACTTAGCCCATTATCATTCCTGCATCAGAATTAGTCTAGGGTATGAAACCCCCATACAATCCCTTGACAACAACGAGGCTAGAAACTGAGGAGGATTAACAAGTACAACTTTACTCTCCTCCTGCACTAAACTGACATTGGCTAGGGCATCTGCACATGTATTGCCTTCCCTATATACATGAACAAACCTTACTCTTCTAAATTTTTTTAACACAGTTCTGATATCTACCAATAGTCTCGGTTCATCAGCATCTTCACTCTGCAAATTATTCAGCAAGTTGACAATTGAAATAGAATCACATTCAACACAAATACTATCAAAATAATAACACATAGCTACCTCCAGACCAGTTAATACCGCATTCAGCTCTGCCTTTATGGCCGAGTTCACAACAACTTCTTGGCAAATCCACAAAGGAATCTACTATCACTTCTTCTTATTAATCCCCCACATCCTGATCTCTTATCTCCCCTTTTGTAAGCACCATCAGTTTAACCCACCCCTCTATCGGCCCCACCCACCGGATCTGTGCTTCTACTTTATAAACTCTAGCCTTGCCAAAATCCAGTCTCGCCTGCCTTATTTCTTTCATATACCAATGTTCAACTCTTGTTCTGCTTGCTGGTATAATAAACCCTTCCTCAAAATGCCTTTTATTTCGCCAACTCCATAACAGCCAGCATGAAATGCCAAAACATAGATCCTAGTCCTCCCCACCTTTAGCAAATTGGTCCCAAACCAATCCCTACCCTGCAAATTCACAAACTCAGGCTCCATTATATCTCCTTTTAACTCCAACCACAATTCCTTAACCACATGGCAATCACGAAGCACATGCAAAAAAATTTCACTTGGCTCAGTACAGTAGATACAGCAAGCATTAACTCCCAACATCCGACAGCCTTTCCTCGGTGGGTAACCTGTCATGTATGGCTTTCCATAAAAATACTTGAATTCTTTTCGGACCCTTCCATCTCCACAAAGCGCTCCACACTTTCTCACCCAGACTACACTCAGCTCGAAATGAGTGGTACAAGTCAGCTACCACATATTTATTATGTAAAGCCTCTTCCCCATTTCATAAGGTCTTCCCCACAAACATTACTAGGAGGATCCACAACCAGCACCTTCTGCAACCCATCAGGACTAACTAAATCTTTAAGTCTCTGAACCTCCCAACTGCCCTAAGCACTTACCATACTCTTCATTGTACTTCCCTTGGCTTCCTCAGGTAAACAACCAATGTAGTGATCAGCTAACAAACTCCCATCTCCTAGCCATTTATCATACCAAAAATTAACCCATTCTCCATTTCCTAGCTCCCAACAACGTTTTTCTAGGACAAATGGCCAGATTCTGACTAAATGTTTCCACACCTCCGAATCTGACTTCATAGCTACAACCTCCTTGGTCATCTCCTTGTTTCTCCCATATTTTCCAACAAGGACCTTAGAACATAGGCTATTGGGGTTAGCAAGAATGTTCCACGCAATTCTTCCTATTAAAGAATTATTCATAAACTCAAGATTTCTCAGCCCAAGTCCACCATTCCTCTTCTCTTTGCAAATCATTTCCCAACTCACAGCATGCATCCTCCTCTTCCCTTCTTCACTCCCCCAAATAAAGTTTCTTTGATTTTTTTTTTCCAATTGGTTTCTAACACCAACTAGAATATATGAGTGTTGCATGGAAAAGATAGGCAATTGATTAGTTACAGATTGCACTATGGTCAATCTACCAGCAAGTAACAAGGACCGCCTCTTCCAATTGCTTAGTTTGTTTTGCATTTTATCAATTAAAAACTGAAATTTGCCCTTGCCCCCCTCCCTCTCATCATAAAAGCCCCCAAATACCTTCCCAGATCCTCCATTTTCCTAAACCCAGAATATTCACATATCTCTATCTGCTTCCTCCTATCTACGTTATTTGAAAAATAAATACTATTTTTTTGAGTATTTACCTTTTGCCCAAACATAATGCCAAATTCCTCCAGCACACCTATTACCGAAACGATGTGATCCATATCAACCTCGCATATGAGTAGTAGGTTGTCAGCGAAGAGCAGATGTGAGAGTTCAACGCCATTCCTACCCAAGCGCATATGATTCCATTTACCACTGTTCACACAATCAATAATCAAATGGGTTAATTTTTCCATACCAAGAACAAACAAGTATGGGGATAAAGGATCTCCCTATCTCAAACCCCTAGAGGGTACAAATGCTTTTCCTCTCACTCCATTCCACATAATGGCCATATTAGTCGAGCTAATACAGCGCATAATCACCCTCCTTAAATGCTCATCAAGGCCAATTTCTTCCAAAACACCACCAATGAATTTCCAACCCATCCTATCATAGGCCTTCTCAAGGTCTATTTTAATCACCATATACCCTTTTTTACCTCGCAACTCACTGTTTATGAGTGTGCTTTAATGCTAGTTGATGCATGTAAATTTGTAAAAGGACTTCTTTTGTTTTATAAATTCTATTTTGTATATAAACAAAAAGAAGAATGACGATAGTATTGCTTTGGGTATTAGGGAATTAAATAACAAAAGTGATTACAAAAGTGGCTAAATGGGAATGAGCCACACATACTTGGGAGTATATCAAGTAAGTGAATATCGCCTCATTACAATTTATTAGTTGATGAAATAAGTTATTAAAAAGGGTAAAGGAGCAAAAATACACATGTGCTTTATCCTCAGGAGCGCTCAACACCCACCATATGCTTTTTTTGGGAGTAAAAATACACATGTGGTTGCATTTTGGGAGAAAAAATCACACAAATGTTAAGTCAAAGTATGTGGACCGTTAAGTTGATGATGTGTCCAGGGAAGAGAGAGATAAGATCATCATTTTCAGCCTTTTTCTCGCATTTTGTCATCTCCATTCTTTCTCTCTCTACCACCGTCAAACTCTCCCATTTCTTCCACATCACCATTACCGCCCTTCCTTCTCCATTCTCATTGTCGGCATTTTTCATTTCCTCACACCACCGTCACTTTTCTCCTCTACCTAGCACCTTCACTCATAAATCGAATTATTCCCACTGGTTTCTCCAGCATCATGAGCGAAGAAGAGGAGAGTTTTATAGAAACGAACTCGGCGCATCTAGGTTCATTTAACATATCTCACCTTCTTTTTAATTGGAGTGTAAGGAAAATGAATCGAATTGTTCCCCATTTGGTTTCTCCAAAGATCATGAACGAAGAAGAGGAGAGTTTTATAGAAATGAACTCGGCGCATCCAGGTTCATTTAACATATATCACCTTTTGAATTAGAGTGTAAGGCAAATGAATCTCTTTCATAAATCGAATTGTTCCCACTAAAAGGTTTATCTTGAAAAATTTAATTTAATCCAAGTTAACCAGAGCAAAGCAAAATTAATAGAGAACCTATATTTTTGGTAAGTAAAATCTTCATTTCATACAAGGAATGAGGAGTCACAAGTTTGTCAGAAGAGTAAAACCACACAATAACCCGTCGTGATACAATTTCTCTCTTTTTACTAATTCCTAGTAATAATCCCACGGGAAAAAATACAAGTAAAAGGTTGAAAAATTTCCCCAGGATAAATTTCCCAGACAACCCAAGAACCAAAAGATGATGTACGAGTAGGAGGAGGACGACAAAAAAGAAAATCAAGAACAAGCCCTGCAATGAAACAAAGCTTTCATTTATCTGTGGGCAGTTACCAATGTCTCAATGAATCGCAAACCATCAAATCTCTTTGTCCGCAGAAGACGAATTCACCGATGTCAACTGTCACATCCTATAGCAAGAGAAAAAGGAAATCGCGAATCAATTAGAAGATCCTTAAGAAATATATCAGATCCCAGTGATCTAAACCAAAACAGAGTGATATTTTTAAAGAAATTTCAAAAATTATCCTCCAATTCCCACCTAGGGTGAATTTGTACTTGATGCAAAGTGGAGGAGGAAGAAGGTGATGAAACAGAGACTGCGGTGGTGGAAGAAGCTGAGTGAAGGTGCTAGGCGGAGGAGAAAGGTGACGGTGGTGTGAGAGGAGGAAAAATGTTGGCAGTGAGAATAGAGAAGGAAGCCCGGTGGTGGTGATGTGGAAGAGAAAGGGAGAGTTCCACGGTGGTCGAGAGAGAGAGATGGAGATGAAAAAGGCTGAAAATAATGATCTTATCTCTCTCCTCCCTGTACACATCAGCAACTTAACGATCCACATACTCTGACTTAACGTTTGTGTGACTTTTGCTCTCAAAATGTAACCACATGTGTATTTTTGCTCCAAAAAAAAAAGCATATGGTGCTGGGCGCTCCTGAGGGTAAAATACATGTGTATTTTTGCTCCTTTACCCTATTAAAAATATTTATTCAAGTGATGGGACCAAATTTAGGCTTTTAGGACATTATAAGATCAGATGAGGAGATAATTGTTATCTATGTTTTTCCCTTAAAAAAAAAAAAATCTCGTTCAATAAATGTATTCCTTGTGCTTTTAGAGTCTTGTTTTTATAGCAAAGTATGTCAAATCCAATGGCGGAACTATATGATGGCCAGCTGGCCTTCTCTTATCTTATGTATTTATATATATATGTGTGTGTGTGTGTGTGTATTATATAATATTTTATTTTGGCACTAATTTGGCCCTAGCTAATATCTTATTTTTTCTATAATTATACTCTTTTTTTATTAGGACAATGTTTGGTTTATTCTTCATTGGATTATAAGAGAAAAGTAAAATTCTTGTTTGAAATACTTATTGAAAAGGTTAGTATAATCTTATATCTGGCGCTGTTCATCTTCATTTTAAGGACTAAGTAAGTATTCAAAATCACTTATTTTCACCTCACTCATTTTATGAAAGTTATTCTACATATTTTTCTTTTTCTAATGAGGGTAATATTGTGTTGATTAGTGGAAATTTTCAAGTTATGATTTTAGGAGAGTCTTGAGTTTTGACAATAGATGACTACATATATGTAGAAGATGATTAATGACTAATTTTGATCGTTTTGGATTTATGAGTTTTGACAAAAGATACTAATTAACACTGACATTAATATGTATTCTGGGTCACCAAACTTGTTGTAAATTGAAAAAGATAAGTAAAGATAAATAGAAAGTATAGATGTGTTCTTTAAGAAAAAAATAACTTTGTCAGTTATTATTTATTTATATTTTTAATGATATGGGGATATTTTTTAGTAAATAGTTCAATATGTTTATTTTTTGGCCTGGGCCAAAACTGGTCAAATCATTGGTGGACTTTAAACTACCAACAAGAAAATAAGCTTTCAAGCATCACTGAAATCTCCTATAGTTCCTAAAAAATCAGATTCTTAACCAAGTTAATATTAAATACTTCTTTTGGCAATAAATCCATTAGACTTTAAAAGAATATGCTTGAAAAGAAGCATAAAATGGCACATATATATAATGCATTAGATAATACTCCAGTAAAGACTTAAAAGGAACCCAACAACTAAAGCTCACGTTTCATTATCAATATCATAATATAGGATTTTGGGTTTACCATCTGAATTGACGTTACTTTTACAACCTCCTACAGCGTTTTTTTTTTTCAAAAGAAAAGCCATTATATCTTTTGCATATTTTCCCTACACATAACATGGTCTGCTTGTTAGTGACTAACATCAATGCTCACCAAAATTCCTTTACATGCTAAAACAACTCCTTTAATTTAGTCTCTTTCTCAACATCACATTCAGTTATGCATTTAACCTCTTTGAAACAATAATCCACATTTCTTGATTGCAAACTTGAGATTCCAGCAACCCACACACAGAATATTACTAGCAAGCTTTAGTTCAGATGTACAACAAAACAAATCTCAATTCCATCTTATTTCTCGTATGACAACCAGAAAATGCCATAGCAACAATACTTCCACCAATAGGCTTCATTTCCTATGGAAAAATACGGCAAAACAAACCTTAAATTTCTCAAACATTTCATCAATAGGATTAGCAATATGCATCACACATAACAAAATCACCTGCGCATTTAAAATAGAATTTGAGTTTAAAATTTAGATTTAACTTTTCCCTTTCAATTTTCAGTTAAGATAATTCTTAGAAATACTAACCTATAACATATAAAATATCTTCCACCTGCCAATAGACTCACATGCCTTATAATTTATAAAATATAAATTCCTTGGGCATATATTTTTTATATGGCTGTTAGAAGTTTCTTAACTGGCAGAAGAAGCTCCGCAGCACCCGCCAACATGTACCTGAATATCAGTGCCTACAACTCTAGCTCGTGCCACTGAGCCACACTGAAATAACTTCCCATTCCTAACACAACCAATAATTCCATGAGAAGGAAGCAGAATTGGAAACAGCCAAAACACGGATAAATTCGAAAGAAGAGAAAGCAAGAAACTCAAGCTAATCAAACTTTAACTAGTTTCTCTCACACAGGATTTTTTTTTTTTTTTTTTTTAAGAAAAAACGAAGAAAGAAATCTCACTTGGAAATCTCGGGCGTGGGTGATCAGGAATCAGAAAAAGTGGAGGAGGGAGCTGACTTTGGAGTGGAGTTCAGGCTCAAAGAGAGGGAGAGCAGCGGTAAAGAGAGGAGGATGAGGTGTGATGATTAGTTGGAAAAATTAAATATGTGGTTGTCTTGGGCTTTTTGACCAAAATAAGAAAAAGGAAAAAAAAAAATTACCAGATTAAGCAGATTGGAAACATTTTACCAAAGTAATGCAGTTGGTAGCGCAAGGACAAGCCCCGCCACTAGTGGCGCAAAAAAGGGTCACTGACACAAAATGTTCACGCCACTGACATTTAAATTTTTTTTTTTTTAATATATATCATCAGACCCACAATTGTAGGTCTTTGTGTCAGTGGCGTGAATCTCTCTCACGCCATCAGTGGCGTGAGCATTACTTTGGAAAAAAAAACTTTCCAATGTGCTTTATTTTGGTATTTTTTTTAGAAAAAAACATCATTTTAGTGCTTCTCCCGGTTGTCTTGTAAGCAATTTTAGTCAAAATAAATGGTGCCGTTAACGTTGGTTAAAAGATGGGCAATATTTCTACGTTTTAAGACTTAATGGTTTACATACTATTTGAATGAACCCATATATTTTAATTAGATTTATTTACAGAAATTTGGAAATCCATTTCAAATCATAAACAATAATACTTTCATAATTAATTTTCTTTGAGAACATGCAATATATAATAATTCTTGAATTCTATAATGTGTTGGCTATTCATGAATAATCATTTGGTCCTTTAATTGATGTCAATACATAATCTTTTATAACTTGGTGCATCATATATATGATTCGGATAATCAAACAAGTCAGACTAACAATAAATTTGTTTAGATAATTAAACTTTAGCTTTACTATATCACGTTTCTTTAAACATTAAAATTTATGACTTTCATTGATATTGATATGAAATCTTAATCTAACATCTATTTTTAAGAAATTAATTAGGCTTTGTGAGGAATTATACGAGTATAACTTTTCAATATTAACTCACAGTTACAACTATTTAATATTAATTCTAACAATCTCTCCCTTAAGTGTGAGTCATATAATTAAATACACTTTCTTTATTTCTATATTTCAAAGACAAACTAGTATATAGTAAGCCAATAATCTATCTTTCACTTGAAAGTTCAAATACTTCATACCTCACATACAATAATGGATTTATTACTTAGACCATTTAACAAAGTGAAACTCTAATATAAATCTATGGGTCATAACATTTCATGATCAATTCTTCTTCCTCTCATAAAATTAAGAAAAATCTATATTTAGTTCTTCAGGAACTAATCAATTTTGTTACATGTATGTTCTTCAAAAACTAACATATATTATCATATTTTTATATAACTTCATTACTTATTAATAATAATATGCTTCAATTTGCCTCTTTTGATGCATATTCAAAGTATGAAATGTTTGGAATTTTCCATTACATAAAGAAATGTGATGATTTGTGATATTTATGGGCTAAAGTTAATTTGAGAGAAATGTAATGACAAATGCATTATAATATAAAATAATGAATAATTATGATAAACATAGTCTTCTTTCAAATATTCCCTACTATTTATCATCCATAAATTTGACTTACACTATATATAATGAACTATTTATAATGAATTTTCTCATAAAATTAAATAAATTCTCATTCTCTTGATTCAAATATGATATATGATTTTTTTTTTTACAAATATCTAATGTATTTCAAATATATACCATAGTGTATATTTTATCATGATATGTATGAAACTAGCACATATCATATGAGAATGCTAAGGAGTAGAAGAGATGATAATACAATATTGATTTAATTTGGGAGAGAAAACAATAATTTATCAACACCAAAAATAAAATACACATCATGGAGTATTTGTATGCCTTTCAATAATGAAACGTTTGGGAACTAAGAAAAACTGTACATATATGTAAGACAACATAATAATTATCAAGAGGAGAAAAGAGATAGAAGACAAAACTAACATAAAAAATATGACAAAAAATGAAATAAAATACCTTGATGTTGAAGTATATAAGTTGAGTGTTTGTTGGAAAATCTATAGTGCAATAAGTACAAATCCCAAAAAGAAAAACGAGGTAGGTTTGACATTGTAAACTCTATTGATGTATGAACGATATTCACATACACCATATACTCAAAGTTGCAAATTGATTGTACAACTATACATAAAGAAGAGAATTAAACAATTTAATTGTCTAAGTGAAGGTTATATGAATAAATACTAGTAGAAACCATTTCATTTGGGAGTTATATGGTATAGTGACAATAACTATGAGGTAGAATCTAAAAGGCCATGAAATCATGAACATTCAAATACCATAATGTTTAAATTTGTAAATAAATTGACAGTATATTAAAATTTTAAAATGACCAATAATTACTTTTTTGTCTATTTGATTTTATATATCCCTCATAAACACTCATCGACATCACAATATCAAATAATAATTTCTCTCCCACAAGCACAATAAATTTAAGTTTAAACACTAATCAAAATCAAAATCATATAGCTTTCAGGGCTTACAATTATTTCTTTTGGATTTAAAATTTGATCATCTTTCTCTATAACTTATTGCTTTAAGCATCATAAGTACTTTTGGTATTTTTCACAATATCTCATGGTCCTTTTGGCTTCACAACCATTTTGATCTTTACTTTCAATAAATTGATATATATTAGTCTATATGACTTTTGCTAATATTATACCATTTTTTATATCGATATGACTTCTGGTCATAATATAACATTTGCTCATAATTTTAATGACCTTAGAAATGTTATTATTTTCACGATGTGGTCCAATAGCTAGGACAAAGTATTCTTGACTTTCAACTATCAATTTCACCAATGCAATATAATCATGTTAATTAATTTTTACTCTTAAAGACTTTTGCTAATATTATGTCATTTTTTATATCCATATGACTTCTGGTCATAATATAACATTTGCTCATAATTTTAATGACCTTAGAAATGTTATTATTTTCACGATTTGTGGTCCAATAGCTAGGACAAAGTATTCTTGACTTTCAACTATCAATTTTACCAATGCAATATAATCATGTTAATTAATTTTTACTCTTAAAGACTTTTGCTAATATTATGTCATTTTTTATATCCATATGACTTCTCGGTCATAATATAACATTTGCTCATAATTTTAATGATCTTAGAAATGTTATTATTTTCACGACTGTGGTCCAATAGCTAAGACAAAGTATTCTTAACTTTCAACTATCAATTTCACCGATGCAATGTAATCATGTTAATTAATTTTTACTCTTAAAGACATGTTCTTTGCTTTCAATAGCACATCATCAATTTATTCAAATATTGATCTTGAGGATCATACGAAAATCTTGCAAAGCTAAATTTTTTTTTGTTTAGTATGATCTTTAAACCTTTAGCCTTCAAGGCTTTGGTATTTGTAAAAATTAAATCATTAAAGTGTCAAAGTTTTTCTTGTCAATCATACTATTTAATGAAACCAATAGTGTTTTTTATATAAGAACTATCACAAAAGTGATGTAACTTCGCTTATATTTGATTACAAAATAAGAATATTATGACTTCTGGTCTTCCAATAAAATTAAAATACTGTAAAATAAATTAAGTAAATTTAAATTCATAATCAAATATAAACAATAGATGAGCTCATGATCAGATAGATCACATTGATTATATATAGTACCATTATATATTAATGCAATAATAAATAAATGAAAATAAAAGATTGACATGATGATATAACAATAATATATTAATATAAATAAATGAAATGTAAATAAAATAACAAAAAAATAAAATAAAAAACATAAAATAAAATAATGAAACACAAACAACAAAATTTAAGATAAAATGTAAATAAAATAAAGAAATCTAAATGTTAAATAAGTAAATAAACAAATGAAACATAAA
Organism: Acacia acuminata; assembly: GCA_019022655.1. NCBI lineage: Eukaryota > Viridiplantae > Streptophyta > Magnoliopsida > Fabales > Fabaceae > Acacia > Acacia acuminata. The sequence goes on from JAFJYI010000071.1 coordinate 329,367, forward strand.
TAAAATGAAAAAACATAATACAACAACATAAAATGTAAAAAAAAAAAAAAATCAGAATATAAAAAAAATGTTGCATTATAAGATATTCTTGGAAAATGATAAATAAAAATAAAATAAAAAACTTGCGAATGAGAATAAAGCAACAATAATCTCCAATCTTAACAATCGTAAAAAAGTCTTTTTAATTCCATATAATGACTTAGATCATCAGATAAATTAAATAGATATATGATAAAAGAAGGGAGGATAAATCGTTAAACAAAATAAACATCCATTATAGCTTCATGTTGATAATGTGTAATGAAATCAAGAAAATATAAGAAATTGAGATGGAAAAAAATGAAGAGATAAGAAGAGAGAATAAGAGAGAAAGATAGAGTAATATCTTATTCACTTAGATGCCACCAAAGTGTAACACATAGTGCTTTATTTATAGGCCCTCAACTTTAACCAAGAGTTACATAAAGAAAATAGTAAAGTTAATCCTCATAAGTAGTGCATAAATTGTAACCTAAGTTATGAGTATAGAAACTCCTAAAAATTATCAATATAAACTTAATAAGAAAATCAAACTAAGCCAACTAGTAAGTCGAGTACTGTAGCTCCTCTCACAGATCACTGTTCACCGAAACAGTACCGGCGGCTTCAGTTGCAAGCCATTTCCATTTATATGCAAGCCGTCACTGTTTATATTTTGAATTTCGTGTGTTTGCTTTTATTGTTCTCATTTCTCCCCTCCTTTGATTTCAATTTCTCACCTACTCTTTCAGATTTGCAGAGTCCTCAAACGTTGCTTCCCTTCTTCCAATGGCACAAGTTCAAATTTTTGAAACCTTCATCTATGATTTATGCTTCCTTCATTTTTTTTGCCATCTGAGGGAAGCCGAAATCAAGACATCTAAGCGAGGTCAAAGATCGGGAGGGAAGAGAGGTTGAGAGTTAGGAGCCCAGGTTTGGACGAAGATGCGAACATGATGGGAAGAGAGTAGGGCTCTGGAGATGCTGCAAGAGAGGCCGGCTTGAGAGATTTGAGGATGTAATTTTTCTCCCTCCATGTTTTCATTTTCTTTAGGTTTGATTCACTTCTTCGATGCTTCCATGCACTTTCTCAGTCTCTCTCTAAGGTGTTTTTGTTTCAAATACTTTGGGTTATTCAAGTTCGCTCTTAATGTTTGTCATTTTTTCGACTAACCGAAAATGGATCTGTATTGCCATAGGTGAGATGCTGTGGTTCCTTGATTTTCTGACTTATGGGAACTCCAGATCAAATTGCTGCTGCTGAGAAGTTTATTAAGGAAGTTCTTACCGAGGTATTGCAAAGTGCTTCTTTGAAAGAGGGGATAAGTTGAGCATTACAATATTCAGTTGGTTTTGGTTTAAATTATAGGTTACATATCTCGGATTCAAGGATGTGGTACCATCTGATGCTGTGATCTTCCTTTTTCAGGTGAAGCGTCTTCGAGAAAAAACTTTAGTATTACACGTGAGTCATGCTTTCTGATTCTCTTTATTTCTTGAAATACGCTGGAAATGATATTTTCTTGGACAACTCATTCTGTCATGCACTCTAATAATTATTTTGGAGGTTATTTATAAGAGTCTTGCTAGGAATTTGTCCTTTGAGCAGTTAATAACCATTATGTGTACTCTGTTTTTTGTTGTATTGTGCTGGTATTCTGCAGACATGTGTTTAATAATGTCATCTAAACTGGCTATGGAAGAGGCTATATTTCGTGATATACAGGTAAAAACAAGATCATTGTTTTCGTGATGAATGTTGCTGGATAGTTATTGATTGGCTTGGAGCCAGTGTGCACCACATTGGCAATATTTGCTGCAAGAATAGGTGCTTGTACGCTTCTGTCATTTAGTTTATGAGCTTTTGGATCATTCCATGTCAAAACAATTCCCATTTCGGAATTTTTCTTCTTTTTCAAAATAATTCAAAACTATATGCTTGTAGGGTGAATAGCGTTAAATACTGTTTTCATTGATTTTAATGGGGCACCTTGAATTAGTTGATTAGACCAAGCAGGGAGCATAGTGACTTAGCTTTTAGGATGATAAATTGTTTATTTCCACACATCAATTAAGCATTGGCTAGTATATCTTTAGGAAAGGAAGACAGAGTTGCAGCAAGCAATTATCAAAATAGAATAAGGAGGCAGTTCAGATAGCATTCTTCAAGTGAAATTTCACCCTCAAAGTAAGATGAAAGTCTGTAGAAATTGTTTTTATTTACTGATGGTTGGCTACTTCTCTAGGTTCGAGCTGATCGTGTGCAATCAGATCTGGAGCAGTTCATGAGGGTTTTAGCTGAACGATGCAAGAAACATGGGATAGAAGTAAAGTCCATTGCAATGGTCGAACTTCCTAATGGTAAATTTAATCTTCATATTATCTCTTTATCATGATTCTGTCCTGCATCTAATTTTGGTGAATATCAACTAAATCATTCTCACTTTTGCGGCCTATTTGATTCTCTTTTACTCTTGTCATACATGATTTCAATTCTCTTTTTGATTCTTTCATGTCTCTAATTTTAGTGAATATCAAGCAATTATTAATGTTTTGCCCATCAGTGAATAAACAAGACACCTATGGCTGGAAGACATTGTTAGTTGAAATGCTAATTACTGCATTTCAGGACCATGCAAACGGCTGCTGGAGTCTTTGGTGGTGAAGCATACACTGACGGTCTGATGAAGGAAAATGAGGGACATAATCAGCATGTTACAATTTGGGGGGTTTAAAAGAGTCAAAGTACACAATATGCATGGAAATAAAATAAGATCAAACTGACAAATAAAATAATAAACCAAAATGTATGGAAATAAAAGAGTCAAACCTTGGTTGCAAGTTTTAAAAGAAGAGGGGAGAAATCGGGATTTTTACAAATCCCTCAAAACCCTCTTTCTTCTAAAAAATAAAGTTTCCCTAATATGGGGGGTTTTAAAAGGGAAAATAAATAATTACTTTTTTAATTAAAAGAAAGTATATAGGTACATATCTGCTAATGTTGCAAGTGCCAGAATATTTTATGTGTAACTTCATTCAGTTGAGCATGCTTATGGATTATTTGGTTTCAATGGATTACATATATACCTCAAAGTAATTGTGGGTCATCCTGATGTCTTTTTCCTTTCTCACACATTAATGAGGTCCCAAAACTGACATCTGCAGAGCAAATTTTGGAGAAGAGGAAGATGAATCAAACAATGCTAACCAATCAAAGTACTTTGCTTGATTTGCTGGAAATTCCTCAATTGATGGATACGTAAGTGCTTTTTTCCTCTTTTCTTTTTTTATTTATAAAATACATTTGCAGTACTTGAATTTGCCACATCGTCTTACTTGAATGAAGTCCGATGCCATCGATGCACCTTCTTCCACAGCTTCTGCATCTAAGGTATTTGATGTTCTTTAATGAATTTAAGCCTTTATACTCTCAATTCGTTTTGTAAGTGTATGATTTTTGTCATTTTTGCCTTTTCTATCTATAGCAGCAACAAACTGCAAGTGAAGCTTTATCAAACTCTCTGCATCCAATATTAAGTTTTACACCCTGTTACAAACACTTTAATTCTTCCTTTCTTATTATGTCCATGAACTATATAATTATGCCTCCTATGATATTTGATTGGGTTAATGTGACTTTTTCTTTCAGAAAATGACATATGGATCATGTTTGTAATTGATCCTGCATTTTCACAAGAATCCAAGGGAGTACTTTTGATGTGTGCACTTACAATCTTCTCTTTTTCTTTCTTTAGGTCTTCACTCTAAGTTGTATCGCCTGATGCTAATTATTAAGGAAATTGCTTTTTCCTAATATCTTGCTTGCTGCTTCCATCTCCATTTTTTATTTTAAATTAGTAATAGTTGATTAAATATTTTCTCATTTTTGCGCAAACGATATGTTATGGCTTGTGATATTATAAGAAAAATGTATGTACAGACAAGAATGAAACATGCCAAGCACCATCATAGTTGAGGAATCTGCTAGTGTATTTCAATTGATTGCCACCACTAAAAATGGGCCAGAGATGGTAGGAGGAAAACTCTCCTGCAATATCAGCAGCTTGCACTTATCTTGTATTTTGTTTGCTGATATCAATTAAAAGATATACTTCTGGAATGTTATTGATAGAATCTGATTGATAAGATGATATATCATCTTCCTTGCGGTAATAGTTAAGTTTGTGATATCAAAATAGTATACCTTCTCTTTGTTTTTGTAGCTCACTTTTAGTTTCTCTCCGAGGAAACATATTTTGTCAAGCTAAATTTTTGGTGAACATGAACAATTTACTTTTCAAATTTGGATGTTTTGTTTTTGTTTTTTTTTTGTTTTTTACTTTTTTTTGTTGCCTTACTTTCAATAGTAATGATAATTATTCTTTTGGATAAAACGATCTATACTAAACCACTTTACAGTTTCTTTTAGTAAAATTTGTGATTTCATATGTACTATATACTGATTATTACTACTTTACAGTTTCTTTTAGTAAAATTTGTGATTTCATATGTACTATATCTTGATTATATACTTTTTTTTTTGTTGCCTTACTTTCAATAGTAATGATAATTATTCTTTTGGATAAAACGATCTATACTAAACCACTTTACAGTTTCTTTTAGTAAAATTTGTGATTTCATATGTACTATATACTGATTATTACTACTTTTGATGTTAGTATGAATTGATGCAAATGCATTAGAAGTCAATTATAGAGTTATATGCATGATATTAAGGACATGGGTCATGCAATGTTTGACTGGCTTCACTTGGTAAGTAAAGTCTTTCTCATTTTGGTTGTTCGGTCCAAAGTAGAGTAGAAGGTAAAGGATTCTGTTCTTATGTTTACTATATGTACATTTTGTTTGAGCTATGTGAATAAGGTATTTAAGATTCTAATTATCTATTGTGATGAATTATATTCAAAGAGATAGATTAATAATAATGAAAAAGAGATTAAGGTATCCTTGAACCATCTTATTGCAAGTGGTGATGATTATTTTGTTGTCATCATCTATTTGTTGTTTTTTAATAAAAGATAAGTTTGAACCTAAAATCTATATCCATAATATGTCAATTCGTGGCTGTCTTTTTGCTACACAGGTAGTTGTAGAACTAGATATGCAAGAGAGATTAAGAAATATTTTTTCTTGCTACCTGATCTTTTTTACCTGTAAACTATATTAGAAATATATATTTTTATCTTTTTGGTATTATACGGATCACCTTTTTGACTATGAAGTTGATAAAGTAGGTAAATCATATCTTTCTAACTTTGATCTGTTCATTTAGTTGCTGCAAGGTTGAGGGATGTTGAGTTGCCAGATCAGGATGCATTGTAGAGTTAGAGACTAGCGACTTGACTTGCCCCATATACTTTGTATCATATAAGTTTTTTTACTCTGTCTTATATTTTTTAAACAGAAAAGTTATGTACTTAGAATTTTTTTCTATCTTGTTAAAATAGTGTTGACTTTAAAGTTCAAGCAATTATCGGTTCAAAAAAAAAAAAGACAGCAAGAGCATGAAATTGATGTTTTCAGTTTTCAAACAAAGACCAACAATCAACATAATTGGCTTTTTGTTCTTTCCAAATCTTATTAGCAATATGTAATAAAAATGTTATTGCTATAAGGTAGAAATTTGTTCTCATCAAGCATAAGGCTCCTCACGTCTCATCCATTCTTGGTTTATTTGTAGAATAAACCAAAACCCAATTCTCAAATATTTGTTGAATCATATGCCAATAGAGTGATCATTGGAGGGAAAACGCAAATACTGTGCCACGAGAGGGATCTTAGTTAATTATTTAATATTATTTCATAGGTAAGTCACGTTTTAAAACTGAAATTGTTTGCTTTAAAGATTTGTGGGAGATTTCTATTTGGGGTGTAGACCACCAATATGGTTGCATGTGCACGTGTTGTCTAGCCATATAAATGGTATCCTTTGGTTCTAGTATATAACAGGTCCTTAGTCCCAGCCTCGCTTTTTTTTCTCACAACCATGATGTTTCTACTCTTTCCTTTGTGCATTTTGTATATGATTGCAAATTTTCCTGCTTAATCCAAATATAATTGATATATGTGGAAGTTATCAATAACTAATATCTATTTTTATCTTTTTGAATAGGAAATATATGGAAGAAGCTTGTGTTTGGGTGGAATCAAATACAACTACCCTTAATATCCTGACGTCACATGCTAAGATTAGACTAGGCTTCCTTGTGATCATATCTCTGCTATCGTGTGTTTCTTGCTCTTTTCCTACCATATTATCCTTATTTTTTTTCCTTTGTGCAGATTCCTCTGTATTGACCATTGAGGATAACGAATGCTTTATTTACTTTCTTATACTCTTGAACTATGCAAGCGGCAGTGCAACGTACTACAAACTTTCACGTACTGGCAGGTTTGTTTCATTTCTTCTCACTATGATTTCCTGTTCAAGTAGTTTTCATTTTGAATTGCCTTTTGTCTATGTGATGTGTGGTTTCATCAATGGAAAAGGTAGCTGTTTTGTGATTAATTTGATAATATCTTTGTGGCTGTCTTTTTGCTACACAGGTAGTTGTAGAACTAGATATGCAAGAGAGATTGAGAAATATTTTTTCTTGCTACCTGATCTTTTTTACCTATAAATTATATTAGAAATATATATTTTTATCTTTTTGGTATTATACGGATCATCTTTTTGACTATGAAGTTGATAAAGTAGGTAAATCATATCTTTCTAACTTTGATCTGTTCATTTAGTTGCTGCAAGGTTGAGGGATTTTTTTTTATCCTGAAAAAAACAAAATCTTGAGCTGAGCAGTATTTTATACATGAATACATATACATATACATATACATATACATATACATATACATATACATATACATATACATATACATATATTTGGGCCTGTTTGGTTTATCAAGCAAGAGTTAAGAGTTAAAAAAAAAAAAAAGTATGTAATGTTAGCATTCTATTTTATCTACCAAAACACTTGGGTTTCCCAGATTTTGTCATGATTTTCCAAATTTCTCTGGGAAGTAATGCTTTGCAAAATATTCTCTTTCTTTGCCTAAAATTCATCCCACAGGTTTTGAAGCTCATGTTTTTACCCTGACAATATTCGAATGACTTCAAAATCATTCAATTGAAGCAAACTTAATATACTTAGGATTAATGATCTTTTATAGACCTATTCAAAAAAACGATTCATTGAACACCATGTGATTTTTTTGCTTCACTTTGGTTTAGTAATTATGCTGTCACATTAATGAAATGCTTTCACGGTGTTAGAAGATAAGTTATTTCATATCCTAGATTGTCTTGCTTTTTTCCCAGTGAAGTTGACGAGGATTTATAGGTTTTGTATAGCTTTTTTTTTACCTACTACGATATATGTAAATTTATTCATTTATTTAGGAACTGCCATAGATACAATCTTGAGTTGTTGAACACTTGGATTATGCATTTAGATGTTGTCCTTCTTAATAGTGGAGGCTGGAGCAGCTTTGGGAATAGAATTCAGCCTTGGCAATCTTTTCTACTGCATTGGGAGTAGTTGAAGTTCATATGACTGGAAAATGTTTTTATCGGCTCCCTATGTTTTTAGTTGTAAGATTTTTTTTTTCATTTTTTTAAATTTGATTTCTAGTGATTAATCTATTTCTAAGTTAGGAACGGTATTTTGTAGATTGTTCCCTCGAAACAAAAGAAGGGGAAGGGAAATGAATGAATTGGCAATTTGGGAGGGTTTTGTGTTGGATAAAATTTTGTACCTATTCTTCCGTAGTACATACATGGGCTTCCATGACCTTATTTTGAAGAATTATGTATATTCCAAGTTCCAAATTTGAACCATGTTTTTACTTCTATTCTAGAGGTAGTCAACTACTGACTAATTTTATGAGTGAGTAAATTTTTTTTTTGTTACATTTGAGTAACTAATTAATCAGCCATAACGATATTACTATAATTCAACAAAATTTTAGTTATACCCTTAGTCAAATGAAAAAGAACATTTTTTTTTCTTTGAATTTTTCCTGCTTTTTATATGATAAGTGTTTTAAAATAAATTATAGGAATTGGGTGTAGATATGGGAGCAGAGATTGTGGTATTATTTAAATTAATTTGATTGCTATATATTAGTCGCATATTCTCTAATTTTTGTCCTCTATTTAGATTAATTTGATTATTATGAAAGAACAGGCTATCACCCAAGAGGGGGGTGAATTGGGTGTTTGATAAAATTTTAGAAACTTTGAAAATCTTTTCGAAACTTATTGAAAGCAGTTTGAATGAAAACAATTGATAAAGCATTAATCAATCATTCAAACATGTATGGACATTCAAATGTATATGCTGGAAATATAAGAGATAAGGGAAGAGAATATGCAAATTGATTTATACTGGTTCGGCCCAATCTTTGACCTACGTCCAGTCCCCAAGCTCCGCTTGAGATTTTCAATCCACTATCTTCTTTCAACCTGATTACAAGTTCTGTACTTGAAGTAATCCTCTCACTAGGATTCACTCCCCTTACAAACCGTAATCAATACACTTGCTTGATTACACACTCGCAAACAAAGGATGTTCCTCAACCTAGGACACACTCCCCTTACAAGCTGTAATCAACATAATGTGTTTCCCACTCAAGATCACCCAATCTTGAGTAACTCTCAGATAGTATGGTTGGATGTTTACAATAAATCTTCTCTCACTCAGAAGTAAATGAATAAACACTGAAGCACAATTACAAATCATTTCACTCTCAATGATAAGCTATGTAAGCATTGAAAAGCAGAGAGTAAATGATATGAAAAAGCAGTATTAGCATGTTGAAGATGTAGGCATGTATGCTACGTTTTTCTGCTCGTGTTCTCTGTTTGGAGACTTCAAATCTTCATGTATTTATGCTAGTTGAAGCTTGTGACCGTTGCAAATTCGTTGAGACTTGAACCCATTCGAAAATATAGTCAAGTTATGGGTGTCTCTCCAAGAATCTAGCTGTTATAAGTGTTGCTATCTGAATATAGCTGTTGGAGACATTGCAGATTCGAATTTTGGCTCTTCAAGGATGTCTCACATGTTGAAGCTCAGCTTTAGTTGGTGGAGGCTCTGTTGTTTGTATTAGGTAAAGAATCTGCCCACAATTCCAGCTGTCTTCCATTGCTTTTTGTCTTTGAGGATAAGTTAAAAATAATTCAAATGGCTCATGGAGCAAATTCAAATCTTCTCAATTACGTAGTTAAGGTATACTAAGCACATTGAACATTTGAATCCATTGAACAACATTACCGCGATTATTCAACTTCATTTCTTCAAGTTCCTTGTTGAAATCTGCCTTCTTTGCCATTTCGAAATTTCGAATCAAACTTTGATTTCTATCAAGTTTGATGTAATCCCAAACTTTAATCACCGAAACTTATACACAAATGATGTAAATGATGTTAAGAAGTAGTATAGATCATTTGAGTAATCGTCTGGATGTTCTTGATGAGAATATAATGTTTCGATATGGTGATTTTTCGAACTGAGGTCAAAACTCGAGTTTTGTATGAAAACTCGAGTTTTCCTTTTGTTTTCGAAAGTTGGATTCCTCTCGGCCGATCAAAACTCGAGTTTTGTCCAAAACTCGAGTTTTCATATATTCATGAAAACCCAAAACTGGCAGTTTTGACCCAAAACCGGCAGTTTTCATATGCTCAAATCGGTGCTCTCGATGAAAACTCGAGTTTTCACTTGCAAAACTCGAGTTTTGCTTTCTCCTGAACTTTGTTGAGTTTTCTTGAAATAACAGTCAACTTTCGAAGACCATATCTCCCTGGTATGTGCTCCGTTTTGATCCATGCAACTCTTGATGGAAAGCTCTATGTGTCTACTTTCCAATGCCACTGATTTGAGCTCTATTGGATTTGTAGTTTATGAGATACACTCAAAACATTGAAGCTTGGTCTGAAGCATGGCGTGAACTGATGTGCCAAATGCTAAAATACATATCTCCTTCATCTGAACACCTTTAGACTTCAATTATATATCGAAATGACGCTTTGGATGTCTAGTTTCATATGCCACTGGTTTCATCTCAATCCGATTTCTGGTTTGTGAGATATCATCGAAATACCAGAGGTCGCCCGTTCTGAACGTGAGACAAGTGTGGAGCTGAAGTGCGATATCGTTCAAAACTCGAGTTTTGCTAGTCTAGAGACCCAAAACTCACGTTTTGCCTCAAGTCTCAAGTTTTGCTGGTCCAGTGTTCCAAAACTCGAGTTTTCACCCCAAAACTCGAGTTTTGCTTGTCCGAGACTCGAGACGCTGTGAACACTTGATAACTCGAGTTTTCCCTCAAAACTCGAGTTTTCTCCTATCAGATGAGTAAATTACAGCAGCAAGGTAGGAAACTCAAGTTTAATACTTGGAGACTCAAGTTTGCTCATCCAAAACCTTATTTTTGCTTGTTTTAACTCTGAATTGAGTCAATCCAACTTCCATATAATCTTTGAGGCTTCTAGCATCAATATAAGAACTTGGATAATTAAATCTTCATTCCAACTTCTATTTGATTATAGAGATCTCAGTTCTCCTTTCTTGATCAATCTCTCGCAAGTTCTTCTTTCTTTAATTCCTTATCTCCTTCTTGATCATCCTCCTTAATTTAACTTGGATTGATCTACATTAAATACAATAGTTAGTCAAAGTAGGAGATAACTATATTACTCAATCTTTTTGCTTATAACAATGGCATCTATATAAGACATCATCAAAACTAAGCATAACCAACATATTATATATTACCTATAGCTAAATTATAGGAACTGATAACAATATATCCTAATTTATAGGATTGCTATGTAGATACGGGGAATATTTTATTTTACTTTATTATTATACATTAATGGGGTTTTTTAAATTATATTTACACATAAGTAAACTTAATTTTTATAGCTGTCTCATCAAGTTGCAAATTGTAGTCATCTTCTTACCGTATCTCTATGTCTGTCACTTTTTCTTTGCTAATTTTTTTTTGTCCAAACTTTTTCTTCGCTAACTCACTAAGCATACTTTTGGGAATGGTGTGTGTGCATTTGGAAAAATGAAGGGAGACTTTTAAGCTATTTGTACTTCCTATAATAAGTTACAATAACTCTTTAGTTGTTGTTGTTGTTGTTGTTTTTTTTTTTTTTTTTTTCAATTTTAATCAATTAAAATCTGGGCATGTTGGAGCAAAGTTCCTTCCTTCAGACATTACATCTTTATCTGCCAAATCCTTAAAATTTGGTGGAGTAGGTACTTTTTCCTCATATCCTTAAACACAAATTAAATGCAGCCCCATCCGGTGGAGCAAAGTTTTTCCCCAATTTCCCGTTTCAAATGCAAGCCCATTTCAAATTCACATTACATAATTCTCTTTTATATACTTCTTATGTTCAAGTTTAATTACCTTATTAGTGATCAGTCTGAAACTCCTTCAATTTTATTTTTTGAATAGCATGCTTCTGAGCTTTTAGAGAAGAGTGTTATTGAAATGAATATTTAAATAGCTATTAAAAATCTATCAAAATTTATAGGTTATCATATTCAACATTAAACTTCTTATAAAATTTATATATACAATTATTTCATATATGGAAAAAATTATAAATTTAACAAAAATCATAATATGTTGGAATAGCATTCTCTTCAATTTCTTCATATTTACATCACCATTGAAATTGATTTGTTTAATAAGGAAGAACTAAAGGATGGAAGAAAATGACGTAGAGAAGTAGATAATAGAATGTGGTACTTAATTGAAATTTTCTCCCAATATTACAAGAAAGGCCATGACAAAAAAAGGTGAATAATGAGTATTATAGTACTTAATGACAATTTTTTCTAAACACTAAAATTAAAAAATGAAGAGAATACTTTCCTTTTTGTTAAATTTATTACTTCATATATGGAAAAAAAAATTATAAATTTAACAAAAATCATAATATGTTGGAATAGCATTCTCTTCAATTTCTTTATATTTACATCACCATTGAAACTTATTTGTTTAATAAGGAAGAACTAAAGGATGGAAGAAAATGACGCAGAGAGGTAGATAATAGAATGTGGTACTTAATTGAAATTTTCTCCAAATATTACAAGAAAGGCCATGACAAAAAAGGTGAATAATGAGCATTATAGTACTTAATGACAATTTTTTCTAAAGACTAAAATTAAAAAACAGACGTGTCAGATGGAGAGCTGCATATCTATGAGTGATAGATTTACTTAATGGCAATTATATACCAAAATGTTTATGTACTATTATGGCTAGCATTTTGCTATAATTTTTTTGCTTTTAAGCTTTAACAGAAGTTGTTAGACATATAGGAGTATAACTACTTATGTAGTTGTGATTCATGTTGTGTTGTTGGGTAGTGATACAATTATTTTTGTTTGGTTTATTTGAAATCCAATTCTTTTATTTATGTTTCTTTGTTTTTCTTTTCAATTTCTTAATAATTTACAAATGAGGGGAAGGTGGGATTTACTTTTATGTTATGTGATTCATGTATCCGCGCAACGTGCGGGGGGAGTTCGTGCTTGTTCATTATAGAGGTTGTGGAGTGTAAAAAGTAAAAAAAGTTTATAGACATCAGAATTTTTACAACAAGAATATTATTTTAGAGTGGACCTTATATTAAAAATTAGAGAGGATATTATTTTAGAATGGAGGGGCGAGGTGGTGTGAATAAACTATTTTAATATTAAAGTATGAGTTGCATTTTCTGTTATTATTTTTTAAAAGAAAATAACGGTAGGCTTCCGTTCCTAAAATGGATGCTTCGCTGGACCGTACAGAAAAACAGAGTCTCCGAAAGCGCCGGTTTTGGGTGTGGGGGTGCTCCGATCATTGATGGTCGCATATAGGTGAAACTCCAGCTCTATTCTAAATTTGTCTTTTGATGATTCCTTGCGGATAAAAAACAACACAGGAGAACATATTTTCCCCATACTTTTCTCTTATCGGAGAGCTCGCCTCCTCTGCATCCACTGTCTGGCGCTGCATGGCGGTTCCTCCTCCTGCTCAAACCTGAGGCCCTATTCTGTTTCAGGTATCTACATCTTTCCGCATTTTTTCATTGCCTCTCCATTGATGTTTACTTTTCTCCTTCCTGTTAGAAGCCCGAATTTGTTTCAATCATTACTCCTCATATTGCCCGTACTGCTTGGGGTCATTTATGAAATGTACCTGCTATTTATCGTTAGATTAAATTTATTCTCTGTGCTCTAGATTCTTCCCCTGTTTAGGGATCTCGGGGACCGTGTCTTAGAATTTGCCCATTCCATGCTCGTAGATGTAATTATGTGGTGTCCGATTGTTTAGATTTCGTTTTGACAACAACAACAACATTCTTCTGGATTCAAATTCATCAAATATAGAACAGAGTACCAGATCTTACGCTTTGATATTACAAGATGATTTCAAAATCCAAATGTTTTAAGCGGAAACGAAATTGCCGCATGTTGCTATTTAGGTAATTGGCAATCCGCAAAAATTCGGACGGATGATTGGTAGAATAATTAGTTTACAGAGACGAGAGAACTACAAAATCGGAATATGAGCAGCCGAAAGAAGAAAATACTTGTCGGGTGTTTAATATTAGAACACCTCTTTTATGCATTGACCTTTTGCTCACCCTCTCTTTCTGGTTCAAGAGATCGATCAATGGAGGTAGCCTGTTGGTGATTGAATTTAGAAGCTAATTAAGTTGTGGATATTATTGTTTTGACATTTGAAATACCTCTATGCAGCCATGCAATGAAGGTTTGACACTTTGACCTGCACTTTTTTTCCTGTGTTGTTTTTTAGAATAGCTAATAAGGGCCAGATGTTTATATGAGCGGAAACTGACCCTATAAAACCCTTGTAACTTGTGTGATGAAAGATTGGGATGGCAATGGATGACAGCGGAGGCTCCAAATTGACTGGAATTAAACAGATAGTGAGACTAAAGGAGATGATTCAGAAGTGGCAATCAGTGACGCTGGGCTCAAAAGTGATCGGTCAGCCTTCAGGAATGAAGTACGGGGGCATAGCACCAGTAATTAACAGAAGGCTGAAGAACGTCATGTACTGTGACTCGGATGAAGAAAGCTGCCAGAGCCCTGAGCCGCCACCTGATGTTCCCAAAGGATATTTGGCAGTCTATGTCGGGCCAGAGCTTCGGAGGTTCATCATTCCCACCACCTACCTTAGTCACTCTCTATTCAAAGTGTTGCTGGAAAAGGCTGCTGACGAATTCGGCTTCGAGCAAAGTGGCGGGCTCACTATCCCATGTGAGATTGAGACTTTTAAATACCTTCTCAACTGCATGGAGAACCATCAAAAGGATCAACATGATCCAAGCTCCTGTAAGTTTTTTTTATTATTTGCGTACGTTCATCTCCAACATGAGAAAGCTATCAGATTAAATGCCCCAGGAATACCATTTCACATTTCATCCCTCAAATAAAAGGCAAACCATGCTGGATAAAGTTACATTCCGCCTACATTTGAAATTTTGCATCCTAATTTTGGGCTTTCAGAGAGTGATCTATATTTATGTTGTTACTTCTTTACTATTTCACTAACCTTTATACTTCTGGTGAAATTACAGCTGGAAACGCAGGCACTATTCAAGAGTGATTGCTCTAATCTCTGTAGGGGGACCGGTTTCAAGTGTAAAGAAATTCTCCTTGCTTCGATAAATTTTTTTTTCTAAAAATTTCTTATGGGAACAATTATGCAATATATTAGTTAGAAAATTTCCAGACCCTGTTGGGAACAAATCAATGGAAGAATCTTAAAAACTTATTTGGATTCTCTAGTATGGATTTGACCTACGAATAGAGTTCTCACAGCCCATGCTTTTTTTGGATGGAAACCATACTCCCTGTTCCTCCCAGCCCCAGATGACGTTGATATTAGGGGCTTAGACTTAGATAATCATCATTAGGCATATACCTTATGAGCTGTCCCTGTCCATTCAGATCATGTGCGTTACTTATTATTCTATAATAGACATAACGAATACGATATCTTTTATAATCACGCTTCCATTTCTCTGTATCTCAGCGGGGCACATGATAGAAAGGTTATATCAAGATCTCCACAGATTTTTTTTTTTTTTTTTTTTTTTTTTTTTTTTTTTTTTTTGGGAACTCTGAGTCTGATCCCTCATGTTCGATACTAATTCTTTTTCCTTCTGCAATATATTTTTTTAAGAAAAATAATGAAGCAGCTGTTGGTTAATTTTGCCTATTACATTACTTTCATGCAAAGTTTCATGAGGTTGAAAACAAAAATTTATTTAATCGATGCGGAAACCCGTAACACTTTACGGTCCTCATAAATTATTAACATTAACTCATTACGCTAATTAGTTAATAATTATTAATCCGTAACTCTTTACGGTACTCATGAGAATTCATAACAATTTATAATACTCATGAGTTTTAGGATTACTCATTAAAACAACTACTGGGGTTTAGGATAATTTGATGAAACGATTATTGGAGATTAGAATACCTTAGATCACTCGAAGACTTCAAGGTTGTTGATGTCCTCTAACGTTGATCCACACAGCTATCCCCCAATTGCAATGAGAACTCCTTCTCTTGAAACCTCTCACTCCTTGGATGCTTGCTAGGCGAAGACAAGGTTGAGTTGTGGTTTCCTTGGGTTTTTATCTTTTCAAGAAGATGATGGTTTCTTAGAATCAGGTTAAAGATAGGAGGAGCAAGATCATTGGAACCTTGATGGTGCCTTTTTCTCTCTAAACCTTTGGTAAAGACCGAAATTTAGAGAGCATAAGGATCTTGTTTTTCTCTCAGAAAAACGTGCAGGAAAAAGGCACACAAAAAATCAGCACTTTATAAGAGTCTAACTCTAATTTAAGTGCTCATAAGAAAGGCTCAATCCAAGCTTGAATTGGACAATCCAAATCATAATGAATTGAATTCATATCTTGATTGATTGATTGAATTTAAGATGATGAATCACATTCATATCTTGATTGATTGTTTGAATCAATCATTTAAGATGATGGATTACATTTATTTCTTTTCTTCTTCAAAAAACGTCTATAGAAAGGGCACTTAAAAAATCAGCACTTTATAAGAGTCTAACCCTAATTTAAGTGCTTACAAGAAAGGTCAATCAAACTTGATTTGGAAAATCCAAATCATAATGAATTAAATTCATATCTTGATTGAATAATAATTTAAGATGATGAATCACATTCATCTCTTAAACTAAAATTCAAAATCATTTCAATCAATCCTCATTTATTATTTCTCCTATCTTCATCCAATCATCCTTGGATCTTAATATATATATACATATATATTAGATAATTCAGAATTATCTTTTATAACCTAACCTCTTGAATTTAAATTCAAATTTAAAATTCAAACTTAAATTTAAAATTCGAATTCCAAATTCAACTTGGCCTAAGACCCCATTGGGTCTTCCAACACATTTGGGCCCTTTTGTGGAGAAACCGATTTCCCACTCGGGACACCATATATGACGCCATTTTCTCTCATTGGGCTTGGAGTCCCACTCCAACCCAAATACACATTTACTCTTGATAAAGCTCAATAACAATTATTGTCTCAAGTTTGCTAATTTTAAACAATCGGGAATAACCTTTTGTGTGTGACCCATTAGGATTAATTAGTCACGACATAAATAAACTTGGACCAATTAAAACCCTTTTAACGGGTCCAATTTATTTAATGACCTCATAAGACACTAGCAATGCTCTGTGGCCCCAGAACTAATTGAGTTGATCAAGTGATCTACCTTTCACATTTGGATACCGTGCAAGCATCATCCCTCACATCGTCATTCACATTTAGTCGAGAGCAAAGATAGAGTATCATCTCTCTTAATTGACTAAATGTAGTTATTTCATAGAACCAAGAATCTTTTTATATTAACTCTGTAAGGGATCATGACTCTTCATGATCATTTGTTGTACGCACAGACTCTCGAGTTAATTAAAAGCTATCCAAGCTCTACTAGGTCTTGTGAATGACTAATCCCTTGTAGGGGGGCGTGAGTCCTCTCAAGCATGTCCATCTATACTCATGCATTCGAGTTACACCCAAGAGTACATTGTTCTCCCCATTTTCGGTGGATAGAGTTGTACGGTCAAAGCATAACCCTAGGACATAGTGTTCGATGACATCCTTAAGTCCAAGACGATCCGCACTACCAAACGATGAGAGACTTTACATATCCAATGATACTCTCTACAATGAATCTTTGTGGAGTCTCTCGCAGTCGATTCGGTACTATCGTTCTCTAATAGATCTACCACGACATCGCCTAAGGCATCTCCATGCCTCGCATTCCATGAGGTCCCTACCTTGTATCTCTATACAAGTAGACGATATCGTACTAGTCTTATTGAGATCACCAATGCCCTTTCTTGGTGATTCAAGACTAGGAACAAGTTTTAAGCAATAGATATTCAGTGTTCTCGAGTCCTCATGATCATGATCTCTATCATTGATCCTCAAGAATAACACATGTTCTATTCCTAGGGCTTTTATCTTCAAAACACATATTTACCTTAAAATAAAGGCAAGACATAAATATGATAAAGATAAAATATGCTCATTTATTAATAATGAAATACTATAACATAGAAATGGTGCTGATCTGTCCTTACAGATTGTCTCTAGGACACCTAAATACTAACAGTAGCTATATACCATTTCTTCTCTCCTCGGCCTCTCTAATATGAATAAAATCATCAAAGACAGGCGATCTTCTTCTTCCTCCCTTTCTTTTTTTAAAAAATTATCAAAATCGGTTTTCATTTGATACAAAGTTGGTTGATTAATTTTCCAGAAGACTCTTGGTCAGCATATAGTAATAAATGGGGGATTACTTGTGAGCGTGTTAAGAGATCACACAGCAAGGCACATGTTGAGAATGGCTGTCTCCATGACATTTCAATACATATATTTTACCTTAATCCCTCAGGTTCATTGTCACATGGCCGGGTTCCAACAACTTGTACCGGATATGTGTGTGCGCGCGTGAAATAATAAAATATCACAGAGCATGACTTTGGGCATATATGTATTATATATATCATTACTGGTCACGTGGTCACCTAGCTTAAATAGTGAATGTATGGAGGGGGAAGAAACCATACGAGATATTCATCTTCTCCTACCATTCTCTTTGCTAGACGGACAACCCTTGTATACGTGAAAAAAGGAGGAAACAAGGTCCCCTCTCTCCATATCATGCATTATACACTAAGTGAAATGAAATAACTTACACCTTACTATATACTGAAGTCAGTTACCATCTAATATCCAGTCATCCGCCCCTAATTGCAAGTCTTCCTAAATCCTAAGCCATTATATTATAAAAATGTATCAATAACTTTGCATATATTGTGATGCATGTGTTATTTTTAATGCGTTTACATTCCGCGTTTAACCTTATCTCCAATGACTGTACGTAGCTGATGCAACTGTGGAATATGCCGACCGAGGCAGGCGACTAAACACTCATTCTCACATTGATGGACTTGCATTTCATTTTAGGCCAAACCTAGTTAGCAATGAACCGAGTAGGAGTGGAACATTAATTAGTCCCATTCTATTACCCACGCTTTCGTATAAGTAGGGTATAAGGGGCATAATATTCTCACCCCCGTACGTACAAAGGCTACATTAGGAGATTGAAAGAGACAGGGCTAGGCCTGTCGCCGGTTCACTCTGACAGACGACATTCCACAAAATGGTGTTAATTCCTTCTTCCGTCTTGTAATCTTATCATATATTAATATTAACCAGACATACTTTTATAGCTTACATAAAATTAAATTTTGATATGAATAAGACAATTTATATATAGTTGAAGCCATAATATAAAGAAGTCCAGCTAGCAATGGAAGCTGCTTCAAGTGCAGCACAAGCTTTGCGGGATACAGATTTAAGGCTAGAGACATTGATTATAATTAGGCATCAATGATTGAAATGGCCTACAGAATATATACAGGGGTACAAAATAAAACACGTCTATTTATCCTGAGCTCCCTTTTCCCCTCAGTCAAAGGAAGAGCATGGGTTACAGGAGGCATGCCCAGCAGAGAGAACGTCTCATAGGTTTCCCTCAATCAAAAGCTGGCTTCACATGCCCCAATTCCAACAAGGAGTTCAAATTATTGAAAGGAGTTGAAATAAAACGAGCGGAGGGAGGTGCAGTGAGGAAGAGAATGGGGGATGGGGTGGGCATGCACATGCTTGATTAATGATGAGCAAGCAACCTCTTTATAAAACTATCACGTTGGGGTTACGCCAACAATTAACTTTGCCACAAGTAAAAAAGTATTGCCTCATACTCCTCCGGTCCTAATTATAAGACTTAGTTGACTTTTTTGAAGAGATTAAAGAAACTAATTAAATTAATTTAGAGTATTTTTATTTTTATTTTTTTCTTCAAATTAAACTAAATAGTTTGATTCATAAACTAATATATGATCTAAAAAAACACAACATATGAAATGATTAAGTAACTTATTTAGCTTCCTTAATCTTTCTAAAAAAATTCAACTTGGTCTTATAATTAAGACCGGGTGTAGTATCTAATAATTGAGGTAACGGCTTTTTAAATTTTGCGAAATCTGTTGGTCAAATAGGCAACAACTATAACTTGTACAGCTGTTGCAAATTAAAAAAGAGTACTCTATATTTTAAATTAAACTCATGTAAGGAAGTTCATAGAATTAATATAATGTCAAATCCTATAAACACACACTAAATATGCCGCGGCTAAGGACATTGGTATCGTAACGTCACCACATTGTACAAGTAAATGTTGGCACAATAATAACATAATGAACGAGGAAAAACAAACTGGGTTATGTTTGTTGTCTTCTATGTATCGATCCATGATCACTTTCCTCTATTACGGGAGTCATTAGAAGTGCAGATTAAGAAGCAGCATATATATACATCGGAAACTCATACCAATTACTTGCTTTCAATCTTAGTCTGCTGGGAATGAAGGGACTATTTATTGCTTTCGATCTAGGAGAGTTGAGCTAATTGATGAGCTTTTTCGGGGGAGTAGAGAGCTTAAGAGGAGGATTTGAGGAAGGGGTAGTGGGGATGATAGATCTGAGGAGAGGTTGCAGTCAAGATGCTGGGTGTCAGAGCGAGAAGGGAAGTGAAGCGAGCAGAGATAGGGCTCCAAGGAAGAGGCAGTAGCAGCCCAGAAGGAGGCGAGGATTTTTTGGATATTGATAGAAGGGCATTAAACGGAAGTTGTCAGCCTGCATGGGAAGAGTGAGATTGCACTGATTTTAACACTTTAGGGTGTAGGTTAATTATGTTACTAAATACTTTGCACCTCCAAAAATAATTTAGTGCTAGCTACACCTTTACCTTCACCCTTAATACTATAATTCAACGTTAAGTCATTGACCTTAGCATTAATTGTTGGGCCTCTGTAGATAAGTAGTTATTTGATACGAGTACAATATTTCAATTGGATTAATGTGTAAACTAGATCATCACTTAGCAGAATGATATTGATTTTGTATGATTTCATTTTTCGAAGACGTTACATTGTAAGCAGAATAATAATGCGCCCACGCCCACACGTTTGAAAAGGGAGCAAAAAACTAAATCTAGTACTTCCTACGGTTGGCACTAAAAAATGTTCTTATAATTAAACCAGGAGGTAGTAAATGATACTTAACATTTTGTGTGAATCTGACATGAGAACAGTTTGGTTCTAAGAACTAAAATTACTTCAGATTACATGGCTTGATAAGATTGGCAGTGTGAGTGTAGGTTGTTGTTTGCGTCTTCCTTGGGGGATGTAACGGATGATATCAAGAAATTATAATATTAGAAAATAAAGTTGGGAGAATCCCATATAAAGACGGTTAAATTACCTAAATTCTAATTTAGGTTACTAAATTTAACAAATTATTAATTAAGTTATATGATATAATTAGAGATTTAGAATTTGGGTAAGATTACCTCTATATCCTTAGTTATTAAAAGGAATTTGGGTAAGAATTTAATAATATAATAATAATGACTAATAAATACTCATTCAGATCCTAAATATAAGACAAAGTTGACTTTTTTTTGGAGAGATTAAAGAAGCTAAATAAGTTACTTAATCATATAATATGTTGTATATAATTAGATTATATATCAGTTTATTAGTCAAACTAATTAGTTTAGAGACAAAAATATAAATACTCTAAAATGATTTAATTAGATTCCTTAATCTCTGCAAAAAAGTTAAATTTGTCCTATCTTTAGGACTAAAGGGAGTATTAAATAAGAAAATAATAAAATAAATACTAGAATCTAATTTAACGGCAAACAATTATAAGTAAAATACTATAAGAGAGGATAAAATACAAAATTCCTTATAAGATGGAAAAAAATTGTTGGCATGGAGTTAGGAGGAGGAAGGGTAGTGTTCTGTTGTAAGAACACAAATGTCTAACCACAGTGGGTTAGTGTATGATTTATGTAGGATCAGTAAGGCTCTTCGGAATATAAGAGTGTGAATGCTGAAGAGAATATGAGTGTTCTATGATGCCTATGAAGGAGACACCAAGAATATCAAATGATCACTATGCTACACGAGAATGACAATTAGCCAAAGAGGGTGGGGTGTGTGCACAGTGAGACTGAATAGTAAAAGGATATGAATAGAATGTGTGCACCTTGTGTTCGTATTATACAATAATTAGAATCATGCCGAATAATGTTAAACATTAGAGCCAATACAGCTTACTTACCTGCTCTATGAGTCAGCTGTGCTTTGCTTACTTCCGTTCACTTTTTCTTCATGTCTACTGTCTCTGGTGTTTTCAAGCTTTCCAAACAGCGGTTTTCATAGATAGGTCGGTTTTATAACCAAGTGGTAGTACTATTGCCTCAAGTTGGGAATAGAAATCCATGTTGTCAACCATATCAAAGCACATAATCTTCAATATGTAGAATAGACTGCATCCTTGCCGTTCGATTTACTTTTTCCTGACGTTAGTTGGCATGGATCGCCAAATCTGAGAGGTAATGAAGATGATCAAAATCATTTAATATAATTAACGCAGTAAAAGTCAGGACAGTTGGAAGTCAAATAATTTGAATTCTCGGGAATGGAAGTTTGCAAACACAACACGGACAACATATTAATTGACCATGTTCATTAATCTATAATGAATGTTTTTCACCGTGTTAAAATTTAGTACAGGTAAGATGAGATGGTGAACACATTGTACTGGTACAAAAAATGTATAATAGCCATTAATAGATTAAATTCAGCAAATGGTGTCATCATCTGGTAAACATGTTGTATGATCACTTCAACCTGACAGGCGATGATAAAATTGTGTGGTGCGTTGAGTGTGTGGATTATGGAATTTGTTCAATATCAACTTATTTTATAATAAACGTCAACATATGATTTAATTATCTAACAACATCAATGGTGAACACATTGCATGCTTAAGTTTAATGACATTTTTTTTTGCCATTAATTAATGACTATACTAACTTTTTAATCACAAACTGTTCATCTGTGTATAATCTATAAATAATGTAAGGTGTTTACTGCCAGTCGGATAATATCTTCAAAGTATGATCAATACATTTACTGTATGGTGGAAAAGGAAATCCATTTGATCCATATTTCCTGAAGTAAGTTAGCAAAATAAACCATCCTTTAGTAAATCATGACAACGAAATTATTTGGACTTAAAACAATAACATCCGATACTACATAACAACGAAATTTCATTTCTCCTTCTTAATGTTTTTCACCGGTTTGGTCGTGCTAAACTTGGGTGTAGGCAGCTTTGAAAGTCCTAAATCCACGCAAACTGACTCAATTTCATCGGTGACAATCTTCCTTTTGGAGTTACAGTCTGGAGGAGCTTTTATCTGTGACAATGCGTTTTCATCGTCCTCAATGACATTAATGTCTGATTCAGTCTTGAAAGATTCCCTTGAAGCGGACGATTCCTGATAGGAAAAAAGTATTCATTATGGGTAGTAGCATAGTTTTTAAAAGGGGACAAAAAATACTTCCTTGTACCTCTACTTGTGGAGGTGGATCCTACAAATTTAGAATTAGAAATTAATGAATATCTCAATTATGAATTTCTTTGGTAGGGGAAAAACAAGTAAAATTCATAAAAAATAATGTTAACCTGTTGAGTTGTATCTTTGAAACTATTGAACTAAGTGATTGTCAGCACAAAGCTGAGTCACTCCGATGCTGCTTGACCTATGTTTGATATTGTGACTTTTAATCCTTAGTTTAACAATGACCACCTTACCAGATATTTCATCCAACACTTCTGGAACAGTAGATTTTTGCCCCTCTACATGAAGAGCAAGCAGATATGTATAAAACACACGAATTTAAATTTCTTCCATTGTGATGTGCTTAAAAAAATGTATTGCATTTATTACAACCTTTATCATTTCTTGTTTAATCTTTGCCACAGATTTACCCAATAATTCAATAGCCTGATGGTCAAAGAACATTACAGAACACTTCCCTGTATCGTCATATACTTTGTAGTGAACCTTGAATCTAGACAATAAAGTATAATTATGAACACATTATCAATTCAAAGCAGAATTAGAATTACTTAATAATAAACTTGTAATTTAATTTCTCCTTACTTCAAAATGCATATATAAGAAACGATGAAAATAATCACAAAGCAAAAAAAACCTCTCATCCATCATGTCAAAATTCAGATGGTAAATGGTCTCGCAGTGTATCATAACTTCTGTCAGAGGGAAAACAGAAGTCACTAGTCCAACCACATCTGTGAAGGAAAGAACATGATTGCATGTAAAATGAAATATTAAAATATGAATATTGTAAACAATGCTACGAAGAAGTTGCTGATAATAAACCATTACTTATCAGTGTGGTTTCGTAGATGGTGGTGGCAACTAATGGGAGTAGGGGCTGGAAAATGGTCTCTGGTATTGGTATAATGTTAGACACAAATGCAATCTATGTAAATGGTTCTATAACAATCTTGAGATCGAGATTTATAATATTCGGTCCTCGCTCAACACAAAACTTCTTTAGAATGAAACAAAAACCAGGAACTAAAACACCACATAGCCTTCTCATCATATCACGTCGATGCATGATAGCAACAGCAAGGTAACCCTATAGCGGATGATCAAGTAGTTAGATCAAACGAAATGAAATATGGAATAACGCATATGTACAAAGCATAAGCAGAAAAAATATTGAACAATAACGAACCTCGGAGTCAGCTAGCACGGCATGGAACGTAATTTGGCGGTGCTGTTTGGTCGGGGGAATTTCCCAATAATTGTCAACCACTCTAACACATATGCTCCAATTGTGACGTGTGCAATCCAATTGAAGGAAGGAGCTTACTCTGGACGTCGACATTTTCAAGGAAGCAGATATACCGTGATATATTCCGAGTTTTACAACTGCATCTTCAGCACTTGACATAGGCTTTAAATAGAAACAAATTGGTTTAATCACCCCATGGGAAAATGCAAAAGACTACGATACTCCATTAATGTGGATTAATCTCAATTTCCCAAATCAACGTGAAAATTGCATTGGGAGTCTGATAAACTAGGGGAAACTGATATGAAGGCGATTATTCAAGCGAAATTAAAAGGAGAACATTTAAAATAGCTTATCGGCCCAATAACCCATTGACTAAAACAAATATTCTGAGGAGATTATGTCAGTTTCGTTGGAACCATGGGAATATAATAAATGGAATGTTATAAAAGGCCTCATCATTGCCCAATGAAAATGAATCCCTGCGATGACTAAAACCATTACTCATTAGAATATAATAAGAATATAATAAATGAATCCCTGTTTCATCGAAACAATAAGAATATAATAAATGAGTTGATGCTAAAGGTGACACCATTGCCCAATGAAATAATTCCTTACGAAGACCTTAAACTTCAGCATATCCAAGTAGACACTAAGACACACGGTGGACCAAATAATAAACGCCATGTAATCAAAGAGACATTTATTAACCAATTGATGTGTTTTACATGGACCAATAGATGATCGACTACAAGGTTTAGTAGTTTATATTGATACAGAATAATAATAAACATAAAAAAGGGTTATAGTTTAAACTTAAAAAAACTAAGTAATTACAAATAAACACATTCATTAAGTGGAAGTCTAAGTAATTATTTTATTTTATTTTTTTAAAGCTACAGTTAAACGAGCCTAACGAGCCGGCCCGATTAAGCCTGAAGCCCTACAGGGCCGGCCTTGCAGGGCCAATTTCAAATTTCTGGCCTATTTTTCAAGTCTGAGCCCTGCAGGGCCAGGGCTTAAACAGGCCGGCCCGATTTCCTGGCTCTAACAGTTGCCCCCAAGCTCGGAAGTTTAGGGCTCTGAGCTGCCGAGATTTATTGACTCATTGACAGTTTGCCCCCAGATATGAGTGCCGAGTTACTTTGCTTTAAAAAACTTCTGCTTTTATGATAACCGGGATTTCATTTGTAACTTTAGCCCAGATTGCCGGGTTCATATAGCTTCACAACGTGTGTTGCCCCCAATCCGAGATATCATAAATGAGAGGAATACGAATCAATTTCTACTCGCCTATACCGCTGACATCATGGCGTAAGACCACCTTTTCCTATGTCTAGGCAACTTTCACCGCCTTTGAAATCTAGGCGCATTAAACGCTCACGTCATTTCATAACAGTCATCATTGCGCTTTTAGGTTTTCAAACCTGATTCTCTGTGTGAATGGTCCTTTTTGCCCCTGACTCTTCGGATTCAAAATGTTTATAAATCCACATTCTCCGCCTCTTTTCAACACTTTTTCGACAAGCGCTCATTTCTTCTAGGAAAACCGCTCCCTTCAAAGCCTTCCTTTCTTCATACCACCATCTGTGAGTTCCAGTTCTCTACAATCTTTCGTAGAATCAGGTACTCCTTCTGCCTCCTTGCTCTTCTTTACTTTCGTTTTGCTTCATCTAGTCTTACACTGCTCTTCCTGTTGAGATTTCCGTCAAACCTCGTCATTTGGTTTCCTGAGCATCCAACTGGGGTTTTGGGTAGCCTTTTGATACATGCAGTATAATGCTCCTCCCCTTCTCTCCTTTTTTGCTTAAACTTGCTAGTACTGGGTGGCGGTGATGACCATATAAGGAATTCCTTATTGAAGGCAAAAAGCTGACATCTTGGTTCTGAGCCATCCCAGTGAAACTTCTGCTTTCATTTTTATCTTTCTTCGAGAGCTTTCATGGATCACGATAGTCCTTTGCCCATAGATATGTACGGTAACCCTATTCCTGAAGAAGATAGAGAGATACTTAAAAAGGTCTCAAATGGGACGAAATATTGGTTGTGGGCACTGGCTTGTACTAAAAAAGAAAAACAAGCAGCATTACTTCGCAAACCCAGCGGGAGTAGGAGTAAGAGGAAACCCCGAACGCCATTGCCAGATAATCGAGACCTCAACGCCTCCTTTTCGGGGTTCCATCTTAATCCCCCCATTTCTAAACCGAGATCCGATCATACCCATTCGGGATTCTCCCCTAGCCCGTCTAGAAAATATACTTCTAAATAAACCTGGGTCTCGTGTAAAAGACGTCGCTAACCCCTGTGACGAATGCCTCTTTTCGATATTGAACTCACCAATAGTGGTCGTAACTCCAAAGTCGAGCGGATGTTAGCCTCTTGCCGCCATAAGCTTGCTTTTAACGCGACCTCGGCCTTTGGCAACCTGAGTCATCTCGGCTCGGGGCCTTTTGATTTTTCGCAAAGCGATTTTTTTGCCCAAGGTACACATTCCACTTCTGACTTTTGTCTTTTGCTTATTATAGGTATAGATGGGGTTCCTCTTCGCGTCACACCGAGTTATCTGCTACGGGGGAATCGAATTTCGCTGGAGCCTCTGATACTTCCAACTCATTCGCCCCATGGGTCAACGAAGTGCTAAATATTAGGAGCATAATGACCTCTGAAGAGATCGCTGCGCTAGGTCTCCGTGATAGGAAGGACTATGTCTTCTCCTGCCCCGCATTACCGAATCCATATCGAGCTGCCGGGAAAGTAGTGATGATCCCCACTTCTTTTACTTCTACAAAGATTGCGTATCTCGGCTTGGTATGCGCTTTCTGTTTATCAAATTCCAACTACACCTTTTACACCACTTACGTCTTGCTCCCACATAGCTCCATCCCAATAGCTAGGCCTTCGCCATCGCTTTTGAAACCTTCTGCAAGGAGAAAGACCTAACTTGCAACCTGCCCATCTTCTTTCATTTTTATTTTGTCCATAAGCCTCGCAATAAAAAAGCCAATAAGGATGCCAAGAAAAAGGCTAACGACACTGCTCCGACTAAGAAAGGTAAAAAAAGCTAAGGGAGTGAATAAAGAGGCTGATGACATTGCTCCCACTCGGAAAGGTTGGACCTCTCTTCGAAGTGTCCGTGACCGCAAACTTTTCAAACCTTTTACCGAGTCATGGAAAAGCTTCAAGTCCTCATTTTTCAAAATAGTCGCCGAGCCCGAGCAGCTACCCTGGTTTCTCCAAGCCTATGACTCCGGAGAAATAAAGGAAAGATTTCCTCTTTACTGGACCCTGGATCACCATAACTTATCCTCTTCCTATTTCAACTTTCCTTCCCATTCCTTCTCTGCTGCTGAAAAGGAAACAATATCCTTTTTAGAAAAGCAAATTGTGGATCATGACAAGTTGAATTCGACGGACTATATTCGAACACCTTAGCCAAAGAAACGGCTTGCGGCGAGTATGCACATAATTTTTACTGCATCATATTGTATGCTTGGTCTCTGTTGAACAGATAACTAATCATTTGCTTATGTTTCGTAGACTTGAGAATGGAACAAAGATCGGCTTTTGCTGCAGCCTTGGACAATCCCGAGATTGAAAGAATGGGACCATCGGTAAAACGAGCCGGGTCGGAGTCCGGGTCAGCTGGTGCTAAAAGAGCTAAACGGGCTAGCTCGCCAAAGAGGCCTAAGACCAATAAAGTAGTCCCGACCTCGAAATCCACAAAGACCGTTCTGGCCAAAACGAAGATTCCTGTCCCTAGTCAACGAGCATTACTATCGAAACTCCTCTTCCAAAAACTGTTGCCGCCTCTCATTGTATAGAAACTCCTTCCTCCTCTCCTTCTGGAAGTCTTCCTCCGCCGCCTCCAATTCCTGAGCTCCCCCACGGTATCATTTTGAAAGAAGGGGTACCCGTTCCGCTTAGTAATACTATCGGGCTCCCAAAATGCTTCTATGAATCAGAGAAATACGACACTCCTGAACTTTAGGAACTGCAGAATATAGAACTCTACACCTTGAAATGCGTTGGATTAGCTCGAGCCTTGTCCATGTTGAACGTGAAATATTCCAACCAGGCCAGTGAACTGAAAAAGGTCAAACTGGAAACTCAGGAGCATATACGTAAATTGGATGAGCTAGTCTCGGTTGTTAGGGATGACCCCCAAACACAAGTGCGAGAAGCAAAGGTGGCGAGGGACAAAATGGGAGAAGAGCTGTAGAAAGTAAAAGAAGATCTGGAGAAGGAGAGGGAGGTCCTCAGAAAAACTAACTCGGAATTGCATCAGCTTCAGGAGGAGAGCGCTTGGGATAAGAAAACCCTGGAGCAATCCCGGTTGGAGAAAAAATAATATCTCTTAGAGCTAAACGCACTCCATGCTGCCCTGGAGGCTACCTGTGATGCCATTGCTATCAAAGATGTGGCCATAAAGCAATCTGTCAAGGAATCCTTTGAGAATGCCTTAAAGCAGATCCAGCAGCTGAACCTGGCACCACATTTGACACATCCGAGATGGATTGCATGTCTTGGGTCGTGGATGATAAAATAGTCTTGCTTTTCCCCCCTCCCGGTGATGCTTCCGAGAGTCAACTAGAGACGAATCAGGACGAAAATGAAGGTGAAAAGGCCGAAACTGACACTAGGACTCCGTCTTGCTGAGGGCCGAGATTCCGGCGTTGTCTCAACTTATTATCTTGGGGTACTGAAGCCCCTCTCTTGTTTTTTGTAATCTTCTATTGGGCTAAAAACCCGGCTTTTGTTCCTACACATTATATTGACATATTTATAATGAATGAAACACTTACTTTCTACAAGTATTAAATATCTACCATTTGCTTGTTGAACTAGAATACTCTTCCGAGTTAAACTTTGCATCGCGTTCGCTGCATTTCATGAACTTGAATCCGCCTTAAAAGTTCGTTAACATGACTTGGCCAAAGTCAAAAACTTATTGCGCAAAACATACGTCCGGGACCACCCAAGAACTACACGCTCCGGTGTGGTTGACCAGAATTTATCCCGGAATAAGAGTCATCCGTCACATGCTTAGGTTCAGTGTCGCAACCAAACTCTAAACATTCCGACTTGATCAGGGTCGTTGTGACGACTTGCTTTATTACTCCAAACTTTGATGCATCACAGCCACAAAGGGCTTCTCCGGCTTTACCGTGTTCCAAAGGAAGCACGTTTTAACCGTAATCTCAGCTTTATCGCATCCCGAAGGGAGCACATTTTAACTGTAATCTCGGCTTTATCGTATCCCGAAGGGAATACGTTTTAACCTTTATCTCAGCTTTATCGTGTCCCAAAGGAGCACGTTTTAACCGTAATCTTGGCTTTACTGCATCCTGAAGGGAATACGTTTTAACCTTTATCTCGGTTTTACCGTATCCCAAAGGAGCATGTTTTAACTGTAATCTCGGCTTTACCGCATCCCGAAGGGAATACATTTTAACATTTATCTCAGCTTTACCGTGCTCTCGAGGAAACACGTCTGTTCCCAAGAAAACTGTTTTAACCATTATCTTACAGGTGTGGCTCGAGCAATTTGCAATGAGTTCTCCAACAAGAAGTTCTTCATTTATAATAAACTTTAGCGAAATGGTCGCTTTTACATGACTTCTGAAAAGGAATTTACAATACTCAACCTTCGGGCCTTCTTTTCATGGATTCCGGTCCTAGCTGTAGTAAAACTTCAGCTTATCCGCATTCCACGTTCTCTTGACCGCCTTTGCCTTTAGGGTTTCTAACATATAAGCTCCATTCCCGAGATTTTCTTTAACCCGATAGGGACCTTCCCAATTTGGTGCAAGCTTTCCCTCTTTGGCATTCTTATTGCCTATATCGGCTCTACGAAGAACCAGATCACCTTCTTCAAATGAGCGGGGCTTCACCCTCTTATTGTATCTCGCTGTGATGAGTTATTTTATGGTCAGATCTCGGCAGTGTGCTGTGATTCTGACTTCATCGATCAAATCTAACTCTATCGCCAAAGCTTCATTATTCTCCTCCTCTTCATGCAAGGCCTTAATTCTCCTCCTCAAGGATTGGCCAATTTCAACCGGGATCATAGACTCGCATCCGTATGTCAACCTGAAGGGTGTTTCCCCTATTGAAGTTTGAGCAGTGGTTCGATGTCCCCACAAGACATAATAGAGTTGCTCCACCCAATCAAACTTTGCTTTCTCCATCCGCTTTCTTAATCCGTCCACGATGACCTTGTTAGCGGCCTCAGCTTGCCCATTTGATTGGGATGTTCTATAGAGGCGAAGTGTTGTTTAATTAGAAAATCGGAGACCGCTTCACGGAAACCCTTGTCAATAAATTGGGTTCCATTATCCGTGACGATTTCTGCCGGGATTCCAAACCGAGATATTATGTTTCTTGCTAGGAATTTCTGTACTCGAGCTGAAGTAATCATCACCACCAGTTCCGCTTCTATCCATTTAGAGAAGTAGTCGACGGCTACTATGAGCCACCTAAACTGTCCTGGAGCCGCCTTAAATGGTCCCAGCAAATCCAAGCCCCATTTAAAGAATGGCCAAGGTACCGAGATAGCTTCTAACTCTGTCAGAGGGGACCACATTACCCTGGCATGCTTCTGGAAACTATCACATTTCTGTACGTGATCCTTGGAATCTACCGTCATGGTAGGCCAATAGTATCCGGCTCTTAGAGCCTTTCTGCACAACGCCTTGGCACCCATATGTTGCCCGTTAATCCCCTAATGTATCTTGCCCAAAACGTATTCGGCTTCTTCCGAATTGAGGCACCTTAACATTGGGGAATGCAGGCCTTTCCGATATAACTGATCATCAACCACTGTATATATTGCTGCCTGCCTTTTCAACTTCTTTGCTTCGGCTGAATCATTCGGTAAAATGCCTCTTTTTAAGTAATCAACAATCGGCTTTCTCCAATCACTGAATTGCGAGATGACCATAACACAACTCGGCTCTAACAAACTTTGCTGAATTATCATTCAGTGATTACCGGGGCTCTTAGTACTTGCCAGCTTGGATAAAATATCAGCCCTAGTATTCTCCCCTCTGGGGATATGCACCACGGTCACCTCCTCAAAGTTCGCGATGACTTCTTTTACTTTCTCTAAGTACTTAATCAACAGAGGGCCCCAAGCCTGGTATGTCCCTTCTATCTGGGCTGCTACCAGTTGGGAATCGGTGGAGACATGTTGTAACACCCCCAACTTTCTAACAATTATAATAACATAAAATTGCAATAATTTTCATAAATGATTACTGAAATTCGAAATAACCAACTTTGGGAAGTGTTACCGCCGCACTTGTATTGGGACAAGTGCAAGGCTAACTTATTACATTAACATAAATCCGAACTTAAATAAAAGTGTTTTATAACAAAAAATAAAACAAACTAGCTAGAATTGCTAATTGTTCTTCCTCACTTCTCACTGCTAGTCCCAACAGCCCCAACTTTTAAACATGTTTCACTGAAAATCTGCTCCCCCGAAGGATCATCACAGCCCAGAACAAAAACATCAGCAAAACTGGTAATCCTAATAAAAACAAGGTTGACATAACTCAAATATATTAATAAAATCAAATCAAATATATAATCACATAGTAATTGAATCAAATATTAATTTCAATATTCATCGTATCTATATATTCACATCGAATCAAATATTACTCATTATCTTTTTAAGTTTATCCGCACGAGAAACTCGCGATCGATTTAGTTTAGTGGGAAGAGAACCATGGTAGACCCGGGAAACTCTGCCAATCTACCCTGTGAGCCAGGAAACCCTGCCAGTCACAAATAATCAAATTGGCCAATAATCTGTTATCTAACACCATCAAAGTAATAATTAATACGATTATTTTCTAGGAATTAAAACCCAATAAATTTTCCAATAATTTAGTTAATTTATAAATAATCCTATTACTTAATCAAATATAGGATAAAAGGATATTTTACATATAATCTATTCATATCCTATTTTATTGTGAGGAGATATTATATGAAGAAAGAATAAATAAAAGAAATATCAATTAATGTAGCATCAGGCACAACTAGCATAATATAGCATATTATATTATCATATAGAACAACCCTATCAAAATTTATATAAAACTAACCTAAGAGTCATGGAGATTAGGATTACATATAATATATTTCACATATAACAATCACATATGATATATTTAGGATCATAATTACATATCAAGATTCATATAAAATTGGCTTAAGACTCATGGGAATTAGGATTACATATAATATATTTCATATATAACAATCAGATACAAAATGGATTTCTCAAATTTACGGAATCAAACTGAATATATATATATAAATATTGCTATTTGTCAATTATGGAAACCAAGGCAAAACCATTTAAAAGAGAACATGTATATATTTTAGCATAGGTACAGATTTGGACAAATTAAAAAGGATACACACACACATGCATATATACATACATACATACATACATACATACATACAAAAGCTGAAGCACCCAAAGCAAAAGATGTAAAGGTAATATATATATTAATGAAGGATATATATATATATATATATATATATATATAAGTTTCAATCATGAAAACCGAGGCACCCAAAGTGTACATGTATATTCAATGATAAAGGGTTTTGCAAAAAGTTAAACGCAAATCAAGAAGGAGAAATATATGTATACAAGGAGTTGAGGAGTTTTGCTTTCATAAAGTAATTTACGCTAACCGAAAATGAACACATATATAAATGCAGTGACACATTTAAGGGTTTTCACAAAGATCGAGATCGACATGCAACAATTAACTCCTATTGTTCTGGGGATTAGGATTACCTGGTATCCGTTTTGCTAGCCTCTTAGAAGAATAATTGACACAGAGAAAGAATAGAGGATGTAGTAGAAGAGAAGAAGAATATTCAGGGTTAGGCTAGACCTCTATTTATAACTTAAAATTAGGGTTTAGCTTTAGGCTCTTTTACTATTGCCAACTCATTAATAGGGTATATTAAATTTGATGACTTCCCATTTTTTAGTAGATTTGAGGGATATTTTCATATATTTGGGAAGTCATTATTACTAATTTAAAGAGATTCTAAATAGACTTTAAGAGAAATCAATTTGGATGCATTATTTGTGGGTTTTCAATTTAAAATATAAAAGTTTTTGAGTTTGAAAAATAAATAATAGTAATAAAGATTTAGTTTATTATTATAAGTATCTTATAATTTCTTTTTTTTCAACAATCGAGAGAAGCATCGGGATTTTTTCTCGGATTAATTGCTTGGGCACTATTTGGACTTTGGAGATTGAAAGGATTGGGCCCACGGATTGCAATGAATGAAAACTAGCACCCACGGATGAATTGAAACAAGGAAAGGCAAAATCTAAAAAAAGCTACGGGGCCCACAAAGTTGAATGGGAATTGAAGACCAAGACCTAATTAAATTAGAAAAGCAGAGGCGGCATAATTTGGACTCTTCTCGGGAAAGAGAAATGTGCACAAGAGGACGATTTTGAAGGGAACGAGAGGAATGGGAGGCGACATATTTTGGCGACATTCACGATTGGAGAGGCGAGAGGGCGGAGACGAGAGTACTTGAAGCTTTCGATCTTCATCTTCTTCTCTTGTCGGCGGTGAGAATCATCCACGGTCTTGGGCTCGGTGCTAACAAGGAACGGAGGAGTAGTGCGTAATGGCCGAGGAGTTTTTGGATTTCCGTCGGTTGGTTTTATTCTTCCAAAGTGTGATTGGGTTTGCAAATTTTTGTTATCCTCCTTATGTCCTGTAGTCCGGTCATTGATTTTGTTGCTTTGTGATGATGTTTAAAGCCATGTGTGGCTAACTTTCCCTTTGCAACTTAGAGTATTATGAACTTGTTTGGATTTTAGGAATTGTTCCCACTAATTAGTTTTGCTTAATATTAATTCAGTTTATTTAATCTTGTTTTTATTATTCATTGTTTAGTGATTGGCCACCATTAAACATGTTTGGAAATTTAGGATTAAACTTGACGAAGGAAATCCTAAATTGATCTTGGATTAAATAATGTGGAATTAGATTTTAATCTAATTTGCGTCTAGGATAGACATATACCTAGAAGCTCCCATAATCAAATTAGAGTGAGCCCGAGTGAATTGCATCTTAATTAATTGTGTGAGACATTGCATAATTATTTGAGGTAGGTGTACAAGTGAACCGACAGCACTTATAAACAAGTAATACTCTAGATTAACCGATTAAGTTAAGTTAGAATTAATTTAGTGGGAATAAAATCTAAGAAACAAACAAGGGATTAATATCTCTAAGTTGTCCTCCTTGATATTTGAATTTTCTCTCTGTTTGAAAGTTTTTCTTGTTTTTATTAAAATTCTTTTTATTATTTTTGGAAACAATTCGATTTGCTCAACTTAAATGAAAAAAGGAAATTTAACACCTAATCACTAGTTAGCGAGTCTCGTGGGATGACCTTGATTTACCACTCACTATTTTCACGACCCGTACACTTGCGGTGCTTAATTAAAATTTTGGTAGTATCAAGTTTTTGGCGCCGTTGCCGGGGACTCAAGGCAACTGGTGATTAGTATTAGAAATCCTTTAGTAGTTTTAGTTTGAGTATTTTTTTTTTATTTGTTTATTTTTTTCTTTTTAGCTCTTGGTGTTAGTTTGATACTTTGAGATTTGTTTGGTTTTGCAGGTACATTGATATATGACCCGTAGAACCAAAGCTACTAAAACACCACAGAAAACAAGGAGTATCCAAGAGCTTTTGGAAGCTACAACACCTCAGATCCAAGAGGAGGAAGTAATACATCGAAACCGAAGAGATGGCCGAGGATGAGAATGATAATTTGTGTATCAATGATTTTCGGGAAGACAATCTCGGGGCTATCGATCGGGAATCGAGTGCCCGATTTTCAAGCCAACAATTTTGAAATCAAGCGAGACTATGCTTAAGATGCTTGAACTACGGTGGTCGTATTCGGAAACGATTGAGAGGATCCAAAAGATCGATACAATTCCTTGATGTTTGCAACTCATTCAAGCGAGAATGGCGTTCCTAATGATGTGATCCGTCTTCGGCTTTTTCCTTACTCTCTACAAGGGAAAGCCAAAGAATGGCTCAACAATTTAAAAGAGGCGTATAACCTCTTGGGAGACATTGGAAGAACAGTTCAGATCACGATTTTTCCCACATAACAAGATGGTGGATGCAAGAGCGGCTCTTACTAATTTCGTCAACAATTTGGGGAACATCGTATGAAGCCTGGGAGAGGTTCAAGTTGCTTGTTAGGCGAGTCCTGGTCATAATCTAGAGAAGTGGGTCTTACTTCAAATCTTCAAGATTACTCGGTTGACTTCGAATCTAAATCGAATTAAATCGTCACTAATGGGGGAATTACAAAGCAACCGGTGAATCATGTCCGGAAATGCTTGGATGACTTATCAAGCGACTTTATACGAACAACAATGAAAGAAGGCCGGTGAAATCAGTTGATAAAGTTAGTGAGGAACCTTCTTCACGAGTTGATGGCAATGTTGAATACAATCAA
Source organism: Acacia acuminata (assembly GCA_019022655.1). Lineage (NCBI taxonomy): Eukaryota > Viridiplantae > Streptophyta > Magnoliopsida > Fabales > Fabaceae > Acacia > Acacia acuminata. The sequence continues at coordinate 365,296 of JAFJYI010000071.1, forward strand.
CAAGAGGTTTGATCATTTAGAAACTCAAGTAAACCGATCTAATGGTAGACAGATGGGAGTCAATGCTATTCATGCTTCTTGTGATTATTGTGGAAATGGCCATGATAATGGACAATGCCTCATATCTCAACAGTGGAGCCGATCAACTATGCAGAAACTATCGAGGCAATAACGAGAACAATCCATACTCAAATACCTACAACTCGGGTGGCGTAAGAATCCTAACCTCTCTTGGAAATATGGTGCAACTCTTAATGAAGCATCAACCTCTAGTACAAAGCAAGTGCAACCTCCTGGGTTTTATCAATTTGAAAAGGAAGTTATTCCTACCCAAGAACCTAAATCGATCTAGAGGCAGTGATATCTCAGCTCGCAAGTTTTCAATTAAAGAATGCTCAAGAGCAAGCTGCTACTAATGCAAGAGTAGATTCATCTATTGCAGAAGTAAATTCATCTATCAAAAATCTTGGGGTACAAATGGGACAACTTGCAAATCTTGTGAATGTTTTACAACGAGAGAGAATTGCCAAGCAATACCGTGCCTAATCCTCGTAGAGATGTGAAAGAGGAATGCAAGGCTCTTACATTGAGAAGTGGAAAGGAATTACCCGAAATTCCTCAACCAAAGAAGAAACCTTCCGCTTCTACTCGATCAAACCAATCCTACAATCACTATAGAGGATGATGAAGAGGTTTTACGAAGGTGAATGGAAAAGTCAATGAAGAGAAAGTTGAGATTGAGTCTAAAGAGGGTGAAGTGAAAAAGAGGGCAAACCAGGAGAATCTTAAATGGGTACCTCCTTTACCATTCCCTCAAAGATTTGGAGAAGAAAGCTTTAGAGGAGCAATATAAGAAGTTTTTGGGGATTTTCAAGCAACTACACATTAACATCCCTATCCTTGAAGCGTTAGAGCAAATGCCTCAATATGTGAAGTTTCTCAAGGAGATGTTGAGTAAAAAGAGGAGATTTGGTGACTATGAAACCGTAGCCTTAACACAAGAGTGTAGTGCTATTCTTCTCAACAAGCTACCCCTTAAACAGAAAGATCCAGGTAGTTTTTCCATACCTTGCATAATTGGAGAAAAATTTTAGGGAAGAGCCTTATGTGATCTAGGATCAAGTGTCAACTTGATGCCACTATCTCGTGTTCAAAAAATTGCAACTGGGTGAAGCTCAACCAACTCTCGTGACACTTCGACTAGGCGATCGAAGTTTAGCTTTTCCAAAGGGTATCATTGAAGATGTTTTGGTTAAAGTTGACAAGTTCATTTTCCCCGCGACTTTATTGTGTTGGTGTGATGAAGATAGAGATCTACCGCTCATTGTGGGAAGACCTTTCCTTGCTACAGCTCGAACACTGATTGATGTTGAAAAGGGAGAGATCAAGTTGAGGGTGCATGATGAAGAAGTTATATTCAACATGAACAAGGCATTGAAGTATCCTAGGGATGTTACAGATTGCTTCAGGGTTGACATGTTTGATGAGATGATTCAAGAGACTTTAGAGTCATTTTCTATAAAAGAACCGTTAGCATCTGTTTTACTTGGGATGATGAAATTGAAGAAGAGAATATAGTTGAATGTAAGAAGTTACTTGAAGCCTCTCCTTATTACAGAAACCATCACAAAGCAAGTTTGAGTTGTTAGAGATGGAATCAAGGCAACCCACTTCTTTGAAGCCTTCCATTGAACAAGCACCAATTCTAGAGCTTAAACCCTTACCACCGCATCTTGAATATGCATACTTGGGTGAATCGAGACACTACCTATTATCATCTCTTCTTCCTTATCGAAGATCAAAAAGAACGGTTGTTGAAAGTTCTCAAGAGCCACAAGGGTGCCTTAGGTTGGACAATTGCGGACATAAAAGGTATAAGCCCATCACTTGTAATGCACAAGATACTCTTGGAAGATGATCACAAGAAATCTATCCGAGAATCGAGAGAAGATTAAATCCTATGATGAAAGAAGTGGTCAAGAAGGAAATTATCAAATGGTTAGATCTTTGGGATCATTTACCCCATTTCGATAGCTCGTGGGTCGACCCGGTGCAATGTGTTCCTAAAAAGGGGTATGACGGTGATTACTAATGAGCAAGATGAGATTATTCCCACTCGCATAGATTTACCGGTTGGCGTATTTGCATGGATTACGGGAAGTTGAATGATGCTACAAGGAAAGATCATTTCCCACTTCCTTTTATTGACCGGATGTTAGACCGGGGTCGGTTTGGTAAAGAATTCTTTTGTTTCTTGGATGGGTATTCAGGGTATAATCAGATTGTGGTTTCTCCTGAAGATCAAGAGAAGACAACATTTACATGTCCTTATGGCACTTTTGCCTTTAGAAGAATGCCATTTGGTTTATGCAATGCTCCCGCCACTTTTCGAGATGTATGATGAGTATATTCTCGATATGATAGAAGAGATAATGGAGGTATTTATGGATGATTTCTCGGTATTTGGAGAGTCATTTGAAGAGTGCTTGATCAACGGAAAAGGTGTTGAAGCGATGTGAGGAGACAAACTTAGTGCTCAACCGGGAGAAGTGTCATTTCATGGTGATGAAGGCATAGTTTTGGGTCATAAAGTTTCTAAAAATGGTTTAGAGGTTGACAGAGCCAAGATTTCTGTGATTGAACAACTTCCTCCTCCTTCTAATGTCAAAGCTATAAGAAGCTTCTTGGGCCATGCTGGTTTCTATCGTCGATTCATTAAAGATTTTTCCAAGATTTCAAAGCCCCTTTCACAGCTACTGGAGAAAGATACTCCTTTTCAGTTTACTGAGGAGTGTATGAAGGCTTTCGAAGAATTGAAGAGAAGATTGACTTCAGCTCCTATCATTGTAGCTCCTGATTGGTCACTACCTTTTGAAGTAATGTGTGATGCAAGTGATTATGCTGTTGGAGCTGTGTTGGGACAGAGGCGTGTGAAGATCTTCCATCCTATCTACTATGCAAGCAGGAACCTAATAGCAGCTCAGGTAAATTACTCTACTACTGAAAAAGAAATGCTTGCTATAGTATTTGCTTTTGAAAAGTTTAGGGTATACTTGATGGGTGCTAAGGTTATAGTTCACACTGATCATGCTGCCATTAAATATTTGTTAGGGAAGAAAGAGTCTAAACCTAGGCGATTAGATGGGTCTTGTTGCTACAAGAATTTGATGTGCATATAGTTGATAGGAAAGGAATTAAAAATCAAGTTGCTGATCATTTGTCTAGAATTGTGAACCCTTCTGATCATGTGAATGATTTGTTGGTGAATGAGTGTTTTCCTGATGAGCAATTGTTTGTTGTAAGTAGTTGTGGTTTGCCATGGTATCGATATTGTGAACTATCTTGTGTGTGAAGTATTACCTCCGATTTGAGTTTCTATCAAAGAAAGAAGTTTTTGCATGATGTTGCCTACTATATTTGGGAAGAACCATTTCTTTTTAAGAGATGTGCTGATTTGATTATTAGAAAATGTGTGCACGAGGTAGAACACGAGGAAATTTTGAATGCATGTCATGCATCCGCATATAGGGGGACATTATGGGGGCAAAGAACCGCATCAAAGGTTCTTGAATCTGGTTTTTATTGGCTGCTTTGTTTAAAGATGCTCACCAATTTGTTACCAAGTGTGATAGATGTCAAAGAACAGGTAATATTTCTAAGAGACATGAGATGCCTCAACGGAATCCTTGAGGTGGAGTTGTTCGATGTTTGAGGGATGGATTTCATGGGTCCCTTCCCATCTTCAAGAGGAAACAAGCACATCCTTGTTCTTTGTGGAATATGTGAGTAAGTGGTGAAGCTATAGCTTGCCAAGCTAATGATGCTAACACGGTGATTCGATTCTTGAAGAAGTATATCTTGACAAGATTTGGCACCCCAAGAGCAATCATTACGATGAAGGAACTCACTTCAACAACAAGAATTTCAAGGCTCTCTTGGAAAAATATAGAGTACACCACCGGATGTCACTTGCATACCATCCACAAACTAATGGTTTGTGTGAGTTGACTAACGAGAGAAATTAAGAGGATTCTTGAGAAGGCGTGGGTCCAACTAGAAAAGATTGGTCGACAAGCTTGATGATGCTTTATGGGCTTATAGGACAGCTTTTCGTACTCCAATTGGCATGTCACCATACCGTTTGGTTTTCGGCAAAGCGTGTCATTTACCACTTGAATTGGAATATAAAGCATGGTGGGCAATCAAGAAGCTAAATATGGACCAACATCAAGCAGGAGCTAAAAGGTTGTTTCAACTGAATGAGTTGGAAGAATTCAGACTTCAAGCATATGATAGTGCACGGCTATATAAAGAAAGAACAAAGAAATGGCATGACAGTCATATCTTGAAGCGCTCTTTTGAGCCAGGGCAGTTGGTGCTTCTCTTCAACTCAAGACTTCAATTATTTCCTGGAAAGCTTAAGTCAAGGTGGTCTGGTCCTTTCAAAGTGGTTTCGGTGTCATCAAAAGGTGCAATTGAAGTTAAAGATGAGAGAAGCGGAGATTGCTTCAAAGTGAATGGGCAAAGATTGAAGCATTACCATGGTGGTGAAGTGAACCGGCAAAAAATGGTTCACCACTTGTCATCACCTACTTAGATTCTTGGTTTAGTCGGTGAAGACTATAAACCAAGCGCTTCTTGGGAGGCAACCCAAGGTTTGATTTGATGCTTTGTTTGCTTTTGTAGGACCGTTGAAAGCTCGATGAGGTGTTCCACTTTGGTAGCAAGAATTGAGAGTGCAAGTCAAGGACAAATAGGGAGTTTTCTTCTACTTTTCTTTGATTTGTTCTATTTGATTGTTGATATATTGCTTGGGAATGAGTCTTGGTCTTAGTTGGATGTGCATGTGAAGACTATTTGTGATGATTATTAAGGAATTTGTTAGCACTTGAAATTTGTTTCATTGGTGAAAATTTAAAATCTTTGAAATTAGTGTTACCCTTACACTTATAGATGGTTGCTCTTCGCTTCCATTACTTTTTGTTACTTGTTCACATTGAGGGCAATGTGACATTTAAGTGTGGGGGTGAGGGTATCCTGGATTTTACATGACTTTCTTTTACATGACTTTCCTTGTCCTCAGATTTTTTGGAAAAAAAAAAAATTTCTTATGGAAGTTTGAATTTTATTCGTGAGTACAATTGGGTTTGATTTGAACATGAAGAGGAGTAAATTTGATTAGAAATTGGTTTCATGTTCTTTGAATGTTAGTAAAGTGGTAAAGATTTGGTTTTGGTACTTTACTTTAGGATGTCAAAGAACCTGTGAGGAAATTGAGCCTAAGTTTCATTTCTTTCAAGAGGGAGTACACCTATTGTGATTTTATCTCTAGAACTTGTCTTGAATCTCTTTTGAATTTTGAAATCCTTTGGCATGCACAAAGATGATCTAGGCATTCATTTCATACCTAGTTCGGCCAAATGTCCATCCTTATCACATGAAAATCTTTTGTTTACCCCATTTGAGCCTTTATTTTATTTTATTTTATTTTATTTTTTAAAATAAAAGAAAGAGAAAAGAAATTTGCATAGAATAAATAGCCCTTTGTTTGATATATGTAATTTTTACATATTTTCTTCCCATTGTTTTTTTTACTTTAGTAAGTGCTAAGTGAAGCAATTTAAAAGAGTGAAGGAGTTAGAAAAGTCAATACTATAAGAGTATGTGTATATAGTTTTTTTTTTTTTTTTTTTAAAGTAAAAAAAAAAAAAAAAAAAACCAAAAAAGAAAAAAAAACAAAGAAAAAAAAAAAAAAAAAAAAAATTTGTTGAGGTCAAAAGAATAAAGATTGCTTGTATATAGTGTTAGTGAGTTTGTTTTCTCGTGGTGGGTATTCCTTCATTCTTCATCATGAATATCATTAAATCACTTGGCACTGATTAAAGTATTCTCTCATACCATTTGATCACTTTCATTTCATTATCCTACCTTGATCATTAAAACCTTGAGAAAGTCCTTTTGATTTGAGTGTGCAATTGGATAATGTATAAAGTGGAGATTGAGATGATAAACAAGCTTATGGTAGATAAGTTGCAATAGGTGGAATCGAGTGAAACACAAGCCCTAGAATATCTTGAGAAATGAGTGTAAACATTTGACTTGTAAGGGACATTCTATTGTGATTTATCTTTGCCAAATTAATTACCTTGCTACTTGCATTTTTGGAATTTGGAAAAGATTTTTGAGAAAGTTTGAACTGACTTCAATTTTGTAGTGCTTGCTTTAAAAATCTTGCTTCCATAGGTTTCTTGAATTTGGTTGTTTTATAATTTAAAATCTTGAGGACAAGATTTGATGCAAGTGTGGGGGTGTGATGACTTCCCATTTTTTAGTAGATTTGAGGGATATTTTCATATATTTGGGAAGTCATTATTACTAATTTAAAGAGATTCTAAATAGACTTTAAGAGAAATCAATTTGGATGCATTATTTGTGGGTTTTCAATTTAAAATAAAAGTTTTTGAGTTTGAAAAATAAATAATAGTAATAAAGATTTAGTTTATTATTATAAGTATCTTATAATTTCTTTTTTTTTCAACAATCGAGAGAAGCATCAGGATTTTTTCTGGATTAATTGCTTGGGCACTATTTGGACTTTGGAGATTGAAAGGATTGGGCCCACGGATTGCAATGAATGAAAACTAGCACCCACGGATGAATTGAAACAAGGAAAGGCAAAATCTAAAAAAAGCTACGGGGCCCACAAAGTTGAATGGGGAATTGAAGACCAAGACCTAATTAAATTAGAAAAGCAGAGGCGGCATAATTTGGACTCTTCTCGCTGGGAAAGAGAACAGGCACAAGAGGACGATTTTGAAGGGAACGAGAGGAATTGGGAGGCGACATATTTTGGCGACATTCACGATTGGAGAGGCGAGAGGGCGGAGACGAGAGTACTCGAAGCTTTCGATCTTCATCTTCTTCTCTTGTCAGCGGTGAGAATCATCCACAGTCTTGGGCTCGGTGCTAACAAGGAACAGAGGAGTAGTGCATCGGGCTGAGGAGTTTTTGGATTCTTTGTCGTTGGTTTTATTCTTCCAAAGTGTGATTGGGTTTGCAAATTTTTGTTATCCTCCTTATGTCCTGTAGTCCGGTCATTGATTTTGTTCTTTGTGATGATGTTTAAAGCCATGTGTGGCTAACTTTCCCTTTGCAACTTAGAGTATTATGAACTTGTTTGGATTTTAGGAATTGTTCCCACTAATTAGTTTTGCTTAATATTAATTCAGTTTATTTAATCTTGTTTTTATTATTCATTGTTTAGTGATTGGCCACCATTAAACATGTTTGGAAATTTAGGATTAAACTTGACGAAGGAAATCCTAAATTGATCTTGGATTAAATAATGTGGAATTAGATTTTAATCTAATTTGCGTCTAGGATAGACATATACCTAGAAGCTCCCCATAATCAAATTAGAGTGAGCCGAGTGAATTGCATCTTAATTAATTGTGTGAGACATTGCATAATTATTTGAGGTAGGTGTACAAGTGAACCGATGGCACTTATAAACGATAATACTCTAGATTAAGCGATTAAGTTAAGTTAGAATTAATTTAGTGGGAATAAAATCTAAGAAACAAACAAGGGATTAATATCTCTAAGTTGTCCTCCTTGATATTTGAATTTTTCTCTCGTTTGAAAGTTTTTCTTGTTTTTATTAAAATTCTTTTTATTATTTTTGGAAACAATTCGATTTGCTCAACTTAAATGAAAAAAGGAAATTTAACACCTAATCACTAGTTAGACTGAGTCTCTGTGGGATGACCTTGATTTACCACTCACTATTTTCATGACCCGTACACTTGCGGTGCTTAATTAAAATTTTGGTAGTATCAAAATTCAATCAATCAATCATGGTAACTCATTAATAGGGTATATTAAATTCAATCAATCAATCATGGTGTGAATTTAATGTAACTTGGTTGACAAGTAGAGGACTTATTAAAACCTCTTTCTTAGTGCATAAGTTGGAAATTCCTAAGGCAATTAGGACTAGGAGTAATCAGCTATATTAAAAAAAAAAGGGTTATTACTATTAATAATAATAAAGAGTGGGTTATTATTAATAATAATTATCTGGGGTATTACACATGTACTTTCTTAGCTCCATTCTCCTTAGCCTGAAGTAATTCGGCAATAAGAGCTTCGTATTCGGCCTGATTATTAGAAGTTTGGAAATTGAATCGGAGGGAATGCTCCATAGAAACTCCTTCAGAGCTTTCCACTATGATTCTAGCTCCGCTCCCCTTGGCGTTCGATGAACCGTCAACAAAGACCTTCCAAGGCGTTTCTGCATTATTCGTATCTCCTACACCGACTGGGTCAACTTCATCAAGAAGTTCGCCAAGGCTTGTGCCTCAATGGCGTGCCGAGATTCATAGGTGATGTCAAACGCGAAAAATTCTATTGCCCAGCTTATCATTTTGCCTGTCAGGTCCAGCTTGTGGAGTACTTGCCGAATTGGCTAGCTTATCCTGACTATGATTAGATGACTGTGAAAATACGGACGGAGTCGTCTTGTCGTGGTAAGTAAAGCAAACGCCATCTTCTCCAACTTCTGGTATCTCAGCTCTGAGCCCTGTAGAGCTCGGCTTACAAAGTATACCGGTATTTGACCGTCTTTCCTCTCTCGGACCAACACGGCACTCACTGCCTCTTCTCCAGCGGTTTAATATAATATCAAAGTTTCTCCTGGCTCTGGTCGGGAAAAAATCGGCGGGGTTGCCAAACACTGCTTTATCTTCGTGAATGCTGCCTCACATTTTGAGTTCTACCCACCGTGAGATTCTTTCTTCAGAAGCCTAAAAAAGGGGAGAGAATTCTCCGCTAACTTAGGTAAGAATCTATTTAGAGTAACTAATTTCCCGGTTAGCTGCTGTACTTCCTTTTTGTTTCGTGGAGCCTTCATATCCAGCACGGCCTGACATTTATCTGGATTAGCTTCAATTCCTCTATTCATCAGCAAGAAACCCAAGAAATGCGCACTTAGCCGGGTTGAGCCGAATTTGGTGTGCCCGCAGCTTATCAAACGTTTGCTGCAAATCATGGATGTGGCTCCTTGGCTTCGTCGACTTGACGATCATGTCATCAATATACACTTTGACATTCTTTCCGATCTGATCCTCGAATACCTTATTCATCATTCTTTGGTATGTTACCTCGGCATTCTTCAGACCAAACGGCATCACATTGTAGCAATAGTTCGCTCTTTCAGTGATGAATGCCGTCTTTTCTTGATCCTCGGGGTGCATGGCAATTTGATTATACCCCGAATATGCATCCATAAAGGAGAGGAGTTGAATCCCAGAAGAATTATCCACCAATTTATCTATACTAGGCATTGGAAAAGCGTCCTTAGGACATACCTTATTTAAATCCTTGTAGTCCTTGTAGACCCTCCATTTGCCATTTGGCTTCTTAACCCTGACTACATTGGACAGCCATTTGGTGTATTGCACCTCCCAAATAAATCTGGCTTCTAATAACTCCTTGACATGCTCCTCCAAGGCCTTCCCTTTTTCTTTGCCGAGCTTTCTCTTCTTCTGGGCTACCGAGACGGACCCCGAATGAATTGCCAACCTATGGCAACAGAATTCTGGATCCACACTAGGTATCTCGGATGGCCTCCAAGCAAACACATTTTTATTCCTCTTTAAAAAGTCCTCCAACTCGGATCGAACCGCTGGGTCTAGTGCTCCTCCAATTTTGGTGACTTGTCCTGGCTCAGAACCTAGGACGAAATCTTCCAATTCTCCATTTGGCTCTGCTCTCTGGATTTTATCTTCTTCTCACAAATCTAGATCCACCAGGTTGACCGACTCCTCTAAGGGCTTTTTCATCTTACTCGGACTCTTTCCCTTTGGGTTCCGAGATGAAGATGATGGCCCATCTTTTCTCTCTTTGACTGTTTCGAAATAGCATTGCCGAGATTCCTTCAAATAACCTTTAACCGTGACGACCTCCTTCTTGTCACTATCCAACTTCAGCTTCTGGTGCTTAGTTGACACCAGCATATCCCAGTCGTGTATCATCGGTCTCCCCAAAATGATGTTGTATAAAGGTGGGAAGTCGGCCACTACGAATTTTACTCGTTCCGACTTGAACGCCTCCTTGGTCCCCAATGTTAACTTGAGGTCTATATACCCCTTTGGGCGGGTATCTTGTCCGTTGAAAGACGTCAAGGTCGTCTTGCACGGCTTTAAATCCTCTGGGTCGTGTTTCATTTGCTTAAATGCATCCCACAAAAGAATGTCGACTGAACTCCCGTTGTCCACAAATATCTTCTTAACACGGCAATTTACTACTATTCCAGTAATCACCAAACCATCATGATGGCCCGGGGCTACATTTTCCAGTTCCTCCTTGGTAAAGCTGAGTACGGGAGGCTCCGGCTTTATAGAAGAAGAGCTTTTCTTGAATTTGGGACGATCCCTGATAAAGAGAACCTCCCTCAGGTACTTCTTCCTTCGGCTTGCCGAATCTCCTCCTCCTCCAAATCCTCCGCTAATAACGTTGCATTTGTTCTTTGCCATTCTTGGTCGTTTAGGAATTGAAGTTTATCTCTCCCCACGGTCGGCGCCAATGTTCTATTGTAAGAACACAGATGTCTAACCACAGTGGGTTAGTGTATGATTTATGTAGGATCAGTAAGGCTCTCCGGATTACAAGAGTGTGAAAGCCGAAGAGAAGATGAGTGTTCTATGATGCCTATGAAGGAGACACCAAGAATATCAGATGATCACTGTGCTACACGAGAATGACGATTAGTCAAAGGGGGTGGAATGTGTGCACAGTAAGACTGAATAGTAAAAGGATATGAATAGAATGTTTGCACCTTGTGGGTAATCTCTTATTTATAGAGATTACCTCTAGGGTTTCAGTCCTTGTGTTGTGTGTGCCTCCGAGCCCGCAACGCCTTGCTCCACTATCTGACGCATCCCTGCTCCACTACATGTACTGCCGGGATTAACGCCTTATTTATCGGGTGATTAGTGTTTTACCTACTTCCTTGTTGGGCCGCACCATATCAGGGCCCAATATACGAGTCCATAACAGGTAGAAAACTTGGTATGTGGGACTTTTGCCACATTCACCAGGTAGAAAACATTGAACTTGTACAATGAGACATATTCATCAACAGGAAGCAAGACATGGCAAACGTAATTGAAGAATATCATGGGAATCATTTAATTTGTCGGATTAGCTGTAACTAGATTCAATTTGAATGCTAGCTCCTACGGAATCGTCTCATCTATTCCCTTTCACTTATATAACCGCACTGCCCACGTTTATTATATTTATAATACAGTAGGCCAGTGGCACCATTTATTACATATTGGACTTTTTGTCATCCTTATTTTTTTATTGGGAAAGTTTCATTCATCGTTTCATGAAAACAATTTTATTTCAATCAATCCAACAACAACAACAACAACAAATCTAAAACTTCATTTCACTCCTGGGTAAAAATGAAATATGTTTTGTGGGTGAAAATGCTATGATATCTAACGTACAAGACATAATTTTATTTTTGTTTCAAGGAGTACAGTGAAATTTTGGATTTTTTTTGAGGTTGATTAAAATAAAATTATTAGGATGACTGAAATTCAGTGTCATGCTTAGAATTGTTCTCGTAACACAAAGTTAAGATTACTTTATGAAAAATGAAAATTTAGAATAAATGCGTGTTAACAAGGGACTTGGATTTGTCGTTCAAGTGCCATATTTTTTTTTGATAATGGTGGTTGAATAGTGGGAGGTAGACCTTGAAAAATGGAGAGGGAAATCATGGCCCAAGGTTCCTCTCTGAATAAGCCCAATCCGTTGGTTATTAATCATGTAAAGTTCCTTAAATAAGAGCATGAACGTATGAGACTATAAGTACTGTTTTCCCCCTTGGGCAAGTGCAACAGGTAAGAAACTTATTATAAAAAAATAAAAAATAAAAAAACAGGTAAGAAACCGTGGGTTCTCGATGTTGTGGTGGCGGTTTCGCAACTGAATAAAATAAAATAAAATAGTCCGATGATGCCCGTCTCGCGGGTCCAAGTCACTCCGTAACAGACAATTAAATACAGACCGTTGAGTTGAGCCCAACCGCGACCATAACTTTACGTGGCGGGGTTCCTGTGCCTCTCACCGCCACTACGGAGCTTCATGCACATTCTCCACTTCTGCTCCATCCTTCTTCCTTTCCTTTTCATGCAACAACGTCAATCCTCTCTCCTACTTAATCCATCTTCCCCCCACCTCTTTCATCATCACTATGAACTTCATCACTTCCATGTATTCTCCTCATATCCATCTTCCTAAGCTTTCTTTCTTGCCCTTGGAACCCTCTCAGCTTCGGAAATTTCGCACTTTCAGACGCCCAAGGCTTAAATCCAATTGGAGACTTGCCGTCCGGGATCAGTCGGGCTCTTTGATACCCACGCCGTTCCAGAATTTGTTCCACAGCTTAATCACCCAGTATCCTTATGTCCATGCCTTGGATTTGTTCGCCCCAGCACTTGGTTTCGCTTCCGGGGTCGCTCTATTCTGGTCGCGATCCAAATCACACAACAATTCTGGGGTTTTGGATATCGGGGAGTGGATCTTGTTCGCTAGTCCGACGCCTTTTAACCGTTTTGTCTTGCTGCGCTGCCCGTCGATATCGTTTCAAGGAAGTGAGTTCTTGGAGGATGTGAACGAGAAGCTCGTGAAGGAGGAAAGGCATTATGTGACTGTCAATAGTGGCAAGATTCAAGTGAGGAGCCACGATGATGGTGAAGACACGGTTTTGGAGGACAGTGACTTGATTTATCAAAGAGTATGTGTCACCACCGAAGATGGAGGTGTGATTTCGTTGGATTGGCCCGCCAATTTGGACTTGGAAGAGGAGCGCGGCTTGGATTCTACTTTGTTGCTGGTTCCTGGCACGCCTGAAGGGAGCATGGACAGAAACACCAAGTCATTAGTACTTGAAGCTCTCAAGAGGGGTCTTTTTCCTGTTGTGATGAATCCAAGAGGATGTGCTGGTTCACCTCTCACCACAGCCCGGTAACTCCCTCTTTTTTATTTAGACTACAACAAATTTGAGGCTGATGCTGAAATTGGTTGGTTACGATGTCACCAATTTTGGTGCTTGATGACATGAATGCTGCTTCAACGTTATGATATATATAAAGGATATAAGTAGGAAGATACTTGAGAGTACTACGGAAAACATCAAAACGTGTTGAATAGAGGTGATCATGTCAATTTACTAATTTTATTTAAAAAAATTTCTTTTGACGCAAAGCAAAGGGAGCTAGAATGGATGTTAGAAAAATGATTTTATAGGGAAAGGATCATACTATATCAGTACTCTCTAGGAATGGAGATGGTGACTTGAGAGCAGGGAATCACTGCTCTTCCTTCTGTATCTGACCTCTCACTTTTGTCCAACCAAGCAAAAATATGTGTTTCTCTTCCTTCTTCCTCTTTGCATCATCTTTCTTACTTCATTCCTGGGAAGTTGGCAATTTAGACTGGGAATCCTCCTTCCCCTAAGGGCCCGTTTGGTATGCTGAATTCGCGTGAGGGAATGGGAAGATGACTATTTTCCCACTGGAAAAAACCGTTTGGTGTGTCTCTCTCCCGGAATATTGATTTCCCGCCTGCCCCATCTTCCCACAAAGCTGGGAAAATTGAATCCCTCAAAAACTGGCGGGATAGTATGAAGTTCCCGGGAGGAATGAATTTTGTTGACAAAAAAGCCCTGTAAACAATGGAGCAGTCTATGAAGAGATTAAAGATTCAGATCTGATCCTTCCTTCTCTGCCTTCCTTCTCGATTTCCGTCGCCGGTGACTCTCACCTTTCTTCATCATCGTCGCCGCCAACATTCCTTTCTTCCCTCACCCTCCACCACAGTCGCGACAGACCCGACGTCAAAAGCAGAACCAGAGCGCCGAGGAGAACAGAGAGCTTCGACTCTTCCATCATCTTCACCTTCTTCTTCATCTCTACCAAGCACCGTCGTGGAAGAGGAAAGACTAGACCACCACCGTCGGCTTCATCTGTTTCTGAATTCTTCTCAACCCTCTGATTTTTGGTTTCTGTGTCTCTTTTTGGTTTTTGTGTTCTGGTCTGGTTTTCTATCTATAGGGTTGTGAAATTGCTGATGTAAATCTCAAGCCACTGTTAGAGTTTACGTTCGAACACAGCCGATTGGGTGCCTATTACGTTCGAACGTAACTTTCTTGTTCGAACGTCCGAATGAACATAGGGGTATTTAAGGAATTTCACCCCACCTTCCCACTTAACCAGCACCCAATTCTTCATACCAAACAATTCATTTTCCCTCAACTTAAGTTCCCTTCCCATGTCTACCAAACGTCCAAACAGCTCAACTTTTTAAGTTCCCTCTCAATCTTCCTTTCCATTCCTTTCCCTCCTTTAAGTTCCTTTCCCTCCTTAAATCTTCCCCGTACCAAACGGGCCCTAAGAGTCTTATGGCTAGACAGAAGATTTTAGAGACTTCTTAACTATGTTTTTTGTAGGTTATTTACAGCTGCAGACAGTGATGATATCTGCACAGCTATCAAGTATATTAATGCAGCAAGACCATGGACAACATTGATGGGTGTTGGGTGGGGATATGGCGCAAATATGTTGACGAAATACTTGGCAGAGGTTGGGGAGAGAACACCACTGACAGCTGCAACATGCATCGACAGTCCTTTTGATTTAGAGGAAGCTACAAGGTCCACACCTTATCACGTTGCCACTGATCAGAAACTCACTGGAGGACTGATAGATATTCTGCGAACCAACAAGGTGATTTAATTGCTTCCTACACTCTCTTTTCTTCTTTTTTCTTTTCATCTAGCCTTTTGATGAGATGCTCCATGAAATCTGATTTTCTGAAAGGTGAATTTGATTTGTCATACCTCAGGTATTTTAGTAGTTGAAGGATTATAAATTACCCAAATATTTATTGACCATGCAGGAACTATTCCAAGGTAAAACAAAAGGTTTTGACGTGGAAAATGCTTTATTGGCAAAAACTGTTCGTGATTTTGAGAAAGCAATATCTATGGTATCTCACGGCTTTGAGGCTATTGAAGATTTTTATTCAAAATCCAGCACGAGAAATTTGATTGGAAAAATCAAAATTCCTGTTCTATTTATACAGGTAAGAATGAGTTATTTTATGGGACCTTCTCACTTAGTCTGCATGTGAGTGTTGCACTGAATGTATTATGTAATATGCATTTGCTTTATTTAGTAGACTGTGACCTGAATTTGCATCTAAATTCATCATAGGTTATGTTCTTAAGGGATTGTACCTTCAACATTTTCATCTCAATCCAAGGAGGTGGAAAGGCTATGTAATCATGAGGAAATTGAATCAAAAAGAAGGATCATGGTTTGATCTAAATATATGTGAGAAGGGACAGAGAAGGGGAGTTAAGGTGTTTAAATAATCTCATAAAAATTATATGGGATAATCATTGGCAAAGTTATAGTCGGTGAAGCACATGTGAGAAAACTTCATAGATTAAAATTTCTTTGATGAAAGAAGCATTAGATAAATAAGAGGAAGTTTTTTGTTAAAAAAAAAAAATTATAATTGGGCCCCCCTTTTGGCTATTGGAAAATAACCAAAAGGCTTGGAAATAAACAAAGATAAAATACTAGTTCAAAGTGATAACCACTTAGGTTTATTTCTTGATTAGCTCTCTTAGTTGATCTTTCCTCATGAATTATTGGTGTTGTAATCTTGGTATGCAAAAGAACAAAACAAATAATTTGAGTTCATCATGTTGGCTCCCCTTCCTTCCCTCCTCCATTCCAATTCTGCCTAACATAAAATGAGAAAATGCTCTATATATGATTAGATTGTTTTGATCAATTAATGGCATAATGAATATCTGTTTTTATTTCTAAGATTTAAATCTTCCACGTGCATAAATCGATCAGAGCCTTACCATTTTCAACATTATAACAGAGTGATGATGGGACAGTCCCAGTTTTTTCGATTCCGCGCAATGAGATTGCTGAAAATCCATTCACTAGCCTGCTCCTTTGTTCATGTTTACCATCTAGTGTTAGTGTTATTGGTACTGACAGGTCTGCTATATCTTGGTGCCAGCTTTTAACAATGGAGGTAAATTTCTTTCTGGACCTATTTATGGATCATTATTTTATTCTATTTATGTGATATTTCTCTCTCTCTTGTATCAAGTATCAACCAAAGAGTGAATTCTTTCCCTAACATGGGTAGTCATATCTCCAAGGTAAACTCAACTTACTAGTTGGAAGAATCCCATTCACCTAGCATTATGTTCAAATGAACCAAGGACTCTATTCCTTTGATCCTTGCTACTCCCTCCGGTCCTAAGTATAAGACAGATTTGACTTTTTCTTGGAGAGATTAAGGAAGCTAAATAAGTTAAAGTTACTTAATCATATCATATGTTGTGTATCCTTAAATTATATATTAGTTTATAAGTTGGGCAAAATATTTTGGTGAAAAAAAGACAAATACTTTAAAGTAACTTAATTAGCTTCCTTAATCTCTCAAAAAGAGTTAACTTTGTTTTATATTTAGGACCGGAGGGAGCATATAATATTGCTTCCCTGGTTGAAGTCTAGACATCTGACGTATCAGTCCGTGTAAATTCTTGAGGAGGCAGCAGCTGTCAATCCTTTTTGATCTGATCAGATTTTACCTTCAATCCAAATCATATCATTAGTGCTCCTGATGTGTGTGCAAATAGATGATGATTTCTTGCATTTTTTACTCCCTTTGTTCAGAGATTGTTGTGAAGTTTTTCACTCTATTCTTGCAAGGGGTATTCTTATACATTGTATTTGCAGTGGCTTACTGCAGTGGAGCTTGGACTCTTGAAGGGCCGCCATCCTCTTTTGACAGATATAGATGTTACCATAAATCCATCAAGAGGATTATCTGCTGCAGAGGATATGAAGTCAGATAAGAAATATGGAGAGAGCAGATTGTTGGACCTTACTCGCTCAGATGCATATAATGGATACACAATTGTCCCTGCAGAGGATATGCTCGAAGAAAGTAGCACTGATGCTAGCTCCCACTTTAGGTACCAACAAGGTTTACAAGGGAACCTTGAGCTTGGAGATATAAGCTTGCTAGGAGATAATGGTCCATTACCGCCAATTACCTCCTCTGTAGGAGATGTGGTTGAAGAGAAGAATATGGGTTCAACAGGTGGTGAACATGGTCAGGTACTACATACAGCACGAGTGGTGATGAACATGCTTGATGTTACCATGCCTGGCACTCTAACCGAAGAGAAGAAGAAGAAGGTAGCACTTAAAATTTCTATTGCCATCGTGTCATGTCTGTATTTGATATTGTTTACTATTCATATCTTAGATCAGTTTCTTCATCTGTCCCCCAAAACTCCAAAACAGAGGGAGGATTTGAAATAAATGATTTTTTTTTTTCGTCATTAAAAATTGAAGATTTTTCAGTTTTTAAGTACCTGCCAGAACAACTCCTTTTCTTTAGATATAAGCATGGACTATGGTGTATGTGCATTGAAGGCTGAGGTTGTTCAATATCGTACAATTTCATGTTGATTTAATAATTTAGAATTATTACATTGTATTTAGCCTTGAATAAATTTTTCAGGTTCGCTTATTTAATGTAATATTGATAGAGAAGCATTTGCCATTGGCATTAATATAAATTATTAAAAATTTCCAGGTCTTGACTGCCGTGGGTCAAGGAGAGACGCTTATACATGCTTTACAAGATGCTGTGCCAGAAGATGTACGTGGTAAGCTTACAGCTGCTGTAACAGGGATTTTGAATGTGCAGGGCACCAACTTGAAGTTCGATAGGGTTATTAGCATTCCTCAGGCTCCTGATTCATTATCAGGACAGAAGAACCAACAAAAGCTTACCAGATTACCAGGTTCAGAAGGTTCATCTGAAGACCAATCCTCTTTGAACCCGATGAAAGGTACAAATAGTTCTGTTGATAACCATGCTGATGCTCCAAGCGGCATGGGTGAGCCTGCTGGAGGGACAGAATTGGAAGTTCATCCCTTACAAAAACCTCAAAATTCTACTAATCTAACTCAATCTCAAGGCCCAAACAATGATGTTCGTTTGTCGAATGTTGATTACCATGCTGATGCTCCAAATGGCATGGGTGAGCCTGCTGGAGGGACAGAATTGGAAGTTCGTCCCTCACAAAAACCTCAAAATTCTACTAATCTAACTCAATCTCAAGACCCAAACCATGAAGTTGGTTCTTCTGGTTGTTTTGAGAAGGAAACCAGCAAGTCCAGCAGCAAGAATGATAAAAATGAGCAATTAAATGAAGCAGTTGCTTCAGAGATTGAACTCAGCAAAAAAGAGTTGGAAACAGATTCTAAATTACATTCTGCCAACCAGAATGAAAAAGTGGCGGCAGCTGGTGATGAGAAGAGAAGCCTCAACAGTAGAATAGCTCAAACACAAATAGACAGAGAGGAGGAAAATAATATCCAGAAGGTTCAACAGAAAACACCAGATTGCTCTAGTAGTCAGAGTAAAATGACATCAAATAATGAAAAAGAAGAATCAAATTTATCTCCTGTATCCTCTGAGCCACAAACAAATGAAATGGAAAGTACTAACGTTGAGAAGAAAGAGAACAATAATTTGCAGAATGTTACAGATCAAACTAACTCTTTTAGTTCTGATTCTAGTGCCACTTCCTTCAGCGTTTCCCAAGCATTCAATGCCTTGACAGGGATAGATGATTCCACCCAAGTGGCTGTTAATAGTGTTTTTGGTGTTATAGAAAATATGATATCTCAGCTTGAGGAAAGTTCAGACAACAAAGAAGTCAATGACGGAAAAGATGATGATCATGAGTTTCAAGGAACACAAAAATGTGATAGCCAAATCTTGGAACCCAACACATCAGGGGATCCTTCTGTACTTGATCACCAGGATGGCATTTACTCTGAGAATGATACTTGTATGGAGGAACAACAAACTAAAAGCCTCAGCACAGGTAATGGGAGTAGTGTTTTCAATCCTCAGAAAAGCAACTCTAATGACCATGTAGCTCAGAAGAAAAGTCAATGGAATGGTAAAAAAGTTCTTTTTGATGAGTGTGATGGACATGGAGAAGTAAACCGGATGCCACAACACAAGCTGCAAATCCATTCAAGGATCCTCTTTATAGTCAATATCTTATCACAAACACTCCCACCAAATCACTTGATTTAAACATGACTGCTGCATTACTACTTGACTATTTCCCAGAAGAAGGTCAATGGAAGCTCTTGAAACAACCACAGAATACAGAAACTTCTTCACCTAATGATGAGGATGCGGGCCACAAGATGAAGGCTCACGCGTCTGCAAAATCTTCTGATACAAAGCAATGTATTGAACCACCATATGTAGTATTACGTTCAGAAAGTCAACAAAAACCCGTGAAAGAGTTTGTTACAGAAGACGACATGAATGAAAAAATTGATACGAGTTGTGACAAATCAGAGAAATTGATCCTATTTGTGAGAAAGACCTTATTGAACTCCTTGAAAATGGAAGTAAATCGCAAGCTGAATTCAGAAGAAATGGAAGAAATGAAACAGAAGCTTGTTGGGGACCTCGAACATGTGGCAAATGCCATATCACAGACTGTTAGACGTAGTAAGGTCCAATTACCACACACTGACACTCAATTACATAATATTGAGGGCACTGATGCAAAAGCGGGTACCCTTGACGGGGAGCACATTATTCAGGTAATATCATCTTCCGTTCAGGAGACAAGCTACCTGAGAAGAGTGATGCCTGTTGGTGTTATTGTAGGAACTAGCTTGGCTGTGTTGAGGCAATATTTTAATGTAGCTACAGCTCAAGATAGTGGCCACAGAGGATCTCTGATTGATGATTATGAGGAAAGACCCAGTAGAAGTAACTATGCCAATGTTACTGAAACAGAGATAGTTCAAGAACCCAAAGAGGAACCTAGTCTGGACCATTCCATAAAGAGAGATGGGGTAAAAAGTGAATCAAATGATCTAAACAAAAGTTCTGTCATGGTTGGTGCAGTTACAGCTGCTCTTGGGGCTTCGGCTTTACTCATGCAAGAGCAGGTATCAATTGAGTATCTTATAGTTTCGCTTTGCTAGTGACTGGATCTGTAAGTCAATGCACATGCACATAGGTGTAGTCTTCACTTTGCCTAACCTATTAACCATCTTCCTATAAATATGACACCTGAGGCACATAATGTCGTCAGTTACACCTTCAAGCAAATTGATGTTAAAACATGTTGCGTAGACTTTTATATTCATTGACTACATTGTGCATACTCCGCCCAGCTCCTTTCTTCCCTCCACAAAAAATGGGTGAAATTTTTGTGAAATAATTATCAAAACTTGAAAGAAAACTTTCACTCGGATCTGATTGGATGTACTTAAATTGTTCATATCTAATAGTTGAGAATAGAAAAAGTGGTGAGAGCAGGGGAGATGAATATACATTTACTACTTCAATTGTTGTTCTTGTCTTGAACTGAATCATCTTAATTTTAAGCTTCTTTTCCTCCACTTCAGAATCCATGCAGAGGTAATGAAACTGCTGAAAGTTCATCCCCATCATCGAAAATGAAACATAGTCATTATAAGGGATCTGACAAGCTTGAGGAGGGAGTCTCTGAGAAAAACCATAATAGTATAGTCACAAGCCTTGCTGAGAAAGCTACTTCGATTGCTGGTCCAGTTGTACCTACTAAGGATGATGGTGAAGTGGATCAAGAAAGGTCAGGACACTAGTTTATCTTGTGATTGAAATATCTCCATTTTCTTTGTCTACTTACCTGAAGTAACTTTACTGCATGGAAAGACTGGTTGCAATGCTCGCTAATTTAGGACAAAAGGGGGGCTTGCTGAGGCTAGTTGGCAAACTTGCTTTGCTATGGGGTGGTATACGTGGTGCAATGAGTTTGACAGACCGGCTTATCTCATTCTTGCGTATAGCTGATCGCCCCTTATTGCAAAGGTAATCTGAACTGGCATTTGCTCATACGAGGAAATTAACCTTGAGATATTTTGTACAGTGGCTTTGCTGAGAGTAGTCTACAATGCCTGGGAAACTAGAATTATGCTGTCACGTTTAGAAACATTTGCACACTTATTTTACATTGTCAATCTGAAGAGTTAAACGGGGTTGAACTTAGTATCAATTGGGGTGCTTCTATTTAATTTTTCGTATTTGGTACATAGAATTGCACACAAGATAAACTCTCAATTACACCTCACTTTCTTCAATCTCTCACACTTCACTCATGCTGCATTGTTGCTTATCACTTACTACACACAACCTGGATTTTTATTTCCTTACACAAATGCCAGTTTCTTTGCACTGCATGGAATCCATTTTTAGCATGTGCGTAGTTATTGAAAGTAACTTGTTTTATAGCTATTTGATTGGTCAGATTTGAGTATTCTCTAGCCCTTTCTAGCTTGTTTGCAGTTATCGAAAGTCACTTATCCTCTTCATTTTTTTATATTATTCTTTGCTAACTTCCATCTTTTCCTTTGACATGATTCTCACCACTGCAGCAATATCAATAATAATATGTTATCTAAACCCTTCTCATCTACTTGTACCTTCTTGTATGAGCGAAATTTAGGAAAGTAAATTTGTTTGCTATCTTCGCATTGTTACATCTGTTAAATCCTGCCGATTCTGTATTTTGTGCTTGAGATGGAGATTGAAATTTATAAACTCAAGTGATTCTTTTTATAAACATGCAACGGAGCTTTTACCATATAGCAAGTGATTCTGAATTTCTTTAACCTAATTTTCTAAGATTTCTCTTTCCTTCTTCAGGATTTGTGCGTTTGTTGGAATGGCCCTTGTTCTATGGTCCCCAGTTGTCATTCCATTGCTTCCGACTTTGGTTCAAAGCTGGACAACAAATAGTCCTTCCAGAATGGCTGAGATTTCTTGCATTATTGGCCTTTACACTTCTACAATGATACTTGTTGTGTTATGGGGAAAAAGAATCCGTGGGTATGGAAAATCACTAGAGCAATATGGGCTGGACTTGACATCACCGACAAAGGTATCAATTTGGGAAATGATCCAGCAGAATATGAAATTTTTAATTGGATTCTATGTCTATGAAGTTGTCGATGTCATGTTTACATCTTTAGTTTTTCTGAGTATGTTGATTTAAATTATAAATTTCAAAAGTCATTACCTGGAGGAGGCCTGGTAATGATTTCATTAATATCTCTCATCGTAGTCCATAAATTTCTTACAGTCTTTAACGCCATTCATTACCTCAAAATTAATTTTATGAAGCAAGTTTTGATAATGCCTCGGCTTTTGATAGGTTAAGGTAACTGATATAGGATGTTGGAGAAATTGTAAGAGGTGATTAGATCTTGACATATGTCTTTGATTTTCACTCTACTTTAGAGTCAGTAATATTGTGAAACATATTGTATTATGTTGTTTTATGTCGGATTTGACCTATCATGTCTTACCAGCATGAAATGTACTGTGTTGTATTGGTCATATTCGTGTATGCTCTACTGTTTGTGGTATTTTATTGTTAGTGGACGTTGCAAGAAACTTTGGTAATTGCATGTGAAGTATTATTGGGGTTCGTAAGAAGAAAGGACATGAATGGCGAGAAATAAAGTTTACAGAGATTATTAAACAGCCTTTAGCATGCGTTTTGTATGTAAGGGATAATAGCTCTTGCTACTTTGCTTCTATCTGTGGCTGGATTGAATACACCGGATGTGGTTTTTTGCAAAATAAGCCCAAGGTCAATTTGGCACATCTATTTTCAACTTTTTTTTTTTTTGGGGGTATTCTTTTCACTGTTTCAGTGTAGGTTAGAGGCTGTATGAGATATTGGGGATTTTATTGATTTTTCACGGGCACTTAGTTATGAAAGTTAAGCTAATTTTGAATCATCGCTGCAGCTATTTGATTTTTTTAAGGGCTTGGTTGGTGGGGTCATCTTTGTTTCTTCAATTCATGCTACAAATGCATTGGTTGGTTGCGCAATTTTCTCTTGGCCTCCCATTCCACCTTCGTTGGATATCATGACTTGGCTCAAAGTGCACGGACAAATGGTTTTGCTGGTTGTTCAAGGGGTTGTGATGGCAGTTGCTATTGCGTTTGTGGAAGAATTACTTTTCAGGTCCTGGCTGCCCCAAGAAATTGCAGTTGATCTTGGATATTATCGTGGAGTTATCATATCTGGGTTTGCCTTTTCTTTACTTCAGAGGTCCGTTTTCTTGATCAAGTCATCTTTTGTCTATCCTACTTTTTGTGCATTATATTTTAAGTGTTACTAGACAGAGATATTTTAGCGAGGTTTATAAGCATGTCTGATTAAGTTCTTCGGTATGTTCAACTGATGGTGCTTACACGATAAGATTAGGATTGTAACGACGTGCTGGTTCAATTTTGAGTCCAAATGATATCTGTATTTTGGTGGGGGGTTTTCAGGTCTCCACAAGCAATACCAGGACTTTGGCTTTTATCGTTGGCTCTATCGGGTGCTCGACAGAGAAATGGAGGTAGTCTCTTGATCCCAATTGGGCTACGCACGGGGATGATAGCGTCCAATTTTGTCTTGCAAAAGGGTAAATTTTTAAGCTATGGGAGCAACTTCCCTCTTTGGTTAATTGGAACTCATCCATTCCAGCCATTTAGTGGGATAGTTGGTTTGTTGTTTTCGCTATCATTGGCGATGCTTCTCTACCCCACACAGGCCTCACAAAAAAGAGAAGCTCGGGACTGTTGAGTAGAAAATCTATTGGCTGATGGGTTTTTTTAATTCCCCGCCCCACCTACACTCGAGTGTTTCCTCTACTGTGAATTTAACACTTGATGGAAGAGGGAAAATGGTGATTGGAGGAGTCGTGTCATACGAAGCCTGGAGCCGCCTATCATATTGTGTGATTGAAGAGAAGAGACATATTTTAGAAATTACGAGATTTTTTATTTTTTTGTATATAGTAATACAGGGCATTAGGTCTGTACAGAGGGGTTCGATTTTTGTACACATCCAAGCATGTAGAGAGGAGGGTTCTTTTTTGGCCTTAGAGTACAGGGTTTACTCTCTTTTCAAGTTTTGCGAGTTATATCATTATGCACATGAGATGATGCAGGATCTTAGTTGTGTACAGTCTTGTTCTTTTCCCGTTGTGAACCCTCCACTCTAGTGGCCGTTATTTCAATATCTTTGTTTGACCAAAAAAAAAAAATCAATATCTTTTGGGGAACGACAACTCGTTCTCTCTTTGCCCAAACGAATTTTATCTCTCTCCTCTCTCATTCAAGTTATTCTTCTTCACCCACTCAATGTGAAATACCAGTTATTTCTTACATGTTCCTGGGATAATGGAATATATCATTTTGGTCTTATTTATAAATCCATTTTGACTGAAAAATTTGATCCTAGTTATAAGTCTATTTTTATTTAATAAATGAGATTGGACAATTTTACCCATATTAATTGTACTCATGAAGATAGAGAGAAA
This sequence comes from Acacia acuminata, assembly GCA_019022655.1. Taxonomy (NCBI): domain Eukaryota; kingdom Viridiplantae; phylum Streptophyta; class Magnoliopsida; order Fabales; family Fabaceae; genus Acacia; species Acacia acuminata. The sequence continues at coordinate 389,829 of JAFJYI010000071.1, forward strand.
AAAAATAGTTGAAAAATACTCAATCATACATGAGGGCAGATTGAAAATTTACTCCATAATCATTAAGTTAACTACCTCTCATTGGTATGTGAGATTTGGTCAAAATGGATTTATAAATAGGACTAGAGTGGTAAATATATAAGTTTAGATATTTTACCTTCCATATATACTCGATCATTGATCAAAGACAAAGGATCACCTCCTTTAGAAAGAGAATGCAAGTTCAAATGGATTTGGCTTTGGTGCTTTGCACCATTTCGTCTGCTGCATCCGCTGCAGCGCCTTGCACACACTGATCCCTTTTTAAAAAAAAAAAAAAATTCAAGCACTGTTGGATAGTAAAAAAGATAATTCGAGGATCTTGAGTGATCTTGAACAAATCCTTCATGATCTTGAAAAATTATTTTATAATCTTTAAAAATAGACTGATACTTAAAGGATACTAACTGGTACTCAAAAAAATTATTTTAGGATCTTAAAAAATAGCCTAAAGCATATTTTTAGTAGCAGTCAGTACCTGAATTATTTTTTTAAGATCCTAAAATAATTTTTTTAAATACCAATCATTATTTTGAAGTATCCTTTAATTACCAGTCTGTACCCTGAAATATTTTCTGAAGATCCTAAAATAATTTTTTCAAGATCATGAAGGATTTTTTTCAGTATCACCCAGCAGTACTTGAATTATTTTTTTTTTAAAAAAAAAAAAAAGGAATAGTTTGTGCAAAAAAAGGAATAGTGTGTGCAAGGCGCTGCAGTGGACGAAATGGTGTAAAGCATCAAAGCCAAATCCAGTTCAAATTCCAGAAAATCCCGCTTATTGAGAGAGGCGAGCGAAAGCCTTTTATGATAAAATAAAGTAATACCGGACTCGATATTTAAAACAAGTGACATTTAACTCAATAATAAAGTCAAACCGAATAGTACTCTCCTAATTCGTAACATAAAATTTATTCATCTAATTTAATTAAAGGGTTAATGAGTAAAAATATACATATATTAGCATCAAACACTAAGTGTTTTTTCTAAGTGTAAAAGACCATGTGATTATAAATTAGGTGCAAAAATACCGGTTAACTGTTAAGTTTGATTTTTTTGTTGACTCGACGGTGATGTAGCTTTCAAAGAGTAAAAATATACATGTGATTTGGCCAAAAGAGCGTCCAACATCAAATGCTTTTTTTTATGTGTGAAAATATTGTTTGATCGTTAGTTTGACTTTTTTTATCTTTTTACTACTGATCAAGTATCTTGAAGTATTTTTTAGTATCTGTCAATATCATGAAATATTATTTGAAAATCTTAAACTAATTTTTCAAGATCATAAAGTATTTTTTTTTAGTACCAGTCAATATCCTTATGTATTTTTTTTAGCACCATTCAGTACCCTGAAATATTTTTCGTAAGATCAGAAAGTATTTTTCAGTACTAGTCAGTATTCTGAAGTATCTTTTTAGTACAATTAGTATCCTGAAGCATTTTTTAATACCAGTCAATACCCTAAAGTATCTTTTTAGTATCAATTTCAAGTATCTTAAAATATTTTTTAGTATCAATCAAGACCCGAAATATCTTTTGAAGATCCTAAAATGATTTTTCAAGATCATGGAGTATTTTTTCAGTACTTGTTAGTATCCTGAAGTATTTTTTAGTACTGTCAAGATTATCTTGCAATATTTTTATGTATTATTTAGTACACTGAAATATTTTTTTCAAAATCATAAACTAATTTTTCAATATCATAAAGCATTTTTTCAGTACTAGTCAGCATTTTGAAGTATTTTTTTAGTTCTAGTTAGCATATTGAAATATTTTTTTCAAGATCCTATATTTTCAGGGTATTGACAAGTACTATTTTTTTCCACAAAAAAGTCAAACTAACGAATATCGTTTAGGATTTTTTTCAAGATCCTAAATGATACTCGTGCACCTAAAAAAATATTTGGTGTTGTGCGGTCTTTTGGACAAACCAAATGTATATTTTTGCATCTAAAAGCCACATCATCATCCAATTAGCCAAAAAGTCAAACTTAACAGTGAAACAGTATTTTTTGCACCTAATTCGTAATCACGTAGTCACTTTTACGCCTAATAATAGCACTTGGTGTTAGACGCTCATCTAGAAAAAGTATATATACATTTTTACCTTAGTTATATGATATATATTTTCTAAAACATCGTAGTAATTCTCCCAACTCCTCCAAATAGATTTTATATTTAAGAAGAGGGAGTAATTAATAATCAATCATTTTCTGGCAAGAAAAATTAATTTTGCATTCTCTGGTCATACAGGATTATAATATTTGCTGTACTTGCTTAATCCCTTTGTTAATGTTTGCATAGGCTTTACTAAACTTCTAATTTGAATTTGTATCTTTTATTTGTAACTTGTCTTTTCTGTGCATCCCACGCCAGCGCACCAACACATGATTCGGTCAATTAAGTGAACACTGAAGGAATTGTTCGCCAATTGTGTGTCTATACTCTATAGTCCCTCCCCTTATGATTATCGTTCTATGCACACTGAAGGAATTACATACATCGGATTTATACTTCAACATAAAGCAAATACAATTTCTTGAAACCAACTTGGGTTGCGAATATGTAATTCACGCAAAGAATGCACAACACGGCTTTAAACTTAACTGACCAAATACATATTTAATAAAATAAAATAAAAAATCCAATCACTCCAATTCTTCCGAGCATAAAAAATCATTCCAATTCTAGGGAGAACAAAATACTTTTTTTTTTCTCTTATGACCAAATCAAAATCAAAGACCCTGTCCAAAATGAGCAAAGCCGGATCCTTTATCTCCTTAGCTTTCTGGTTCACTCTTCCACTGCGAGGGGCACAGACTCGGCCTGCAAGTCGCAGCAAATAATAAAGCAAGAATGCACGGGCAACGAAGTTCGGGGAGAGAGGGGAGAGAGAGAGGAATTTCATACCAATTTGCGGTACTTGAGGGCGTAAAACATCTCCAGATAGCGGCGGCTCTCACGGCGGTCAAGTTTGGACACATGCTTCCAGAAGCCATACACACCGGTGAGAGTCAGAAGCCTCTCCGAGTAGATCTGCCATGTGTACCTGTTCCCACCAAAAACCAAAACCTCAATTACGATCACATCATCCATTAAAACACGCACATCAGCAGAGCAGGACCAAATTTGCTTACTTCTCCTGAATACGTTTGAGTCCTCCCTGGGAAATCTTGTCCCAGTGGCTAGGATCGGCCTTGCATTTGTCAAAGAATTCCACGAGCGTGTCGGCAGCACGATCCCCGTGGTATGGGTCAATGTGGTATCCAGATCTGCCGTGAACTATGATCTCCGCCGGACCACCATTGCATGTGGCGAATGTGGGCAATCCACAGGTCATGGCCTCCACAACAGTCAGCCCGAATGCTTCATACAGAGCAGGCTGCACAAATGCTCCCTTTGTGTCACAAATCACTCGGTACAGCTCTCCGTTCCTCACCCTGTTCATCTGCGACGAAATCCATCTGAACTGCCCGTTCAACTTGTAGGTATCGATGAGCCCATACATCTTCTTCATCTCCGCTTTCTCTTCCAAGTCCTTCGACTCCTTTCTCCTGTCTCCAGCCACCACCACCAGGTTCACCAGCTCACGCAGCCTTGCGTTCTTACCGTACCACTCAACAAGTCCCGTTATGTTCTTCACACGGTCCAATCTTGCCATGGTGAAGATTATTGGCTTGCTTCGGTCTTTCAATACGCATCTGTCACAAAAATAAAATATAATTAAATGCTTTTACATGCAATCAATTATGTGCAATTATGAGAGGCAGAGAAACTAACATGTGCTCCTCATTTTCGACTGAGGAGTAAAGAAGCTCCTCAATCTCGGGGTGGAAATTTCTCAGCCTATGCTCTGCTTCTGTGTAGGGGAAGTAGATGCTCATATCTGCTCCGGGAGACACAATGTTGAACTTTGGATCAAACACGTCAATACCGTGAACAACACGGTAGAGACCAGGAAGGGTAAATGAAGTGTGACTCTCGTACTGTCCCACAGTATCCTTGCTGTAAATGCAAATGCAGATGACACAAGAATTTCAGCGGCCACTTCAATAAAAAAAATTTATACACGTGCAAACGTAGGGTATTAGCTGTGAGGAATAGATCACCTTCCAGCAATCTCTTGGAAGGTACTGGTGATGATAAAGTCTGTGTGGTTCATTGCAAAAAGATCGGCTGTAAATTGACAAGAGAAGTGATATTTGTCTTCAAATTTTTTCCAGTATATGTCGGAGTCAGGATATTTGGTCTTCTCAAGTGCGTGTGCAATGGTACACTGCAATAGAGCACTCAAGGTGATTGATATATAACTTTGGCCACTGGATTCCAAATGCCATAGTCAACAAAAAGTAACAAGCACACAAACCTGAGTTACGCCCAATTTATGCGCTAACAAAGAGGCAACGATGTTTCCATCACTGTAGTTTCCAATAATGAGATCAGGCTTGCCCTTCAACTCTTTGGTGATTTCATGAGCAACATCCTAAAAGCATGGGTGCAGGTCAAATAAAGCCAGGTGGAAGGCCAAAAAATTCTCCAACTCAGTCCAAGAACAGCTATTACCTCCGTGTAAGTTTCTAGGTAGGGCCAGACTTCGAATCTTGAGATCCAATTGCGAACAATCCCTTTCTCTGATCTAAAGGGAACTCGAAGAATATTAGAATGCTCCGTTCCATACACTTTCTCTATGCGCTGGCCACAAGTAGTTCCAACTGCATCTGGGAGTAGACGGGTGATCTGCATTCATCACCATCAGTTAGACAAATGTATATGATAACCAATCAATTCACATGAATGAGAGACGGACATACAATGAGAATTTGAGGGGTAATATCTAGGCCTTGTTGCTTGATGCGAAGAAGCATCTCATTCTCCAAAGCACGAACTTGATCCAAGATGTACACGACCTGGAAGGCAAAACACGGGATCAGCAACATAGTGTGGAAGAAAGGGAAAGCAGGAGCGTGTTGTTATTCAACTAACCTGGCCACCAGTATCAGGGTAACCCAAGACATTATCTTGTGCAAAATAACCATGGGGAGTAAGGATGACAACATTGAAGACCATGGGAATTCTGCCGAGGAATTTCTCGAGGGTGCAGGGGTCAGGTGCCTCCAGAAGATCCAACAGAAGTTGAATCATCTCAAGGACACGCCCTGCTGTGTCACCCCACCCTCTCTCCAAACCAGTTTCCCGGAATTTGTGTTCAAATTCTGAGTAGGGTGTTTCAGGAGCAAGAGTGCCCAGATATTCCTCTGCTTTCCTCAGAACATGTTGCAGAGAATTCAGGTTTTGTATTCTATCATTCAGCATCATAGTCTGCCCGAGTTTAAAGCTTTTATTCGTTAGAAGACGGACGAATACCAGTTTAGAGTGAGAAATATGGGTCTGCTCGCCATACCTTTCCCTTGTAGCTGTGGAGCCTGAGAAATTCCAGGAGCGGCTGCATGCTCTCCTTGTCATGGAAGAGTTTTGCAGAAAGGTGGCGGTTGAGAAACTCCACGCCATTCCCAATTGACTTGTTGAGTGTTGGCGGTGGAAATGATGCGTTAAAGGGTTCAAAGTCCAACTCCAGCACAAAGTTTCCGCTGGCACTGCGTTAAGGGTGAAAAATAGTTATCCCAACAGAAATAACAAATACCATTGACAAAAATCAAAGTTTTACCTTCCATCAACAAGCTCTTCTTTGAACTGCAGATACTCAGCGGCACGCAATTCCTCAACAACAAGAGCGTGCAAATTCACTCGCAGGTACTCCCAAACACCAGGCCTTGGACGAACGGCCAGAGCAACCCATGGAGGTAGAACTATAGCTTCCTACAGCGAAGAAATCAATTCGATCGAGACTGATTAAGTAAAGATAATCCGAAACCGGTTACATTTTGTGTAACAGCATTATTGACTGATGTGAAATCTTGACCTGGGTAGATCGCAGAACTTCTCCAAAGGCCCCATCAGTTAGTTTCTGCCTCTTCTCTTCAGGGATGGCTTCGAACTCAGCAACGACCTGATGGTGTTGCAGAATTCCCTTGCCCTTGGCTTCAATCCTTAACCACCACATGCGTATTTTCAAATACTTAATCAGTAGAATTTCTTGCAGCTCATACAGAATACATAGATGTTTTAACCATAACGACAAAAACGCTATGACTAATGTTTGAGAAAACACTATACATAATTTATTTTTTAAAGAAAAAATGATGTTGTTACCTAGACAAAAGGGTCAGAATTTCATTACTGTGAGCTTTGAAAGTTTCATCAAGCCTCTCGCGGAGAGTGTGGACGTGGGTCAAATGCTCGGTGGCCATTACTCAGCTGCAACAATAAAAGTAATGTGAGAAACAGATCTAGATAATCCAGAGTTAGTCACCCCAAGAAAAGGAGGAGGTTAGTCACCAAAAAGTCAAAAGTCGAAACCTATACAATGTGAATTTCTTTTTCCTCAAGACCTACCCACTATCACCAACCACCTCAAACGTATCATTTTAGAAGGCTGTAGATTTTATTCTCCCGGTCAATCCAGGATTTATTTGTTAAACAGTGGAGTCCTGGAGGATAATAGTTGCAAGATGCAGTTTCATTTGGAAGCATACCCAAGTGCATCTATTATAGCATCAATAGTAATCAAAGCGCAAGCCAGTAATAAAGTATCGGATCTTCGGTTTAAAATTATATAGATAATGGAAGGCGTAAATCACTTAAATAGTTAAATAACAAGCAAGCTTCAGCAGATTCTTCACCCAAAGACATTTTGTCTATAATGAGAAGTATATTGATCTAGAGCAGATTTAGGAGGGAGAGTAGCGCAAAGTTGTGATCTTTTAACCAGAAAAATATGCACTTTAGTCCAGAAAGATGTTGGAGTGAATTAAACAACCCAGCAGAGCCTCGTTCCATAAACACAGTTAAAAGTTGGTAAGCAACATGAATCCAAAATTCAAGTCCAGACACTGTGATCGAGTGGTGACGACACAATGAGGTGGCAGAAAGCCATATGTTTCTGACTGAAAGTTGCCATAGCGGCGTTAAGCACAGAGAAGAAATAGTGAAGAAAAGTATGCGAGCAGAGCAGGAAAGAAAAAAGAGGGGTAGGCCTGGAAGATTAAAAAAGAAAAGAAAAGAAAAGAAATAGTACCTAGAGAATCAGATGAGAATAAACGCAAAATAGAGATGGGGAAGGAGAAGAAGTGAATGAATGGATGAAAATAGGGGCAATGGGTGGGGAATTTATAGAGACTGGGAGCACCAAACCAAACAGGAGCGAAAGAGATTCCCCGCAGGTAAAAATAAAATACTCTACATTTTTCTTCTTTCTCTTTCTGTCTTCTTCAGCTGACAGGATTTTTTTGGTGATTGCGGAGCGTAAAATTAGTTTGAGAGGAGTATAATTTAATTCACTTTATGTCTGGTGGGGGCAAAAAAAAAAAAAAAAAAAACACTTGATGGAAAGAAAATAAATGCGGCATTGGCGTGCTAGAAAATCAAGGGGTTGCCCGATATTAGCATATATTTTTTCTGATCAAGAAAAGTATAGAAATTTTGTTTATAAGATTTAAGTGTAAAATAGTGTAGCAGTAAATTAAACTTTAATTTGGCGGCCAATGTCGCAAAGGAATGAATATAATGGGGTGGGGAAAACAGGATTATAAGAGTTAACATTTAAATGGTAGACATTAGAGCTTTTTTAAACTTATTACCAAATCATTATAATAAAAAATTATATTTGGGAGAGAGAAAGACCAAGGAAGCAAAATATTTATTAATAGGGTTTAATTTTTCTATTTTTACTGTAGAAATATTTTTTCTATCACACTCACATAAAAGTGGGTGGATACCACTAATATTTTCTATCTCTTCTCTTTATAATAGGATCCACCTACTTTTATGTGAGTATATTGAGAAAAAAATATTTCTACAAGGTAAAAATAGAAACATTAAACCCTTATTAATAAATATCTTAAAAGTTATAATTATTTATAAGGATGAAAATTAAAATATAAATTTTTAAGTACGAAATTAATTTCCCTAACCCATATTAACTATTTGACCATTAGGTATTAAATTTGATAATATTTCCATGTATGTTGATTAAAAAAATTTATAAGTAATTCAATATTGTTATAATATTTTCCTTTGTACACATGAGATTATCTTAAAAGTTACTCGAACTTAAAATAACCTTTAAAATCCTGTCTCGTTCTAAATTTTGATTATTTTTAAAAACTTAATAAATTACAAAAAGAAAAATCTTATAAGCTTAAACAAACTAGATGCAATTAAACAGAATTTTATAAAAATGGAAAATACTAAAAATTAAACTTTTTAAACAAGAAATTCCAAAATAAATTGTCATCAGTCAACATCACGGGAATCTCAATATCTTAAAAAACAGATAATTTAATTTAAGGATGCAATTGAGGGAATAAGCAACTTATGTATGATGTATTGATTTTGGATGTACGGACCTATTTGTCAAACCATGAACCATGGTTTTAAAATCATGTTAGGGTTGGTTCATAGCTTTGAATGTCGCCGATATAAAGACATTATTGGTGGATGGACTGTAAATTCCTTTGCAAATATTCTTTAGGTTAAGATTTGTCTTGATCCTAGTGAGCCCCAGAGCCAACCCACCTGAACTTTTCTTAAAAGAAAACGTTTTTTTATAAGTTAAGGTATAACTTCTCTTAAATACTTACTTACCACATAAATCATGTAAAAAAGTATTTGTAAAAACCTAAAATAAACCGAAAGGGAATGATGAATTAAGCCGGGAGAGGAGGGCAGTAGGGCTACTGTGCAGATAATATAAAAAAGAGGAGTGAAGAGCAAGGTGCAGGCCCATGGGAAATTAAATAATGGAAGAAGCTAGGTACCAACCAATAAAGACGTTATGCCACATTCTGAGGTGGCGCCACCTCAGGAATTTGCAAACAGGGAAAATCTCACTTTTATCTTAGAGATCATAAAAAATATCAAAACAGGCCTAATTTTTATTCCTCTAAAAAACACACTAACAGTATAGAATCTCCTATCAAAAAAGCATTTAGAGACTTCATGAACATAAATTGGTTTGTCAATACTCAATAATTACTTTATGACTTATCATTATACTCACATAAAATTATCAATAAAAGATATTTAATTAATATAGATGAGATTGTCAATAATCACTTTATATATTGTCTAAATATTGACACACATTTTGTTAATGGAAGCTGATTTAGTTAATATAGAAGATATTGTCAATCATCATTTTGTGACTTATCAACATAATTATATATATTTATCAACATAAGCTGTTTTAGTTAGCATATATATGAGGATTGTCAATAGTGGTTCTATGACTTATCAATATAATCACGTATATTTGTTAATAAAGTCAAATTCACATTTAAAATATCTCTCTAGGAGATCCCTGAAGACTTTTTTTTTTTTTTAATAAAGAATTTTACACTAAAACTTTTTTTGTAATTATTTGTTGTGTTTAGGGCCTGAATGACATTTTCCCTTGAATATAATAGGGAAGTAAAATAGAAGGTGAGAGGGAGTGGGGTTGTGTGGGGAAGTGGAGGGAGGCTGTTATTTTGAGGAAAGACTCCTTGTTGATTGAGCCCAACCTCGCTGTGGTTGTGGTTCCTTTGTTCTTTTGTCTCTCGATCTGTGTCTGTCTGGTACGCACAGTGCTGCTGCCTACTTTTTATGTTAGCATTGTCTTATGGGAGTAATTAAATTAAATATGTATGGGAGTAATTAAATTAAAATATGGGGGGCGTTTTCACATTGCACCAATGCACCCCCACTATTTCACGTCCTCTCTCTTTCTCTCTGTGCTTTGTTGTTGGGGCCCGCTTGCATCCATCAGGGTCCCAATAATACATTCGTGACGTGGGAAAAGCGAAACGTCACCACCAAGTGAATATATGGTGGGGATGGAGAGAGAAAAATATCACGTGCTAAAACGGGGTTGTTAAAATCACGTGCTAGCATCTTCTTCCTTACATTTATGATTTATGTGTGCTGACTCACAGCTCTCGCCCATATTCTCTTGGATTTGTGGTTATATTGTGGGACTTGGCTTGTGTCTTTTTTTTTTTTTCCGCTCCCATTCTTTATCTTCTTTATGATCATTGGATCAAGATCTAATGATCCACATTTATCTTATTAATATTTTTTTCCTCTTATAAAAGGAGGAGAGAGAAGGATGAGAAGGAAATGGAAAGGATGATGGGAATGAAACATTAAATGTGGATCATTGGATATTGATACAATGGTCATAAAGGGGGTAAAGGATGGGAGCGGACGGGAAAAGAAAAGGACACAAGCCAAGTCTTATATTGTGTGGATTTGGCTTACCTCCTCTACGCTAACCGTCCATTTGCCATCCTCTACTTTTAAAATTTTTAGTTTTAGTTTTTGACATAAAACACACACACACCTGGTTCTTTAAAAATAAAAAATAAAAAAATAGGACAATTTGTGAGATAGTAAAATGATAATTCAAAATACTAAATGGTACCAAAAAAATTTTCATGATCTTGAAAAATTATTTCAAGGTATCTTAAAAAAAATATTTCGCAGTCTCGATTTGGTACCAAAAAAAGTCTTATTTAGTCTTTGAAAAAATAATCCATGATCTTAAAAAATTAGTTTAGGATCTTGAAAAAATATTCTAAATTATATTTTTAGTAGCATTCAAGTACCTAAAATATTTTTTTTAAGATCCTAAAATAATTTTTTAAGATCATAAATTATTTTTTTTGATCAATGGTCGATAGATCTTTTTAGTACCAATAAGTACCATAAAATATTTTTTCAAGATATTGAAACAATTTTTCAAGATCATGAAGAATTTTTTGGTACTATTGAATCATGAATTATCTTTTTACTACCTGCTAGTGTCCTTTTTTTTTTTTTTTTTTTTTTTAAGGACCAAGTGTGTGTGTGTTATATGTCAAAAACGACAGTGTTTAAAAGTAGAGAACGAAAGCGAACGGTTAGTGCAGAGGAGGTAAGCCAAATCCATATTGTGTACCCTCATTTTATTTATAATTTTTTTGATTAATTTTTTTGATTATATTTATAAATCTTCTTTTAAGTAGTAAATAAGATTATGAAAATTTTCCTATAACAATTGTACTAATGAAAATATAGAAAGAAGAAAGAGCTAAAAGATAATCATTCATAAATGAGGATAAAGTTAAAAATTTATCCCATAATCATTGAGCTAATTACCTCTTTTTGATTTATACTCTCTCTGGTCCTAATTATAGGAGCTATTTACCGAATTTGAAGGGATTAAGGAAGCGAAATTAAATTAGTTAATTATATATATTTTCCTAAAATACCCTTACCCAAGTTTATTTAATACAAATACATCTCTCAAAGATAGAACTAAGTAATACTCATTGAACAGATCAATCCTTTTGCATAATATTTTATTTTCTACTTTTATGTTCGCTTCCCCAATGCGATTTTCTTTGATACGGTTCTATATGTTTGATTAATCTTCTCATGACAACGGTCGATATTAATTCGAAATGGTCCCGTCAACAACGTTAACATATATATATATATATAGTCTTAAAGGAATATTAAAATTATTTTATTTAAAAATAAAAAATAAAGTAGAATATATCACTTGATAGAATATAAGCGTGTTGTTAAATTAATTTTGCGGAAAAAGTATTAGTAGGGGTGATATGGGAAAAATATGACAAAAATTGCTCAAAATTATTTTATATAAAAAGTATAATTTAGGTGTATATGACATTAATGAGTTCCAAACATTATTTACTTTATAAAATATATAGGTGTATTATTTAATTATTATTGAGAAAGTATAAATAAGGGTATTATAGGAAAAAAATTAACAAAAGTTAAAATTTGATCTTATAATTAGAACCAAAACCAATTTCAAAATTTACTCCTATAATTAAACCAGAAAGAATATGATTTAGTTAAAAGGGATTTAAAAATAGAATCTGAGTGATATGTGAGTAGGAGTATAATCTGACATTTATAATACATTTTTAAATTAAAGTGCACGAGTAATGGCATGGAATGAGCAATATAATACATGTAGATGAAGGATACCATCATGAAAAAGCAATGCGTGCAGATGAAGACAGATTGTTAAGTAATTAAAATATTTGTGGGGGTGGAAAGGAGTAATTTGTGGGAACATGGACTTGTCTTGCACTGCAAGCATGCATGTCCCTGTTTTCTGTTAGGGGTTGAGTCGGATTAATTAGATTGGATGCCTGACCCACCCCCCATTTGACACAGAAAACAAGTCACACATAATTTCACCACACCCCACGCCACCTGCTTCCCGGGCTCGATTGTCACATCCTTAGGCCCATTCAACTCTTGCTCCGAGCCCATTCATTGCCCTCCTAATATTATGGAAATCAACGTCTTCACTAAACCCTCTCTCCACTTAATTTATCATCTATTTGATTACGCTTTAATTGTTAAGATTTTATAATGTTTTAAAAAATTTATTGTAGTATGAAATATTAAATGATAATAGCATTTTTACCGAATAAATTTGAACAATTAAAAGTCAATCTAATAATATATAATTAAGTGGGTGGAAGCATTGTCATAAAAAACAAGTATAAAAACTTAGCTTTTTATGGGAGCCATACGTGTTAAAAGACAAGTAAAAACTGGTAAAAATTCTAGGTGAAAAAGTAAGTTTTTACCTTTTTTAATGAATAAGGTTGGAAAGACATAGACAATTTAGATATTGATGCCTATAATGAGGAAATCTTGATTGAAGTTGAAGTAAGAGCTATAGATGGTTTTGATTTGAACATTGTGAGTTTTACAAATGAACTAGTTATAAGAGTAAGAGGAAAGGATATTGAGGACATGCAACTAATACAAGATAATGCGTCTCTTTTGAATCAATTGATATAATCTAGAAATTGTTAAACTAAATCTTTAATGTTTTGGAACTTGGTTGTAGGAGTTGTTAAATTTTTTTAATGTGTTTTTGGACTTGTGCATTATATAATTATGTGTTTTATATCTTTTAAATATAAATTTGTACATTAAATTTTGAGTAGTAATTTATGTTTTTTTAAAAAAGATAAATAAGTTATACAAATTGTTAAAGATGAACACGGGAGGAAGGAGAGAAGGAAAGAAGGGGCTAATAGATGATGAGGTGGATAGGAGGGGTGTAACATCCTAATTTTTAATTTTAGGATTTAAGTATAATTATGAAATTAATTATTGGAATTTAAGACATATTTCCCATAAAATTCAAGACAAATAAATTAAGTAAGGAATAATTTTTTACATAAATATTTTATAGATAATATTTTAAGGCTTAAAGAAATTTAATTGAGGAAAGAATAAAGACAAAGAATATTTACAAGGAATAAATTATGGCCTAATAATAGGAAGAAGAGGAAAATAAGGTATTGGTTAGTATGTGTTGAATTATATATATTCTTCATTACCCATTATTCCCACGTGGCATGTGCAAGTCACATGATTTTATATAATACTCATTCATTTCTTTCTTTATTCTTTTTCTTTATTCTTCTTCCTGTCATGCACGTGAGCAAATCAGCCCAGTATAATACCCCTTCTCATTTTGTTCATCATCCAATTCATTTGATTCATCTCGGCCCAACATGGTAGCAGTAGAAAATAACCATTAATTTGCCCAGCCCATGATTTCACTCACCCCCAAACCATCCACACCACAGCAAACAAGGATTTATCTTTGAGCCATACACGAAAATAAAAAAACACAGAGACGGGTCAAACACAAAAGAAAATGAGATCAAGATTTCGGCGCAGCAGAGACAGACGGCCATACCCCTCCATTTTCTTAAGCCAAATGCCAATATCCATTGTTCATCTCCACCTCAGACCGTTGGTTTTTTTATCTCGAACAAGACCCTTAGTATATTATTTTATAACCATGGTTCTGCATTTTTCATTCACCCACTTCCTCCAGCCAAGTGAGACCGAGAAGGAGAAAGGAGAGACGTGAAGAGAGAAGAGAGAGAGAGAGGACTCAACGGCTATTTTTACTCTGTTTTAAACCCCTATATATAGGTAAACCGTGGGAGTTGGCTGTCATATTTTCTTTATATATGTGTTGTGTCTGCGTTTAACTGGAGAAGAAAACAAATAAGCATATGTATATATATGTTGCCATAAGTGAGAAGAATGAAAACAAGGGCTGTTTTGTTTAATATATATATATATATATATATATGTATGCAATGACGGACCCGGGATTTTAGGTTTGTGGGTGCACAATTAGTGGTGGAATGCGGGGGTTTGGGGGCAGCGCCCCCGAAAATTTTTTTTAAGGAAAGTTTTAAACGCATTAAAAAAAAAAATATAAACAATAAAAGAAAAGAAAACTTAACATAGAAAAATAATAATCAAGAATCAACTAACCTTTACATCAGAAAGATTACAAAAGCATTCTTCGATTCTTCATTCCTTGAAAATATTGCATTATATCTTCATCAGCAATCGTATCAAATATATCACGTTCAACATAAGTTAGCATGCACGAGTTAAACCAATCATCACTCATCCGGTTGCGCAACTTATCTTTAACAATAGTCATTGCGAAAAAACCCGCTCAACACTTGCGGTTGCTGGGTAGAACAAGTGCCAACTTTATCAACAAATAGACCGGTGGATAAACAATATCCTTTCCCTTCTCAACCATCTTCAAAGCAAGGTCATAAATTGTTTGCAAATTGCCAAAATTAGAATCAACTCTCACATCAACAATAAAATTATCGAGACTTGAGGATTTAAAAGGAATATCGCAAGCTCATCAAACTCCAAAGGATAAAATCTAGCAAACTCAATCAACTTTTCTTTGTTAAAATTAGCAAATGAATCACGAGGATTAAGACAACTCAAACATTTAAGCAACTTGGTATTGACATTATCAAATCAATCATTCAACTCTTGAATCGAGTATCAATCATCGTATTAAATAACTCCACCTTAAAGTAGTGGAAGAATGTGAATGATTCCAATCTCCGTCTCGATCTCCCTTTAGGACAATAAACATCATTCATATTTAGAATGTCAATATCATATTTATTGGCAAAAATGTTCGTTTCTTGAAGCAATTCATCAAAACCATTATCTCTCACCTCTTGTAAACGACACTTGACTACCTTCACTAAACCAATTGCATTTAAAAGGTCTTGATCTTTTCTTTGTAGTGCTTGTGACAACTCATAAGAAATCCCCAAGATAAATTTCATAAGATGCAACAAGAATGCAAATTCAAAATCCTCCATGGCATACAAAATGCAACCTGCATCGGTTCTTGCAGTATCATTTTTCGGCTCGTCTTCAATAAAGTTCATCAAGGAAATTTGTTACGGACCGTTAATAAGGCCCAATGCCACAAAGGCCCAATGGTGGGTACATCCAGTATAACCGTCCGCCTATTCTCCAGGAAGAATGGATGACCTGGAAGTATAGCTTAGTGGGCGCACTCATGTGACCGTTGCTATACGGGCGCCCCCCACCAAGTCAGCATGATGATCGTGATCACCATCACAGTGGCTTCTATAAATACAGGGGCAAGTTAACCAGGTTCTACGTTCTAACTCAGACCTATTACTTTCAGTTACACTGTGCACACACCTCACCCCCAATATTGTGTACAGTGATCCCAACCTCCTCCGGATATCTCCCCATTAGATATCTCGGAGCGAGACCTTTGATCCCAACATCAAAGTACCGGTCCTAGATCGACGATAACGTTCTATACCGAACAAAATTATTGGAGAAAATAATGAGATAACACTTGTAACCGTACCAAAATGGGAACCCCAACGAGTGTCTCGTGTCGCTTTAAGGTTGTCTCTTGATTTAAACCTTTTCGTCGGTATTTCACCACTAGCAATTCTTTCAAGTATCACCTCATCGATTCATTTGAAGAATTTCCTTCCGCTTGCATGAACCCCCACAACAAAGTAGCCATCTTTTGAAGCATGTCAAAAAATTCTTGAATCTTCTTGTGATGTTTTGCAACCTTCACAAGTGCCAATTATGTGATGAGCAAAACAATGAATGTAGAATGCGGATTTGTTGTCTTCCAAAATCAAACTCTTAAGCCCTTTGAATTCACCTCGCATATTACCAGCACCATCATAGCCTTTCAAAGTGCAACTTGCAATAAATAACTCCCTCAAAAGAATTGTAGTTGCTAAGCTGCAAAATACATTGATCAGTTGGTAAAGTTCCAAACAATGAAGAATTTCGGAAGATTAAACAAGAAATAGAACTAAATAATACTCCCAATGAGGAGTATCTATTTGGACCAAGAAGGAAAGTGAAACAGATACGTGAGCGAGTACAAAGAATGGGACATAAATATGATCAACATATATATATATACCGGGGCATCTGTTTCTTGGATTTTTATGAAACAATCAAGTAAAGAAGGAAGCGAGAATAAGAATTGGATCAACTTGATGATCATCTTCTTTTTTTTCGTTTTTTTTTTCGATTTGGTAAACTTGGCAGCCCTAAACTTACACCACCATTAAAGAATATACAACTAAAGAGTCAAGATAAATTACAAAACTATAATAATATGTCTACGCAATATATACAACAAAGCAACTTTAAAGAGAACTCGGAACCAACAAAATATGGTATCATAACATCGAGCAATAAAGAAGGAAGTAAAGACCAGGAACGAGCAACAACAAAGCTAAATCAACTAACATGTGACTTTCTTAAGCACTTGGAGTCGATGCATAAACTCACATCCAAAACTAACATGTCAATATGCATCAAAAAATGCGGGACATGATTTAGCAACAAGCGCAAACTATCATAATTAAGAAGCAACTTTGACTTTGAGTACATCCACGACATCAACCTCAAAGCCAAAGGAAAAAAAAAACAACCAAAAGCTGAATCTTGTATATGACTTGTGAAAAATCGGATTCATCCATAGCAAGCAAGCAGAATAAGAATTGCAATACCTCTGTCTAATATATTTATAATGAGCTATCAGCAATATGACAGACATACTTTCAATATATTTATAATAAGAATTTCAATTCTATCTTCATACTTTTCATATACCAGTGGCACTATCAGCAATATGACGAGACACTATACCAAAGAAAAGCAAACGGAAAAGCATGTTAGAACGACATATATGTTTAGACATGCACAAATAGGAAATTTGATGGCTTAAAGAGTCATTCCAAAGCACTTCAAAATTTGAAATACATCTAGAATGCAAACCCACATGTACGAGATCAATGATAGCCACAAAAGGCGAGTCGATTTCACGAAACAAAATAATGGGAAGCAAAATCCAATCAAAGATTAAAATCCCAATTGTATGTTGGTACTCCACGGACAAAAACTCCAATCGAAGCACCGGTAATTCAACAAGGGAAAATCGAGAAAATCGAATCATAATGCAATGCAATAAGATTTAGAGTTGAGAAAGGTTTATTCCACAAGTCTTACCGGAAGGAACAGGTGAAAGAGATGAAATTGGAGAAGAAGAGAGGGAAGGAATTGAGGAGACGAGAGAGGACGAGGGAGCAGCTTCAGCCTTCAGCGACGGCGGACGAGGAACGAGCCTGAGCGACGACGGAGGAGGACGAGGCAGAGAGCGTCGGGACGGAGGGGGCAAATGTCGGGATTAGGTATTAGGGAGAGACAGAGAGAAGGCGAGGAAGGCGATGGAAATTGGGGGATTAGGTATTAGGGAGAGGAAGGAAGAGAGAAGGCGTGGGAAATTGGGGAAAAAAAAGAGAGAAAGGGAAATCTCGGTGTTCGAACCGTTGACACGAGGATAAGAGAGTAAAACCTTTACCATCTGTTCCACCCACACATTCTCTTATAAATTTCTTGCAAATTATATATATTTTGTGTCTGCACTCGCCCACGGTGGCACTAGTATAGGTCCGTCCCCGTATGTATGTATATTTGCATTTGGAAAATAAATAAATGAAGGGAAAATTCTTGTTGTCGTTTATGCTTGCTAATTTGTTTTAAAAACCAAAGCTTTTGTTTATACATTAATATTTATTTTAAACTTCTAATCTAAAGTATTGATGTCGTATCTAATGTTAGAATAGCCTCGAGAGTTTTAAAATAATTGTAAATAATAATAATAATAATTAGTACATGATAATAATAATAATGATAATAATAAAATAAATATTGTTATTATTATTAGTAAAAAAGGGGAGTTATTAATAAATAAGAGAGTGTTATTATTAATTAATAATAAATCAAAAAGGGTATTATTAATAAGTAATAAAATGGAAAGAGAATTAATAGCTTCAATGGTTTCCCTAATTTTTATGTCCCGTCATAATTTGCCCACTTCAAGCATTTCAAATATATTAAAATTTGTATATTTTAAGTCATATGAAATTATAAGTTGTAATTGTGATAATGTTTAAGACCAAAACATCGAAACCGGAGGTTTTCATCTAAAAATGGAGGTTTTTAACACATTAAAAAGTTCAGTGCTCTCGAGTTGGCCAAACCTCGAGGTTTCTCACCAAACCTCGGGTTTTGGTTTAAATATGAAAGCGTTGAGAAATCGCGCCAAGCCAAAACCTGGAGGTTTTTTGGAAAGTGGAGGTTTTCAAATCTGGAAAAACAAGAGTGCTCTCGAGTTGGCAAAACCTCGAGGTTTCTCACCAAACCTCGAGTTTTCACTCAAATGTGAAAAGTTTGAGTTTTTGCGCCAAAACAGAAAACCGGAGGTTTTGAAGTGAAACTGGAGGTTTTCAAAACTGGGAAAGCACAGATACTCTATGCCTGGACAAACCTCGAGGTTTGTTCTCAAACCTTGAGTTTTCACTTAATTGTGAGAACTTTGAGAAAACTGTACTGGACTCAAAACTGGAGGTTTTCCACAAAACTGGAGGGTTTGAGAAACTGACTAAAACATGAGTTTTCTCTGGCAAGTCAAAAACCTCAAGGTTTCTTATCAAACCTCGAGTTTTCACAAATCTTGTGAAAACTTGGAATTTTCATGTTAAACTAAAAAGCTGGAGGTTTTCAAGTGTTCAAGAGTTAGGAGACTCTCGTATGGACAAACCTCGAGGTTTTACCGAAACCTCGGGTTTTGCGTTTTCGAAAAATGCGAGAAGTCTCGTGTGATGAAACCTTGAGTTTTCTATGAAAACCGGCGGTTTTGCTTTGTTCGAGAAAACTTGGAAAATTCTTGGCCAATCTCAAACTCAAGTTTACATGTCCAAGCTCGAGGTAAGAATCCAATGCAAGAAGAATCAACTCCAAACTCATTGTATTATGTCCGTTATGATCCGATGAATGAAGGCTGTTCTTGACCAGCGTTTTTGCAACGTCCTGAACTGACTGTCAACTTTTGAAGGCCATATCTCCCTGGTCTCAACTCTGTTTTGGTCCGTTCAAGTCTTGATGGAAATAATTTTGAGTCTAATTTCATATGCCACTGATTTCAGCTTAATCCGATTTGTAGTTTGTGAGTTACACATTGAAGCTTGGTTTGCTGTGTGGCGTTGATTTCACTGTCAACTTCAATAATTTATAGATCCTTGATCTAAACTCCTTTGGGCTTGAATTTTATATCAAAATGACGCATTAGGAGTTTATTTTCATATGCCACTGGTTTCACCTCAATCGGATCTCTGGTTTGGGAGATATCATCGAATTACTAGACCTCGCCCAAGCTGAACGTGAAACAGAGTAGACTATAGTTGCTAATGAGTGCTGAAAACTCGAGTTTTCACTTGGAAACTCGAGTTTTCCTAGTCTAGAGACGCCAGAGATGCTGAAGACACTCAAAACTCGAGTTTGCTCGTCATGAACCTTATATTTCCTTGTTTTAACTCCAAATTGAACAATTCAAACTTCCATTTGATTGTGGAAACTTCTAGAACTTGAATAGTGATATCTTCATTCCATTCAGCAAGTTCTTCCTTCTTTAATCTCCCATCTTGATCATTCTTCATAATCAAACTCTTTCTTTTTTCTCTTCCCTTGATTATTCTTTGTCATTCAACTTGGACTCATCATTCTTAGCAAGTTATACCTTCTTCAATATCTCTTCTTCTTCTTGATTAATCTCTATAATTCAACTTGAACTAATCTACATTTAAATATAGTAGTTAGTCAATGTAGGAGATAAATATAATATGCAATCTTTTTGATCTTAAAATGACATTTATATATAAGACATCATCAAAATTAATCATAACTAACAGAGCCTTCTTGTGATCGGTGATTGTGCGAGTAGTGCTCCTAAGCTAAGGTTAAGCTTGGAATTGAGGTAACCGGGGTTAATTTATTTTATATGTTTGTTTTGGACTGTAAGGTATTTTTCTAAGCCTTACTTTCATATATACTACTTGTATGTGTTCTGAAAAATTATATGTATGTTTGAATATGAAATTATTTTAGTGAAGCAGTGTATTTTCCAATCTGTGTATTTAAGTTAATATTATTATTGGGGTTACTATTGTGGTGATGGTTATAATGTTTGTTGTGAGATGATGTGTATGGAATAATAATTTAATAAAATGTTGTTGAAAATTTTAGTATTATATTATTTATTCTGTTGTGGGATATGTTGGGTTGTGTGGAAAAGATTTAGGGTGAAATTGTGCTCATCGGCTCTCTCATTCCTGGCCTGAAATTTGAGTTGAGTGTTTTGGGCGGACACCTCCCTGTTACGGTATATTGGTGGTGACATGGGAGAGGACAGTATTCTTGAAGTGACTAGATAACCTTGGCCGGGTATACTAGCACTGATAGGCTGTACCACGTCCAGAAGATATAAGGAGGAGCAGGATGGATGAGTGGGGAAGGTTTTAAATAGTGTTAATTATTATGTATTATTTTTATATATTTTAATAATTATTGATATTTTAATTATGATAATAAACCTGCTTCTCTGACTTGCAATCATTTCCTGCATATTTGATAAATTAATTTCGGTTACGGGGACTTTATGTCTCACCCCGTCAATATTTAATTTTTCAGGTGAGACCTCTAACCTTATTAGAGGGCAAGGGAAGCAGCCATAGGCATAAACGTCGTGGAACTTGTAGGCCTCTTTTTGGTATTAGTGTTGTATTGATTTATATATTGTCATCGTAGAGCCCTCATATTTTTGAAATACTATATTAACTATTTTTGGATGACTGTTGAAGGCCTTATTTTATATACTATCAAATTATAGTGGACCCACTCTCCTATTTTGTGCAAACATTGTTTATGAAGACCCTTTGTTGTGAGGTTCATATTGTATGACTTGTGGGCTATAAAATCTCCGGTTCGATAATTGTACCCTGAGTTATGGATTTTATGTTGTGGGTTTGTGGACGAAATTTGTGCCTTGGACCCCGAGATGTGAAAATGAAGGTTTTCCATAGTTACCTACTAATATGATTTTAAGAAAACATTATGGTTAATTGTTGTTTAGTAAGAAATGGTCTTTTCAAGGGGAAAGGGTGGAAGAAGTAGGTGGCGATGAGGTAATGATTTGTGTGCCATGTGAGAATGTGACATGTCTTTTTAATTGTGAAAATTAACTCTGTCAATGGGAAGAGTAACATTGCTACTTTTGATACTTCTAGAGCAACATTGAGACACAAACTTTCAGGATAACAATTTTTCTGAGTATATACCTTTGAGACGGATTTACTACTTAACCCTTTTATTTATGTTTTTAGGAGAGTGATGGGTAGTAACACGGCAACAAATTGAAGAAATGGCTATAGTATTCAACCTGCTGGTTTTACTAGCTGCGCCTCTTTATCAACAAATTTCCACACATAAAGAGAGAGAGAGAGAGAGAGAAAAGACATCTAAAGATCATTTTGAGTTTTTAGTTTTTAAAAACATATTTCTAGGGAAAATTCCATTTAAATACCAAATGAATTTGCAAAACCCCCAGAAGTATCTTGAATTTGCAAAAAGACTTAGAGGTGACAAGGACCTTTGGGGGTTTTGCAAATTCACGCTAAATGACCATTTTGCCCTTAGGGTTAAATAATTTTTTTTAAAAAAGAAAATATCCTCCCCCCGCGGTGGGCCCCCCCGCCGCGGCCCCCACCTCCACCGGGCCACCATCCTCCGCGGCGGTGGGGCCCACCGGGGGTTTAATTATTTAACCCTAAGGGCAAAATGGTCATTTGGCGCGAATTTGCAAAACCTCCAAATGTCCTTGTCACCTCTAAGTTTTTTTGCAAATTCGAGTATTTTACGGGGGGTTTTGCAAATTCATTTGGTATTCAAATGGAATTTTCCCATATTTCTATTTTTAATCTTGCCAACTACTTCTATTTTTTTCAAAAAAATGTAGGGCCATAATCTTATAAAGATTATTAATAACTCTTCATATTGTGAAGTTTTTTTTAATAAAAATAATAGGAAATCTTTGTGGGGATAGAGAAAATTATTTCCCTGTTACTCATCTAAATATTATTATCACATAAAAATGATCTAAAAAATTCTAATAATAACTAAATCGTGGGAAGAGAAAATTACTTATTCATAAATCATAACCATAGTATATTAGTATTATATTAATTTGATCTTGTTATTTTTATTTTGTTTAGTTCGAATCATGCTCATGTAATTAAATATTTGATGATGATTGATTTTGAGTTTTCTATTTAGCGGAGCTTTTTTATTTCACTTATGGACTGATCTAATCACATTGATTATAATGATTGCTATATCGTATCAAATACATTACAATTGCTATAATTATGCATAGTCTGTAAATTATATTTCATATCTTGTATTCATGAGAATTTTCTATGATCTTATAAGTTATAGCGATAGGATATTGTTACTATCATTTTTTGTCACTACCACTTTTTCACTGTTAGATCAAAATCTCAATAGGAGAGAGAAATGATAAATGTACCTGAGATTATGATCTAACGGTGAAAAAGTGATAGTGACAAAATATGATAGAACAATATCCTATCGCTATAACTTATAAGATCATAGGAAATTCTCATGAATACAAGATATGAAATATAATTTACAGACTATGCATAATTATAGCAATTGTAATGTATTTGATACGATATAGCAATCATTATAATCAATGTGATTAGATCAGTCCATAAGTGAAATAAAAAAGCTCCGCTAAATGGAAAACTCAAAATCAATCATCATCAAATATTTAATTACATGAGCATGATTCGAACTAAACAAAATAAAAATAACAAGATCAAATTAATATAATACTAATATACTATGGTTATGATTTATGAATAAGTAATAGGAGAGAGAAATGATAAATGTACATGAGATTATGATCTAACGGTGAAAAAGTGATAGTGGCAAAATATGATAGTGACAATTTATATCACTCTTCAAGGTTTAAAAAAAAATAAAGTTATATCACTCCAAAGCAAGACCAGATAATCTGATTAAAAAAAAAAAAAAAAAGCAAGACCAGATAACGATCGGGCGAGTTTATTGCGAGCTGACTGTTGCGTGCGAGTGAAGGAACGATATTTCTTTTAAAAAAATATTATAAATATCACGCTTTGAACTTTATTTTTTTTTTTTTTTTTTTTGGAACCTGAGGACTTTTTATTCGGATTTCAGAACATGGCAGTAGTGGAAGTAATATCAGAAGTAGAAGTGACCTGCTTCTCGGCCAGCAAGGGGGAAAAGGTGACCTTGAACGCTGAAACTGGCTCTTCAAGTCCCAGCGAATCATCATATCACGAAATTTTAGGATTTTAATTTAATGGTGAACGATCGATAAAAAAAGGCACTTCCCTTTCTCGAGAATCAGATGGACCAGAATTCGAAGCGCCAACAATTGTGAAATTAATAAGATCGTCTCCTCTCCGATGAAATCTGAAGGCCCAGTCAATCGCAGAAGAAGATCCAGCAAGAAGCCAGAATTGGTGGAGGGAATGGCAATCCCATCGATTGAGGCAGTGGACGTTGAAGCTTTCAACTTCACACCCATCTGGAACAAGGGCGCAAGCAAATCAAATGCAATCTCTGTCGAGCAGTACACCGACGAGCGAGAACTCCACCTCTCGATCATGGCTTCTCTAGGCAAAGCAACGCCTGCCGCGAAAACCTTCATCGACCTTTCCGACTGCGATGACGATGACGATGAGGAGGTGAGAATTCTTAGGTTTCAGCCTAAAAACAGCACTTTCAGTAAACGAAGGAGGTCCACTTTTGAAACAGGGGAATCTTCCAACTCTGTACCATTTGTTTGCGAAATCTGTGCTGATACCAAGACTGCTAACGAGTCGTTTAACATCAGTGGTTGCTCTCACGCTTACTGTACAGGGTGTGTGGTTAGGTATGTGGGATCAAAGCTACAAGAAAATATTGTGAACATTAGATGTCCAGTCCCAGGGTGTGGTGGACTATTGGAGCCTGAGGATTGCCGCGGGATTCTTCCTCGGGAAGTGTACGATAGGTGGGGGGTTGCCTTGTGTGAGGCTGTGATACTGGCAGAAGAGAAGTTTTACTGCCCTTATAAGGACTGTTCGGCGCTTCTGATTGATGATGGAGGAGAAAGGACCATCACAGAGTCGGAGTGTCCCAACTGTAGGAGACTCTTCTGTGCGCAGTGTAAGGTGCCGTGGCATTCAGGAATTGAGTGCGCTGAGTTTCAGAAATTGGGCAAGGACGAGAGAGAGAAAGAAGATATCATGCTCATGCAACTTGCTTGCAGCCGTAAGTGGAGGAGGTGTCCCCGGTGTAGGTTCTACGTCGAAAAGTCTTCTGGCTGCCTCTATATGAAATGCAGGTTACCTTTTCTTTCTCCACTAAATTATGTTGTTTAATTCAGATCTTGCCACCGGAGTCGATCGATGTACATGAATGATTCTTGTGGGTTGGTTCTTTTCTTTATAAAACATACCACTCCGGTCCTATTTTGACTAAACTTTTCTATTTATAAGTTTTCTAATAAATGAGATTGTAAGAATTTTACCCACTAAGAAAGAAGAAAAAGTTGAAAGATAATGAATGAGGGTAAATAACTACATCTGTGTGATTTAATTAGAAGGTCCTATAGGACCAGTGATAGGAGAGAAAGCGATATTTAATTTAAATTTAAGTCTCAGGATGCGTTTTTCTATGTCTCTGGATTGCTCATAGACCCTGTGAGTGGGGGTTCTCCAAAATATTGATGTTTCACAATTTCTCAGTTCCATGTGCCATATGAATTCCGGTATGATATTTGTGTTTATATGGAAGTCTTTCGATGACCCAGCTATGTGTTGCAGGTGTGGAGCTGCCTTCTGTTATAACTGTGGAACTGTTTCAAGAGATAATTCTCATTTTTGCCATAACTGCAGACGCTAACGACAGTTGGAGTAAGCTATACTATGATTTTGCCTGTTAGGAGTTCATATGTAAACATCGAAGATTACTGTCTAGTTTAGTACCTCCTCCCCTTCCTTCGTGAATGGAATTTTTTCCTATCTTCACAACAAAATAGCTACTTTGATCACAATTGAGGTCATCTTGGATATAGCATTGCTTGTTGTAGCTTATTTTTCCGCTTTGGGTTAATAGCAAGAATCGAACTAGTTAATCTGTTGTTTTCTTTTTGGGGGGCCGGAAGAATAATTGATCTCAGACACGTGATGCTTTACATCTTAAAAGACTAAACTTCAAGAAGAGAAGGCTGATTTATTTTGCATGCTTTTGTCAACTGTTTTAGCACAACCTCACTCCTCTTCTTTAGGGTGTGCATGGCAACTATTCTCATTATTTCAAAGACAAGTTTATTCGAGATGAAACAGGTTTTTTTTCTCGAGAACTTTGGAAGAGTTGTGAGAATCAAAATTACGTTTGTTAACCTATTTTATTTTTACTCCGAGAATCAAAATTACGTTTGGTAACACTTTTTTTTTTTTTTTTTTTTCATTCCAACAATCAGAATTACGTTTAACACATTTTATTTTTATTTTGAGAATTAGATTACCTAATACAATACAAATCTATTTCTTTATTTTTTTGTTTACAAATTTCATCAACGGTAAAAACAGGGACGGACAGAGAGGGGGGCTAGGGGTGGCCCCCGCCCCCCCTAATTTTTTTTTTTTAATAAAAAAAATTGCTGGACCAAAGTTCGTGAAATTAAAGCGCAGGTTTGTAACTGATATTTTTATCTCAGTTACAAAAATCGGGCTTGCACTAAAATGGAGCCCACATGTTTGATTTCACAGACCGTGACATTCATATATTTTCACGGAAAAACAGGTTTGCTTTCATATATACCAGAGTTACTTGTTTCTGCTTCCTTTAATATATAAAAGGTAAACAGGTTGGCTTTCACAGACTGTGGCTTTCATATATATTGTCTCTCGGCTCGTTAAGCATTTTTTCAATAGCATACAAACAAAGTTTTGAGAATTAATAAGGTACTTAAAATTACTTTTTTTTTTTTTTAAAATTAAATTTCGAAATTTATTATACATGATTTTATGTTTCTAGTGATACTACTTTTTATCTGATTAGAGACTATTTTAGGGTTAATATTTTGAACAAGTTTTGAGTTTTGTTAATAGATAGCTATTAGAATATTGAAGATGACTAATATTTAATTTTAATCGGTTTAATTTTGTTATTAATAATGTTTTTAAAATCATATTGGTCATGAAAGATCTTTCGCTGCTATGAAGATAATTAAGAACAAACTTTGAAATAGAATGGAAGACTAATTTCTTGATAATTCTTTGATTACATACATTGAAAAAGAAATTGTTTTGAGTTTTAGCACGAATTCAATTATAGATGAGTTTAACAATGTGAAAACACGTAAAATAAGAGTCAAGTGAAATAAATTTAATTTATGTAATATATTTCTTTCAATTTCTTGTATATTAGGTTTTTATCGTATTTTAAATACTTATATTTATGATTTAACATTTTTTATTTTCGCCCCCCATAAGTAAAATTCCTGGGTCCGTCCCCTGGGTAAAAATAAATAAATTTTAACCAAAATGCCAACATTTCATATTTAAAAAAATCTAATATTTTATTGTATAATTTTTTTTACAACAAATACTAAAATATAGTCATATGACTCAACTAAATAAATAATATATTTCTTGAGATTATAATTTTGATATACTTTCTTGAGATTTAAACAAAAAAAATTCTTTCATTATTTTCATTTCACCAAAAATGGCATATCCAAATTCATATCCTGGTGTAAACAAGAATTTCTGACTCAAGACAAGCCTTAAGCTTTGTTTGAGAGTTTGGAAAGAAGGGAAAGGAAAGGGATGTAAAGAGAATGGAGGGGAGAGGATGGAAGGGAAATGGAAGATATTTCCCCCTTGTTTATGAGTTAAAAAATAGTAAGGGAGGAAGATGGAGGATTAATAATTTATTTTTACCATTTTGTCATTTTCTTTAGTAATTAATTTAATTATTATACTTTACAAATAAATTTAAATTTAAATTTCCTAAAAAAATTATTTATGTAATTTTTATATTCAAAAAATTATTTATGTGGCGGCGGTGGTGATGAACGAGTGTAAATTTCAGCTTCCAAGAGGAATGAGTCTTTTTTTTTTTTTTTTTTTTTTGAGAAAAATGATTCTCATTTTGTGGCTTGGATCAAAGAAGCGGAAAATTTCTGCTTTTTTTTTATTCCTTAGACCAAAAAAAAAAAAAAAAAAAAAACCGGTTCATCCGGAAACAAAAAAAAAAAAAAAAACCGGATTTACCAAACACAATTCCTATCCAATTTTGTTCCTGCAAACAGAAATTAAGAAAAAACTCATTCTGGGAGCAGGTCAAAGCGCTCAAAGTTTGAAGAAAGAATACTAAGGTGCTTGATTTGGATCCACAATGCCTTTATAAGAGAAATTGGGTTTGCTGTTTGGTTTTCTTGGGACCATATGTGTGTGTTGGGTACACCGTAACAAATACTTCAGGAGGCACCTTAACCCTATAATCAATATGAATGATCCTTCCGTTGCTTGTAGAATCTGTAAATGTTTGGTCGACAGGACACGAACACATCCAACTTATTTTCTCCTTGCCCCACAACATTGCAATGAAAACATACCACCCGCATCCTCAAAGAAAGTACATGTAAGAATGGAGAACACAGTACAGACCAATGAAGCCATGAGAATAAAATAAAATATGAAAAAAATGAAGACAATAAGATGAATGGCCACCATCTGCTAATGGCAGTGGTAGTTTTGCAGAGGGAAGGACCACCAGCTCGGAATTGGTGTGTGGCAGCCCCTCTATTGTCTATTATTCCTCCTACCAATTCCATTTTTAATTTGTCCTTAATGTGGTCTTCAATTGTTTAAGATTAGATAAGTATAAATAAGAAATTGTTAAGAAGAATATTTTGTCGAAATTTGAAAGTGGAAAGGAGACTTTTTTTGTTTTTTTGTTTTATATAAAAATTTTAGGAAAGGGGTTGGGCTCACCCATAATCCAAGGAAGGCTGAGTCTTGAAGTCCCTACCCAAGAATCTTGGCTGAGAGTACACATGCCTCCACCTCCGTCCAGCGTTACCACTGCTTCATAGACCTCTGGGATGTCTCTCTCAACGCCTTAACCAACTCTAAGATCGAACCCCCTCCCTTTTGATGATGAAGTCTAACCTTTTCACTAGTTGAACCCAAAGACGAGGGGTGAAAATGAGACGTTGTATTTGTGTGAATGTGGGTCCGATGAATGTCTATGTTAGGTATTCATTGAATTGGGTTTGGTCTAAAGAAGAGTTAAATGTGTGCTGGATGATGTGTTGATTTTTGTTTTTGATAGCAGGGGATTTATTGAAATATTGGGTTCAGCAAAATGTCACGGTCTCACCGTGACGAGTCCCACATCGGGCAGGATGAGGGAAGTTTCTGGGGCATAAATAATATAGAGTGCGGGATTTGCTTCGGTCAGGGAAAATTCGGGAAATATTCGATGGACATCTCTCAGATTTTGAGCTCAATCCAAATCCCCCGGGCGTTACAAAAAGCTCCTGATTCGATGGACATCTCTACCAGATTTTGAGCTCAATCCACTAATCCCCCCGGGGCGTTACAAAAAGCTCCTGATTCGATGGACATCTCTACCAGATTTTGAGCTCAATCCGCTAATCCCCCCGGGGTGTAATCCGAATTCTTTTACCTTCTTCTGCTCCCTTTTAGAACTTCTTTACAACATTATTTTACCTTTCCTCCTCAACCTCTCATATATATTTTTCAAGTGATGTCATAGCTAGGTGAACCAATAGCTTCTGTTACATTTATTTCTGGGTATATGAAAGCAGACAATTGTGGGGGGGCGTAATTAATCTCACCTATATTTTGGTTTGCCCTGTTTGAGAGATATACAGTAACACATAGGGACGGATCCAGAAATTTATGGAAGAGGGGCACTATTAGTAGGGGTGCGGGGGTTCGGGGCAGCGCCCCCCGAATTTTTTTTTTCACTTGTCATAAAAAAATACAAAAAATAATATAAGATTCAGAAGGTTTTCACTTGTCATCAAAAACACAAAAAATAATACAAGATTCAGAAGGTTTTAACTTGTCATGATTGCAAGTTTTATCATCATCAATAAGAAAAAGAGCAAGTATTAGCCATAAAATGCCCATGGTAGAAAATTAACAACCTACATGCTCCAAGCAATTTTTTGTCTTTGGGAATATTCACCTAAAGTCTGAAAAAAGGCAACAAAATCTTAGGAAAGTATCTCAAAAAAAGGAAGCGAGTCTTTCCAGGTTGAGGTCACAATGCTTAAAATATGTCTACAAGTATTTTTATAGGGAAAGAAAAGTAAGGAGCGCAGTGAAGTTTGGACGTGTTAGGGAAGAAATAGAAGAGGGAAAAAAATAATAAAAATTAATTTTATTTTATTATTATTTAAAAAAAAAAAAATCAAGGGAGGCACGTGCCCCCCTTCTAATATATGTGGATCCGCCAATGGTAACACATAAACACTAGATCCTTCGCACTAAAAAGCAAATGAACTAGGAAACTGTCGCAGCCAGCCTTTTATTTTACCATGAGACCTGGCCTGCATGGATAAAAAAGAGTGAAAAATCATCCGACTATGATTGAACGTATAAATGAGTTGTTCGGATGCGTTTCACCCAAAATGATGTCATTTTGAGAGGTGGAATATTTGCAGTCGCCGGATGAATTCAACCACTCAAGTCTAACGCATTGGAGGCATCAGAAATTTAAATAAATGTAATTAATATCTTAATTATCATTTTTCTCAACAAAATATTTTTTATTTAAAATTCGTTGAATTTTTTATATTTAAACCGTTATATATATATATATATATATATTTAAATAAAAAGGCAACCTTAAAGCTTGATGATATTACGTATAAACAAACTCCAAAGAGCGTAAGCTATCCACTCTATCTTATCTATTATTTAGACGGTGTAAAACTCACCGTAGTAATAAGTACCATGGTTCTCATCACCATGTTCCTCCGGGCATATAATCCATTCTTTTTTTTTCAATGACATTTTCCAATCAGTCCATAATATATATATATATATATATATATATTAATTGCAGAAGTTATTGATCTACTACATCATGCTTCAACTACTACCTCATAATAATAATAATAATTCTTTTAATATTTTTGAGAGGATTGATGCATATGGTTGTTTTTAAAAGGAAAACCCTAATAAAAAGAAAAGAAAAGAAAAGGTCTAACCCACAAGCGATAACGAGCTTTTATATCTCCTTTAACTGGCTAGACTAAGTGAGGTGATGTCTTCCTTTTCCTCATACTCCTGTCTATTTTTTGAACCGCATGCAACCACCTCCATCGAACTTTACATGCTTAATTCATAAGCATTATATTAGCTTTAGCTTTATACACTGTTGATATTTCCTGACACCGAATCCTTAACACAAATCTATTTCCTTCCTTTGTACGGTTTATTTGTAGTTTTGCTCTTCATTGCTTTGTTTTGAGGGTTTTTATTTGGCATCATCTGGATCTACTTTTCGGGTTTCATTGATTTATTTGAACTTCTTTTTTGTTAAATTTTATGTTCTAAAAGTGACTACGGTTCAGATTGTGTTGTATTTATTGTTCTTTGTGTATTTCCATGAAATTTTCTGGAAGGTTAAGAATGTCATGGCCTTCATCTAACCTTTTGTTCTAGCACAAATCAATGAAATTCCTTGTTGACTTTCTGAGCCGTATGGCAAAGAGAATTGGTGGTGACATTTCGATTTAAATTTGATGATTTTCTATTCTCTTTTACAACATTTTTGATATGTTGGCATGAAAATTGTTTTCTATTCCCATGCGGATCACATTAAACATCCACCCCCTTACCCTTGCATCGAGAAAAGGGATAGGATTCAAGTCTTGCAATTCCTATTGCCACCATGTACAGGCTCATGATGATTCTAATCCTCGTATTTCTTTATGATATATCCTACTCCAAATGTCAAAGCTTTTGATGTTTCTATTAGATGATAAAAATCAAAATCAAATTCAAAACACAACCTTCTAACAAGAGAACTCGTTGCAGGCCTAATAACTGTATTGGATTTGTTGAACTCAGAAGGTCAAAATGGCTGCATCAGAGGAGAATAGTGCATTGTTCCCAATATTCATATTGACAATAATGGCCCTTCCCATTGTGCCGTATACAATTACAAAGTTATGTCGTGCTGCTACGAAGAAATCAAAAAGTATCCACTGTCAGTGTTCTGAGTGCTCACGGTCTGGAAAATACCGAAAATCAATATTTAAGAGGGTGGGTTTATACTTTATGATTATGTAACTTCCTGTGGTTTCAACAGTAATCTTGACATTTATCCATCTTACTCTTCTTTTCTTTACCCTTTAATTTTGCAGATTTCAAACGTCTCAACATGCAGTAACCTGACATTACTACTGCTCTGGGTGGTCATGATTGTTTTGGTTTATTGCATAAAAAATATAAGTCGAGAGGTAAACAAATAAGATTTAAGATGAATTAGGCCACATTCTGGTCTTCTGCATGATATAGTATTAGGGGTTAATATTTTTGGTATAACATTTTGGCTATTGATTGAGTGTTCAAACGTTGCACACCCTGAGATTTCTCCCATATATATTTTTTTTTTGCAGATTCAAGTTTTTGATCCATTTAGTATTCTTGGATTAGAGCCTGGAGCTCTGGAGTCTGAAATAAAGAAAAAGTATAGGAGGCTTTCTGTTCAGTATCACCCTGATAAAAATCCAGATCCAGGTTGAAGGTGTTTCAGTTGTTTAATCTATGTTTCTTCTTTTTTTAAACTTTAATGTTTGAGATATAATGTGCCTTTTGTAATTATTACTGCCGAGATTTGTATTGTACTCCTTTTATTGCAGAGGCAACAAAGTACTTTGTAGAGTACATTACCAAGGCATATCAAGCTTTGACGGATCCCATAGCGCGTGAAAATTATGAAAAATATGGCCATCCTGATGGCAGACAGGTAATGAAATCAGATGTCAGAGGTGAAATGCTAATGGTTTGCCTTTTTTGTTTCCTTGGTGGAATAGAATCATATTCTAACCATGTCCTGGAAATATGGATGGTAATTTTGTTGCAGGGATTTCAAATGGGTATAGCTCTCCCTCAGTTCCTGCTAAATATTGATGGGGCATCTGGTGGAATACTTCTACTTTGGATCGTTGGTGTTTGCATACTCTTGCCTTTGGTTATTGCTGTTATATACCTCTCTAGATCATCAAAATATACTGGAAACTATGTAATGCATCAGACACTGTCCACTTACTACTATCTTATGAAGCCTTCTTTGGCTCCAAGGTATACTGATGGCTTATCTTTTTTCTGGCTGAGTTTTTTTTTTAAAAAAAAAAAAAAAAAAAAAAAAATCTATCTGTCCTTCCCATGCTAATTCAATGAGGATATGTAAAGGACCAAAACAGTTTTGTTCATCCTAAGAATAACGTGATTTAAAAGCATAGAATATTGGCGTATGTTTAACAGGTATTTGTTTCAATGAGAAAATTTAGCATGTGATATGAGAAAAATTGGGCTTTATGTATCTCAAAATGAGATTTTATACCCTCTTTCATCCTATACACACTTGATTGATTTAGTCTTAAGGATGTAAGTCATGTTGAAATTCTTGGGAATAATTTCTTGGAAATAAAAGAATGAATTAAATAATCAGTTATCCTATTGTTTTATAGATCTTAAAGATTACTGGTCAAAATGGCTGTATTAGGGGTGCCATACAGTATAGCGCAATAATCAGAACACCCCCCCCCCCCAAAAAAAAAGAAATAAACAAATAAAATAAAATAAATATCAACATCAATTGAATATCCTATAACTAAATATAAAATTCCTGTGGCTTCTATGTCATACAGCAAAGTCATGGATGTCTTCATAAAGGCTGCGGAATATATGGAAATTCCAGTTCGTAGGACTGACGATGAACCACTTCAGAAGCTCTTTATGTTGGTAAGAAGTGAGTTGAATCTCGACCTAAAGAACATTAAGCAGGAGCAGGCAAAGTTTTGGAAGCAGCATCCTGCACTGGTTAAGGTATTACTTTATACGGAAGCCAACCAGTCAAAGCATCCTACTCTAATTCCTTAGGTTCTCACACCTAAGCCATTGTTTTTTTTTTTTTTTTTTTTTTTTTGGCAGACAGAGCTGTTGATTCAAGATCAGTTGACTCGGGAATTTGCAACCCTGTCTCCATCTTTGCAAGGTGATTTCAGGCGAATTTTAGAAATAGCTCCTCGCCTTCTTGAAGAGTTAATGAAGGTGACTTTGCTTACCAATTTTAGTGTTTGAGCAGACCTAGAGCTCTCTTGCTTTATTTACCTTTCCTTTCACTTTAAATGTGAGCTTTCATCATTAATCATTATCCAACAGTTCTGTGATTAAAGAGATGTGGAAACATTACATCCTTAATTTTTACATGTTCAAACAAGATCTTCTGTATACTCATGCTTTTGGCTGGTGTCCAATGGTGGTTTCTTTTATATCTTTGTCAAGTCAAAGGAACATGTCAAACTTGCCCTCATGCCTTGTTTAAAATGGAAAATATAAGAGGACCTATCTTACGGGCCATAGAGCATTATAAACATCCAGCTTTTCCTACAGACTAGACCCGTACTGCAGATATTTTTCCTGTGTGTAACTTCAAGAAAATATAGAGTTATGGAAAAAGTTAGATACTTAGATTTTACATGAGCCATATTGTAATTAATAACTGAACTGGTCCAAGTGGATTTCCTGGATGCTTGATTTTGATACTAACAAACTCAAGTTAATTTGCAGCAAATATTTGATTTTCTGTTTGCCTCATGTGGTTTGTATCATATGGCAATGTTATATCGATCTTATCTGGGTGATAACTAATTTAATGAGGTGGGTTTTTTATGATGCTGATTCTGATAGATTGATGCAAAATTGCTGATACAAAGATTTTAGAGAGCTTAAACAAGAGAATCTTATATATCTACAATATAAGATAATGCCTCTAATAGAAGTAATTCGTATTGTATTTGTGTCTAACTTGTGTTAGACATCAGTCTAAAGTTTTGATTGCATGCTGCCATTCTCATATGAAGGATGTGATAATAACATGTTGCTTTTGTTCATTCATACTTGTGACCTTGATCTTTCCATCTAACACTACATTCATCAATGTTCTACTTTCTGTAAAAGATGGCAGTTATACCACGCAATGCTCAGGGGCATGGATGGCTGAGGCCTGCAATTGGTGTTGTTGAGCTTTCTCAAAGTATTATTCAGGTGATAAATCTGAGTTTAAGCTAAGGATAATTACTATAATTCCAGTATTTTTTCCTGCCAGCCCTACACTGATTAGTCTCACTGTGGCTCATCGTGTGGGTTATTCTTATGGATCTTGGATTACTGAACTCAACTTTGGACTCACTTATGCTGATGCCTAATGGCTTCTTTTAAGAGAGAAGGCATGAGAAACTTTCTGGTTTTTCTCGATATGTTGAAGAGTGTAGTTGTAAATGTCTTAGTGGTTTAACCTTGCGATATATGGAATAAACTATGCTCATTCTTGCTCTTGGCTAAGCATTTGTTTGTTTCCTTGTTTGATGAGACGTCCCCGTTTATTATTTTTCTTCTCCGTTGTATATTTACAAAGCCTTTGAAACAAATAGTTCTGGCCTTATGATCTCTCACACAGGCTGTTCCCCTCAGCGCAAGAAAGGCTACTGGTGGATTCCCTGAAGGCATGGCACCATTTCTGCAGCTGCCACATATAAGTGAGACTGTTATTAAGAAGGTAGCCCGCAAGGTAAGTCAAATTAATTTGCATGCCTTTTCAGCCAAATGCAATTGCCAACTATCATCACTCATACTTAACAAAATTCAAATTCTGCCAAATTTCCTGAGTGGAAAGTTGAAATTATTTACGTGGGTTTGGGTTTGGGTAGCTCTTATCAATATTGGATAGGGTTTTAGCTGTTAGTAGTGATCAATCTCATGAAATAACTGGAATATGCCCCCCCCCCCCCCCCCCACAAAAAAAAAAATTATTAATAATAAAAATAAAATAAAAGGAAGGAAGAGGGACCAACAGAATTGTCTTTTCTTCTGGAGTAATGGCATGCAACTTCATTAAATTTCCAATCTACTAGATGATTGAGTAGAATTATTGAAGAGTAACTACTGTAGATTTTGAATTTCCCATTTTTTCCAATAATCTTGTCCTGAACATTTTCCTTTCTGATTTGCAGAAGGTGAGAACATTTCAGGAACTTCGAGACATGAACTCACTTGAGCGAGCTGACCTGCTTATTCAGTCAGCTGGATTATCTTCTGCCGAAGTCCAAGACATTGAGGTGGTGGTGGGCATGATGCCTTACTTAACTATTGAGGCAACTTGTGAGACTGAAGGCGAAGAGGGTATACAAGAGGGTGACATTGTTACTATCCATGCCTGGGTAAATATAAAACGGGGTAATGGTCTGATTGGTGCTCTCCCGCATGCCCCGTACTACCCATTCCACAAGGAGGAAAACTTCTGGCTTTTGCTTGCAGATTCTACTTCAAATAATGTGTGGTTTTCACAGAGGGTCAGTTTTATGGATGAAGCTGCAGCCATTACTGCTGCATCCAAGGCAATTGAGGAATCAATGGAGGGTTCAGGAGCAAATGTGAAGGAGACTAGTAGGGCAGTTTCAGAAGCTATTGAGAAGGTGAAGGGAGGGTCTAGGTTGGTGATGGGCAAGTTCCAGGCCCCATCAGAGGGTAACTATGGTTTAACTTGTTATTGTTTGTGCGACTCTTGGTTGGGTTGTGACAGAAGGACAAATATAAAGCTTAAAATTTTGAAACGAACTCGGGCTGGCAGGGGTGGGGCTGTGGCGGATGAAGGGCCTACTGTGGAGGATGGGATTGAGGAGGATGAGGAAGACGAGGATGGAGAATATGATGATGATTATGAGAGTGAGTACAGTGAAGATGAAGAAGATGACCAAGACACCAAAAATAAGCATGGAACTGCAAATGGCACTGGCGATAAAGATGGTCAAAGGGCAGATAACTCAAACACCGATGAAGAATGAGAAGTTGGGTTTATGTTGTTGATGCAACTGTATGCAGTCTTTTTTCCTCCCGATTTTTAGAGGAACAATCAACACAGTAATAATCTATCTATGCTGCCCTTTTTAGTCTGTCCCAGTTAGGAAGTTTGATATTTGGGTTTATGGTATCCTTAGTCCAACTCATGTGGTTAAATTGTCGTTTTATAAATGCTGAGGCTTATTCGCTTGACTTGTTTTATTATTTTTTTTTTTTTGGCTATAAGCTTGACTTATTTATCCTGGGGCATTAATTTTTGTTACGGGGCACGGGCAATGATAGCGATGGATGCTTTTGGATAAACTACCTTTGCGGTTGCGTGACCTAGCTTATGAATGCTGGGTGCTTACCCGTCTTCGTAATCTGAACAGGAGGCCAATCTTTTTTTCCTTGAATGTAAAATTAATGTACCTATTCCACCTAAAAATGCCTATGTCTATTTCTTTCGTCCCTTTCATCTTTTCTTTTTTTTTTTTTAAAATGTAAAATGATGATTTGTATTTCATGCCGCTCTTTGTTTTTGTCGTTGTTGTTGTGGTGCTTAAAAAAGGAGTATGCTTTTTCATGCCCCCACTTCTTTCTCCTATGAATTTCACAACGAACATTTATGAGGCATGCGATTTCAATGAAAGTAGGTTATTTTCTCGTGACAACAAGAGGAAAAAGATAATCGTTATTATAATGACCATGCAAAAGAATATAACTATTTTGACGTTAATAGTAATCACAAAAGTCCTCCACGTGTGATGCCCAAAATGGTAGAGTTTGTAGATTTACATGTGTACGTGGTGATGGACGTTCCCCCTCATTTTGTCCTATTTACATAATTTAATTCAATTAATGAAGTTAATTAAGATCATTATCTTTTTCTAAAACTCCCTAGTCTTCTTTTTTTTAATTCTCTCCATATTTGTTTTCTTGATTATGGTTGAGAGATCATCAATATAAGTAATTTTTTTTTTTTTTTTTTTGGGAGGGGGGGAGGGGAGGAAATTGACAAATTGGTAAGTATTATATTTAAAACTAATATCAACTTCATAATTAGGTCTCATATTAAAGACACATAGGGCAAAATATAAAGGAAAAATTATGTCTAATAACCTGAATGATGGAATGTTTACAGGCCAGGGCATTAATTTTTTTATTTTTTTTTGAAATTATTATGCGGATCAATGTTTTTTCTCCTTAAAACATTATAATGTGTAATAATTGAAATGTTCATGAGATGAATAATTACTCTCTACTATAATTACACATATGGACTTTAATATTCATTAAAATAAAATTCAGTAATAAGACAAAATTTATGGTTCCATATAAATATTTTTTGAGAAAGTTTATGTAATTTCCATTTTTATAATTCCATCTGTTTCTTATCTTTTTAAAAAATATTAATCCAGTATAATAATTTTAAAAATATAAGATCTTTACCTATATAGTATAATTTATTATCTTATCTCTAACCATAATTCTCCCAAAATATATATATATATATATTGGTAAATAAAAATAAGGAATTAATGATAACATGAGGTAGTCCGTGTCGGATAATCACGTGGTAAGGTGTGGCGCCAAGCAGCTGGAGAGTTTTTTTATACGGGCTCACTGGTTTTTATCATTCAAAATCTATTACTCCTATATTCTTGTAGTTGTTATTGAAGTGAGGGTGTAAGAGAAGGTGGGAGATCTGATTGCGGTTGTGTATACATAGGATTTGAGAATTAGAATTGACCGTTTACGCTTCGAAGTACTTTTCTTGTCACGCATGCTTTCCGCTTACGGTTAATTTGGTGAGAGGGAATTAGAAGACGGACTTCGGATGATGGCCATGTGCTTCTATGGTTTATGGGATCCCTTCCGGCATCTGATATCAGAGGAAAATTGGAATTCTCTTTCTGAGTATGCTAGAAGTTGAGGCATTTAGCTCACTAAAAGTACGCATATTGGGAACTGTCTGAGCTGAGTAGAGGTTTCTCAGTGGCGGTGGGCCGGTGGCCGCTGGCCTCTGGTCCTATATTGCATCTTCAAAAGCCCTTTGTGGTAATTGCAGTGATTGCAAATCAGGTATGT
Source organism: Acacia acuminata (assembly GCA_019022655.1). Lineage (NCBI taxonomy): Eukaryota > Viridiplantae > Streptophyta > Magnoliopsida > Fabales > Fabaceae > Acacia > Acacia acuminata. The sequence continues at coordinate 428,519 of JAFJYI010000071.1, forward strand.
CGCATAAATATTATCTGTTCGTTTTAATTTCAGGTGCTTTGAGTCTTGAGGGTGATGAGTTAAGCAAGTTCGGGGATTTGAATAACTCGCCAGGGTTCCTAGCTATTTTTAGCTTCTTAGCTTGTTGTGGCTGCTCGTTCTGAAGTTGCTGCTTGTGTATAAAACTGCAATGGCAACATTGCCTCAATGACTTTAATCGTTATATTTTGATTAACGTCAGAATTTTCTTCATGAATGTTAGATTTTGAGCTACTAAAGTTGTATATAGTAATATCGATGCGACTGTTAATTTAGCTTTCGTTTGGGTCTAGGTCTGGTTCTACATGAAGCATATTGACATCTATGAAGTGGTTATTCATTCATTAATCTTTAGGGTTGCTTCCCTTTTAGTATCAGGTGGTGGTTTCCCTTGCTTTTGAATTTCTATAGTAGTATAATGTAATTTTTATTGGTTCATCTGCATATAAACAGCTTCTTGGCTTGAGATATATGGAGTTTTCAAAAGATTGGGTGTTGAGTAACTCATGATGACTGGACTCGGGAGGAGTCAGATTCAATGGGCACCCCTGACAAAAAAATATCTGAGCTTGTTGAAGTAGTTAGATCCTGGATTCCACGGAGGGCTGAGCCATCAAATGTGTCTAGGGACTTCTGGATGCCCGACCAGAGCTGTAGGGTATGCTATGAGTGTGATTCCCAGTTCACAATATTCAACCGTAGGCATCATTGCCGAATCTGTGGAAGAGTTTTCTGTGCAAAATGTACTGCTAATTTTATTCCTGCACCTTCAGATGAGCCAAAGACTGGCCATGAAGATTGGGAGAGGATTAGAGTCTGTAACTATTGCTTTAGGCAGTGGGAACGGGGGGAAGCCACTGTTGATAATGTTACTCCTTCACCAACCCCTTGTCTCAGCCCAACACCATCTGCAACAAGCTTAGCTAGCACCAAGTCCAGTTGCACCTGTCACAGCAGCAGTAGCACTGCTGGTTCAGTTCCTTACGCAACCGGTCCTTATCAGCATGTTCCTTATAGTCCTCATCAATCTTCTCAGATGGATCTAATAGCAGATGACCAAGAAAACGTAACTTCTGGGAAGAGTATGAATCCTAGTAGTACCGTAGGGAATTTGGCATCTAACCAGTATGGCTATTGCTTCAACAGGTACCTCTTGCTTTGATGGTCTATTTATTTGGATTGATAGTGATGTTTCATTTCCCTAAATATGCAGTCTTTGTTTCTTGTGGCTGCATTTTAGATTTTGATGTGCTCATAACATTAAGTAAATTTAAGAAAGAAATAGGAAATGATCTAGAGTTCTTATCTATTGAGACTTAAGGCATCTGTTTTTATATTTTAGTGTTAGTAGTACCACTTGTCTACTTCTAGTTCATTAACTTTCAGATGGTATAAATGTATTGCTCTTCAAAATATGGTGGCTAAATCCTTTGATCAGATGCTTTATAAACTTTGTTTTTAATGTTATTTTATGTCTGTTCTTATGAATCAGCAGGAGTGATGATGAGGATGATGACTATGGTGGCTATCACTCTGATACAGAATCAAGGCATTTTTCTCATGTTAATGAGTATGGTGATCCTGTTAACATTCATGGGATTGACCATGTCTATGAACCACTTGAAATGCATCATTACAGAGCTAACACTGAGACACAAAGTTTGAGTTCCTTAATACCTGCTCAGAATCTTGATCTAGAAGGTGTAGAAGGAATTCAAGCGCCTGTCAAAGAAGCTGATGATAATGATCATGTTGACAGATGTGACACATCTCATTACATTGAGGAAAGCACTAATGCTGAACCTGTGGATTTTGAGAATAATGGGCTACTGTGGCTCCCTCCTGACCCAGAAGATAAAGAGGATGAAAGAGAAGCTGTTCATTTTGATGATGAAGATGATGATGACGGTGCTGCTGGAGAGTGGGGATATCTTCAATCCTCTACCAGCTTTGGTTCTGGTGAATACCATGGTAGGGACAAAACAAGCGAGGAGCACCGGAAGGCCATGAAGAATGTAGTGGAAGGGCATTTTAGAGCTTTGGTAGCTCAACTTTTGCAGGTTGAGAGTTTAGCTATTTGTGACGAAGATCAAAAAGAGAGTTGGTTGGATATAATTACTGCATTAGCCTGGGAAGCTGCCACCCTTTTGAAGCCTGATATGAGTAAGGGTGGAGGTATGGACCCTGGTGGATATGTAAAGGTCAAATGTATAGCCAGTGGGCGCCGAAGTGAAAGGTAATGTTAGTGGGCCATTCACCCAAATAAGAAGTTATTGAACTGTTTTATAACTCTAGGTGTTGCTAGCGCATTTCCACTGTCTCTCTCTCTGTGATACCTTGTATTCATGTTTCATTTTTAGCTCTTATGTGCAACTAGAACCTGTGATGGTGGACATGCTTTGATGACCTTGTTAGTTGACTTGTACATTTAATTTGACTTGTTCTGATGTGTTGGGTTCTTCAAGAATGGTGTATTTATCTGGTTTATTTATGAAAGTTGCTTGACATCACTCCTGGTGTTTAATTTGTTTTGCATTTGTTACATTCTGTACAAATCATTTCATTATAGTTGCATTGTCTGTTATCTGAAATTTGAGTCAATTGTACTGTGTGGTGATTGATCAACTTTCACATGGGCGGCCCAATGCACATAGCTCCCACCAAGTGGGGTATTGGGAGGATCAGATGTACGTCGCCTTTACCTCTACAAGTGGAGAGGCTGTTTCTAATATTTGAACCTATGGCCTCTTAGTCTCATGTCAGCAACCTTTACCGTTGCTCTAAGACTTACCCTTTTGGTTGATCAACTTTGAGTGCATATATTTATTCCAAGAAATAATTATTTGATAATTCATACAGTATTTTTGTTTTGACTTCAGACAAACTAAATACATTTACCTTACCCTTTTTGGGGTCAAACTGTGCACTTATATTAAAATTTATTATCTATTTTCCTTCAATTTTTGAGATATAACAACTAATGTGTGTAAATTACACTGATGATAACAATTACCTGCACAAAAGAATTGGCATTTTTAATATTACATGGCTGTTTGTAAGCATATCACCAAGAAATTTGGAAGTCTGAACTTTTATATCCAAAAGCATCTGCATTTCTATTATGTCGAAAAACTTTTGATAAATTAATATCATCTTCCGATCTTTCTTTTCCTTTCTGTTTTGGTATTAGTTCTGCTGAAATGAGCTCAAGTGCTTCTTAGTTGTTTGTGCAATGTGAATGTTTGATTATATACATGTACTGTCTGTGACTTCAAAGTGTTTGTTGGGGTAAGGGTCTGTTTTCCTGATAATAAAAGATTCAGCTTGGCAAAGTAGGCTGATTAATTCAATTATTTGGCACAGCTCTATATGCTTCTCTTGGGGAAGGCTTTATAAATTCATTCGTTATGCCATCTATATCCATATACTTCTGATATTCTAGTTTGGTTTCTCCAGCAAGGTGGTTAAAGGAGTTGTCTGTAAGAAGAATGTGGCTCATCGGCGAATGACATCAAAATACGATAAACCACGTTTCTTAATACTTGGAGGAGCATTGGAGTATCAGCGTGTTTCTAACCAGCTATCTAGTGTTGATACTTTGTTGCAGCAGGTTACCCTTGCATTTCATGCGAACCAACTCTTAATTTGATTGTTATACCTGAAGCGTGTGTTGTGATTAGTGGATACAGCTGAACAATTTTTCTACAATTTTTATTGCCATTATAATACTTCTCAATTTTGTTATCTCTCACTCTTCTCTAGGAGATGGACCATTTGAAGATGGCAGTTGCAAAGATTGGTTCTCACTACCCCAATGTTCTCGTGGTTGAGAAATCAGTATCTAGGTATGCTCAAGAATATCTTCTTGCCAAAGACATATCACTTGTTCTGAATGTCAAGAGGCCACTTTTAGAACGTATTGCCCGATGCACTGGGGCACAAATTGTCCCTTCAATTGATCATATGAACCCCCAAAAACTGGGGACCTGTGAAACATTTCACGTGGACAAATATTTTGAGGAGCATGGCAGTGCTGGGCAAGGTGGGAAGAAATTGACGAAGACGCTGATGTTCTTTGAGGGTTGCCCAAGGCCTTTGGGTTGCACTGTAAGTCCTATAAATTCACATGTTTTGGAGCTTCTAAAGCAGTGTCATTAAGTACGCATGTTTATGGTATGAAGTTCTTAGTCTCTCCATGGGTCTGAGGAGGGCTCTTAACTTCAATTCAGTTTAGTCAACTGTCTTGTGACATGAAATTGCAATATGTAGGTTTGCTATAATTTCTATTTAGTATTGCCACTTTAAAATTCAATATCATCAATTCCAAAAAAAAAAAAAAAAAAAAAAAAAAAAAAACATTTGTAAACAGATTTGAAATTGATCTATTGCTTTACTTCTTTTTAAAACTAAAAATCTTTTCATTCTATCTGTTTTGTGTTTCAAGATCTTGCTTAAGGGTGCCAATGGAGATGAGTTGAAGAAGGTAAAACACGTGGTACAATATGGATTTTTTGCAGCCTATCACCTGGCTCTGGAAACATCATTCTTGGCGGATGAAGGTGCTTCACTTCCAGAACTTCCCTTGAAATCTCCCATTACTGTTACACTACCTGACAAACCATCTAGCGTTGAGAGGTCTATTTCCACTGTTCCTGGATTTTCGGTTGTGGATGCCCGAGAGCATCAAGGAACTGAGCCTATTAAAGAATTGCTAAAATCTAATGATGACCTAAAGAAAGAAAGAAACTCATCTTGTTGCGTTGACTCCATGGATGAATCATTGGTTGGTAGCTTGACCCACATGCAAGCACCCTCCAGAGATGTCATTCCATCGGGACAGGATACGTCATCTTCCCACAACAAAAATTTCCTCCCAAATAATGATTCTAAGGAGGAAGATAAGAAAAGTCAGAAGGAATTTTTTCAAAGCACACGAGATGTTCAAAGGGAGTCTATGTTGAATAATGATCTCATTTCTGATTCTTTCTACTCCTTGGAGCCTTCAAGACAAACTGGTGACACTGTGTTGCCTACAAATCATCAAGAATACCTTGAACCGCATCATGTAAAACACGATTATAATAATATTCAGGATGAAATCTTAAATTCAAAAGAAGATTTTCCACCTTCAACTTCAGACCATCAGAGTATTTTGGTTTCCTTGTCAACGCGTTGTGTCTGGAAAGGAACCGTTTGTGACAGATCCCACCTTGTACGGATTAAATATTATGGAAGTTCTGATAAGCCTTTAGGACGATTTTTGCGAGATCAACTATTTGATCAGGTACTTATTGTTCCCTTGATAATTGTGGTTTTATTTAGTTGATTTTATCTTCAATGGACGATGGCAATTTCATGAACTCAAAACTCAAATAAGATTAACTTTTCCTCACTAGAGTTACCGCTGCCACTCATGTGAGATGCCATCAGAAGCTCATGTTCATTGTTACACTCACCGGCAAGGGAGCCTCACAATTTCTGTTAGGAAATTACCTAAGGTTTTACCAGGGGAAAGAGAAGGTAAAATCTGGATGTGGCACCGGTGCCTTAAGTGTCCTCGTGTAAATGGTTTTCCTCCGGCCACTCGGAGAATAGTCATGTCTAATGCTGCCTGGGGCCTATCTTTTGGTAAATTTTTGGAGCTAAGCTTTTCAAATCATGGAGCGGCTAGCAGGGTTGCAAGTTGCGGCCATTCTCTCCACAGAGACTGTTTAAGATTCTATGGGTATGCTTTAGTCCTCTCATATTGAATTTATAGTGAACGTGTAATACGGAAGATCATAATGAGCTATAGGTAAACTGAACTTGGCATGAATATAGCACTGGTGCTTTTCTCTAATTGGCTTTCTCTATTTCTGTAACAAAGCCGGAATTTAATTGTCTGACAAGTCCAGAAACATCATAAAGCTTGATTTGATAATCACCCCTACTCCCCTGCTCAAATAAATTGTGATACCTGGAACTAAATACGGTTCAGATTGATATTTCTTTACTGTTCAGTTGACCTACTGACTTCCATGCTCAAATGTTTAAGATTTCATATTGTGCATACCAAAGTGCTAATATTCTTTCCTTACTCTCCCTTTTGAACAACATTTGTGCAATGATGTAATGCTCTAGAGGTTGTGATATCCTGTGAAGGTGGAAACAAACAGCACTGAAGTATTATAATTGTTATACCATAAATTAAGATGATATTAGAGGATCATACTCAACAGTCGAATTCATACTTCATAATTTATCTCTTCGAAAGTGTGCTAGCCAAATAAAATACGTCATGGTCTGCATCTGCGGAAATATTATAATTGTTGTTTTGTACATGCAGTTTTGGGGAGATGGTTGCCTGTTTCCGCTATGCTTCAATTGACCTTCATTCTGCTTATCTTCCACCACCTAAACTTGAATTCAACTATGATAATCAGGATTGGCTACAGAAAGAAGAAGATGAGGTTTATAACTGATCTTAGTTGACATATACTGTCTAGTTTTCAGTGCTTTAGTATTTATGTGAATGTGAATCTTATCCACCAGGTGCACAACAGGACTAACATGCTCTTTGCTGAAGTTGGCAAAGCTCTAAAGCAAATGTCAGATAAGTTTGCAGGTGTTGTGCTGCAGGAGGGAGGAAGTAAAGCATCTGATTTTAGGAACCTGATTTCTGAACTTGAAGGGATGATGCAGAAAGAGAAAGAAGAATTTGGGGTAGGTTACGTGGAATTGATTTCCCCCTCTAATTCCTCTCTTCTCATCATCCCCGTCCCCAAAAAAAAAATAAATAAATAAATAAATAAACAAAAGAAAAAGAAAGCATCATGCACCCATGTAATGATTATAAATGAACGTGAATCACGCTCTAACTCTCTCTTGAACATTTGGTTCCCTACTTCCCAGGATAATGGATACTAGAGCCGTCAAAACGGGCCGGGCCCGTCGGGCCGGCCCGTTTTAACCCCGGCCCGTTACGGGCCGGGCCTCAAAATTGAAGAGAGAGGTGACTTCAGGCCAGTAGGGCCGGCCCGCAGGGCCACGGGCTTTTACGGGCCGGCCTGCGGGCTACGGGCCGGCCCGTTTAGCTCGTTATATTTTTTTTTTCTTTTAATGTTGAATTTTGAATGCATTCTCCAAAAATCATGAGGATAGTAATCCATAAGAATTAAGAACATAATTTGTTTTTGAGAACATAATTTGTTTTTGATAGTAAATTACAACAATTAAGAACTTAGATGCTTTTTATATTTTATGTAAGTTATTTGAGAACATAATTTGTTTTTGATTATGAATTCGTGATCGCTTATTTGTTGGATAATTGTGTTTTTTGGATATAAATGTTGACAACATTTATTTGATAAATTAGAGCTTTAATTGTTGTAATTTACTAATTATATTTCTTTGAGAAAAAAAAACAGAGGAAAAATAGTTAAAATTTGAAATAATAATTTCCGGGCCCTGCGGGCCGGCCCTGGCCCTGGTGCTCTCGGGCCGGGCTTTGAAAAACAGGTGTTTTTCTTACTCCGGGCCCTGGAGGGCCGGCCCTGATGGGCCCAGGCCCATCACGGGCCGGCCCTGACGGGCCGGGCCGGCCCTGATTGACGGCTCTAATGGATACTATACTAGGGTCACTTTAATTTTTGTTGTTTGACTTTGCTTCAGTTGGTAGTACTTTATTGTTTTGGTTATGTGTAGGAATTGCTACAAAAGGTGGCGAAGAATGGTGAGGTCAAATTTGGCCATCCTGTGGTTGATATTCTAGAGCTTAATAAATTGCGCAGGCAGATCATGATTCATTCTTATGTCTGGGACCAACGCCTGGTATATGCCTCCAATCAAAGTAAAATTATTCTTAAAGAAGAATCAAGGAATTCTCCTCCAAATGTCAAGGAGAAGCCAATGGGCTCCGGGGAGAAGGTTGTTGAGGTGAATGTGACCTCCAGACCAGGGAGAGGCCAAGGCAGTTGTGATTCCTTTCTTTTGGAGGCAAATCCTGATGGAAGTCTTACTCAAGGATGCACTGACCTTAGCCAACCCAGCGAAGTACACAAATGTGAAGATGGAGATATAAGCACAAGTCAGGGAAAGGTTGACCTTTCTCTTTCTGATGGTGCAAATATTGGTGATCAACATGAATCTCTAGAGTTTGTAGGAGCTGTTCAAGGGGCTCAGTCAGAGGGAGAGCCACCTATTATGGCTAATTTATCTGATACCCTTGATGCAGCCTGGACTGGTGAAAGTCACCCAACAAATTTGACACCAAAAGAAAATAACTATGTGTCTCCAGATTCATCTGTAACAGATCCTCTGCCTATGGGAGATTTGGTTGCAGCAAAATCTGATTTTGAAAGTTATGCAGGTAATATTGGTAGGGATGAGACGGGAAGTAAGCACCACTCTAAATTGCATCTCAGAGGCCTTGATACAAGGTGGAGGGGGATGCCTTTTCCTAACTTATTTAGCTCATTCAATAAAACTTCTTCCTTGAATACTCAAAAACTTGGCAAGTACAACCCTGTTTACATTTTATCATTTCGAGAATTGGAGTGCCAGACTGGTGCCAGACTGCTTCTGCCTGCTGGTATTAATGATGTCATAGTGCCTGTTTACGATGATGAGCCCACGAGCGCAATAGCATATGTGCTTATGTCATTAGATTATCATGTGCAGATGGCAGAATCTGAAAGAGCTAAAGACAGTGGAGATTGTTCAGTTTCATTGCCACTTTTTGATTCCACAAGTCTACTTTCTCTTAGCTCTTTTGATGAGACAATGACTAATACATACAGAAGTTTTGGCTCCTCTGATGAGGGAATGTCTTTGTCTTCTGTTTCTCGAAGTTCTCAGGCTGGGGATCCACACTTGGACACAAAGGATTTGCATGCAAGGGTTTCTTTTACAGACGATGGCTCCCTTGGAAAGGTCAAGTATACCGTGACTTGCTACTTTGCAAAAAGATTTGAGGCTCTTAGAAGGATTTGTTGTCCTTCAGAGTTAGATTTTGTGCGGTCTCTTAGTCGCTGTAAGAAGTGGGGAGCCCAGGGAGGAAAGAGCAATGTTTTCTTTGCTAAAACTTTGGACGATAGATTTATAATTAAACAAGTTACGAAGACAGAGCTTGAGTCATTCATCAAGTTTGCACCAGATTATTTTAAATATTTATCCGAATCAATCAGCTCAGGAAGCCCTTCTTGTCTAGCTAAGATCTTGGGCATTTATCAGGTACTTAATGTAAATTCCAAAATACCCATCTTTTATGTCACATTCCTAGTGATGGAATTCATGTTTAAGTGATGACCTGCCATCCACTCTCTGTTTAAGCAATGAAATGCCTATATATTATATTTACCTATATGGGATCAAAAGTTGGACTTAAGCCCCCGTTCCTCTGTCAATGCAATATCTTGCTTATGAATAGCCACTTTATTTTCCTTGTGTAAATTTTGACATTTTAGTTCTCACTGCGACTATATTTTTTGAAGGTGACGTCAAAGCACCTCAAAGGAGGGAAGGAAACGAAGATGGACGTGTTGGTGATGGAAAATCTTCTCTTTAGGCGTAACATCAGGCTGCTTTATGATCTCAAAGGGTCATCTCGATCACGTTATAACCCAGATACAAGTGGGAGCAATAAAGTTCTCCTAGATCAGAATCTCATAGAAGCAATGCCTACCTCTCCAATATTTGTTGGGAACAAGGCGAAGAGATTGCTTGAGAGGGCTGTGTGGAATGATACTTCATTTCTTGCTGTGAGTTTAATCTTATTACCCTTCTTGATTCCACGCATTATTTCTTCATGTTTAATGTTTTCATTTCTCAATGGTATAATATTGCTAATGTTGGTCCAGTCGATTTATGTGATGGACTATTCGTTGCTGGTTGGTGTGGATGAGGAAAAGCACGAGTTGGTTTTAGGGATAATTGATTTTATGAGGCAGTATACATGGGATAAGCACCTTGAAACTTGGGTGAAGACGTCAGGCATTCTTGGTGGACCTAAGAACACTGCTCCAACTGTAATATCACCCCAACAGTACAAGAAACGGTTCCGGAAAGCTATGAGTGCATATTTTCTTATGGTGCCTGATCAGTGGTCCCCTTCAATGTTACACCCTAATGGCTCCCAATTTGACCTCTGTGATGAACATTCATGACACCGTCTCGCTTGTATTATAGTTATACCTCATTGTATTTTGTCGTATCTCAAATTTTGCTTCTTTTTCCATAGTTTGCAAGGGCTCCTCCTATTCCCGGAGATCCTTTTATTAGAAAGGGAATGGAAGAGTCTGATGAAATGGTAAATGTACAGGCTATTATTTATAATCTTGTTTCCTGGTTGGTTGTAAAGTACTCCCTCCGGTCCTAATTATAATAACTATTTACCATAATTTAGAGAGATTAAAGTGAGAAGTTAAATTAGTTAATTATAATTGTTTTTCAAAAATATTCCTACTTAAAATTAAAAATTACATTAAGCCAAAATTAGTTGAATCGGTAGCCCTACATTGTCATCTTATTTTGATCAACAACGGAACCGGATGGCTTTTGATGGGTAACATCCTAATTTATTTTTAGGATTAAAAATAAATAAATAAATATATAATAAAAATGATGAAGAATAAATTATGCCTAAAAAAAATTTCCTTATATGGAAATTAAGGATTTATTTTTATTATTTACCCAATATTTTCCATTTAATGAACCAAAGACCTAAATGCAAATAAAGGCTTTGAGAAGGATCAAGTAGGGGTTAATATAGGTCCACAACACAACATATATGTATCAGTTAAGCAACAAAACCAAGCACAATTCTTTATGACTTGAATCCCTTATGTCTAAAACGCAACAACAGTATCAAATACCATTGTTTCTAAGGCCTATATATTCATTAACCTCTTCAGCCCAAAAGCCCAATACAATATCCCCAAACAAGTAAATTACTTCAGCCATGCCTTTCACTTCTCAGTAATGCATTTCGACCCACACCATTTGGTCCATGCAATCAATTAAAACCCAAACCAACCCACTCCATTAACCTCATTGAAACACACACACACACACATTTAACGCCATGCTCACCCACGTCAGGATATCTTAAGCGGCGCTTTTCATACCTTTCGGCCAACACAAAAACGCAAAGAGGAAAAGGAGAGTCAGCAGGAGATCATACCTGGTCAAGCATTCTCGAGCAGCACACCCACGCCGTTAATGCTTCTCGGACCAGCGTTTCTTCTCTTGGACTGGACCCTCAATTCAGTATACATTCACTGCTCTCCGTTGTTTTAAGCATTTACTTTTACCTCAAACAGAGAGAGAGCTGAGAGAGAACGAGGAAGAGAGGGAAGGAGAGTGAGAACTGAGAAGGGAAAGAGAGAAAAGAAACCCGAGGGGAAGGGAGAGTGGAGTTGTATATGCTCTGTTTAAAACCTAGTGAACAGAGCAAGGCCAAGGAGTAGAAGGGAGTGTGAACACGGGAGAGGGAGCCAAGAACTAACGGAAGGTAAATCATCGAATTCTCTTCCTCCTAGTTTTCATCACTTTCCCAACATAAGTTCTGAGTTTTAAGCTTTGGGAGCGTTGATATTTTCTGATATACATAGTTGCATACACACACACACACACCATCGTACGTGGAAGCAAGAAAGAAGAGTTAGCTGTCAAAACTTTACTTAGCTATCATGTAGTGTGTGTGTGTATATTGCAGCGCATGAACCTTGGAAAAAGAAAGAAAAGAAGATACTGTCATATATATATATATATATATCGTCTAACGCTGCATATAGGGAAAGAAAAAGGAGGCTTAATATGTATATATGTTTGTTATTGTGTCTCTGTGCGTCGGCTGAGGAAAGGAACACGTATAGAGTAAGCAAAATGAGAAAAGTTCAAGTGCTAATTTATGATAAGGTTCAGTGAAAGATTTTGGTTTAAGCGTGTGGGCCTAATGTGATAATGGACCTGAATTAATTAAATGGGTGAGGTTTGTAGGTGGCTGCAGAAAAGGAATATATGAATAAGTATAGAGAATGGGAGCATGTGAAGTTGCAGGGAAAGAGTGTTTTAGAGTGAACATATGAGTGGAATCACTGTAAGTGTCAAATCACACACACCAATTAATTAAACTCCCTTTTGTTATTTATTTAGTATAGTATATGTTTCAAGTTTTTAATTTAGTTTGAGCACACAAAAAAAAAAAAAAAAATTAATTTAGTGATATAATCTAAGGTGAGTGAGATCAGTAAATATACATGTATGCATGCGCAGGTTTTTGCTGTTGAGAGTTTAAAATAATATATATGAGTCAATATTATATATAAGCTATATATATTTACCCACGTTGCTTCATGGTCTCGAGAGTAAATGATAGCGTACAAATAGTAAAACAATAATAGTAATAATAAAATAAAATAATAATAATAATAATAAATAGTAGTATTATTAATTAAAAAATAAAGGGGGTTATTGATTTGTAATAAATAAATATTTTTACTATTATTATTAGGAAAGAGAAAAAAAAAAAGTAATAAATTAAAAAGGGTACTATTAATTAATAATAAATAGAAAGGAGAATAAATAGTTACAATAGTCTCCCCGACTTTTCATAGTCCCATCATAATTTGCCCATTTCAAGCATTCCAAATAAATTTATTATTAAAATTTTTATATTTTAATTTTATGAAATTATAAATTATAATTTTTATTATGTGGAGTTTTAAAAGAGTTATTAATTATTAGTAAATTGGTTGTGGTAGATTGATTTTAGCGTGTGTTTGAGCTCTTGGATTAGGAGCAGTGTGGTAATAGTTAGCTTTGGCGAGAGGTAACCACTTTCCACTTGTTATGTGTATTAGTATGTTGTTTGTGAGTATTTTGTGAAATAGTTATGAATATCTTATTAGAAATTGCCCCGTGGAATCTTATGATTTGAATTGTGAAATATTTGCATATATTTATATATGTATAAGAAATTGGGATTTGAGCTATTATAACATGTATATGAGAAATCTTTTTTGACATGAACGTGATGAAAATGGAGCAAAATACCCAAGATGGGGGTGAATTGGGGATTTTAAAAACTTTTATAAACTGTTCTGTTTTGTAACAGCAAAACAGGGATGAATAGAGTGTAGAGAAGAAGAGCTAGACACAAAGATTTATACTGGTTATATTTTGTCGTATCTCGCCTAGGCCGAGACTCGATTAGAATTTTCAGGAATTTGTTTTGGGGATCAGCCTCGAAAACATTTTCGTGGATTTTCAATAGATGCGGGAGTAGTTTTCGAAAAGAATTGATTTTTGAAAACATTTTCTTCATCATCATCCAAAGATTTATCATATTTAGATTCACAGTAAAAACAATATGCATAAACTCTTCAACAATACGAGTACGAGTATTAAAGACTCTATAAGCTTTACTTCTATTGGAATAACCCAAAAATATACTTTCATCTGTCTTGGGATCAAACTTTCTCAAGTTATCCTTACCATTGTTGTGGATGAAACACTTACATCCAAACACATGTAGATGGGTTAGATTTGGTTTTCTCCCTTTATACAGCTCATAGGGAGTCTTGTCCAACTTCTTCCGGAGGTATGCCCGATTTGAGATGTAGCAAGCGGTGCTCATTGCATCAGCCCAAAACACTTGAGAAGTGTTGTTCTCATTTAGCATAGCTCTTGCCATCTCAGTGAGGACCCGATTCTTTCTTTTCACAACACTATTTTGTTGAGGAGTCCTTGGGGCAGAGAAGTTGTGATTTATCCCCATGCTGTCACAAAACTCAGCAAATGCATTGTTTTCGAATTCTCCTCCATGATCAGTTCTGATTCCTGAAATAGAAAAACCTTTCTCGTTCTGGACCTTCTTGACAAACACAACAAACTGATCAAATGTTTCATCTTTAGAAGATAGAAATATTGTCCATGCAGATCTAGAAAAATCATCAACTATGACTAAAGTATAAAGATTGCCACCAAGGCTTTTTACTCTAGCAATGGTCCAACTAGATCCATGTGAAGTAGTTGGAGAGGTCTATTAGTTGAAATCTCATTTTTGGTTTTGAAAGATGATTTGGTGTGTTTCCCTTTTTGACAAGCATCACAAATCATGTCATTTTTTAAATGAAGTTTGGGAACACCAATGACCAAGTCCTTTTTCAGTAATCTGTATTGAATCATATTGACATGAGCCAATTGCTTATGCCATAGCCAACTTTCATCCAAATTACTAACAAAACATTTTTCAGAAACAGAACCATTACTAGAGAGGTTAAGTGTATAACAATTGCCATCTCTAGGGGCTCTAAATAGAGCTTTTGCTTTTATGTTTTCTAAAGGGAGAATATCCTTGCTCACAATCAAGCATTCCTCAGAATCGAAGATAACTAAGTTACCTTTATAAGTGCTTTGACTCACACTGAGGAGATTGTGGCAAAGTCCTTCTACAAGGTAGACATATTTGATGAGTGGTCCTTCATTGTTGCCAATTTCACCAATTCCAAAGAATCTTTCCAGATTGATCTCCACCAAAGGTCACCTTGCCACCATCCTTGGGCTTGATTGAGGCAAATTTGGATTGGTCTTCCGTCATGTGCCTAGAGCATCCACTGTCAATATACCATTTGTTGGATTTTGATGCTCTTAGACAAACCTGCAAGACACAACAAATCAGGGTTTAGGTACCCATCTTTTCTTGGGTCCTTTGGGGTTAGTTTGTGTCTTAGGAATCTTGTAAGATCCCTTTGGCACCCATTGATAATTCCCTATGGGTTTGCTCTTTCTTTCCTTCTTATGAAAGCAGGAAGAAGTAGTATGACCCTTTCCATTGCAGTAATTACAGTGTGCAAAAGGATTTGAAGAATGAACTGATTTTGTAAAGTAGTTCATATAGGATTTTTCACCAGACTTCTTTCTTCTTTTCTTTTTATCAAAATTTGGTTTGTAGCCAATTCTGATCTGTCATTTATAAATCTTTGTCGTTTCAAAATGACATTGAGCATTTCACTTCCTCTAGTGAATTTCTCAAGTGCCTCGTAAGATGTAAATTCTTTTTCTTCAGATCGAACAATCTTCACAAACAAGATGTTCAGAGGAAGAAAGTTTTTCAACTTGCAATTCAAGAGTAATATTCTTGTTTTTCAACTTGAAATATTTATCGCAAGTTTTTCAAATTTCGATTGCACAACAATGTATTCATCAAATAATTCATCATAAGGTGGTTTTGAATCATATACCTCATCATTATTAGCATGTTGCTCTTCTTCTTCAAAGAACTAAGCAAATATTTGCTTTCTCTTCCTCATCCTCATCATCTTCATCGATGAGCCGTCACCCCAAATACCGAGAGACATATGCCTTCTTTTGAATCGTTGAACCTCTTCTTTTCTTTGTCTTTGTTCTTCGATTGGGGCATTCTGATTTGATGTGACCAGACTTTTCATACTCATAGCAGATGATTGGCTTTTTAGCCTTATAGCTGAAGCTACCCTTGTGAAACTTCTTGTAACCTTGGTCCTTCTTGTAGAATTTCTTGAATCTCCGGGCCATCATCCCGATTTCTTCATCATCGTATTCATCTTCATCATCATCAGATTCGTTAACCTCTTTGACAGCTTTGAGGTCAATTCCCTTTTTAGATTGGGGCATTCTGATTTGATGTGACCAGGCTTCTCACACTCGTAGCAGATGATTGGCTTTTTAGCCTCATAGCTGGAGCTACCCTTGTGAAACTTCTTGTAACCTTGGTCCTTCTTGTAGAATTTCTTGAATCTCCGGATTATCATCCCGATTTCTTCATCATCGTCTTCATCTTCATCATCATCAGATTCCTTAACCTCTTTGACAGCTTTGAGGTCAATTCCCTTGTTCTTGCCATGGACTTCTTCAAGTCCTTTTTTGAACTTGAGCTTTGCCTCACTTTTAGAGAGACTTCCAAAGAGGGCTGCTACAGATGCCATAGAATCTTCACGAGCTTCTTCAATGGCGTGACTTTGGCTTCCCATTCCTTGTTGAGAATATTGAGAATTTTCCTCACTTGGATAGGTTGCTCATATTCTTTGCCCAACGCAAAGAAGTGATTGATGAGATGAGTGAATCTCACTGAAATCGCCAATGGATTATCCAGGCTTCATACGAAGAAGATCATACTCAGTCATGAGAGTATTAACTCTATTTTGCTTCACTCCAGCAGTTCCTTCATGAGCAATTTCAAGTGCATCCCACATGGCTTTAGCAGAAATTAAGTTGCAAACACGAAAGTCTCTTGCTGACTAAGAGCACTTTGCAGTAGGAGGACAGCCTTACTGTTGAGTGTGACATTTCTTCTGTCATTTTCATCATAATCCTCTTCTTCTTTTGGAACCCTAAGACCATTCTCCAAGACAGTTGGAGAGTAGTCTCCTTGTTCAAAAACTCTCCAGAGACCATACTCTGTAGCAATCACAAACACCTTGAACTTGGCTTTCCAGAATGAGTAATGTTCTCCATTGAAACCTGGAGGTCTGTTGATTGAAGCTCCATCAGATAGAATACCTTCCATTGTGATCCTTCTCGAGATGTTAAGCTTTTTAGAGAAGACCTGGCTCTGATACCAAATGAAAATGGAGCAAAATACCCAAGAGAGGGTGAATTGAGGATTTTAAAAACTTTTATAAACCGCTCGTTTTGTAATAGCAAAAGGGGATGAACAAAGTGTAGAGAAGAAGAGCTAGACACAAAGATTTATACTGGTTCGGTCCAACCACTTGACCTACGTCCAGTCCCGGACTCTACGGGTTTTTCACTATCACAATTGATTACACACTCTGCACTCAAGAGTAGTTCTCTCACTAGAATTCACTCCCCCTTACAAGTTGTAATCAATGCACCCAATCACAAAGTCTCCAGACTTGTGATTCTTTACAATAAATGTTTTACAAATAGAAACTCTCTTTAAGAGTAGGTAAGAATGAACACTGAAGCTTAATATATCAGAGAACACAATACAAGTGAAAACAGAAAGGTGGTTGAAGAACTTTGAATGCTATGCATTTTTAGTTGTTGTGTTAGTTGAAGAAGAATTGAATGCAGCTCTATTTATATCAAGAGAGCATCAATTGACCGTTTTAATCTTGATTATAACCGTTGCCTTCATTAGACAAGGTTCTAGTTCAGTTTAGGCCTTCTTCTCTCTCTAAACTTCACTTAATCCAGTGGGCGTAAGTTCGAGTTGACTCTCGCAAATTTGTCCGTTGGAGTAGCAAATTTTTGGATGTAGAAATCATTCTTTAATTATTTGTAAGCGTGTGCAGATGGATTACCCAAAAGTATGCAACTTTTCGGGTTTGCATTTAATGTGCCGACATCACTTTTGCTTTTGCTTTAAACCTTCAATAAACATTCTTTAATTTATCTGAAACTCACCAATAAAGTGGTTAAACATATCTAGAAACATTAGAGATTAATAGTAGGAAGTATTAAGATCAAACAAGAAGGTATAGCAAAATCGTCAGATTTGAATTTCTGAAGGTGTGATGAAACCTCGAGGTTTGTTCTTAAAACCTCGAGGTTTTGGACTGTAGCAAGTGAAAGAGTTTTAAATCCAAAACGTCAAACCTGGAGGTTTCTCCAAAAACTGGAGGTTTTCAAAGTAGCAGAAAAGCGTCATTGTCTCTAAGTGTCAAAACCTCGAGGTTTTCTCAGCAACCTCGAGGTTTCACTTTGAAAGTGAAACATTGCAAAATCGCGCCAAGAGCAAACCTGAAGGTTTTCAAAGTCAGTGAAAAGCGTTTGCTCGGATGCCGAAACCTCGAGGTTTTCTCCAATACTCGAGGTTTCTCCTAAATTTTCAAAATTATGAGAAACTTGGAGGTTTTGTTTTCCTTGAAAAATACTCGAGGTTTCTCATAATTTTGAGAAACTTAAAATTGAGTTCAAAATTACATCAAGCCAAAATTAGTTGAATCGGATTTTAGCATGCTTTGTTTACAATCTGGAGATCTCAAAATATGGTAACATTTTACTGTCATCTTATTTTGATCAACGACGGAACCAAATGGCTTTTGATGGAACCCATTTTTTTTATTTGATTCCTGCCCACGATCACTGCACTTTTCATTGCCTCAGGCATCATTTCACAAGATAATGAAGACCAAGTCTTTTTGGTTTATGTGGGATGATTGTATATTTCTTCAAATGCTTATTTTGGTAAATGATGGGTATTAATTAGTTGTTAATGAAAATTAACAAATTTTTTTTATTTGATTCCTAAAATCATTTCACAAGATAATGAAGACCAAGTCTCTTTCTCTAAATGCTTTGGGTATTATAGGAAAAAATTAACAAAAGTTAAAACTTGCTCTTATAATTAGAACCAAAACTAACTCCAAAATGTGTTCCTATAATTAGGACCGGAGGAGTAATATATTTCATCTTGTTCAATGTCAGATTTTCCTTTCAATGTCTTGATTTTCCTTCTCTTGGAGGGTAAATTGTAACATCTCCGCTCATCGCTTTCAATATCGTCTTCTTGGGAACCTAGTAGTCTTCATGGCTTTAAAAAGCTTCGAGAGGAGTAACGGGCCCTAAAGCTAACAATATCGAGAGTGAGGCGTTGAAATATTATAATTGGTACTAGAGCCAGACTCGGATCGATGTGGGTTAATGTACTAGTGAGGATCTTGGGCCCATATTGGCTGGGGAGGGAAACAAAATAGAGAAAATCCCCCTCAAGTCCCAAAAGACCAACATATTGTCATAAAAAGCCCTAAGGAAATCACATGTTAGAAAAGGTCCAAGAGACTTCATGGGTATTAAGTTCAAACAACAAATTACATTGTTGCCCCAGGATTAAAAAAAGAAAAGAAAGTTCAGATGACGTCTGGATATTTTGGCGCGCCTAATCAATGAGCAAGGGAAAAACGCAAAACCGAGGCTTTGGGCACATGAGTCCTAGACGAATTCTCTAGTGATCAAGATTGACTGAAAATGTTCAAGAGTTTGTTCTGATTACATACATTCCATTGTCATCAACTGTTTGAAAGCTCAACCAAGATGGTTTTCATTTCCTGTGTTTGCTGGTTTTTTCCAGATTGAAGGGTGGGTGGGTTAAAGGTTAGAGCTTGGACTGATTTATGTTAGCATCACCTACAAGATAAGTAAGAAATGCTAAGTTTTTGATGAAGATATCATCGTCGCCATTGTAGTTGGTTTTTAAGCATTGTAGGGTAGGATCAATAAAATGTTCGTCTATTTTTGGGCATGGAAACAAAGGGAAATGTCAGTTTTGTGGTGCTAATGGTTGAAGGTGATGAAGGTATATTGGCTGAAAAAACGTTGAAATGTTAATACCTACGGTTTTAGTTGTTAATACGAATTGTATGTTAATACAATGTAATTTGTTGTTTGAACTTAATACCCATGAAGTCCCTGGGCCTTTTTTGACATTGGCTTTTTTAGGGTCTTTTTTGACAATACTTTGGTCTCTTGGGACTTGAGGGGGATTTTCCCAACAAAATATTTCTTATGAGGTTTTGGATATCTCCCCCTCTATATACATTTTAAAGTCGTGAGGGGTAACAAGCCCAAAACGGACAATATCGGAGAGATGCATTATTTTTATTTAGGATTTTGAGAACTTGAATAAGGTAGGGAGGTTTATATTTTCTCCTATTTTTAATAGAAAATTGATTATTTTAATGAGTGAACTTATAGAGAAAAGCATTGTTTTGGGAAGGCATTTGAAAATTGATTTTGTTAGTAAACGCTTTCGCGTGTGATTCATTCGTTGAAGATTTTCCAATTCATGTAAAATGGGTTACAAACAACTCGACAGAACAAGTGTTTCCTACCAACTTTAAAGTCTAAAATAGAATTCATGTTATTATAATGAGATAAGTATCACTTTTACCCTGAAAGTTTTGGTTGAGGAGCATTGAGTAGTCGGAAGTTTTTTTTTTGGGAGCAAAATTGCCCGGGAAGTTAACAAAATGTAGCAATTTAGCAATTTTACCTCTCCGTTAATTTTGACCGTTAAGTTTAACTAATGTGTACACATGGTATGCCACCTCATCAATCAAAATAGGGTTAAGTATCATTTTTGCCCTATAAGTTTTCACTAAAGAGCAATGGGTATCCGGAAGTTTTTTTTGGAGCAGTTTTGCCCCCGACGTTTACAAAATGTAGTAATTTTGCTCTTCCGTCCCCAAATAGTAAATTTGACTGTTAAATCAGTCAAAGAACACACATATCATGCCACCTCATCCTCCACAACACTTAGCCCATGTGGCATCACACCTCGTCATCTTTTTCTTGTTGGAGGAATCATCGATATTGAGCATCACTTAGCCCAATACAGTGAACATAAAAAATAAATACGAAAATATATCAATCTCATATTGTTGAAGGAATTATCGGTATTGAGGGAATTAAAGGGATAAACAGACTCAACAAAATTGGACTAAACAAAACAACACAGAAATCTCGTTTTTTTTTTTTGAGTTGCTAAAAGATATAGAGCTAGGAATCGAAGGTGCAGAGGAAGAAGTCTACCTTGAAAAGGTTGAACTTAGAGAAAGAGTAGGAGATCCTTGGGACATTGAGCTCAAGGCGATTGGAATTTGTGAAGTCGAACTGGTCAAAGGAACTGAAAGGTTTGTCGTAAAACCTAGAAAAAGCATCACTTATGATCTAAACAAATGAAATGCAAGATGAGATATGAATTGTCCCAAAAATTGGTTTAGTAAGGCAAATCAATAGTTATAGTTTTACTTTTGTTTAGATTGATCTAGGTCACCCTCCCCTAAATCGTTGGAATTGCTACGTTTTGTAAACTTCCAAGGTAAAATTGCCCTTAACAAAAACTTCCGGATACCTACTGCTCTTATCTAAAACTTCCGAGGAAAAAATGATACTTAACCCTATTTTGACTGATGAGGTGGCAAGCATTAGTGCCACATATGCATATCAGTTAAATTTAACGGTCAAAATTAACGGAGGGGCAAAATTGTTACATTTTGTAAACTTCTGGAGCAATTTTGCTATATAAAAAAAAACTTCCAGGTACCTAGTGCTCTTGAGTCAAAACTTCTGAGGTAAAAATGACACTTATCCCTATTATAATTGTATTTGTTGTATGCATGCCTCCGACATCTGAAATCATTCTCATCAAACCACATACACAAAGAAGCCATCTTGCGACCAACAATTTATGGGCATTGGATATATATATTTTCCAAATTAAAAATCTATGGTGGGTGACGTTGATGCATCATAACTGGACTAGGGGTGAGTATGGGTAGGGTTGGGCAGGGTGAGACTCATGCCCGATGCCTAGCCCAAAGAATAAACGGGCTGCATTTTGCAGCTCGATGGCCAGCCCTATCCAATAAAAGCCCTAATCATTTTTGGGCAAAGAAGATTGGGTCAAGGGGCGGGCTTCCCCTGCCCAAGTAGTGATGTCATGTCCTACTCTATGAAAATTCTAGTTCATACTTTACAAAATTTCAAAGTTTTAGAGATACCTGAAGTATAATATAATATAATATATTTAGATATAATAATATAATATAATATATTTTAAATAAAATAGTATATATAGAATAATATTTATTTAAATATATTTAGTTTTCCGGGTAGGGCCAAATAGGCAGGATAAGACCCTCTGCCTGATGCCCGGCCCTACCCAGTTATTGGCCCTGCCCAAAACTGCCCAAATTTTTTTTGGGTCACTTTTTTAGGGCTGGGTTGGGCAATTTCTTACCGGGCTTGGACAAGCGTATAGGGCATCTGAGCACCATAAACTGGACTATACTTTTTTTCTATTTATTTATTTATTATGGTCATTTCTACTTTGTTGATTATCGTAGGTGGCCTTTTCTTTGGGAAAATTCAGTTCAGGGCCCATATTACCAAGTTAATACGAAAAAAGGCCCCGAAACTCGACAATACACAAAAAGGCCTCAAACTCGACAATTCACGAAAAGGCCCAAGTAGTTATTATCGGGGGATCGAGTTGTTACGGGGGCCGATTTTTAAACGGCCGATTTAGTTGTTAAAAATAAAAAATTTTAACAACTAAATCCCCATCTAACAACTAAATCAGCCCCCGCTTAACAACTCGATCACCCCATTAACAACTTCTAAAAGTTCAGGGCCTTTTTATGTATTGTCGAATTCTTGGGCCTTTTTGTGTATTTTCAGAGTAATTGGGCCTTTTTTGTATTAACTTTGTAATATGGGCCCTGAACTGAATTTTCCCTTTTCTTTCCTTGTCCCTTCACACTCATAACTCATTTTCATGTTTGGCCGCTCTTCTCTTGTTTGCTTCTAGCTGGTCCCGTCAGGCCGGCCTCCCCTATCCAAATTCAAAATTTGTATTTAGAAACCTAAAAACAAAATGTGAGGCGTCTTTTGAGACATCATTTTTTTTTTTTCAAAAAAATAAGAATAATAAAAAATCAAACTCTCAAAAATTTAAGATATTATGCACCAGGCGTGCACAAAGGTCAAACGGCCAAACCGTCCAACGCATGATTTATTTGCAATTAATTTAACACGTTGAATCTAGATATTGTTTTGATCTAAATATCATATTGGTTCGATCGAAATAAACCCACAAAATACCGGTTCTATGATGTGAACCGGATCCAACAAAACACCATACGAAATATATGATGGGCCAGGAGATGTGTAGTTTCCACGAAATTGCTTCTCAGTTCTCAGCCTCATGGCCACTGGCCAGCAACATACGCCCCAGGCCCCAGGCCCCAGCCCCCAGCCCCACCCCTCCTTTTCATAGACATACGCCCCAGGCCCACCCCTCCTTCCCCCTTTTCTTGTGATCTGTGTCATTTTTTTCTTTCCTTCGCCATGAAGCATCTCTTTGTCCTTTCTATTATTTATCTATATTCTTTATAACTTTCTAAACATCTTTCTTAATTTTTATATGGAAGGTATCATTCACGAATAAAAATAAAACTTAAAACTCTGGAGAGCAAAAGGTAGTAACTAACTAGGTCTGTCGCTTCTGCTGCATTGCAGCTATACTTCACACACACACATATATTCATGGTTTGTGCCGGGAAATAATAGAAAAAAGAAAAAACATATATCATTTTTATTCATTCGGTCACAAAAAAAAAATTTATATTATATATCATACTACTATTTATTTGTGCTTGATAAATAGATGGTATAGGTTATTATAAAGTTTGTTATATCCTCTATTCAGGGGAGAGGATTAGATTTAAACTTTGTTAAGAAATGAAGAGAAGGGAAAGTTTGCGGCCGGGCATGATGGCAAATGTCATGAAGAGATACTCCTGTTTTGATCTCAACAAGACAAGAACGCAAATATATGATTCCAGGGGAGCAACGATACAAGATTACGCGGACAACAATACTATAAATAGTTAAATACTGGTACGTACATAATAATTAATATCATTATGAAGATGAATGTGAAGACACAAGAATGATGAATATTGGGTGCGAGGAAGGAATCAAACACCTAAGCCAGCGGTGTAGGCGACGCCCGTGGAAGGTAACCAAAGATTGCCTTCTATAAAAGCTGACACCGTGAAGTTAGAAGCCTGCGCCGAATCATTCAGCGCTCTGTACCCTCCCCACTTGACCCTCTTCTCCACCGCCGCCCCCGCCCCCGAGTTCTGGTACTCGGCGTAGAACAGCGTGTCCAAGGCGAAGTCGCCGTTCCACTCCAGCCACCCCTCCGGCCTCAGCACCTCGCTCAAGTACGACTGCATGAACACCGTTCTTGAGTAGCTCTTCCACGGCCTTCCCAGGTACGTCTGCGTGGAGTTCATTGAGGGCAGCAGGTCCGAATCCGCGGACACGTTGCAGAACTGGAATGAGAAACCCGTGGGCTCGTTTGGGTCTTTGCGCCCCTGAGCTGTGATGGTGTTCTTTTGATTTGGCAGGCCCTTCCTTGCCACCAGCTGACAGTTTTGGAAGACAGCGGTGGCGTCGCCGAAGATGAAGTCGACGGTGCCGGAGATCTTGCACTCCCTGTAGAATTGGCGCATGGTGTGGGTGTAGAGGCTGTCTTGGTATCCGTGAATGCCACATCTGTAGTAGACAGAGAGGTCGGAGTCGGATCTAAGGGCCACTGCCTGGTGCTTCTCGGGGCCTGCCGTGTTCTGGAACGCCATGTCTCGTGCTATGAACCCTCTTCCGCTGACCGCTGCACATGCCCCACCATATCTCATCAGCTGACATTGATTTTAATTGCCCCCACATGCTCATTTATTTTTCTGGCTACGGTTTGCGTGTGTTAAATCCATCAGGTTCCATTTACAGTTGAATTTGCCTTTTTCTTTTTTGAGCTTCTGCTCCATGTTAGGGCAGTTCGGTAGGCGGTATAGCCCTAATTTCGTGGCACTCTCTGTCTCATCATTTACGAAGCACGACACTCAAACTCAATCCGCAAGCGTTTTACTTTAGCCCTCTATTGCAACACACCCCATCTATCACTGAGTAGCTGTTTACCTTGACCCAACAGAGTCCGTATGTCCCTTTTTTAATATTCTCAATGATTCTACCTATAATCAGACAGCTCGAGCGTGTTCCTTTTTACTGAATGAATAGATCTATGTAATTTTTAATAAAATCATTAACCCCAAGAAAGAAAGGAAAAGAGAAAGAGTGTGTTACCAAAGGTAGCAGTGCGGAAGGTGGTCCAACCATCGACGAAACTACGGTTGCCGGAGATAATGGTGGCATCCATGCCGTCCCCAATCATCATGAGGTTCCACTTCTTCTTTTTGATCTCTACGTTCTCGAAGTAGATGCCTCTCTTGACGTAGATGACATAGCGTTTCATGCTATCGTCAGGAGCTGCCAGCACCGCATCCATCACCTTTGTGTAATTTCCGGTCCCATCGGCAGCTACCACCACGTCTACCGGCACCCCATTGGCTTGCAGGAGCTTGCGGTCCCCAGGTTTCAGCCACCGAGGAAAGCGGCTGTTGCTGCCGGAGGAATGGTCCGAAACAGGGTGCACCTGGGCCAGCAGCTCCTGCACCAGCGAGCTCACCTGTTGGAGCCCACTGGACACCAGACCCCTCACAATGCTGTTGGTGCCTTCAAAACCCTCAACGCATGTCTCCGGGTTCGCTAGTGCCGCGCTCAACCATGTCCTCAGATCAGAGCTCAGGTTTCCGGTACCGTTATGCTTGCCTGAAACAATGTTTTAAATGCTGAGTTTTATATATTAAGGTGAGTTAAGGAATGAGCAAATATGGAGGGAAAGGGGATCCCCTGTTTTCAGTGAAGAGGAAAACAGGGTAAGAGTACCATGGGGGGATTGAGAAGCTGATGCGGAGGAGGAAAGGTAGTCGGAAGAGGAGTCGAGCAAATCGAGGCAGTCGGAAATTGCATGGGAGAGGCGAGAATGTCCGGAGAAATCGGCGAAGCGGGACAAGAGGGAGACTACAGGCTGTAAGGCATGGAGGACTTGGGAGATGGAGTCAACGAAGTGGGCGGGGGAGGCCTGAGGCGGGAGGGAAGAAGCAGGAGAGAGGGTGAGAATGAGGAGAGAGATGAGGAAGAAAGAGAGAGTGGGGGTGGAGGAGAGAGCCATGAGGAAGGTGCTGAGGAAGAAAGAGCATGGGAGTATATTATATACAGAATGCAAAACCATGAAAAGATGAGAAAGAGTGAAGGGGTTTGGTGGGCGGGTGAGGGAATTTAATACTGCAGCTTCTGTTTTGGTTTTTGGACAGGATTTGCCTCTTCTATTCTATCTGTGCATATTTTATTTATTATTTGGGTTCAAACTGTCATAAAAAAACAATTGGTCTCTTGAAAGGGGATATAGTATCCCATTTACACCAATCAAAATTGTGAATCAAGCATTCAACTCTTTTTCAATATCGATCGAAAAGTATTACTTAATTAAAATACATATATTATTATTAACAAGTTAAAATGGAAGGTGGGTACGTAATGGTGCATCCATTCCAATATCAACCACCAATATTTGGTGACTCATGCAGCTTGATCACGCGGTAGTGAATCTATTAATGTATGTTCCTTCTAGTTGAAATCACACAAGATGGAATCAGCCATTTATTCATGCCTTATTATATTACCAATTGATGAAATACTTACAACTCATTTGTCCTTGATTGATTCTCGAGACAGTTTATTATGGAATGATAATTCTTCAAGCTCTTATTTGGTAAAAGATGGAGTAAGTCTCATCTCCTTGCCACAATATACAAGCTAGGGACGTCAATGATGAGTCCTTGTGGAGAATAAGCTCTCCTTCCCTTGAAATTCTTTCTTCTTAATTATATGAAAACTAGTAAACAATACTCTTCCCTCATGTGATCTCTTGAGGAGACATCATATGAATTTCACTAACAAATGTTTATTTTTTTGTGATGAGGAAGAATCATTTGAGCACATTTAATTCACATGTCCTTGCTCAAGAACTTTGTGGTTTGGTAGTTTTTACATATCTTAGATTTTCAAGACCTAAAAGGATGCATTGCTTAAAAGATATTATGTTGACTCTTCATGGACAAAACCATATAAGCTTATTTTGGGGAATTATTTGTCTACTTAATGTGTTTTGGAAGAAAATAAACTATGCCCTCATCAAGAGAAAATTGGCAACCCTCAATCAAAATTAATTGCTTGATTTCTTACATATTCAGCATTTGCAAATTGAGATTATCCTTCAGATAGAAGTTCTTACCCAACTCCTATATATGCACAGTTCAAGATGGATGGAACACCTTTTTGCACAAATTCAAAAGATTTAGGGCTCACCTTTACCAATACATTTGTTTCCATGGAGCCCCACTTATTGAGTCTCTTTTAAAAATATTAATACATCAGGCCCTCCATTTCTATCTAGTTGCTTGTGAGTATCATTATTATGAATCTCCATTTCTAATCTTCTCAATCATGGATCTCATCCTGCTTCGTCAATCATGTGTTAGAAAATGTTTCCTCAATCTTTTCACTTGTCCTCAATTTCAATCTTCCATAATATGGCAGGAAATATTGACTCTATTTTATGATTTTACCGACGTTAATTCCTTGTTTGCCCCCAATAATTCCCAGTATTGCCACATGCTCCCTTCACTTGTATTTTCCTTTCCGGTGTTTTTTAAATTAAAAAGGCTGACACTAACATTATATGATCATATAAGATTAGATTAAACTCATCAATTAACTTCCATTCATTAAGAAGTTATATATACTACAAAGTATTTAGCCCCCCCCCCCCCCCCCCCAATTTCACAATTCCAGATCTTATATTCCTTCTTTTATGTGCAAGAAATTATTACATTTTCTTCCTTGTTTTAATGTGAAATAATTTTTGCATTTTGACCAAATAAATAAATATAAGAGCTACTTATCCTTTAAAAAAAAAAAAAAAAAAAAAAAAAAAATGAAAAGCTAAGCGCATTAAATTAACAAAAATAAACCGGCCACCGACATCAAGTTGCATGGAGGAGCAGAATAAATGAAAGAACGTAACAACCCCTAAAACTAATATAACAAAGGTACATGTGTTAGAACTAAAACTGCCAAATAAAAATAACAAAGGTACATGTGTTTTAGAACTGAAACATACGACATTAACATGCCAACATAAAAACAAAAGTTTCTAAAATGAAAATATTGAAATAAAGAGTCCAATTCTATAATTTTCGCCCCCTAATTTCAAATGCTAATTTCATTGGGTTCTATACTGTAATTTTCACACAATATTTGTCTGGGTTTACATATATATAAATAACGCGTGTATACATAAATGTTTGTGAAGAGTGGAAGTAAACATAAATCAAGTTATTAATGTAGCGTCGTAGTAGGAGGCGTACGTGTTTATAAAACGAAACATTCCGTTTTGAGCAATGGCATTTATCTAAAAATAATGTTTTACACTATATATGCACAAAACCACGCAAGGTAGAAAAGTGAAAGTGGATGGGAGGGAGAATAAAGATGGGAAAGGTCATGCGAGAATCATTATTAATTATGATCACCTCTACTGATTGCCAGATTTTTTATTTTTTATCCGTTTTTATTTTTTATCAGAACATATATTGATGTAAAAAATATAAAAGTAAAAAAAATCTGGACCGGACCGTCAGATCAAATCTGGAATGGAAGTCAGGTTCCTCATATATATATATGGAAGTCATATATATATATATAGGAGTTACTAATTAATTAAGGAAGCGAGGGAGTACTGCTAAACTTGGGACGCATGCATCTTCGCGTTATATATTGAAAAATTGCATGCATAACTTTGAACCGTTCATTAATATTTTGAAATGACAACGGTACAATTAGTAAGAGACACGTACGTTGTATATATGCTTGATCAAGATTTGCTGCCATGTTTAAGATCCTGGTAATTACTCTACACAAAACACAATTTATTTTTTTTCACACCCGCTTCAATTAAAAGGTCAAACTCTCTTTATGATAAAATGTTTTAATGTATCATGGAATTTTTTATTATAGAAAAGGGAAAGTTAAAACTCAATGAATGAACAAAACAAATTAGAAGAGCGCCTTATATTATTTCGAATCAAATGATTTGTTTTTGGGAAGTGTCTTATACTAGAGGCCAGGGAGCATATATAATACATGTCAACTTTTGAGAATAACTAAGTAGTTTTATCCTTTACCTTCCTATTTGGATTGTTTTTTTTTTACCTTAAAAAAAATTCCTTTTAAATTAAAACTAAGTAGTTTTGAGCTTTTGACATATGTATTAAATAAGGCAAACTTGAAAGTCATGTGAATTTAGGGTTTAATGATAAAAACAAGGGGTTGTAATGATAGTAGTGGAGAAGCAAATAAAAAGAAAAGAAAAGCGGATCATGAATAGAGTTAGGAGCGAAATGAAGAGGTGGCAGGTGGTGGAGCGTAGTGAAAACGACATTGGAATTGTAATAAGAGTTGGGGGAGAGGAAGGAAGGAAGAGAGTAATGAATTAGTCAATGAAGAAGAAGACAGGAGATCGAGGACAAGTGGGAGTGTTGAATAGTGAGATGCTTTTAATGAAGAAATGAGGGAAGAGAGAATGAAGCATAGGAATTAAAGCTCATCCCAAAAAAGCACAAAGAAGAAAGAAAGAAAGAGATGCTGATGCTGATGCTGATGCTGATGCTGAAGCAACCCCTTTATCTTTATTTCTCAAAGGGGCCAGCTGAGGCCAATGTGATGGGATGGGATGCGATTATTGATTGGATCATATAATCAAAGACAACGGACATCGCTGATACTTTAAAGCCTCAAACATCAACGCGTTTACAGCAAATGACATTATCTTATTTCCTTTTTGGATGCGTGGGGTCTCAAAATCAAATCAGAAAAGGATAAGAACGCGGAATCTGTCAAATCCGACTGCCTCCTCCCTCCTTTCCTTCATGTGCTCTCTCCCTCCTCCCTTTATTCCATCCATTCATCCATCAACTTTCCTTTCTTTTTCTTTAACTTCTTCTTCAAATTTATATTCATGCCCATCTCACAATAACAACAACATACAACAAAACCAAACACACAGCTAAATCTTATAATCCATGCATTCCACTGCCCCAGTTCTTCATAATAAATATTCAAATTACCTTATTAAAAAAACTATTAAAATTAGTTAAGAGTACTGAATACATAAGAAAATTATTCTTTTTTTAATATGCCTTTATTTATAAATAGGTGGGTGAGAGAAACACAGAGAGAGATAGAGTATATATAAGAAAAAAGGTAACGAGAGAGATGTATTAATTAAGGATACAATGAGTAAAAAATGTATTAGTATTTAGATAACCCTGAGACTGTGGTTTTAAAAGTCTTTTTCTTCAAGTCGAAGTAAAATTCTTCTCACATGATTCCATAAAAAACTATTTCCTAAAAACTAATTCAAACAACACAAACATAAAATGAATCTTATGAAAAACAATAGATCAAATTGAAAATTTGAATATTGTACAAGAGGGGAGCTGAGGGGTAATATTAATGATTTAGGCTGCATTCCAGGCTCAGAATGCCCATTGCGGCCACGATACGACAGGGTTCGCTCATTTTATTCTGGAGTTGGATGGCATATTTTTCTGCTTCAGCATTGTTATATGCCTGAAATTTCTATTTCTTGGCCTTTCCATCCACTAATTATTTTTGTTTAATTTATTACCCACATCTTGACATCTAAAAGAGCATTCTTCATGAAACGTGCTTGAATATCTCTTTTTAAGAAGAAAATTTGGCAAGAAATGGCCGGAAAGACTACTCCTAAATGACATGATGCTTCATTGAAACAAATGAATTCTGAGGTCACCAGCAAGTAACAGACACCTCAACGTGAAATTTAATTGGGTTAGTTACGAACTGGAAACCATTAATGCATTGATTCCCTGGGATTTTGATGAGTACGTTGACTTTTGTTTTGGTTGCGGATCCAATTGGTGCATTGTCTGAAAAATTAGGAGATATACAGAAAAATATGAATTAGGTTACGTGGAGAGTTTTTAGTCCCATGGGAAGTAATGGTAGTTGCAATTTCCTTGTTGCTTGTAACTTATTGTTAATTACTATAATGCAGTAATTGTCTTTTTCATTAAGAAAAAACCAAAGGCAGGGGTCATGAACCGGCAAGGATAATTTGGATAAGAGCATTGACATTAACGTTGGTTTGACCCAATTTAGGACCTCACATCACATAACCATTTTGATTTAACCATTCAACTGAATTCACATATACTAGATTTACTTGTATGCACCCACCCGACAATACTCTTTCACCACTCATCCTTGTTTACCCGCGGCTATCCCGATGTAGTTTCCGCAAATATGATTTTCCATGCAGTACCCCATACCATAATATATATAGATGCAGATCTGGATATAATGGTCAAAAAAGAAAAGATCTGAACCTAGATTCTCATAATCTCTGACGAATCTTAAATAATAAAGGAGAAAGAAATTGGTGGTTTAATGCGAAAATTGGGGCTGTATTTTATGATTCTCACCCTTCCTTTGCACTTGGGATGTATGGAAGATGATCTTATCCTCATCTTTTTTTTTTTTTTCATTGGCCCATCTAGGTCGTTGATTGAGAAGATGAGAGAGAAGTTAAAGTAGTATTGTGATTGATTGGATAGATATGATTGAAAGATGATGAGGGATAATAAGAAAAGGATTAGGAGAGAAACCCAATCCGGGATGCATTGGGTTGTTTGGATTGGCGGTAAAAGAGATTTTTCGATCTAAATTTTACAAACTTAAGATAGGATAAAAATCATATGGTAAATGTGATTTATGTTTAGATTAACGGTGATAGAAGCCCATCTCGCACCGTGAAAAAGAAAATCTTAGTGACTTCTTCTTAAAAGTAACTTTTGATCTAAAAGTTCATTTGAAAAAATAACAACCTAATAACCTTATTTTACTCTCAATTTGCTTTTTCTTTTTCTAATGTGCTTTTTCAGCCCACACCCTTCCCAAACAAGCCCATTATCTTTTGGGAAAATTTCATTATTCACATTAGGCAGTCATTTAATTTCAAATCGCCTCCAAAACTTTTAGAAATTTCAATTTAGCGCCCAAGACTAATCTGAAATTAAAATTTATTGGTGAAAAGATAATTGTGCCCTTACTTTAAAAGTTACTTATTTATAAGATAAATATGTGAAATTACAAAAATATCTTGCCATGTACAAGACAATTAAGGAACAACTTTTTTTTTTTTTTTTTTGATAAAAAATTAAGGAACAAATTCACAAGAATACATGCTATTTACAAAACATATGTAAAAATTTATAAGTCAAATATGTGTATTTACAAGACATATATGAGGATTTATAAAACCATCTTGGCCATGTACAAGACAAGGAGCATGTTCAAAAGAATACATATTATTTACAAGATATATGTGAGAATTTATAAATTAAATATGAGTATTTATAAAATAAATGTGGAAATTTATAAAACCAGCTTAGCCCATGTACTGACAAAGGCATAAATATATTTTTCAAGAAAATACTTAATTTCAGTTTAGTTTTAGAGGTGCAATAAAGTCTGACAATCTTTGGGGCCTCTTTGGTATTAAATGGCTGCAAGGTTGAACTTTTCCCTATTCTTTTCTGTTCAATTACAATATTGCCATCCGAGATGTCCTGATGCGCACTGCCGTAAAAACAAGGTAATTTAATGTTGGGCCCATCTCTACTCTAACTCCGTCCAAGGCAGGCTTTTTTGTTTTGTTTTCTTGGGCCTGACACTACATAGAAACCCATTAGTGCTGTTCGTTATGAACTTGGTTTGATCTGAATTTCGTCCATTCAGGGCTTCTTCTTCCTGCGTTTATGGCTAACGAATACGGTCCCTTTGATTTGAATTACAAGCGAGATTCCAAACCATCAACACTAGAACGAGCATCCCATCTCACATTATCAGTAGCTTCCAACTTGTGCCGGTTAAGGTGGCCAAGAGCCTTCCATCCTTTACAGTGTGAAGAACCCGTGTTTATTATTTTCAAATTTTCATATAAACCCATATAGCCACGTACATACATACATACATGAACAACAAAACCAAGTTTCATGTCAATTGCTTACTTTTTTTGGGTCAAAATGTCAATTGCTTATTGATTACCTCACAAGTTCGAGAATTTCAACTTTCAACAACTCTGGAATGAAATGTGCATCTCTTTCCACGACACACACATCTCAACAAGTAAAACTTATCTTCACACAGTTTCATCCCAGATCAGCGCTCAACTTACCAAAACCTCAAAAAGTTGAGATATTTGTGATACGTAAAAGGTTGATATAGTATGGCGCAAGTCACTAGAAGAATGAATAAGAACAATTTAACGTACAAGTGCTCAATTTCAGGTATACATGCAGAAATCCAGAGGGCGGGTGTAGTGAAGTTAGAGAAGGCTAAAACAATAAAGGATAGAGAGCAGGAGGAGGAAGGGCTGCTGTACATGCGGTGGGGCGGCGAGTGAAGGAGGGGAGGGGATGGTCCTGTTTTGGCGCTTCCTCGTATCGATCATTATCTTAAACCTGCAGCCACTGTGAGGCGGAGAAGGATCAACATTGGTGATTGTGGCCATGTTGTTGAACTGACACGCATCTCTGCTTTGATTCATGGTCTGGTAGTAGGCGTTAAATGCATAGGAGGCGTTGGTCCTGGGGTCCAATCGGCCACAAGACGACCCAGGGGCTAGACTGGTGCAATCTGCATGCTCACACGCGTAGTTTATGCTCTGTCCCAAAATGTTGGGGTCTGAAGCACCTGCTTGAGACGATACCACACACCATCTCTTGGGCAAATACCTCACTCCTTTGGCACCCACCAGAGCCTTGCCGTTCCCTGTTCTCAGTGGGTATTTCAGCGATCCGTCGTAGTTGAATAGGCCCCAGTGTCTCTCAAAGTTGCCCGGATCAACACTCTTGGCGTCCTCGTCCACAAGCGCAAATATGTAAATATCTGGAGGGGTGGCTCTCCTGGGAGTCCCCTCGTTCTTCACTATGCGATCCACGAGGCCCTGATTGAACCTCTGAGCATTTCTTAAGTTGGCGTTGGATTTTCCGTCGGTGGGCCATCCCACCTCTCCGATCATGACGGGCATGGACCCGAACCCATTCTTCTGGAGAGCCGCAATGAGGGTGTCGAAGTTGGCGTCCAAGACGTTGGTGTAAGTGAGGGAGCCGTCCACGACGGGGGGAGCGGAGCCGTCAAAGAAGGCGAATTCCTTGGGGAAGCTGGGATCGGCGTCGAGGCTGAGGAAGGGGTAGATGTTGATGGAAAGGGGAGAAGCGTTTTGGTAGAGGAACTTGATGATGGAGATCATGAGGTCGTGGATGTCGGGCCTGAAGTTGCCTCCCGAAGGAAGACCCGAATCACTCTCATACACATCGGCGTTGAGAGGGATGGTGGCCTTCACCTGCCGCCCCAACCCCGCATTGTTGAGAGCCACTTGAATGTTCTGCAGCGCCGGGAATGTGGAGTTCACGAACATGCCGTTGTAGCTTTTCAGGAACGGTTCATTACCCACGGCAACATACCTGATGTCGACACGATATCTGGAAATGTAGGAGGAGACATTTTGGGAGACCCAGGAGGCGGCGGCGTTCACGTCGGTGGCCAGGGATGCTAAGAGGTCATTGGGGATGCCCACCATGACTTGGATGCCGGAGTTGCCGAGGGCCTTCAGGGGCCCGGGATCTGCTTCAAACAGCTTCACCTTGTCGAATCCGTTGTCCTTGAGCAGCCTCACTACTATGTTGGGAGGCAGGGGATGAGTCGAACGTGACCCCCAGTTGCAGGCGAAGCCCTCCACCTCATGATTATTGCTTACTATGCATACTGCTAACACCACCGCCACCAAGTATAGCATTCCCATATCTTAATTCCCTTCGCTTTCTGGCGCTTTACTTCCATGCATTTGGGATGGGCCCCTGATATTGAAAATTCATGTGCTTTTATTCACACCAAAGCTACGTAAAGAACTGAAAAAGAACACGATTCCAAAGCTAAACCCACAGCAGCGTCGCAACGAAAGGTACGTAGAATCGGATCATTTTCATGTTTATACTTGGCATTAATTAATTATTCTTCTATATTACGGCAAATCTATTATTCACCCCAGCACTTTTCGAATTCTTCCCAAGTGTTGCGTGCAGCAACCCCTTTTTCCCCATATTCATTTCTTCTAATCTCCTAAGCGTACGGCAAAGACTCAAATGTGACGTAAAGTGGCAAACAGGATCCCATAGTGATCAGTTTTATGAAGACTACTAAGCTAGATAATTTATATGCGCAAAAGGAGATATAGCGAACTCAAGAATTCAACCACGTACGTTTCTTATATATTTGACCCTTGATTCTTCACGTAAATGAGAATGGTTTCAAGAATGCATCTCCGGGAAATCCAACTAACAATAATGCGATTATACTCTGGGCAGGGGTAAAAGTGAAGTCAGCTGTGCCTGGAACACATCACCCAGAGCTCCTCGCACGTCCATCTGATCAAAACCCAAGGGATTATCATTATATTTTAGCAAACGACATCTGTTTCGAAATATAAAATTAAAAAAATTAATCATGTCACAGAAGCATGTGTGTATATAAAAGGTCCGTCAAGGGATGATCCCACTGTTCTAAGAAATATTTCAACTCTCTCTGGGCTCATTATTTTAAAGTGTGAAGATATTTGGTAATGTTAAACCAATCCTGTTTAGCAAATAATTTTCAGGAAGAGAAAATGTTTACAGAAATAACTTCAAAAACTCTATGTTAAAATAGTTAGTTATAAAACGAGAATAATCTCTTCAGAGCTAAACTAAATATATTAATATTTATAAATATAAATAAATGGGTGTATACTTGCTTCGGCCCGCATTGCCAAATATCCATGATAGCAATATGTGTCATGCAGGGGCCTACCTATAGTTTACTCCCTAATCTGTAATGCAAAACGACAAAATACAGTTTTGAATGGTTGCAAAAACAAGGAACTACCTGGTCACAGCATACGAGTTCTGTTAGCAAGGGGAAGAATTCTCTGCGGTGTCTTCTGAAGATATTCCTGTTCATAGAACACATGCTTCTAAGCACCTGAAAGAACATGGTTCATAGATTTATCTATATGAACTCCGTCAATATAAATGGAAAAGCAGCAGCAGTATTCGACCTAAGTAGCTATTTAATTAATTATGTTATTTCATGAATGGTAGATTATATGTATTCTGAATCTGAATTAGATACCAAATAATTTAATTTAGGAATTTCTAATTTGCACGTGGTAACAGAATATATACTTTGCAGTTTGCACTTACCATAACAATGAGGGGGGCACGCAGCTCCAAGACACGGTGAATATCCATGTTTGTGGCTTCTCCAGCACTACACTGCAGATCTGATGCCTCCGCGAGTACCTGTTCAAAGAAAGCCACCATTTTTCCCTTTGCTATTTTTACAAACCCGGTCCCTTCCTCCAAATGTTGATCACTGGATAAGTCATTATCTGATACAGAATCAGAATATTGAAAACCATTCTCCTCTTTGTTTGCATCTGACTCATAAGTTGATTTCTGTAAGACGTCCAAGTACATGCTCATAGCTGCTGACTCCTGGCGGAGAATATTCACTGGCGGCCTATCCAACACAAGTTTACTAATGACTTAATGCTATTCCACTTTGAATGGCTAATTAATAAACGAATAAATGAAATGCTATGGATTTGCCACTACCTTTCACCAGGAACTCGGTGCATGCGAGTCCTAAGTTTAGTGGATGCGTTATATGATGCAGCAAACTCCAACGAAGACAGAAGAATATCCATGATAGCAATCTTCTGTTGTGCCTTTAATTCGTCCCAATATTTCTTCTGCAAGTTGCAAGCAAATAAGCTTAAAGGGAGAATTGTATTAGCCCACACGGAATTTAAACTTTGCAGCCAACTGGTTGTCTCTGGGAAGAGATGTTTATTACTCATTCTTCCATGCAATAATGCTATCATTAATTGAGCATAAAGCCGTATAATTTGTAATAACATAAACATTTGAGTAAAGTTTTATTGAGCTGATGAAGTTTATATTTGTTCATTTTCCCTTAACATATAGCCTAGCCATATCCTTCCTTTTAAATATATGTGCACGAGATTTTGTTATTTTTACTTCCACTCACTCTAGTCTTGTATCAATTTCGGCATCAGCGTGGGTTGAGCCTTTGGTGGGGTTGAATTAATACTTGGAATATGTTTTAAATGCAACTGGCCGGAAGAACTCACCGGTTAAATATCCAAATCTGTGAATTAGTTAGGTTGGGCTGTTCAACCCAAAATAAGTCATAGGTAGAGATATTTGTGGTGATGATGAAACTAATTTGACAAGATTCGAATATTGTTGAAGTTTTCAAATCATATATGTTGTCTTGTGTTTAAGCTGTATTGTTAAATTGATGATGTAGTCCGTGCATGGGTACATTACAAACCTGAATACCATCGATTACACCAAGAAGCAATAGCTGAGTAACACACTTGTTCCGAACAGTCACTGGCCAAGGAGTGTCCTGACGATTCTCGTCTTCAGAGTCTGCAGCATGAGCGACCTCACCCTGAAAGCAGAAAATAGCTAGAAACGCTCTCAAGTTCATGCACACCAAAAACCAAATAAGGGTTCACAGTCCAGGAATCACAATACCGACCTTACTTGGAGAAGATGGTTGAGAAGCATCCGGTGTGCGGGTTTTAGATATGGAAGAAAAATTTCTGTGCAACAGATTATCCACAATGCGCTGACCCAATGTTTGAGTCCCCCCTGCACCTGCTTGTTTGGGAGTTTTTGCAGATGGAGATGGAAGGCCTACAGCAACAAAGAAATCATTATCATTAATCAGCACGAAACACGCTGAAGTTTTGGAAAATCAAACCTTCACAAGTATCGACGTTCATTTGCGCCCCTGCATCTTCAACTCCAGGAAATGTATTTGAGCGTCCCAGCGGCGATAACTTTCCACTGACAACAATTTCACCTGCATTTTCATTAAGCAGCTCTACTGGTTGCGTTGCCTGTAAAGCATCACTGGAGCACCAACAACAAAATTTGAATTTGAATATACATACATATATATATATATATATATATCTATCTCTAAACGTCACGGTAATCTTCCTACAAATGAGATGAAATGAACCTTATGCTTTCAAGCAACACGTCCCAGTCACTGTCACCGAACTGATGGCCCCCAACTTGGATGAGATGCCCCAAAGCTCCCAAAGATATTGAGGCCACCGTTTGGTCTGTCTTTTTGGCACAATCTAACAGCAAACCCTGCAGTGACGGCAGCATAAAAGAAACATTCTGCAAGGAAAACCATTGTTTATGAGAATTCAAGGAAACAGAATTTATCGAGCGACTTGTGTAATATACTCTAATACTAGCTAGGATTTACTAACTATTTACCTTGTAGAAAGTGTTGAAGAGGTTGCAAATCCGCTGAAGCGAGTGGATGTTTGTTTTACGAAACCAAGCATCATCGGTTCCAGCGTGTCTCACAAGGTCAAAAATAGGAAACAGAACTCGATGGAAGACACTCTCCCAAAGGGAAGCAGAGAACATTGCGCCTCTTTCATTCAGCAAATCAAATAAGACCTCAATGGCACAACTCCTGACCTCAGGTTTCTCGTCTGATGTTAGATCAGATAAACCAGCCAGCATTGGTAACCAATATCGTTCAGCCTCCTCCAACTTTGCAACACCATCAATGCCCTTTCACATCACCTCCAGCAAGAACACCCTTGAGTTGTGGATAACAGATCAGGACGTTCTTAGTAGACGAGTTGATACACATGCAAACAAAAAGGGAAAAAAAAAAAAGTTTCCTTTTGCCATCGTAGTATATCATTGACAACCGAGAGAGCATTTTAGAGAAAAATACAGAAATCCTTATTACTTCCAACATTGTATTCTCTTTGAACTTCAAGATATTATGTGCTAAAAATGGGAAACATTTGAGAGCACACATGGCGTAAAACTATTGGGAGCTGCACTGTTTATAAGTTGTCATGTTATGGCTTCATACTTCCGAGCTCACAATCTATTATGAAAAATATATACAGAAAACAATGGCACTTAATAGTATAAAATTGCAATTATCAGTGGAACCCAACAAACCTCTGCAAAACGGTCTTCGCAAATACGGAGGAGTCCAATTGCCTTCAAACTTATGCTATACAGACTTTTATTGTTGGCGAACCTGAGCAGACAATTCACGCAATCCATGAAACAAGCTCCCACTGCTTGATCGAAGTGTCCTAGGATGACTGCAAATTTTCCCAGTGTTAGATGCAGTGAATTTGAAGCAAAAGATTGTATAGATAACAACCAAATAACATTATTCCTACCCTGCTCAACTTCTTCAAATGCACTCTCAACGATTGATTCTGATACATCTTCTGCTGCTGCTGTGAAAAGCATGAACACACTATGCCACCCAGACTTTATCCTTCCAACCTTAGATTTTGTCATCTGAAACAAACACCAGCACCTACTAATTCCTTAGTATATATGTCCAGTCATGTCAACCAAAAAAATGAAAATCTATGCCACTATTTAAAGAGAATCGAAACAAAGGAAGAAGGAAAACACCACTGTTAATGGGGATGGGGTGGGCAATGAGAAGACACCTGAACAATGCAGTCAACGATTGATCTTCTTATTGTCTCCCTTGGACTATTCCTCATGATAACAACAAATGGCTTGAGAATGTCATTTTGGAAAGTGAAATTGGCCAGCTCAATACGCTCCAAGTACTTCATAGCAAGCTGCCTCAGAGAATCTATGGCATACGTAGCAATTTTCTCGTCATTATAACTCCCAGCTGATATTAAATGATTTGCTAGAACAGACCATATCCTAGCCCATACCTGGAAGACATATCAACTGTAACTTCAAAACTTCTGAAACAGTATCTCAAAGTATTTTTAGCAGCATCAGCAACAATTTCATAACATTGAGAATAATGGAATACTAAAAATCGTATTTATGTTGATGTTACTCTTAACAGTCTTGATGAAAATCACAAGTATTTATAGCAGCATAAAAAACGCATATCATAAAAACCAATTTATAAGACTAAATATCGAATAAAGCAAATGTGTGAAATATTATTTGATCATAGATATACCAGACGTATACAGGCCATATTGTGATAACTAATCTCAACAAGCTTTTGCAAGCTAAAAACACGAGGTGGTGTTTGCTTTAGTTCTTCGGCAGATACAACACAGAGAGCAGTGAAAAATTCCACAACTGAATCAGTGGGCAGTTTAACACTGTTTATGAAGACTTGTTCAGAAGGTTTGCCAGCCAAGTCTCTCAGAGATTGAAGTACTGCCTCCCTGGAGATTTGGTTTGATCCCAACATGACAGTGCTGGAGATTTGAGGAGTTTTTGTTATATATTCAAGGCGAGAAATACATTCCAGAACTGCATTCCATGTGCCTCGAAGGGCATCCATGTCTGAATCACAAAGAAACAACAGCGTCTGCAGAGCATCCACATTTTTACTGCGCATTCCCTTTGGATCATGCAAGAAAGTAAACCTGAGGTATCATTTAGAAATGTAAATCGTCACAAATACTAAAAGTTACCAAAATGCATATTAATGCACAAAAAACTGCTTACCTCATAAGTCAAAACAAAGAAATATGATGATCAAAGTAACAAAATATATTTATTCGAGATGAGGAGAATAGGACAGAAGGAAAAGATCATTACCTAACAAGAGATATCAAAAATGCATAGCGCATGGTATCCATTCCAAGCACGTTTGCAATATGTATCCCAGCTTTAAAACCCTCCATACAAAGAACAATGCGAGGCTTACTATCACTTTCCCCCATAGTAACAGAAAAAGTTGCAAGAAGAGGCCATCCAACAGCTTCTACCATGGGCCTTACTAGTTCAATCTGGTGAGAAGAGTAGAAAACTCCCCTTTTCACACCTTGGTTTCTGATAATAGCTTGTGTTCTTTTAATGACGGCTTCACTCTCAAACTTGTCATCTCCTGAGGAATTTCTTTTGGGAAGAGCCAGATTAAGAATATTGACAAGGCCTCCTTCTTCAACTTCTGGCTTTTGTCTGCTGCCTTTCCCATTAACAGGGGTATCATCTCTCAGTTTAATCTCTTCTTTAACAATAGAATCATAAATCTCTTCCAGCATTTCTGTAGGAGCATATTCTTCAGCTTCATTCATGGCACTCATACGTTTAAAATCTGATTTGGACATTTTAGGCCACACCATTGGGTTATGAGTATCAGTATTGAGCATTAAAACAGCATATGCAACAACATATGCCGCATCTGCATTTTTAAATAGACCTGGATTATCTGCACAATATCTGCCAAAGACAAGATGCACGTGAAAATATCACTAACCAAGCTAATACAAAACCGCATTAACCCAATATTTTATATATCTGCATAATATTTATGGAATATTAAGATACAACATTAAATAAGTATATCTGAGCTGAGCATATCATGTTATTTTTGTTAGTTAATGATATAGAATACGAAAATGTCAAAAAACCAACTAAATCTATTTGTTAAATTATATATCTCACAGTTCAATTCACAGAATTAGATAAAACCTATTGTCACATATCTTTGCATGCATTAGTAGATATGTTACATCATAATACATATGAAGAATGGATGAAAACCAATAGTATTGTATTATCATCCCATAATCAACAATTGAGTGGGCAACAAATGTGATCACTTACCTCTCTGCAAACTTTTCCATGATTCGATCTATCTTTTGGGCTTCCCCTGGAAGTCGGAACCCTCTAAGAAACTCACGGATTGCAGTGTCAAATTTCATTCCAGAAAATTTCATGGAATCTACATAAGCATGCATTACAGACAGGGGAAACTCTTCATGCTGGCCTAAGTAACCACCAATTGCAGCCTGAAACCCAGAAAAGTTATTTACATTTTTGGAATAGCGTTGAAGCCTTCATAACTTTTCAATTGTAACGGGTAAGTTTTGAAAGGAGTTTTGTCTTAATTTTAGTGAATAAGCACTTTTAAGGACCCCAAACATAATTTTAAACAAACAAGTTTGATCAAACTTTATTCTAACGTCAGAATGTAAACTAAATAGGACCAGACGAAGGTCACAACCTTATCTACATTGGGAGTGTCTTTCAAGAACTGAGCTACTGAAGCAGGCGAAATTTCCACCAACTTATTTGATATTAAATGCTCAACACCTGTTATTGGTTTCCTGTTAAACTGAAATTATTAAAACCATAAGTCAGTCCTCAACTATGGTCTCCGCATTTAACAAGTAAGCTTAGTAATTACGCAAATGACCTATCCAGCATTCCTTTCTCATTAAAGAATTTCAAAGAGAATATGATCAGATACCTCTGCGATAGCGGCCTCCAACGTGGTTTTATGAGCCTTTTCCCTCTCAAAATCAATGGCAGAATCTTCCCTGGTTCTTATTTCAACAGGATCTTCAGCAAATGCCCCTTTGTAGTGGTTAATCTTTCTGAACTCTTCTGATTCCCTATGTGACTTCTCCCAATCAATCAGTGACTTAAGCACATTCACAATGCTCTGGAAAGATAACGAAAAGTGGGATGAACCAGAAATTCTGGTAGAAATGGTTGTGCCATTAAATAACGACTACCAATAAGGAAAGCAACAACTAGACTTACTTGAAGTGATAAACCTTTAACTGAACCAGTTTGAGACAAAGAAACTGAATTTGGTTCAGCATTTCGATTGTTTT
This sequence comes from Acacia acuminata, assembly GCA_019022655.1. Lineage (NCBI taxonomy): Eukaryota > Viridiplantae > Streptophyta > Magnoliopsida > Fabales > Fabaceae > Acacia > Acacia acuminata. The sequence continues at coordinate 470,799 of JAFJYI010000071.1, forward strand.
GAGCTATTTTTGATACTGAACTAACCTGTATAGAAAATTTGAATATAACCGACATGTTTATAAAGATAATAGAGTTAAATATAACTAAGGTACTGCTTATAAAATTAATTTACAAGACTATACCATTCGTTCAAACAAGTTTGCTGCCTCAAGATCACAGTCATAATTCACAAAAATGTCAACAAGAATCTGTGGATCCTTGCATATTTTATCTACCATCCTGCAGAGCCACACTAAATCGAATTATCTATCAAGAAAGGATATAGTGAATAGTATGTTGTCAGCCCAACACATCATGAAAGTTCATGAACACAAAACTATGCTCACAGTACAATGAATATCATATCAATCATGAAGCTAGAATATACCCAAGAACGCTTATCTTTTGGTTGACTGGAAATTCTAAACCATCCAACGGTCTTAGCACTATCAGGGGAAACAAAATGCCTATTTCACCCTGAAAAGAAAAGAGTATAGGGTAAAAACAAAAGATGAAAATCAAATTAAAAGCATTGCTGAGGTGGCACACTTTCAGAAGATTTTCAAATTATATGCATACTTTGAGACTTTCTCTGAACCGCAATAGCAAAACCGAGAATATTCCAGTTGCGTACTGAAATAGAAGAAGAACATGATCACCAAGAAAGAAAAAAAGAACGGGAAAAAATGACTCATGGTTCCTTGAAGATACATGAATAAAGATAATTTGATTAAACTAGACCTGAAATAAGACAGGGGATTGTGAAAAGGAAGCTCGCAATAAAGCATATGAGAGATATGCCTTCACAGAATCAATAAAATTGAAGTCCTTTGTGAATGAATGGCTAACCCCCTCCAACAAACCCTGAAAAACAAAACAATGGACTGATAGTGTATAATCATGAACAATTAAAACAACAAGAAGCTTACAACAGATGAGAACCCTGCACATAAAAACGTAGAATAACAAAAATTGATAATATATCAGCCCTTCTCTGATCCTACTCACAGAGATACCTGGAGTTGTATTTGCAAATTAATGTCATTTACTCTTGTGTTACTTCATAGGGTGGTTTTGCATTGAAGGCATCCATTATGAGATAAGGTCCATTCAGGCCACTAAGTTGTTCTAATACCATACTTTCACTTTAAAGCTATTGTCTAGCTTCACAATAAGAATGGATGGAATTCAAATTAATCAGCCATATATATGGAGTAATTTGTGTTGAGTATATTTGGCATCTTTCAATTCGTGACTTCAAAAAAAATATATATATATATATATAGCTAGGATTGACATATATTTTCAAATTCTAGATTTTCGGACTAAGTGATTTGTTATCTTATTTTCCAATCCTCATAATTATCATGAAAGGACTAAGTTAAGCTTTTCCAATACGTATTATTTTCAGCTTTCATTCATTTCAACTCATTTTTCCTTTAAAATTAAAATTATTTGAAAAAATCCAATGGGAGAAGACATAGACACATTCATCATTGTACAACCTGTAGAAGTTCAAGAGACAATATCCGCGTCTTGTTTGTCACCTCATCATTACCTTCCTTCATACCCATCTGCCATATTTAAGATGAAGTATGAGGGGTTGGCAAAATGTTTACTATTCAAAAATGAGGGAACCAACCTTGCAAATAGTGCGGAATACCAACAAAGCATCACGTTGAACTATTCTCATGCTTTCCAAGTCGATCCCTCTTGTCAGAAATAAGACTAATTGTTTGAGCAACTACTCTTAGAAAGAAATACAAAAGAAGAGTGAGTCCATAGTACAATATCACTTCATAGTTCATACCGTTTTATCTGTTTGCCATCTTCAGTATGCACAGCCTTGTCAAGCACAGCCTCTAAGCCCTGTACACCTTGATACAATCTTGTCAAAATAAATACTCCATATAGTAATTTGACACATAGATGTACAAACTTTTTACCTTAATATCGGCACCAACAGCCAGATTCTGAAGTTCCTCGAGAGTTGTTGCGGATGCATCCTTGACTTGGTTGAGAGCATCACCTGAAGTAATCTGTTTCTCGTCTAAATTATCTGAGGAGGTTTCCTTAGGATTTGTGTTTAAATTCTCTGCTTCTGAAGCTGCCTCTGTATGTCCACCAGAACCTAATGATGTTTCATCCTGGATGTTTTGACAGTCATTACTAGTGGATATACTACAAAAGCAATAAGACAAAGGAGCTTAATATCATGGGATTTAAATTTCTAACCAGATCAGCTTCCATTCTCCTGAAAATAATGCTGATCATCTGCGTCAGCATTGCCTTTGATGTTGCTTGGTTTACAGGACTCTTGCTACAAATGCAAATAAGAAAGCTGAGTCCTATTTCCAATGATCACAGCCCTTGAAGACTAATTAGTAACTATTATTACCTGTTCAGTGCAATATTGAAGCATGCCCTGATAATTCCCAGCAAAGGTTCACCGTGCACTGAATTGGGCATAGACATTAATACATAAACATGGATTCAAAACAACTGAAAAGGAAAACAAGAAAGATGAAAAACACACACCCGGGGGGTTTTTTTGTTGTTGGGGGAGCAACCCATGGATACCACAAAGTACCATAAACATACTCAGATAGCAAACTTAACTAAAAAACGGGAGATGGCAAGAATAAAATTCCTGTTGAGCATAGAGGCTATAATACCATGACAATAACCATTAATAAAATGTTAAGCTATCTCAAACCGCAGCTACCGATTAAAAAAATTAGCCTGGTATACAAAGAACACAGCATGATTACTGGAAAACTTGTGGGAATCTGTTCAATGTCACCAATTTTATTAATATCACGTGAAATGATGACAAATGAAGATAATTAAACTGAGACTAGTCTTTCACATATCTCTTTCCAATTAAGTGCGCTATGGTCCATGATTACTAGAATTAGTGTAAAATCCTCTTAATAAATTAAAAAGAAATATTAAATATGTAACTTTAGCCACTTTTAAGAAAAATTCTTTTGAAAATAATGTCCTTATTGACTGCAACTATAGCACACAATAGGACCACTAATTGGAGTTTCCTTGATATTTTATATTATCAGCAGATATATACAACAAGAAAACGGACTCAGTTTTTCTATCACAACAAGCATACCTCTGAACTTTGTGGATGCCACTGCAGTAAGAAGTACCTTCAGCAGTTGGAGGATAGCACTGCAGGTTGATTCTTAAAATTGAATAGGTATAATTAGAAGAACATATTTGGTCAGTATTGCCAACGTGCAGTGACTCATACCTGTCTGGAGATGAATTGTCAATGCAACTGCAAACCATGTTCAGAATGTTTGTAAACAGCATGAAATTTTTAGTATCATCTAGCCCAGGATCTCCCTCCAAATGATCATAAGCAATAAGTTTCTGTGGTTACAATCAAGAAGCAGAATAAGCTGACAAACTTTTGAAGATTTATTATCAATATAAATCATAAGAGTTATGTGGACTATATTTTCCAATATATTTAGTGCTAGAAACGTTAAATAATGGGATGAAAGGGCTTCTCCCTTTCTTCAACCATATGTAAGGACTTCATAGTAGTAAAGCATGCACATACATGAAGACAATCTAAAGCAGGTTCTAGGATTTTCAAGTTCTTCGTCTCGAATGCAAGTCGAAGGGGACTTAAAACAAGCTCTGCATCAGCTTCTTCAAGACTTTGCCCAGCATTAGCCAATACTGTACTAATATTTCCACTCTTGGGCCTGTCACCATGCTCTGGCTCTTCAGAAACATGCTCACCCTTCTGTGACTGATTTGCTTCTTTTGTGGTTACAGCCCCACCTTCAGCTTGGAGTGTACTAGCACAGACCAAAATGATTTAAATGTTAAAACCAACTAAAGGGCTTAAGGTTCAGTAATGGAAAGCTTGACCTAACTCTCACCAAATAAGGATGACTCAGCTTCCTGAAACTTATTTAATAGATACCTTGCCTCAGGAAAATTGTACTACTATGATGACATAATTGAACCAAAAGGTGTTCATATTGAATGTAGAGAAATATATTACAAGAACACCTTACACAAAGAATCTGTAATGGAATCATTATATTCTCGGCTATCAGGTCAAGCATTTTTACATTTCCCGGAGGAGTGACAAGATAAAATTAGAGTAGAGTAGGATTAGTACTTCACACCAAAAAACCTCAAGGGGGAAAACCTTAATGTATGATTTCTAGGAGACTATCTTAAAATCATACCAACCCAAGATATGGAACCTAGAAGTAAAAGAAGTCAGGTAAGCCTCACAGAATTGTAGTCCCTTTAGCAATAACTATCAAAATTAAAACGGAAATGTTGTCCTTCCAAGACATTTACCTCCCAGCGTCCGTTGAGGGTGCTGCTTGATTGACCCCACTTAAAATGGCCTGCAGTCTCTGGTTAGCTTCTTTCGTGATATCTGAAATGAAAACAGAGGGCACTAAAGTGACTAACGAAACAACTAGAATATCAGTAGACAGTTGCTTTGATAGCACGCAAGCTAACATGCAAGGTCGTTGGAAATAACGTGGGTAAGGGCCTAAGGAGGGAAAAACTGTGAGCCATAAACAAAATAATGTCAAAGAAAAACAAAAACGAAAAGGAACTGCGCAATGATGTGTCAAAAGCTGTAAATTAAACCAACCTATATAAGTCCGAATAGCTTTCTGGAGATCAGGATGCTTCCTGCCGGAACACTCTTTGAGCATTGCCTCGAATGCTCGAGTTACGAAACTCCCAGCTGCAGCTCCAGCCATTTCTTCGGTCCCTCCAAACCAACTACACTCCGCCTGACGGAAAAATTTTCATACGCCCCACATCACCATCATTTCAGTTGGTAAACAAAAATGGATTCCATCAAAACAACATGCTTTTTTCATAAAAGATTCGATAGAAGTTGAGTGCTTTTATCAAGAATTTTTTCTTGTCTGAGGAATGCGAGGGGCGTAAAGAGAAGGAAGTGGAAGAGCAAAATGAACAGAACAGAGCATTGGAAAATAGAGAAAGCTGCACCTTAGAAATGGTAAGGGGGAGAGAGCATTCTGATTAAACGCAGATCTAAGAGAAGCAACGAAAGGGTGCAGAATAGGGGTTCTGTTCGTATTTAATCGTCCGTTTTCATGTTCATGCGTGCTCTGTTCGGTTCATGCAGATCCTCACAACGTTCCATGCAGAATTACGGATGCTACCAGCCCCACACAAACACGAGTTCCTTTTTTTTTTTTTTGTGTAAAAACGCAGGTCCACCGGAATGTTTGTTTTGGGCTTTGGTCCTTTTTTATTTTTTATATATATTTCCATTTTTATTTCATCGAACACAAAGAATGAAGGGAAAATTACCTCTCCTCAAAAACAAAAAACAAAAAAGATAATCTCTCAAATAACATTTTTTAAAAAAAAATAACTTTTTTTTTATTATAAAAATAAAATTGGGAAAATTACATATAAAAAAAAAAATTTAAACCGTCCCTTGAAGATCGATGGGTAAATTTAATGTAAAATTACTTTGCCGCCCATAGTGCATATCCTTTAGATAAGCACCAAAACTGTTTTCCAGGTCCACCATTACCTTTTTTTTTAAAGTAGGGAAATGCCTTGTTTGTTTTGGGCTTTGGTCCAATTTTATTTTTTATTTTTATATATTGGTCCATTTCTATTTCATCGAACACAAAGAATGAAGGGAAAATTAAGTGGAAGTCCTAAGGAACCAAAACAAAAAACAAAAAAGTCCCTTGAAATCACCAAATTACATAAAAGTCCCAATGGACTTTTTTGATATTATTTGTATGGAAATAAAATTCAAGTTTTTAAGTTTTTAAATGCATTTTTGTAAATACATGCATTTTTCGTTGTAAATGGCCCGATTTTAAATTTTGTTTTAAATACAAGTATTTTCTATTGTAAATCTAGGTTTTTTTTTGTTGTAAATGATCTCTCTACGTTTAAAATCTAGGTGTTTAAATGTTGTTGTAAATATAGACATTTCCTGTTGTAAATATAGCTTTTTCTGTTGTAAATATCTGGATTTTAAATTTTGTTGTAAATACAGCACTTTCTGTTGTAAATCTAGCCTTTTTCTATTGTAAATGATCTCTCTACGTTCAAAATCCAGGTGTTTAAATCAGTGGCGGATCTTGGGATAAATATTTGGGGGGCCAAATCTTTATCCCAAGATCGTAATATTTGGTATAGACCGGAAAATACAGGGGAGTGAAAAATCTAGTTTGAGTTGTGAAGACAACAAAGATATCTATTACTATCATTTCTCACCAACAACAAACAAAATCAAAGAATGAAAGCAAAGAAGGAAATAAAGAAAGAAACAATAAAATAATTTATCAAATTCGACGATTTCAACGAGATTTATCGATTAGGAAATTTCTTATGTTAGAAAAGAATCAAGACCAAACAAAGTAAATATGGAGTTGAATCGAGCAAAGAAATAAGATGGGAGAATTTACCTCGTAGGTTGTACCAAGCAAGAGCCGAAAAATCACAAACGAGTTATCAAGGAGATTGGGAGAAAAAAAACAGCGTGTTCCTCGTTCATGTTCTCATTATTCAGTTATCAAGGGAGATTGGGAGAATAATAGAAGTGTGCCCTAATGTCTAACGTTTGTGAGCAGGATTGTGGGAGGGAATAAAAAAAAAGGGGGAAAATGTTTTTAAAAAAATTTGGAGGCCAAAGGAGTATGATTATCCGTGGCATGTTGAACGTTATGCCAAAGGATGTGAAAAGGAAATAAGTGACGTTGATGGATTTTTGACATAATTGGAATAATCAATCAATCAATCAACCAATCACATTTAATTTATCATTGTCCATTAAATTTAATTAATTGGTTGAACAATTCCCACATTCAGTAGCTTAAACCAAAAGATGTCACATTCCCATATTCAATTTGCATGATTAATTTTTTTGGGGGGCCATCATCAAAGATCCCGCCACTGGTTTAAACCAAAAGATCTCATATTCCCACATTCAGTTTGCATGATTAATTTTTTTTAGGGGGGCCATGGCCCCCTCAAGCCTCATCAAAGATCCGCCACTGGTTTAAATGTTGTTGTAAATATGGGCATTTCCGGTTGTAAATATGGTTTTTCTTTTGTAAATGGTCAGGTGTTTAAATGTTGTTGTAAATTTTTTAGGTTGTAAATATGGTTTTTCTTTTGTAAATGGTCAGTGTTTAAATGTTGTTGTAAATATAGGCATTTCCTATTGTTAATACAAATAATATCAAAAAAATCCCTTAGGACTTCTGTGTAATTTTGTGATTTCAGGGGACTTTTTTATAATTTGTTTTGTTCCTTGAGACCTGTGCGTAATTTTCCCAAGAATGAAATATGTTGGGCCCCACCCTTCTATTTATGACCTTCTTATATGATTTTTTTTTTTAATATTTTTATTTTATTTAATTAGTACTTGTAGTAGCAAAAAAAAAAAAAAAAAAAACAATTAGTACTAGTATTCAACACAGTGGCGGAACGTGGTGCTGATAGCCCTGCTGATCTTATAAAATTTGTTAATTTATATATGTATTTATTATATGATATTTTATTTGGCCACAAATTTGGCCCCAACTAATTTTTTATCTTCTCTGTAAGGATAATGTTTGTTTCATTACTCATTAGGCTGTGAGAGGAAAGTAAAATTCTTGTTTGAGATACCGAAAAGATTAGTATCATTTGATATATTGTTTTGATTTATAATTATCTGTTATTTTTTGTTGTTGTATTTTCTAGGTTATTTGATACTATTTAGTAAATACTCCCTCTGATCTTTATTTAAGGAACCAACTAACAATTTTCACAAGTCAATAAAAACATGTAAAGTCATTAAATTTTTCCTAAAATTTAAGTAATTTTCAATATTATCCATATTAATTACACTAAACTCTAATATCGTATTAATTATTACTCTCTCTTTTTTTCTCGAAAAAAATAGTAATAATTAATTTTTATTAATTATTACTTTCACTTGTTACTTTTTTAATTATGGGTATATATAAAAAAAAATATTTAATGCTATTCGGAAACAAGCAAGTGTTTTATAAATAAAAAAAATAAAAAATAAAAACCAAATATGTTTGTTAGTTGGTGCCTTATAATAAAAATTAAAAAGAGTAGTTCAATATGTTTTTTTTTTTACCTGGGTTAAAATTTTTTCCTGGTTCTGCCACTGATTCAACACTTGCTTACTTGGTGAAAAATGAGCCAAGTACCACAACTTAATGCGTGTTTTGTATCAAAATCGTGTTTTTAATATGCCCTGATTAATGGCATCAGCGTCCATCTCAATTTATTATGGCTTTTGGCCTTTTGTTATTTATCAGCATTTGGGCAGTATGCCTTTTGTTAAATAATAAATCTTTTTCTCTTGACGCCACCACCCATGAGCAGCTCATGTGGGATTTGCCTAGGATGGTAGGAACTAACACATGCAATGAGCTCATTCATTGTGGGATGATGCTGAACCTCCTTTTTTTTTCACCTAACGAATCTTGCTGCTTTGGCAAATGAATCCCAATTATTAAGATAGAATAAGGAGGGGTCCACCGTAAAGTTCCAAGTGGCCTGCGGGTGGCCTTGGACTTGGTTCGTGATGTAATAGAAGGGCTAAAGAGAAGCGCAACAACAGAATCCGAGTGTTCATGATCAACATCCAACTGTACATTTTGGCTTTAATCAGTTTCTTTAATTTGATGCACACACGCGGAAGAGTGTCAGTGGCTAGTCGGTGACACCCTTTATTCCTAATCACAAAAGGACGGTGGGAAAAGAAAAAGGAAAAAAAAGCATAGGAGATGACAGTGAAAGCGAGAAGAAAGGTAGCGACTAGCTAGATTCCACCGCCACCATCACCTTCCCTTGGCTTTATAAACAAGCCATGGGGCACCTCTGAACTTCCCCCTTTCCCCTTTCCCCTTTCCCCTTCTTGTTTGTTTACCTTCTTTAAATTCTGATGGGTTTCTGTGTTGAGGAGTCCATCTCAGGTTTGACATTAGGCCAAGCAATATTTGAGGCTGCTCTAATAATTGCAGTTCTGAGATGGGTGTTCTGCTGGGTTTGCAAAGTCATCCATGATCAGAGGAGCCAGGCCTCATCAGATAACTCTTGTTCTTCATCTTCATGGGTGAGCTGCCAGATGATAAGAGACAGTACTCTGACACTTAGGACCTTTGGCGAAATGGTGGAAAGAGTGCCAGAAACACAGGACACGTGTGCTGTGTGCCTGAACCAGTTAAGAATGGAGGATGAGGTTAGAGAGCTCATGAACTGTGACCATGTATTTCACAGAGAATGCATAGACAGATGGTTGGATCATGATCATGACAATCACAACCCCACCTGCCCACTCTGCAGAGCTCCTTTGCTCACTTCCTCTGATTCAGAAACATCTGTCTGCATGCCTCCCTCTCACCCCAGCTGGCCTGTGGAGAGGCTTCTCTATCTCTTCGGGGACGATCTCCCCCTTTGCTCTTAACTGTATTGGCCCCTCCTACATTTGTGCAGTAACAGTTATAGGGCATTCGTTATTTGTCCTTTTTTCATGTTTGTGAATGACATAGGTTAGGCTGGCCTTTCTGTACAGACATATCTTTATCTTCTAAATTTTGACCAAATCCATGCGGCATTCTTTGGAAATCCATCATTATTTACATGGCTACAAAAAATAGAAGCCTCCACTAACGAGGGCTAATGAAAGGGGCTAGTCCCTCACAATATAACGAACCAAAGTTTAAACTCTCAACATTGGAAGAGATGCCCACATTTAGTGTACGTGTAGGAGGGTATATGTTTAAACAAAAAAGGAATACAAGCCTCTTTGTTGTAATTTCTCTAGTTATCCGGTATCTGTCTTATTGTTCTTGTTATGCCCGAATTCCAATTGCTTTTTCAATTTTTGGCACCTAGGTTTTATTTGAGTCTGACCCCAAAAACACATTGGTAACTTGCTCTTCGGAGCAAGACACAGATTCAATTCCTTAAGTTCCACGTTGTGAAAACTAGCTGATATGGCTGTCGCGTCCTATTATAATGTGGATTCTCCACAATAATAATAATACTAAAAGGCTACAGGAAAGAGAGTATATAAAGAGATGAATGTACATATAACTCACTAATTTTTTTCTTTATTTGTATTTCTTACATCACTATATGAATCAAGTAACCCATATTAACGAGGAAGCAATTAGCATATGGCCTAACCTCAGCCACCTTTACTTTCTGCACACGAGTTCTATGTGGTGGGATGGCAAGGGTGGTAACGTTTAGATGACCGACTATCGAATGATCAGTGTGTATTTTCTGTTATTTGAATGTAAAAATAAACGAAATACGCAAAGGCTTTCACTTTTTATTTGATGTCTCTTCGGAGTTTCAAAGAGCTCGCAGGACACTTGAGTGATTTCTTGAGAAGCGACGCGATAGGTATTTCCTACCTGCGATGTTTGATTAGTGTGAAATTCTGTCATAAACAATTGTTTGATGATCCATATAAATACTCAACTATATTATAAGATTCGGGATCCATATCATACAAAATGCTGATGACTTGACACGTCCTGAAGGGGATAACGGTACTAGTAGTATGTTCGATCATAGGACTAGGAGAAAGCTCAAACAGGCAACAGAACGTCCATACAGCAAGACGCATTTTATTAGCAGATAAGGGTCTTTCATGAGACATCTTGTCGTTCCTTCAACGTCAATACTTCTAATGCATACTACGCATAATTCCATGCAAGTACCCACCAGCCATTACAAGCGACACAAGCGACACAATGCCTGCTGGAAAGACTTTCCCTGTTCTCTTAAAACGAGAACCCATCGCCCCAAGAAGTGCTCCAGAGATACCTGCATATCAGCAGAATTCATGTGAATGCAGAGCATAGCATCATCGGGTGTCACTACATTAAGAACTTATAAGCATTGATCTAAAAATTATCAATTGTAGATTATCCCTGTAATTTGCAACTAGCTTCCATAATCTTGGGGCGAACTTTGATATATTCAAGCAATCACCAGCAAATAAAAATATGATATGTCAGACTGATCCATGTTGAAATGGTGCTACATGTCTTGTTTCTCCATGACAGTGGTTCTTACCAAAGCCACCATTATCAAGTGGCAAACCATGATAAAAGCAACATTGAGAGATAGATAAACACACACACACATATGAGAAAATCTTCCATCAAAGGAGCTCCAAAGCAAGCATACAACAAGGGTCGGCTACATGAACCGCACAGTGCCATTGTGCTCTATCAACAATCAAATATTTGGATATATTGTTAACCAAAAGATCACACTCAATAACTTCATTGACTGTACTTTTTGGTAAGTCCTTCAATTTCTCAGTTCATACGAATGCATAAAGCACTAATGGAACTACAATCAAATCTATTAACAAATAACACATTCTTAGCTGGAATCCTAACCGACATTTCACTGGCATATACAGTGTCGACAGTCCACATAAACTGATCACTTACCAAGACCCATAGATGATGCAAAAACAGGTCTCGCAGGCAGTTCTATATAAACATAATACAGCAGAGAGGCCGATAATCCTCCTGCTAATAGTGACTTCTGGCTGCCACCTTTCAAATAGCCCATTACGCCACCCACTGCCAAAAGAAGAAAACAACATAAACAATTTCATTTTTCAGATAATCAAAGCCTATTCTAATCCAAAAGCCATACCAAAACTATGTTGCTAAGTACCTACATATCTATCAGACTACGAATTACTCTGCACCTAATGCAAAAGCTATCTAGAGCCTTACATATATGAAACTTAACAAGCTCTGAGATCAAAAGGAACCAAATTGACACTATTGACCACACCAACATATCAGACAACGGTATCAACGTAGTCTGTTAATTTTATTTTATTTTTTAAAATCACGTACAGTCCAACATGCTTTTAATAGAACTCGAGCAATATCCGGAAAATGCTAAACAGACAACATATCTACCCGTTATTTGTTTTTTAAGTAGAAAGAAGTAGATACAAACATAAGGCCAGAAAAGCCATTGCATGAGACAAGTTCTTGGAAAACCTATTCCTATCCCTGAGGCAACATAAACTAACATAGCATCAAGGCCTAAGAGTGAGAGTATAAAGGAGCAGAAGTTTCAGGCATTACCTCCAAGGAGCCCAGCATACGCTAAAGTAAATTTCTGAGACGTTGACATGGCCATCTGTGTGTCCCCCTCCGATTCTCTTTTACCCACGTTATGATCCCTTCCTCCTACACTACTGTCACCTTCGTCGCCGAAATGATTTTGGTCACCAAATCTGTTGCCGGCACCACCAGTACAATATAAATAGGATTGATTAGCGTCAACAGGTTTGGCCGTGGAGCGCTGGGAAGGGGGAGAAGCAACGCAAGCGGAGAAGTACTGGTTCTGCGTAAGAAGATGTGTCTGGCAGAATCTGTCCCTCCAGTAATTCAAACCTTGAAGCAGCAGAGATGAGGGATCAGAGCAAGATCGGAGGCTTCTAGTAATGTGAATGGCACATTGCAGTTCCTGGCGTCGATCACCGCATCTGGGTGGTTCAAATTGAGAGGTACAACCATGAGAAGGAGTATTGGTTCTAGGCCCAACACGTGAATGGGGCTCCTCCGCCATCACCACTCCTGACGAATCTTCTCATTAGCCCCTTTTTATTTATATGATGATTCCATCACATAATTATTACCACTTTCTGGGCTTTTCTTTTTAACGAATTTCAGTCTCAAACGACTTACGAGTGCAGGCCCATTATGCTACCATTAACATGCCCATCCTTTCAACTTTTTTATTCATGCCCTCGTAGTTCAACTGATAAAGGGGTCGGATACTCATCATCAAAGGGGGAAGGGTTCGATCTTAGAGTTGGTCAAAACACTGGGGGAGACATCTTAGCTCCCAGGTGCCTAGGTAAACATCTGAGGGTAATAGGCGACTCACCCTACCCAACATTGGTATGATCTAGGAGGAAGGGAGATTTCGCTCTGCCCTTGGATTGTTGGTGAACCCAATCCCTTTCCTAAAATTTAGTATTAAAAAAAAAAGTATTCATAATTTTGAATAGTTTGACTCATTCAAAATTTTAATTTAGATTTAAATTAACAAAAAAAAAAAATCAGGATTAATACAATCTTCAGAGGCTGGGCAAAAAAAAAAAAAAAAATCTTAAGGGACTAAAGATTGTTTTAACCAAAAATAAATATGTTTAATATTTGTTGTTGATATACGTTCGTGTTCATTTTTTGGGCAGAATTTAACTAATTTCAGTAAGAACTAGTCATTCAAAGACAGACATGTGCTAAATAGTACCCTCAAATTAGGATATACTTCTTCCTTTGTTTATATTTATTCACAGACAGACTGTGCTAAATAAACCCATAAACTAAAGAGAGAAAACAAAATTTCCTTTTGTTCAATGGCCATGCTTAAGGACTTTGGTTTTTTTCCCCTTAAATACACCTCGTCTCAAAATCTGAGTTGGTCGTGGTACCCAACGTAGTTGGCTCATAAAAATATAGACAAGGCAAATGGGAGAAATTCAGAAGCAACGACAACGAATGCAAGAGATCTACGTGGGACATCTTGGTGTGTCTGGAACCTCTGGGTAATTAGATACCTCCATCACCAAGGGATGGACATCATTAGAAGGATTATATTGTTGAATCACCACCACTGAGGCGGTGGTGGAGAAATCTGAAGATGCCAAGTAGCTTCCGATAGGACCTAATTCTTTACAGTCACTGTTGGTTACCAATGGGGCCACTGGAGGCATCCTCCCCACTAATACTAGATTGCTCTTATTCATTTCCTTCAGAGCTGTTACTACACCTCCTTTACTCTCCACTAATCTTTCGTCATACCTCATTGACTCTTGGTTTGAGCTTTGAGCGCTCATGAACTCCGACCACATTTGATCATCCTCTTGCTTGTCAGAGTCTGAACTAATATCTCCTTCTGTTATAACTTTCTTGTCCTTGTTTGCTGTCACAACCACTAAATTAGCCCCGAACGTGAATGTATTTCCAGGTGGAGGTAAAAACTTAACCACTGTTAGCAAAATGCCAGGGTGCTCTGCCATTCTCATTCCATAGGCCAGTGCTTCTCGGTCGTCGCGGCCTCCAAAGAAGGGCACCATCACTTTATAGGATACGTCGCTGGCTTGTACTTGGCTTGTCCCTCCGAGCCCACGATCCACCAAAATCCCCACAGAGCAAGGAGCATGGGTAAGCACATGTTGGTTTACTAGATGGAACGAATGTCCAAGTGACTCCATGGATCCATCAGCACGCTGGTGTTTATGAAAAGGGAGGATGATCATGGCTGCTCGTTTGAGGTGAGCACTGGTACATATGTCCTCGTGGATGGTGTTGAGAGCAGAGATGGCTGTCATGGGACGAACATTCACACTACTCAATTGGCCATATGCCTCAAATGGGATCACCATTTGGTCTCTGTCCTCCCGTATCTTGTTCCAAAAAGGAAGGCCGTTGTTGCGTGCCTTATGAACCATTGAGATGGCTGAAGATCGTTCTGATAGCTCCATCAAGTGCATTGCGTATATGCAAAGCTTTCCTCGTTTTCGGGTTCCGCGAGAAGATTCTACCAGATTGATGAGAGTAGGAATGTTACGTGTACTGTGGAAGCAAGCGAGCACTCGCAATTCTGCATCTTGATCTTTACGTTGAATTGTTTTGTGCTTGTAAGGAGCTCCCCTACGAGCTGGCTTATACACAGCCATCACTATTGGGGTTGTGATAAAGGTGGTGAACAATGCCATTAGTACACAAATGGCAAATGCCTGGTCATTCAGTACCTGCACTCGAAGAAATACACATGCTTGAGTGATTTCCATTCATTAGTAGGGATTAAGGGGGCGGGCATTGTCAAACTGGGAGAACAAGTTCTGAGGGGGATATTTACCTTGCGATCCTTGCCAATGTTGAGAACAATGAGTTCTACCAAGCCTTTGGTGTTCATAAGGAAACCAAGAGCAAGGGCTTCTCGGAAAGGAATTTTACATAAAGTAGACACAACAACTGTGCCAACAATCTTCCCAAAGCAAGCAGTAAATGTGACTAGAAACAATAACCCCCACGAAGTTCCTCCACTTATAGTCGCCACATTTGTTTTCAACCCACTAGACACGAAATAAAGTGGTAGAAAAAGGCTAGAGATGATGTCCTCAAGCTTCTCAATTAAGACCCCAGCAAAAGGACCATCTTTGGGCATGACAACGCCAATGATAAATGCCCCAAACAACGCATGAATGCCTATGGTGTCTGTGGCAAAACTAGCTGCCAGGACTATTATGAAAGTAATGCATATGTAGAGTTCCTTAACAGGCTCACCCTCAGGGGAACGCCTGGCCATGACTGCGAGAATAGGCCGGACGGCAAAGATACAAAAAAGGACAAAAGCAACAGCACACAGCAGAACCCACAAAGGAGTGAAAGGAGAAGAGTTAGAGCCGGAGAGGGCAATGGCAAGAGCAAGAAGAATCCAGGCGGCAATGTCATTGACGGCAGCAGCAGACATGGCAACACGACCAATGTCGGTAGTAAGGAGTTTGAGCTCGGCAAGGATACGAGCGAGCACAGGAAAGGCGGTGATGGAGAGAGCAACTCCCATGAAGACGAGGAGGGGGACGGGTTGGACGCCTTTGGAGATGGAGGATCGAAGAACAAAAGAGGTGCCGATGCCGAGAATGAAAGGGAAGGATATGCCGGCAAGGGCAATGAATAAGGCCTTATGACCAGTTCGTCGAATGGAACGCAAGTCGAGCTCGAGACCGACGAGAAACAAGAAGAACAAGAGGCCAACGTTGGCAAGGGTGTCAAGAACAGTGTGGCTTTTCTCGGGGAAGACGGTGTTGAGGAATGTGGGGCTCCGACCAATGGCGGAAGGGCCAAGTAGGATTCCTCCGATGATTTCAGCAATGACGCGAGGTTGATGGAGGGGGCGTAAAAGGAGGGCAAGGAAGCGAGTGAAGGCGACGACGAGGCAAATCTGGAGGATCAAGAGGGGAAGAGCGTAGTCGAGGGGGTTTTCGTGCTGGAAGGAACCATTGGAGGTCGCCTTCATGGGGGAAGGGCATGTTGTTGGAGGAGTGGGAGTGGCCATTTGATGAGATCAAGAGAAACAACAAGGGGGAGTGATATGCAGAGGAGTTAATATAATAAAGGAAACACGTACGTACGGTACGGGTGGACAGCAAAGGATCGAGCTGCAAGGATGCTAAAAATAGGAGTCAATGGGGCGTTACTGCGTTAGTGAATGCTCGCTCTAAACGTTGGAGATCAGCGGAGGGAATGCCGACACATATTGTCCATGCATGTCCCTCCTCTTTTCTCTGCCTTTTATAGCTCTCTTTCTCTCTCTCTCTCACTTATATATCCTCCACCTCACCCCTTTCATCCTCTATTTTACATTCCTCCGTAAAAATGGCTTCCATCCACCTTCTTATGTTTCACCAACAAATGGATTAGCTGTAGTAAACAAATTAAAAACTGAATCAAACAACTTCTTCTTCTTTTTAACCAAAAAATAAAAAACTCCTTAATTCAATCAGAGTATTCAGAGACTCAAACCAACATATCGTATAATGATGCTTTGACATTAGTTCCAACAAAACAGAGATTGACATATGTGATAAATTAAATCCATAAATTTATAAATCATCTTACAAATTAAAAGTTAAGTGGTCAGGTTATAATTCAACGATTGTTTTTTTTTTACTAAACGAAGATATTCAATTTATGTGCATATGGTCATAAATCTAAGAAAACGAGTATTGTTCTTGGCGCCATCAACGAGGTAAATATGCATGGATTTGCCACGGTGAGGAAAGACAGGAAGGAAATTAAAATAAATGCATACATATATCACCCTCATTAGATGATAATGTACTGGGTACAACGAAAATGGTGCGAGAAATCAGACTCATCATACCTAGTTTTGTTAAATATAGAGGTAAATATATTATCTGGTATGAGCATTTACTGGGCGAAATGTTGTGGTGCATCTGGATTGAATTCTATTCTATATTTACCTCATATCATACCTGTTGTGCGTTTCTGTTATTTTATAAACACGTGAAATGATATTTAACCGGCAATGAGATCAGGTTTGACCGAACCACGAGCAGAATTTGTGATTAAGATCGGTTTGTGTGCAGGACAAATATAAACGGGGCAGATAATGAAGTATTTTAAAATTATATATCCCTAAATAAAATTTATTTTTCTCCTATGTTTTCCTTCCTTCCATTATATTATATAGAAGCATTAAAACTAGTCATTAGGTAATTTCTCAATTAAGTAGCCTTTATTCTTGGTTCGCTTGTGCAAACTAGAATTCGATCTTCCCCCAAAGTCCCCTCAACAAAAAAGAAAAGAAAAAGTAAGGCATGATCGCTTTCTTGATTCTAATGTCGCAGGCCACATGACTTGAAGCAGAAAAACAGAGTATGATGGAACGGCTTCATTCGCACTCCTATATGCTAAATGACACTAGATTCAGTTTGTGATCTTGACTGTTGCGTCTTTCTTGATAGTTTAGTTTGAATGCCCCCTTTATACCGGTGTCCAATGATAACCGAAGTATAATTAAGACTTCATTCTATCTTTTTTGGTTCAGGTTATGATAGAATCGTCGTGCAGAGAGCATAAGGCAAAATCTATAAAACAGAGAGAAGAATCTAATCTGGTTTCCATTAAAAAAAAAAAATCTCGCCATGACTTGTGATGAGACATGAGCCATGGGGATTCCCTATAAATAACATTTGGTGGCGCCCAAAACGGACAGGGTGAACCTCCCACCGCCGACTGAGGAGATAATGGAGCCACTGACCCAAACCTAGCAATGGCCTGCACATAAATGTATTTATCAAATATTTCTACAGAGACGAGTACAATGAAGGGAGGAAGGGTCATGAAGAGGAGATGTTGCAGGCAGTGGATTTTGACTTGTCGAGGATAGACCACATAACGTGAACATCCTCGTAGCCACAGGCCATGACTTGTCCCTGCAGATCCATTATTCGGCTGTCTTGCCCTGCATACAGAACAAGAAGGGAAATCAACACATGGTCATAGAAAAGGTAGAGAGCAGAGTGTAGAACGAAGGAATGAATGAATAGAAACCTGGGGGTGGGGGAGACTTGTTAGGATCCCTGGGGGGCTGGTTGTTGAAGAAGGTGCAGGCTTTCCTGAAGGGAGAGGTGATGGTCTTCTTCCAAGAGGCCATGTAGGTATGGGTAGGTGATTGAATGGTTGAAAGGAGGTTGATGAAGTGGAGGGGTTTATACATAGGAGTGAATGGCAGAGAATAATAAAATAGAGGGAAGTGGGGGCAAGATCCGTGAGATAGGGTTATGGAAGAAAGCAACACCTCTCTCTCTCTCTTTTGATTATGGGTTTTCCTTATCAAACAAACACTCCACCCACTGCGCCCAGGCACATGCCTCTCCCTTCACCCACGTGGTTCCTTTTCTATTTATTTCCTTCCTCCACTCTTTCTAATTGTAATGAAAAGAATCAGAAAGTTGTGTATATTCATGTATAAGAGAGGTGTATTTATACAAGAGAGACGAGACGCGTCAAATTAATGACAGACAATTAGACGTGTGAATCCCTAAACATAATTACTGAGAATAATACCTAATCAATACCTAATCAATACATAATCAATACAATATATTTCCTAATAATGTATTTCCTAACACTCCCTCAAGTTGGAGCATATATGTTTATCATGCCCAACTTGTTACAAAGGTACTCAACCCGTGTCCCATTTAAGGCTTTCGTTAAAAGATCTGCTATTTGGTCATTTGATCGCACATGTCCGTCCCGTGGATACAACATTTTCTTTTATCTTGTCACGAATAAAGTGACAATCAATTTCAATATGCTTCGTACGTTCATGGAACACGAGTTTGATGCTATATGGAGCGCTGCTTTGTTGTCACACCATAGTTTTGTAGGTAATACTGTGGTAATGCCGATTTCCTTCATGAGCTGAAATACCCACACAATTTCTTGCACTAATTGTGACATGGCTCTGTATTCTACTTCTGCACTTGATTTTGACACAACGCCTTGCTTCTTACTTCTCCAAGATATCAAGTTACCACTAACAAATACACAGTAACCTGTAGTGGACCGTCTTGTGGCCTTAGATCCTGCATGATCAGCATCACAGAAGCATTCGACTTTAGTGTGCCCATAATCTGTATAGAGAAGGCCACGGCCCGGGGAACCTTTCAAATAGTGCAAGATATGCTCCAAGGCTTCCCATTTTGTGCCCTTGTGGGAGATGCCATGAATTGGCTAAGTACACGACCGAAAAGGTTACATCGGGCGAGTTCTTGTCGGATAATTCATCTTCCCAATGAGTCTCCTATATCTCTCGGGAGATGCAAATGGCTTCGGTTTCTCGGATCAATCTTCTTCTTTAGGTCATCGGGAAGTTCATCCCACATGGTATCATTTAGATCTAGGAACGGATTTGGAAACATGGGAATGCTACTTGGTGCAGCTCCAAGCTTTCCAGTCTCCTTTAACGAGATCAAGAACATACTTCCTCTCGAGTCAAAAGGATTCCCTTCTTGCTTCTCAAGACTTCAATACCAAGGAAGTACTTCAACGGTCCTAAGTCTTTTGTTTGAAAGTGGGAGTTAAGGAAGACTTTAAGCTCCGAGATGCCAAAGCAATGTTACTCCCAAGTAATCACAATATCATCGACATACACTACTAGAAGAATCATTCCCGCATTGGACTGTTGGTAGAACACGAGAATGATCACTCTTACTTTGGTTTAAACCAAACTTCTTGACCACACCACAAAACCTATCGAACCAAGCACGAGGACTTTGCTTTAAACCATACAATGACTTTCGAAGATAACATATTTTCCGATGCTCCCCCGAGCAACAAATCCAGTGGTTGCTCCATATACACTTCCTCAAGAAGATCACCATTCAAAAATGCATTCTTAACATCCAACCGATGCAAATCCCAGTGATATGTGGCAGCCAAAGAGACAAGGAGACGGATGAAGTAAGCTTAGCCACGGGGAGAAAGTCTCGAGTAATCAAGGCCATAAGTCTGAGCGTACCCTTTAGCAACAAGACGAGCTTTCAACCGATCTAAGGAACCATCAGCTTTTGTCTTCACAACAAACACCCATTTACAACCAATGGCCTTCTTCCCAGAAGGTAGATCAACAAGGGTCCAAGTACCACCAAAGCGAGGGCCATTATTTCTTCCTCCATCGCGGCACGCCAACCAGGGTGAGTCAAGGCTTGGTGAAGGGTAGTAGGGGTAGAAATGGACTCAAGGGTGGTTACAAGGGAATAGGAAACCGGGGACAATCGCTGGTAGGACATAAACGAAGAGATAGGATAAGTACAATCAGCATAGCGCTTGGGAGGACAGGAAGGGCAGGTACCTTTACGGAGGGCTATAGGTAAGTCACAGATTGGTCAACGACAGTCAAGAACAAGGGGTCGAAACGGGAGTGGCGGGCGGGGGTCGTAGGCTCGGGGACCACGGAGGCGGGGATGGAATCCGTCGGCGAAGCGATCTTTCGGCGAAGGCGAAGGAATAGCAACATCAACATCATCGGGAAGATCGGGGCCGGAGCAAACCGCTTGAGGCGGTGAGATAGGAACATGATAAACCGAGAAGATCATCGGGGTCATCAACAACGGTGGAGGACTCGAGATAAGGTCGAAGACTTGAAGAAAGACGAAGACTCATGAAAGGTCATATCGGTGGACACAAGATAACGACGGAGGTCGGGAGAGTAACATCGATAGCCTTTCGAACTCGAGAATAACCAAGGAAGACACATTTTAAGGACTTGGGGTCAAGCTTACTAACACAAGGACGGACATCCCGAACAAAGCAGACACAACCAAAAATTTTGGGATCAATCGGGAACACCCTAGTGGTGGGAAACAGAATGGAATATGGCACGGAACCACTAAGGATAGCCGAAGGCATGCGATTTATGAGAAAACAAGCAGTAGACACGGCATCGGCCCAAAACGATTTAGGTACACAAGAGTGAAACATGAGTGCACGGGCGGTTTCTAAGAGATGACGGTTCTTTCTTTCAAAGAACACCATTTTGAGCGGGTGTATCAACACATGATGATTGATGAAGGATGCCATGACCATGCATATAATCGTAAAGGGGCGAAAAACTATTCCTTTGCATTATCACTTCGAAGAATTTTCACAGGAGTATTAAATTGTGTTTGAATTTCAGCACAGAAATGACGAAAATGAGTGAACAATTCAAAGCGTTGTTTCATTAAGTAAAGCCAAGTAGTTCGGGAAAAATCATCAACAAAGGTGACAAAGTATCGATAACCAATCTCGAGATTTAACCGAACAAGGACCCCAAACATCGAATGAACTAAATCAAAAGGGGACGCGGCCGTTTATTGACTCGAGGTGCCCAATGAACACAATGGTGTTTGGAAAATTGACACGACTCACAATCCAAAGAAGAAACGAGATAAAAACCGAGGGTACAACCGTTTTAGGGAAGAAAGGGACACATGACCGAGACGACAATGGACTTCAAAGGAGATGACCCACCAAGTACAAGCAAATGAACGCGGCACCGATCATCAAGGATGTAATGTCCACAGATTCGTAGCCTCTACCAATAATGCGCCTCGTCGAAAGATCCCGAATTAAACAATGGTCGGGTATAGTGAGATACAACAATTTAAACGACGAGTCAGTTTACTGGGAGACAAAAGATTAAAGGTGAGATCAGGAACATTAAGAACGGAAGAGAGAGAAATGGATGGTGTTGGTATAACAGTTCCTGAACCAAGGACACGAACCTGGGAACCATTGGCGACAAATATGGAAGATGGGTTGGCATAAGGGGCATACGAGGAAAATAAATGATTGTTACCTGTCATGTGGTCGGTGGCACCAGAATCAATGACCCACTTCGTGGAAGTGGTAGCAAGGCCAAAAGACAAGGTACCTGTAGCAAGGGCCTCTGCAGAGGGTGAACCGAGAATCGGTGTTTGAGCAATATGAGCAAAGCCACGCGCTTGCGATCACGTTGTTGTTTAGCTTTGTAATTTTCGACAATTTTTCTTGACGTGCCCGGGTTCCTTGCAATAATAGCGGTAATCTTTGCCGAGAAAGTGGAACAAGTAGTGAAAGTGCGAAAAGCACCCAAACAGCAACCAACAGTGCCAAACAGTGACAAAACAGCACCCAAACAGCAACCAACAGTGACGAAACAGCAACCAACAGTGCGATGAACAGCAACCAAACAGCACCAACAGTGCGATGAACAGTGCCAGAACAGTACGAAACAGTGATGAACAGTGCCACCCCAAAAAATAAAACAAAATAAACCCTAGAGTTTGTAAGGCTCTGATACCATGTAATGAAAAGAATCAGAAAGTTGTGTATATTCATGTATAAGAGAAGTGTATTTATACAAGAGAGACGAGACGCGTCAAATTAATGACAGACAATTAGACGCGTGAATCCCTAAACATAATTACAGAATAATACCTAATCAATACAATATATTTCCTAATAATGTATTTCCTAACACTAATATATCCTCATCATCGTCACCCTCACCCTGTTCCCCTGTTTTGATTCAAACCAAACACAATACCTGATACTGACTAGCTATTTCCATGTAACCAAACAAGACAATTGACACGGATGCTTTCGATCCTGGGAAATGGCAGCTCTCATGCCTAAGCCTAGCCTCCATTGTAGGCCCCTCGGCTACACAGATTTCTGGCTTTGCTTGTGCCGTCTGAGGATAAACCCCCCATTGTTTAATTCAACTGGGACGACGCTGCCCTTCATTCTAATCATGCCTTGACAAACACATTCACCCCTAACCACTCAAAGCTTGTCTTTTTTAATCAAATGTATGTTCAGGCTATGATTTTGGTTGCCTTCCAAGTAACAGAAATGAAAATTATAATTAATATGACCTTATCACTCTGGGAATCTGGAACCCCCTAAACAAGCCGGTCTTGTGACAGTGACACATCTGTTTATATTATTTATTTGTTATGATGATAAACATGTATCCGAGGGCGTGATAATGATAGTGCTGCAGATCAGAGGATGCATATACCAATGGAACAGTGCATCCCCTTTGATCAGAGAGACGTTGTTTCGCAAAATCCTATTGGCCTCCACATGCAGAGCGACTGACAGGGGAGTACTTATCAATTATTGCTTTGTATTAAAATTGAAAATGTTGAGATTTTTATTGGCAATGAATTGAGTGAGATGATTGGTGACTGCGTTTCGCATCACATGCATACTCACTTCATGTTGCCCCATCCAACGGGGTGGTCGGCCGTTCTCTTCACTTTCTCCTTTTTAAAGTCCCTCTCTGCTTTAATTGCCACATTTTTAATTCCACCTCCTTTCTTAATTAGGTAGTGTGGTGGCAGGAGCACTGAATGATTGACCATGGCATTTTGAGTTTGAATATTCTGAGGTTCCTTTGGATTAAGATGAAAGCTCAACTTCTTTTACTCTCGTAATCTGAGCCCAACATAGTTTAATCCACCATGTATGAATCACATTCATGAACCTCACCTAATGCATCTTTGGTCAATTCAATTCAACTTTATATAATAATCCATGTTCACATATTGGAGGCCCTGCTCTTGGTTAACACTGCACGCAATCAATAATCCGCTGCTTTATTTTATATGCACCTTCGATTTTGGCTTCCATCATTCGCTTTTATAGATAAATAAAGCAGTATTCTTTTCCTCATGGAATGAATAATAATTTTAAAAGTTTCAAATTCTATTCAAATATAAAGTACTCAACAAAAATAAAGAGAATCACAAAATATGCATATATTCATAGCTAGCCCTTGGCTGCATTAAGAAGGCTGCTTATAAATTCCGTATTTTACGTCAGACTGCTGGATGAGCCTTGTGTATTAAAATGGAACTTTGACAAAATGTAAAGCACATGGTTTTTTTATTTGATTTAGTAATTAAATAGAAGTTATGCATGCATGTATATAATCCTACCAAACAAGTTGGCATGAAAGGGGAATTCAAGAATTGCATCAGGATGAAGGAGTGGGAAAGTGGAGGGATGAAGGAGTGGGGTCAGGTCTTAGACATGGTACCATCAGGATGAACGAAGCATGCACGATGCTTTGAGTTGATTAAAAGTGCGGACGGACCAGATGGATGGAGTATTTCATTAGAAATTAAATTAAATTTTATAGGGATCACACACGGTTGAAGATATGAATTCAATTTGAATTATTATTTAGATTATTTGAATTTGAATTATTGTTATTAGATTAGACTAAGTTATTCAAAAAAGAGAAATATTTGAAAAGTTATTATCTACTATTGTGCTCAGTTATTTAACTTTGCTTGTATAAATTTACCTTATTCAATAGTAAAAATATGAATGAATGAATGAATGAATGAAAAAGAGGAAATGCTCATCTGGATTGAATTTTAACACACACAACTAAGTAATTGGATATTTGTATTGCAAATTAAATTGTCATTTAAGCAGTGTTCATGTTTTTGTTCATCGCTCACCGTCGATCCTAAAGTCAACCATGTAATCACCACCCCCTCCCAAAAAAAAAAAAATCTTCTCCTCAATTTTTATCAACCCATTTTTTTAAAATCATGTGATGTATCTTCAACTCATTCCGTTAGGCACTCATTCTCCACGGTCACTATTAATTTAATTCGGCCCACTTTATTCTTCCCCACGGTGTTGCACATTCTCCACTTAATTCAGTTTATTTCTTTCTCTCTTAAAAAAAAAAGTTCACAGACAAAAATAAAGACGATGTGGATTGTATTGTATTCCATATCGTAAAACTCAATCAATTGAAGCCGCTCCTCCATTGGTTAGATTGTAAATTGTAAATGCAATTAGCTTAACTTGGCTTGTGTTCAAATATTCCGCCATCCAGTTTAAATATTCAACCTACATAGCCACAGAAGAGGCCCACATTTCCTCAATGGGCTTTGCATCCCTCAAGCCCATCATTTTTTTTCCCTTTTTGGGTGGGGACGGATGATATATTCTCTATTTGCCACGTCAACATGAGTTGGTGCTTTACTCAACTGGCAAAAGGGGCGGAGACTCTCACTAAGGGGAGGGGGTTCGATCCTGAAATTGTTCAGCGGCGGGAGGGAGCATTCTGGTTCCTAGGTGCTTAGGTTAACGCACTTAGGAGGGGGCTCGCCCTGCTCAACATCAGTATCACCTAGGAGGAAGGAAGATTTCGCTCTACTCTTAGATTGTGGATAAACCCAACCTCTTTTCTAAAATTTTTATATATATTTTTTTTTTTTAAAAAAAAGAGCTAGTGCTTTATTTTGTGTCAGATGAAATTTATTATGGTTTTTTAACTTTTTGAGTTTTGAATAAAAAGGAAATTAGTTTCTTTTATTTTTATTTTTTAAAAAAGGTAGAGGGGCAGACGCAGATGTTTGGGGGTGATGGTGATGAGCACGGGAGGGCCTCATGTTTCATTGGCCCTGAGTCATGTTACGTTTATATGAAATGAAATCACACTCAGGGATGCTTTCAATTACGAATGATTTGAAAACAACAAAAGGGCGACACCTTCTGACTACCATTCATTCCCAACGCCCATCAAACTCAATCTACTCTTCTAGAGGTACGCAGAATTTTGTACTCTTCAGTAAATTAAAACGTGCCAAAATGATCCCGTAATATATATATAGATATATATATATATATATTTAGCTAGTACTGTGGAAGAGTAGCATTTGTATGTGTTTCAAAATTCCAAACCCTTGATTATCTTGCTGCCGGCAATACATGAATCTGACCTTTAGTACTTAATTCCAAAATGAGATAGCTGGTTGATGTACAAATGACTTAGGAAAATGGCTACCTATTTTGGGATGGGAATCTGAGCCATTTACTATTTAATTTTTTTTTTAACTCGATTTTTAAATACGTTTTTTAAAAATATGTTAGTTGAAAAACTTAATCGATAGAAATTTTTAAAAAATGAATGCTTTCTTACTCGTGTGGATAAGCATCCCAAGGATAGGGGGGATCCACAACTTAATACTCGTGTGGATAAGCTTGGGGGTATTTTTATTTTATGGAGGGGCATGTCCAATCACCAATGACAGCTTTTTGTGGGCAATGGGCTTTTTTGGTCGCCGACAATTCCCATTTTGGCGGGTCGATGGGAGGAAGGCAAGCCCGGGTGCCCCTTTCCTTCTAGTCACATCCCTAGAAGTCATACCTAACCTCCGTCCGCATGTGCTGTGCGGTTGCCCCACCCGATCCAATCATTCATTGATTCAATTCACATGCTTATTCTTTTATTTTATTCATGGTCCTTTAGCCGCGTACTTTCTTCTCCCTTCCTTCTTTTGCCTTTTTCCTTCGTCCTTTTCCTCCATCAATCGCTCTTCCTTTCGTCATTCGCATCGACGCACTCATGGAGGAAGCTAACGGTATTAACCTTTCATCTCTGTTTCACTTTCTCCCTTTTCATTCAAATATCTTCCTGAATTCATGCCTCTGCTCCGATTCTGTTTTCTCTTCCTTCTGGAATGCTCTCGATTCTGTTTTCTGATTTCGTGTATTATTAGTCAATTGGGTGATTGTGAGATCGTCTTTTTTCACCCTTGAACTCGCTTTACATTAATATGGGATTCTAAAAGACCTTCCTTTGACCACTCTTTAACTCGCTTTTCTAACTGTTCTGTATCATATTTATGCCTTCGATATGTATTTTCTCATCCTCTTTCCATTTTGATCACCATGTACTTTCTATGATTTTTTACTTTTGCTTGGATTGTATTTGCTAATCTTCGAGAACTTGTTTATGATGCAATTAAGGTATTTGAATTTAACACCAAGTGTACAGAATGGTGATGGACTAATTCTGATTTTATTGATCCTTGAAATTCCGCGCCAATTGAATACCTATCCTGTAGAAGTCGATGTCCGATTTGGTTTATTGATCTCGTTCCTTTTCCGTTGCATTCTTTATTATGGCAGTGATCGAAGCTAAGGATGGAACTGTATCGGTAGCCTCTGCATTTCCTGGCCACCAGGAAGGTAATGCTGACCTACGCATGCATTGTAGTGTTTTAACCAATTCTTGTTGATATTGTTCTACAATCTTATTACTTTTCTTTTGGTGTTGCTGCATTTTGCTTCATTAGCTGTACAGGATAGGGACCACACTTTTTTAAGAAAAGCAGTTGAAGAAGCATATAAAGGTGTAGAATGTGGAGATGGCGGCCCTTTTGGTGCTGTTATAGTCTCCAACGGAGAAGTGGTTGTTAGTTGTCACAACATGGTCCTGAAGCACACAGACCCAACTGCCCATGCGGAGGTGACTGCAATAAGAGAGGTCAGATAATAAATAGCCAAAAGTGTTACTTCTGGTTGTATGACATAATGCATTCGTTTCTTTTAATTTATACTTGTCTCAGAATTGTGAACTCAGAAATTGCATGCATGATTGAAGGAACTCTAACTGAATTGGTGGTTATATTACAACTTAAGTTTAGAGCTTGACATTGTGACACTTTGATATATGATAGGGGGATATAACTTTCTTATTTATCTATGCAATCTCTTTTTAAACCTTATTTTTCCTTTTGTTCTCTTTCATTCTATTCCATTTTAAGGTATTTCAAATTCATGTGCGGTTGTTCAATGCTACAACTTAGGTTTTTTTTTTCCTTGCCAAAATGCTTCAACTTGGTTCAATTTTTGCGGCATAAGCACCTTCTTTGAAAGCGAGCAGTCAAAAACTTTGGTAACCTCTACTGACCTAGTTTATTGGTGGCAACTTTGAAGCCTTTCAATATTCTTCTTATGGTGGACACTTCTCACCTTGTAGTGTTCTCTAGCCTTATATATGGATGCAGTGCGAAATAATCACTTAGGTTTGATGGTGGTAAAAGATTGTTATTTGAAATTTTTAATCGCTCAGTCTTAGTTACTTTACAGCCAGCATCTGATTGAACATTCGCAAGAGTGGCTGCAAATCCGTATGATTCCTGCAGCGGCTGCAATTCTGCTTTTTTTTTTTTTTTTTTTTTTTGTGGGTACGTTATTACAGATGCTGCTGAAAGATCTAACATTTAAGAGTCTCACGAATATGCTTCAAGGCAGTGATATATGTTGAATCTTAAGATCTTCATGGTGGCTCAGATGATAATATTTTTTAGGGTATCTTGATGAAACAAGAATTTATCCGAAAGGAAGATGATGCAAAGAAAGAGTACTAGAGTCAGATGACATTTTTAAAGAACATAAGTGAGAAAAGTAGAAGGGCAACAAGTCCTGAAAATTTATTCTTCCAAATTTTATATGCTGTTGCCTCGCTTTCCTTAGGTATCTAGCAGCAGGTCGATGATGGGACAAAAATGTGATGCTTTAAGAGATGGCCTAATCTTCATCTGTTCTTAAGTT
This sequence comes from Acacia acuminata, assembly GCA_019022655.1. Lineage (NCBI taxonomy): Eukaryota > Viridiplantae > Streptophyta > Magnoliopsida > Fabales > Fabaceae > Acacia > Acacia acuminata. The sequence goes on from JAFJYI010000071.1 coordinate 499,293, forward strand.
TCCCGTGTAAAAATGATTGATTGTATTACTCGATGCCTATGTCTCATTTTGATGCTTTACAGGCCTGTAAGAAGCTGAAGCGGATAGAACTTTCAGAGTGTGAAATATATGCTTCCTGCGAACCCTGCCCCATGTGCTTTGGCGCCATCCATCTTTCACGAATCAAGGTTGGTATAACCTCCCTGCCTTATTTCTTGACAAGTCTTGTGTTGTTTTGGAAACTTACGATGGGAATGTTGATTTTGGGGAACAGAGGCTAGTGTATGGAGCGAAAGCGGAGGCAGCCATTGCTATTGGATTTGACGATTTCATTGCGGATGCACTGCGGGGTACCGGATTCTATCAGAAAGCTCAGCTGGAGATTAAAAGAGCCGATGGGAATGAGGCCGTTATCGCAGAAGAAGTGTTTGAGAAAACAAAGGAAAAATTTAGACTGTACTAGAGTCCTACAGTCTGCTGCAACATGATTATTTATTCTACTTCCACAGTAACTGTGTCTGTCCATGTCCATGTCCATGTCCATGTCCGTGGGTGTCTTCATTTGAATTGATGAAACTCGTGCAATTTGTATGATGCCGCAATAAGGATTGCTTCGGCTGATTGATGTAGATGGCCAAGTAGGGTCGTCATCCTTCCCTTGATTGACGTCATAATTATTCATTATGATTAGTATTATTATTATGGGATTTCTAGATGTTGTAGCTCTACGGCGAACGTTTCATGAGATATTCAAAAGACATTCCTCTTGAATGGTGCTCTGATGATACAAGAAAGTGAGAAAAAGGCATTGGAGTTGTGCATGCCACATCAGCCATAGGCAGGTGGGTATGGGACAGGGTCAAGGCGTGGGCTTTTCTTATTATCCTACGTCTGTCACCCTAAAACGTGGGCATTTTCTTTAATCAATGAAGGAAAAAAGAGTAGAGTAGTCGTATCTGAGACACATGCGTGAGCTGTTGGTGATTCGGGTTGGGGGGTTGTTAGGAGGGGATAAAAGGTCAAGTCGAAAGAGCCAACCGTAAAGTCAAGAATCAAACCCAAAAAGAACCATGGGTGGTGGTGAAGTGCTCCTTCCGGCGCCGATTTCCTTTACCACCTTTGTCCTCTCATGCTTCAACCTCACACGACTTTTGTGCCCATTCCTTGTCTTCCTCTCATTCAACAAACTCAACTCTGGTCCCATTTGTTTAGCTGCATTCATTCTTGCCCCTTTCACAGCCCTGTGATTTCTCCATATTCCCTATGTTCCTATATTGCTTGTCGGCCTCTTGTTCTCTAACCAATTCAAAGTCAAATTCTTCCGGAGCTGAACTCCACGCGCTCATATTCTATTATCACAAGTTTTATTATTAGTGAACTTAATCCCCCGCATCCATCACAGTTTTGAACGCTAACTTGGATTAACATGGCACGCTTTGAACTGTGCGCCCCGAGGAAGTTTCCGGGTTCCTTCCTTCAATACCATCATGTAAAGAAACAGTTGGGAGTCAATTCATTAAGTTTAAATAATGATTATGACGTGCTGCCCCTGGTACTTTGTCTATTTTTGACTCAATATTAAGATTTGTTCTTTATTATATATTTCCGCTGACTACAGCTAAACTAACCTCATCTATACCAAAACTTTCGTGCTTCAAACTAACTACCCACAATTCACCACCCTAAAATGCAAAGGCCAAGCTAGAGGTGAAGCATTTATGGTGTGGGCGTGGCCTCGTCGTCTCTTGTATACCCTCCCCTAAATGGAGGGAAACCCAATCAGATATTCCTTGAGTCTCGTCGATAAGAGCGATGATGTTTCCTATGGTTGACTTCTCACACCAGGAGAAGCATTCTTCATCAGAAATGGTTGGAAGCAATCTGTCACATAAATAAGTAACCTCATAATAAATGCGCTATCATCTTAATCACGGACGACATCCTCTTTTTGTTTTGATTACAGCCAATAATGTTAAGTTTGAACCACAACATGGTAGTACTACATCACAGCCTCATTTTCCGGAGAGTAAATCAACAAATTTTAATCAAAACTTGTCATCAACATGTTTGTTATATACATACATATTCTTTCCTTCAGTACTCCTTACACGGAGAGATTCTAATACCGGGTAGAACTGATTAATTAAATTAACAATAGACTTTTTAAATAATATGGGAGAAAAGACTAGTATCTAGAATAAAGCCAGGTTAGACTTAACCAAGACAAGACTAGTAAATGTTGTGGACAAGCATCTCAGTGAGCAGATCTCATCAAGCTGCACCATCCATTATATAATTGTGCTCCCAAAGTTATAACACCATCCGAGCGGCGCATAAAAATGGAAGGAAAAGTTTCAGTAAAAGAATTGGAGGAAGTTGAGGAAAAGCCACCCCACACATGTCATAATAATATTACAGATGCGTCACAGAAGAATGATGATATTGTAAGATTCAGTTTTCAAAAACTTCAATTCCTAGTTTTACACTTTTGACATTGTTTAAGTATATGTTGATGTGCAGTTGGGATCCACTACTCTGAGTTTGAGTCTGAATAACCAGCATGTGCAGGCTCACAGAATTGAAGAGCAGCCGGCAGCCCAAGTGAGCGATCTTTGATTAGTTAATCATTTGCTACACAGTAATCAGCAATAATCTGTAATTCTAGTAATATTGGTTTTTCGTTGGAATTCACATAATGAACGAGTTGTATTTGGGTGTGTGGCTTTTAGTTGGGATTGATGCGGGACAAGCTAGAGGAAATGAAGAGAGAGAATCAGAATCTAAGAGCTATGCTGTCTCAGATCACTCAACATTACGCTGCTCTTCACAATCGCCTTCTCATGGCGATGCAGCAGCGGCCGCAACAACAATCGCCTCTTAAGTCTGATAATTTGCAGGTGAGTTTGACTCCAACTTTTTCTTAAGTGAAAATTCTGAAACACAGCTATCATATTCAATATCTATTGGTAGATATACATATATCCCTCTGAGGCTGTAATCTTGTCAGTACTGCTTTGAATAATGACAACGCCCAACCACGCAGATTGTTCTTTTCCTCTTTTTTTCCTTCTTTTAATTTATAGTTTCTACGATACTGAATTAGATCTTCAGAAGCTAAAAATGAAACTAATTTCTGGAAGTAGGCGTAGAGCTTTCTCGGAATTGAGTGGAGAGAAAAAAGATGCAAATAATAGTCTGCTTCCTCATATACATTAGAAGAGCTTTAAAAAAAAATTAATGGAGGGAAAACACAACACAGGGAAAATAACAATTTAATTTCCTAATAGCTTCTGCTGAAGGAATAGTCTCTGACAATTACGGTTATCTTTTAGTGGTGAAATCAGTCAGCTAGCCATCTGGGTTCCTCTTGATCCTCTTAGGCTGTGCCCGTTTTTTAACGTGTGGTACTGATTCTGCTTGATCAGCATCAATCTAATTATGTAATATTGGGAAATCATTGGTGGCTGATTATGCTTTGAATCCAAATATATTCACAATGCTTAGCTTCATTTACGTACATAGGAAGACAATGAAGGAGATGAGGAGGAGGAAGCAGCGTTGCCCATCAGGCACTTCTTGGATATCCATGAGCCCTCAGCTTCAGAAAGCAACAAATCAGAAGGACTAATTTCTCACAGAAACAGCATCACGTGCACCAAACCTGCATGTGAAGCTAACAGCAATAATAATGCGAAAAACATAGAGTCTGATCAGGCAAATCCCTGCAGAAAAGTTAGAGTGTCCATAAGGACACGTTCGGATCTTTCTTTGGTATGGATTAATCATAACCTATCATTTCATGCTTTTAAGAACCAAAGGTAAGCGCTGACATGCATTCTTAATTTCTCATGTTTAGATTGGTGACGGGTGTCAATGGAGAAAGTATGGACAAAAGATAGCCAAGGGAAACCCATGTCCCAGGGCTTACTATCGCTGCAACATGGGAACTGCGTGTCCAGTTCGTAAGCAGGTGAGTATTGTACTGTTGTCATGACTTGAAGGCTATATGCATGCTTGCCCATAATTTGGGAAGCAAATGTTTTGTTTAATCAATCATAATGAAGAGGAATGAAAGTTTTAAGATACATGACAGGTGCAAAGGTGTGCTAAGGATAAGAGTGTTGTGATTACAAGCTATGAAGGGAAGCATAACCACGCAGTGCCTGCAGCAGCTGCGCCTGTGGCCGCTGCCACGTCAGCAGCGCTGAACATGTTCCTCTCAGGCTCAACCACAAGTGCGCAAGGAAGCACACAATCAAACTCAGGCCTCTTGTCTTGTGCCTTTGCTTCCTTGTCTACAAGCTCATCATGTCCAACCATAACACTGGACTTGACCCAACCCTCCAATCAACACATGCAATTCCAAATGTCTGCCTCATCAAGCCACTCCTCCCACCCATTTCCCTTTGCCCTGGATGGTTATGACTCATCCTTGTCTGCCAAGAACATGTCCTTGGTAGATGTCATCAGTGCGGCTTTAGTTAAAGATCCTTCGTTCAAGGCCGCTTTAGCTGCCTCCATTTCTTCATTTTCTGGAGCCACTTCATTACAGCGTTAACACAGCTAGCTTAGCACGAGTGGCATGATTCTTCCTGTATTATACCGGCACTTTACTTTCATTATAACGTGTTAAATAAACGAGTGATCATAAAGGTTAGTTTTAATGAATATATATATATATATATTCCCTTCGTGGATAAAATCGATCTTAATGCAGTGAATGGATATAGAAGACAATCACTAGGAATGGCTTTACGAAGTTACCTAGTCAGTTCTGTTACTTTTCCCCTCTGTCTCTCTCGTTTGCTTCTATTCATTGTTTAACAGGGAAGAATTATGCCTAGTGTGTTTATTTTCCCGCAAAAAATAAAGTGCAAAGTGAGAGTGAAGGGAAATAGAGCTTGGATTTGGCATTTCTTCTCATCTACGGGGCAGTGGGAATTAAATCACATAAGCTACAAGAATCGCACAACACAATGGTTTTTTCTTTCAGGTATTCTAGTCCATTTCTTCCCTTCCACAAATGGTCTTCAGCCATCTCTCTTTGCCTTGTGTGGCAAGGCAAGTTTGATGGAGGGCATTTGAATAATTGGCCAGTTAAGAATTGAAACATCATGATCTTATTCACAAGACATAGCAGGCACCATTTACAAGGGGATTTATTTACTTATTTATTTGCTGTAAATTATGAGGATCTCTTCTCTGTTTCTACTTTAGACAATTTGGACTGGTGAGGGCCATGACTATGCAGCTTTTGCAAATCCCATACGAAGATTGCCAAAGTCAAAGACAGAGTGATATGCTGCCAAGAATATATCTCCTAGCACCCTGCAAACATATACCATCATCTCACGCTACCATTCAGGGAATTATAAGGACAAATAGTAGAATGAAGCACACAAATATTCATTTACCAGAGGGGACCTTGTGGAGGAGGCACATCTAGAGCAGCAAAACCCACATAGCACACAGCAGAGTGCCCTTGTGCAACCCTTAAAACATACTGTCATTACAAAGGGAGCATTCCGGTAAATAAATAATCAAATTGGTTTTATTTGACCTTAAATGGGATCCGCTCACACACACAAGCATCACTTAACTTACCTGTTCTGGTGAGAGAGAGAAGGGCTTGTTTCCAATTGTGAACGTTATGTATGGCATTGCTGCAACATCATTGCAGTTTATAAATGATTGTCCCCCCGGATTAGGGAGTCTCTCACACAGCTTCATCACAAAAATAAATAAAAACAAATGATACCATACATGATTAGCTACTCAGAATGTATCCCCATAGTTTAAAATTAAGTAACTAAAGAAATAAGTTCTTCTCAAAACAAGTACCTCATCTACAAACTCAAATATTTTCTCCTTCGCATTCTTTTGCTTAAGCTGAACTTGAATCCAAAACACGATCATCTCACAGAAAGTACAGAGTGGCTTCCCCCTCTTTGATGATCCATCCAAACTTTCATCGTGGACTACTGTTTCAATAACATTGCTGCAAGTCAAAGTGGGACTTTTGTTAGCATGACTGGAACAAAGCCATGGGTCTTTTAAAAACTCGCGAGATAAAGTGGGGTTGATAGGAGGAAGGGAAAATATCATACTCCGCAATATGAGATTTATTGTGTGAACAGAGTCCTATTTTAACACATATAAATTCAGGTTGTAACTGCAGATACGAGAAGAATGGTTAGTTTTCCAATAAATTTCGGGTAGTTATTGGAAATAAGGGGAAGAAAGGAAGAAGAGAACGGACCCCATCGGTTAAGAATTCCCATAGCAGATTTCCATAGTTATGGATCACATTTTTACATTCAAAACTCACATAACCTGATGCTCCAATGGCATGGTTGATTTGGGTCACAACAGCCTGAGAGCATGAACTCAATAGAAAATATTAATATCATCAAAGGAAAGGGAGCAATGAATATTGTATCAAGATTGAGATGATACCGTTGGACCGGCAATTAAGGATAGCCCTGAGTCTACAACGGCAGCACAGCCACCCTGGCATAACCCTATCAATTGTAAACATGAACATTAATAGGTCATGTAAATCCATGATAATTGAAAAAAAAAAAAAAAAGTTACCCATAATACTATAATAAAAGAGCCAAGAGGACAAGGTGAACCAAAAATAAACAGCATATAGTAGATGAGTATGTAAAAAGAACCTGTTGAACTTTTTCCAACAAGTATATCTCCCACATCAATCTGGAGATAAATACACCAAATGTTAATATCGCCATGGCATATGACGAGTAGCTATAAAGAGGCAAACGAAGTTGTAGGCTTTGATTAGAACAGACCTGCCAGTAACCCTTTTTGGTAATTGGTACATAAGTGTGGTCACCCCTATAGTGCCTCCAGTCAACACCTCCAAAGACAATCTCTCCCCCTACCTTTGACGTTGATTCTTTATTCAGCCAAAGAGAGAAAAGTGGTTGACTCAAGCGCCCTTGTTTAATCATATTATACCTATAATCACACAAAAAATCACAGCGGTTCTTCATTTTTAACCATCTAAGATAAATTAATCACCCACTAAATAAGAGAGAGTATAGTAAGATGAACAAGAAAGGGGAAATGTATTGATTAAAGTTCAGGAGAGGTGCAAAAGTGTACCACACTGGCGTGGCTTGTCCAACTGCCATATCCTTAAATCCAAGTCCAAGTATCCCATCAAACTGGTGAGCCAAAAATGCCAAATTTCCCTCTTTTGTTATCTCTACAAAGATCTGGAGGATGGATGTCACTAGCCGTCATGGCAGCCAAAGAAGAAACGTATTTGAAGCTTGTAAAATTGAATAGGTCATAAATCATACTTCCCAGACATTAAAATCAATTTCCTTCCTTCTTCTTCTTTTTTTTTTTTTTTTTTTTTGGGGGGGGGGGGGGGGGGGGGGTTGTTTAAAAAAAGCTCAAAATGCTGACCTGATGTTTGACGGTGATATCCCCAACTCTAACTTTGTCTTCGCTGAAGAAGCCTGAAATGGATCCATGGCCATAAGGAATTTTGCAAGGTGTTCCTGGATATGCCGACAGCAATTTTAAGTATGACCATAACGAATAAAACAACAATAAAGCTAAACAAAACCAGTTCCAAAACTAAAAAAATCAATATTACTGCCATGCTTATCCGAAGTTACCAATTTTGGTGTAAGTACTAGACAGGCGCGCCTTATACTTGGAATGAAAATAGCAGGCAATCTGCATGTAGTCATGATTTTTTTAATACAATAGGCTCACTCAACAAATGATGGGAGCATCCAATTAAAATGAATGATTGATAACTTACAGAGAGGATACATTTAGAAGATGGGACCCAAAGATTGGAGCTTCCAGTGTCGAACACAACATTGAAGCTTTGTGGAGGCGAACCAATACTAATTTCCCCAAAATATTGAACATCAAGATAATTTTTAAGATACAGTACAGCTGCTTTTTCTAAATTATTATTCTCATGGAAACTCCCTAGAGTTGTGGGATGAACAGCCTCCTGGATTATTGCACCACGAAGACTGTTAATGTCTAAACTCCTCCTTTTCAGACTAATCCTCAGTAGACCATCATTAACGGTTGTAAAAGCCAACGATCCAGAGCAAGTCCACAGACATATCAACACCAGAATATATTTGATAGACATGGTTACAAGTCATCTGGTTCAGTATGTTAAGGGTAGTTTCAGCAGAAATAACATATCAACAAATGAAGTCACTATTTTAATCATAACATAAAGAGCTTTAAAAAGGTTTCAAACTCATCCACGTAGCTTAGCAACATAAGTAAAACATAATGAAGTCCACAACTTCAACTCAGGCTAATAATCAGTAAGAGGTGAAAACCTGAAAATTAATACCTGAGGGCCCTTAAGCTAAGAAGCAGAGCAACTGAGACACAAAGATTATATAACAAGGGAGTAACTTGCCTTTATAATATAAATCTGCGTAGAAAAGCACAAACCAAGTCCCTTCTGTCATACGGCAAATTCAATACACCACGAACAATTTATCCTTCTCACAATCAAGATGAAAGCTTTACATGCTACTTTTGATGAAGCAAAACGAACAATTAATACAAGCAAGGAAACTACAGGGTAACTTCGTGGAGGACGATGCAGCTAAAGGATACGGCAAGAGAAGGAGCTTTATCGATGAGAAGTATATGTGAGGAGAGTTACTGAGGAAGCAATTAACCAAACCAGTTCAGGAGAAGGTTCTTGCTTCATTATTTCTTGTCCCGATCAAAGTTGCTCGACTTCACTGTCTAATCCTGTCCGTCGGGTATGGGGCTTGTATTTCTTACATGAATATCAAACAAAATTTCGATTTGAATTAGTTGTTTGTCTTGATTTGACAATATTTTATTAATTTTTGCTAATTTTTTAAATTAAAAAACATTTCTTTTATTTTAAAGAACATATTTATTATACAAAAATTATTTTTCCGGAATGGGGTTGTATTTCTTACATGAATATCAAACAAGAGCGCGATTTGTATTAGTTGTTTGCTTGATTTGACAATATTAATATTAATTTATTGCTAATTTTTTTAAATTATAAAAACATTTCTTTTATTTTAAAATTAAGATCCATACTATTATAAAAAATTCTTTTTCTGGAAATGATGCTGTCATGCCATTTTAGAGGTTGACTAGAAAAAATATTTTAAAAAAAAATCTTATTATAGATTCAAAAAAGTTTATAGTTATATTATTGACATAGATTTATTTGTTAATAAAAATCCATAGTTATTTTATTGAGATTGATAGATTTATTAATGACCATTCTTTGATTTATTAATATAGTAACATAAACTTGTTATCGAAAATTATTTTAATTAATATATATGAATTTGTCAATGATCATTCTATAACTTATCATTATAATTTCATACACTTGCTGATATAAAATGTTCTAGTTAACAAATATGAGCTTATTAATAGCGGCTATTTAACTTATTCTTATAATCACCTACACTAAGTTCACATTAAAGAATTTGCAATAAGAATTTTTTTTGATATTTTTTCTAATCCTTCCAAAGATTTTCCCTCGCAATTTCTGCTTTGCTGCCTCCTTTTATATGGTTGGGCCACGTCTACCCCTTATGATTGAATAGAACCAACGACTGAAAGATCTTTGGCGCCTCATAGTAACTGATGAGGGCAATACGACGACGTCGCAGGGAGGCCCTGTGTTTCTTTGACTTTTGGGCCTTTGCAAGCCCCACTTGTTCTCACCGTTTGGGTCGGGCATGTGATGTATATCAGGGGAGGAGGAAGACGACGACGACGACGACCGAGAAGAAAAAAGGTTCGATTACCTGCTTTTTCTGTTTCACTCTGGCTTATAGGTCAGTATCTTCATCATGCCCCTCTGTGCTCAATCTCATAGGCTTTCTTTCTCTTCTCTATTGACCATAAAACTTGTTTTCCATTAGGGCTTTCCTGCCCTTTGACGAATTTATTTGTCTTCCCTCACAGAAGGCTTTCTTTTATCCAGATTGCACATCCATTCTGCGCTTTTTGGTAAATAAAAGAAATATTCTTTTTTACTAATGTCGAGCATAGGTTATGATGCTGATTAATTTAACATCTCAAGGCCTTACATTATTCCGTGACGCAGGATAATAGAGGCTTACTCTTTAGATTATATTCTTCTTCTTGTTTTTCTCCTTGATTATTTGCCATACGAAGTTTGGAGTGCTCAATGCAGAGCCCTTCACTGCTTGTCTCCTTTGAAATTAAGGTCTGATAAGTGAGAGCCATGCTTACCTCACCCATACTTTTCTTGAAAAGATAAATTGTTAGGCTATGGCGACAAAGAAGGTTATAGCAATATGTCAGTCGGGAGGTGAGTTTGGAACGAGTACAGATGGATCACTGGCATACCAGGGGGGCGAGGCCTATGCAACAGACATTGATCTGCAGACAAAGTTGACTGATTTAAAATCGGAAGTGGCTGATATGTTTGGTAAGACAGATCCAATGATTATCAAATACCTCCTCCCGAGCAATAAGAAAACTCTCATCACAATAGCGAAAGACAAGGACTTGCAACGCATGATCAATTATCTCGGCGATGCTGGGACAGTTGATTTGTTCATTATCTATGAGGAAGCAGCAGCTCAAAACACATCTATTGTGCCCAGGAGTAGGTAGTTATTCGCACCTTTTGCCCATCATTTGTCGACTGCCCTGAATAGACATTGGTGTTACTCTTTACTTTGATCTAATGATATATAACACAGAAAACACAGCTTGGCTTACGAGATTTGAGAGCTTCACTTGTAATTTTTGTTTTGATGTTTCCTCATTTTCTCCAATCGGGGAATATGCCTCTTTGTGGCCTGCATTATTATGATACTTTGCTTATGATCATAATGAATGGCTTTTGGATATACTAGAGTCATAAATATAATCTTATAGAGCCCTTTTTCATTTAGGTCAAACAAGAAAACTGTTCCAGAAGCTTCAGCTGGTCCCCTTGTTGATGTTCCTGTAGATACTGTCCATCCTGCGACTCGACTTGATGTTTCTGTAGCTGCTAGAAAACGTGTGCCCTATGTTCTTACCGGAACCGATGATGAAAAGCTTCGTAAAGCTGCCCAACAGTGGGAAAATACCATCACTGGTATCAACCAAAGGTTCCGTAGTTTAAGTGAATTCCGAGAAGCATTGCATAAATACTCTATTGCTCATGGGTTTGCTTACAAATGCAAAAAGAATGATGCTCATCGTGTCACTGTCAAATGTAAATCTGAAGGTTGTCCCTGGAAGATATATGTCTCAAGACTGGCCACCACCCAATTGATTTGCATTAAGAAAATGATCCCAGAGCATACTTGTGAAGGGGCTGCTAGAATAAAAGCTGGATATCGGTCAACTAGAGGTTGGGTGGGAAATATCATAAAAGAGAAATTGAAAGTCTCCCCAGACTACAAGCCAAGGGATATTGCAGATGACATTAAGCGGGAGTATGGGGTTGAGTTAAATTATTCTCAAGCATGGCGTGCTAAAGAGATTGCTAAAGAGCTGCTCAAAGGCTCCTACAAGCAGTCATATACTCAGTTACCCTCCTTCTGCGAGAACATAAAAGAGACTAATCCAGGGAGTTTTGCAACTCTTACAACTAAAGAGGACTCCAGCTTCCACCGTCTCTTTGTATCATTTCATGCCTCAATATCTGGTTTCCAGCAAGGTTGTCGCCCTCTGCTTTTTCTTGCAAGCTCTTTTTTGAACACAAAGTACCAAGGGGAATTGTTGACTGCAATGGCTGCAGATGGGGATGATCGTGTCTTTCCTGTAGCCTTTGGTGTTGTAGATTCTGAGAATGAGGAAAACTGGCATTGGTTTCTGCAGGAGTTAAAATCAGCAATATCAAATTCTCAGCAAATTACATTTGTTGCTGATTTCCAGAATGGTTTAAAACAATCATTGGCTGAGATATTCGAGAACTGCTACCATGGTTATTGCTTACGCCACCTTGCTGAGAAACTGAACAAGGACTTGAAGGGACAATTCTCTCATGAGCAAAGACATCTCATAATAAATGATTTTTATGCTGCTGCCTATGCAACTAAACCAGACGCTTTTGCACGCTGTATCGACAACATAAAGAATATGTCTTTTGAAGCATATAATTGGGTCCTACAAAGTGAACCAAAGCACTGGTCCAATGCATTCTTTGGTGGAGCAAGGTATAACCACCTGACCTCTGATTTTGGACAGGAATTCTACAGTTGGGTGTCGGAGACACATGATCTGCCTATTATTCATATGGTTGACGTATTACGATGTAACATGATGGAAACAATTTACTCTAGACGGGTGGAGTCCAACCAATGGACTACAAAGTTGGTGCCATTGAAGGAGGAAATGCTTCGAAAAGAAACTTCTGCTGCACAGTCACTTCAAGTGTTGCTATCACAAAGTGGCACATACGAGGTCTGTGGAGAATCTATAGAAATGGTTAATGTTGATGCTTGGGAGTGTAGTTGCAAGGGATGGCAGATTACTGGGTTGCCCTGCTGCCATGCGGTAGCGGTTCTTGAGTGCATTGTTAGAAGTCCTTATGATTATTGCTCAAGATATTTCACAGTTGATAGCTACCGATTAACATATGTAGAATCAATACGCCCCGTGTCAAATGATGAAGTGCTATTCCTGGGCGAATCAGCTCGATCAGTAACTGTAACGCCTCCATCAACTAAGAGGCCTCCAGGACGGCCAAAGTTGAAGCAGGTTGAATCGGAAGACGCAATGAAGCGTCCGCTTCAGTGCAGTAAGTGCAAGGAACAGGGCCACAACCGGAAGACGTGCAAATCGTTGTAGCTGTCAAAGTTACAGTGCAATAATCATGTAAAATCTTGCCCCAACCCGTCGGAGTCATTTAGAGTGCTAGACTTTCAGAGCTTGTATGAATGGAACCTTTTATAAAATTATTATGGATGTCGTGCCATAGTTGAAGGCATCTATTTTGAGAGTTGTTCAAGTGTCTTATTCCGCACGTTGCTGATAAAACTCAGAATAGATGACTGATTGTTTTTTTAGCCAAAGTCTGTATCTTGTAAGGTGATACGACTTTCCTTAGCCCGCTGTGTAGTAATGGTTTGGCTATTAGTAGACATCGTTGCCTGCTGAACGTTGGTTTACAAACGTTCATTTCGTCGGTAACAGTACTTACACAATATGGGCGGGTTTTGCAGGAGTCGCGCCATGGTAATCAAAATCTGAATCTGAAAATCAGCAAAATTAGTCACTGGTCCAATCAATCTAGACAAGCGTGGTTTACTTCTACTTCTAGTCAAAAGAAAGGGCCTGTTTGGATTAATGGTGTTTTTTTAATATGAGTTTAGCATTCTTAAGATATGAATTATTTGCACTGATAAAAGGTATTAGGGGCTTTTAAAGTAGTTTTCGGCCTACAAAAACCCTTTTAAAAAAGTGACAACTCCAACACCTCATTTTACTCTTACCGTGCATTTAAAAGGAATGCTATTAGGCAAATAGGCGATAATGTGTATGCAATATAAAAATAGCTTGAAAGCGGTTGGACAAATAAACGCAAAAGGTACATTAGAAGAGGGAGCGAGGGAGAGGTGGGGTAATTGACTCAATACATAACCATCCGTACGGGTTTCATTCATGACCATATAAAGTTGAAACAAACCCAAGTCTCAATGTCTACCAATACAGAGTTACCCATTCTGGATAAATGTGGTTTGAGGTTTAAACAAGACAAACTACCAGTGTGATGGACGGAATTATGAATTCTACATACACATTCATCAATGCAGTACCATTTTCAATGAATCCAATCTATCTAGATATTTTGGAAAACCTTTTTTGCACACTATATTGGTTGTCTTACTCATGCATTTCTTATATTCATCCAACACAAATAATTTCAACATATTAAAGCTTTGAACTCTTGGCAATACAATATACAATTGTCCATGTAAAAAAACCAGGTTAGGAAGGTAAGGACCCAAGGGTGGAGCCAAGAATTGTAATTATGGGGGGAGAAAATTATAGAATAGAATCTAGGTATTCATGAAATTGTATCTAAGATCTATAAACATTTCAAGATATTCATTTTAGTCTTCTATGAAACTTTTAGTACGGGCTAAAGTAAAAATATTGAAATTTTTATGAGGTTGAAATACAATTTCTTAAAAATTTGGGTCCTTTTCTGTAATTTAGGAGGCAGAGGCCACCCTCCCTCCGCCCCTTGTAAAGACCAAAATTGGACATAGAGTGCCTTGACTCTTGTTGATCATCATTGCAGATGAAATAATAATTGGAAATTATCTTGTCATCATGTTAAAAGGTAAGGATGTTCAAAGTATTCCGGTCCCGGACATTTTGTGAGGAAGCAGCATCTTTGATTATCATTGTGCAACAAATAAAAAAGTTTGATATTTAGAGAAAGGACCAATAAAAAATAGTATAATAAGTATCAGTTTCGTGTACATTGCCATATAGGAGTAGTATAAAAAAATAATAAAGCCAGATAACCATCGAAGAAGATGGTAATAAAAAAACTCCCATTTGTGTTGACCAATATGTTAATTATAATTGATGTGATGTCTTAATGGAGGGCATTAAATACACAACTCTTCCACCTGTAAATACAACTTTACATTGTCTTGGTCAAATTAAATACATGTTGCAGGATTCCCAGCAGGATAGTAATTGGTTGAGTAATTCCAACAACATTCTTTCACAAAAATTATGTTAAAAGATAAGGTCGCCCATCAATTTCATATTGTCTCGCATATGAACATTTCAAACAAGCATGCCGAGCTGACCAGAAAATATTTACACCATATCGTGGAAACAAAGCTAAGTATTTCGAGCTTCTTTATAAACTAATAGTAAGAGCCATCTCCATGGTATACAAGTCGAATCAGCGACTAAAAATGTTTCTTGAAATTACAAGAGGAATATATAAAATGACTTTAAAATTGAATTCTAAAGTCAAAAAATGTTCTTTTAAACATAGAAGTATGGTACATGTCAAAAGCAAATGGTACAATAGATAAAAAAGTTTATTTGAACAATTTTAATATTTCAATTTTAGCAAGGTCAAAATCAAAAAACTTCTCCCCAAGTCCAACCCCCAGAAAAACAAAAACAAAAAAAACTGTTAGAGACTTAAAGTTAATTTCTGAACTTACTATCCCGACACTAAAAAGACCATTCAACCTACTGATGCTAGTAATGATAAGTAGGACCAAATTAAAACACTTAAAAGATTCAGTATCATCATGCATACACAATTATATCCATGATAGCTAGAAACATCCAAGTACATTTAAGGCAAGGATTGAAATGGAATTAACCAACATTACTTGTTGTAGCTGCTCAAGATGCATATAAAAAATAGTAGTATATGACCATGTAGGATTTAATTTGATCCGTCCAAATTGGGCATAACAGCGTTTAATTTTAGCCCAAAAAAATTATTTGTTCATATATATAATTTTTATAATAAACTTAAATATCCGTATATTTTAAAATATACTTTTTTTATATTGGGTTATTAAAAATTCCTGAACTACTTCAAAAATAGTTGGTTAAGCATGCTTGTGAATTGCGTGGGCCCTAATCAAATATTTTATCATCATTTTGAAAATAATAATAATAATCAATAATCAATGATGACATATTAATAATGAATAAAAATATAATCCTCTAATTCTCATAAGTAATAATACTTTACTGAATTCATGAACACCAGTGATCACTTTGTTTATTTTGGCCATAATTACTTTGTAATTCCCAAAATTACCTAAGACTTAATGACAAAGTAATTTCTAGGAAATCATTTATTAAAATAGGGGGAACACGGTGACCAAGAAATTACAGATAAAATTGTGTATGAAAGTTAATTATTAGATCTTAAGTAAATTAGTTTCTAAGCAAATAAATGATGCAATTCTTCTAATTTTTCCTTTATTAATTACCCGATTAAATGATTTCTAAATTGGAAGTTATAATTATGAATTGTGGGATTTTTCCCCATAAATCTAAGAATTATCACAAATCATTAGGAGATACAAATCTTAAGTAGTGCTTTTTTTACGGAAAAAAAGAAAATTGTTAAAATTGTTTTTCCCAAAAATTGAAAATGCAAAAGGGTAGTCCAGTTGTATGAAAAACACAAACACAAGTTTATTTTAAAAAAGGGAGAGAAAAGATTAACAACAAATATTATCAACTTTCAAAGGGATAAGCAAGCCCCAACTTTTTTTTTTTTTTTTTTTTTAGAGATGGAGCCCCATATATTGGTTCCATCAGACGACAAGTGGAACTTTATCAAAGGCGAAGATGACATTATCTCAGTGTGATTTTTGCCTTACGAAAGAAGAGGCTCGAATGTGGTGGTTGCTACGGGAGGGTAGAGAGAAGACAATACCAGAGAGATTAATAAATATGAGAAAGAGGGTGGGTGATAAATATCCATTCAGATTCTATATTTAAATTTGAATTTATAATTTAGAGAAAAATATAGAATTTAAATTTAAAATTAAAATAAAAAATAAATAAATAAAGAATGGGCATAGGAATTTAGAATACTTAAAAAAAAAAAAAAAAAAAAAAAGATGCATCCGTATGAAAGGGAGAAAGAAAGAGTGGAGAAAGAAAAAAATTGATAAGCCTAGGAAGTAAAAAGAATAGGAAAGAAGAAAATTGAATAAGACCTTAAGAAGGAGATAAGGGAATTTCAAAATATCAAATAGTGACCAATCAAATAGATATTTGTAGAATCTCTATATTGTCATGTTATATTATTCTTACTGAGAATATTTGATTTGATTAATTATTTTAAATAGGAGTGTATCTTTATAATAATTCAATATATTTTCTTAAAGTTTTAGTTGAAAATTTAATATGTATTCTAAAATTATACTTACCAATTATCACTCATCCTTCTCTCATTTTGATTGATTGGTAACTGATTTGAAGTTTTCAATTTTTAAATATTAATCAAACAAAAAATCTTATTAGAAGCAAATACGTTAAAATAAAAGGTATTTAAATTTTTACCAAAATATAGGAATATTTAATATATGAATTAATAATTACTTTATTTAATTTTTAAAATACAACTTTAAATATATATTGTAATTAGTCTTTAGTTTTCAAGAATCTGTCACTTCCAATGCCTTTCCTCTATCCATCCATTGTGTTAATATTATGTAAATATCATACTGAATTTATATTATGTAAATTGCTAAAATTGGTTTGTCTTAATCTAGCATGATATACACATAAGGTGGTTTGTCATATTCTCATCATCTCATCTCCACACCACTCTCACATCAAATATGTATTCCAAAGTGATATTTACCAATTATCACTCATCCTCTCTCTCTCTCTCTCTCCCCCCCCCCTCCCTCCCCCTCCCCTTGATTGATGATTGATTTCAAAATTTCAAATATTAATCAAATAAAAAATCTTGAAGTGAATATGTTGAAATAAAAGGTATTTTTAATTTGGGGATTAAACTTCTCATGTTGCATGAGAAGAAGAAGATTTCTACACACATATTAAATGGTGGGACTCACACATATATATAATGAAAGATTATATATATATGTGGGTCCCACCATTTTTTATGTGTGTGTGGCGTGAAAAACATTTCTCCTACAACACGGAAGTATTTTTCCCTTAAATCCAGCCAATTTTGTCATCTTACCCTTATGAATTATGATATCACAAATATAGAATACAAAACAATAAATATAGAATAGGAAAATTTTAGGTTAACCTAATATGAAAAAAATTAAATATTTAATTCATGATATAATTCATAAATGCTTGAGGGTCTTTACTGTTTTTAGGTTTAGTTGCCTTTTATTTCAAACTCATTGTTTTTACCATTGGCTTTCCCCCATGATTAATAGAATTAGTGCCATTGGCTGATAAAAAAAAAAATTAAAAAGATAAGAAATGTTTCATTAATTTTTTTACATCTAAAGTTTTTTTCCACAAATCTTTTCCTCACAAATCATAATCAACGTTAAAAAGAAATCTTATTGCCTATCATGTTCATCTAGACTTTCGTTCGTTGGAGTGTACAACAAATTTGTGGGTCTAAACATTAAAAAAGGAATCAATAAAATCACTCAAGCAGTCAAGCTGAGTGCAATTAGCCCACAATAATACTTCCTCAGTACTCAATACCTCATCATCATCGGTAGCCTTCATCTCTCCTCTTCCCTAGAAATGTCCATTGCAAGTATATTGTTTGATTCAGTGAGCGATTCTACAAAAGCAAAACTACTCAATATGCTTTTAACATCTATAAAGCAGAGAAGATCTCAGAGCAGAGCAGCACAAGAAATGAAAATCAGAGATGCAATAAAAGAAAACGCAAGCAGAAAATAAGAGAGAGATAGAGAAGAGGCAACGACTTACGGAGTAGCAGAAACATCAGCGGTGAGGTCAAAGACGAGGAAGGTGACACCGCCTAGCTTCATCTCAGCATGGAGGATGAGAGGGAGCTCTTGCTTATAATTGCATAGGTTCAAAGGAGAATGAAGAGAAAATGTGCAAAGCATGCATGAGCCTTGCATAGGTTTGAAGTTATGGCTAGCATTGACTTCTGTGAACGAAGAAACATCCAATGGAGTCATATTAAAATGGTATAGTGAATGACTGCGTTTTCTTACTGAGTTGAGGGTGAGAGTTCATGTGTGCTAATAAGCAACTTATATGGTGCAATGAATAGCAAATTAGGCTTTACTCCATGATTCAAAACCGTAGGTGTGAAAATGGTTACAAATGAATGACTCTACAAGAGAGAACAGATCCAATCTTCTACATCCATGGTAATAATTATGAGAATGGTTCCAATACATCTCCATTGGAAAATGCTTGAAGGTGAGGCAAATTATACCACAATAAATGTTCAATATGAATAGCAGCCTTATAACTAGGGACAGACCCCCAACAATTGTAATTAGGAGGAGCGAAAATTATAGAAATGAACCCAAAATTTAAAAAATCACATTTGAACCTCGTAAAAATTTCAATATTTTCACTTTAGCCTTTCTATGAAACTATTAGAAGGGGATTAAAGTAAAAATATTAAAATTCTATGAGGCCGAAATGTAATTTCTAAAAAAATTGGATCATTTACTGTATTTTAGGAGACGGGGCCACTATTCGTCCCTGCTAATAACCAATAGCCTCCTAGTCAAAGACGACTAGCGGTTTCATCTGTTGATTTGATTGATGATTTTGAACTGAAAAGGAAACTTATCATCCACTCGCATTTGTAGCAGAAGGATTCCCCAGAATCACTCAACATGGTGTTATGTTATCTTTGATTTGATTTAGTGCCAAGCATAATAAACAGGTATTCCAAAGGGGATTTTGTCGGTTGGTTTTTAAGTTCTCAACATGACCTGCGCTTGTTAAATGAGCGTTTATCATCGTTACTTTTTACTTTCTTTTAAAATGAGTCGAATAAAATTTTATTATGAGATAATGTTAGGCATAAAACAGCACTCTAGAGAAAGATACTGTATATGGCAGAACGGGAGACATTAACACAAATGGAAGGTATGAGAATATAGGAAGGAGGCACGATAAACTAGTCTGGATTGCTTATCTTGTTACTCGTTCGGTGCGTGTGTGTTCCATGCACTTTCTGACACGCATCTCTTCCGGAAACAGCCTCACTAAACCAAAATTATGAAAAGGTGACACCTTGCCCCTTATAACTGCCACGTAGTTGTTCATCTTTCCAACCATTCCACGTGGCATAACCCCCCTCAACTCCCTCCCTTATAAACCCATTCACCAACCGCATTTTCAGCCAACTGCTTACAAATTACAAGTCTCCGATCTCTCTCACGTTTGATTCTTTTGAGTGTGTTAATTGGGGGATGCAAATAGGAATGGGTTCGAGGGTGGTTTTTGTGATGATGATGGTGTTGTGGCTTGTCATGTTCGGCTTCCAGTGCAACTCCACCAGTGTGGGCCACATGCCATCCAACAAGGAGGAGCTCATGATTATAAGGAGGCCAAAGCCAAGACCATGAAAACCGGGCAGAAGGCGGCCGAGACGGCTAAAGATGGAAAAGAAGCCACTGAGTCATGGACTGAGTGGGCCAAAGACAAAATCTCCGAAGGCCTTGGCTTCAAACATGATGATCCCGCTCACAAAGTTTCTGATTACGCCACCGACACTGCCCACAAGACCAAAGATTACGCCGCTGACACTGCTCACAAGACCAGAGATTCCGCCGGCGATGCCGCTCAGAAAACCAAGGAATACGCGGGTGATGCCGCTCAGAAGACCAAGGAATACGCGGGGATGCCACTCAGAAGACCAAGGAATACGCAGGGGATGCCACTCAGAAGACCAAGGAATACGCGGGGGATGCCACTCAGAAGACCAAGGAATACGCAGGGGATGCCACTCAGAAGACCAAGGAATACGCGGGGGATGCCACTCAGAAGACCAAGGAATACGCCGGCGATGCTGCTCAGAAGGCCAAGGAATATACGGGCGAGGCGGCTCAGAAGAGCAAAGATTATGCGGGTGATGTTTCAGACAAGACGAAAGGTTATGCCACTGATGCTGCACACAAGACCAAGCAATATGCCTCTGACGCCGCACAAAAAACCAAGGACAAGGTCCGTGACGTCGCTTCTGGTCGGTATACTCTCCTCTTGAACGCTCTGTATTATATTGTTTCTACTTGCTAGGATGCCCATGGTGAAGAGAAAAATAGTGTCATATTCAAACGGTTTCGATGCACGGTGAATAACCATAATTCAATGGGAATTGACAAAGAGTTTGCTTGTTTGTAAATCCATGTACCTGGAATGCATGCTGATGATAAATCCAACATATGAGCAGGGACAGGTCAGTACGTGAAAGATGCAGCGACAGAGAGGATGAAGGACATGAAGGACGCAGCGGCGGAGAAGGCGAGCGACGTTGCAAGCACAGCGAAAGACAAAGCCCAATACATTAAAAATGTGGCAATGGGCACTGCGGATTCTGCAAAAGACAAGGCACAAGAAGCTGCCAAAAAATCATCAGAGAAAATGAAGGAAGCAAAGGGGAAAGCATATGAGAAGGCGCAAGAGGCAAAGGAAGCAGCAGCAATGGAGGAGAACATCAGGGAGGAGCAGCAGAATAGGGCGAAGGAGAAATCGAGAGGGGTTTATGAGGCAGCAAAAGAGAAAGCAGAGGAGGCCCTGGAGTCTACTAAGGACACCATTGCCTCCAACTACGAGGCCGCCAAGAAAAAGTCTCAGCATCTCAAAGATGAATTTGGCCGTGATGCAGAGCTGTGAGCTGCTTATTATTCCTCCGCACTGCACAGTCCTCCTTTTGTTGTGTATAGGAGCTACTTCCTTGCTTTTTGCATAGACATGCTGTTTGATTAGTTCCGTGGGTTTGATCTGTTACCAGTGTTTGCGTGCAGCTTTTTCAGTTTTAAAACATTTGTAATCTTTGCGACATATATAATAGTCACCAACCTTTGCATTCTTCTTCTTGTTGTTAATGATGATGATTTTTTTTTTTTTTTTTTTGGGGGTATAAGTGAAGGCTATATATGCCTGTAAACTAAGAGAGTAGGTAGGGCAGTAATTCCTATACAATCTTGAAGGTCCTTAGAAAAGTAGGACACAAATCAAAGAAATAATTCCTTCGCAAGTTTATCAGTGGACTCGGGATATATGAGTAATCTGTAAAATCCATCTAAGCTCCATTAAGCTTTTAAGATGAAATATAACCAAGCTTTGCCACTCCCAACATCATTTAGTGTATCAACCAGATTTTTTGAATCCCATATTCTAAGTAACCTGAGGACTACACTGACCAATCGGAAGGCAGCAATCCATATGGCATGAGAGTGTCCTATGACTCGACCACAACTTGCTCTGTTCCTAGATGAGGACACAGCTCCGTCAACATTAACTTTGATCCATTCATTTTGGGGGGAACTCTGTTTTGTGTTGAACCTGTAGTATGAAGACGAGTTATGTAGTTATAATATGGAGTGAGGTGCGGTTGCATGGGCCGAATTGGGAGTGAGATCCGAGGTGGCATTTTGAAGGGAGCATGGCAACACAAAAAGCCCTAACCCATGCCTGAAAGCCCACGGCGGAACCAAGTCCAGAGCTGTTGATAGCAATCGATGTAGAGAGAGGGAGAGTAATAAAGAAAGAAGGAAAGGAAGGAGGCAACGATCGGGAAAAAGGGAGACAGGCAAGTGGAAGAGGAAGCATAGCATGCAGGTGGAGCTTGCCAAGTTCAAGTGACTCACGAGCATGCTTGGTTGCAGTAGATAGGGGGAAAAAATCTGCACTTACTTGCTGTGCCTGTGATCTTCATCCCTCCCCCTTTCCCATCATCATTTATTAACTTTCCCACTTTTCTCGCCTCCCAATCCTTTTCATCAAAACTACCACATATCTTCTATTATTATCATAACTGAATATAAGACAGATTTTCCTCTCGTTTCCCTCTCAACAATTAATGTAATGACGCTCTTCCCTCCCTCCCTCATCATTTCTATTCCCAAATTGCCTTCCTTACTAAATCACACAATATAACATAACCCTCTCTTCCAATATAATTAATTCCTTTCAAATTCTTTCCATCCTTTCCCTTTTGCTCACCCAACCATGCCGTTTAATATCATTTTGGGTCACATCACACGCATATTTTTCGACCCTTCATATTTTATATTCATTCTATTGCTTTTCTTTCTTTTAATTAAACATGTTTATACCATATTAAAAACTTGTTCATCAATGCTTCTTACTACACCAAAATTCAAGGTGTATACCTATCTATTATATTGGTTGCCCAACCGTGTGGAGAATTAATATTATATTTCCAAAGTCCATATATTACAACTTACTACAATTGACCTCACATAAATACATGCCTTGCCCGTATGGTCATCTCATATGGTTGATGATCATCTCACATTACATTGCTTGGATTGGCCGCATGCCAAATACTGATTTGGATGAACACAATGCATTCTCTCATCTTTTCAAATTAATTGCATAGGACATTCATTCATATCCATAACACGAAATTATAACTATACATTTGACTGCTCATAAATTAATTAATCTTAATTTAATTAATTCCAACGTATCAATTTATTTTTTTTTCAAATGAAAATCAATTCCACAAGATTCATTTTGTATAAATGGCTATATAATAAAAATTATTTCTAAACTATATCCATCCAAGTATCCAACTAAAGGATAAGGTGAGTCACGCAATTAACTAATTATTTTAAAATTTTTACCTATTGGGTTTTTCACGCAATTATTTAACTGCCCACAAACATCAAATTAAAAAAAGCAATGTTACGCGTTCATGACCCTCCACTACATCGAAACTGAAAAATCCTATTAAATATGCATTCTAACTAAATCTAGGAGTGGGATGGGAGAGGCGTTTGTTGGAGGAAAATGATGAGCTGAAACAGGCATGAGGTGTTAGAGAGAGGGGATGGTTTCAGAGTAGAGAGCAACTGAATCTGTTGTTCCATTGGGTGCTATGATCACAATCACGCCACTCCCAATGGTCATACTAAGACTGGGCAACTCCCAGGCGGAGAAGAAAGAAGAAACGAAGCTTGCCAATTACGAAATTACTACAACTCTGGGCACTGGCAGTTTCGGAAAGGTGAAATTGGCCAAACACATCCATTCTCATCAACTCTTTGCCCTCAAGATCATCGACAAGAACAAGATCGTCCAACTCGATATCGCTCATCAGGTCTCTCCATCTTCACGCATCTCTCTTCACTTTTGCTTAAGCTAGCTTTTCATTATGATTTTAACAACAACAACAAATTGCAGATAAAGAGGGAGATAGCCACCCTCAAGCTTCTCAAGCATCCCAACATCGTCAGATTACACGAGGTACGCACTCTACGGTCATCTTCTTCCCGATGACAGATTGCCGGCGCCCATGGATTCCAATGCTTTTTTTTTTTTAATGTATGCATCCAAATCTTCCTTGTTTTTTCTTCTCATCGGACTCGGGTATGCCATTCATGGATCATGCTGACGTTGAGTAAAAGCTTTGCTCTAATTTGGATTATCTTTTTATGTTTGAAATAAAAATCAGTTTCTCCTCCTACCATGTCTATGTTTGCCGGAATCCCTGCTCTGAGTAACATGATTTTCCTTATTTCTAGAGCCCAAGCGAGAATTCCGATTCCCGCATCCTACAAATTACAAAACACACTGCCTTGGTGGTCCCCACTTCTCGTTTTCTTTCGTTTTTTTTTTTCAATTTTGTAACCATCCTTGCTCAAAGCAACGTGTGTTCTCCTCAGCAGAGGATTTGGAGGCCGGTGACCGCCCCGTTTTGTTTTGCCTTGCGTGGCTCCACGCTTCATGAATCATCTCACACCTCAAATTAAATTAAATTATCTTTTCTTTTTTGTTTGTCAAGTTATTTAATCAAGGAACAACTTCCCATTTTTATTTACATTAACGTCACTCATTTGGTAGTGATTGATACTGAATTTCGGAGCAAGTAATCTAAATCAATCACACCAACTACCAAGTAAAGAATCTGGTTTTGCTTTACAAATTTTTAAAATGAAAGACAAACCGGTCTTTATTCTTTCCGTTTAATCTTCCACGTATGTTTGCGTCCACCGGGACATAAACATCTGGGACATATGCTTGCTTGGATTTCCGCCCTTTTCACTGTCAAATGAATTCTTATACTTATTTCCAGGCCTCCCTTCAATGTGCCCGGTGTCGAAAAAAACTACAAAATCATACTACTCAACAAGTCATAAATTGGCTCATTGTTCATACTTCTTACGCTACACTACACAGGGCTCACATGTTTAAGATTTAACTATTAATGACCTGTGAGAGTAACTAGATGTTTATGGAAAGCTTCCCGCGCGAGTTTCACGTGGCAGTTCTGTGAATGAAGTTATCCATCTATCCTTTATAACAGGACCATAAGACAAAAATGATCAAGTTAGAACTATTTATATTTTTGCTCAGAAAAGAAATATGCACCAGTCTTTTGCTTAAGCTGCCGCAAGACCTAACATAAATAGAAGGGGAAACAAGAGCCATGTGGCGTTTTCAGTTATCTTATCAATATCAAAATCTTAAGACAATGATTTCTAACTAATTACGCAGGTTTTGGCGAGCAAAACGAAAATTTACATGGTGTTGGAGTACGTCAATGGAGGAGAGTTGTTTGACAGAATTGTAAGGACCGTTTGCTGATTATTTCTATGTTCACTGCATAGCATTGGATTAATTAACGTGCTATTTGTGGTCGCAGGCATCCAAAGGTAGGCTTAAAGAAGCAGAAGGTAGGAAGCTTTTCCAACAGTTAATTGACGGTGTGAGCTACTGTCACAATAAAGGTGTCTTCCACCGGGATCTTAATGTTCTTCCTTCTTTCTCAGTCTTCTACAGAATTAACCACATGAAATAGTGGCGCTTTAAATGTTTTTTCGGACTACACGGACAGCCTTTTTTTTTTAAAAAAAAAAAAAAAAAAAAAATATATATATATATATATAATGATTATATTTTGTTGCAGCTGGAGAATGTACTAGTTGATGCCCAAGGCAACATTAAGATAACCGATTTTGGCCTCAGTGCTTTGCCCCAGCACATTAGGGTATATGAATCTGATATGCTTTAACTTTAAACCCACGACTGAAGGCCAAGACGAAGAGTATCATGTCTTGTATGAAAATTTCAGGCCGATGGGTTGCTGCATACAACCTGTGGAAGTCCCAGCTATGTTGCTCCGGAGGTCCTTGCTAATAGAGGCTATGACGGTGCAACATCAGATACATGGTCATGTGGTATCATCTTGTTTGTAATTCTAACGGGATATCTCCCTTTTGAAGATCGGAACATCGTCGTTCTCTATCAGAAGGTATTCAAAGTTCTGCCCCTCCAGTCCTTCCTTTTAATATGGTTGCTTCAATGGTTCTCAACTGATTTTCTATATTTCGAGGGAGTACAGATATCTAAAGGAGATGTCCGGATACCAAAATGCTTGTCACCTGGAGCCCAAAACTTGCTAAGGAGGATT
Source organism: Acacia acuminata (assembly GCA_019022655.1). Taxonomy (NCBI): domain Eukaryota; kingdom Viridiplantae; phylum Streptophyta; class Magnoliopsida; order Fabales; family Fabaceae; genus Acacia; species Acacia acuminata. The sequence continues at coordinate 525,367 of JAFJYI010000071.1, forward strand.
CTTGACCCCAATCCTCTTACCCGTATAACCCTGGCCGGTATCAAAGAAGATGAATGGTTCAGGCAGGACCCTGTTCCAACAAATCCTGAGGACGACGGAGAGGAAGAGAAACAGAATGTGTATATCGATGATGAAGCCTTTTCAATCCATGACGCGGTACAGTGTTAAATCATTTACTTGTCAATTTCTTCTTCTTCTTTGGCAGCATCTCAGATATTCCCTTTATAATAGCCACAAGAAGCAGAACAGAAGAGTCTTGAGTCCTCAACCCTTGTCAATGCATTTCAGTTGATAGCAATGTCTTCATGGTTAGACCTCTCAGGCTTTTTTGAGAAAGAGGTGAGGATCAAAGTTAATTGGTTAGATTTTTGTAGTATTTCTATGTTATGAGCATTGCTTTCCTTATATCATTTCATGCTTTGAATTCCAGGATGTTTCCGAAAGAAAGAAGAGATTTACATCCAACCATTCAGCAAAAGATCTCATCGCAAATATTGAAGACATTGGAACAGAAATGGGATTTAGAGTCCAGAAGAAAAATGGAAAAGTTAGTATGATCGCCTATTTCTGGAATTTGATTCATCAAATCCCACCCACACAACACGAAAGATAGACAAGAAATATTATCGTTTTTCATTCTGAATGATGGAAACTTGGAACAAGACATACACAGAAAGATTATATTTCCAGCACGGTTAAGAATTGGTGAAATATTAGCTGAGCTAAATTGTCAATATAATGCCAATGTTTCAGTTGAAAGTGATACAAGAGAATAAGGCGCACAGAAGTCTACGTGGCCTCTCGGTGGCAGTAGAGGTAGTGATTGTTTAGACTCAAATAAGCCATGCTAAACTAATTTATATTAATCAATATCTGTTTAGTTTTTCGAACTTAATTATGAAACGATCCCCATTTCAAACATGACAGGTTTTTGAAATAAATCCATCCTTGCATGTGGTAGAGTTGTGTAAATCGTATGGAGACTCTTCTGTATATGGACAGGTAATACCGTGTTGAAAATGATTTCTTTCCTATGATATAGCAAATGTTTATGCCTACATAATTATCATATGCAGTTATGCAAGAAGCTATCAGATGATTTGGCATTAGCCCCGGGCCCGGCGCGTGGAGAATCAGACGAGTGAGAGACATGGGAGAGAAGAGTTAGAAGTTAGAAGTTAGAAGTTAGAAGTCTAATGATGATTGTATATATAAATAAAGACATTTACCTTTGATTATATTAAGAAAGTTAATTGAGTTAATTAATATAAAATGTATTTTCTAAAATACCCTAGGTATCTTCCTTAACTCCACCATTCACTTTCCTCCTTAATTATTATTGAGGGAGCATCAATAGGATTAAATTACGAAAATATTGACAAATATAAAAACCATATCTTATATTTAGATCAAGATTAACCTTCCAAATATGTCTTATATTAAGAAAGTCTCCGAGGAGTATTTTATTTTTCTAGGTCAACTTTTTTTTTTTAATATAAAAATTTTAGGAAATGCGTTGGGTTCACTCACGATCTAAAGGCATAATGAAATCTTTCTTTCTACTAAGTGATACCAATGTTGAGCAGGGCAAACCGTCTATAATCCTCATGCGTTTATCTAGGCACCCAGGAGCTAGGATACCTCCCCTAGTGCCTTGACCAACTCCAATATCGAACCCCCTCCCCTTGGTGAGAGTGTCCGACCTCTTTGCCAGTTGAACCCAAGAATGAGAGATATTTTTCTAGGTTAGTTGTCTGTGCACATAGGCTTATAACTCATATCTTACTAGCCAAAAAAATAATAATAACAATAACAATAACAATAACGAGGTTGAGGTTGTGGTTGTGGTTGGCCCCTAAAAAAGAAATGAATCCGGCTAGATGTGTAAATGTAAGTGAGATAGCTGGAGTACCAATTATGAAAATAGCAACCTCGCACTTTCTTTCTAGTTGAACTAGATGCACCAGTTTTTGCCCACAAATTCTGGATGTTCTAATTAAAAGAAAAACACAGCAACATCAAAGCTGAGTTTCATCCAGGTAATGTGTTGAAATGCAAGCAAGAGATACTTACAAATCAAGTGAAAAAATCTACAATACAACATGCCTGAGCCAATTTCTCTCTCTCTCTCTCTCTCTCTCTCTCTATACTGAAGTTATCCCATCCTTGAAGCTTACTAGTAACTACCTGAACGATGTGATTCACTGACTTAGCAAGTTACCGATCAGATTGCTATAGTGAATTCACACTATGTTTCATAGGATAACGGAGCAGAAATGACATCTTAAAACAGTTTCTGTATCACCCAGGAATTTCACTGTACAGTTAATTTATATACATGAAAAATATAGGACTTACAAATGAGGCACTGATCATTCCCAGTTTCCAAGTCACTGTAGAAGAAATAGCAGCCGAGGCCATAAATTGCTACATGAAGAGGGGATCGGAAGGGGACGCACAGAAGACGAAGCGTCTATAAGGGGGACAGCACTAGCTTGCAAGCCTGTTGCCAAACTCCTTGCTGTATGCCTGAATCAAACCACTTTCATCCGCAGGATGAAGCCTCTCATCCAACATTTTCTTGTATTCTTCGTCTTGAACCTCTAAGCCACGCACAATCTCAACCTACAAAAGTAAGATATTAGCTAAAAATCTAAAATACAATCAATAAGAAACAATTTAGGCAGATTTTACACAATTGATTAGGGATAAATCAGGTTTTATTGTGCAAAGAAATATCCAGAGCATTGTAAATAGTGTTAATAGGCCCTTAATCATTGGCATATTAAATGTTATTTCTGACCAAACTATAGAAGAGACAGATTGGTGTGGTTATTCCCAAGAACATGTAGAGAAAGTAAGCTTTTATTTGTGTGGAAAAATAAAATTTGCATTCCAAAAATTCGGGTACTCATAATCTGACAGACTCATGGTCAAGAAAGTCCCTACAACTACGTAAAAGTTCTGACAAAAAGCATGTAGATACAGATAAATCAAGCTGAAAAAGCCTAAATAAAGATCAGATAGAAGAATGATTTGTCCATGAAAAGACTTCAAATCACCTGTTTTTGGAATTCATCGAATTCATCAGAGCTCAGGGAACCATCACTGTTTGAATCAAGAAGCAGCATCATCTCCCGGGCATCTTCCCCTGGGGCACCGAGCTCCTCCATTACCTCTGTAAGTTCCTCAATGCTAATTCTGCCATCACCATTTTTGTCAAGAAGGCAAAATACTCTATTTCTCTGCTCCATCTCTATTCCCTTCAGATTTGCACTTGGAAGATCTCTAAGGCGCAGAGCAGCCAGCTCAGCTGCAGCAAGCATAATGGTCTTCAAACGTTTTGCCTGTCATCAACAAGCAAATAACCGAAACTTTATTAACTTTCGTTTTCTCTTCAGACTAGATGGCATGCAGTCTCCAGATACATTTATAGCAGAGCATATTTATAAATAACCTAAAGAACATAAGTCTACACTGATAAATGAGCTGATATGACTGAGTTTGCCATGCTCAAATTCAAATTTTATCCATGTAAAGATGATATTGCCTCAAAATTCTTTTACAGAGGCATAAGATAGGGACCTTCTCAATTCTAAACGTACTTGTTTTTTTTCAACTAATATTCTTCAATTTTAATTCCAAAAAGGACACTAACCTCTTCTGGATCAGTAACGCCACCCTTGTATAATGAATGGGAAGCTGGTCCACCAACAGCTAAACGGTCCATTTGTGTTGTTCTTATTTGTATTTCCATAAGTGGTCGGGCCCTACCATTGTCACTCACATCCACTGCCATATGTAAACTCCTATACCCGTTTTCTTTGGGCTTGGCAATGTAATCTTTTGTTCGATGAGGAATTTCTTTCCACATAGATTGGATGATTTGGCGAGTCCTGTAGCATGCTTGATCTCCAACTTCCAGTGTATCATCTCCAGGCTTGGGATTTAATATCACCCGTAGTCCTAGCACATCATTAACATCTTCTGGTTTCCGACCATCTTTCAAGATCTTCTTCATTGTGCTATATCGACTTTTATAGCGACCCTTAACTGAGATACCATCTACCATGGCAGCAAGCAACGCATCAGCTTCTAAGGTTTGCAGCAACTCGTTCTTATATATATCAATTAGAGATCCACCCCCAGCCTCATGACTTCGTAACCATGCATCCACATAAAGATAAGAATAAGGAAACAAATACCGAAATGAGAGGTCTTCCAATTCCAGTGATAAGTACTTAGTTCCTACTGCATGAGCTAGAGGAGCATGTATTTTCATAACTTCTAGAGAGTGGATCTGCTGCTGATATCTAGGAAGGTAATCAAGATGTCTCATAATGTCAAGCTTCAAAGCCAAGTCTAAAATTAAAGCCCTAATGTCGTAGTAAGTCAGGCAGAACTTTCTTAATGCAGCAGCATTATCATCATCTAGAACATCTACGCTGGATGGAATGTTCCTCACACGTAAACTTTCATGCAACAGATGAGCAGTACCAGCACCGATCTGATTTCGTATTTTATTTATAGATACTGCACCAACCTCCCACACCTCTCTCAATATTCCAGCTGAGATCACTTCGGCATCCATCTGCAGTCACATTTACTATAAAGAAACAACAAATAGCAATGAAATAATACTGAAAAGCAAGTACTCTCAACAAAGGCGTTAAAGCACCACGTCTTAATACAACTAAAGAAAAAGTAATCCCTCCATCCCTCTTCATGATACACTTTAAATCTTACACATTAAGGAAGGTAATTAAATTTTGTTGACGACAGTCTTGACTCTTGATATTAACCCAAAAAAGTAATCAATTTCATTAATTTTTCTTGTGAAAAAGGAAAGCCGTACTCGTAGAGTGAATGTATGAACGAAATTTTTAGAAAATGATCATAGATACTTTAAAAAAATTATAGATTTTTTTTTTTTGGTTGAAAAAGGTCTCATAAAAATTTGACGGGAGGATAATAGATAATATGATGAAGCTTTTGAAAGGCACTGGAATGGATTAAGAGATGATCCACAACATATGTGATGCAACCCGTGTTAAGCTAGGAAAAAAATTCCAGTGGTCTTGAGAACCAGACGCTCTAGAAATCCGAAAGGCTTCGTGATTCCAGACGAAGATGAATGACCAAAACGTTATGTCGGCGGAGCGGCCTATCCAGTCGGAACATTGGTAGTAGAGTACATATGTGGTGAAGCTAGTAAGTTCTCATCTAGATGCACCAATAATTTCTATGAAGAAGATTAGAGAAAGAAAAGACAAGCACAAAAGAGCAGACCCACAAATAGCAAAGGGAGGGAAGAGGGGGGAAAAACGAAGCCTCAGTAGGCAACATTTCAGGGAAATTTATAGAAGCAGAAGCAACAACAACCAAGAGCACCTGCAGATCAGCGAGAACCATAGCCACAGACAAGGCCTTGGAGAGTGGAGAACGACCATCAGGAGCAAGAGGCAAACTTTGCAGGATGGGAATTGACAGCTTGAGAGACTTGAAAAGAAGACGAGAGGAGCTGGTAGACAAGACATTCATCCTTTCGGTTAGCTCGTTGAAAGCACCCACGAGCTCCATCACCATCTTGCCGCCGGTGTGCTCCGGGGCGGTGATAGCGACGGGCACGGAGGCATCGGCCTCCGCCACGCACGAAGTGGGGGGCAAGAATCGTGGTCCAGCAATCGGATTCTTGGTGCGCCTGCGACTGGGGAGAGGGAACAATAGGGTAAGGAGATGACGATGACGAGCGGAGAAGGTGGGTGTCGAGAGGGAGTGGCGAATTGGAGAGTCAGGAGTAAGGGAAAGCTCCATTAGGCTGAGATGAACTCAAGCGCTACCTGTGGTCTCTGTTTGAGCTTAGTGAGATTTTTTTTTTTTTTTTTTGCTCAAGAGCTTAGTGAGATCAGTTCCGGGCCTTTGTTTTTTTTTTTTTTTTCTTATTAGTGTTAACTAATTTTGGCTGGAAATGAGGCCGTTCCTATTAGTATTTGTTGCTCATTTCTATTATTGTGATCATAGTTGAGATGCAAGGTGCCTGCGGGTTCTTGCTAAGTTATTATGATTAAAATATGATGTTAAGGAGCTTAAGATTTAAGAATAGCTTTGTAGTTTTCATTCGTAAAGATTCCGTCAGAATTGTGATTTTAGATCAACTTATATAAATGGTAAACTCTCAATATAAACTCATGTGAATTAATAAATGTTTTTTGCCATATAATAAATGGTTATTAAAACCCTCAAACAGTGAAAGTAGGATGGGGTGCATATAATAACTAAGATTTTAGCATTAATATAAGTAAATTTTTTTACCAAAATATACTTCAGTTGGGATTATGTTCATTTTAAATTTTAAAAATAATAAATAAATTGTGACCAAGTGCTAGATTTGGGTTCCTTCATAATTCTTTGTTTCTTTTTCTTCTCATGATCTCATCTTCCCCCTTAGATTATTAAAAAAAAAAAAAGATGGTTTAAATTTCATATTTTATAAAAGGGAAAATCTCATTCAGGTCTCAAAGAAAAAAAAAAAAAAAGTATCATGGTGGATTCATCTTTCCAAATAGTCCCTACAGACTTTATTGATATACATTTTAAATGTGAGTTTATTTTATTGACAAAGGTACATGACTATATTAACAAGTTAAAAGACGACCATTGACAAGTTTATATATGTCAGTTAAAACAGATCTCGTTAACAAGTATATATGTGATATGACTATATTGACAAGTTTTAAGGTAACAATTAACAAGTCTATCTATGTTAATTAAATCAGTTCTTGCTAACAAGTGTGTGTCAATATATTAATAAATCATAAAGTAGTCATTGACCAACTTATCTATGTTAACTAAAATAATTTAGGTCGACGAATGTCTATAACTATATTGACAAGTCATAAAATAGTCATTAACAAGTTCATCCATATTAATAAGATAACTAAGAGCTTTTTTCATAGAGGAATTTACAATAAGACTTTTTTAGACATGTTTTTTGGTCCTTGGACTTGAATGAGATTTTCCTTTTATAAAACCATTGCTATAAACATAAATAAATAAATTTAAACTGTTAAAATCTAATCAACAAAATTCATAATTACAACACAAGCAAAAAAAAATTAAAAAAACTATAAAATACCATAACCAAGTTTTAAAAAATATTAAATCTATTTTTTTAATTATTATTTGGGTGTGGAGATAGGATTCTAAAAAAAGGAGAGAGAAAAAAGATTATTAGAGTACCATATCTTATGCTTGAAGCAGGTCGTGGGCATTTATAATGTAATGATAAATAGAAAAGAAGGTAGGGGAAGACTGCATTCCATTGCACCTCATGAAGGAGTGAGATAATGAGATAATGAATATTGGCTTTATTAGTTGACCCAAAAAAAAAATATTGGCTTTATTCTATAAAACCGAATGGATTTATTTTTAAAAAAGAAATCGGCTTTCAAGAAGTTATAACAAGAAAACATTCGCAAGCTGTGGTCGGATGAGTTGGCATGGCGTTTCCCGCGGTGTCACTGTCAGTTATGCTGTGATGACCTTTCCTTACGAATCTCAAAATCATTTTCTACGATATTGATTAGGTTCTTATTTATAAATTATATTGTCACTTGTGATTGGTGACCCGGAGTTGTGTTTGTTTACTGTTGTATTTTTTAAATAATGACATCCATATTAAGCATCGGTGTCCTTAAACCAGCAAAAGCTTTTTCTTTTTTCCTATTTTAAATTAGTTACACCAGCAAACTTAGTCATAAAGAAATTTGAAAACAACTAATAAAGCACATAATAATTGTTTATTGCCACCGGACAACACCTCTCGTTCTGTGATCTGTCCTTTATAATCAACATCTCTCTTCTCTCTTCTCTCTGCTCAATGCTGTTGTCTTCCAGAATGTCATTTCTAAATATTCCTTTTGGCACATTCTCACCTGCATTCTGATACCTGCCATCCATTACTGCCTTGCCGGAGGAAAAGAAGTATGTTTTCCGCGTAAAAGCTCCGGGAAATCAACGACTTAGGGTTTCTGCTCGTCATTAGAATCGGTTTTTGCCGGGATTTTGGTGGGAGACATTATCTCCGGCAACCATGGCCACTAGCTTGCCAATGAGTCCTCAGTTGGAGCAGATCCACGGTGAAATTCGAGATATTTTTCGAGCCCTCGCGTATGTATACCGAAAACTGACTTTTCTTCCTCAAACCCATTTCCACTCCTCTGGTACATTGCTGCTTTCTTTTGATTCGACGGGTTCTTAGTTGATGTTATATTTGATGCAAGATGGGATCCCTTGTGATGATTGCCGCTTAGGAAAGATAAAACTTTTGGGGCTATGTATCGTATTATTCACTTCTTTAGTACAAGTAATGATGTCATGATTTCTAAAATTGGCGGACTTTGGCGCTGAAATATCTGGGATGTTCTTCAACTTTGGTCAATATGAGTTGTGGGTGGCATGCTGATTTGTAGGAAAGTTCGTCCTTGTAATTCATAATTGACTTTCGACTGTGTCATACTGTGACATGAAAGTGTTGTTTGTCTTCTGTTTTCTAAAGCCGCGCAGTTTCCTAGATACCCGTTAACTGTAAACGGAGGTAGCTCGTTTCACTTATATGGAAGGCAATGTTGATATAGGGCGAAATGAATGTGGATGTGTACTTGCGGCGGAAGTGGCATGGAGTATAGAGTTTGACTACGTGGTGGCCTCCCTGCCACTAGATGTACATACTCATGGTGATAGTGAAAACTGGAAATATTGTATAGAAATTAGAAAGGAACCAAATTTGAAGTGAAGTGTACAAGAGCTCAGACCAAAAGTTGGTCACCTAATTGTTTTCAGGAGATATTTAAATGCTTAACTGTTGCAACTTCTTGTGCTCAGCTGTTAGCATGGTTGAAATCCTTTTTCTTACCCAGTATTTGCCCCTATGAGTCAGGATAAAAATCTTTTTGAACTAATAAAATTTGAGAGTGTCCTGCCTCTTCCAATCACAGCAATTACTTGCACTGGTTCTGCATATTGATCATTTCAAAGAAAAAGAGTATTTTTGTTGGAATAATCAGTTTGCATACTTTATTCACTTTTCATTGTTAACAAGTGTTTTGGAGATACATTTAGTTTGTTCATCCCTTTATCGATTCTAAATGTTTTCACCCTTTGCATACAGTAATGGCTTCCAGAAGCTGGATAAGATTAAAGATTCCAACAGACAAAGTAAGCAACTGGAAGAACTCACAGGGAAGATGAGGGATTGCAAAAGGCAAGTCAGGCATCTTCTTGGAATTTAATTTTGACATCTTTTGGTGGCTAATTTAAGTCTATTTGCATGAGAAGTAAAACTATAAGTTCTTTTCAAAATGTCAACTGCCTAGTATTTTTTCCTTGACTTTTTACTTGATTCGTACTTGCCACTTTCTATTTGCTGCATACCATGGAGATTATAGAGTGAGAAATGAAGTGTTTCTGTGATTAATCGTTTCAGGCTGATAAAAGAATTTGACCGTGAACTTAAAGATGAAGAGGGAAAAAATCCCCCGGAAGTGAACAAGCAACTCAATGATGAAAAGCAATCCTTGGTCAGCAACTTGGACCCTTGTTTTTTTCTTGCATATGTCAGGAGCCTAGTTTGCTGGGTTGGGAAGAATGAAAGATTTACTAAAAACTGTGAAGGATGATCAGCTTATCCTGTTTTACACTTTTTGACAACTTACATTAGTGTCCTTCTCAAGACCTACTTATTTGTGGGCCTATCAACCATGAAAGTTCATGTCAATTACTGTCATTATCTTCATGTGGTCTTGAAAAATGTCCGTGGATGGTCCAAAGGTTTTTTCATACATGTGTGTACTCTTGAACAGTCAATTCTTTATGCTTGTTTATGTTTCCTCGCAGATCAAGGAGCTAAACTCTTATGTGGCATTGAGAAAAACGTAAGTTCATTCATATATTACTATTTCTGTTGCTGGAACAATTTGTTTCCCTTTATGAAGTTGGTTCTTGTGAAAGCACGGGGAGAACTTGGATAAATTATACAAATTTTCCGTATGAGCATGTTCAGCTTGCAACTTAATAATAAAAGTTTGCTGTCTGTGTTAGTAGAACCAAATATGAAGAGTTCAATAAAGGAAGTATATGTTTTCTGGATATTATGAAGGAGAATTTATACTGATATTTGGATGATTGGCAGATACATGAATACCATTGGCAATAAGAAGCTTGAGCTTTTTGACAATGGAGCAGGAGCCAGTGAACCAATGGGTGAAGAAAATGTTCAAATGGCATCAGGTAAGATGTATATTTGTGTTACAGTTTACTTATCATTTTCTATAAGATGTATATTTGACCAAATTATAAATATATTTATTCTTAAAATGGAACCTTCATCTGTTTTGTTTTGACTTGTTTTAGAAATTTTTATGTTTTTTTCAAGTTTAAGTTTGGTTGTGTTTCAAGGCCATGTCATTACAATTCTAAACCCCATGTCATGTTCCAGAAGCATTTTCAAGACATGTTGGTAACACTTTGAAATGTTTGGCTTATATCACAGCAATGTCAAATCAAGAACTCATCAACGCTGGGATGAAAACTATGGATGAAACTGATCAGGCTATTGAAAGATCTAAGCAGGTGTCATTTGATTTTTTAACTGCCCTATTGCTCTTATACCTTTGTTCTTAACTGCTTGGGATCATATTGTAGGTTGTGCATCAAACAGTTGAAGTGGGCACGCAAACTGCTTCAACCTTGAAGGCCCAAGTAAGTTTCATTTGCACCTAGAACTTTAATAGCAAAAGGGAGTATTGGCTCGGTCTTGTTTCAAGCTTGGTATCTGTTTTCTGGTTATTAATAAAATTGTCTCTCGCAATTTTTTTTTTTTTTTTGCAGACTGATCAAATGGGCCGTATTGTTAATGACCTAGATTCAATTCAGTTCTCAATTAAGAAGGCCTCCCAACTTGTGAAGGAGATTGGCAGACAGGTTGGTATATTTTTGTGACCTATATTTGGCTATGATCTGTTTGCATTGCTTGCCATGGAACTGAAGCTTTACCTCATGGCCAGGTGGCTACGGATAAATGCATCATGCTTTTTTTGTTTCTAATAGTCTGTGGTGTAATTGCCATAATTGTTGTGAAGGTATGTCCCTTTTAATTTACAGTAATATTCAATTTGTTGATTACATTATGCGGCAGAGTGCTTTCGCAGTATGCTTCTGTTGTAACGGTTGGCGGTCTTTTGCAGATTGTGCATCCAAACAACAAAAATATAAGGGATATTCCTGGGTTGGCGCCTCCAGCTCCCTCTAGGAGGCTTTTGTATGCAAGGACTGGACCAAATTTATATTGACTATTTCCCATTCTTGTTCTTTTGTATGGGAAAGTCAAAGGTTTGCTCATTTATAATTGTCTGGGGCCGTCAGTGCGGTCCCTTCATTTAATTCAAAATTTTAAAACACAGATCTTGCCGGCTTGTGCATATCCTGTTTGGAGTGGCTTGTTATTCTTATGTAACATTTCATCTTTGTTGTAGGGTTAGAAGGAATCTGCCTTACTCAGAGATTCCACCATGTACATTTTCCATTCATTGATCTATGCCTATTTTCCCTTTTTCCCCCCCCCCCCCCCCCCCCCCCCCCAAAATATATGGACTACTGTGCTTGTACATGGTGTCAGGGAAAATCACAGATCCAATTAAAGAAAATAATATCATAAAAGTCACATCATTTGTCAACGATTACTCTTTCACTTGTTATTGACAAGTTACGAAACTGTTTTTATATTATTTTCCTCACCTTAGTGATATTTTCCCTAATTGGTAATCTACTGTTTGGGTTAAGTGCATCCTTTTTTAAGGTAGATCACATGATTTGCTTTAATAGTACGGATTTCTTTTTCTTTTTCTTTTTTAATTTTAAATTTCAGCTTTCAATATATATATATATATTATTCTTTATTTTATCTTTTTTTGCTTTTGAAATTTTTAATTCTGAATGATTTTTTTAAATAATAATATTACCTCCAGTCTAAATAGAAATACTTAGTGCATTACAAAAGTGTTTATAATTGTGACTACAACTGCATCATGCCAAATTCAAACAGGAATGAATTTAAATATTTATGATGATCAAATTTGCCCCTTCCAATTAGAGAGAGAGAGAGAGACGCATGCATCATTTAGCATCTGCAATATCAATAAAAAGTAAACAGTATAATATCACAAGCTATCAAGTATCAACAATTCAATTCATCCTTTAAACCTAGTCTTAAATAAGAATCATATCAGAGGCCTCTGCTTCAAAACGCGAGCCTCGTTCTACTCACAGGACGGCAATTGCAAAGAAAACAAATTCCGCGCTCATTGTGAATCCGCTCTTGATTTTTTTCAAAAGGGAGAAAAAAAAAAGTAACAAGTTGCATTTGGCTCAGCTCCCTCTTTCTTGTACGTTCCACCTTCCGGTTGCATCGTTAATTAGCTGCGTTCGTCCAATGTGAGATAACCTGGATGATACCAGAGGTGCTTCTTCATCAGGGAGAAGCCATTACCTCAATTGTTCCCCTCACTGTCACTCATGTTATCTGCTACCTTAATATCGGATGACTTCTTCTCCAATTTCAAATCCTGTGAGTTCAATGCAAGAATTTCCAAAGGCCGTCAGTGGACCACATTTTGACAATATCAGACCGGGAAAAGCGACGTTGAGGCTATGTCCAGTGATAGTTTTTTCCCTTTTTTTTTTTTTTTTTTTTTTTTTTTTTGGAAAAAAACAAAAAGTTCATCTACCACATGTTTCTTCTACTTCCTGCTACCACGAATAAATTATTTGACTCTGACGTCTGAAGCATTAAATATAAATGTATCAATAAGGTATCAGGAGAAAGACCTTTATAGTTCGGTCTGCAATTGTGTCCACTGTCCAGAGGCAGTTGACAGGCACGAACATCCAGATAGTGCTGCAGGCAAAAGTTATAATGATGAGAAGGGAGGGAGATTGAAATAATCACCAAGCTTTAAACAAAAACTTACCAATGGCATATCCAATTATATTCAATCCTGTTATTGTCGATTCTGGAAATAAAACAGTTGTCAGGGCTATTAATATCCAGTCTTTTAGTACACCAGCCACCCGGATGGTCACGGCACCGGTTCTACCTACTACTAAGAAAATGGAGAAATTCAAGGCCAGAGCACATAGAGCGTTTGAAAAGAAGATCCAAAAGTTGAACTGAATTTGTAAAACTTCCATCACAGGCTTCTCCAGTAGGTGCCAAGGTACAAAGAGAAACACAAAGCTGCACATAATAAAATATTAGAAGCTCAAATAGCTAGCATGCAGGGTGTGCTTACACGCATAAAATAGGGATGATGTGACATCATATATAAATTGCATAATCAGAAAAAACCATAAGTATATGAATAGCTAATCCCAAATTGTGTGCGCTGCAGTTACATTGCCCAATAAAAATAGAGAGAAGAGTGTATGTACATGAATACAATTCATACTCAAGTCAAAACGACTACAAAGCGATTGGACATTTATTAGTTAAAAAATAATAATGCCATAATCTTACTCATTTTAACAAGACTCATTTGAATTTTCTAGATAAATCTAGTTGACGATAGTTTACCTGCATGGAGCTATGTAATACAAGCTTGTACTTCTGCAGAAGCACTTGCGTCAAGACTCAAGACCAGTCTTAAAGCTTCTGCAAAGATGCCAGTGACTTGGTAAGCTGTACCAACTACATTAAAATGAATTTCCCCATGGGAGGAAATGACAAATCCAACACTGACCAGCACCTTGTTCACGAACACGTCACACCTTGCTTTGTCAATGCCGCGCAAGACAGCCATGAGAAATGTTGCCACGGGCACTGAAAAATCAAGTTTTAAAATTATGTGAATGTTGCCAAAGCAGTAGAAATCAGATGAGAAGTTCATTAAAGCACACTTAGGTACCAACAGGGGTTGGTATAAGTGATAAGCGGCTTGTGTGTTGTCGAAGCGCCCGGGTTCGAGCGCTTGTGAATCGCAAAAAAATCCCCGCCGGAGAGACTTACCCACCACAAGCAGTTAGGTGTCTGCGCCGCGTCGGATCCGGATTAGTCGGAAAAAGCCTCGGTGAACCGGGTGGGCAAAAAAACAAAAAAAAAAAAAACACACTTAGGCTCTGATTGGTTGGAGGGGAGGGAAAAAAGGAGAAAAGTCATTTGTGGTGGGGCCCACAAGAGTTTTCCTCTCCTTTAAATTTTTCCCCTCCCCCCCCCAACCAATCAGACCCTTGGGAGCTTTGAGCATCTGGATAAAGGCCACAGCGATTTGCAAGTAAGTAGTTTTACCAAACCTGTAGCAAGCAAAAATATACTGCTCAGTTACTTGTTCCTTCTGAACTACTGAGATTAAATGAAGTTTAAGCATGGGAAGAATAGACCATATGCAAATAATAAACTACCCATATATGATAAGCACAAGTTATCATTTCTTAGAAGCGTCTAACTATAAACAATTTCAAATGATCGATTTCAAATCCAAGTAGTGATGGACCAATGGACCCAGTTTGGATAGGCACCAAGAGCTTGGTGCATCTAGGCCGTCCAGATGCGATCTGGACGGTCCAGATTTTATTTTTTTTAAATGTTACTTTTTGAATAAAAAAATCATTTTTTGTAAAAATGTTAGTTGAGAGATTATCTTTATTTTAGATTAAATCCATTAAAATAATTTTTTTTGAAAAAATAGAAAGTAAAAAGAATAAGATCGAACTAGGGAGAGAGGAGCTCTCCCTACCTATCCAAAGATAGGTAGGGAATCTCATTCCATAGATGAATAGTATAAAGTAACTGTAGCACACGTGGTCAAATTGAAAAGGTACAACTTATTATTCATTTAATATACACTGTTCATAGCTTTAGAGTAATGATAAGTTTTTATACCCAAATGAAACTATAAACACTACCCTTTAATGGATTTCACGGATACACTTCTAGAAGTCCTCAAGCTACCTCAGGCATCATCAAAGTTCAACCAAGCACACATACTAAATGATCTTCAGTTCCATACTTTACAATTTAGAGGTTAGAAATATACTGATAAGAGTCTTGAGAGACTTCACCATCCCTCTTGTTAACAAGTCCGAAGAAGGCCACTAAAGAAGACGTCAACACTTGTTGATTTAAAATTTTAACTAGAATTTGTTGGTAGTTACCAAAGACTTGAAGCAAAGAAGGCACTTATTGGTACCACACTTGTTGCGTAACTGACACGAAATGATGGTATTAGTAAGCAGTTTGACAAAAGAAGAGAAAGGATAGGTTAAGATGGCCCAAAATCAAATGGCAATGGAAAGACAAACACACATTTCAAACGTCATTTTACAGGAGTTACAACCTGCATGTACAGAACTAAGAATATCACTCGTGGTACTGACAAAAAACTGAGACCATGAGAAGCGATAGTGCATCTATACAGGTGGCAAAGGTTCAACCAAAGAATATGGATTATGCACAAGGCACATTAACAATGAAGAATTTCACGAAGTAGGTCATCCTAATAAAAGTGGTAGTATAACAAATTCCGCATAAAGTCAGTCGACTTTCTTGAAAAAGTACATGCTTAGCGTGCGCTAATATTGAATACGCGAAGCAATAAAATTGCCAGGACAAGGAGAAGTGGCTGCTTATTTTCACATTATCATCATCTGAAACTAGCAGTAGTAGATCGGTGACAACAGATAATTAATAGAAGTCATGACCCAATAGCTTAACAAAGTTAACTAGTATGACAAGTTCATGTATTGGCAACAGAAATCATAAACAAACAGAAACAGACTGAGCAGATCAAAGAATAAACAAGATGACATACCTTGAAGACCCGGAAAAGAAAAAATGCCACGGCCTCGGAAAAACCCATATGAATCATAGTGAGCGTCACAGGAAACGGAAAATTAAAGTATTTCATAGAAAGAACCTACTGCCGGGGAAAAAAAAGAAAAGAAAATGATGTTACCGCACAAACATTGTTAGACAAAGAAAGAAAGAAAAGAGTTGCTGCCTTGTTGTACAGTTTGACTACAGATGAAAGTAAGATGAATATGAACAGGTAGAGATAAGTGAGGAAAAGCGTTTTGGTGATCATTTCCCCTCTGTTTTTCGTGTCACAGAATAGGCTCCAAGAATGCAAATTGTGCCGCTTTTTACATCATGTTTAAGATAATATATTAATCCACCCAAGAGCAGAAGCCCGCTTAGACCGAAAACGCAGTGGGATTCACTCCCTTAAGCAAAGTCAATAGCTTGGAAAACGTTGCTCAAAGAAGACAAACGAATCGTTGTGGAGATAAAGAAAAAGGAAGACAATGCAGAGTGTGATCCAATGTATGGCGCGAAACAGAGTAGGAACAACGGCGTCCGGAGACGAGAAACAGGCGGCTTCTACGGTCGGAATCTGGAGAAGGAGGACCTAGTGGCAGGGGGTGGGTGGGTCAAACAGAGTTTGTCTTCATCGCAATTCGGCGGAGCAGTGTCAGTAGTTACCGCTCGGGACGAAGTGGTTCCCTATGGATTGGAGCATGAGCGGATTTAATCATCAGTTAGCATTTGGGACTCCACATAATTCCCAAAAATATTCCATCATAATTTGATATGAAAATGAAATATATAATTCATATTGAATACGACTTTATTTGTCTTTACTCTTTAGGTTTTGATTGGTTTCACCGTTTGAGGGGAGGGGAGTGCAAATGAGGAGAAAATTTTATCAAAATTTAATGTAGTGGGACCCACAAGAGTTTTCCTCCCTATTTAAATTTTTCCCTCTCTCCCATCCCCTTAAACCAATCAAAGCCTCAGTATCTATTCTCAAACTCTCACCCTTTTCTTTCCCTTTGCACTCGTACTTGCTCTTCAAGAGATTGCTTATTTTAATTTAGGGTTAATGTGTAAAAAATACACATATGTTTTGGTCGGAGGAAAGATCCAGGTAGTAAGTCTTTTTTAGGTGCGAAATGTGGTATGTGATTACAAAATAAAAGCAAAAGTCACGCTTAGATTAGGGGTAGGATGACCATTAAATTGGAAGGTTTGACTAAAATTAATGGCGTGGATCTTGACTAGGACGTGTAATGACAAGTGGAATCTAAATGGGTGAGTAATTGATGACTAGGAAAAATTCTGGTGAAACTTATAATTTGTTTTTCTGGTGAAAAATTCTAGAGAAAATATAATTCATTTTTCTTTTATTTAACTAAATAGATTAATCCCCAAAATGTAACATACCACTTGCTATGCTTGTTATTTGGGAAAAACATCATTGACTAGATATGCGATTAGTATTATTTTCAATTTCTTTGATTTGATTTGATTATTTTCGATTTCTTTGATTTGATTAGTAAAAGTTTCGATTTCTTTGATTTGATTAGTATTATTTTCAATTTCTTTCATTTGATTAGTAAAAGTTTCGATTTCTTTGATTTGATTGGTATTATTTTCGATTTCTTTGATTTGATTTGATTATTTTCAATTATTTTCATTTGATTAGTAAAAGTTTCGATTTCTTTGATTTGATTAGTATTATTTTCGGTTTCTTTGATTTGATTTGATTATTTTCAATTTCTTTCATTTGATTAGTAAAAGTTTCGATTTCTTTGATTTGATTTGATTATTTTCGATTTCTTTGACTTGTTTAGTAAAAGTTTCGATTTCTTTGATTTGATTAGTATTATTTTCCATTTCTTTGATTTGATTTGATTATTTTCAATTTCTTTCATTTGATTAGTAAAAGTTTCGATTTCTTTGATTTGATTTGATTATTTTCGATTTCTTTGACTTGTTTAGTAAAAGTTTCGATTTCTTTGATTTGATTAGTATTATTTTCCATTTCTTTGATTTGATTTGATTATTTTCAATTTCTTTCATTTAATTAGTAAAAGTTTCGATTTATTTGATTTGATTAGTATTATTTTCGATTTATTTGATTTGATTAGTATTATTTTCAATTTCTTTGACTTGTTTAGTAAAAGTTTCGATTTCTTTGATTTAATTAGTATTATTTTCAATTTATTTGATTTGATTTGATTATTTTCAATTTCTTTCATTTGATTAATAAAAGTTTCGATTTCTTTGATTTGATTAGTATTATTTTCGATTTCTTTGATTTGATTTGGTTATTTTCAATTTCTTTGATTTGATTAGTAAAAGTTTCAATTTCTTTGATTTGATTTGATTATTTTCAATTTCTTTGACTTGATTAGTAAAAGTTTCGATTTCTTTGATTTGATTAGTATTATTTTCGATTTCTTTGATTTGATTTGATTATTTTCAATTTCTTTGATTTGATTAGTAAAAGTTTCGATTTTGTTGATTTGGTTTGAGTAAAATTTAATTTTGGCGTCCGGATTTAAATATTTCGATTGCAAAGAATTTCCTGCCATCAAAAAATTCATTAAAATGTGCAAAAAAAAAAAAAATTTGCCGCCAAAAAATTAATTTTAAGCGTCCTAAATATATTTTAGGCGCCTAAAAAAAAATTTTTAGGCGCCAAAAAATTTCTCAAAATACGCCAAAAAATTAATTTTAAGTGTCCTAAATATATTTTAGGACGCCTAAATTAATTTTAGTCGTCCTAAAATTATATTTAGGACACTTAAGTCTCAAAACTCAGCTAAATAATTACGAAATTGTCACCGCCTATACTTTTTACTTCATTTTTTTAAAAATAAGGACATCTTTTAAGGAAGTAGTATTCACTTTTTGTAGTAGTGTCATGAGACTTCTTCTGTATAAACACTACACATTAAATAAGGAGGCTTTCTTCCTTCAACGAATCGGTATGCACGCCCAAATTCAATTCAGTCTAAATGTTATCATTTATGTTCTATTTTCTTGACGATAATAGTAGGCTGAAATTTAAAAACATGTTTTAGCTTATAAGTCATAAGTGACCAATGGTGTGACATTTTGACAGAGGTTTAAATTACATGCAGTTTGTATCTTTTGACCCGATCATCTCAACCAAAAGCATACCTGTCTTAGTTTACAATCATTCTCACGAGAATGCAATCAAAAGCTAACATCTTCGATCAGCAAAAGGGAAAATGAGAACCAAGATTTGGATTTGCTGGGATATATGGAGACAAGGGAAGTGAAAGGCGAATGTAGTAATTAATTGAGACAAAGGAGTGGGTACGTTTAAGGGTTTGTTTGAATTATAATCAGAAAAAATACGTTCACAGAGAGTCAAGAGTCAAGACAAAACGTGTGTATGATATATACTTACTTCATATTCTGTAAATCACGTTAAAAAAACATATTATACCATTAATCCAGAGATGTACTAATTTGCCCATCCCACCTTCTGCTTTCCTGCATAATAATAGTAATAATTAATTGAATCAGTCGTTAACGTCTGTGTACGTGGTCCATCTTAGATATTAAAGTTGTGCTGAGCCATGCATCATTAATAATAAAAATCAGTAAGATTTAATTAAAAAATTTAATCTCATGAAATTAAACAGATGCGCTTGAACTTTATATATTCACATGTTTATCCCTCCACTTAAATATTGTTAATCCTGGTCACTTTATTCCACTTCGTTTTTACAGGAATAAAGTGGTATTTTGATGGGCTAATTACAACTCAGTCACGGGTAATCTTCTTTTTGATGAGGTCAATTGGTGATTATATGGTTGGGATGGCATTAGGAAGAATTAGAAGTCCATTTGGGACAAAAAAGGGTTAGATGAATAAAAAATATGATAGTATTTGGTATGGTTTGGAGAGCAATTTTTTATATGATTTTTCTTTACATTTTGACATTTTGAAAGTAAATTTTTAATATCACTATACAGAGTGAAAGTGAACTTATAAATAAAACCATAGTCATATATCATTTAAACAAATTATTTTTAATTGAAACTTAAATCACAATACACCCCTTGATGTTTATCTTAATTTTAGTTGAGCTAATGTAGGTAAAAGTCGCTTTTACCCCAGCCGGTTACCAATTAATTTGCATGTGAAGGGAAATGGAACAAACTATGAAATGAGTCGGGATGAGGGAATGATCTAGACTTGTAATCAGAAGTCACATAATTATTAAGTGGGACCCTAATCACTGGATGCAAATAATAAACAGGATTTTTTTTTTTTTTTTTTTTGCTCAGAAAAGATTCATATATTGCTACTTCAAAGAGTTGACAATTACATGGGGGAATCAAACATGGAAATTAATCATGCAAATTGAATGTGGGAATGTGGGATCTTTTGGTTTAAACTAATGGCAGATCTTTGATTATGACCCCCCCAAAAAAAATCAATCATGTAAATTAAATATGGGAATATGAGATCTTTTGGTTTAAGCTACTGAATGTGAGAATTGTTCAACCAATTAATTAAATTTAATGGACAATGAGAAATTAAATGTGATTGATTGATTGATTGATTATTCCAATTATGTCAAAAATCAATCAGCGTCACTCATATCATTTTCACACCCTTTAACATAAAGTTCAGCATAAAGTTCGACATGCAAGGTTGGATGTGAGTTTCATTCTCAAGCCTGGTGGTCGGATGTAAGAAAACCTGGGTTAATGTGAGGGACTATGTTTTTGTTTATGGTTATTTCTTTTTCTTGTAATCAGCAAGCTTAATTTCAATTTCTTTTATACACATTTCATTCTATCCTTGTAAGCCCATGTCTGTTGACTTTTGTTTCGAGGTTCACAAAATGTGGGGGAAGAAAAAAGAAAAATCTACAGTTTATGCAAATTCTTTACTTTAGACACAAAATTGCATTCTTAATTTTCAAGTTTTAACCTGCAGATATTTGACATCAACAAAATGGCGTCGGATCTGATTTCAGGACTGTCCAAGAAAACATTTGTTTTTGGCTTGAAAGTGTGGGTATTGATCGGGATAACAGGTGTTTTGTTCATTGTGATCATTCTTGTGGTGTTAATATGTCTTACTTCACGAAAGAGATCCAAAAGTGCCAATGACGAGGCTCCCATTGGCCATATGTTATCAATTTTGGAAGATATCGAAGAGATTAGAGTTGATCAAGTTTCAGCTAATGACCATTTGCAGAATGGTGCTTTTATGAGTCTGAATGACGAATTTAGTGACAGGGATTCTGAGAAGGTTTTGATCCAAACAAGAAATGGCGATACTAGCAGTCAATCAGGTTCATTTAATCATATGGAGAAAGATGCTGCTGGTTCTCAATCTGGTGGAGAAAACGGTTCCATGACCATTTCTGCATACAAGTCATCTTTGTATCCTATAACTGCGCCGTCACCATTGTGTGGTCTGCCTGAAATCTCTCATCTTGGCTGGGGGTACTGGTTTACATTAAGGGACTTAGAACTTGCAACAAACAGGTTTTCAAGAGACAATGTTGTTGGTGAAGGTGGATATGGAGTTGTTTATCGTGGTCAGCTGCTTAATGGGACTTCAGTGGCTGTTAAGAAGCTACTCAATAATTTGTAAGTTTTGGCAGGAACCTGCAGAACCACCTTTATTTTAAAATTTCGAGCTCTATTTTCTTTAGGATTTTAATTTTTTTAGACATCTGCAGATTCAGCAAGTTTGTCTGATAAATGTTAATGTCCATCTTGCAGAGGACAAGCTGAAAAGGAATTTAGAGTGGAGGTTGAGGCTATTGGTCATGTGCGCCATAAAAACTTGGTTCGACTTTTGGGTTATTGCGTTGAAGGGACTCACAGGTACCACATATTTCGTTCTGCAGTTTGTTTGCGATACCAGCTTCATTCTTTCCCCTTCAAGGCTACAAGCTACATTACGTGATATCTTTGCTTTTATCTTAATTTAATGGTTTGATTGACGTACCCAACAGCTCACAGTATTTTCAATATCTCCATCAGAAATAACATAAATTTGAACTGTAACAAAATTGTATTTGAAAAATTTAGTTATTCTTGATAAATACATTATATAATTTCAGATTGCTGGTTTATGAATACGTTAAGAATGGCAATTTAGAGCAATGGCTTCATGGAGCCATGTGGCAATATGGGTATCTAACTTGGGATGCACGAATGGAAGTTCTGCTTGGCACTGCTAAAGCGTATGCTCATTGTTGCCTAAATAAATTAATTTACATCCTGACCTAAGTTCATCTTCATTGATCTGAGATTTTATGTTGCAGGCTGGCTTACTTGCATGAGGCAATTGAACCTAAAGTGGTGCATCGGGACATTAAGTCGAGCAATATTCTAATTGATGATGACTTCAATGCCAAAATATCTGACTTTGGGCTCGCTAAGTTTCTTGGCGCTGGGAAAAGTCATGTTACAACTAGGGTAATGGGTACTTTTGGGTAAGATGTTTTCTGTCTGATAAAATCCTGTTAGAAACTCTTTACAAATTCATACTCTCATTTCAGCAGTAATTTTCCTTTTACATATTCACTTGGGTAGCCACGGTGATGATGAATGCTTGCTTTGTTGTTTTAATCTAATATTCCATGTAAAGTTTTAGGTTAACTTACCTCTTCATGGTCATCTCTTGTTAATAATTTGCTTCAAAAATTGATACTGTCTTCGTTTTTGTTGATTAGAGTGGTGATATTGTACTTTGAGAGATTGTATCTTGTCTTTGTGGGTTAATCACATTCTCTTTTTAACATGTACTTTGCATTTTTCAGATATGTGGCTCCGGAATATGCCATTTCTGGCTTTCTAAACGAGAAGAGTGATGTCTATAGCTTTGGGGTATTGGTTATGGAAACAATTACTGGTAGACAACCAGGGGATCGTGATCGACCAGCAGATGAGGTGTGTCATCAGTAGGACCCTGACATGCATTTACCCCTTTTAAGTAAATTCATTGTTGGTTTCTGTAATTCTCTCATCTTATACCATTTTTTTACATGAAGACTTTCCTTAATATGATTTGAATGGTTGTTTCAGGCAATTTTGGTAGATTGGCTAAAGATGATGGTAGGGAGTAGGCGTTCAGAAGAGGTAGTGGACCCGAACATTGAGACTAGGCCATCAACAACTGCCCTTGAACGAGCCCTTTTGACTGCTTTGAGGTGTGTTGATTCCGATGCTGAGAAAAGACCAAAGATGAGTCAAGTAGCCCGTTTGCTTGAATCGGAAGAATATCCCATACCAAGAGAGGTTTGGTTTCTGATTCTCATATTGTCTGCTTGCAGTTTCCCACGCGGTGTGGCTTTTCTGAAAATAGCATTTATCTTACCTGGTTCCTTGTAATGTATGTATATCATTGATGCCTGGTGAAGTTCTTGAAACTAAATGGGTGCAAATATTGTGGCTTAAATTCAGGATCGCCGCCGAAAAAGTCAGGCAGGAAACTCAGAGGGGCAGAGGCAGAGGGAGACTTCTGACACAGAAAAAGTGACAATCCTGGTCCCAGACTATAGGTCAAATGGCAGAATGAAGCAACAGAGTTAGAGGCAGAGGATGCGGTGTTCAAATTATAGGATTGAAGGGCAATTTTTGCATTCTTTGAGCTTCTTCTACGAGTGACCTGTGATGCCAGCCACATTTGACAACAAGGACAGCAGAAATTAGTTGGTCTGTAGATGGTTAAAATATCTATATTTGGGTTATAGCGTAGCTGTGGATGTTAGGAGCTCAGAGTTTGTGCATGAATATGGCAAAACAACTCTCTTGCACTTGTGGTGAATACTGTCTTGCATGATTTCATTTGTTTCCATTGCATGAGACAGTTTATGAAGGAAAAAGGATAAAGCATGTGGTGACCGATGGAATATTTTAAAATGAAGGGATATATGTTTTTGTAAAGTTGGATTTGGGCCCGTTTGGATGGGCTTTTTTGATTAAAAAAAGAACTTTTTAATACAAAAAAAAAAAAATTCATTTTTTTATTAATTTATGTATTTAGATAATATTTTTTTTTTAAAAAGCAAAAGTAATAAAAAAAAAAAAGAAGCTAAAATGTTACTTTTTATAAAAGCTCCAATTTGGAGCTTTAAAAAAAAAAGCACTTTTTTTTTTAAAAGTCCATCCAATATGAAAAATTGTGTAAGGAGTTATAACACTAAGATCCTCCAAGGTTATATCTCTTTAGTTCTTAGAGACACATGTGGTGGTAACATTACTTAGTGAAATGTTGTGTTTATAAGAAAATTTTACATAATATAAAGATAAAACATATATGTTTATTCATGAACCAACATACGGGATTCATGAATTTAATAGATTGTTGTGATTTTTAATTGGAGAGGTGTTGTTTCAATAGGTACCACTTCAAGATACTATTTCATGGCCTATAAATACCCACTACCATCAATTTTTTCCCACATCGAAATCACATAATAAGAGGTCAAACTCATTCTTTTATCTTAGAGTACATACAAAAATAGAGTCAAATTATCACACTTTATAAAATACATTATTATCTTGACTTGAGTATTGGGAGTGTAATCCATCCCCAAAAGTCTTCATTGCATCTTGTAAGAAATTCACTTGTCAATCCAAATTGCATCCTATAAGATAAAAAAAAAAGATTGTAACGAATTAAACCTAAAGGAAAATGCTGCTCACGTTGTCAAGACCTTGTACCCTACTTTTTTTTCTTCTACTCCTGTCCTCCTGAGAGAACGAATCCTACCAACGGTCTTTACTTTACTGCAGTGAAGAAGAAATGTTCTCCAGAAGCTTGGCCAGCCTTATTTTAGATGGCCATGGAATGAGACAGCAAGGCATTCCCCAAAGTCGCTCATTGTTCTCTTATGGGTGACAGCAGTAGCTTTCTTTTAGTATTAATGCAAACCCCAAGATCAAGGGGAAGTGGAAAAATTTCCAGATTGACAAGAGTAAATTGTCCTCCTTAAAAGTTTTCAATTTTTGTTTTTTCTACTAACAGAGGAAGCCTAGTATAAATGAAAAACAAACGGCAGCGAGCAGTGACGAAGGTCAAAAAATAACGGAGAAATCAATGTTGGCATTTGGAATTGCTGGCTTAGGGGGCCCACTTAGCAAACATTTTATATTACCCTGACTCCTCATAAAACTTGAAAGTCGTGGATACTGATAGTAATAAGCGCATGTGTAGGAAGATATTACAGTTACAAGCATACTTGGGGGCAGAAGAATCCGATAGCGATTTTTCCTATTGCTATTTATAAACTATTGTCTCCATTTCCACTGTTTCCATTGAAAATTGTCACTCTAATTAATATCTTCACAATATTATTCTTTGAAAATTCTGGATAATTAATTACTGCTGTCAGTTTCCAATATCACACGGAGCTTGTTGCTAGGATTTTATGAACCAAAGCAAACAACATTCCTACGAAATAGTTTCAACATCTCTCTAAAAACCTACACACATTACTTATAAGATATTATTCATATTGACTGCAATGGTTGCCATTTTTAAATGTAAGTTGTTATGTATGAATTAAAATTTTAAATCTAGCAGCTGGTAAGATCCAAAAGTTAAAGAAAAAATTACGAAGTACAGCCTCCAAAAGCTATGAAAAAATAGCTTATATATATTTGTTGGAGGAAGGAAGTAGCTGAGTTTCGTGAAGCATTTAAAACCAGTAGCTCAACTATGATTTCATCTCTGACAACTTCCCACCTATAACAGCTCAATCTACAGAATGCTCAACATGAGTACTTTGAGGCCACTTGTTCCCAGGCAATTCTGAGGATTATATTTGGGGATTTACAATTCGGGAGGTTGCCTTGCGTTAAAGGAAGGGCGAGGATTAAGCAAAGGCTGTAGAGCTTTCACTACAATGCTCATATTTGGCCGAAACTCTGCTTCATATTGCACACACAGTGCAGCTACAGCAGCCATCTTTCGCAAACACATAATACCATAGTCATCACTGAGTGTTGATCTGAAACATAATTAATCTCCACAAATATAATATAACTTACCTTTGCAACTGCCTTTGGAGGGTATTCTCCCTCTAATTTCACATCCACGCACTGCTTCACCTTGTCTTCACTCAGTTTTGGCGTTGCCTAATTCACACCAATGATGGTAAAATATATAAATATCTTGTTTCAAGTATTGAGTTTTGGAAATCACAAAGACACGGTATCATCATTCTGTTTGAAAAAGTATGGATGTTTTATAATTATACCCAGGTGACAAGGCTCTGCTGCCCTCGCGGCAGTGTATGATCAACAGGTTTGCGTCCTGTTAAGAGTTCTAGAAGTACTACTCCAAAACTGTAGACATCACTCTTCGAGGTGAGCTGACCCGTCATGGCATATCTGTCATTCATTAAAACCTTAAAGAGGAAGAAAATGTTGTCATTTATTGCTGTTCAAAATATTCATCAGCTTACTCAGGAGCATGATAACCGAAGGTTCCAAGAACACGGGTGGAATGGAGACGAGCAGAAGTATCAGGGGCTTGATTTGACAAATCAAAATCAGAAATCTTTGCCACATCATCTTCAAAAAGTAGTACGTTGCAAGACTTGATATAACGGTGGACTATACGAGTCTCTGCTTTTTCGTGCAGATATTCAAGCCCTCTAGCTGCCCCCACTGCAATTTTAACTCTCTCTGCCCATGACAATGTTGGTCCAGGTTGTGCACCTTTCACACCTTTTCGCCCTATATTTCAAACACATTTATAAGGTGAAAGTTTAGATACATGCCTTTAAGGAATACCAAATCACAGATTTGTAAGGACTAAACAAACAGTCTAGCCTAAGATTCAAAGGCCAAAAGAAAAATGCATTTGCTCAATGAGAAATGAATGGTATAACCGACCGTGAAGAATATCATGGAGAGTTCCTTTAGGAGCATACTCATAGCCCAGGGCTCGGAAAGCACCATCAACACAATAACCAAGAAGCTCGACAACATTTTCATGCTTCAGCCTTGATACTATTGAAACCTGTGAAGTGACAAATCAAAGGTAAATGGGAGCAAATGATCCTTAGAATTCTACTGCAAAGGTTATAACAAGAACATGACACATTTGAAGCTAATTAACCTGAGCAAGGAATTCATGTTCTGGTTGCCTGCTGGAATCTAACTTCTTAATCGCCACGTGACGCCCATTTCCCAATACACCATGATACACCTTACCGTAGGCCCCCTCACCAATGAAAGATTTTGTGCCAAAATTATCAGTCAGAGACTTCATTTCATTAACTGAAATGGGAGGGACGGCAATGGGCTGAACATCAACAGTTTGAGGAGTGGTAATTGAAACTTGTCTGCCAGTATAACCACTGATCCCTGCGTCGCGCAATATAATTAAAACAACAAGAAGCACATGGATTACGGGCAGATAGGTATGAGAATAAATTCTTTTAGAAAGAAAGGATCTGGGCGTTGTGGATGTTTACCAGTGGGATGGCTTGGCTTTGGCACGAAGGGTCCAGTATCAGGAGTCTGATGATCATCATCTTTTTTGCAACAGCTGAAGAAGCCCATGATCCTCCAATCTGGAGACAAGTCCATAACATCAGTATAAAAAAACTATGGCGATTATTTTGAACGGAACTAGGCACTTATTTTGGATACGAGACATCCTTACCTTCCCTAACAGGATAAACAATACTAGATAATAAAAGTAACAACCAAGAGTTCCATATCAGTCCTAGAACTTATACAAGTAGCGAAATCAACTCCAGAAGAAACTAAGATAAGAAATGCTCTCAGTTATGGCGTCCCCGTGACTTGATTGAAGGTATTAAAAAAACATGCTTTCGATTGCTTAAAACCCAGGAATAACTGACCAGAACAGGGTAACTAGCAAGTCAAAAAAGAAAAAAAAAAAAATCACCTTAACGAAGACTCAGTGATTGATTGAGGTTGTGATGGATAGACAAGAGAACAGAGGCGACCGAATAAAGTGGGCAGAAATGAAGGAAGGGGTGAGAGTGAGAATAAAGGGAAAAGAAAAAGGAATCGTTTGAATTGAATTCAGAAGAGAAGGTTGGGTTGGTTTGTTGTTAGACTCAGGAGTGATGAAATAGGAAACGTTATTTTAGGCAACACCCGAATTCGTTCCTTCCTTGATTGTCATTTTCCCTGCGTTTACTTTTTCTTCTCAATTATGAGTGCAAAATAAGATTATGATGACATGAGTGCGGAAAAGGCCTCGCCCTGATTCGTTATGAACAAGGATGATCTTCAACTGATCCTTCTTCTTTATTTATTCCTCTTTGTCCGCCCCTACCACGATCGATACTATCCATACCATAAACAAGCAATCTTCAAGCTCTTGATACTTCTCTCCCTTCTTTTGAAAGCTACCCTTATTTATTTATTTTTGGTAACGTGACGTGTTTCCAATGAATTTCAAGAAACATATATCACCTCCAAATGGCAATCTTTTAAATGGTTAGAAATGAAAAAACTCAGACAAGAAATGAAGGAAGGGGTGAGAGTGAGAATAAAGGGAAAAGAAAAAGGAATCGTTTGAATTGAATTCAGAAGAGAAGGTTGGGTTGGTTTGTTGTTAGACTCAGGAGTGATGAAATAGGAAACGTTATTTTAGGCAACACCCGAATTCGTTCCTTCCTTGATTGTCATTTTCCCGCGTTTACTTTTTCTTCTCAATTATGAGTGCAAAATAAGATTATGATGACATGAGTGCGGAAAAGGCCGCCCTGCATTCGTTATGAACAAGGATGATCTTCAACTGATCCTTCTTCTTTATTTATTCCTCTTTGTCCGCCCCTACCACGATCGATACTATCCATACCATAAACAGCAATCTTCAAGCTCTTGATACTTCTCTCCCTTCTTTTGAAAGCTACCCTTATTTATTTATTTTTGGTAACGTGACGTGTTTCCAATGAATTTCAAGAAACATATATCACCTCCAAATGGCAATCTTTTAAATGGTTAGAAATGAAAAAACTAAGACAAGAAATGAAGGAAGGGGTGAGAGTGAGAATAAAGGGAAAAGAAAAAGGAATCGTTTGAATTGAATTCGAGAAGAGAAGGTTGGGTTGGTTTGTTGTTAGACTCAGGAGTGATGAAATAGGAAACGTTATTTTAGGCAACACCCGAATTCGTTCCTTCCTTGATTGTCATTTTCCCTGCGTTTACTTTTTCTTCTCAATTATGAGTGCAAAATAAGATTATGATGACATGAGTGCGGAAAAGGCCTGCCCCAGATTCGTTATGAACAAGGATGATCTTCAACTGATCCTTCTTCTTTATTTATTCCTCTTTGTCCGCCCCTACCACGATCGATACTATCCATACCATAAACAGCAATCTTCAAGCTCTTGATACTTCTCTCCCTTCTTTTGAAAGCTACCCTTATTTATTTATTTTTGGTAACGTGACGTGTTTCCAATGAATTTCAAGAAACATATATCACCTCCAAATGGCAATCTTTTAAATGGTTAGAAATGAAAAAACTCAGACAAGAACAAATGTATGGTTTTGCCAAAAATCTGCATGACATATAATTAAAGTTATGCTTTAGTTAAAAACAAAATAAAAAGTCGTGCTTTATTTTTATTTTTATAATACGGAAAATTTAGCGTTCACAAACGGGGAATATTTTCTTTTCGCTTATTAAAAAGACAACTCCCAAGCTCCACGGCAACAATTAATTAATTTGTGACACTCTTGATATAGTCCACCCAAAGAGAACACAACAGCGCTGAAAAAAGGTCGATTTTTTTTTTATATATAATTTATTTGTCAAGACATCGTGAAGTTAATTATTGATGATTAAAAGTATTTCTTTTTGCCTACTCTTCATCCTAAACGTAATCCATCTTATCAATGCTTAGATGTTCAACTTAGGTAGCACGACGTAATTTGTTAAAGGAAAACTACCTATATCAAAAGTAAATTTTCATACAAATCGCTCAACTTTTGAAAGTTTTGGCCTCTATATAATTTCAGGTATATAAAAATCTGGCCTCAACTGTCCATGAATTAGAGTTCTATGCATCCCATCTTCATCATCAGTACATGATTTTCAACTAAATATGACTCCTTTCATAAATAAACCAAACTACTTATAGCTCATAATTAAAGAATACGGTTTGTTATATTTTTTTTATATTTTACATTGATAAAGTTAAATTACTTTAATCAATGATAACTTCGTCTCAGTGAACAGTGTTAGTGGTGAATTAGTTAAGCAGTAAAAACATAAATGGGTTAGAATTTTAGGGGGCGCTTAATGAACTTTCAATTTGATCTCAAGACTGAACAGTGTTAGCTGGTAAACTGTCCAACATGCATTATATTAGTTTTAAAATGAAATAATTAAAACACATTTATGAAGATTTTCACAAATACAAAAAAGCAATATCAGAAACCTTTGTAACATGCATGTTACTGTTTCTGTATGTCAAAAAAGAGAGAAGAAAAGTGGATTTTTTTTTTTTTTTTTTTTTTTTTTGGTTGGCTATAAAAGATGGCATAAAATAAAAGCCTACATTACGGGAAAATAAATTATACAAATGGAGAATTTAATCCCAAACACTTTTGATCCAACCAAATCCTCAAGCTACTAGGAGTCTAGAACACTCATCCAGAATGATAGAATTAGAAATGTCCCTTTTAGTTAAGGCATCCGCTATTTTATTAAATTCTCTGAAAATAACTTTAACATCAACCTGCCAATTCAAAGCCAGCAAATCTCTTGCTTTCAACACTAAATTGCTGCAAGCAAGACACAAATGATCAAGCAGTAGATTAATAACATTATCCGCGTCCAATTTTAAAATTATCTTTTTGAAACCTGAATCTCAAGCTAGTTGCAACCCCTCTACAATAACTCATTCCTCCGTTGTACTAGCGTTACAGTCACCAATGGATCTAGAAAATCCCACCATCCAGTTGTCCAAACAATCTCTAATCACCCCACCGCATCGTACATTAGACAACTGTAAGGTTTTAGCCCCATCAAGGTTTAACTTCAACCATGAGGCGATTTCTCCCAACTCAACATCTGATCACCACACCTTGGATTTAAATGACCCGCTGGACCATTAACAGTTACAAATCTGGTCCAGAGTAAAGAAATTATCATACCCGGATTACAAGGCTTAACAAAATTACAATTAAAAATACAATGATTCCTGCAATCCCAAAGTTTCCATATTGTCACACCGAAAAAAAGGTCTCCAACCACATTCCCATGTACATCCTAAGGAAAGTGGAATTGATGTGTCAGCTTTTGGAGGGGAGGCTGGATTCGGCTGGCCTCCCTCACTCGGCATCTTTCCCATTTCCTCTCCCCTCTTTATCAGAAATCTAGAGTGTTTGGAGAAAGCGTTTGCTTCCTGGGCTTTTGACAAAAATGCCCCAATCAACCAAAAGTCATAAGATGGAGCGTTGGGAGAACGGTACTGCGTGTTGAATTAGTTTCAGACCCGCATCTCTCATTGTCACGTCTCTCAGATTTTTGGGCATTAGTCTCGGACCCACATCTTTTTTTCAACAGAAAATAAATCAACAAGCAACCAATAGAACAAATAATGAAATGAACATAAATACAGTTAATTTATAATAAAATAAATATAAATAATTAGTACATCAATATTAAAATACATTTAAAATTATTTTAAATAAACATTTAATTAATTTTATCCATTAAATATATTTAATTAAGGACTTTATTGTTTATTAATTTTTTAAATAATAATTTAAATATTTTCCAAATTTAAATTTTATCTTCAATTATCGCAATATATATAACTAATATTAATATATGTAGTATTCAATAAGATCATATCTTTTTCAGTCATTTTTTATCCCAACTGACTTTTCAACCACTAATCCAAGTACGTTTGTATTTGGAAAAAAGTCACTTCTACTACCATCAATCCAAACACAAATCACATTTACAACCTGATTTTTTTTTTCCTATTGAGCTTTTATAAAAATCAAATAGAAAATAAGTTACATTTCCCACTACTGACTCAAAGAGGCCCATCATCAATCCATAAAATGGCTATGAAGGGGCTACAGAGAGCGTTCAGAATTTTTGGAAAGTAGCAGTTGGGGTTTCTCAACGACTAGACCCAATGGCTATGAATGGGCTCAGGTGGGTGGTGGTAGGAGTTTCTCAAAGAGTAAGCCCATTACGTTCGGCATGGCCTGTTTGGTTTGAAAAAAGGGAGGGAGAGAAGAGAGAGAAAAAAAAATTTCTCATCTTTACTAGATAGTTTATAGAAACTTTTCAATATTCCAAAAATATACTCTCAAGAAGAAAGAATATTCTTCTTATTAATGATTTAATGGCAATTTATTCAATATCCTCATTTCACTCCCTCCCTCCCACTTCCTTCCTCAAACCAAACAGACCCTAGATATATCACATTGCATTCCTACGTAGTTGAATGATGGCTCTATTTCTCATTTGCGTCTTCCTCAACTGATTATATTGTGAATTTTATTCAATCGGATGATTGGTCAAATTGATGAATTTTAACAGTAAAAAGTGTTTTATATCGGTTGAAAAGGATATGAATGAGCTAAAATTTCACTTGTGCAATAACTTGAGGCAAAGCTGTCTTTTCATTTTCTTTCCTGCCTTAGGTTTTGGCAGTGTTTCACTCCATAACAAACCACAACCCCCCCCCCCCAAAAAAAATAAAATAAAATAAAATAAGTGCAGCTAAGAAAACGCCCTTGGGAGTATTTAATTATTGGGTTAAATACCATTTTTGCTCCTAAAGTACGCGCCCAGGAGCAATTTTGCCCTTAAGTTTTCGGAGGAGCAATGTTGCCATGAAGTCCGAAATCGTAGCAATGTTGCTCTTAAATTGACTGAGGTTAAATTTGACCGTTTATTTGACTAAAGCTCCTATATAGCATTATGACGTGGGTAATGAATAACCCAAATTATTTCGGGACCGTTTATTTGCTTATATCTCTAAAAGTCCATATTTTTTTAATTTTTTATATAGCATTTATTTAGATTTAAATTATATGCTATTTTTTTATGACGTGGCATACAAATGCGTAACTCGAAAATTAATTAATTTGAGATAATCGGGTACAAAAAAAAATATCAAAAAACATATAATTTAAATCTAAATAAATGCAATATATAAAAAAATTAAAAAAAAATTTAAAAAATATGCTTATACCTCTAATTAGAGGTATAAGCACCTAATAAGCATGTAACTATAAGCATATAATTTGAACTCAATTATTTCCAGATCATCAGCTAATCCCTTCCCCTTCTCTCACATTCCATCCCATCTTCATCTTCTTCCTCAAGTTGTAAACCGAAAGCCAAAAACGAACCCAGCTCCATCGATATCGGCACCAAATCCGGCGTTGCCGACATGGGTATTTTCCTCCTAGGCCTCACAGACATTTCCGAATCTCCATTGTTGAACCTTCAACTTCAACCACGCAAGATCGACGTTACCCCCAAACTCCTCCTCACGTTTTTCCCACTTCGAACGGTAAGATTGACATCACCCCCTTCTCCTTCGTCTACTTCACTTTCTGATCTGGTTTTGACAATGCTCCCATGGTTAGATCTTGCCATTTTCTCTTACTTTGGTTCAACTTATCGTCGATGCAGCCCAAGCCAAGACGTTGAAGGCGATCTCTAACAACCCTTTTACGATATGACGGTCTTTTTAATCCTCGTGTCTCTGGCCACAAAGTGCGTCATCCTGCACTGCTCTGGCAATGTTTTGGCGGAAATGATCAACCCAAAGCATCATGCTCTGCTCTGTCTCTTCTCATTGATGTGGATTAAGTGTCGATTGATGTTCTTTTGCCCCTTTTCCCAAACAACAAGGGCTATCCTTTTTAATATTTTCCTACTTGTTTTGACTCAGATTGCTAATCATTGTACCTCTTTTCCAGCGAATTAGAAAGATTCTTGGTAGCTCTTTCCTTGAAGAAAACTATCTGTGCAATGTGGCTTCTCTGTTAGCGTTAGGGTTCGTTTTTTCCCCTTAGTTTTATGTGATTTCTGCTTCAGGAGTTCTGGTTTGGAGTTTGAACCTGGTGGAAAATGTTTGGATTCTCTCGCCGTGTTAAACAAACATGCAAGGTGAAGCTTTTTCATGTTAGGAGTAGCTTTAGTGATTAGTTGATTTTAACAACTTCAGGAGTTCTAGTTGATTTTTGTGTTAGTAGCTTTAGCTCTATGTAATCCTCCTCAGCTCCATTCCTTGTGGGTTTACACCGAGGGTATGCTTGGGTTGATAGATCTTGTAGAAAGTTTTGGATGTTGTTGTGAGTTTTGGATGATGCTCTGTTTTAATTTTAGAACTTTGGTCCGGTGAGTAGGTAGGCATTGTTGTCGCCGGCGAGCAAGGCTGAAGCAAAGAGAGGAAGGAAAGAATGGGTGGGAGATGGTGACGTGGATGAAGTAGGTGGGAATGAGTTGGTAATTTAAGTGCCATGCAAGATTTTTTAACGGCGAAAATTAACGATATTAACGGCAAGGGCAACATTGCTACGTTTTTGTAGTTCAGGGGCAACATTACTCCTCCGAAAACTTAAAGAGCAAAATTACTCCTGAACGCGTACTTCAAGGGCAAAAATGGTACTTAACCCTTACTTATTAGGATTTAACAGTAAAAGTTAACAAGTTTTAAACGCCCATTGCAGAATCTTGCGTTGGGCGCTTCTCTGTTGCTTTTCTTCAGTCTATTATTATACTCCGTACTTTGTTAGCCTTGAGTCAGCGAATATAGAAATGAAATAGGAAAACGCATATAAATTCATTCAAAAGAAAAGGGCATATAAAATCGTATAACTTCTTCAACTCGAGATGATTATTACATATATTGAGCATATGATTAATGACTGTGAAAAAGAATACGTTGTGGACGAACACAATACAAGGAACTCTGAGGGAGAAGAAATCCCAAAAGAAAGAGGCGAGGGGGCGAGGGAAAGTGAAGGTGAAAAATCAACTCAGCCACCACGGAGGCATGGCACGCAAGGAAATCATTCAAGCCGTGGGCTTGTCCCATTTAAGGGGCTTGACCACCTCCCATGAGAAGTCAGGGTCATCTCTGCCGAAATGTCCATAGGCGGCAGTCTTCAAGAACCTGCCGTTGCCACCCCTCTTGAGATCAAGGTTAATAGAGATCATGCCTGGTCTGAAATCAAAGTTCTCCTTTACAATCTTAAGGATCTCCCTGTCAGGAATCTTTCCGGTACCATATGTGTCCACAAACACGGACAGAGGTTCGGGCACACCAATGGCGTACGACACTTGCACAATGCACCTCCTGGCAAGTTCATTGGCAACAATGCTCTTAGCAGCTTGCCTCACAATGTAGGCTCCACTCCTGTCAACCTTGGTTGGGTCCTTCCCAGAGAAGGCACCACCACCATGAGCACCCCATCCACCATAAGTGTCAATGATGATCTTACGCCCAGTGAGACCAGCATCACCATGAGGGCCACCGATCACAAAACGACCTGAAGGGTTGAGGTGGAAAATTGTCTTCTCATCAAGGTACTTCTCAGGAATCACAGGCTTGATGACGTGCTCTTTGAGATCAGCTGCTATCTCATCATTAGTCACAGTCTCATCGTGCTGGGTAGAGATAAGAACAGTGTGGACACGAATGGGAACCATGGCACCCTTGTCATTATAATACTCAACGGTGACTTGGGTCTTGCCATCAGGCCTCAACCAGGGGCATGTTCCATTCTTACGCACCTCAGTTAGGCGAGCACCGAGCTTGGTCGCAAGAACATGGGTCAAGGGCATCAATTCAGGGGTCTCATCAGTAGCATAGCCGAACATGTGACCCTGGTCACCAGCACCAATTTCCTCGGGTCTTTTGCTCAGATGGCCATGCACACCCTGAGCAATGTCGGGACTCTGCTGCTCAATGTTGACAAGAACCTTACAGTTGTCAGCATCAAGACCAACATCGTCCGAAACAAACCCAATGTTCCTGCAGGTGTCACGAACAATTTTCTCATAGTCTACATTTGCTTTAGTTGTGATCTCTCCAAAGACCATAACCATGTTGGTCTTGGTGCAAGTTTCACATGCAACTTTGCTGTCTGGGTCCTTCTCCAGGCAGGCATCAAGAACCGCATCAGAGATCTGGTCACAGAGTTTGTCTGGGTGTCCCTCGTTCACTGACTCGGAGGTGTATAGAAAAGTCTCCATCTTTGTAGCTGCAGAAATACGTCAAATGGAAAAGCAAACGAGTATTAGCGCAATCATTCACAAAAGACATTTAGCCATTATGCATAAAACATTAGCAAACAGAACGCTACAGCTGCGCATTTCAAATTACAGCTTTGAATTCAACCAAAAGAAAAAAAATCTAATGACAACATGTTAATGGAGTCCAATGTCACCATCCAGTTGCCAAGTCTACCAGAAGTCTAGCACAAAAGCTACTCTATCATGAATTAGCCAAAAGGCCATCTCACTCTTCGTGACAGAAGACGCTAGATCATAAATCAAATCCACAAGAATAATCCATATTTTTGCCCAAATCATAACATGCTATGAAGAGAAACCGCAATTAACATACATATTTGAGCAGATCTGCGGGCATACAGTAAATCTCTCCGCAAAAGCAGAGTAACGATCTTGGTATCATAATAAGTCCACGAAATGGAGTCCAGATTTCAATTAAGAGACCGAAAAACGAATAATACAACTTAATTAGCATGAAATAAGTTCGAATAACTAAGATCGGCCAAGCTGAAGAAAAATAAGAATGAAAAAACCATACTTGCAAAATCCCAAAGTGAATCGCAGGATCCATGATAAGATAAGAATTTACTTAAAATATTCATGTCAAGCTTCACTCTACAGACTAATAACCCTTCGAAGCATGGGAGGACAAGAATTCGCCCACTTTAAATGAGAGAAAAGGCAAAGTACCTTGGGAGGAAGAAGCAGCAGCAGAGAGACAGGGAGAAGGAAGACCCAGCAGAGATAGGAGGGGGCTGCCTGAACAGGTGTACTTCTATTGGGACTGCTCAAGCGATGCGAGGCTAAAGGAGGCATTGGGCATGCATTTTATAGGCCCAGCACGGTGGGTTCTCAGACGCGCAAATACCCCCAGCTGTATTCCCTCACTTCCACGCGCGTGATCTGCATCGACGGCTGAGATTGGTTTCTCGGATTGATCTGATCCGTCTGTGGATTAGGAGGAGTCGGTGAGAGGATCTATTTTTGCGTACACCGCGGGTTATTTACAGTTCTGCAGCACCCACACGGACTTCATTCGATCTATTTATTTTCTTCCTATTTTTCATGAGAAACTTGTGTCAAAAAAAACTGGGGGGAAATCATGAAATTAAAATCTAAACTTGTTATATTGTATTCTGGCTTTTTAGAAAAATGTTATCTTATTATATGGTTCGCAAAAAAAAAAAAAAAAAAAAAAAAAAAAAAAAAAAAAAAAAAAAAAAACACGTGATATACGCCCTCCGGTTCTAATTATAAAAGCTTATTGACTTTTTTAGAGAGATTAAGGAAACTAATTAAAATAGTTTAAATTTTTTTATTTTATTTTTTTCTTCAAACTTATTAGTTTAACTAATAAACTAATATATAATCTAAGAATATTTAACGTATGAAATAATTAAGTAACTTATTTAGCTTCTTTAATCTTTTTAAAAAAAAGTCAATTAACTCTTATAATTAGGATCGAATGTAGTATATTATAATAATCTTAATGACGTGGTAAATATCTTTGGCAGCGGAGGGAGGCGTCCCTGAGCTTCTCTTCATTTTTCACCTGATGAATACTTTATGCACATGGCCACCTTCTAATGGCCTTCTAGTTTTGACTCTGTTCTATTTGGCTCTCACTCGTTTTGACTATTTTTTTTAATAAAAAAATAACAAAAAGTAAATCAATTTGATCATGTTTGTCCATTTGAGTTAGATGTAAAAATTAATATTTCAAAATGATTTATTTTTTATAAGATAAATATATAAAAGAAGTTACCTAAATATATTTTCATAATACCAACTCAATCAGACACCATATCATGAATATGGGAATGATGATAGAAGGGGGAGCATGTGAGTTGATTTGGAGAAATGAGAATGATGAGAAGAGGTAGAGATGTGGGAAGACGCGGGAATTGAGATTTCACGCTTATTTATTAGGCATGACTGCACTTTGTTTCAATGTGGTACGAAGCCAGATTTGACGCCTACTCATTAGGCTGATGTGTGGAATTTAATGTATTTTGACTTGAATTAGGATACCATATGTTCAATTTTGCTTGTTTGATTTCAAATTTCAGTGAGAGAGTCCCCAAAGTGAGGGAAAAAAGAGGCCAGCATGGGATAAGCAAGAAAGGGACAAGTGTGGAGAAAGTATTAGAGGACACCAAACACAAATACTAGGTAATGAAAGTCATGAACAGAAATTTGGGGTGGCACAAGAAGAAGGCATATGAGCTGACCAACTTAAGATAGTGACTGGGGGGTAGGTGAGTTATGGTGGCATATCATGATCGGCAACCAACCACGGCCTTGAAATGAAACCCACACATAACACATTGCTTTTTAATAAATAAATTCTTAAATGATGGTTTAAATTCAGTATGAAGGCAATATCAGCTGACATCACTCCACTAAAACCATTCTCAAATAAAGTAGTAAATGGTCAAACACGTCTTCCCAACTTTCACAAGTTGGTAGCTTCCTTCTGCCTCTTTAACTCCATTCAATATTTTATAGAAAGGCGTCACTTCATCGGAGTCACTCTGAACCTCAACACGCCCACCATATTGGAACTGCACCATCACCAATCTTCATGCTTGCTTCCTCTCCTATTTCCTTGTTTGCCATTATCTTCACGCCTGATTTCCTCCCTTCATGGGCCGAACCATGACAGGCCCACAAAACACAATACTATTTACACGAGACTGCCCCTGTTGCTGCATAAATCATCTAATAAACCCCTCTTTTGTGGGTTTCACTGTTAATTCTCACCAAAAAGACAGAGTTTGATTCTAAAATTGGTTGAGGCGTTGGGGAGGCATTCTAGCTCCTTAACGTCTGAGTGAAATAGACGGCTCGCTCTACCCAACATTGGTATCACCTAAGAAGAAGGGGGACTTTTGCCCTCCCTTAGATCGTGGGAAATTTCAACCCCTTTTCTAAAATTTTTAAATAAAAAAAAAAAAATCATCTAATAAAATTAAACCAAAAACTTTGCACCAAAAAATAAAAGACAAAAACTGAAATCAACAATGTTAAGAACCTTCTTTACAAAAAGGGGCATGACGCTCTCTTCTCCGGGGTTCACTCATTTTTCAAATTTATGATATCTAAAGATGAAAATCGAATCATTTTTATATGATAAAACCAAAAAGCTTAAATCAAAACAAGAAGAGTATATGTGTGTGCGCGCACGAATAGAGTATAATTTAAAATGATAGAAATATTTATAGAAAAATATAATTTCTATTTCGTTGCAGATTATTGTTGAAACATTTATATGTTTATGTGTGTGTTATAAATAGGGGAAGATTCGGGAATATATTTGGTAAGATTTATAAATATTTTATACCCTTTTAATTTATATTTTTAAGTTTAAATATCCAGATAAGAAGTATTCTTTGTATAAAATCTTCCCATATCTTCTTTTTATTTTGAAGAGAAAAAAATAATAAAAAAAGGAAAAAGGAAAATCCTATATAAAGTTAGTTGAAATAATAAAATTCTAAATCAGGTTGGTAAATTCAACAATCCTTAATTCCGACCAAAAAAAAAAAAAAAAAAAATCCTTAATTAAGTTATGGACCCAATTTAGAATTTTTAAATATGAGTTAAATAACTTTATTACCCTCTCTTTGTCTCATCTCTCATTTTAAAAGGATTTTAGTGCTTTCAAACTTATTTTTTTCAATAAGTGTATACATATAACAACATTAATGTATAATAATACAAAATATGATTTGCATAAATCAAAGATTTTTTTGTTTGAAAAGATCATCAAGAATAATTCCAACCAAAAGAAAGGAAAGCAAAACCCAAAAACAATT
The DNA here is from genome assembly GCA_019022655.1 of Acacia acuminata. Classification (NCBI taxonomy): domain Eukaryota; kingdom Viridiplantae; phylum Streptophyta; class Magnoliopsida; order Fabales; family Fabaceae; genus Acacia; species Acacia acuminata. The sequence continues at coordinate 565,298 of JAFJYI010000071.1, forward strand.
AAATGATTTTCATCTCAATATTGAGAATCGAAAATTTTATTTTTGACTTGAATTTTTTTATGCAAAGAAAATTAAAATAAATTAATAAAAAAATCTTTCTTATGTGATATTATATATCAAATATTTTCATTAATGGAATTAAAAAGAAAAGTTTCATTAACGTAGAAAACCAAACTGAATAGGAGTATCACACATGTCAGAATTCTGTCATTAGTGAAGTTTGGTTTTATTTTTATTAACAAAACAAATTTAAGTGTAGTTCGTCCAAAAATGAAATTTTTTATTGACAATATTTAAATAAAAATAAATTTAATAAAAAAATTATGACATGTATGATACTCCTATTTAGTTTGGTCTTTTACGTTAATGAAATTTTTTTTTTAAATTCCATTAATGAAAATATTTGATATATAATATCACATAAGTAAGATTTTTTATTAATATATTTTAATGTTCTTCTCATAAAAAAATTCAAGTCAAAAATAAAATTTTGGATTCTCAATATTGAGATGAAAATCATTTAATTGTTTTTGGGTTATGCTTTCCTTTCTTTTGGTTGGAATTATTCTTGATGATCTTCCCAAACAAAAAAATCTTTGATTTATGGGAATGATATTTTGTTTTATTGTACATTAATGTTGTTATATGTACATACTTATTGGAAAAAATAAGTTTGAAAGCATTAAAACCCTTTTATGATGAGAGGTGAGATAAAGAGAGGGCAATAAAGTTATTTGACTCATATTTAGAAATTCTAAATTGGGTCCATAACTTAATTAATGATTGTTGAATTTACCAACCTGATTTAGAATTTCATTATTTCAACTAACTTTATATAGGATTTTCCTTTTTCCTTTTTTTATTATTTTTCTCTTCAAAATAAAAAGAAGATATGGGAAGATTTTATACAAAGAATACTTCTTATCAGGATATTTAAACTTAAAAAATATAAATTAAAAGGGTATAAAATATTTATAAATCTTACCAAATATATTCCCGAATCTTCCCCTATTTATAACACACACATAAACATATAAATGTTTCAACAATAATCTGCAACGAAATAGAAATTATATTTTTCTATAAATATTTCTTGATTTTTATTTAAATATTGTCAATAAAAAATTTCATTTTTGGACAAACTACACTTAAATTTGTTTTGTTAATAAAAATAAAACCAAACTTCACTAATGACAGAATTATGACATGTGTGATACTCCTATTTAGTTTGGTCTTTTACTTTAATGAAACTTTTTTTTTAAAATCCATTAATGAAAATATTTGATATATAATATCACATAAGTAAGATTTTTTATTAATATATTTTAATGTTCTTCTCATAAAAAAATTCAAGTCAAAAATAAAATTTTGGATTCTCAATATTGAGATGAAAACCATTTAATTGTTTTTGGGTTATGCTTTCCTTTCTTTTGGTTGGAATTATTCTTGATGATCTTCCCAAACAAAAAAAATCTTTGATTTATGGGAATGATATTTTGTTTTATTGTACATTAATCTTGTTATATGTACACACTTATTGGAAAAAATAAGTTTGAAAGCATTAAAATCCTTTTATGATGAGAGATGAGATAAAGAGAGGGCAATAAAGTTATTTAACTCATATTTAGAAATTCTAAATTGGGTCGATAACTTAATTAAGAATTTATTGAATTTAACAACCTGATTTAGAATTTCATTATTTTAAGCAACTTTATATGGGATTTACCCAAAGGAAAAAGGAGAAAAGGAAATTAAAAAGAAAAAGGAATGAGAGATGGAGGAATATAACATATGTGTTGTTCTCGGGACGGGATCGGGAACCCCATTCTTGATCCCGATCTTGAAGAAGGCTTGGTGAGAAAAGTCATTGCCAATACCGATTTTAAAAAATTCTCTTCCTGATCCTCAGGCCAAAAAATCTCAAAACATACAATGTTCCATAATCTAATGAAATCCAAAATTTATCCAGCATCAATTTAAAAATTGTAATAACTCCTCGCTTGATTTATAACATAAATATAGTAATTTTAGTTTGAAATCTTGTTCACTCGCTCAAAAGTCACTCAATAACATATCCCATCCAATACATTGCATAATCAAAAGTCCAAGAGTTGAATACATTATACAATCAAAATGAGCCTGGCTAGATGCCTAAAGCTTGAGAGACAAATCAAAGTGTTTCATTTCTTCGTCCAGAACAATCACATAATCAAACAAACTAATCATTGTTGTTATTAATTTATAAAATCAAAACAACACAATTTGATTACTCGGTTAGTACTTGCAATTCATGTGAGATGTGTGAAGATGTTGATAAATATATATATTTTATATATATATATATATATATATTTGGCATTGGATTAGGAAGTCTCAATCCTGATCCCAAATTTTTTCGTCCAAATTACTCAAGATTGAGATAAGAAGACCGGAATAGGAAAACTTTGAACCACCTAATATGTCTCAAGATAATCAGGGAAGTGCGGGGAAAAACACTAGATGCATGCCTGAATAGTCAGAGGAGATCAATCTATATAATGTCTTCTATATCTAGATTTCAATTCCTTCAAATATTTTCTAAGGACTCTGCGCATGCATGAATAGCCAGAGGAGATCAAGAGCTGCCAGTGAGAGATCTGAGGAACGAGACAATAGACATTTACCTCAACAACAACGATCTACGTCGCCAATGACCAGCAAAACAAGATTGACCACTCGAATCCCAAACAAACTTATTAAAATCAGCCGGACTGCAGGTAAATTCTCCCATAGATCTGAGGAAGACGAGACAATAGACATTTACCTCAACAATAACGATCTACGTCGCCAATGACAAGCAAAACAAGATCGACCACTCAAATCCCAAGCAAACTTATTAAAATCACCGCATCTTTACTTGAGGTAAATTCTAGCTCCCAATCTTTATTTTTTTTAATTTTCTCGATTCAACTCCATATTTTCTTTGTCTGGTTTTGATTCTTTTTCAATATAAGAAATTTCCTAATCGGTAAATCTTGTTGAAATCATCGTGTTTGATAAATTTCAAGAATACATAATTTTTTTTATATATATATTTATATTTAGAATGATAATAGTTAATTATAATCTTTAAATTGTTTATAAGTTATTTACAAAGTGAAGGTAATTTTTAATTGTTTCATTTAGTATATGTTTTATTAATTTTGTATTATAAATTACATTGCTAACTTTTACTATTTTGATATATTATATAACAGGAAATCTTCGGGAATTTCATAATATATTCTCATCTTGTAATTGATATGACATCCATACTAGGGAAAGGTGACGTTATCTTATACATTAGAATTGTTAAAATACTTTTATTATAACTCTGGATATTTTAAACATGTTATATAATCATAAAAAAATTTAATTAGTTAATGAGTATACATTTAACCCCAAAATATTTATCCCTGGTGCCTAGGGATTGAGGGAATAAAATGCATTTTATGGGAAGGTGTTATTCTTTTTATGCTTGGCGATTGCAGTTAAATATTTTCCCAAGTTGCCTTGAAAATTACCGAATTTTGTGTTGTGACTTGTGATTGTAAGAAAATTATGTCACGACCATGGGGAACACGGCGCCGTTAATACCAATACGTGCATTTGTGTCCTCTCATATATTGTGCAAGAAAACATTTGCTCGTCAATATATTGAAAGTAAAATATCATATATCACAATTCTACAATCACGTTGGGTGTGGTGGTTGAGAATGAAATAAAGTTCAGTTGATATTATTTATATTATAGATTTATATAAAGTAAATACATGAAGATAACTTTCAAAAGTCGTAAAAAGGCATATTAGCCGAAGAGAATTTATTCCTAATGATGGCAAAATTTGCTTTTGAATGTAAAAGACTTGCAACCCTCTATTAAAATTTTGATCGGAATAACAGAGACTTGAAAATCCATAAAGAGGAGTGGAGGAAAGGAAAATTGGCGATTAACACCTTTTACTATTTACTGTCCTCACGATGCTGTTAAATACCTCTGACCTGTAGAGTGGGTGAAGAAATTTGGAAGGAATACTACATATTCAAGCAGTACAACATCATCTGAACTCTATCTAATAAAACAAAACAACTCATAGCAAATAATCCTAGTTGGTACTTGGTAGGTGACTTATATGAAAAATTCAAATTTTATTTTGTTTTCAAGAAAAATATAAGTTCATCGTTTTGTTTTAGTTTTTTTATTTTCTTGAAAAAAAATGAATTTTTTAGATGATTCATTTATTAATTAAGATTAAAATGATATGAGTTATTTTCTTTTTATTGGACATAGTTTAGATAGCGAGCTACTTTTGGAGTATGCAAGTATGCCAATGAGAAATACTTACATGCTTCAAGAACCCTATCTTGTATGTATTCTAATTAATTAAAATACAATAAATCATCTTATTTTGATCCTACATGACAATGAGTCATCTGGGAAATTTAAATTTTATGATTTTAAAAAATCAACTCATCAGGGAGGGAATTGCATCTTTTGTTTTTTCTAAATTATGAGGTTTATGTTTTTAACAATCATAAAGCTTAAAATTTTTCTAGATGACTTATTTGCCATATAGGATCAAAATAAAATGAGTTGTTGTATTTTTATTAGTCAAAGTACATATGAAATGACGCTTTTAGAGTATATAAGTATTTCTCCATCACAGTGCACATGTGGGAGCCTTTATATCAACAAATCATCACATAACCCATGGTTCTTTTCTAATTAAGAGAGAGAGAAATACTTAGATACTTCAAAAATACAATGTCATTTAAATTTTATCCAATTAAAACATAATAACTCAGATTATTTTAATACTAATTGACAGCTGACTCATTTGAAAAAATTCACATTTTAATTTGTTTTCAAGAAAAAACACATCTTAGTTTAAAAAATAACTAAAACAATATGATGAAGTCATATTTTTCTTAAGAAATTTGCAATATTTTTTCCCTTTTCCATGCATGTTAACAGTCATTTTGTTCGCATGACATGGGTCAGCGATCATTTTAAATGGTCAGGGATCAAAGGTTGGTGCAATCTCATTGGCAAAGTGAACCTGTCAGTCGTGTGTCATGCTTTTGTTTAGATTGATTATGTTCTGTATATGTTTAGTTTTGCCCACTATGCTGATTTATTAATTGACGTGTTATACCCTCTCTATGATTCTATAGAGCTTGATGAGATACTCCCACAAGCAGAGCACCGTTGGTTTCGACCTTCGGAAGTCTGCGAAATACTTAGCAATTATCAGAAGTTTGACTTAACATCATTCCGCCTATTAGACCCCCAGGTACTTCTTGCCATTTTCAAATATGGCTTTCTTTTCCCTGTATCTTAGCCCACTTTGGTTTGTTCTGTTTTTTGTTACTCTTTGGGAGGGCTACATTTTTGGATTTGATCCCTCAATTTTTGGTACTTGCACCTTGTTGGTAGGTGGTTGACTTCAGGTGTCAAACCCTGGGTCCTTTATTTATTTTACCTGCCTGGGTTGTGATTATAACATGACATCTTTGTGGTTCGTACTCTCATCTTAAGTTCTTATGTGATTTGATGGAAAAATTCAAGCATAATCTAGAGGGATTCGATAACTTTTATATATATTACATCACCAATTCCTGGTATAAAGATGTAGCATTAACATGGAGTCATCATATTCTTCCCCTCAGCTGGATCACTGTTATTGTTTGATCGAAAAATTGTTCGCTGCTTTCGCAAAGATGGTCACCAATGGAGGAAGAGAAAAGATGGGAATACTGTGAGGGAAGCTCATGAAAGGTTAAAGGTGTGCTTTTATTTTATTATTATCAAGTTTCACTTTTTAAATCAGTATTTTAATATTTTCATTTAATCTATAAGATGCGTCATAGTATTGTGTCGGAAATTAGAATGGCCTCATATGATTGTCCAATGGAATTTAACTGGGAAGCACATTTGCGCCTCTGTAATTATGCAGCTTCATGGATGGTTGTAGCTTATTCAATTTCTTTGCTGATGTCATTCATTAAATGGTTAGCACATGATGATAATCTTATCCCTCAACAGCTTGAACTGAAAAACTTGTACAATTAATTAGGAAGTGTTATTCTGAATCCAAGAGCTAAGAAGTTCATATAACTTTTATTGGGTCATAAAATGATGGAATATGAATAATATTGCTTAGTTGTCTAGCATTTATCTATCTTAGTTCTTTATTGAGACCTTTTCCTTGCCCTTACTTTTTGGCTTGAGCATTTTTGTGTTTAAGAAATCTCTTAAGGATTTGGTAAACAATAAACTATTTTCTTTTTACAAGCAAGTGATAGTCATGCGGCTCTTCCTTTTCATCGACATGCATTATGATGTTTATAATACTCTTGATTAATTTAAGCACGGATTATAATAAGTTTCTGGATATATTTTATGAAAGAAAGATCACAATTATCGAGACAAACTGCTTCCTAAAAGGTTTTGGCTTCTTCTATGGAAGCTTACTTTTTTTTTTTGCCAAGTAGACACTCTTATGAAATTCTAAGCAATTGAAAATGCTTCAGGATTTTCCCATATTTGTGTAATATCTCACTGTAACTTTAGCTTCTTTTCCTGGCCCCATAAGCTGCCTAATTGGCTGACTCATTCATTTGGTTAGGCTAATAGAGTGGATGTTCTAAATTGTTACTATGCTCATGGAGAAGATGATGTGAACTTTCAACGACGATGTTATTGGATGCTTGATAAGTGAGTTTCCTTCTTTGTTGAAGTTAAGCAATAATGTAGAGTCTTAAGTTTTAATTCTAGGAACCATGGAAAATAGTCTCTTGATGATTGTTTTATTTTGTAAAAAAATCCATTGAAACAGGTCAAATTAGCTTCTAGCTCGTATATAATGTTATATCTAGTAACTTTGACATTGTTTTTGTCTGTAGAAAGTATGAGCACATTGTCCTTGTTCATTACCGAGAAGTTAAACAGGTATATACTTGTTTCACATGCTAGCATTTTGCTCGTTATCATTTCCTTTTATATGGATAAGATGCTCTTATATTGAATAAATGACCCAGTTAGTCAAGGCTTGTTGATTTTTACAACAATATTGTTTTTCACACTCTTTAATTTTCTAATAAATCTTGTTCATTATGAGTTATGTCATAATATATGACCAATTATAGAGATTTATTTTAAAAGTATCTACAAGTTATTTTCCCCCCTTAAATTTTCCTGTTTTGCATAGGTTAAGTAATCTTTTATCCTATGCTTCACAGGGGTGCAAGGCTACGATTTCACATTTCCCTGCAGGTCCAGTGCCTTTGGTTGGTAGCCCTTTGAGTATTTCTGCACGAGATAGTTCATCTCTTTCTTTAGTTCAAGAACCTTATGCATCAAGTGCAAATAGAGTTGATTATTATGGAGGAGCATTATCTTCTGAGTATGACAATATGGACTCTACGAGTGGTCATCAAACCACGTTGCACACTGAACCTCTCAGCAGTCAAAGTTGGCCTTTGTCTACACATGAAACTACTGGTACATTACAAGAGATTTAGATGAAATTAATTCCATGTATGATGAATAGTTTTGCTACAATAGTAATATGCTTGTGTTGTTAACTTTAGGATTGAATTCAGTGCAAGTACCTCAGTGTCATAATTGTTATGGATCTAAAATGAATCTATAAGAGTTAGTTTGGATTGAGGGGAGGGGGAGTAAAGTTTTGGGTTAACCCAAAACTTTACTCCCCCTCCCATCCCCTCCCTTCAATCCAAACTAACCCTAATGGATTCCCCCACCCTCACAAAGGTTTAGTCTAATATAACTAATATTTTATAATGCTCTTATACATGCTTGTCTTCATCACTATTCTATATGTGCTGTGCCTATATTTTATTTTTTTAATTTCAATTTTCTATAGTATAGGTCAATAGCAATGTTGTTGCTTTTCATAACTTTTTCGGGGAAGATAGTCAAATTTTTATTTTAGTTCACATATAGTTAAATCTTCTGACAATAGTCTTCTGTTTTCTTTTGGGGCATGGGTGAAGGGAAGAAGTGAGCACCTTTCCTTATTGCAAGCTATAACTGATTCCATCTATTATGGTAACTTCTTTTGGATTTTGGGAGGTGTAATTTTTTTTTTTAACGATTCAAGTTTTCCTCAGTTGTCAAGCAGTCCATGTAATTCATGGTCACCATCTCTTCCTAGCTTTTATCCTGCATCTTTGGCACCTTCATGGCCATTAAATCAAAACTCTAGAAGAGACTCAATTAGTATACATGATACAAATCTTCATGTTGAAGGATCTGATGAAGGCTCCCTAGCTGATTTCTTTGACCATAAGCTAAGCAATGCAAGGTTTGATCCAGATAGTGCTATGCGAAATGCTGTGACTAGTGGAGATAGGCTGATTAATGAAATGCACATCCAGTCAGTTATAGGAGTTTCCAAGTCAGTAAATCAGGTATGGTATTACGCTTAACAATACTGTCTAAAGTTTGGCAGCCTCTGCTTTCTTTCATGCTAATTCCCTGTTATTTCTATAGCCTTATATTTGGTTATATCTAGGGATGTGAGTATAAAGCGTGCTCTATGAAAGTTTTTGGTCTTTACTTCCAAACGCATATCAAGATTATAATAATTATGTTTAGGATTTTGATGCAAATGTTGCGAATCTTTATATATTGCTAAGTTGACTTTCTGATGACCTTGTTCTCTTTGGATCTGCATGTTGAAACATGTATTTTATTCTTTAAATAATTACTCTTCTTATGGGAATTCTTCCATGGATTTTTCTAAATTGTGGCAGGTACAAAAAGAGGATGATTTGAATTCAGATTGTATCCAATTTGATAATCTTTCTGATCATCCAGTTCTTGAAGCTTCAACTGTTATAGTAGACCAGCAACATAACAATGGAAGTACATATAGTTGTGAATTAGAACAATTTGAATCTGGGGAGCTGGAGAAACTTGACAGTTTTGGAAGGTGGATGGCTAAGGAAATTGGTGGAAACTGTGATGACTGTTTGATGGCTTCAGACTCTAGCAACTATTGGGATACACTTGATCCTCATAATTGCGATAAGGTAGAGTCCAGTTTACACATGCAGTTGGATGTGGACTTATTGGGTCCTTCCCTTTCTCAAGAACAACTATTCAGCATCCTTGACTTTTCTCCAGATTGGATATTTTGTGGGACTGAAACGAAGGTGCATACATTTCTTTCATATCACAATACATTCTTATGTTCATGACTTCATTCTCATTGTGGTTATATCCTCAATAATTCTAATGTTCAAATCTGATCTTTAATTTGTTTCTTCCTTTAAAAGGTTTTAATTGTGGGCACATTCCTGGGGAGTAAGAAACTTGCTACCGAGACAAAGTGGGGATGTATGTTTGGTGAAATTGAGGTTTCTGCTAAAGTGTTAACAGACAATGTCATATATTGTCAGGCTCCTTTTCATTCACCTGGTCGAGTTCCATTCTACGTTACCTGTAGTAATAGGTTAGCTTGCAGTGAGGTGAGAGAGTTTGAATATTGTGAAAACCCTATTTTAGGTGCTAGAATGATACCAGAAGATGAGGTATGTCTTCAATTGCGATTACTTAAGTTAGTAGATCTGAAACCTAACAAAGTATGGTTGAACTGCTCTATTTCTCAATGTGAGAAATGTAAGCTTAAAGAAACAATCTACTTGACAAGAGAAGGAAGTGGCATATGTCAAGATGCTTTGAAGATCAATGTAAGTGATCATGTGAACCATAGAGATGTCCTAGTTCAGAAACTCTTGAGAGACAAGCTTTTGCAGTGGTTAGTGGTAAAGATCCATGAAGAAGGTAAAGGACCGAATGTGTTGGATAATGAAGGCCAAGGAGTAATACATTTGGCAGCTTCTCTTGGCTATGCATGGGCTATGGGTCCCATAGTTGATGCTGGTGTCAATCCTAACTTTAGAGATGCTTGTGGTAGAACAGGACTTCATTGGGCATCTTATTTTGGAAGGTGAGAACCTATTGCAGACTCTTTATTTAAAGTTCTTGTTATCTCTGCATGTGGTGTTATGAGGATTTTGCATTTTGTTTAAACACGTCTCTTATTGGGTTATTTTTTGCCATAACTCTATGGTGGTGATAATAATTCTGTATTCATTTTGAATATGTATCTTATTCTTTCTTTCCTTGTGTCCAGAGAGGAAACTGTGATTGCACTAATCAAACTAGGTGGAGCCCCAGGTGCTGTTGAGGATCCAACATCAGCATTTCCTCAAGGACGAACTGCTGCAGATTTAGCTTCAAGTAGAGGATATAAGGGCATTGCAGCATATTTGGCTGAGGCCGATCTGACAGGCCATTTATGGACTGTCAATGAGAATGAGATAGACATCATTGCCGCAAACAAAGCAAGTGACAGTGCTTTTGAGATTGCTCTAGCTGACTCGTCTAATGTCACAATGCATGAGCAACGCTTTCTAAAAGAGTCCCTTGCAGTTTTGCGAAAATCAGCTCATGCAGCAACATTAATTCAAGCTACATTCAAAGCAAGATCATTCCGTCGGAGACAGTTAGTTAATTATACTAGTGATATACCTGAAATAGCACTAAACCTAGTTGTAGTTGGTTCCTTGAACAAGGTTCAGCGAATGAGTCACTTTGAAGTTCATTTGCACTCTGCTGCTTTAAAGATCCAAAAGAGATATCGGGGGTGGAAGCGAAGGAGAGAAATTTTGAAGATACGCAACCGTATTGTAAAAACCCAGGTGCTTTACGTGTACATTATATTATATTGTATTATATTTGCATCATGGAATGTTCACTTAAGCTTTGACTATTCCATGTAGGCCCATGTTAGAGGACAGCAAGCTCGCGATAAGTACAAACAGGTTATTTGGTCAGTTAGCATTGTGGAGAAGGCAATACTACGATGGAGGCGGAGAAGACCTGGTCTGCGAGGATTCCGAGTTGAGCAGACATTTGGAATTATGGCTTCAAGTGTTGACAAAAGTGATGAATATGAATTTTTGAGCATCGGACGGAAACAGAAATGTGATGATGTCAGTAAGGCTCTGGCTAGAGTTAAGTCCATGGTGTATCACCCTGAAGCACGTGATCAGTATATGAGGCTAGTCATGAAATTTGAGGATCTCAAGGTAATGCTCTTTTTCTAGACCATCTTTTCTATCCTTTTGTGGCACCAGTGCCACGAATTAACGAAGTATTAGGTTCTTGGTACACTATCTGAGAAGATCTTTTTGTTCCTCCCTTTTTTGTATGCAAATCTGATAAAATGAACCTGTTTCGTTGCTTGGCCGTGACATTGAACAGATTGGTGACGGGGAAGCAGTAAGCAGAACTTCAATCCAGCGATAGAGGGAAGGCAAGAGAAATATTTGTTGTTGCGCTTTTTGTTTATTATCAAGTCCTACAGGACCACAGGTATGAATTGATTCAATATGTTTTGTGGACATCTAACATGGTTTCTGTGAATGTTAAGTCAGAAATACAGGAGATAAACTAATGAATTTGTCCCCCTCTCCGCGAATACATTCCATTTTTAGTTGGTTTAGGTTTTAGGATGTGGACAACTTAAATAAATATGTGGCTGTTGATTTTTTTTTTTTCAAAGTGATTCTTCCCTAACGTATTGAGGTTTATTATCTTGACTCTTCAGTTTTATTTGCATATATAGCTGACTTTTTTATTCATCCAACAACATGTTATAATAAATCTAATGGATTTTCAGAGGTTTATTATCTTGACTCTTCAGTTTTATTTGCATATGTAGCTGACTTTTTTATTCATCCAACAGCGTGTTATATTAAATCTAATGGATTTTCAGGATAATCACAAGCACTTAGAATACCTAGAATATTATGATACCCTCTTCATCATTTGCAAGTAGTCAGTTATCAATAATAGGAATACATTTTCCTCCATTGTTGTTGTAATAGACCAAACGCTTCGCTTGTGAATATTGTCCGCTTTAGCACAAAAGACCTCACGATTTTGTTTTTGGCTGGGCCTAGCCTATCAAAACTCGTCCATAAGGGAACGGTCTCCGCACCCTTATAAGGCATGCTTTGTTCGCCTTCCAGTCGATGTGAGACTTCACAATCCACCCCTTAGGACCCAGTGTCCTCGCTGGCACAACGACTCAAGCCCAGACTCTAATACCAATATATATATATTTTTATATTAAGAGTAAAATACTCTAACCACCCTTACATTTTTTGCCTTAATTATACAAACCTTCCCTTTATTTTGAAAACATACACTTTAGTCCAAATCATTAACATCGTTAAAGAATATTCTAAAAAGATTATTTAAGTATATTTTTAAATTAAAAACCATATTAAAATAAATGTTGTTTACTAATTTACCCCGCATTATACCAATTCCCTAATTTATATTTTAATATTAATGTTCATTAATGATCCATTTAATATTTTTTAATAAATTTTATGTAGAATAAGTTTTAGTAATTTGTTTATATTGTAAATATTAATAACTTGTTCAAAATTTGAGTAATTATTTTTAAGACTATATGTTTAATAAAATATTCTTAAAAATTTTAAATTATAAGATAATTAATATGCGAATCTCATAATAATATCATTTTATAATTATATAACTTAATTTAATATATGTATGTATTATTGCAAAACATGATCATGTGTATTTAAAAATTACTTGAAAATTTTGATAAATAAAAGAGATTTAAAATTAAAATTTATCAAAAAATTAAAATTTATAATGATAAAATTAATTAAATTTATAATATGATAATTTTAAAAGTATAACAAATATATACTAACTTGTTTTAAAATTTGAATAAAGATATGTAATTAAATGATTATATTTTTGGCAAAGATTACATGATAAGTAGTAAAATTTATTTTAAGGAGGGGTATTTTTGTTAAAATAATGAGTCAATGTTGTGTTTTAACGGTCAACTAACAGTTAGATGGATGTAAGTTGAATATCAAAACTAGAAGGGAAGTTTATGTAACATATATTTTGATTTTGAGGAAAGTTTATATAAGTTTTCAAAATAGAAGTGAGATCTCTGTAATTTAGAGTAAATAGAAGGGAGGTTGATGTATTTTACTCTTATATTAATGATTGGTAATGGCTTTGCAAAAAGTTCATCACAGCAATTCAAGAAGGAGGAATATGGAATCATGTAATCTGAGGCAATATATGAATTGGTCAAAAGGTCAAACAAAAGGAAAATAAAAGGCGTCGGATTATTATTAGGGAGAATTCCAATAGAATACCAAATGAATTTGTAAAGCCCATATAAGTCCCTTGAATTTGTAAAATGACTCATGTGTGACACGAGACTTATCGGGGATACGCAATTTCATGGGAAATGACCCTAATGCCCTTCCTTCCTCTCTTCCCTTACCCCTTCTCTCTCTACGAACCGAACCACTCGCCGCCGCACATTCGTTCGCCGTCTACCTCCGCCGTCGACGCACCCTCTACCTTGGACGCCGCACCCGCCCGCCGGCACCGATGAAAAAGAAAACGAAAAAATGAAACACGAAAACGCGAGAAAACGAGAAACAAAAAAAAATTTTTTTTTTTATCGGTCGATCCATCTCGGAAGAAACTTGAAGAACGTGAAGGAAGAAGGAAAGGAAGGAAGGAAGGAAGGAAGGAAAGGAAGAGAAGAAGGAAGAAGAGAAAAAAAACAAAGACGGCATTCTCGAGAATGCCTTAAGGCATTAAATTTTAATGCCTCAAGGCATTCTCCAGATATTTTTTTTTTTTTTTTTTTTTTACTTCTTCCTTCTTCTTCTTCTTCTTCTTCTTCTTCCATTTTTCTTCTTTCGTCACCCTATAAATCATCATCTTCTTCCTTCCTTCCTTCACATCTTTTTCTTCCACTTTATGAATGATATGTTATTATCATTTAGGCAAGAAAAATAAGTTGTAAATGGCGATAGTTTACTTGTAAATGGTGATGGTTGTTTATGTTTTGTAATTGAGGCAAGAATGGAAAAGGCAAGAAATAAGTTGTAAACGGCGATGGTTTACTTGTAAATGGCGATGGTTTACTTGTAAATGGTGATGGTTTATTTGTAAATGGTGATGAAGTTTATGTTTTGTAATTGAGGCAAGAATGTAAAAGGCAAGAAATAAGTTGTAAATGGCGATGGTTTACTTGTAAATGGAGATGGTTTACTTGTAAATGGCGATGGTTGTTTATGTTTTGTAATTGAGGCAAGAATGGAAAAGACAAGAACTCAGTTGTAAATGGAAGAAGAAAATGATGATTTACAGGGTGACGGAAGAAGAAAAATGGAAGAAGAAGAAGAAGAAGGAAGAAGTAAAAAATAATAATAATAATATCTGGAGAATGCCTTAAGGCATTCTCCAGAGAATGTCGTCTCTGTTTTTTTTTCCCTTTCTCTTCTTCCTTCTTCCTTCTTCCTACTTCCTTCCTTCCTTCCTTTCCTTCTTTCCTTCCTTCACGTCTTCTTCTTCAAGTTTCTTCCAGATGGATCGACCGATAAAAAAAAATTTACTGTTTCTTGTTTTCTTGCGTTTTCGTGTTTCAGTTTTTCTTTTTCTTTTTCATCGGTGCGGCGGCAGGCGGGTGCGGCGTCCAAGGTGGAGGGTGCGTCAACGGCGGAGGTAGACGGTGGCGAACGAATGTGCGGCGGCGAGTGGTTCTGGTTCAAAGAGAGAGGAAGGGGGAAGAGGAAGAGAGGAAGGAAGGGCATTAGGGTCATTTCCCACGAAATTGCATATCCCTGATAAGTCTGTGTCACCTGTGTTGGTTCTCTAAAAGGTTTTGATGATTGCCAACAATTGTGAACAAAGAATGAGGATTTGCTCTCAGAAGTTGGAAAACCCTGAGTGAGAGCAAACCTCGAGGTTTTCCCGAAACCTCGAGGTTTGGCCTTACAAAGGAAGCATCGAGGTTCTATGTTTAAACTTGTAAAACTTGGGTTTCACAAAAATATGTGAAACCTCGAGGTTTATTAAGAAACCTCGAGGTTCCGGGCTTCCGGAGAAAACATGGTTTCACACCAAGTTGTGAAACCTCGAGGTTTACATCAAAACCTCGAGGTTATACCTTGGCGTCAAAGCGAAAATTTGAACTAAAATGTAAAACCTCGAGTATTGGCGAAACCTCCGGGTTTCGGCTTCCAGAAGAGCTAATGGTTTTCTATGTTTGAAAACCTCGAGGTTTCCATAGAAACCTCCAGGTTTGTGTTTTGGGTCAAAACAAAGAACCTTGTCATTTGGACAAAACCTCGAGTATTGTTACAAACCTCGAGTATTGTGAGTTCCGAGAGAGCAAATGTATTTTCACTCATTCTAAAACCTCGAGGTTCCTTGAGAAACCTCCGGGTTTGCTTTTATCATGTCTCTCTTTGGGTTTCACACAAGATGTGAAACCTCGAGGTTTCTAAGAAAACCTCGAGGTTTGGAGTAAACCCGAGAAACCTTCATGATTGCATCATGAGAAACCTCCAGGTTTAATGATAAACCTCCAGGTTTGAGGTTTTGGTCTTAAATCGTTTTCAACCTTAAATGACCAAACCTCGAGGTTTGTGAACAAACCTCGAGGTTTGTGAACAAACCTCCGTGTTTCTAGACGTTGCTGAAATTCGAATTTAATGATTCCGCTATGCCTTCGTGTTTGATCTCAATGCTTTCCATGATTAATCTCTATTGGTACTAGATATGTTTAATCATCTTTTTGGTGAGTTTCGGGCATGATTAAGGAAGGTTTTCTTGAAGGTTTAAAGCAAAAGCAAAAGTGATGTCGAACATTAAATGCTCAATCCGAAACTTGCATTCTTTTGGTTAATCCTTTCGCACACGGTTGCAAAGCATTAAAGAATGATTTCTACATCTAGCAACATCTTCTCCAACGGATTAATTTGCATAGAGTCAACTCGACCATCCACAAATTTGGATTAAGTGAGCTTTAGAGAGAGAAGAAGACCTAAGCTACTCACATCTTTCGAAGAACATCTTCAACGGTCTTATTATCAAATGCAACGGTATATTAATGCTATCGGCTATAAATAGAGTTGCATTCAATTCCTCTCAACAACCACTACATCTCGAAAACGAGCAAGCATTCAAGTTCTTCAACTACCTTTGTTTTCACTTGTATTTTTTCTTTTGACATTATAAGCTTCGGTGTTTATTATTATCCACTCTTAAAGAGAGTTTTTTCTCGTAATTCATTTATTGAAAAGAATCACAAGTCAAGGGGACTTGGTGATTTGGAGTTCATTGATTACAACTTGTAAGGGGAGTGAGTTCTAGAGAGAGAACTACTCTTTAAGTACGAGTGTGTAATCTTTGTGATAGTGAAAATCCTGAGAGTCCGGGGATTTGGATGTAGGTCAAGTTGTTAAGACCGAACCAAGTATAAATCTTTGTGTTCATCTATTCTTCTCTTTACTGTTCATCTCTCGTTTTTGTTATCTAAAAAACAAGCGGTTTTGAAAAGTTTTTAAAATACCCAATTCACCCCCTCTTGGGTATATAGCTCCACTTTCAACCTGTGAGTCATTTTACAAATTCAAGGGACTTATATGGGCTTTACAAATTCATTTGGTATTTTATTGGAATTCTCCCTTATTATTACTATTATTAATAATAATAATAACAATAATATAGTAATAATAAAATTTAGAATTTAATAATGTTGGCATTGTTAAATTAACCTATTAATGAGTTGGTGATAGTTAAAGAGCCCGGTCCATAGATAAACCCTAATTTTAATTATAAACTCATTTAGGCGGCTAGACCTCGGTTTATAATTAAAAATTAGAGTTTACCTATGAGTTGGGCTCTTTAACTATCACAAACTCATTAATAGGTTATTTAACAATGCCAACATTATTAAATTCTAAATTTTATTATTACTATATTATTATTATTATTATTATTAATATGGGATATTACAATCGTTTTTTAATTACAATCGCAAATTCTATCACTTTTTGTTGATCTTTACAAAAATTGAAACTTGAAAAAAAAAAATACAGACCAATGGAGTGGGATCTTTCCAAAATCCAGACAGTGAAAAATATAAATACAAGCAGGAGGGTGGCAAGCACAGCCAGTACTCGGAACTTTGTGAGAATGTCTTCAGGTCCTTTTAATAAACGTGCTCTTAAACATCCTCATAGTAGAACTCTACAAAGAAAACGAATGGAAGAGTCAACCTGCAAAGCCATAGGCATGTATACATTACATACTCTTGGGATCGAATTAGGATGTGTACCTTTTTTTATTGACTCCATGAATTGCCCCATCCCTCTTGAGAGTTGGAACCCATAAAAGTAGACGAGAGAAAAATCTGTTCAAGATCAACTGCTGTACATAATGGTGCTTGCATCGACTAACGAGAGTAACTAATATTTGTTAAACCAACAATCATGATTTACATTCAAAATACAGCTACGTAGGTGTCGGTTCTGCTTCTACGTTCTAAGTCGGTGGTCTAGCCGTGTATTTATTGGCAAAAGATTTGCAGTACTTGGCAAGCTTGTCATTCTCACGAGAAAGAAGCTGTTCATATTGTGACAGTCTCCTAGTGATCTCAGCACTACCCAATTTTTCAGAGCTCCTATCCTGTAAACAAGAAAACGGAGGGGACATGAGTGAGAACTGCAATCTGCGAAGTAACAGTTGCTGCATAAAACAATGAGTAAGCATGCCTTAATCTTTGATGTCTGTTGGACAGGTTGGTTTTCTCTTGTTGCAGAAAGAGTTTTCACCATGTCATCCAGTTCTGCAACCTTCTTCATGAGATTGGTCTTATCCTTCTACAAGAAAAGACAGCGAGAATTCATAAACGTTGCTTCACCATATGAAATAAATTAATATTTATTTGTGCGCATGTATCACTATTGAGTATGTGATATTTCCGCCGGTAAAAAATAAAAAAATAAAAAATAAGAGTATGATATTTCCTACCTTCAACATTTCCCTCTGTGCTGAAAGCAACTGATTTCGCTCTTGGAGTCTCTGTACGGCTATTTGGGAAGCAATTGTATCGGCATCTTTACTTCTCAACTCCAATTTGCAGCTGGGTGACATGATGAACGAATTTACAATTATGGAGAAGAAAGTCCGGAGCCATTATGACCTCACCTCCACTTCTTCTCTTAACTCGGGTAACAGAATGAACGCGTGGTTCGAACAGAAGGAAGCTTCTCTATTACTTAGTGATTTTTTTGGCCAAACTCTATTACTTAGTGATATTGATTCACAATTTGGAAGCATCTCTCAAGTGACTAATAAATGTCAAAGCTCCCTTTAGATAATAAGAGGAAACTCTTCCAAATGCCCCCATACCCGCCTGATAGTAGCTAAATTATTTGACAAAGATACTCGTACAATCATAACTATTCCAGATAAAAGGATCAGACCGCATCACATAGGAGAAACGTATTATTAAAACATAATTTTATTATACTAACCTCTCTCTTTCTTCAATCAGTTCATTAATCAGCAGATTTTGGTTGTGAACTTCTTTTTCCTAATGAAAGAAACGATAGTTAAAATAACAAATGATACAATAGACAGTACGTCATGGTTTTCGCATCAAGTACCTTAGCAAATAACTCCTCTCTTAAATTATGAGCCTCTTCCACTAATTTCAGAATCTGGTTTTGGTCTACCAAAGTCTAATAATAAGCAAGAAACAAAAAGGTAAGGGAACGAGAGACTGAAAACAAAAAACTCGTTTATAAAAGATGAAGCCGAAACTCACTGCGTAGTTTGTGATGTCCATTTTGACACCTAGGAGGTCCCGAATGACATCATGAGTCATGCTTTCGGTAGCAGCCAGCCTTGTTTGCAACAGGCATACCTGACAGATATTAAATATAATCAACACATAATGAGAGTTTTTCTTATAACTCATTCGAAGATTCTATTTGAATCCAAATTATTTGCAAAACGTCCAAATTTAGATTATTATAGAATCTGACTATATAACTACTAAACTACATGCCATAAAAATTTAACTACGTATGTTTCAAGTGACCCTCAAGAGAACTTCAATGGAATAATTAAACTTTTGTATCAAAACTTCATTTTTTTTCCTTTTTTTCCGTTAAATAATATATAATTATAACTCTTATCATCTCCGTATGAACGTTATATTGAAATTTGGTCTTCAAGAATCAATGCAATGATGACTGGAGGGAGAAGAGATCATCAGACCTCCTTCTGCCGGCTAGCTGCTAGTGCTTCTAGTTCCTCCACTTGTAGCTTTGCCGCAGACAATTCTTGATCTTTCTCCAGATTCATCTGATGAACAAGATTTGAAATGCATCTGAATGGTGAGCTTGAACCTCTTGCCCTCATTGAGCTTTTCTCGCCCTTCTCCGATTGTGCAGTTGATGTTGGATTTGACATTTCTTTTTTCACTTCACGAAACATGGACTCCAGGCTTTTGTACTATTAAGGAAGCGGAGGCAAAAGACAGGGGTTGGCAAGCATACGGATTAGATGAAATTTACTGCTTGGATTAGAGAAAATACTGGTATTCTCAACAAAAATTAAAGTTTTTGGAAGAATGTTATCTTAATGTGCTTGTACCTTCTGTTGGTACCGCGAGGCCTGAGCTTCCGCATGCAATACGACTTCAGATATGTACTCTTTGCATTGTTTGATCTTTTAAAATATGAACAATGTCGAAATTCAAAACTCAAGCATATGATTCAACTGCTTTTTATTTTCAGGGGAAAAACTACTGTGCTGAAGATACCTGTTTATCTTGTTCGGCCTTTTCCTCTTCAAGAATTCTAATCCGATTAAGTGCCTCATGAAGTTCCGTTATTCTACGGGATGGTTTTCTGCATCAGAAATTTTTTGTTGGACATTCAGAAATTTAAAGCCTACAAGCAATAATATATTGGATATCATGTTACCTGAACGTCTTTAATTTTTTGACTAATTATTAAATTATGAATTTCTACAAAAATAAATCAAGAAAAGAACAATGCTAACCTAGATGTTTGCTCTTCATGTGGGACTTTGGTGTTATCTGAATCTGCATTTTGGGGTATGCTGTCAACTGCTTGCAGTCTCTCTTCCAAAGCTAGGAGTTTCTTTTCTAGTGAATCCCTAATTAAATGATGTCTTCCCACCTCTTCATCCATTTCATACACCTAGAACGATAACGGATTTTACTTGTTAGGAAGATTATCTGAACCGGAATAAGTGCGTCAGTAAAACACCAAGTATATTTATTTTGCCACTATAACAAGCTATTGATCATCGTCCTAAGACTTTCCGTACACTGTAAATACATGCAACTGACCTTCTTCTCCAAAACATTTATGGTACCCTCAAGCTCCTCAACGGAATGTTCAAGAATCTTGACTTCCTCTTCCTTCTGTTCGGTGTACAGCTTACAAGTCTCTGACTCCTAAAAATGAGAATTAAGATTCACCAAAGGAAATTCCATCTATTAATTTCATTCGGCAGGAGAAGAACCCAAAAAAACAAAGAAAACGAAAGGGGCAAAAAGACAGCTACCTGACGGGCTTCTATGGCAATGGCTTCCTTTTCGTCAGCCAATGAATTAGCCATCTCAAGTTTTTCATTCAAGATAGAAACTTCCTCATGAAGTTGGTCTCTCTCTATGATCGCCTTTCTTAATTCATCCTCAATGCCTTCCAGCAAGGAAAGTGAGCTATTTTCCAGTGAAGAGGTCAAATTAACAATTTCTTTCTCCAAACCTTTGATCACATCTTTCTGTTCATTCAGCTGCTCATCGGCTTCAACCTTTTTAGAATAGAGTTCTTTCATAATCTCCCTTAACTCGGCATTATGATCTGAAAATTTGCCGATCAATTCTTGAGCAAGCTTAAGTTCATGATTTGAAGTGGATAAGGCCCTTTCAGTTTCAGCAAGAGAACCTTCAAGTTTTCTATTTTGAACCAAAGTGTCTTCAAGATTATTTGTTTTAATGTCTAGCTCATATCGGACTTGGCTCAAAGACGTTATTAACTTTTCAGTCTCCTCCTTGATGTCTTTTCCGTTGGAAGCTAATTCCTGCAACAGCCTCAAGTCAAAAAACAAACCCTCCAGTAACTCTTCTTTCCTCTCTAATTCCTTCCTAAGAGCCATATCTTCATACATTAAATTACTATTGGGCAAGTACTGCTCCTCTTGCAAAATTTGGGCTTCTGCCCGTTGATCTCTTTTCCCTGAGCCTCCATTACTTGTAGGCAAGACAGACTCTGCGTTTGAGCAAACTTTCGAAAACTTGCACGCTTCCTCTTGTTTGGTTGAAGGGAAATTATGGTTTACCCTAAAGAAGAGGAATTTACTGACAAGCTCTGTTACATAGCAATTGTTTAGTACGAAAGATGCAAATCTTTCCTCCATAGCACAAGAAAATATATCTTCTAGACATGTTCTCAGGCCTGTTGTAAAGCATACCATCTCCTTCTGAATCAGCAAGACATAAGAAAAAATCGACTTGAATTTCTTCTCCACATCTGTTTGCACCTGCAAGAAACAGTCTTCAAGCATAGAAACTGAGTTTTCCATCTCTATCAAACTGTAATTGATATGATCCTTCAGTAATTGGTTTTCTTCTTCTTTATGGCATATTGAAGATTTAAGTTTCTGAATCTCGTCTGCCAAGCTTGCTCTCTCTATCATCAGGTTTTCATTTGTCTGCTTCCTTGTAACACTCAACAGTTTCGCATCTTCATATGCCTTTGTCAAAGCATGTAGCATAAAATCTGCCTCCTTAACGGTTGCATGAGCTTCCTCAAATTTTGTCAAGCTATCATCAAGTCTGGTTGTCATATCAACGAATACCTGAAATATAGTTCGACAGCCAAAGAATATAAAAGTCAGATGCCTTTATTCCATATTGGTTAAAATACTAATGTCGCCGAAAGTAATCAAGAATTAATAATTATTAGATTGTATTACTGTTCTTCTGTCATTTTAGGAAAGTCCAGCTATTAAAGGAAAGTTGGATACCTTTGGGTCATTTTGGTTGCCTGCTTCAAATTTTTGAATCATCAGCTCACAAAGAGCCTCCTTTCTTTGTTCTATCATTCATCATAACATAATTATTAATTAAGACCTTCTAATTTCAGATGGCTGGATGCAAAAGGAAGTTTCTTAGTCAACAACATTTATAAAGGGAAAAGCAGAGTGAATTGATACCTTTTAGGCATGAACAGCTTCCATTATCTAATTCTTTAAGAAGTTCAGAGAAATGAGCATTCTGCTTATTGAAAGCTTCGTATGTGGCGTATAATTCATTTCTGAGAAAGGATGCTGCAGGTTCCCGTTGAATTGAATTCCTCTCTTGATTATCTGTATTTTCTGATTCTTGATTATCAGCTTGAATGGCAAAGCCTCCTTCAGATTTTGGATTCACTATCTGTTCAGTTATTTTTCCAGGAAACTTAACTCTGCATGTACTTCTGGATCCGTGCAATATGTTTCCAGAAACAATGCTCTCAGTTTCAGTTGATGAATCAGAAACTGAAGAGCTATCAGCACTCGATGCATCATAATCCATGAGATCGTTATCTATTAAAGAGCAATTAGAGAGATCCATTTCTGTGTTAATAGAATTCTCTATGATGCTCAGTTTTATATTCATATCAACTAGTTCCTTTTGTATCTGATGCAGTATGTGATGCCATTCTTCCAACTTCAGACATTTTTCTGTATCTGCTATCAGGGAATCAGCAGCACAACACGCAGAACTCTTATTGTGCATCTTTAAATCCTTAATTATTATTCTCGGGTCCTGATTTTGTTTGACAGGGTTCAGGACCAAGTCCGTATCAGCAGGAGAAAAGCTGGAGGTACTTGTTTGGGAATGGGCCATATGAATTTCTCCATCTTCACAAAAGGCATCAGCAGCGGCATGCATCTCCAGTACCTCTGGTATGGCCAACTCAACTCGAGCCATGAGTTCATCTGATATGAGATGAGTCCTATCACCTTGATCCTCAAAAATGGTGCGACTGTCCAGCTTACCGTGTACATCCTGCCCAGGGTTGGAAATATCTCCCGCTACAACATTTTGACTATCAGAAAGCCATCTCACTAACAAAAACGCAGCGTCAGCTCGTTTTTCTGCTTTTCTAAGCTGGTCGTCTTTATATTTCACTTCATTTTCTAAAAACCTTAACATATTGGTCTTCTCATCCAACAACATTCTTAGCTGAACTGAGTCTTCATTATGTTCATTGTTTCCTTGTTGAAATGCAGTTAAGGTTGCAGTTGCTTCCTTTAAGGAACCTACCTTCAACTCCATGTCCCATACCATCTTCTGTGCATCTCCCAAGCTACTTTCCAGCTTCTGAATTGTTTCCTCCTTCTCCATATAACTTTTGACAGCCATGCCAATGTGTTCAGCAATCCTAGTGTTTCCTTCAGGCAATGAACCAGTGATGCTTTCTACTTGGCCACAGGCATCTCTGAGAGATCTAGAGCCATCTAGAAGAAGATTTGTTAGCTCAAAGATTGCCCTTTCCCACTCCATACACAGTGTCCTAATTTCCTCCTCTTTTGTTGCTACCATATTCCTTAGCTCTGTATTTTCCTGAGCAATGGAACATAACCTTCCTTCTAAATCTGATTGAAGGCCTGCAATCTCTTCCTGCAAATGCAAAATTGTTCTTGTTGTTTCCATCTCAACCTCGTCACAGACTGATTCAATCTGGTTTTTTTGGGATAACTTAAGTGCCCATTTTTCTTGGTATTGGTCGTTAAGCAACTTAACCTCCTCAAGATCCTTACTCATTTTTTCCAGTTTGGCTTCCAACATTTTCTGCCTGTTGTCTTCATTCTCTTTAGTGAGCGTGTCTGAGGCACCTAAAGCATGTCCTTCAAGATCATCAACTGTCCAAGTATTGAATGGCATCTCATCCCCAGAATCACTTTTCAGAGATATTGTATCAACCTGTAAAATCCAATAGATTATGGACTTGATTATTAAAGAAAAAGGGCGAATCTGTGTATTGTTTGGCAAGTTTCACCAATCCCTAAATATAAGTACTTGCTTTTGATTTAGTGAATAATAAATAATCTGAAACACAATGACTTTGTTAAATATCCTCCAGTGGTAATTTCGTCAACAAATAATATACGCAAGATATTTCAGTGGTTGCTCTATGCTTAAAACAAAATTGTTAGGGATGAAGAGTAAGGACCTCTTTTTTCCCCCTTTTTAAGTTACAAAAATATCTATAATATTCATCTTGACAACTAGGGCTGTAAATAAGGGCCAACCCTTCACGACTAGGCCCGACTTCCATAAAACCACCCCCCAAAAAAAAAAAAAAATTTGAAGCTCGGCTCATATGCTATTGGGTTAGGGCTGGGCCTACAGGCTTTGGACCCATTTAACTAAAAAATATTATTTTTTTCTATCATTTTAAAGAAATAAAGTTAAAGCAATAACTTCCAAATTTAGGACATATATATTATCAAAATTAAATTACAAAAAATATTAAGTTATCATGATGAAAATTTCAACACATTACGCATACATGCTCACATTGTCAAACATGAAAACTATTACTGGTAGCCACATGTCAGTAGACTAATCTTTTTTTACCGGAAAAAATAATCTTTATAGGTATCTACACCCATGAATTTATGTTTTGCAAATTACAATCTTCATTTTAATTTAAATAAAGTTTTTTTTTGAACAAATTTTTAAAGCAGATTGAATCAGTTATCCCAAAAAAACCAGATTGAATCAGGCAGAAAATGTTGGAAGCCAAACTGGAAAAAAATTTGGTTAATTCACTTCCAAGTTTAAAGCCAAACTGGAAAAAAATTTGGTTAATTTAAAGATACATTATTATTAAAACTCAAAATTTTCTAGTTAAAATCATTATCTAATATCCAAATTAGTCTATTTTTTAAAAGTTTTATACCTTGTGGAAAACTAAATAAATCAAACCATTTTATAAAACTAAATTAAAATTAAATTAATAAAAAAGATAATGACAACTAAATATTTACAACATCATTAATAATATAAAAATTATAATATTATATGAATAATTTTTAAAAAATAAAGAAAAAAATAAAAGGGTCCTAAATAAGCATAGAGCTGGCCATTCTAGGCCCTCAGCCTATTAAAGCTAGCCATTTTAGGTCCGTTTGTAATTTTTGGGACAATTTTTCAATTCTGGCCTTTGTGATAGAAGGGCCTAAATGAAATTTGATCGACATTTCGGCCCGTTTTCCCTACTCTAAATAGTAAATACAACATATTCAAAAACATATAGAAGCCAACATAATATGTGAAATATATTTATGGAAAAAACTCCAGCAAAAACCTAACTGCAATAAAAAATATTTTGAGCTGAAAATCATTTTATATTTATTCTCACCAGGGAACATTTATCAGTCTTCATCAGTTCATTTGAAAGCTCTAACGGAGAATTTAGAACCTACAAAGATGAAAAATGATTATATATGAAGAATTCAGCCACATGCTGACAGAAATTTAGATATCTTACGCAATTCTTACAGAATTAGACTTTGCTCGATCGCAGCTAATATACTTTACAATTTCTGTTTGTAATCTCTCTACATCGCTGCAAAATAAATAAGGAGAAAGGTAGAGATTAGATAATGTCAGCAAGTCCAGTTAGACTTATCTGGGCTCGGTTTATTTATAAGTGTCAGTTCTATTAAGGAAACAAAACCATGGCATAAATAACCGAAACAGTCGCTTGGAGTATAAAAGTAACGTATTAAGATTTCTAGAGGCTCACTGCCTACCGAAGCAACTTAGAATTCATAATCTGGCAATCTTCCAACTCCTGTTTAGTATCATTATCCTGAAATCATGGAGTAACCCGAGTAAAAAGAGGACGTTTCGAAAAGCTAAACTACAACTGTATAGTTATTAACTAATAGATTATTTGACCTGGTTTTCATTTCGCATGGGGAATGCGAATTTTTCTTGAAGACTGACAACTAGCTGCACATAAAGCACCGATTTCAAATATCCATAATATTGATCATTGAGCAAGGTGAAATTTACCGCTCAGAAGAGAATGGGGAAATGTTAAGATCTGTTTGACCTGATCACGTAATTGAGAAAGTTCAGTCATCAATCTTTCCCGCTCTCCATGCTCGTAAAAGTTTTGGAACCTGGTCATTAATTCAAATTGATAATTGACTTCCAGCAATCGGATAAGAGCACAAGTTCTCCATTTAACTTACTGTTGCAGTTCATGTAAAATTCTATCATTCTCCAAAGCAAGCCTGGTTGTTTCTGGGTTGTTCTCAATCGTCGCTTGAAGCTCTTTAATCTCGTTTTTCAAAGCCCTGTTTTCCTTCAAGAGATACTCCTCAGGTGATAAGGCACCGTCTGCTAAGACTTCAAGTTGATTAATTTTCTCCTCACAAAGCCTCAACTTAAATGCAGTATGCTGAGCATCCTCTTCCCTTTGTCGAGCCTGCGGATGACCAATGTATTTTAAGCTCATGAGATAAATCATCTTAGGTGCTTAATCGCATGACAGGCCTTTGGGCAGCTACATCTCTAACATTATAAATTTCTTTTTGTTCGGCTAAAAGGAGGAAATCTCAAAACTAAATTTATTAACCAAAATTGGACATACCAAGCAGTTTAGGCGTTCAATTTCAGCATGCAGATCCTGAATTTTGATCTCAGCCAGTTTTTCTCTCCTCAATGCACCTAACAAAGCAGCTTTCATGCATTTCATCTGCCAGGTATAAAATAACTCTGACATTATTGGGATAAAATCCTTGAAAAATAATAAAGCTCTTAACACAGAGCCAACTAACTTGAGAATTTGACAAGAAAATTACCTCTTTGGTTTGAAGACATAGCTTTTGACCCATTGTTGCGTTCTCCATGAAAGAGTTACATCCTTCTGACGATTCACTCAACCTACAAAGCTCGGGATATGGCTCCAAATTTGACACAGGTCTCGGAAAATTGTTGTGCTTTATCAGAAAGGATAATTGACTCTGTTCAATTTCAGTTGACAACACAGTTGAGTCGGCTATGTGAAGTGACATTCCTGCGGGAAGCTTCCCACAAAATGGCGATTAAAATCAATACCTTTAACTGTTGAATTTGCCACTGCAGTGCATTTATGTCACCTGAAGTGCCTTCATTCACTTTTACCTTTTTGGAGTAAGAGGAAGAAAATCAAGGCATCTCTTATCAATGGAAAATAAGCTTCATCATAATACGCATGTACGTAAAATTACTGTGTAGAATGAATAAATTGTTTGGCTAAGAAGAATAAAAACGAGTACATTGTTTTGAATCAGCTTGGCTCGCTGAGCAAACTTTAAAGTGCTTAGGGTTTCATTTGAGGAGCTGCACGAGAATCAAAATATACATTAAGGATTTAAGGAAACAAAATAAATGGCAAAAGACCATCACTGCATTTCAATAAACAAGCTTGCACAAACCAAATGGATGGGCTGACATTTGAAATTATCATTGTTTTTGAGTTGCCCCCTAGAGAATCCTGCATATAAAGTTTCCAAAATAGAACAGTCGCACCCCATAGATCAGTCATCAGTGTGTAAAGTTGTAGAATGTAGTTTCCAAGAAAAACCAATCCTGATTTTCAAAGCTCTATGAATAACCTGAAGAAGAAATGTAAGCCTTGAATCTCGATAGGGGACATGTCGTGGTTTTCCGTGCGTCAGATCCACCAGATTCATTATAACCAAGCTATTTAGAAAAAATAAACGAATAATAAAGATCAATCAATTGAGTTTAGCGATTATTGCATTTGTGTTCTTAACACTTCACTGCTGTAATAAAATGATACGCAGGTCCTTGGTAATATTACCCAAGTGTTGACAAGGATTTATTTATATTTGCTGCTTCTTTCAATCGTTCGCTATCTGTACCAGAGCTCTTCTGCCTACATAAACGCGGAAGTTATAACAGCTTCTGTACAGTGGATACTGACGTCTGACAGCATGCATTCAATTAAACACCCTTATCATAAATCAGTGCTTACCTTTCAGAACCAGCTAGATCTACTAAATTTAACCTTGCGAACCTCAAGTGAGTCGTAGTATTTTTCTCCCATCGGCTTTCAATAATACAAGTGAAAACGCTGTGAGACCGACTGCTGTTAGTATTCATATGAGTTGCAGCCACCTTTCTATTTGCGGTGCCCTGTGTTAGCAATTATGTGGGATGATGAGGGCATGCCATAGATGGTCAAGCACTAATCTATGCTAATTAAGCTTGGTTGTAATTGTACACGTTTGAACAGACGCACCTGTAACAAAAGCTTGAGAACATCACTCACAGTTCCCACACTATGTTCAGAAAGGTTTTCAACGTAAACCCCCTTCTTTGTATCTTCTCTGAGCTACAGAGAGAATAGGATGTCATAGACTCAGTTATATAGAATGTTAACTGAATCTTAAACAAATCTAAAGTACAAAATTTTGGATTACTTGCAGATTAGTGGCTGAAGGCTCTAGAAGATCTGTTATTTGCTCATTGTATATCTCTAAAAAGGAACATCGGCAACTGTATCTCAGTTTATCATCGCTTCTGCTCTCTTCTTCCTACATAATGGAACGTCTTGGTTAAATTCAATCCCAAACCAACAACAATCCAGGAAACCACATTAAACCGGTATAAAGAACCATTCATGCAGAAACGTGTGCATTCTAAGCATCTCACCAGTTTAATTCTCATAAATAAATAATCAAATACTCTTGGTGTTATCCCACTGTCTTCAGTTAGGTGTCCTTCTTCCTCTTTTATCTCACCCATCATGGTATACGTCTTGCCACTGCCCGTCTGCAGAAGCAGCTTAAGGTTCAACAGCAAAACAAATAACAACTGGAAAAACACACTGCCCAAAATGCAGGTTCCTCGCTCATACCTGACCATAAGCAAATATACAGCTATTATAACCAGACAAGCAATTCTCGACCATGGGCACTCCAGCAACTCTAAACAGATTTTCCTGCACCAATTTATGAAGTAAGCATGTATATGAAATAAACAGTCAATATGCTCCTTTATTTTTTTATTTTACAGGACTCTTGAGCCCCAATCGTGATATCTCTCTTTGGACTGATTAAGATATACTATCCACTTCGAAAACTCAAAGAAGGCATCTCTGCCATGTTAAACAAAACAAAATTCCTGTGATTAAGAATTTTTTCAATATATTTCACCTGAGATAATGTCTCACACGCTATATGATCAAAGGTGAATCTGGTTTCAGGATGACCAACCCAAACCAGAGTCTGCGCAGATTCCTGTCTCAGGCACCGGTAATATCCTTGTGAAAATTTCTCAATATTATTTAAGGGCCGAATTCTTATCAGTACCTGAAGGCATCAACCACAACTCACACTCAAGAAACTTGATGAAATAAGATATTAGGCACTAATGATGATGACAAGAAAATCGATCAACAAAACCTGCACATTATGATCCATCCAGAAAGAAGGGTCTTCTTTGAGCTCGAAATGCTGAACTTCCTCGGAAAATTCTGAGTTTGCAACCGAAATGCCCTTAAAAATGGTACCGGAACTCCCTGTCTTTCCTCCGCCTGAGTATTGAACTCTGGTTCCAGCACAAATTCCCCCTGCTCCGCCCAGTGAAATTCTAGAGGCACTTCTTGCGGGGGTGCTTTGCGCTGAGTTTGGCTCCGAACTTGCCTTTCCGTAACGACCCAAACCTCTCGGAGTCCCATTGTTCAAGCTGAGATTTACAAACCTATCGGATGATCGACCCGACCGAATAGCTTCAGTTTTGTAATGAGAATTAGCATCATATTCTTGAGTTTCCTTTTGATACTGACACGGGTCTGGTATAGTGTTCAAAGGGGTTCTCGGAGGTGGGTAGTTGTGTATGTTCTGTGAGGCTTCAAACACATTCTCGTTTGCTTCAAATTGAGGATTCCTCGATGAGTTCCGACCTAGAGTTCGAGTATAGCTTTCTTTAAACATTCTGATACTCGAATTTTGCATGTAGATAACAGACTTGTAGTTTTCAGATGGCCATCAGAACCTCCGAAGCTCGGAAACCAGATTCAATGCTGAGGGTGACGAATAAGTAAAACAGAAGGCCCGCCTGTTTTTAAATCAAGCTGTTAATTTACGGAGATACCCTCCTATAAATGTTTTTTTTTTTTTTTTTTGGTGCGGGTCTATAAATGTAATTATCGATATGACCCCAAGTCCCCAACGGCCTGCCCAGATTTGAAATTTTAAATCTTACTAGTACTTTAGAAGCAAAGCAGACCACTGGCAGGAAGAGCCGAAGAGGAGCCTACTAAATAGCGATGATATAATAATTTCATTGATGTCGTAATTGGGAGTTTTGGTTAGTAGACTTAGTTCCCTGTACTAATTTATATTTAGAGGTTTAAAAAAAAAATACATGAAATGTGCAGAACGAACAAAATAGAATTTAACGACTTGCAAAAAATTGTGTGCAGTAACTTTTAAATAATAATAAAATTATATGTGTTCCAATATAAATTTGTAAATATTAAGAAAGATTATTAAGCTAGTTATTTATAAAAAGTGTGTTGATTTCCTAAAGCATTCATTTTAAATTATTTTTATACTGGGAACTACATTATTAGAAAACCTCCTTAATATGTGTAGTTAATAAACAAAATTAAGGAACAAATTATAACTTTGAGACATAAAATGAATTGAAATCATACATTTATAATAAAAGGAATGACAACCACCAACTATTACATTAAGAGCTCAGAGGACTAGTTGATTTGTGTTGCTTGTTTTTACCTTTTTATACTACATTAAGATTTTATAGGGCCCGCGTTTGGATCCTTTTTTAAGCTCCAAATTGGAGCTTTTAAAAAAAAAACAACATTTTAGCTTTTTCTTTTGTGACTTTTGCTTTTTAAAAAAATATATCATCTAAACACATAAATTAATAAAATAAGCATTTTTTTAGCATTAAAAAAGTTTTTTTTTTAAATGAAAAAAGCCCATCCAAATAGTTGATTTGTGTTGCTTGTTTTTACCTTTTTATATTTCCTTTCCCTACACTCTGTTTTGCACTCCTTTGGTTTTAAGCTAATAGTTGTTCTAGTTTTTAAATCTAAATATCATTATCCCTTATTAGAAAATAAATGGCAGAATATAAACTAGGGTGAAGGTGCAATTTTACCAACAAACTATTTAGAAAAGAGATCGACACAATTAACTATTTAGGGTATCTTAAATACAAAGGAACAATTAAAAGAGAAAAAAACACAACAAATACGATTTATAGATAACGGACGTTTAGCTTGCTGACCTGGCTACACCCTCTCTCCCTCGTCCCTTCCACAAGCTCCAATGCACCTTCACCCTTAATCCTTTCAGTTTTTCCTTTGCCTTCTGATACGATGGTGTGGCTGCGACCAGGGAGTTATGCAGCTCGGGGCAACATGGAAAACCTAGAATCACTTGTATCATTGGAGATGGCATCTTCAAAGACATCACCTCCGACATCGAAGACGACCTCGGCATACCCATAATTCATTTCCGTACCACCAGTGCTTGCGGCTTCTGGTCTTATTTTTCTGTTCCTAAGCTCCTTCAAAGCAACGAAATAAACATTAGACTTGGTGGCTGAACAAGACGGAAAAGCTCGCACACCTAAAACCCTCGCTCCAAAGCTAGCTAAGACCAAAGTCATCAACAAGAAGAAGAAGAACAACGATGGCACGGTCCAAAGCAAGGGCAAACCACGATCGTGATTGACCAAAACGATGAAAGTGTCAAGGAGTATCACTAGCTTCAAAGATCGATCAATTGAGGTTCTTTCGGATCAGTTTCAATCGCAAAGGGCGTTCAACTTTCTTCTCTTGAGTTGGAGTCGCTAAATGGTACTCTTTTTAATCTTTGTGCGATTCGATTCTAATGAGCCATTGATTTGATTGCTCGATTTCGAGCCCGATTACGTGGTTTAACATTTTGAGTTAGAAATGCCTTATCTCAAGAGAGAGGGAGAAGGGCATCTTGTTGTTCTTTTCTTTATTTTTCAAAATAAAGAGTAATGTATAACAAATAGAAGGGATGGAACTAGAGACTAAAAACATAACTTGGAGTGGTATTGTCCCTAATTTGTTTGGTAACTGGTATTGTCCCTATTATTGAGGACTAAACCAAAGAACGAGTTAATGTTCATAGTTTAAGTCGACACTATTCAACGAATCTTGGTTGGCATAGTCAAGAAGTGGGAAAAACTAAACTAAACTAAACGATTCGGAGGCAACATGGACGAATTCTTCAACCACGTTAAGTTGAATGGTGCACTTAAGCTCGTGGATTTATGCGGCTCGGGGCAACCTCGGAAAACCTAGAATCACTTGTATCATTGGAGATGGCATCTTCGGAGACATCACCTCCGACATCGAGACGACCTTGGGATACCCATAATTCATTTCCGTACCACGCGCTTGCCGCTTCTCGGTCTTATTTTTCTGTTCCTAAGCTCCTTCAAAGCGACAAAATAAACATCGACTTGGTGGCCGAACAAGACGTAAAGGCTCGCCATTGGAGCTTGTGGAAGGGACGAGGAGAGAGGGTGTCAAATGACCCAGTCGGCAAGCTAAACGTCCGTTATCTATAAACGACGCCGTTGTGTGTTTTTTTTTTCTCTTTTAATTGTTCCTTTGTATTTAAGATACCCTAAATAGTTAATTGTGTCGATGCTCTTTCCAAAATAGTTTGTTGGTAAAATTGCACCTTCATTTTATAAACTACTACCTTCTCTTCTCTTTTTTGCTTGTTTTATCAATTGGCAAGAGAAATTAGAGGAAACAGAAAGAGGCACATCATGAGATCCAGTTTTAGTGCTCATCTTCCCTTATGAAAATTGAAATATGGAGCATCCAAAATTAATCCCAGGGTCCAAATTATTATTTTTTAAAAAAAATAAATAAAATCATTTTGACATCTACATCATCTAACAAAGACAATCTATTAACTGTTATTTTTTTTAAAAAAATGATTTTTTATTTAAAAATAATTAGTTGTAAAGTTTAAATCTAAATTGATAAAATTGTATTTGAATGGTGCAAATCTTATAGCAGTGATAGATAATGTGCTCATGAAACTAGTCCAGCAAATTGTGAGGGTATTGATTAAGGGTTGTTTGATTTTATGTAGGTTAAATCTAGGTTCTGCTTGTTTTTTAAAATTCATAGGTTGTACTTGAGATTATTTATGTTTTTTTCTTATTTTATTTAGATGGCCTAGTGGGCTTAAGATTCTTTTTGAATTCATGCAAAATTGACTTCATTTTAGTTTTTTTTTTTTTTTTCAAAAAAATGATAACCTAGGCATGGTCTAGAATTTCAGAGACTCCAAGAAAATGAGAAAGCAGCTATGTTTGATAGCGCGTTTTGCTGTCTCAAACGTACATCTTCATACTTATAGGACTGCCCGGGCTAACACGACAAAAATAAGACATTTTTTTCACCCCCAATAATCGCGGGGAGGTTGCCGTTCTTCTTTTTAACAATGATAATTATGATGTGATTTTGAAATTTTGAATATTGATCGCGGCCATTGCCTTTCCACTGCTCCTCGCTCAACAACCTTACAAGAAGTAATATACTTTTATCTTGTGGATTTAAATTTGAATTCCAAGTTCGACAAGATTTTGAAGGATGAAAAACTGATCTCTGTAGCTGAAACATGGTTTGGGAAGCTAATTAATTTGGATCCCAATAACAATGCTCTTGGTGATGCTTTCATAAAGGAGGGGGCTGAATCTCTTCGGCAAAAGGCGAAATCAATCGGTTATTAATAATTAATTAACATATGCAACTAATTAGCTAGATAGTTGAAAATAAAAGCAATTAAGCATATCAAAATGACTTTTGAGGTAGATGGCTTGGCCTTGGACGATGGCAAAAGCGGATGTGGTGGTCTCATTTGGGATCTTAATGGACACTGGTGTACTTGGGTTGCTGTTGCAAACTTACCAACGTTCCACCAACCATTGCTGAGCTGATTGGGATAATTCATGTTCTATACATATGCTGGTCTAAAAGAATTAGGAAAGTTGATACTACTATTGACTAGTAGAGTATATCGAAGCTATCAACCTACCCCCAAGAGGTTGTGATCAGTTCCATCCTTTTAGTGATGTTATTCAGGAAGCAAGGTTTCTTTTGAATAGGACTTGACAGGTTCTTGTTAGTTATATACCAAGGGAAAATAACTCCCTTGCTGATCAGTTGATAAACACGCCCATAAGTCTTATAGGAAATATATATATCCTTTATCACCCTCCACCTTTTTAATTTACAGATGGAAGGTGATGAAGGATTAATGTTTATTTTTGTTTTCTCTTCGTATCTCCTTTTGAGGTTATAAAATTCAGTTCATACTAAAAAGGATTAGTTTCAATGGATAAAATCTAGTCATCAAATATATATCACTAAACCTCTAAGCTCTTTAGCTATTGGTCCACGTAAACATCCCATATGGCGATTTCAGCAACAACTATTGGTCCACGAAAACATCCCAGTAATAAATGATTCTACACAATAGCTGGATTCCAATGACATAAAAGTCTTCTCGTATGTGGTTTCTCATTGGTCTACAAATTCCACTTCCCCAAACTGCAATTACTAGTCACTAATTCCTGCTCCCTCATCACTTTCCCAAAGATTCATCCACCCAATCTAGCAATTGGGAATTTAAATGAGTAACTGTCATTGGTTGTTGCAGTTGGATGTGAATAAATGACTCATAATAGTGGTCATTTTCATAGTAGCCTCCTTCTATCACTATTCCATTATATAAGCACATATAACCAATGTACAGATTCACGATTATCTTCCCACCTTTTATCTTCACACATACATAAGAATTACGGTACAATGGCTTTAAGGAATGTATCCTCTTTCATGCGAGCCGATGAGAGTAACAACAACCGGGTAATCGTTGCGAAGGTGTTCGAGAAGTTTTGAGGCATTCCTTACGCAAGTAGTCATCATCTAATATCGTTCAATGGGACTCTAGCCGACGCTGAGGTTGATCTACAACTCTGCTTTTTCATTTTTTTTTACCGAAAATAAGAAATTTTTAACACGTCTTCCTTAATCATCGAAATAAGGATAAATTTTTAAAACGTCTTTCCTAATCTTATTTAATGCGGTTCTAACGACGCTAACGTGTCCCATATGCAAGGAGCCCTCACCAGATCACTTACAATGCCATTCTAGCCGATGCTAAGGTTGAAATATTTTGTTCGTTTTCATTATATGTTTTTCATTGTGTACATTATTACTACGTTGTGTCTCGAGTATAACCTCACCTTCTTTTGACTTCATATGTAGGGTTATTATGTTTTGTCCGTCAGTCCGTTGCCATGATATGATTAAAAAGTTCTGTGGAGTGTGTTGTAGAGGAAGAAGGAGGGGTCCTTACGAATAAGGATTGAGATGGAAGAAAGTAAAAGGAAGAGATCTAGAAAGAGATTTGGTCAAAAAAAGGAAGAGAAAGAGAAGATTCTCGGGATATTTTGGATTTACTGTTCAATGGTTGGTCTGATATACATCCGGATTCCAAAATGCTATCAGAAGTTGTTAGGTTGATGGACCTATACTAAGAAGTGAAGTTGCATTGGTGTTGTCGGGAGGCGAACGAGATTGCATATAGCCTAGCAAGTGAAGCTCATTCAGCGATGCGGGTCTGCAAGTTTTTAATACTGTTCCACATTTTTTGGCGGATCACTTGAGTTATGATATATGCACGTTGTAGTTCTGGGTTTTTATTTCCAAAAAAAAAAAAAACAACAACAAGAGAAGGTGCTGAGATGGGTATTACCGTAGAGAGTAGAGAATGGAATAGAGATATGGGTTTTTTTTTTCCGTAGAGGGAGTTGAATGGAAAGAATATTCAGTGTAGACTGTAGACACACCTTGCCAGAATTGAAAGGAAATGTCAGTAGGAATCCATTGGTAAACATTACTTTTTCGCATATTTTAGGACTATTTTGTATTTAATCATTTTAGTTGATAGGCCTCTAATTAAATCTCACATTATTAGGATAGTTTTAATTTGATTTATTCTCCATTATTCTAGGAAGATTATTTTAATTGATGAGCCGCAAATAAGGATAGTTTTAATTTAATTTGATTTATTCTCTATGATTTTAGGAATATTGGGGGCTATATTTATTAAATTGAATATATTTTTTAAAATTGTAAAATTTATCTAATCTAATACCCTTAATTTACTTAACTTTTCATATCACAATTTTTGACATGCACCATTTTGAGTGTTTACTTCCAAAGAATCTCTCACACTCCATGCTTTCCCTCTATTCATTCTCTAGATTTTGATTTCAAATTCAAATCCTTTACATCTTTTATGGAATAATTTGTTTGATTTGTGCTTGATTTAAATGAAATGGAACTCTTAATAAATTGGAAAGATCAGTCATGATTTTATTATTTTATGGAATATTATTTAACAATGATTGGTCCATCTCAAATGATGTGTATCGATCTTGATTAGTAGTATTTTCAAATTTCAAATGTGGTATTAATGAGGTTTTGTTTCCCAAGGTACTCTACAGACTTTTAAGATCTCAATTTCAAATTTTTAATTTCCAAATATTACATATAAAGAGTTGCTGATTGGGAAGACAATCTTAAATTTAATATTTTTAATTTACTAATTACTACTTAATTTACTTACTTTTCATATCACAACTTCCAACATACATCATCATAAGCTTGACTTTCCAAAAAAATTTCACTCCTCACGCTTTCCCTCCATTTATTCTCCATATTTTTATCTCAAATTCAAAATCAAATTTCAAATTCAAATCCCTCACATTTTTTTAATAGAATATATATATATATATATATATATTGGCCTGGTATTACGAAAGTTTTTACGTTGCCTACAAAAATATATATAGAGATTGACCATGTTTTTTTGTAGAAACAAAGGTTAATAACAAAATGGGAATCTTAACAAACTAAGATACAAATTTAATGATAGAACTTAGAGAAGGGGGAAAATGTAACGACGTTGATGTTAAATTTTGATAGGGGTAACCCTTTTTACTACTGGGAATGAATTGAAGTGCAGCCTCACTTATTAAATAGGAAGTTTTATATGATAGACGGATAGTCTAATATTATTTACTTCATGTGTATGCTTCACGACGATGAACAACGATATTTAAAGTTTTAGAGTGGATGAATTAATAAATGGATGATGACATGAGAAGATATTTAAACTCTATTTAAATATATTACTTTTTAGATAATATTTGTATCAATCAAATATATACTACTAAGTCTTCTAGCCAATCAATTATTAGTTCATGTAATTAAACATCCCAAATGACGATTTTATCAATAACTAATGGTGATTATATGTACCATGATAAATGGAATGTCAATCTTTCTCAACTATAAATGATCCTCACTTCATAGTCATTTATTAAGAGTAATGAAGGTCAAACGTTTTTAATACACTATTGGTTAAAAAAAAACTCAATCAACATTTCATCATTTAAAATTTATATATTTCCAAAGTTGTTAGTGTATTCCCCACGCATTTCTCCTTTTTTTCCCAACAGTTTATATGCAGATAAAGGCCCTTATTGGCTGAACTATTAAAGCCACGTCTTTTTTAAAAAAGAACCTTTGAAGACATCTAGCCTTCTATTGCTGAAAGGCAAATGAGTACCACTTCTTTTCATATTCTACTATTAATTGCTTATGGAAATTTCCTGCGTTTTCAACATGTTCCCCATGCATATTCATTCAAATCTTTCGAGGAAAAAAAGCACACTTCTGACATGTGGTGTAGGAGCCAGCATTTTCTATTGATCATTAACGTAGACCCCATTTTATTCTTTAAGGATGAGGGAAACCCTAATTTCAGGCTTCATTTGCCATGTATCATGACAGTATTTTGTGCCCTCATATCTCGCTTAAGCATCATCTTATGAAAATCACTTCCAAAATTTCTAGACCATGCCTCCCTGGGATTTGACCACATTCACAGAAGTTAATGACAGCCACAACCTAGGGGTCATTTAAGCCAAGGTAATTGCTGATTTCTAGGATATCTAAATCAGGGAGCTACCACCCTATCACTTACATTGTTGTTTTTTCGTATGCAAATGTGATCATTCAAAACGAACATAGTTCTTGGGGTTACATTTATTCATTTGCAGTTGTTTATGTTTTGTATGTCTAACTTAGTCCTCCTATTTTGTGTGAAGGGTTACATGGTGCAAGCAGTCATGAGACGCTGAGATATGATCAGGAGGTTTTGTGGTGTCTTGGTTCCTGGATTCAAGTTCGTCTTCCGGAGGTTCTTGGTCGAGCTTGGTACGAACATTATCAATCCGGACATGAAGATTGTTGTGGAACCGTTTTCACAACTTCAACTGGTTGCAGACTTGATCAGGGCTCCTTTAATACTCTTCCAACCCTTTCTTAACATTGCTGCCACAACCTACTCAGAGATCTTGCCTCATTAATATTATAACCAATCTCATAAACTCGCTGATATAACTTCATACCTGTTAAAAGTGATACTCTAACTTTTATCAATATTGGTTGCAGGTGTTTTCGGGTTGGTTATAAGAGTTTTTGGCAGGAGTGATATTCGTGTCAATAGGGAGACCATTTACGAGTATAATTAAGAGATTATGGATGAATGGTGTACTTCTTAATCTTATAAGAAAAATTTTATTTTAATGATGCGACTATAATGTATACACATATTACTAACTTTCACCGTCTATGGAAATGGAAATCCATTTCACTGTACTGTCAGAGGAACTCCTTTTTGGGCTTGCATCAACTCCAGAAGGGTTATCCATAAAGATGATTTGGTCGTTTCACTTATATGGGTAAACATGGAGCGGATTCGTTGTGAGCAATTTGTTTTCTTAGCATATGTTGACAGTGAGCTTAATGCGGATGTATTAACACGTTCGTCATATGTGTTGCAGGTGGGAAGACTCTATTCATGAGCCACTGTGATCTTACTGAGGCCCTTTTTAACTATAGGCCCCGCGTTGTCGATGAATTTTGTGCCAAACTCTATCATCTCCGTATTGCTGAAATGGTTAGCACAGATGGGTCACCAGAAATTAAAGTGGAACAACTTCAAGCATGTTGAACGATTCTGAATGTCACTTCACTACCATGAACTCTTTTGGTCTTTGTTATGTCTATGTTTCTTATGAAGTCTCATGTTAGTCATCCGTTTTGGATTTGTACGTTCTTCTCATTTGAATGTCCTTGTCGAGTCATGTTCGAATGTTTCCATGAGTTTGTCGTAGTTATTTTGTATGTTTTGAAGTCTACTAACATGTCATTTTGAACTGGTATTTCTTCAAG
Source organism: Acacia acuminata (assembly GCA_019022655.1). NCBI lineage: Eukaryota > Viridiplantae > Streptophyta > Magnoliopsida > Fabales > Fabaceae > Acacia > Acacia acuminata. Next base: position 604,675 of record JAFJYI010000071.1, read on the forward strand.
TCAAGACGTTGGAAAACCATAATTATTAATGATTTTCTATAATTTCCTTTTCGTTTGTCTCGGGGATTTTGGTTTGCATTTATTGCATGATGACATTGAAACTTGTCAAATTTTGACGTCGCAACATTTTATAACATGTATTGGAATATTAATAATTTAGTAACTCTACAAAGTCATTTTAAAAGTGAATATTAAGGTGATGCAGGTTGTAAATAATACTAATGACGGTTTTATATCAGTGTTAGATTTGAAAAAAAATAGCCACCTTTTTTTTGCAAATTTGAGAAATTACCAAAACATTGAAACTCTTCAAGGAGTTGTCATCCAATTTTATTTACTAATGTAGAAAGCAAAATAACATATAATTAAAATGAATTTAATACCACAAGCATACCTATCCTCTTCATTTATTGCTTGGTTTACCACAAAACCGAACTTCTCTTAAACTGCTACTTTTGAAATATCTATTCAAGTAATAGCCAACTGGTTTTTACCCACTGTAAAAGTTTATCGGACTTAAGGATACTGCTTTCTTTTCTGACTACAATGGAGGTCACACAAAATACCACCACGAACCAACTTCAACCAGGTCACTCAAAAGGAATTTAAATAACAAGGATGTATCATCAAGTGTTTGCACCCACTGTAGGGTTAGTTTGAATTGTCAATGGACTATATGTTGGGATTCGAACAAGTAGCGGAAGAAATGTATCAAAATAAATTTCGAATCCCGGATCTATCAATGACGTTTAAATTAGAGTAGTCAGAATTGTACCTTTCTTTGGAACGCGTCGATCGATCACTAGAGCCAATCAACGAACCGGCTCCCTTTAAGATCCACATGAAACAGGACCCCAACACAGTAACGTGTTAGCGCCTCCAACGTCTTTTCTCAGTATCCTCTAGGGTTTTCTCTTGCGGCCAATCTAATATGACTTATTATCTTATGAGGTTTTTCAAACCCTAATGGGCCGTATTAAATATTCAAAATTAATCTTAATTAATTTTGAAATTTGAATTGGATTAAAATAGTATTAATTAAATCATGTCCAACAAATCTAATCTAATCCATTTATGTAATCCGAATTAAAAGCTAGCTGATTTAATTTGTCTTCATAAATTAAATTGAGATATGATATTTATCTTCAAAAATTAAATCCAAAATACGATATCTCAATTCAAATTAAATCAGATATGATATCTCTCTTCAAAAATTAAATCGAGATACGATATATCTATTAGTTTTAGTTATTTAATTTATCAAATAAACTAAATACATAACAAATACTACATAATAATATTATTATCTATATAAATAATATTATTATTATTTTCAAATTTATATTTTATATATATATATATATATATATCCATCCTTCCTAAGATTAAACATTGTATTCATTAAATCTTAAACATATCTTAGATTCAATGAATTTGGTCTCTTACTTATGAATTTTTTTTTTTTTTGGGCATTATTTTAACCATCTTAATCATAGTAAAATACATTGTTATTTTGTTATTAAAAGTTTAAATAACCTCTTAATAAAGTATGGGCATTTAAGCAATGCATTTAACGTGACACTGGTAGCGTTCAATCCAAACATTCTAGAGGCAACTACAATGAAGGAAAGGTAAGTCACACAGAGTTTATATGTTAGGGCACAATCCTATATTAAGACAAAAAATAACTGACAATGTAATAGGTTTTAAACTACGATTTTACACAAACTCGTCAAGATTCCTTGGGCGCCAGACTTTTTAGCCAAATCACTAATGCAGATTATCCTACTTACTCTAGCAAGTCACCCCTTTCTTTTTGAATGAGGATATCCGTAGCAGACATTGCTAAGATTGACAATGTTTATATTCCTACCCAAAACTTATATGTCATTTTCTCATTTCTTCAATAGCAGTTGTTTACATATAATCCCGTTGTGAGCATCCTTTGTTAACTATAAAACTTACAATCATAAAGACAAGAGTGTGACGTGATGACAAGGGTTAAAATACAAAAGGTTGAAACACTATATGGTTGGGTTTATGACGCTTGCACACGCGACAAGAAGCCTCGATTATCAATCAAACAACCCTAAGATACAACAAATGTAATAAAGATGTGCTTATGACTGTACCCAAGTTGGTGTATAATTTAGACTAATTTCACTTTAAGTAACTACAAAAATAATTAGCAAGCGCGTGTTAACATATTGTGTAATCAACTATAGGTATAAGCTACACTACAACGTTTATGATGTCTTTGGTAAATGCTCGGTCATCTTCTTTGACCGCTATGCTACCGAGTTGTTGGGAAAATCAGCCAAGATTAGATTAAAGAGGACATGCGAGATGGTACATATATATTTATTGTAAAAAACATGGTGCACTCCAAAGGTTCTTTCATGATCATCTCACGCAGAGGCGGAGCGTAAATTGCGATTAGGAGGGGCGAATTTTATAGAATAGAATCCAAGTGTTTATGAAATTACATTTTAACCCCACAAACATTTCAAAATTTCTATTTTAGTCCTTTCACTATAGAAATAATAGGGATTAAATCGAAAACATTAAAATTTTAGGAGGTGAAATATAATTTTACAAAAATCCGGGTCTTTATCTACAATTTTAGGGGGCGGGGCCACCCCTAGCACCCCCTGCCTCCGCCCCTGATCTCACGAGGGTATAACCTACATTTATACAGGAGGGAAGGCATTCTCCTTTCCCTGAAGAACTTGACAATCTTATTGGGACGGTTGTTGTAATCAAGCTGAAGATCGGGAGTCACAACATAAAACATAAATCAAGTAGCATCGTTGTCACACAGCGTTGTGCTAAAAACCATTTGGTGGAACAATTCACTTATTCGAAATGAGGTTGTCAGTTCACTGACATATATGAAACTCTTACAAATATACTATTCATTCATTATTTTACACACTAATAACAGAGTCTATTTTCATTGACAAGATTTGCAAGAGAATGTCATCGATCGAGGTACTCCTTTGTAAAGTAAATATTGGTTCACACATTTAGAATTATGACATGTAATATTCTTTTTTTTTTTTTAATTCAAGAGTCATCTGATTCAAGGGAAACAGTGAACAACGTGCCCCATGTTGATGGAAAGATTGATGATGACCCAAAACTTCCGCAGTTAATAACCCCTCCAGAATCTAGGATGTGCAGTGGATGAAGATTACCTCAAAAATAAGTCAATTCTTACCCCTACAACAGAAAATGTCGACATATTGAATGAGTACATTTGTTCTATGTTGCCAAGAGATGAGGTTGAGAACTTTAGTTCTAACTCTATAAGTCGTATAGATAAATGCTAATGGAAGCTTTGACGATTTGTATGACACAAAATATCTAAATGCAACTAAATGATCAGGGATACCTCATCATAATTAATTGGTATTGAAAGTTGGTGCAACAATTATGTCAATAAGGAATATTGATCAAGCAGTAGGGTTGTGCAACGATACAAGGCTACAAATTACACAACTTGGGAAGAACGTCATCAAGGCAAAAGCATTGAATGACATAAGCGTTGGTTAAGAGATTTTGATACACAAAAAGGATATGAACCCATATAAAGCTAAACTGACTTTCAATATAACAAGAAGACAATTCTCCATCATAATTTCATTTGCAATGACGATAAACAAAAGCCATGGACAATAATGTCCAATGTAGGTCTCTATCTACCGAGACCAGTCTTCTAACATGGGCAACTATATGTTGCACTATCAAGGGTTAAGATTTTCAATGCGTTGAAATTACTTATATTGAATGAGTTCAATAAATGTTATAGAACTACAATAAATGTAGTTTATAGAGAAGTTTTTCAAAACCTTTTATTACATTAATAACATGAAGGTTTTCTTTTGACTATTAGACTATATTAATTGTAACATGATTTTGATGTAATGAAATCATTTATTATTAACATTATAGTATATGTTGTTCGTTTTAAACCATTTACAAATTCAACATATCCGTGCAACGCACGGGTTGAAAGTCTTGTTTTCCTTAACAAAATTACTATTTGTCAGGGAATTTGACATATGCCACAGGGAGTTGGGTAAAAAGAAATTAAAGGAGCAAAGCTCGTGCTCATTGGCAGTCTTTTTTTCCCTCTGCCACACAAGAACTTGCCAATATCAACGTCATTTTGGGCTCTCAAAGAAGCATATCACAAACCAATAAACACAGAGAACCTGCAAGCCTACTAACAAGAGCGAGAGACAATTAAAGCTCAAACTCTAAAATGAGCCTCATTACCATGTAAAGAAACGACCCAAGAATCATTGCTAATTGGTAAAATATCCTCGGATTATTGCTCTGTCCACTTGCCATCATGCTCCCTGTACCTGCAGCTGATATGCAAAAAAACACACTAAGCAACATGCCATTCAAATCAAAGCACCCTGAAATCTAAGATTAATACCATGTCTGTTCACAGTTCACACAGCTACTCACCACATTCCAAAGTAGAATTGGTGGTACTTGAGCAGAGGCAGAGCAAATCTTCGGTATCAGTATCAAACCCACATGCGCCACCAGATTTCCTGCATCTTTCGCAGCTAGTATCCGGGACGCTAAAAGACAGCTTGATCCCATAAATCCAGTCCAAAGGGCCAACACCCCTCAGACCATCTGTGTTAAACAACGAAGTGTAATGTGTACAGTCCAATATGTTCATGCTCATGAATTTCACTGTGTTATAACTTGTAAAACAACAAGGTGGTGAGCTATTTGTCAACAAATGGAACACCCGAAACGCATTGCAGGACCCATAAAGCTCGTCGCAGGAGTGACCTGAGAAGTTGAAGCAGAGGTACTTATAATGGTTGAGAACAGGGGAGTCAATAGAGCAATTAAGGAGTGCGAAGACAGTGTCCTGTGATGGAGGAATTATGGCTGATTGAACATCAGTCATAACAAAGTCATGGTGAGGCTGAAGAATGGAGCAAGTAGACATGGCGGGGTCATAGATTACCATGGATTTCTTGTCGTAGTCAATGGACTGAACCTTGTAGGCACCTGAAGGCGTTTGAAAAAACAGGTCATTGGTGCAGTTAAACATGTGCCTAAACTGAGGTGCCCCACACCCATCGTCGAGGCCAAATGGGTAGTTTATGGGAACACTACCACAGAAACTCCTGCAGGGAGAGAGAGAAACAATGGGAATTGCTTGTAGTTGCAGGGTGATTAGGATAACAAAATGTTTGAAGATGGAGAGTGGTTTTAGGAGTTGAAGCTGCTGCATCTTTATGCTCTTAAGGTTACGGCAGAAAGCAAGCAGGCAGGCAACAGTAGGAGCTGAGGTAGAAGACGCGTGAATTTGTGTTCCCAATTTTATTTTATATTTTTACATGAAAAGGTACAGAAAGGTCCGTAATTTACTCGCTGGGTTTGAACGGCTTTTGAATATTGGATACAGCCATGTAGGCCAGTGCTTGCTGGAATCCACTTGTTGAAAAAATGATGAAAAGCTACTGAATAACGATGTCCTTTTGTCAACAGTCATCCAGAGTCCAGCCCGTTGTCGTTGGGATGCGTGGCGTTTTATAATGATAAAAATAAAACAGTAGGCCCAAAAGAAGGAAACTGAATATTCATTTATTTTTGAACCACGCTCATCAGTATTTACAATATCCCAATATATAGGCAGAAGGACTTATGGCTAATTACACATATGTCCCTAAACTATTAGTAATAACAAATATACTCCTATCTAATTCCTACACTTCCCCTCAAGTTGGGAACTCTATATTCACAAGTGCCCAACTTGCCAAGAATGTAAGTATGTTGTGGCCCTCCTAAGGCCTTTGTCAAAACATCTACTATTTGTTCTTCAGAATGTACGTGCTCAAAAGCAATCATGCCAGCTAACAATTTTTCTCTAACAAAGTGGCAATCTATATCAATGTGTTTTGTACGTTCATGAAAAACTAGGTTTGTTGCTATATGAATAGCCGATCGACTATCACAATGGACCTTTATTGGCTCAACATTTGGCACATGCAAGTGTGCAACTCTTTAAGCAACCCGATAATCCATGTCAACTCCGCTGTCACCATTCCCAATGCTCTATGCTATTTCACCGGTGAAGATATGGAAACGGTGCTTTGCTTCTTTGATTTCCAAAGATATTAAGCTTCCCCCATCTTCACGAAAGCCCGTCACCAAGCGTCGTGTATAAGACAAGCGCCATGATCTCGAATCACGTAAACACTCAACCTTCAAGGTGCTTTCTGACGAAATGTAGACTCCTTGACCTGGAGAGTCCTTTAAGTACTTGACCAATCGCAATGCAGCTTTCAAATGTGACTCTTTAGGCTCTTGCATGAATTGACTCAACGTCTACACAGTAAAAGAAATATCAGGTCTAGTCAACGTCAAGTATAGCAACTTACCAACAAGCCTTCTATACATCACAAAGATAATCCACAATGGGATCCTTCTCAATTGGCGCAAATGATCACTTGAGGTTAGGCTCCATGGGTGTCATCACAACCCTCGATTCATCTAGACCTATTTGATCAATCATTTCGTAGCATACTTTCTTTGATTAAGAAGTATGCCATGCTTGATCTCAAAACTTCCAAACCAAGAAAGTATTTCAAGGTACCCAAATCTTTGATTTTAAATTGGCTGTGAAAGAAAGCTTTTACCTCATTGATAGCTTTCAAACTACTCCCTGTAATCATTATTAAATCATCCACATAAGCAAGTACAAGTACCAACTCAGTACCACTTTGTTTTTGAAAAAGTGCATAGTCATGCTTACTTTGTTGAAAACCTCATTTAATCAAAGATTGAGTCAATTTTTCATTCCATTGTCTTGAAGCTTGCTTCAAGCCATATAACGATTTTCTAAGCTTACAAACCTGATTTCGGTCATTACCTCTAGTAAAACCTTGAGGTATAGTCATATAGACATCCTCATGTAAATCACCTTGCAAAAAGGCATTGTCCACATCCATTTGATGAATAGGCCATTTGTTTATAGCAGAAAGTTTCAAAACAGTCCAAATAGTCACTATTTTTACCACAGGAAAGAATGTTTCATAAAAATCTATTCCTTCCTTTTGATTATACCCTTTAGCAACCAATCTTGCCTTGAATTTATTGCCTTAAAGACCCATTTGCATCCTATAGGTTTCTTTCCCTTTGGTAAGTTAACTATGGTCCAGGTCTTATTGGCTTCTAAAGCGTTAATCTCATTATTCATTGCTTCTACCCATCTAGGATCATTTGATGCTTGTTCATAAGTTTTCGGTTCAATTTCTTTATCAATACCAAAAGAAAACATTTATATAAATCGAGACAAATCATCAAGAGCAACGAGAATTAAGCAAGGCATTATCATTTTGTAGGTCATTTTCAAGACCGAGTGAGTTAGATTCTTTGTTAGAAGGCAAATATTCACACTTATAGTCCTTAGTCCATGTAGGAGGCTGTCTATTTCGAATAGGCCAATCATTCAAAGGGGTAGATGGGACTGAGTCATTCGGAACAAGTGCTGAATTATTCGGAACATGTGCTGTATTATGCTGGACAGGTTCAAAAGAATCCATGTTATAACTAATAATGAAGGAATCTGCAATGTTTTTATTAGGGACTCCCCCTTGATTCATACTATGGACATCACAAAAGGGAAATTTATCCTCAAAAAATACAGCATGTCTAGTAATAATCAAGGACTTAGTTTTAATGCTATATAAGATATAACCCTTTTGAGTTGTTGGGTATCCAAGGAAAACACAAGGTTTGGCCCTTGGCTAAAACTTATCACTGCAATTCAAATTAGTAGCAAAAGCTAGACACCCAAACACCTTTAAGTGATTCACAACTGGAGATTTATTATATAATAAGTCATAAGGTGTAAGATAGTCAAGAACTTTAGAGGGAGTTCTATTAATCAAATATGCGGCAACTCTAATCCCTTCTCCCCAAAACTTAATAGGCAAATTAGATTGAAACATGATACTCCTAGCAACATTTAAGAGATGCCTATGTTTTCTTTCAACGACTCCATTTTGTTGAGGAGTAAAAGGACAAGAAGTTTGATGAATAATACCCTTTTGATCAAGATATTGTCTTACCTCATGATTTACAAACTCCTTACCATTATCGTTCTCAATGTCTTGATTGTGAAAAATGATTATCAACATAGGAAATAAATGTTTTCAGCAGTTTAGGAACCTCTGATTTATAATGCATCAAGAAAACCCATGTAGAACGAGAAAAATCATCTACTAATGTGAGGAAATATCTATATCCTTGGTGTGTGGGGTTTCTATAGGGTCCCCACACATCTGCATGGAGTAATTGAAAACAATAATGAGATTTGGAGGAGCTTGAGGGAAAAGACAATCGAGACTGTTTTCCTTGAATACAGATTTCACATTTATTATCATTGAAGGTACAATCACTAATTCTTAAAGGATTCAAATGTTTCAAAACATTCATAGGAGCATAACCAAGTCTATAGTGCCACAAATAATCTTTCCTAGTATCTACAGAACTATGTCTATTAGTAGTATTGACATATTCTGGTTTATTTTCCATTGTCAGAAGATACAGTCCTCTAGTCAGTTTACCAATCCCTTTGATCATCCCATTGGACATTTCCTATATCACACACATATTAGGGAAAAAGGAAGATACATACAAACTGTCTATAGCAAGTTTAGCTATTGAAATCAGATTATAACAAAATTCTTTAGCATACAAAACATTTTTCAAGTGTATAGAATTGTGATTTTAATCTCACCTATATGAGTTATACGAATACGCTCCCCACTGGGAACTTTTACCCACTTTGGTGCACCTAAATATGGTTTACATTTGTCTAAATATGTCAACCTACTAACAATATGACAGCTTGCACCAAAATCTAAAATCCATTCAGACTTGGGATTAAGAAGCAAACTTGGAGTGGCTGCTTGAACACTCACAACAGCTTCATTTGGGTTAGAATCTCATTTGAGCATCTCCAAAATTTGCTGGTACTGTATTGGAGTAAAGAAAGACCCACGAGCGTCTTGTTCTCCTCCCACCTTAGCAGTTGATTCGTTAATGGTGGGATTTGCTTGATCGTCTTGTTCCCTGTTGAATTGAGAGGGGCGAAAACTTGATGGGTAACCAACCAGCTGGTAGCATGTTTCCTTTTGATGACCCTTCTTTCCATAGTGGGTACATATTGCTTGGGAACGACCTTTACCTCGTCCCCTACCACTAGCACTACCACGACCACGACCACGACCTCCTCGTGTGGTATTGGAAATCATAATTGCGCCATCTGACTGAGTTCCTTGAACCCCATAAGAAATGGTTCGCTGAGTTTCTTCCTGAACAATCATTGAATAGGCTTGGTTGGAGGAAGGCAAAGGATTCATCAACAATATTTGGCTGCGAACTTGATGAAATTGCTCACTTAAACCCATGAGGAATTGGAACAACTGTTGCTCTTGAACAACTTTAGCATAATCCTTTGAAGAGTTATACTGACAATTAGGAATTGGCACTATGGAAGCATGCTCATCCCAAAGTTCCTTGAGCTTGGTGTAAGAGTCCCCTGTGTGAGTGAGTTAATTGACCGATATAGAGAAAATGTCTTAGCACCATCAACAACATTAAATCTTTCTCTTAAATCAGTCCACACAAGAGAAGCACTCGAGAAAAGACCAACCCACCTGGCAATATCCTTGTCCACGGAGTTAATAAGCCTTGACAACAACACTTTTGCATCTCGTCCCATCGACCCCCGTGGCTAGTTGTTGGCCTTCACGAGAACATGTCCCATCAACAAAACCGAGTTTGTTCTTGGCATGAAGAGCTAATTTCATAGCCCTACTCCAAACAGCATAATTTTGTGAACCAACAAGAACCTGAGATACCAATATGACAGCCAGAGTGTCACTGGGATGTAGGTAGAGCGGATGTTGGAAGTCAATACGCTCTGAACCCTCTTCTGCCATGACGAAGAGAAAACAAAGAAGACAACTAGATACAGCCAACAGATCACAGTCGATGAAATCGAGACAGAGTTATAGATGTATAGTGCACAATGAAGAATGACGATACCAACAACACGAGTGATAGAAATAGAGTGTATAATGCACAGCGTAGAATGATAAGAGAAAATCAGATCAAATAAACTGGGATCACAACCCACGACAATACCAAAAAAAAATGCAGATGGTTAAAACCTATCTTCGAGGATCGCGTTCAAGATTTACAATGCGCGCATTATAGCGCGAATGACGCTAAGAAGACTCCAAAGAAATCTGAAGCTTCTTGAAATCACTTTGGAATCATAGATGGTGCCACGGTTCGATAAATGGATGGTGAAAACTTAACCAACCAAATCGACGTGAGAGTGAAATACGTTCTCGAGAGTTGACGGCGAAACAGGCTTCAGCGACAATCGATGGTGTTCCTCAAGAAGCAATAATCTTGGACGGCGAAATAGACTTTAGTGACAATCCAATTATGTCCGGCGAGAATGGAAGATCACGACCTCGCACAGGCGAGAATCACAGCAGATCACAAATCGACTGCTCAGCCGGACAAGAGGAAAACACGGCTCAATGCTCAATCGGTAACGGGCGACGAGCGAATCTCCATGATTGGGTGTGCTGGTTCACGACGCAATCCGGAGAGAAGGAACAAGACGCTTTGAGATGAAAAAAGAACAACGTGGAGATAACCAAATCCGATCGGGTTCTGCATAACCATCGGGTCGGACTTCGATGGTGGGCTTTCTTTTATTGGAGCCTAGGATCTTGATAAAACAGTGGTAGGATCTTGAAAAACCTTGCTATGGTACCAGTGGCGGACCCACACTGGTGCCAGTGTGGGCAAGTGCAGACACAAACATTTTGATAATATCTATATATTTTGAAGGAATACTATGTCACTTTGCCAAGGTGGCCTACTTGGTTATACCTCTACAAAGTTGATGATCACGGCGACCTCCGTTCGATTCCTCCTGTGGCGCGTCTTGTCATAATTTTTTTAAAAACAAGTGAAACCTTTTAAAACACGCTGAACAAAACCTGCGCCCATGAGGTTTCGAACTCATGACATAAGGGTGCGCTGCACCTTAAAAGGAGGTACTCTACCAATTGAGCAACGCATTTCTTTGAGAGAAGGAGACACAAAAAACTATAAGAAGATATCTTTCATTTAGTTTAGTTACCCATAGTTTATTGATTACAAATACTATATTTTCATCCTTTGCATGTTAATTTATTTAGATCACTTGCTGATTACTTACTAAATTAACATAGAGTGCAAATTGTTTAGGTCCTTTGGAATTGGAAATCATAAATTCAGTTGCCTAGTGTCCCTGTATGAAAAAAGATACAATCTTATAGGTTTCAATAAAGGAAGCATTGAGATAAGCTAGCTTATAGGTTGCAACATATTTCAGGAGAATGCTTTTGTAATCGTTCTGATGTAAATGTTAATTGACTCTTTATTATTATTTTTCCATATTAAGTTGAAGTTTTCTTTTCTTTTATTGTATGTATTCTTTTGTTTTTTAATGCATTTAAAACTTTCCTTAAAAAAAAATTCGGCCCAATCCTACCACTAATTATGCGCCTACAAACTTAAAATCCTGGGTCCGCCGTTGTATGGTACCATGATAAAATAGTAGGCCCAAAAGAAGGAAACGAATATTCATTTATTATTGAACCACGCTCATCGTATTTACAATATCCCAATATATAGGCGAGAAGGACTTATGGCTAATTACACATATGTCCCTAAACTATTAGTAATAACAAATAAACTCCTATCTGATTCCTACATATAATTATACCTAAAGTGGTAATCGGCCGCCCTTCAGACTTGGAGTAAGAAAAACACATGTTTTTCAAAGCATGACCCGAGAGCACTAGGGCGTGACCGCCCTAAGTCCGAAAATTACTATTCCAAATTTTAACTATTTTTCCTCCACTTTTTTTTTTAAAAATATAATTAGTAAATTACAACACGAATCATCTAATAAATAAGCACAATCACTAATTCATAATCAAAAGCAAATTATGTTCATAAATAACTCACATAAAACATAAAAAGTATATCACTAAGCCATATTAGTACGATGACTATTATTGTCGTCATCTTTGTTACTATCATCAATTTTAACGACATTTGATTATTCTTCACTTTGAGTAGTAGCCTTTGGCTCATGAGTAAGAATATCATGAAATTCTTCTCCAGTATCATGAACACATCCATAATATTTATTTGCAACAAATAATAAATCAAATTATAAAATTAGAGTATAGTTATTATGTATTTGTAGTTAAATGGATAAATAACTCTATAACAAATACAAAATATGTATAAATTAATAAATTTAAAAAAGAAAAAAAGAAAAAGCTACGTAAAAAGGGCCGCAGGCCGGCCCGAGGCTCTCGCAGCCGGCCCTGTTTAAGCCCGAGGCTCATCGTGGCCGCCCTCCGAACTAATTTCAAATATCTCATCCATTTTTTAAGCCCGGCTCTTAAAGGGTCGGGCTTAAACAAAGCCAAATTGCCCAAATGGACGGCCCATTTTCGGCTTCTAATCATACCTACAACATCTTCAATTTCGATGCATTCTTCACTGCAAAGGCTCAACCACCCTTGTTCCTGCAAGTTGTTGCAGTGTGTATCTGAAACTCAGCTTTATCCACCAACTCATTTACCCATACCCAAAAAGATGCTATCTATTTTTTTCCCTCATAAACATAGCAATTTACCATGTTTGTCACTGGAAATATACATACTTCAATTAAATTTGGTTTCAACATGTTCTCATTAAGTTTAAGTTTCTGAAATTCAGACCGGCTATTAAAATGGCAAGATACTAGATTAAAGATCAGTAAGTTAGATCGAGTGAAACCGGAGCTAACACGAAATTAAACCAATGAAAAATTGAAGATCTCAAGTAATTAATATAATTTTTTTTAAAGTACAAAACCAGATTGATGACAACACCATATCGTTTGGCCTAGGTTTCCCATCTTCCTTACAATGGGCTGTTTTGGAGTAGCTTATTTTTTTCGTTGGTGTGTAAAAATTTGGTGGCTTTTAAGCCACCAACCCGATGAGAAAAAAAGCCGTTTGGATTATCCATTCGTTGCTTAACTTTAAGTCAAAAAAAGCTCAAAAAGCGAGTTAAGGAAAAAGCTCGAATCCAGACTTTTTCCATAACGCTCTCGATTTTTTGACGTGGGCCCCGCCACTTCTACCACCATCAATCCAAACACAAATCATTATCTATAACCCGATTTTTTTCCTACCGAACTTTTTTAGAGTCAGATAGCTTTTAAGCCACCGCTTCTACCGCCAACCCAAATAGGCTCAATAGTCCACATTACCAAAAGTTCCTAATTCATTACCAACATTTCTGAGTAGTAAATCTCCAACTGTTAAAAAATAATGGCAAATAGATCGATCGCTTGTATATTTTCTCAAAATTGAATCAGCATACTCTTATCAGGACCCACAACATAAAGAACGCGAGAAGGGATGTGGCCATCACTGGAGTACGGAACCGGTTTTGGTGCCTACCATGTGTGCTGGCGTATCTGAAGTCGTCCGGATGCGATCGGGCGGCCTAGATTTTATTTTTTTAACTTTGTTTTTTGAATAAAAAATCGTTTTTTGAAAAAATGCTAATTGGGAGATTATGTTTATTTTAGATTTTGTACCTATTAAAATAATTTTTTTTAAAAAGAATGTAAAGTAAAAGAAATAAGATCTGAACCGTCCAGATTTGATCTGGACGGTCCAAGGGAGAGGAGCTCCCCCTACCCATCCTTTGGATAGGTAGGGAATCCCATTCCATTGGAGTACGTCTCACCTGGGTCCACCATGTTGAGCTGCTGGGAAAAACATCAAAATATTTTTTTTTAAATAAAAAAAAGTACCAGATTGGAGCAGTTGGGGAAAGAATTACCTATCTAATGCAATCAAACAAGTTGTTTGACCGACGCTACTAGTAACGTCATGAGTGGGACGCCGTTGACCGGTGGTATCACAAGCGACGCGGTCAGAATCTTGACCCAAGGTCGGGATTCCCGACATGTAAGGGAGACTAACGGGTGGGGGGGTGGGGGTGTCATGGAGTTGTACATCGACGCTTGAGTAGTGGCGTGAGTCAACTGGTGCCACTAGTGGCACTAGTGGCGTCGATTGGACCGACGCCACCGGGTCGATGGCGTCAGTTCATTGACGTGCACATTTGACTGCATTAGATGGATAATTCTTTTTCTAATCGCTCCAATCCGATACATTTTTTTTTAAAAAATTCTTATTATGGTGTTTTCCCCTGAGCTGCTTAATGGTCTCAAGCGCTTGGGATCCAAAGGCGGAGCCAGGATTTGAAAATAGAGGAGGCGAAAATTACAGAATAGAACCCAAGAGAGTTAGTATTTGAAATTAGGGGTAAAAATTACAGAATTGGACCCAAAATGTTAGGAAATTATGCTTCAGCCTCATAAATATTTCAATATTTTCAATTTAGTCCCTCTATAACACTTTTTAATACTTAATAGGGACTAAATTAAAAATTTTAAAAATTTTATATGGCTGAATCACAATTTTATATACTTTTAGGTCAAATTCTATAATTTTAGGGGGCCACCCTAGCCCCTCATTCCGCCCCTGTTAGGATCTGCCATGATTGGATAGTTCACCCTGGTACCTCGATGCACGTGACAAAAGGGAACAAGCTTAGATCCTCAAAAGCCATAATTTACCCCAAAATTTTTGCCAAATATTTGTTGACTCCCGATGATATGTATGCATATGGCTGAAAAGTGAAAGCTCACTGGAGGCTTCAATATGTCTTTGATCCACCCTGAGTGGTATTGCAGGTCATCACACGACTGACCAAATAGCTTTACTCCTCGCCGATAAAATTCCTGAGAATACTGATCCACCTTACCTAGCTCTGTAGTGCAGACCGGGTGAAGTCACCTAATGAACAAAATCATGAACAGAGGAGAACAAAAAATGGGATATCTGAAAACATGCATGAAAGAGGATAGAAAACTGAAATGACACAGATAAAGGTTGGAACAAAGATCCAGTGACCCATCAATTGAAGCCCATATCAAGTTGGGTGAGACAAGACGATGGTCCAGTGATCGGCGCAGAACCGGCGGAGCTTGAGGCGGTCTCAACTTCATGGACGAGAATTGTGTTACTGATGGTAAGGCCTGACATTTCCGACGTGACAGAACTGGACAGATTAGAGAAGCTTTGAATACATGATGAGTGGACGACCAAGGTACGTTCCAGGTTCCCAGCTCTCTTGCGTTATACTCTGCCACCGAGATGATGGATAAAGAACAACAAATTCCTTCAATGAGGAGAACGTGGCATGCCCCCTGGCATGGCTAGTTGTTTGCGTGGCATTAGATCATAACATTTTATTTAATTCTATTTGAGTAACTAAACGAATACCGTTATCAACTCGGCGATGTAGCTCAAACGGTAGAGCGCTCATGCGAGCGGTACGGGGTTCGATACCCCGCATCTCCAAAAGATTTTGTCAACATTAATTTTACTTTTTTAAAAGTATGTTGGTGATTAATATCCTCCCGAAAGGTGTCCAAACTGCCGAAAGGCTTCGTCGTATAAATGTCTCCCGCGGGTTATTAATTTTCCCGCCAACTGCCTATGAAGAAGACTAATAAGGGTTTTCCCAGCAATAGTTCCAGTGACAAATCCGAAAGCATGGACGAGGTTGCGCAGATCGCTCAGCTGCTTAAGCAGACACTCAGCTCAGATGACAACGCCATTCGTGTCGCCACCGATTCGCTCGATTGTCTCTCTGTTAACCCAAACTTTCCTTTCTATCTGCTCTCCATTGCCACAGGTTCTTTTTTCCCATTTCCGAGTTCTGAACTCTTGTTAAAAGAAATTCAAAGTTCTGAACTGTTAAATTCGTAATTAATTTTGTTGCTCATTCAGACAATATGTCCCTTAGGTTCCATGTTTTAAAGAACTTTCGGTCTATAGTCACTGCTTTGAGCTACTGACCTTGACCAATGACCGCAGGATGCAATGTTAATATCTATTTAGAAGGATCCCTTAATGTGATTTTTCTATTAGAGCCTATGTATTACCAACTCGGTCGTTCCTCGTCTTAATCTGAATTGGTTTTTGTCCATATTTATAGGAGGGGAAAGTCAAGGTCTGAATATTTCTGCTGCTACGTACCTAAAGAACTTCACTCGGCGGAACATTGAGAGTGGCCGTGCATCTTCCAAGGTGAGCAAGGAGTTTAAGGATCGGCTGATTCAAGCTTTGCTTCAAGTTGAGTCCCCTATTCTCAAAATTTTAGTTGAAGTGGTATGTATACTTGATTTATATTGATCCCTTGTGTTTTCTTGTTGCATCTTTTTATTAAGATTGCTTATATATCTGAGCTTTAATTCGGTGGCAGTTCCGGGTGATCGCTGTTGCTGAGTTTGTTAAGGAGAATTTGTGGCCAGATCTTGTACCTAATCTGCGTTCTGCTATTCAAAATAGTAATCTTGTTAACAGTTTTAACTCTAAGTGGAACACCATCAATGCCCTAATCATTCTTCGTGCACTCCTTAGACCCTTCCAGGTACTCGATATATTTGCTTGTATGATTTTGGATCTTTTTTTTCTTCCCCCATTTTATTATTATAACATTTCATCTATTAAAATAAAGTTGTTTACGAAGAAAATTATCCTTCCTTGTGTAAAACCTAATTTTATGATCTTAAATATTTGAAGTTGAGTTTCTTCCAATTATATGATTTGAAATGGTATTTTGCTTTTAATTTATTTCAGTTCATGAAAAATTCCTTTGCAGTTTTAATTCACATCATGTAGTTCCATCTCATTAGTTGTCTGTGCTCTGATGGTAGTCTGTTTCTTTATGAGCAGTCAACCTTTCTAGACTTAATTTGAAAGCTTTTATGTTTTCAAGACCTGTGCAAAAAAATTGAAAAGTGTGAAATTGTGACAATAATTATATATGATATTCTTTTCATCTTTTGGCCAAAATTAAAATTCTAATATTTCAATTCACAGTACTTTCTGAATCCTAAAGTTGCCAAGGAGCCAGTTCCACCTCAGCTGGAACTTATAGCCGCCGAAATTCTTGTGCCTTTGCTTGAATTATTCCATCAATTTGTTAAAAAGGTATGCAGTGTTTCCTCTTTGCTCTGCTTTCATACCTTATGAGCTGTGCGTCTCTGATTTTATGATGCATGGATCAGGCTTTAGCAACCCACGACAAAGCAGATATAGAAACAGAGAAAATCCTTCTCAATGTCTGCAAATGCCTACATTTTGCTGTAAGTAATGATTTGGTATCTGTATATGGGATGAACAAGAATCTATAAATCAATTAGTGTCTGCATGCATTTTGTTAATATTCAATCACAGTGGACCCACATCCTACAAATTTTTTAATATTATAATGATATGCTGCATTGGCCTTCTGCCTTCTGCCGTACCTGCAATAATGGTATTTTGGAATAATCTATTTATGATAAGTCCTCTTTCCTGGATGTTACAGTAGGTTCTTGACACAACTAGTTTTTGGTCCTCACTAGTCCCATTTGAATTCTTCACTGATAGTCGTTATGACACCAGACAACATATGCTTCCATTTCTTGTATAGGCGAGTAGATTCATAAGCTGAGAGCAAATTCATTGTTTACCAATGAACATCAACTGTAGCTTCAGTCTTTCTGATATATTTTACCCAGTTTATGTAATTGTTTTGAGTTGCTGATGGGCCATTCGTTTTCCCTGTGCAACAGATTATTATTATCTCTTGTGATTCAGTTTTTCTGTTGTTTCAGTTTCAGGGTATTTGAATTTTGAACCTTGCTGTAGCTCATGTTCTTTCTTTTCTTTTGTTATTTTTTGGGGTTCATCCTCTATATATATATTTTAAAAACATTCTCTTGACTTCCTTTCCTCACTTCTATTGTAAATCATTTTAAACTCTTGTAGATAAGGTCGTATATGCCTTCTACTTTAGTCCCTCTACTGCCTTCACTCACTCGTGACCTGATTAGCGTTTTGGGTTCTCTGAGATTTGATTGTGTGGTTGCTTTAGAAGATGCATACTTGTCAAGACAGAAGACAGGAAAAAGAAGTCTACTTATTTTCTCTTCCCTTATCACCCGTCACCGGAAGCATTCTGATAAGTAATATAGTGCTTATCGAATTTGGTTTATTGAATGTAATTATTTTTGCTGACATACATTGAATTAGAAATATATTCTTCCATTTTCAGGTTGATGCCAGAAATCATCAACTGTGCTCTAAACATTGTCAAGTTTAGCAAGAATATCAGTGTAAGATAAGTTCTTTAATTCCTCCTCTTATTATTGTGGCAGCATTTACCTCGATACCTTGAACAATGGCAATGCTTATCTGTTTCCAGTTCTTTGGCTGCCTGTGTTCTGATATTATCACTCATGAAAAAACTTACTTGATATAATTCCAACTGATGATCGTTTGATATGTCAACCACCAGTCTCCTGCTATATCTTGATGTTACTGCTTTGTGTGCTTTGACAATTTTTCTGTATGATTCTGGACTTGGGTTTTCCTTACTTTAATTATTATGTTTCCTGCATTTTTGGGATGGCTAATTTATGCATTTTCATTTCCTTTGCAGAAACTTCATTTCATGTCAGAGAGGATATTGTCCTTAGGATTTGATGTAATTTCACATGTACTGGAGACTGGGCCTGTAAGTTTCATCATAGTGGGTTTTATATTTGCAGGTTCTAATTGAAGATAAATTATAGTTATTTAAAAAAATAATTTCAATTGTTAGGACTGCCCTTTGGATGGTCTATATCTTCACTGAAATATTTAACTTTTATATGTTTCATTTACAGGGATGGCGGCTAGTTTCACCACATTTTATGTCTCTGTTGGACTCTGCAATCTTCCCAACATTGGTGATGAATGAGAAGGTTAGAAATCTTTTTTCTTTTTGGGTGAAGAAAGGTTAGAAGGCTTTAAATGAAAGGCAAAGTTGAGATTACTTTTTACTAGCCAGAAATATCGTGTTGCTTAATTAGAGTTTATGATGAAATTGTTTTGGATAGGATGTCTCCGAGTGGGAAGAAGATGCAGATGAGTATCTTCGAAAGAACCACCCATCAGAAATTGTATGAAAAGTAATGATCTTTTTGTCACCTTTTTACATTTTTCCTAGTTATTTCTGAACTTTTTCTTTAATTCAGGATGAAATTTCTGGATGGAGAGAGGATTTATTCACTGCCAGAAAAAGTGCTACGAACTTGCTTGGGGTTATTTCAATGTCAAAGGTCACCACTTGATGAAAGTTCATTGGACTATGCCATTTTGTTATTACTATAGCTCATATTGTCATTAATTTTTACAGGGGCCTCCGTTAGCAACTTCCAGCCAGAGTTTATCAGCTTCAACAAAACGTAAAAAAGGTGAAAAGAACAAGAGTAACAATCATCTCCGCACCATGGGGGAATTATTGGTGCTTCCATTTTTGTCTAAATTTCCCATTCCTTCCAATTCCAATTGGTCTCAAGACAGCATCCTGAATGAGTGAGTTTCTGTAAATGGTTCATGTGTGTGTGTATTAGATGATTGATTTTGCTTTTTGTTTTTGTTTAATATACTTTCAATGGCTCAAGTATTCTTTTTATCAAATCTTATTATTGCTGTGACATGAACCATGGCAGTTACTTTGGCGTTCTGATGGCATATGGTGGCTTACAAGATGTAAGGACATCTTACCATTTTTTCATCTATTGGACAGTTTCTGGATTTGGATTCACAATAGCATATTGAATTTCTCCCTTTGCTTATACAGTTTCTGAGGGAGCAAGAACCTCATTACATAATAGGTCTGGTTCAAATGCGGATTCTACCATTGTATATTTCTGACGTGAGCCTGCCATATTTGGTTGCTAGTGCAAACTGGGTACTTGGAGAACTAGGTTCCTGTCTACCAGAAGTAAGAATTTCTTAATCATACTATAATAAGCTTTTACAAATATATTGTAGATGTATTGAAAAATGTTGAAATAAATCAGTATAAATATATTATAATTAATTAGTATCGCATATAATTGATTATAGGAATTATGAGTGGGAATCAAAATAATGAGTCATTATTTTATGTATAAATACCCTATTGAGCATATGAATAAACACATTGATTTTGAGAGTATAGCGATTTTACAAAAAAAAAAAAAAAAAACAAGTATATTTTAGCTTTATGCTTTCTTGTGACTGTTATGTGATAATAATTTTCAATAAATTTTGGATAATCCCTAATTAATTTCTTATTTCAGGAGATGAGTGCTGATGTTTATTCTCAATTACTCAAGGCATTGGTCATGCCAGATAAGCAGGATCTATCTTGCTATCCTGTGCGGGTTTCTGCTGCTGGGGCAATTATTACACTCATTGATGTGATTTTCTAGATCCCCGTTTCATTGTGGGCTATGAGCGTGTAATATCGTTCTTATTTGTCACACAACTATCTCTTCTTTTCAGAATGACTACATGCCACCTGATTGGCTGCCTCTTCTCCAAGTAGTAATTGGAAATATGGGAAGTGATGATAGTGAGAGCTCCATCTTATATCAGCTTATTGGTTCTGTGATTGAAGCTGGAGATGAGAAAATTGCAATTCATATCGCATTTCTTGTCTCATCTCTAGTTGGTATAGTCTCAAAATGCATAATCCCCAATCTGGAGCCTTGGCCTCAGGTGTTTACTTGTCATTATTTCTTTGTTGTTGGTTGATAATAACTTCTACTTGTGATAAGGGAGATGTAGAAGAAATGGAGAAACGGAGAAGGTGGAGTTGCAGAACTGCTGCTAACTCATCTACTATTCATTCATCATAACAATTCACTAAACATCTCCTTCTGTTAGCCTAGCCTCATCTATATATAGGATAGAGACTGACTCTCAAGGCAACGGTCAAATACAAGTCATGACAGAATATCTACTACTCCTAACTGACCCTATGGCTAACTACCCATTAACAGCTAACTAATTATCCCTTCCCTAACTAACCCAACGGAAATAACAGCAGCAATAGTAACGGTAATACTAACTCTAATATTTCTATTTTCTACACCTTACATATCAATTTGTTATTTCTCAAGTAATTACTATATCAATTAATTGAAAGCATATTAATATAAAATATTCAAATCTATGTGTACTCTGAATATCTCTCAACAACAGGTGGTAGTACGTGCATTTGCAACACTGGCAGTGATGGCTCGGACTTGGGAAAGCTTTGAGCCTGAAGAGTTAAAACCAGATTCCAACATGTCTCCTGAAAAATGGGCTTCTGGTCAGGCTGCCATTTGTGGAGCCTTTGCTAAACTCTTGCAGCAGGCTTGGCTTGCACCTCTATGCACAGTGGTTAGTTTAGGTTCCTTCCAAAATTGGATTTGGCTTTTATTTTTCTAGGTTAATGCTCCAAACCTGAGATGACTGTTGATATCACTTAAAGTTGCCAGGACTTCCTCAAATATTTTCATGCATGTCTTGCAAGGTTCATTTGTGCTTTGCCAGATCACTATCTCAAATGTAGAGTTTTTATATTTTTTTATGATATGTTTTGAATTGATAATTGTTTGAGGTCCGCTTTATTGATGCTGTCATCGTTAATATGTTTCTGATGGATGATCTTTTAATAGACAGAGCATCTTAGCCAGCTGGTTTTTCTGTTGTCATATTTTTAGTGTTGACTTTTGTCTTAATAGTTTGATGGAAAGGTGAAGCATCAATATCCAGGTATAATTGGTTTGGCAAAAACATTGTGGCAATAATTTGGGGGAACCCTAGACGAACTCTTTAATGTGTCAGCATAATGTATGAGGGTTGTTGTGCTATGGCCAGGCCCAAAATGTCTCCATGTATTTATATTAGAGCAGATGAACTTTAGTTCAGTTCACTGACTTTACATTGAGCTCATGCACACTATATCAGACTGAGTAAGATTGATCGAGTTTCTCTAAGTCAGTGTATTCACATTATGTAGCTAAAATGTTAAACTTTCAGGATATTGGTAACTTTTCTTCAGCTGTTTTTTAAGGTTGTGCTATTCTGAATGAAAATTTGACATCATTTATTGTCGATTACTGTATATTATCATGAACCATGCATTTTGACATTAACTAAGGTATGGAAGGATGAATATCTTATTTTTCCCCCCTTTTCCTTCATGTACCAATATTTCAACTCTTCATATGATCCTTATTAATCTTTATCTTTTTTGGCTGTTGTATTAAATTTATTTATGCTAATTAATCTATTGTTGTCAGGATCTTTCCTTAATCATATCTTATTTTAACATTCTTTATCTTTACATAAAAAAATGTCTTATCATGTTTGAAACTAAAAAGGATCAGCAAGTGGCAGCGTTCTACCCCTTCATCATGCATAGAAGACTTGTCAACATTGCTCCGATTCATTATGCTATCTATTACTGGAGATCATATGATGCAAGAACTTAAAGTATTGGAGTTGCTGTCAGTTTGGGCTGATTTGGTTGCAGAATGGCATGCTTGGGAAGAATCAGAGGATTTATCAATTTTTGATTGCATCAAGGAAGTTATAAATCTAGATCGGAAGTATGGGCTGAAAAACTTTCTTGTGAAACAGATGCCACCCCCTCCAGCTCCTCCTGTACCTGAACGTTCAGTTATAGAGAGCATTTCTACTTTCATTAGTGAGGCTATTTTGCAATATCCTTCTGCAACATGGAGAGCTTGCTCTTGTGTCCACTTATTATTATATTGTCCAACCTACACACTTGAAACTGAGGATATAAAGCAGTCATTGGCTGTTATTTTTAGTCAGGCAGCCTTCACTCGCTTTAGGGAAGTTCAAAGCAAGCCTTGCTCACTGTGGAAACCTTTATTGCTTGCAATTTCCTCATGCTACTTGTGTTATCCTGATACTGTGGAGGGTATTCTGGAGAAGGGTGAAGAAGGAGGCGTTGCAATCTGGGCATCTGCTTTGTGTCATGTATCCAATAGCTCTTTTGAGGCTGGTCTGACTGCTGAATCTGATATGAAGTTAATTGGTAAATAATTTGCTTTCAAACCTTATTTTGATCAATTTGTTTGCTTTAACAAAGCGGTATCATAAATGTCCTACGACTCCATTGTATTGCTTCTGTTTGTAGTTTTTGCTTCTCATCCTGCCTAAATCATTCTATATGAAAGTTTAGTTGGGAGCCAAAAAAATATAACTTGTTGGATAAGATATACTTGAAACAGAAGGCAATGCAAGGCAATAACAGAACGGAGTAACAAAAACCTTAGAAGACTTGTAAATGTTAAAGAATTGTTCCATCTCTTTGCTGATCTTTTATTGTAAATCCACCTAAAATATCATGCACAGAACACCATCGAGAAGCCATGCATCCAATGCTATCTCATAACTTATTTAAAGGCAAAGATGTGACCTCAAAGGTATTTAATAGTAATTAATCCTACTGTGAACTCACATAATCGAATAGTCTAATCTATTTGCCTCTGACTGTGATTTTTCTTTTGGGAATTCTGAGATGAGGTTGCTGCTGAATTTTGTTTGACCTTTATTTATGTTTTTGGTGAATGTTAGTGATGACGCTGGCCAAGTTGATTGAGCAACTTTTGAGACAAGGGAAGTCAAGCGCTGTTTCTTTGCAGGACTGCTTTATTTCACTGTTGGATCTATCTGTGCGATTGAAAGAAGTGCAGGAAAGGAAAAAGGAGAGGAAGAAGAAGCTGAAGAATCTGAAAATGATGAGGATGATGAGGGCAGTGATAGTGATTTTGAAGATGATGATGAGGTTTGCTTTTCTTTTCATCATTTTCATCTCATCTTTTAGAAGTATTGTGCACAGCATATCAGCATATTCTGAGGTTGGGGCCTCCTACTGTTTTTTCCCGTGTATGTTTGTGTGGTCAACTAGGGCCTTTACTTAGAAGTATAAATTCTGGTGAAACTTGAAAGCGTCACCTAGATCCTTGCATTAATGTAAAAATGTTGCGAATTGGGGTAGGCATAAGAAATGAAATTAGGAAAGCAATGAACAAGGTGTGGTCTCAAGCTTTTGAGGAGTTCTAATAATATTTAGGGACAAAGAATGGTGAATAAGGAAATGAAACCAGGAGATTTGGGCCAGTAAGAAGTTTTGAAGAAGGAAAAGTTTTTATTAGAAATGAAGATATAGATGGGAGTGCTACTTTTATAAGCTTTTCAATGATGGATTGGGTCATGTGCAGTGTTTGCTTTTGTTTTCTTATTTTTCTTTCTTGCTTGATTTAGGACTCTGAGGCTGAGGAATATGAAGAAACAGAAGAAGAATTTCTCAATAGGTATGCTAAAACTGCTGAGGCACTTGAAAATAGTTCAATCATTGAAGAGGGAGATGTGGAAGATCAAGAACCGGAGACAGAATTAGGTAAGGCTTAAATATGCACAGAAATATGTTTTTATTTGGTTTTAGCATAATCGTAATGAACTTGAATTGATTTGTTTGAATCAAAATATTCTGTCAAAAATAATTAACAAATATGATGTATGCTTAACAGTTGCTTTCGGAAAGTGATTAAGTTGACAAAATGGCTTGTTATGTAGTAGTGATGTATGGGATTTTATGTTCATGATTTTAGATGAAAAATATGTTTTAAACCATCTGGCGCTGTGTTGGTGGACATACAGGTCGCTTGATAGACATTGACGAGCAAAAAGTTGTGTTGTCCTTGATTGACAAATATCATCATGTGCTCATAAACGGACAAGTTCGACCCTCGAATCTCGTGGTTAAGTTTGTGAATGCTTTTCCTCAGCATGGTTCGTATTTCCAGCAATCCAGATAAGTATGTTGTGATTTCAAATCTTCAATGGTGCGCGTTCATCATAAGTTCCGTATGGAAAACCGCTATTTCAAAATGTGTGCAAATCCAAAGAAAACATTTTTATTTTTTCAGAATTAAATTACAATCGGTTTCAGGCATTTTCATTTATTTGTATGATCTTAATATTTTGGGTTCCGATGTTATTTATTGTTGATAGGGTTGAGACATCAATTTATGAGAAGTGTAAATATATGTATTTTAGAACACCCCCCCCCCCCCTTCAACTCTGCCTTTTTTTGATTATCTTTCAGGGCTTGTTTTATTTTGTTCCCATTTTTCATTTGTAATAACTATTTTGATAACTAATTTTTAATAAAACAAAAGTAAAAAAACTAAATTAATGGGTTAAATGGCCCATTTTTCACAATAAATCCTAAAAAGAAAAGAACCAAATCTCCTGAATTACTTGTAGCAAAATAAATTACTAAATGGATTAAATGACCTAATCCACTGGGTTAAATCTATTTTTTTTTACATCCACTAATTAGAATAGATGTGTGAAAAGTGCATAAAAAAAGAATAGATGTGAAAATATGCCAATTGAATGTCGACATTCAGAAAAAATTCATAAACCGGGTCTTCTGGTTGGCAAAATTTCGAAGGTGTTTAGATAAAATCTATATGGAATAAAATGTCTTATTCCTTCCGATCTTAAATATAAGATTTTTTTAAAGATATTAAGGAAGTTAATTAAATAACTTTGAGTACATTTATTTTTTTTTTTCTCTAAACTAATTAGTTTGACTAATAAACTGATATATAATTTAAGGATATATGATATGATTAAATAATTTATTTAACTTGTTTAATCTCTTTAAAAAAAGTCAACTCTGTTTTATATTTAAGACGGAGAGAATATGCTGGATCCATTTTGGATATTTTGATGTCATCACAAAATTTCCCTCTAGTATGTCAGTCGCTTAATAGTTGTGTTAATCACCTTCTGAATGCAAGCATGTGTTTTTGTGAATTAAGTTCTAAATTACTAACGCATTTGGTCTGTGGTAAACCCTTCAAAGTGTAATGTTGAGGATCTTGAGTTCAAAATGATTCTATAAAATGATGCACAAGGAAAAACTTGTGAATTATTTTCTCTCAAACATTTAATTGATGTCATCCGATCAGAAACAGAAATAGACCAGGCAGTGCTGTTGAGCAAATAATGTAAATTTCACAATTTTGAAAATGACAGAATGATTTTCGATAATTCATTTTTTCCTGCGTATTAATTAATTTTTAAAGTCATTCGTCCAAACATAATGGCAGTACAACAATTATCTACAATATAAGATACACATAATACATATACTAAAACCCGACATTTGTGACATTGTCGGCTAAAACCAACGTTTCTACAAGGGCATTCTTTAAAAGAAGCATGTCAATATCCGTCGCTTGACGGTCAAAACCCCACTAATTGGCCTTTTGATAACTCTACCAGCACACGATCCCGAATGCCACAAATTTCCTCCTGGAATGCAATAACTCTATATCCTTGTAAGTTTTCAAGAAATTAACATATATTTGTAATAATAAAAAGAGATGTACATATAACTGGAGTGAGTCCTATATATTTTATATGAAGCCCAGGATGATTTAGATGAAACTCAGTATGAGCGGGAATGTTTACAGCTTGTGATCAATGCAAATCCTTGAACTTTTTTTATTAGCATGCAGCTTCTTATACTTTTTATGTTAAATTGATTTACTAACAGCGTTCAAGTTGGCTCACCGTAGAAAAAGGTACAATTGACCCGCACATAATAATGGAGGCCATGTATGTCAGTACGAACAGTCCACAGTCATGGCTGCAGCGCGCTCAGAGAGAGAGAGAGAGAGAGACAATTTCATTAAAACATTATAAAGCAATAAATAACAAGACCAATAGTCAGCGAATACTTAAAGACAATATGAAACATGCCCCAATCAATATTGCAGTGCGTGTGCGTGTTCGAAAGATCAAAACATGACAATACCCATTTACTTGCTGAGGAATATCCTTTGGATAAATGAAATCCCATGAGTGTGAATCCTCATAACCAAGAACAGTGGCGCAAATCCGCCGCAGCCAATTTCCCTGGGTAAAAATTATTAAGATCCAATTCAACACATGATTTGCAAAGGTGTAAACCAAAAAGTATTATATCAAGTATACAGTAGTTTCTGTGAGAGTTCCTACCACTTTCACTGCATCTCTTTTGTGCCTCGCACCATTCATGGAATCATAAACAACCACTTTTTGCTCAAGACAATCAGCAACAGCCAATATGTAATGGCGGTTTATCACACACGGTAAAAATAACTGCCACACGAAATTCCACTAACTGAGATGTCAACACACACAGGAATGTTGTCTATGAATAGAAAATTAAACAAAATGATAGTAAAGCCATGCACATTAAATGTCTTGTTTACATGACAACCAATGACAAACCTACTCGATTGTGGTGACCCTTCATCAATTTTTTCACCCAACGGAGGTCATCTCTATCATTCAAAGCTACAACCTGTAATCCGTGGAACTATTTTGGTCACTATTTTCTTATATTATTCACAAAGTAACAAGGGTTTAAGAACCAATACCCCAGCATAAGGAGAGATAATAAAATCAGTGTATTCCTTATCAGTGTAGCAGCGAGCCCATTTCATCAGTATTTCTCCATAACAATGAACAACCTGAGTACAAAGCTTAAACAAGATTATGAAACTAGTTGGCCTCCAAGTTAAACATTTTTTTGTCATAATAGCTGCTTTCCATAACGTGATAACCATACTTGTATGAATAAAGCACAAATTACCACGAACATTATTGTTTAGCCATAATTTACGCAAATCCCTATGACCTTTGTAAACAAGGCATTGAATATCCATGGCCAACAAATCAGAGTCTTGCATTGAAGTAGCACCAAATCTGCAATGTCATAAAATAAGAGAGGGATACGAATGATATCAAATAGATAAATGGTAAGAGAAATTCATACATTATATTATCACCCTCATTTGCACTAAATGAATGACATCTCCACCTTTCCACCACTTCAGACTCCTCTTGGTTTAATCTATATGTAATGTGTCTTCGCACATCCTTTCATTCAAAACCATAAAAAGTTAGCATGTAAGTAACAAGTACTTTGGCAAAAGTTGTCCTCAATATAACCCTTTGAAATAAACCCTAAAAATTGTGATTACCTCAACATTCAACCGTGAAGTGAATGTTTGGGTCCGATCTGACTTTTCCTCTGCACGTTTTGACCTTAAGTTGTACACTGTTGAAGGTTGAAACGGAGATTTTTTAATATGGCTAGACCTGGAAGCATGTCTTCTTGACTTGTTCCTTCGAACATACATGCTTTTTGGTGCTTTCATCTTGTCTGACTCTGCCATAACAGCGGAATCAATAGATGTACTGGCCTTATCAACTCTCGGACATGTAATTTCCCTATCTTTCGTTTTATTCCCTAATTGAGCTTTCATCTCTTCCAATCTACGGAATTTTTCTGTCCGTTCCACTATCCTATCACACTTCTCATTGCTTATCCTATCAAGATGAACAATGCCATTCTTAACATTCTCAGCAGAAGTTCCCATCTGAGAATTGCCAACAAAATCAGTTTTGGTTAATCTAGAATCAGTTTTATAGCTAAGGGCATTTTTGTAACCAGGCACCATTTTATCATGTTTGGATATTAGAGAAATAATAATGCAGAATATAAGTAATGAGAATAAG
The DNA here is from genome assembly GCA_019022655.1 of Acacia acuminata. NCBI lineage: Eukaryota > Viridiplantae > Streptophyta > Magnoliopsida > Fabales > Fabaceae > Acacia > Acacia acuminata. Next base: position 633,345 of record JAFJYI010000071.1, read on the forward strand.
TAATGAATAATATAGGGATACGATATTGTCAGGAAAGTTTTTTTTGCATTCTACCAAAGTCATACCACTTTTTCACCTGCGTTAGATCGAATCTCATTTACTTTTGTTATTTCTCTCTCCTATTGAAATTTGATCTAACGGTGAAAAAGTGGCAAGCGGGCAGGATCGAACCCTCCCTTAAGGTAGTGACAAAAAAAACATGACAGGGGTATAATCAGAACATAAGTAATGAATATAATGCAAAATTTAAAGAATCAACAAATTTGGCAGGCTCAGGCCCAGCCAAACTTGAACCGGTCTTATGGTTGGGCTCAAAATTTCAGTCCATCAGTCCAAATGTTGGGCCTGGACTTAGGTTCACCGAGTTGGGCCAACTTCAGCGATCCTAGTCCACAAAGGGCTCCAACAGTCTATCTTCCATATCCATCCGACTTTGGTTAATCCTTGGAAATTCAACCGCCACACCACTTGAGAAACTTAATTGCAAATTCAGGGACAAATTCAATGGATTCAAAGGAATAACAAATAAAGAAAAATTTGCATCCATGTTTTTTTACTTTTTTTCTAATTGATTTGGCTCTATAATCAACTTGATTCCGAAACACTAAACTTACCCAGTAAAGTTCATTAGCAGATTATTTGTGTTATATGCATAAAGGCACAATCTTGTAAAATAGGAAGAATGGACTACAGCAAAGAAAAATAAAAAGAGAAAATTTGGCAGCCTATGCTTTTGATGAGACGGATAAATTCAACATTGACCAGCGTTACTAATCAGTTCAGAAGCTTCGGGAAAAAAGGTTTTTTCTTTGTTTTTTTGGGGATGCATATGCTCCCTTCAACTTAGAGTCATTTGCAAACACCTTTTCATCTATCACCCAGTTCAAAAGTATCTATTTTTCCATTTACGAAGTTACCAGGGATGTTTTCTGCTATTTCAAGTTTCGCCATTTGTTGTTTCAAGAGTGCCCCGTGACAAAGAAGAGAGTCTAAAGAGGGGGGGGGGGGGGGGGGGTTTGCATACTTGGCGAAACCAAGTATCAGGCAGCGTAAAAGGAAGTTGAATCGGAAGAAACAAAATGCTGAGGGAGGAGAAGATAAAGTAGGTGTCTAGCGAAACAAACCTTTTAGGTCTCAGTGATAAAAGTGAAAAGAGAGCGTGAAATTTTGAAGAGGAAGAAAACCATTCCAAGGACTTCGATTTGCAAGCTTGGAGACAAAGATGACCTCGACCAGCAAAGAAAAGAAGAATCAAACCCTACCGTCGATGTGATTTCTCTTGTTTCGTAGCGACTAACGCTGGGAGTAAGGAGCCATGGTTGGAATTCTGGAATCGACCGGGCCTGGGATTTGAAACAGCCAACAGGACCTCACAGTCAAAACCCCACTACCTGCCACTCGCGGGCAGCGCCAATTGTTATTCTTCCCCGCGCCAGGGCCTGAAGAAGTGAACTAACGTCGTTTTCATCCAAATGTACGGAACAAGGACTTTTTGGTAATTCACATGACCGAATAAAACCTCTCTTAATTTTAAATAAATTCTATAACAAAAAACAAAAACATGTGGTATAGTATAAGGCTATAAGCTATATCTTGTCGTATGTATACAGAGCAATTCTATTAACTGCATTCATATGCAGAGAGCTCGCCGACCGTGGCGGGCTCACCGTCTCTCAGGCAATTGACCGGAGGGATGGTCAAGGTCTCCTGCGTGCCATAAGCGTTCCAGCAATAAGGATCATCCACCAGTTCCCCTTCGTGAGGAAAAAGCTCAACGTCAGAGAGCGTTATGTTTGTGCAGGCTATAGTGTCACTGCAGGCAAAGTGTATGGGAGGGGTTCTCACATCGTAAGTGCCCTTTATGTTCCTGAACGTCACATCTCTTACGTGCACAGCTGAGGTCTGGTTCAGACATCCCTTCGACGTGCAGTAATACTGGTCTATTATGATGCAGTTCCTCACGTTTTCCATTTGGATGTTCTCAAATTCTAAACCTGTTACTGACCCCATCCCACCTTGCCATGTCTTGATCCTCACCCCGTTGTCTGATTCTTTAATGATCGCGTTCCGAACCGTTAAATTCGACACGCAAGCCTGTGAATTGTGTACCCCAAGGCTTCCAATGCTGCACAAAAATTAAACTTGCTGAGAACCATTTGAACTTTTGAAGTTTAAAATTGAAACTTTATATATCATTGCTTTTCCATCCAATAATTACTAATTAGGCCCCTGCTAGAAGTTAGAGACCTCATTCTTTCCTTTCAAAACCGTGTTCTTCTATCATAGTATATGAAACAAAGTACAAAAAGCAGAGACATGATACTGCACTTAAGATGCATCAATTAATGCTTTCATGATTAATAGGTACTGGACAACAATGTTCAACTTAAATTTAGGAGGAGATATGTACCTAATACCGTGGCTAGGACCACAAGTTACACCCTCTATGTCCACATTCGAGCATCCGGGTCCAATTGAAATGCAATCATCACCTGCACAGATCATGGACATGGGGTTCTAAATTACACACCTTCTGTGTCCAACAGACATAAAAAGTATATTAAACTGTTATAAGATGCGCAAGCCCTTGGCCTTTACCGTTGCTTATAATGGAGTTGTATATCCCAACGGATTTGGTGTTCCCGAGGTGAATTCCGTCTGTATTTGGGCTGAGTTTGGGCGAAGAAATGGACAACTTGTCCACCAGTACTCCTTCGCAGCCATCGAACTTCATATGAAACTCAGGACTGTTTTGAATTTTGAGTCCACTCACCTCCAGTTTTGAGCTCATGTAGAATTCTATCATCTACAAACAACAGTTGAGAATCAATAATTAACATACAAGCAAGCGTATATAATATAACTTTTAGTTGAATTATAACTTGTTTACTTACTGCAGGGCTATTACATGGTCCTCGCACCTGGTCTCCATCGGAACTCTGAAAATGAAATGCCATTCCACTAACAATAAGAATTAGTTCATTCAACATCAAATATAATTCAGGAAGGAACGATTGATGAGGAGGAGTTTATGGGTCAAATGAAAGACTTTATGAATGGTTAAAACGGTTACCCTGTGAGGTTTGCAGGGGAGATCCCACCATTGCTCCCCATTGCCTTCTATAGTTCCAGTCCCATTCAAAGTCATTTGGTCAAGTTTGTAAAACACAAGCCAGTGATTGCGGCTATCTGCTTCTGGCCACGAGTCTGGTCCATCTGGTGCCATCAGAGTACCATCCACCTGTTAGCAATCAATCCTTTAGGTTAGTGAACTACATGGAAGGATAGAATCTAATTCCACGAGTTCTTAAAAAGAAACCCATGTCATGTGAAAGTAAGCAATAATTCAACAGGCACAATTACTTGAAATACTAGCCCTGGTTTGCAGGGGCCTGAAAAGATAGTTGAAGTGATTTTAAAACGGTAATCAGCGGGAGCTAAGATAACTCCTGACTCCACTGCACAGGCTGCTTTCCATGCTGCTCTAAATGCCTGCGTGTCATCAGCTGAACCATCTCCAACTGCCCCAAAGGATTTTACATCAAAAATACCGTCTGAAGTGGAATCTTCAGGATCATTTGGGTATGGATCAGAAGGAACAGTGGGAGAATTTGAAGGAGGTGGGGCTGATCTTTTGGCTCTGAAACATGAGGAACTACTTCCTTCTGCTTCCTGTGATGGTGGCTTCTTCCTTCAACATATCCCAACTTATGGAAGGAAAGCATCACAGTAATGCACATGAATAAAAAACCACGAATGAGATCCATAAGGAGCCAAGTCTGTGAATTTTGTCACTGAACGGCTGAACCAACGTCTCTGTGTCGATATGGAACCACAAAAATGCTCCCAGTAAGGTTGTCTTTAATTTGTATACGAACAGAAGCTCCAGCTTCAGAAGGTTTTGTGTCAAATACAAATGATAAAGTTCAACTAAGAGAGAAGAATGACAAAGCTAGGTGTAACTCCCAAAGGCTTTAAAACAAATAAGCATGGCAAGGGCCTTCACTTGCCAATCAGACATTCTTATTTATATTCAGAGCATAAATTAAATAGATGGCTCAGAATCATTTCTCAAGCCCAAAGTTGACACGTGTCAAGTCCTAGTAAAGAGTTTTTGTGCCTTGACAGAAAATACTCAGTACATGTGAATCTACTATTATATTCTCAAACAATACTACTTCCGGTTTTAAATATAGGATATAGTTTGTAGTGTGATTTGATCTATAAAATACGTCATATATTTAGAATCGGAGGAGTAGTCTCATATCCTTAATATAAGAGTTAATGGATTAATTTGAATAGATTAAAAAAATTAGTTATATTAGTTATTTGTAATATGTTGATCTTTTTCCTAGAATATTTTCTTTCTTCATATTTAGTCTTGGATAAAAACCCTTAAGTGCATTCAATAAGATAATTTAGAGAAAAAATAATAATTAAGTTTTATATTTTGGATTAAATCCAACCCCAATAGCTTTTATGTTAAAGACTGGATGTAATATAAATATATAATCACTAGCTAAACTCCATGCAATAGAGGATTGTCAATTAATTGATCGATGTGCATTAATGAATTTATTATTTATAATTACGTGATATGAATAAAATATTTTTTGGCGCTCAAGAAAACAATTGAAAGGTTTTAAAGGTCCCTGCTGGACATTAATGTTTTGAAGCTGACTGAGGCTGAGTTTCTTTGTTCTTCAAGTGCATTTTCCTGATAAGCATATTTCTTCAACCTAACTATTTAATGGACCGTGGCCCACCATATCTCATCGCTATATGTCATACCTCTCCTCTAATCAGACGTTAATTAGCGTAAGACATATTCCTGCTCTCTCAAAATATTTTCTCTTCTGTGTTTGTGAACATTCAGAAAGTGCTCTCTGAGCAATTTTCAGCTGTCAGTTTCTGTGAGCCTCCGGTTTCCAAGAATACCACGCTGAAACCTCGGTACCAGCAGCTGCTTTCATTTTTTGTCATTTTCTTTATCTTTTGGGACCAAGTTGTCCCTTTATTTCTTTGTTTTTTTTTCCAGTTAATTTCTGTATTCTAAAATCATGCCGTTGCCGAAAGAAATTATTGTGGACATCGAGTTCGGTGAGCTTGCATCCCATGAATTAGTTGAAGATGACTAATCGCTTAGTTACGTATTGGTTCATGTGTCTTGTGACTAACTACTGCAAAGATCAGTTGGTTCCTATGGATTTAAAAATAAATAAAAATTGTCGACTGTTTGAACTGAAACGAATTAGATGTATCGGCGACTTGACATAGACATAAACAAAAAGACACAGGAAGCAGCGCAGCCACGTAGATATATAACAATAATTTTCCAATAATGAAGAAACGAACAGTTCAAAATTATCGGTGTTCATGGAATCTTTTTTGCCCAGTTCAGCGACATGGTCTCACCTGAGAAAGGCTTGCCAACAAATGAAGCTTTTGAAAAATCATTATAAGATACTATATGTGTGCCGTTACAGACAAGCCCCGTAAGACACAGAAAAAATCAACTTTTTAATGAAATGGATCGCAACCAACTTCCATATATATATATATATATATATATTAATTTGTTCATATCCTACATGGTGATTGGGGAATATTCTATGATTGAAGGCAATTGATGAATCACACATATCATACCCACTAATAATCTATTATTTTGTGGGATTCATTTCCGATCTCTGGCTCATGGAAAGTCATCACAAGCGCACACGTAGTGCACACACAGAGAGGAAGGGAGAGAGTGATAATTCGTTAAATAGTCTGGCAATATAATATAATGTGGGGCTGATGATGATGGAGATGGATATGTATAAATAAATAAATAAAAAGAGGTCTGAATATAGGTGAATAATGTGGTTGTGATGCAAAAGCAAAGCGATCTCGTGACTCTTTCTTGTTGTTTAGCTCTGTGTGGCCATCGAAGCAGGGAGGGCATATTAAGAGGCACAACAGAATAACACCACACATTCACGGGCGGAATATAAACTGTTCCATTATATTAATTGCAAACAACAACGAAATACTTGAGAGAGATCCTCATGCATTGCATGTCGTACATAATAATTATTTAATTCTCCCCCTACCACTCAACTAACCCCATCATTGCTGCATTATTCTAAGTGACCATTCAAAGCAAATAAAGAAATTGATATTGTTGGGAAGGCATGCAAGTTTCTCTCTACCTGTCTCGTGTGTATTCTCACGTAGGGTAGTCGAGAGTTTTAAGAAATCGCAATCTTAAATTTAACACAAGTTGGTGATGACTTTTGAAAGGATCCTGGGGATCAGTTAAAAGGAGAGATAGTAAGTTGTTGTTTTAACTATTGTTTCAGGCGGCGGCCTAATTATATTCTTCATTTTCAAAACCGGTTCCTATGAAATTTAGAAAACTCAGTGATCTTAAGCAAATGTGCAATGATCACTGCTGTGTAACTTTCTTAGCGACGACTACGCATTCATGTTGGATTTGGGATGTCATTTCTTGCAGCGCAACGTCAGTCAGCGGCCTTATTGGATGGTCTGATCTCCAAAACAATATTATTGGATGTGCATAAAAATAGAAGTTCTATTTTTTCTAGACTTGCCGTTTAGGACTCTTGGCCTTTTCTTCCCACTTACGAGAGAGAATGGAGAGATTCTGTTGGATGCGATGGCAACATTTGTGGTTTTCAATGAGACACGTGGCATGTGCTTACTGCTCGCCTATCACGCGCCAGGTTTACTGGTTTATGATTTACTCTCGTATCACTTTATGGCATCACGATCGATCGAGCCGGTTCGGCAACTTGGCTTCATCGCAGTTCCAAGACACTATCGTCACGATTTTATCAAAAGAGAAAAAGACAATATTATTATCACATGCAGCCCTAAGCTGATTTTGGTGCAGGCCAAGGCATTCCCTTTTTCCCTCTGAGCTCGTAAGAAGCAGAAAAAGGAAGACGGAGGGACACGTGGAAGCTGGCTTTTCACGGGCTGCTGTTTCTTACGTGTCACGGGGCATGGAAATAAGGATTAAATTAGTAGTTAATTGGACTACTAAATATTGATTGTAGGTTAGTAGCTTTGTTTTGGGGTTCTAGTGGCTGTTTCATTTCTTGTAAGATATCATATGAAGTTGAGTTAGAATTCTTGATAGTGTCAAAAACCCATTAATTTAAGCAAAATGTTATTTCTCTTTGTCTGGTAATCTATCCGTATAATTAATTACGCCCTCTGTTTCTATATATAGGCGTGAAGTTCTAAAAATTTATTTCAGAATATTGAAAAAAATATTTCAAGATAATGACTGATCTTGAAAAAATATTTCAGGGTACTGATAAGTACTAAAAAGATACTTATGTTATGAATATTCCAATATTGGTGTGAATGTCCACAACGGTCTTTTGGAGTTCTAAAGTCTACGTATGAATGGCGTGAGAGTTTTATAACTAATGTTAAAAACTTACAAAACCTCATAATATACCATTATGTAGATTTATTCTTTTGTAACTCTTGTAATAGAATTTTCTATATATATAGCATGATGTATCAAAGGTTAAAGAAGAAGTACAATAGAAAGAAGAATCACTCTATCCTCGCTCTCCATTTCTCTCTTGCATTTCTTCATCTCCCTCATCTTAATCTCTCTTATTATTTTACTTAGTTTCATACCACGTTAACGATTGCGTGAAAGTATAATTTCTTTAACGATTTCATCTACTTTTTTTAATGATTTTATTATATGTTTATTTATATATCTGGGATAATCTAAACTACTATATGAAATTAAAAATATTATTTTACCGATTGTTTTTATACATCGGGTTCCATGGTTAAGATTTGAGATCATTTACTATTTTACTATACATCACTATTCATTTTTATTCATGTAGAGTATTTTTAAGATTGCACAATATATTATATATTGTTGCTTATATTATTGCTAACTTTAACATTTATTTTTCTTGCTAACATTTTATTATTGTTTTAATTTGAAATTTTATTATTATTGTGGTAATTTGACTCCTACATGGAAGGTTGTACCTCCTACATGGCGCCTAGATTTAATCTTTCCTTTTTATTGTTTTAATTTAATTTGAGATTTTATTATTATTACTAACTTTATCATAACATTTATATTATTGTTACTAACATAACATTTCAATTAAGCATTTTACTTTTATTGTTGCTAACATAACATTTTACTTTTATTGTTATGTTATTGTTGCTAACTTTTAATGTTATGTTATTTTATATTTAATGCAATCTCTTTTATGTTATTAATAATATTATGGCAGGCTTAAAGCCATACACCTCTCGATTTCATATTTCAAATTATATGACGAGTAAGTCATATTGTTCGATTTCCTATTACATGGCCGAAGCCATAGTCTTTTTATTCCTACTTTGATTTATTATTATTGTTTGTATATCTTACATTTTGATTTATTATTTTGATATTATATGACAAGAAGTCATATTTCTTTTACTCTTATTTTGATATTATTATGGCCAGAAGCCATACACTTCTATTTTCTTATTGTGAAATTATATGACCGTAAGTCATATCACTTTAATTTCTTATTTTGTGGCTTTAAGCCATATAAATTTAAATTCTCATTTTGAGAACTAAATGGCCAGAAGCTATAAAGTTTTAATTTTAATATCTTTAATTTTTATTATTTTTATTTTCATATTCTTTGATTCAATATTATATGACCGAGATGCCATATATATATATATATATATACATATATATATCATTTTTATTTATCCGAAGATAAATGGTGGAGGCCATATTGATTTAATTTCTTATGAAACAAATTGGCGCTGAAGCCATAAGAAGACACAAATTGGTTTAGCCCTATGAGGAAACACAAATTCGCTTGAAGTAATGTGATAATTTGGCCGAAGCCATAAGACAAATTGAACTAAAGCCGATAATTTGGCCTCAAGCAATGTGATAATATATTATATTATTATTACTATTTACATACTATTTTACTATGCACACCAAATTTTTAAGAATTTTCATTTGAACTTTATGAGATATTTGGTCTTTAGTCTTCTATACCTACGAAAGAGGTATGTGAGCTTGTGCACATCTAGAGATGAATGATGGACAAGAAAATGATATTTGTTTGTTATTAATATTAAAGCCCTGAAAACTTATGTTTCAAATATTGTATAAAAAGATTTTGATAGCCTTGGAAACATATTGTCCGGAAGACAATAACTTGAAGAGATTTATGTCATAATAAGTTTAAAGGCTAATAGTCCTCGGGACTAATTAGCATATTTTGCCCAATGTTATAAGAGAGGCAAAGAGCTACGAGAGAAATATCTCTAGATTTATTTTGAAGCAAGATAAATAACAAATAAGCCCGGAAGGTAATACGGTGTTTAGTTTCTATTCTTATTTTTAAAAAAAAAAAATTTATTATTATTATTTACATTTATTGTGATCCCATCTTATAAATCATGTTGCCATGACAATTTTCTCTTTCGGAGAATTTTCATATGTGTGATTCTAAATCAGAAGGTTTTGAGTTATTTTGATCATGAATATCTTCATATGTGGTGAACTGTGTATGTTTTGCATATATAAGTAAATTGAATTATATTATTAAAGGGTAATGAGATTATCTAGTGATGTAATCTCATATGTTTGTTCCTGACAAATCAACATAGATTTTTATTTCGAGCTTTAAAGGGTTTTAAAGTGATTTTGAAATGCATATATAGAAAGTATGTTTATATAACTCACACTTGAGGGGGGAGATTGTTAAAAAACAAGTGTGAGTTCAAATACAAGTATGAGCTAATTTTTGAAAAGTTATATACTTCTCACATAAAGCCTAATAGATCTCCCAAAATGGATGTCAGATTATGATTCAAAAGCTTATGATTGATTGAGACATATGTCACAATAAATCAAAAGTTTACTAATCCAAACAAATTTATTGTTGGCATGACTTGTTTGATCATCCAAGTCATATAATACAAATAAGATTACATTTTGACATCCATCGAAGAACCAAGATTCTTCAAGAATAACCAACATATTATTTATGAATTATGTGTCGCTTGTTCTCAAAACAAATTGTCCATGAGAATATCATTGATCATGTAAAGCCTCCATAAATAGTTAGATCAATGCTTATGAGAACAAAATTTTTATGTTGGTATGTTTGATCTTACATATTGCAAAGCACTTATAAGCCAACAAAATTCTCCCCATATAATTGGTTTTAGGTCGGGAGCCGACAAATTCCATCTTATAAAGTTTGTATGTGCGATGATTATTAATCCACCACAATGCACGAGAGATGGATATGGAAAGAAAGTTGAGATAAATGTTGTATAAGGACTTCTTCTTCTTGTTTATCTCTATATGAAACAAAATAATGTTTCTAAAGGAAACAAATGGATTAAGGAAACTTATATCGTATGATTCGTCAATTGATATTTGACATTATTTTCTCAACATAAGGGGGAGAAATTGAATAGTCGGATAAGAGAATACATGGAATGCATTATCGCAAAGTATATATCCTCGAATAAAGAAGTATGAACCGAAGTTCATTAGGTTATGCATTCATGATATATTTGCCGATAGAATTATCGACCTAAATGAGATTTATTAAATCTCATATTCCGCCTAAAAATGCTCCAATTAGTAACATGCCTCGAAGCATGAGTAAGTATTCGGTTCCAAATATAAACGTTATGGATAAATTGGAGTAATAATTAAGATGATCATATTAAGGAGGTAAATACTCCGAGGAAGAGTATCGAGACATAACTTATTGTAAAACCTCAAGAGGGGTTCAATTACGAGTAATATTGATATTGTTATGTCGAATTGGAAAAATAGAACCGAAAAGATAAACTTGTTGACAACAATTTTGATGATGATATCACGTGATCAAATAAGGATATTATATAAAGATTATTGGCCAAGAGGATAAGTAAAATTGAGAGTGACGCAAATATAATCATATTATGATAGTTAAAGACCAAGTCCAAATTGGAAAATATGATTTTGTGGTGGATACAATAAATCGCAAGTTTATGAATGATATATTATGCGTCTATTAGATATTGTTATATAGCATATGCATATGGCTTATTAAATTATGAAGATTGCATAAGAATCTTCAAAGGATCCCGTGAGTGCTAGTAGCACATGTCCCCGAAGGACTCGAGATGCCGAAGCATCTAATTCAAAGTTCTCGAGAACAATACTTAAGAAGTTTTGTAAGACTTAAAACTATTAGAGCATGTATGATATAATCATTTTGATGAATATCTGTTGATATGCATCTAGATATATCTTATAAGAATGCCTAGAAATCATGTTAGTATTATTATGACTTTGTTGGAAATATTTAGTTCTTGCAGGTACACAATAGAATGTTTGATGACAAAAAGGATGATATGCTCAAAAGACATTGAAAGTAATGTAGTCATCAGGGGGAGTAATACTGATGTTGTCAAAAAAGAGAGTCGATACACGCCGTACTTTTTCCTTATCTAGGTTTTGTCCCACCGGGTTTTCCTAGAAAGGTTTTTAATGAGGCAAAGATTGGACGTGTATCAATGGATGTTGTACTCTTTTCTTTGGCTAGGTTTTTATCCCAATGGGTTTTTCCTAGTTAAAGTTTTTAATGAGGCACATTCATAATGGACATTCAAGGGGAGTGTTATGAATATTCCAATATTGGTGTGAATGTCCACAACATTTTCAAGAAGAGTCTTTTGGAGTTCTAAAGCCATGTAACCTATGACATGAATGGCATGAGAGTTTTATATGACTAATGTTAAAAACTTACAAAACCTCATAATATACCATTATGTAGATTTATTCTTTTGTAACTCTTGTAATAGAATTCCTTGCCTATATATAGTAGGCATGTATCAAAGGTTAAAGAAGAGTACAATAGAAAAGAAGAATCACTCTATCATTGCTCTCCATTTCTCTCTTGCATTTCTTCATCTCCCTCATCTTAATCTCTCTTATTATTTTACTTAGTTTCATAACAACTTAATATTAATTGACGCTGAAAAAATACTTCTTGAAAAAATATTTCAAGGTACGTATTAAAAAGATACTTAAGAATAGTGAAAAAATACTTCATGATCTTCAACTTTTTTTAAGGTATTGGAAAAATATTTCAAGATAATGATCAATCTTTAAAAAATATTTCACGATATGTACTAAAAAGATACTTAGAGATACTAAAAAAATATTTCATGATCTTAAAAAAAAAATTGTAGGATATTGAAAAAATATTTCAAAGTTATGACTAATCTTGAAAAAATATTTCATGGTACTAAAGGGTACTTAAAATAATACTTAAGGATACCGACTAGTAGTGAAAATTACCGATGATAGCGAGGAGAGAGAGAAATCTAAAAAAAAAAAAAAATTTCAAAAACTTAGATTTTGATGCAAAATAACCTCTGGATAAAAATAGAATGTTTGGCAACCTTATGGCAAAAACTTAAAAATACTGAATGGTATTGCTGATGGACCATTTTGACGAGAAAATGCCATTGCCTATGGGTTCACATTCTATGTTTCTCCCTTACATGTTTCTTAAGTGCTTGTCCCTCTAATTAGAAGGTTGAAACATTTTTTTTTATTTTTTTAAATTTTTTTATATTCTATTTATTTAGATTAAATTATATGTTGCATCCTGAATTTTTTTTTTGTATCTAATATCTCAAATTAATTAATTTTTAATCCTCGTATTTAAAAATATTTTCCCTATAACATCATTATCATGAAAATTAATTAATTTGAGATATCTTGGGTAAAAAAAAAATTCAAGATGCATCATATAGTTTAATCTAAATAAATACAAAATTTAAAAAATATTTCAACCCTTTAATTAGAGTAACAAGCACCTAAAAAAGATGTAATGTGTGTTCCTTGCGTGTTGGGTGTTTCAAGTTCACTACGTACCGACTATGCCATATTCCAAAGCATATCCTGCCGCATTTAGAATGTGTTTAAAATCGATAATAACTTCAGATAAGCTAGAAGTTTAGGTAAATTGTGTTTAAAAATTTGATACTAACAATTTAATATATATGCATGCGTCTTTAGCTTGTAGTATAAGCCCGATTACAGGACTTGATGTGTTCCTATTTGTCCGTATCTGTGGTAGATGGAAGTCAATCTTCTTCGTGATTCCAGTTGTGTGCCGCAGTATTAATTTTTAGCCTAAAAAAGGAAGCTCAAGCCCAACTCGAATAAAGAAGCTTTAAATGAATCTCATTTCATATTGGCTAGCATATTTGTGTATTGATTGATTTAAAAGTGAATTAAAGTCTGAAACGTACACTAATTACGACAAAAACACCTGCTTCTGATTCTTCATCTGAAGGAGAAAAAGAGCGCCACATTTTCGAATGGCAATGAAGCTCGAAATGAAATATGGTCTACTTAGTAAATTAGTAAAGTAAATAAATTGATCTGCGGTTATTAGTATAACAGCAATGAGATGAACGGCTAAGATTCTTCCCCTCATTACTGGAATGGGTGGTGCACATGATGAGTGATGAGTACTGTGGACCTGAACCCAGAACCAGAAGGCTTGCATGTGCATTCCAAGTGAGCAGGGCGTTACCACATCAGCAAATCATAACCGTTTTTGTCCTTGGAGCCAAAAATATAAAGAGTACACATTTTTATGTCAGGGATTAATATCAATAACTGATGTAACTAATAAGTAACTTTGTCGTACCGATGGATTTAAGATTCAGTATTTACTGACATTGATGTTTCATAATGGAAAACAAAGAGCAATGATGTTTCGCCGTGGGCTTCTCTTGTTCTTCCAGTATTCGCGCGTTAATGGAACCCGAAAATTCCCACAGAAATTCCACTAGAGTTCTCTATGTACGCAATCCTCTACTCCTACCTGGATCGTCGGAAATCTGTGAACCGCTTGGACCTTAAACTTTGAAGGGCTACTCCTTTAGCTATATGCATGTCCACTAAGTCAATTTCTTGAACATGCATTAGAGCCATCTGCCATTAGCTAGCCAAAAAGCCATTATGAGCATTTGGCGTGATCTTTGGGATTTGGTCATTTTGAGGCGTGATTATTATGCAGGATGTCTTTTTTCCCTCATAGAAAGACAAAATGATACTAAAGCAACCAAAACTTACAATTTAGCAAAACTTAAAATGCTAAAGTGAGATCTTGGGAAATTTAAAAAATACAGACTTTGAAATGATGTAACGCTATTACAAAAGATGCCTTTGGGATCAAGTCTTTGTGAGGCATAACCTTTTGGATTGAGTCATTATAAGATGTAATATTTGGGATTTGAGTTTTTTCAATTTGATTCTCTATCTCTCAAGAGGATTACAAAGGACTCGCTCCCATTGTGGTTTAGAAAAGCTTTAGACCAAGCAATGCTTCAGTCCTAGAGCGTAACGTTGCCTTGTGTTTCATTGCGAAACATCAGCTCTTGCGTCTCACAGCAAAGCCTTGGTCATTCATACCTGTGTGCTAGAGTTAGTTAGTTGGGGAATGGATTTGTTCTTAAATATTTGACTTTAATTCACTTTGTCTCTCAAATTTATAATTTTTTCTCAAAGTATCATTGATTGCACATATTAGAAGGTTGCCATCAAAGGATGGTCACGATAAATATGGTATTTTTTTTAAAAAAACTAACATATATTCATTACAAATAACTGGCGTAACTATCTTCTTAATCAACCTAAATCAGTCATTTAGCTCTTTTTATCTAAACCGTGTAAAACCACTGTGCTTCACCCTGCTTCATTGTTGACTTATTAACCTCTTGCTAAGTGGTTCTTCACATACTGGTAGCTTTTTTTACAAATAAATTCTCAAAAACAGAAATGAAGCAAACCCACATTCATAGCAAGTTGTAAAAAAAAGCTTGCAGCACTTAATTGCTCGAAAGAGAGAAATAAAAGATTTCAAATTTTCAGCATCCTTACCTTTACAATCTTTCTGACTTTAAAGGCCTTTACAATTTTTCTGATTCTGTTTGTAGGTTTTGATGGAAAGTATCGATCGCATCGTTGAATTTTTCAAAAGAAGCTATTCAGTCAGTCCCACTGTTGCATCTGAGACAGCTACTGCCTTGCAGGTACTGATATACGTTAAGCTGAGGCCTCATATCTATTTATTTGTGCCTTTTGGATTTTACCTTAATTCCATAGCACGAAATCTCTCTGTATGGAGATGGTAGTGATGGCTTTAAGAGCTTGATTCTTATGCACACTGCTTTGGTATTGAAATGTCCTATCGATGATTCAGCCGCCAGTTGACCTCTTTAATTTAAAACAATGGTGTATAGACGGCCTAGATCACAATAATTGAGTTGTGACCTGGTTTTGAGCCGTTAAAAATGTATCCAAATTTTAACCTTAATTTTGAGAAAAAGTGGTATTCTTGCTTTGATTTCTTTTTTTCTTTTTCCTGGCAAGATAGAATGGGGCCTGTTGTGGCTTTTCAGCCTCTACGGACTGATGTATTCTCATCTATTGAATGCAAGGGCAGATGAAGTTTGAGAAAGTAAGTCGTAGAGCACAGGAGCAGTTTCAAATGATTTTGGAGGAACAAGGCAGGTTATCACCTAATTTCATTTAAACACATATCCTCTCTCTTTTGATATGTTTCTATGTGTTTGGACCTCTTTGCTTCCTGCTTTCATATGTTTGGAAGGGGCTATAGACGTCATCGATCCTCTAAACCATTTTTATAGAAGCTTCGGGCATGCTAGTGATATGTTGCTAGGTTAAACTTGTTGAAAGATAGTATAATAGTTTTCCTAAATGGGTACTACTCTTTCAGTTGCATAGACTAACGGGGATTTACTTTTGTTTTTAGATACAGCTGGAATACTATATGCATTAAGTTTTAGTTGTGGTGTCTTCTCGGTAGACATGCGCAAGTGTTGCAAAACTCTTCTGCGATTATATCTTTGTCTTGTTTTGATTATTCTTATGAAATCTATGTGTTAATGATTCTGCAGATTTGTACTAAGGTTGTAAGTGAATGGAGCTATGTGAATGGCCGGAAAATCAAGGTTGTACTGTATTAAATAAATGTGGTTAGAGTAGAGATCCCCTTGAGCCAATACTTGTTACTCATTTAAGTCTTGTGGTAAATCGTTTCGCTTCATGGCCTGGTTTACTGACCATTACTGATGTTTAACGAGGATCATGAAACCAACTATAATATCATTTTTTATACCTTTGTACTAGTCACAGAGAGATTTTGTCAGGGAAGGGAGTCATAAGTAATGAATGCATGGTGTTGGTGCCAACTGCCAAAGCTAAAATTGTACAGAAGTGGCCTTGGGGCCAAGAATGGTGTGTTGCTAGACTTAGAACCCCACAATAGCTTCCTACTTTATAAAGAGGTAGCAAGTTGATTAAAATAAGAAAGTTAATTAATCCATTTAAAAAACTAAAATTTTGCAAGACTAAAGCAGTATCCTAAAATTTATAATGTGCTTCCTCTCGCATTCTTGGACCTTTTTTTTTTTTTGCTCAAGGACCTGTTTTAGGTAAATAATGGGGCCTCAACTGCTATTATTACCATCAATGTTTGCCATAAATTAGTGACGAGAAAGCTAACTTTAATTGTTTTACACTTTTACCTGTTTTGAGCTTTTTGAACTTGAATGATTTGGCCAATTTTTGGTACTATTCTCCCCAGTTGTAATAACTGGTTTTGTTGCTTGGTATATTCACCTGAAAAGTTTATGCTTCCAGGAGGCTGAATAGTTCTGATCTCTATCACTTCCCTTCACACAAAAGCCTATGGCACTGATAGTTTGTACAAAACACAAGCCAACTAACCATGCCTTGTGCTGAAGAAAATTTCTAAGAAAGGGTGATATTGGGCCCGGATACTGATATAGTTACACACTTAATTGTACACGTGTGAATATAAACAGATTCAGTTATAGAGAAACAGAATTGGCTAATTAGCATAAAAGTTCTGTGCGCATTTCACTTTGGGTGTGGAATAAGAAGTGTTTTCTCCCCCTCTATTGCGTCTCTGTACCAATGGGAAATAGTGAAGACTATTTAATCATGAAGATTATAGGATTCATAAAATATTTCACCCTTAAAGCCCAAACTGCTGGGGAAAGGCTCAAGAATGTCTTTATATTATTTTTTATTAAAAAGAAAAGTTATTAAGAACTAACCACCATTGCCATACTTTTGTATTGAAGGTCATATTGCAGGTGGCAGAATCAGGTTCATTTTTTTTTTTTTTTTTTTTTTTTTTTTTTTTTTTGAGAATTACAGGCAAGCCAAAGCTTGAAAAGATGAGGATGGGACTAAACCATGGAAGTCTAGCCCTAATACATCAAACTAAGAAGGAGGTAGCAAAAACCGACCAATTGGTCCCTCAAAAAGATACCTAGACATCCCCTGGGAACTGATTGAACAAGAGTCACATCAGCATCAACGGGAGCGTCGTGTCCCAGCTTGGCCATATATTCAGCACATGCTATGTTGTCTCTCGGAGTATAATGAAGCTCCACGTCCCAATCCATGAAAAAAGATCCCTTGTCTCCCCAATAATGTCTTTAAGCGGGTGGTCCATATGAGAGTCCCTCATAAGGATGTTGACAGCATCCAGAGAATCCGAGTATAGAATGATTTTATGGAAGCACATCTGGCGACCAATCTTTAATCCTAGCAAGATAGCATATATTTCAGCTTCAACCACCGTACGGAAGCCAAGAGACTTGTGAAATCCCATCAACCAATGACCATGAGAGTTCCTTATCACTCCTCCGCAAGCTACTTGGTACTGGGAGCGCATAGAGCCGTCCACATCAATACGGACCGCGTCTGTAGGAGGGGGTCCAAGACCGTTCCTCGTACCTGCCAAGTTGAAAAATTTGGTGAGTTAAGGTTTGATTAGTTGCACTTTCCATGAGCAGATAATTACAAGTGTGAAGCAACTCCCTGGTATCCATGTTTTCGCCTTGGAACAGAAGTTTGCATCTGGATGTCCACAAGATCCAGCACACCAATGCAAAGGTTCGTTGCTAAGGAAAATTCTGAAATTGGCCCTTTCCAGGGCTACGATTGGTGTTTCACTGGAGCCATACCTGCAAAGTACCTGTGAAAAACTGAGAGAAGTAGTTAGGTGCCAAAATTTGCTCCCACAAATTTTTTGCTCTCTCGCAGTCCTTGATTACATGAATCACACTTTCCTCATTGTTACAGTTGAAAGGACAGAGGTTTTCATTAGTGAGGCCTCTTCTAGCTCTGAGCGAGTTAGTAACAAGCCTTTCATGACCAACTTGCCACATGAAGAGTTTCACTTTCTCCGGAATTTGCCATTTCCGCATTAAGGTCCAGAAGTTGTTAGCATTCGTCGACCCTTGTTCAGAGAGGATAGCGATATGCCGATTTAACGGAGAAACACCCATCTTTAGAAGCCCGCCAAGTGAAGGAGTCCGGAAGACTATTAGAAGGGTTGCATTCTGGAGATTGAGCTTATGACTGTAGGAGGCAAAATGCCCCGCCAACTAATAATGTTCCATCTTCCGTTGGTCAGAATGTGATCTCTTACCGTCTCATCTACATTAATCGAGGAAGGATCTTGAATGAAGGATATGAGAGGGCGGTCAAGAGGAAGCCAGAGATCTTGCCAAAAGTTAGTTTCAGACCCATGATTGACTTTTCTCCCAACTCCAGCAATGAATTTATCCCAAACTTTAGTAATCGCCTTCCAGACAGAGGAAGGGTTCCTCTTTTTAGATACCTTAGGCACAGAGGTGTGACCACAGTTATACTTAGACCGGAGACATCGAGCCCATAAAGTATCTCTTCTCGTCAAGAGGTTCCAACAGATCTTCATTATAAAAGCTTTATTTTGGCACCTAAGATTTTTGAAACCAAGCCCCCCTGCTTCTTGGCTTTGGTGACTTTATCCCAAGCGATGAGATGCATCTTTTCACATCTTCTTCCTGAGACCAAAGAAAGTTCCTCGAGATCTTATCTAATTCGTTAATAGTATAGACAAGAAGGAGCGTTGACTGCATACAATAGCTGGGCAAAGAGGATAACACCGATTTAATCAAAATAGAGCGACCAGCTATAGTTAAAAACTTGCTCTTCCATTTGGACAATTTTTCATGAGCCTTTTGCACGATGGGGTGATATGTTGTTTTTTTTACTCTCTTATGTATGATCGGCACCCCGAAATATTTTTCAAGGTCATGAGTGATTCCAATGCCAAGCATTTGACTTAGTTCAAGAGCCCTATTAAAATTGACATTTCTAGAGCAAAACATACGGGATTTGGCTAAATTAATTTTGTGACCAGAGACTTCACAGAAACTTTGCATCACCTTACGAACCTCTTCCATCTAGTTAGTAAAGGCTTCAGTGAAAAGCATAAGATCATCAGCAAAGAACAGATGAGAGATACTGGGACTCTCTCTTTTGAAGGTGAACGGCTTCTAGCGGCAGGCGTCACACTCGGCTTTAATAAGATGACCCAAGTGCTCCATGCAATGAACAAAGATATACGGGCTTAGGGGGTCTCCTTGTCTAATACCTCTAGAAGGGGTAAAGCTCGGGCTTTCATCACCATTCTAAAGAATAGACATAGTTGAGGTGGAGATACTGGCCATAATGAGATGAGATTATTGTCTAACCTCAAACAAGCAAGAGTGTTTCTTATGAACCCCCAGTCAAGTTTGTCATAAGCTTTTTCCATGTCAATCTTGATGGCAACAAATCCCTTCTTTTTACCCTTCATTCTCATGGAGTGAATGATTTCTTGGGCAATGATAATGTTGTGACAGCTGGATCTTTTTGCAATAAAATTGCACTGTTCTTGGCTTGTAAGCTTAGCCATAACGTCTCTAAACCTATTCGCCAATACCTTAGTTATGATTTTAAAACTCACGTTGCACAAGGATATTGGTCGAAAGTCTTTAAAAGTAGAGGGATGGTCAACCTTAGGTATGAGAACAATCTTGGATCTATTAATGTTAGCCATAGAAGATGGATTGTTGAAACAATCTTCAATAAAGTCACAAATTTTGTCACCAACGACATCCCATTGAGTTTGAAAGAAATGAGCTTGAAGGCCGTCAGGACCCGGGGCCTTAAACGCGCCCATCGCATAAGTCACATTTTTTATCTCCAGTCTGGTAACTCTCCTTGAAAGCATGTGTAACTCACGAGCGTCAATGGCAAGGAAATTAGAACACCACTCGTTCGGGTCTTTGACATTTGGGTCCCGAGTATAGAGCTTTAAGAAGAAATCGTGAGCCATATTTTTTGCAATGTCATGCTCTTCAATCCACTGCCCATCATCATTCCGGATGGCTCCAATTCGTTGCTTTTTTCCTTTTAAACACTGTGGATGCATGAAAGAACCTTGTATTTCTATCTCCCCCTGAAGCCATTTACATTTGGATATTTGGAACCATGTGATTTCTTCCTATGTGGCCACTTTGTGATACTCCTCCCAAAGTTGTTTCTCCAACCTAAACAAACCAGTCCATACATTCATTTGCCGACTCTTATCAATACCCTCCAGCCGACGAATCAGCTCTTTTTTCCTCTTTGAAAAGTTACCCACACGGTTATCATTCCATTCCAGGGCTGACTTTTGAAAGCTTTGAAGGCCTTGGAGCCAATTTTTGTCTTGCCAGGCTTCTTTGGTAATGTCTTTGAAGTCATTTTCCAAAGTCCATGCAACATGATATGAAAAGGATCTTTGAGGGCAGATTCTTTGTGTTGAAGATTTAGAATTTACCACAACGACTCTATGGTCAGATTCAAATTTGATCTCATGATGGACAGTGAAATTGGGAAAGCAATTAATCCAATTGAAGTTGGAAAAGACCCAATCCAACCTTTCTTTCAAGTCGCGTCTCTCCCAAGTGAACTTATCGCCTAGAACCTTAGCTTCAATAGACCTGTGTCATCAATACAATCTCTAAAATGACGCATGGAGGTCCAAGGGGGATCAGCACCTCCGAGCTTGTCATTAGGGGATAAATAACAATTAAAATCGCCCAGCACCAACCAAGGGGGGTTAGAATTAGCCACAAGCGAGCGAAGAGAATTCCACAGAGCAGTTCTACCAACTGAATTAGTTTCCCCATAAACAACAATGAGAAGACTGAAAGTGTTGCCATCATGCTCTTTAACTTGACAATGAAGCAGTTGGGTAGTGGAAGTAAAATAGGTAATATCAAACTCATCCTTATTCCATAACATCCAAATACCCCCAAAATAACCAGTAGCTTCCACTTGGATCCAATGGGTAAAGCCAAGCTTCCGACAAACTTTATCAGCCCTAACACCACTAATTCGGGGCTCCATAAGGCAGAGAATGTTAATATGAAATTTATTGACAATGTCCTTAACAATAATGGGGAAGGTCCGGCTACCGGCTCCCCTACAATTCCAAATGCAATAATCATTAAAATAAATACAAGTGAAGGGATAGGAATACTTACCTGGGGCCACCGGTCCCTTCATCGAGCTGCTTCTCAAAACGAGTTTCAGCCACATGAGAACCATTGGCTTCTAAAAATTCCAGAGCGACATCGTCATTGGGATCCCAATGCTCTAGAGGTTGTAAATCATTAAATTGATAAGTAGCCTTAGTTGCCCCCATAGATGAATCATTAGAATTTTGCTCCTTATTAGAGACACCGGTGTTGACATTTAGCGTTTGGACCCCTGATGCGTCTTGGCCTTGAGGTTTCCATGAACTATGAGATGTGTTCGATGCCCTTTAATTTGCTTTTCATAATTTTTCTTATTGTCCTTGTGCGTGGATACCTCATTAGAAGTGTTAGGATTTCCAAGAGTGTTTGCTGGACACAGCTTGTCCAATTCATCCTGGGCCTGAATAACCACCGAATTAGATGGCCCATCTCCCTTGTTTTGAATGCTAGGCCCATCGGTGACCTTGGCCTCTTTTTGCCTATAAACTGATTTTAATTTTTGTCCAAACTCCACTTTTTGACCGTGGGAAATTCCAGCTGTCTCTTTCCTCTTTGCGTGAGCCGTCGGTTTCACCGAGGAAACCCTGTCTTTTCCATTTATGGTTTGCCTGGCAGTCGGTAGGTCCTTCCGGTTGAATTTCAACTCCTTGGTTCTCCAATGTATTAACGGACGTCACACACGCATCCTCCTCCAGATCCCGTAACAGCGCAAATCGCGAACTCAAGCCAGGAGAGGACGACGCTTTCGTCATCTTGGTACCGTTCTTGGAGAGATGACGCTGGTCTCTAAAATCAGATCGTTGGGGAGGATGGGTTCGATTTTGCTGCCGATTGACCAACATCCAGGGTCCAAAGGTGTTGTTCGCCATGGTTTTCGCCGGATTTAGCATCAATTGTCGACCGGTAGATTGCTGTGGCGACTGACTCGATGGATTCACCACCGCGCGAGTTTCCGATACAGAACACCCAAAGGTGTAGTTCTCATGCCTGTGTCCAAATCTCCCACAGGTGAAGCAAGTCATAATAAGTCCTTCATATTCAAAGTTAAATATTGATCCCGCTACAATCACTTTAGGGACTAATTTTTTTTGGAGATCGAGTTCCACACAGATTCTCACAAATCTACCCCTTTGAATTTTTGGTGTTGATTCCTGGCAGTCATGAATAGTATTCCTATCCACCTTAAGCGTGTGCCCAATTCGATCCCCAAGTCATGAGATGCAATGTTTATTATAGCAATGCAATGGGACATCAGGAATGCGAACCCAGGTTGCCACGTGGCCTAGAGGATTCTGATAGGGATTGAAATATGGCATCCATCTTTGGATCAAGACACAGTGGCCCTAATCACTTAGGGACCATCGTACATAACCTTCTTGTAATGAGATCTCCATAGCTCTTGGTCTTGGAACCTAACAACAAAGTAGTTATTAGGTATATCAATAAGTTCAAAGTTAGAGAAACCCCATAAGTTGCTCAGGAGGTCCTTTAGGACGAATAGACTGAATTTCTTGCCAAGAATAGTTAGGATGAGTGCATAATTCCATGGCTCACACCACTCGTTATACTCTTCTTCAGTGCATGGTGCTACCGGGTACAATTCCATAAGCTTCTTCATTTCTACCGATTCTTCAGGTACCTTCCAGCATATTTCATTATCATTAGTAAATAAGTCATCTTCTTCCATAATGTGGTTACTGTGTGCCATCCCATTGAATCCCATTAGGGAAGCACGATAAGATGTGAATTTCTTTTCATTACACTCTGATTTTTTAGATGTTTCAACTTGTTGCTCTGTTTCCTTGTCTGGCATCCTGTCATCCATTATAACTTGTGGAGTTTCCTCCCATTTAGTCTTCTTCTTCCGGTCATCCTGCCCCTCGGTAGGCGACCGGTCCGGTGGGAGTTTACGTTGTGCAAGATCAGTCAGAGAAAGCATTATGGTCGAGTCCATGTCGATTCAATGTACACAGATCAGGTTCATTTTTTAGCCAGATTGATCTGTTTAAAATTGGTGGCAACTTAGCCTCATCAGATGCTTACAAAGATCACTTTCTTCTACCAAAAGGAAAAATCATCCTGGTTGCTTGATAAATCCCTATTTTAATATATTTTATCCCTCCTTATTCATTTATTTTGGGGACTATTTTAGGCTAATTTGGATTTATTAGATAATATTTGGATTGTTAGCCAATTTTAGGAAATAATATAAATCAGAATTAATTATGAGATTATTGGGCTTAAATTATCAATATTCTGATTGATATCTTGTGATTGAATAATATTTCTAAATATATGATAGACTACGATTTTATTTATTCCTTGTAGGACAAGGAAAAACATGTTAGAAGATCCTACGATGTGGAATTGACCTTTGAAGCTAAAAGAAGATCTAATGGTGGAATTTTGTTGGGCTTCTTAAATTTTAATAGGCTCAAGTTGATACCCAAAACTCTCCCCTCCTTCTATAAAAAGACCTAGCAGCAATGAGAAGGGGTACACTCCGATTGAAAGCTTTCCTATTTTAAGGCACACACCGCCTCACCATCATCAATTCCATCCCTTCATAACACATGGTGGAGGATTTTCCATGGAAGCTTAAGCAATTTTGGGAGGCAACTTGGGAGGAGTATGGAGGAAGCTAAGGCTTAGAAACTTACACTTGAAGATCACAAGGAGTGTTGTTTTTTTTATCTTCTTAATTCAAACTTGAGGTTCTTTAGTTTTAAAGGGTTTCAGGTGTGTTAATTGAGAACAATATAGTTTTAGATTGTAAACATATTTCTTCTAGATTTGACTAATAATTTGGAGTTTTTATGCTTGAGATAATTCTTTGGATTTTTGTTTGCAATCTTTGGATTGTCAATTAAATTAATAATTGAGTTTTCGCTATTAATTTAATTGTCAATTTAGTTTATCATCTTAATTGTTTAATTGGGTTGATAAATTATCTAGTTATTTAATTGGATAATTGTAAACAAGATTTCCAAGATTATTTTGTGATTGGTTTTTATTAATGAATTCAATTAGTCACGACTTATTTCATTATGAGTTTTCTAGTGAAATATGTGTTATTGAGCTAGAGGTTTCTCATGTTCAATTGGGTAATTAAATTCATTAATCTCCCTTTAGTCTAATTAATTGGTTTTGGCTAAAAAAGTTTTTGGGCTAATAAAGTTAACTCCATACAATTCCTAAGTTGTCCCCTCCATCATCATAACTGAACAAAATTTTTGTTATTTGATTTCATCTGCTTTTAATTAATCTTAATCTTCTCAGGATTTTAATTCTTCTCTCATAACAAAACCCCCCAAAAATTGCATTCAAATTCATATAGATTAGTCTCATTTTCATATAGGTCTTAGAGTCAATTTTCATCTTACATTTAGTTAGTTATTTGCATCTAGGTAGTAGTGTCTTGCATTTTAGTTTAGGTTCTTTCCATTGCATTTTTATCACCTAAATTGAAAAACCCACATATTGCTCCTTGGGAGAATAACCTAGGTTGTCACTATATTACATTATTAGTTGGTCCTGATTTAATTAATTACTTTACCAGAGAAAAGCAAGCTCATCATTGCTCATCGAAGAGGCATGCTAATGCAGGTACAAATGTGTGGTTGAGAATGATTAAGACAAACTGTAGCCATATTCTATATTCCGCTGTTACCTGACAGTTGTTTTGCCAATGTCTGCAACCATTCCATATTATTGCTCAGAAGAAGTTCAGCCCTGCCAAGGATCCTTGTTCGGCAATCTGGGATATAGCTAGCGTGGAATGACCTCAGGACTATGGAGCTGACCAATGGAAAGAAAGATAAACCAAAAAAAGCTCCTCCTTCGCGGCTCATTTTACGTTTATGGTCTAGATCATTGAATTCAAAAGAATATGCCTGTGTTATAAAATGTAGCCCTGAATCTGATCAAGCTCTTGAAATTTACTCATCAATTGAACATGCAATGAACACTTACAGCAAAAGTGAATGAAGGTACTTTTCCTCTCCTTGTGTTTCAGTGACCTTTGATGTATACAGGCTCTACTCTGTAGCTCTTATTCACAGTATGCGGCAATTCATTAACACTGAACAATGTCACCCATCTTAAATTGCTGCTTAATATTTTTCTTCATACCTCTGCAAAAAGCATAAATTTTGCTAATGTCTTCATTGTTCCTAGCAAGCTTTCAATCTTTCGAGTAAAGAATGTGTACATCTGAACTTTATTTTGAACATTCTTCTCGTTACTTTTCCCCCTATATTTCATTGTTGAGACACTGCGTTTTCTTTCGTTTTTGCTGAGTAGCTTTATTTGGTTTTGGACAAAGCTGGGATCTTCCTGCACAGGAAACACTGAAGAATATAGTGAAGAAGCCATATTCCCACTTGGCGATAGCCCTGGTGTGGATTTAATACAGAAAGAAGGAATATAGCCCTGGAATGCCTCGATCAATTATGGAAACTGAGTCTTAGATTTCCTGCACCCAACACAAGGTCTCACGATAGTTATTCTACATATATTTTGGTGAAATTCATTTTATTTACAAGTTTAAAAGGTTTCAGTTTAATCATCTGTCTTTCCTCCCATCTCGGAGCACAAGCATTTTCAACGATGAGGAGTATTGTTAACAAGCACATGTTTTTTTTATTAAAAAAAATCATGTGCTTGTTAAATTAGAAGATGTTGCCTAGGAATTAATGGTAAGAAAAAAAGCACGTTATGTAAATGCTAAGAGGTCTTGTGCTATGATGCTAAATGTGAAGGAATGTGCTGGGGAAGAACCAATGATATGAAGCTGAAGTATCCACACTGATCTTATTAGTATTTGTCCTTGGCTTCACCAAACTCTAACTTTGATACGATTTCGACCCTGGCGGTATGTGGCTATTGAAGCATGCATGCTCCAAAAACCTCCGTTGTCAAAGGCTCAATGCCTCCGAGAAATGATGCCAAAAGCGATTTTTGGGAATGAACAAGGCAATTTGTGGAGCTTTCAATCACTATTAATGGCATCTAGAGTGTGGGTCATAAAGTCAACGGAAACTATTATTATTCGTTTATGATTAGGGTAACTTCATAGGTTCTATATTACATTTAGATTTAGATTTGTCAGTTAGATTTGAAAGTTGAGATAATGATAGACTGCCAGTTGATTGTTTTGTTAGGACTGTTGCAGGGAAAATTCTGAACGAGAGCGTTGTAATATCGGGATGCATCAATTCAATAGAATTAACAATAGATTAATTTATTATACCTGCTGGCAATGCAACTCCACACCACATCATATTAACTGGAGCAATATTAATTTTTTTTACAAAATGAACTAGAAAATAAACCCCCGCAGGTAATTTTTATTACACGTTGACAGGCTCCGCGGAATAAGGACATACGAGATTTTAACATGCGGAATTGGGATGCAAATGATTTGAAAGTATACCAAATAATAATACAGCCATTTCAAAAGCAGATGAAGGGATCTGCATACTTGAGTTATGGGAACCCAATTGAAAATTGAAATAAATTACTACTAGTATCTAGCATTGCAGCTTAATTTTTCCCAAAAAAAAGGTTCTTCTTCTGCCATGTAACGTCGACGGCTTCGACGACGACGGAACACGAGTACACGAACTCTGTTGCCAGAGTTGAGGTATTAAGGAATGAATATATATTTGGCAAGGAAAAAAAAAAAAAAAAAAGCACGAATATAAACTCACACCTATATATAGTATTGCCACTATTCCGTGTTCTCCCCATCAAGTGGACTTCCTCCTCCTCAACGCAGGCTTTCTGTGAAAGTAAGAGAAAGATCGGAAAACTTCTCGAACCATATTAACTCACTACATAATTCTCAATTTCCCCCCTGAAAAATTTATTTTTCCCTAATCATATTCATATATTGTATTCCAAATCTTCTTTCCACCTACTTCGGATAGAAGTTGCCTCACAGCTCCTTAGATTCTAGGGCGACTTGTTTCTCCAAACGTTTTCCTTTTTTTTTTTGAGCGAGCTGTCATTGAAAATTAAACAGCGCTGCGTGCTGCGATTTTTTATTATTATGTGAATTAGGGCGCAAGTTGGCCAAGCGCGCATAGAAGAAAAATGTTCTTCTCTGGCGATCCATCCACTAGGAAGCGTGTTGATTTGGGAGGCCGCAGTTCGAAGGAAAGGGATAGGCAAAAGCTTCTGGAGCAGACGAGATTAGAGCGCAACCGGCGCTTATGGTTGCGCCAGCAAAACTCTTCTGCAGTGAAAATTCAGGTTTTGTTTTGAATGCAGTTAAATGGTTTCAATCTGGCAATCGGTGTACTTCACGTTTCCTGTAGTTGTTTATTGAAATACTCAATTTTATTTCAAGTTTGGTGGCTAATGTAAGTTTCTGCATTCTTCACATTGCTGGTGCTAAGTGCTATACAATGGTACCTACACCGCAAAGAATTTTCCATTGTCTTTGCTATTCAATGTGACCTGTTTTCAATTGAAGCCCTCAGCACAATTAAGTTGGTCAGTTGTTTGCAATATGCACTCGGGGAATGAACACAATATATAGGCATGATAAAAGTGATTGATTTTACTCTCTAATTGATTTATCATGCTTCAGTAGTGTAAAATTGTAATTTTGTAATAGTTGGTTTTAGCAATTTAGATCGCTGTGGTCCGTACTCCCTTAAACTGTCTTTTGTAGTTGTTTTGTCTTTCATTCTATTGATTGGCGAAAGTTCGGGAACCCAAAATGGCGTGTACACCAATGTTATATTAGGTGCCCCTTATATCAGAAATTATATAAAAATGATTATCGTTTTTCCCCCCATGAAGCAGACCAAGTTCAAGAATTATATTCAGTGTACTTGACAATTTCAGCTAGAAAGGTGTTCCTGGGAAAATTACCATTACCACCTTACCTCCCCCACGTTTTCATCTGCAATCAGCTTGTCGCATTAGAATTCATGCTAAAAAAAAAAAACAAAAGAAAAAATCACTTCAATCCCGCCATGCTTTTGCAGTGAAATGATGCCAGTTTCTGTTTCTCTGAAAAATGAGTTTACTTAATTGTTTAAGACGCTTTTGATATTCATTGGCACTGTTCATTTTTAATGTTTAGCCATGTTTAATTGAGAGAGTATGTTTTATTACTTTAGCTACCTTGATTCTGGTTTGATATGTACTGTAGTTGATGTGTGCTTGCTGCTGGTAAGGTGCTTAAATCTGGATTGGTGATGACTATTACTTAATGAATATCTTGCAAAGACTAACTGGTTGTTGTTACAGAAATGCTTCAGAGGACGAAAAGCTGTCTTAGCTGAACAGTCTAAGGTGCGAGAGCAGTTCCATAAAACCTATGGCAAGCACTGCCAAAATGTAGACAGGTGATGTTTGATTATAATTTTGAATTGTTATTTCAAAGAGAATGAAAATTGTTCATTACTTTCTCTCCTGAAGCCTCTTTAAATATTGATAAGTCAGTTAATTCTAATATTATCTTACTTTACCATTGCTCCATTACTACTCTGATTGGATTCTATATTGACCTGTTAAGATTTTGTAGATTAATACCATCTATTGTGCATTCAGGAATGCTTTTGGTCCAGATTCTGATTTCCTTCGCCAGTTGCTGTACTTCTTTAATTCAGAAAATCTTGATGACTTCTTAATTCTTGTGAAAACATGCCAACTGCTTCACCAGTTTTCCCAAGATAGTGGTAATTGATATTTTTCATTTTCCCCATTTTTTTAGTCTGGGTGATTTGTAGTAGAAAAGCAATCTGATTTTTATTTTTATTTTTTTAAATACCTTCCTTCATGCTTAAGTATTTTCATGAAACTTATTGGGTGGACTATATGCAACAGGGGATGTCGTTAAACTTCTTGCTGGTTCAGATTACTCATCCAAATGTGCTTTAGTGAACTACCGGATGAAGAGATTGATATATATGTGTATCCATGCCATGCACCACCATAGGTTGGCTTTTTTGCCTTATTTTGGTTTTTTTATGTTCTGGCCCATTGAATCTCTTATCCTTTTATTCTGTCATCTTCTTTTGGAAATTTTAATGAATATCGCGTGGGGATAAGACTGCTGTGCTCCTGAGTGGTGCTTTTGATTCTGTGCCATGACTGTGAATGATAAACTACTGCTTCATTTATATCTTGACCCTGCTCTAGGTTTTGATTATACTTTTTTTATTACTTTTTAGTATATGAAGAATACTTTTGAAGATCCTTTTGTTTTTATGTTTTTGGTTTCAATTGCTTTCTTGCTTAGCTAGTGTTTGATTGGACAGGTATCAGTTGAAAGATCAGCTGTTGTTGACTTCCAAGGAATCTAATGCCTCAGCTATCCAGTTGTTGGAAGTTTTAGTTTTTTTGGTCGATCCCAAACTCCCATGGAGCTGTAACATAGTAGGATATCTCTTTCAAAACAATGCATTTGCCCTACTCAGAGAGATTATTCTCACTGCAAAGGTAACGTTCTCTCTGTTACAGCCCAATTTTTCTTTATTATTTTTTGAGATATTGGGTAAAAGTAGTTGTCCTCTTGATATGTACACCTGGCGGGAGTTTTTTTTCCTGGTATAAGCCTCATCTTGTTCTCTTGATGGCAAAACATTACATCTTCCAAATGTTAATTTTTTTCTGGAGATTGAATATAGTTCACTTTAGTTGTAAATTATATTTTTATTCAATTCTCATTCATATGGGGATCTGATATTTATTGTGCCAATGTTCATTTTGTTAAACTAACCTAAGGCTTGATTGTTATGCAAGAAAAAAATTTAAACAATTATTTTGATTATTTTGCGTATCTGAAATTCAGAAGACATTTAGTTGTTTGTTTGTTATATGTTTGAGAAATCTGGCAACCATTGAGCGCTATAAGATTTGGCTTAACTATTCTTTCATTCCTGATTATTTCTGTTGAGCATCACTTGTCAAAGTATATTTATCTTGAGATGAAAGCCACTAAATTATTGCTGGCATTGTTCCTCTATTTCTCTCTCTTTTTTTTAAATAAATTAATGATGTGAGGATGCAATTCATTTCAAGATATGTGCTTTCTGAGAGAAACGGCAAATATTTGCTTTCGAGTTCCTGAAACTCATACAGTCTTACTATGCCTTATATTGGTAGTAAAAACTTCTCAACATCTTTCTATCCCCCAAAACAATATCTTCTTAAAGTAATATTTATTGCCAATTGCTTAAAAGCCATTATGGAGTTTGGAGAAAAGTACATTCAGAATATGCCAGTATGCCAATGAAGTTACTTACTCCATCATTGTCCACTAACACAAGACAAAAATCCTTGTTATATTGTTTATGTGATGATTCCTGGTTATTTTATTTATTTATTCTTTTTGCTGAAAAGACTGGTTATTTTATTTATTTATGTGACTTGTTTAAGTCATCACACAAAAGTACTTTAATCATATGTAGGACAATGTGGAAGATTGTTTCCCTAATGGAAAAGGATCATCATTGGAGCGTCTACTCACTGTTTTAATTTCTCACATCGGTCAGAAGCCATGTATCTGCACAAACTTTGAGCCAAGATTTAGCTTCTCATCTCAGATTCTTACGATTCCTTTCTTGTGGCATCTTTTCCCATCCTTAAGACAGGTACTCTTATTAATTCTACTTGATGGGGCTTCTTTTTTAGCTTTTAATGAGTGAAAATGAGGAGTTTCCAACAGATTTTAATTATCAAGGACATGTTTCTGCTTTATAAAGTAAGATTGGTTTGTTCATGTGAAAAGAACTCGATACCCATCAAGCAAGTTCGAGTTTTTGAACATTGTGGTAGGAAATTATGTTGGGATTTTGAACATTGTGGTAGAAAATTATGTTGGGAGAGCTACCCCTTGATTGGATCAATTAGTGCTCAAATTTGAATTAGTTGGTAGTACTGGAAATCAGATATTGAAACAAATAAAAGAAAGAAAAAGAAACAACGTTATGAAATTCACATTTTTTGAAAACCAAAGATAAACTTCTTAATTGTTAAAAATATATAATTCATGGAAGAAACAACAATGAAAAAGAGTCTTTATGTACTGTCTCTGCAATTCACTTTGTCTGTTTTGAGCCTTTTGAATTTCTTTGTATCCTTAATGTTCAAATGCATGATATAATTTGGTGCATGCGGTTATATTGTCCAATCTCTCTTCACGCTAAATGTTAGCTCTCCAATGGGCAATAATAAATCCCAAATGGAATATATATATATGCATAACTCATTAGTAAGTGGATGCTGCAAAAAAGATGTATTACGTTGTCACTAGATGTGCTTAGGCACCATTGCAGGAACTACTACATAAGCTTCCTGTTGGATGGACTTGCAACTGATCAAGAGTTACTGATTATTTTTGCTCCTTGTATTGCTTCTTATGTTTGCCATAAGTAGTAGGTCTTCTTTGTATCCTTATCCTTCTTGCCAGTGAATCCTTTCTATGTTTTAGTTTGCTACCAATGTTTCAGAACTATCTTTTCTTTCAATATTTGTAAGGTTTGTTTGTTTTTGGTATTTAGGTTTTTGCAACACAGGGCCCAAGCCAGCATTATATTCATCAAATGGCAAAATGTGTGCAAGACCAGATCAATTTTCTACCTAAGGATATATCAGATGAATTCCCTAGCTATGCTTGCCTGCTGGGGAATGTACTAGAAACTGCTGGAACTGCTTTGTCTCAGCCTGACTGTTCATTTGATATGGTAACTAGGGAGCTTTTTGGCAAAAATATGCAATCCATTCATTTATATTTCCTCTTGATCTAAAATATCTATGGCAATTTGGGTGAAACCTTTAGGAATGTTCAATACTTGCTCTTAGCTCTGCATGATTTTGTAGTTAATTTATGTGTGTCCATATTCAGGCCGTAGATCTTGCTGCTGTTACCACGAATTTACTTGAGGCTCTCCCATCTGTAAAAACTTCAAATAAAGAGACTAAAGAAAGTAGGGTATTCATTCTTATGCTCTATTTTTTTCAGTTTGATTATTGTAAAATCTGTCTGTTGAAGAATTTAGTCTTCCGTCAATTTTCAATTTGAGTATTGTAAAATATGTATGTTGAAGAATTTAGTCTTCTATTACTTAATAAAAAATCAGTTTGTTCTTGTAGCATTTTATATTTCTGTTTTTATTCAAAGCCAAATGGTTTTCCTACTTTATGATTTTCTCCTAAGCTGATGGAGCATACAAGTTAGGTTCTATGATTGCTGAGGATGATATGACCGGAACCGACGAAGTTATGGAAGTAGCCATGGATAGGAAATTGGAACAGCAAATTTGCAATGCCATAGATCCGCGCTTTCTTCTGCAACTGGTATGCCATCATGGCAAATGATATTCATATCTAGAGCATCATTTGAATGAAAACATACTCCAGCATATGATTTGAAAGTTTTGATGAAATTGTGACTTCTGGTGCAGACAAATATTCTATTTAGAGAGATTCCTTTTGTCAATGGTCTGGATCATGGACCAGATGATAGGGAAGTGACAGCTGTTGGTGCAGTTTGTGGATTTCTTCATGTTGCTTTCAGCACGCTGCCACTTGAACGGATTATGACTGTACTCGCCTATAGAACTGAAGTTGTTCCTATGCTTTGGAGCTTTATGAAGCGGTGCCATGAGAATAAAAATTGGTCATCTTTGTCTGAGCAGCTAGCATACCTCTCTGGAGATGCCCCTGGTTGGCTTTTACCTCTGGCTGTATTCTGCCCGGTCTATAAGTAAGACTTTATGTTCCATTTATTTTTTATGTAGTTTCCAAATTGAATGAACAAGCTTTTGTATTGCAGGACCTTTTTCCCCTTAAATTCCAAATAAATTGCACTTTGAACTTTCTGATGCTAGTGTGCCCTAACGGTGTACTTTTTATTAGGCACATGCTTATGATAGTTGATAATGAAGAATTCTATGAGCAGGAGAAACCATTATCACTGAAGGATATCAGAAGTCTTATCATTATATTGAGACAGGTACATCCTATTTTTTATTTGTATAAGAATAAGTAAGAAAATTGATTTTGAACTTGTTAAGGGGGAAGTCAATTGATGGATCTTTGCAAGATAGTTTACTTTTTTAAAAATGCGTTAATCTTAACTGCAACTGTTGTAAGGCTGCCAAGAATTTTTGCAAAAATGCTTAAGTACTATGTTGCCTGCTTGATACTCGCTGTTAATTACATGCAAGTTTGCTGTTTCTGCAGGCTCTATGGCAGCTTCTGTGGGTAAACCATACCACATCTGCTCACTCAGTGAAATCTGTCCCAGTCCGCACTGCTAATAAGAGGCAATCTATTGAAGTCATTCAACAGAGGGTTAGCATCGTAATATCTGAGCTCCTCTCTCAGGTAGGAGCAACCATATTATCATAAATCTAATCTCATTGTCCTTTTGTTGCTTCTAATTTGCTTTGAATTTGTTTTGATAGCTGCAAGATTGGAACAATCGGCGACAGTTTACATCCCCCAGTGACTTCCATGCTGATGGGGTGAACGACTTCTTCATCTCTCAGGTACTTTCTCTGTAGAAATTCAGGGTTTAATTTTATTCTGAATTTATTCTATTGAAGAGCGTGGAATTACTTTTATAGGAGATAAGATAGAGAGAGTCAAGCTCTCTTAAGTAACAATAATAAAGCCTATCTAAACAAAAGAAAATAAATGGGTAAACATAGGAGATAAACACAAGCTAATCCTATCCAAACAACATGAACAGACCTTTGAAACTTTTCAGAATAGAAGTAATCCTATCATGACTAGAAAATAAAACTGAATGAAATCAAACTACACAAAAAAATAAATAAATAAATGAAAATATCACATCTTCTTGGACATCTAATGGTGTTTCCCAACAATCCTCAACTTGGAATGGCTTGTAGGGATGGTTTTGCCAGCGACTTTAGTTCCTGGCATTCTTGATATGTTATGTTTTTACATTATATAATTGAAGACTTAATCTGAATGGACGATCCTTTATCAACAGGCTGTAATAGAGAATACACGAGCAAATGAAATATTGAAGCAGGCCCCTTTTTTGATACCATTTACAAGCAGGGTCAAAATATCCGCTGTAAGTATACCACTCTGTATGCCTTGGCTTTAAACCTGAATAATCTTTGTATTACAGGTCTTCAATTGATAGTAGCGTTAATAACAGAGCTGATTTTCTGCAATTTATTTTGAATCACTGGTGATTTTCAAGTATTAGTTGAATTTAATGGTGATTATCATCCCCCTCTCCTTTTTTGAATTAGTCTCAACTAGCTACGGTTAGGCAAAGACATGGTTCTCCTGCTGTGTTTGCTAGAAACCGATTCAGAATAAGACGAGATCATATTTTGGAAGACGCTTATAATCAAATGAGCCAGGTTCCAGAAGAAGACCTCCGAGGACTGGTAATGTCTCTGTTTCTTAGGCCTGTCATTACATTGACTAGGCATTTCCTGCTTTCTGAT
The DNA here is from genome assembly GCA_019022655.1 of Acacia acuminata. NCBI lineage: Eukaryota > Viridiplantae > Streptophyta > Magnoliopsida > Fabales > Fabaceae > Acacia > Acacia acuminata. The sequence goes on from JAFJYI010000071.1 coordinate 668,294, forward strand.
CTTTTGGGCAACTAAAGAATACCCCCTTTTATTTTATTTTTTTGAACACAAAGTGATTCATTTTGCTGTTTGGCAGATTCGTGTGTCCTTTGTCAATGAATTTGGGGTGGAGGAGGCTGGAATCGATGGTGGTGGAATTTTCAAAGATTTCATGGAGAACATCACACGAGCTGCCTTTGATGTGCAGTATGGGTTGTTTAAGGTTCTCTGAATATTTTGACATCATTTATGCTTCATGTAAAGTGTTGTCATCACTTGAGCCAAGCACCATATATAATAAGCTGATTTACTAACAAAGTTATGGTTGAAAGAAGCATTTTTATATTGGCTTGCTGCATGAATTCAAAGTTTATTGAAGCATCAGGGAAAATGTGGTTGCCATTAGGTGTTTTAAAGAAAGAGACAAAGCTTCACTCACGATAGCTAAGAACATCTGTAGACAACCATTTAAAGTGATTGTGATGGAAGATTGTAAACAAAATAAATAAGCATTTGAATTCAAAGTTTATTGAAGCATCAGGAAGAATGTGGTTGCCATTAGGTGTTTTAAAGTAAGAGAAAAAGCTTCACTAAGATTGTTCTAGTCGATAGCTAAGAACATCTGCTGACAACCTTTTAAAGTGATCATGATGGAAGATTGTAAACAAAATAGACAAGCATTTGAAAATATCTACCCAAAAGTTACTTCAGCATATGCTCCTGCTTTTGCTTTACTTGCATCTGCAGCTTATGATTTTTGGATTTTTAGTTGGCTGATTATCAATGTGTCCAGGAAACAGCAGATCACTTGCTTTACCCAAATCCTGGATCAGGAATGATTCATGAACAACATCTCCAATTTTTCCACTTTCTTGGAACTCTCCTTGCAAAGGTATGTCTTTTGTGAAGTAAAGCTTTGCATCCTGTGATTGACTACATACTGCAAGTTTTTCCTGTTATGATTTTTTTTTTTTTTTTTTTTTTTTTTTTTTTTTTTTTTTTTTGGGGGGGGGGGGGGGGGGGTGTGTACACCCTTGTACAGTATTTGAAGTGTGTGATTGTGACTTTACTTGGTGGTTAAATTTGCAGGCTATGTTTGAAGGGATTCTTGTTGATATTCCATTTGCCACCTTCTTCTTGAGCAAATTGAAACAAAAGTAAGATTTATGGAGTCTTTAATCTGTATTTAGTAGTTTGTTAATGGACAAATTTGTCTAATGCTCAATTCTTCGATTGCAAGGCATTGATTTACTTTTTCGTGGCTGCTTTTTACTAATACTGAAAGATTAGTTTTGGCACTTCTCCAGCAAATGCTCCAAATAGCTGCAGTCACCTCACTATCATAATGTGTTTTCATAGAATTAAAAGAAAAGGGAAGGGAAGACAGTTAATATGACTCCAGATTATTTTGTTCACGAAAAACTAATAAAAGAACATACTTCAGATAGTAAATTTATTTATGAACGGGCGAAGGAGTGAACACAAATACACAAAATATAAAAGGAGAAAAATCTGAAAGTGAATTGCTGCTGCATATATGGATGTTAGCTTTCCTATACCTAAAAGTAGGTGACATTTAGAACAGATATAAATAGACTAGGGATCCTTAAATTAAGTGTAGAAATGACAGCCAAAAAGTCAATGAGACTATTGAAAGGCTATAAAAAAATTTACCAGCTTTGACTTTATTATGTGATGTGATATGTACTCTGGTAAATTAATTATTGTGTCATGGTTTGGAATAGCTGGATTATATTGCTTTTGCTTTCTTAAACTTCCCCCCTTATGCCAGGTACAACTATTTAAATGACTTGCCTTCCTTGGATCCAGAGTTATATCGCCACCTTATCTTTTTGAAGGTAATGTCACTTTGGCTATATCTCTCTTGCATCTTCCTTTCTTATTCTTTTCATTGTCAATGATATAATGAAAATAAGAAACTGGTAATTTAAAACTAAGCCGAATATCTAGGGACCAATTTACTCCTACTACTTTCTGGCAAGAAATCAACTGTATTGCGTAGCTGGAGAGTTCTCAATCAAAAAGAAAGTGCACAGAATTTCGACTTTGTTATCTGCTTTTTTTTAAAATAATTTTTTTTTAAAAAAAAAAAAAAAAAAAAAAGTACTTTCTGGTTAGTATGTATGCTATTACCCATTACCCCATCTTGAACATTTTAATGCACTTAAAATAAGTAGTGTTTGCATTGTAAATCAGCTTCCCGTGTGTGTATAGACTTCAGGTTTTGGTTAGGGTGAGATGTAGTAACAGGCGTTGAGGGAACAGGAAGGAGTTTGATAGAACCTAAACCACAAAGCAATATAAAACTATGCCGCACTTTCAAATTAATTCAAAGTACCTCCCCTAATGAATAGAAGGGAGTCACAGTACATCAAGTTCACGCACACAGCTAACACTTGAACAAAAGACAAAAATGATGAAGAAAGATGATCTTCCTCCACCCCTGACCTGGCATTCGGGTGGCCAGCACTCTGTGTGTCACTAATGAGAATGTCGTCAGAGTTGAATTAATTTCTAGGGCTTCCCTCTATTTTCCAAATTCAAATTTTTAACTTTTTATCTGAAGCTGACTTTTTTTTGGGGGTGTGATTTGACATTTGGCTCACAGCATTATGATGGTGACATTTCGGGTTTGGAATTATACTTTGTCATTGTAAATAATGAATATGGGGAGCAAACAGAAGAGGAGTTGATTCCTGGAGGAAGGAACCTGCGTGTCACTAATGAGAATGTCATCACATTTATCCATCTTGTAGCCAATCACCGCTTAAATTTTCAGGTGAAGTGGCAACCCTAATTTGTATCATGCTTGGACAGCCAATGAATTAATGTTCTAATTGCAGGACAAAATTAATTATTTCAGATACGTCAACAAAGTTCCCATTTCTTGAGGGGATTTCAACAACTTATACAGAAGGATTGGATTGATATGTTTAATGAGCATGAACTTCAGGTAATTTGGCCATTTGGATCATATAGAGGGCAAGTTTTTTCCACCTCATACTTTATAATATTTTCTATTCCATGATTGTGTTGAGCAATGAGGATTCTTATAACAAAAGGAATGGTTGTCACTCTCCCACGTATTATACCCCTCATTGCCTCATTGTCAAAGGGTTATAGAGTTGTCTGGTGCTGTGGTCTGTATTCTAATGATTCTCATTATGCATTGACTAAGAACTTCACCTTGCCCTTGTTATCATTGCTGCTGTACCCTTTATGACCTTTGTTTTTAGCATCCACTTCAGCTTCCTTTTTTTATCTGCTTTCTTCTTTTCATTTGTTTGGCACACATTAAGTTTAAAAGCCATTGCAGTTGCTGTTTATTGCTTTGGTTCCTTTTGCGGCAATGGCATTGGTAATTCATTACTAATTTAGTGTCATTATTTTCAAACTATTGTAGCATCATATCACTGCACCATTTGAAACTTTAATATAGGCTTGACGCACAGTATGATAAATCTTGGTTTGTTCCCATGCATGAAGATTTGCAGAACTGATTCCTCTCAGCAGAAATGTATGATTTGCTAATATCAGCATTATATTTTGCTGAAACTTTCTTTAGCTCTCTTTTGTACTGATTTTTGCCCTTTGGACCAGAATTGCTGTTACATATGTAACTATATGGTATTGTGATTTAATATCCCACTTGACATAGTTGCTTTCCACAGCTTCTGATGTCAGGTTCACTTGACAGCTTAGATGTTGATGATCTGCGGCTGCACACCAACTATGTGGGAGGCTATCACAGCGTAAGTGCCTCAGCATGTATAAATGCAAGCAAAGAATTTCAGGACAAATTAAGCATATTGCTTGCTTCATGTAAAATCAATCAACAGGAACTACACGAGTATTTGCAGATCTTTTAGCAATGTGTATTTTCTTTTATTCATTCTAAATATTGGCGAGCTCTTACGTTCATGTCATGATGACAACAGTGTTGTACCTTACCTGCCTTAAACAGTATATCATCATTACCTACTAATTTTCTAATGTTTGATTTCTTCTGATAGGAACACTATGTGATTGAGATGTTTTGGGAAGTTCTCAAAGGCTTTTCATTGGAAAACAAGAAGAAATTTTTGAAGTAAGATGTGCATAGATATGGGACTTTGTTGTCCTTTTTATGTGGCGAATATCATTATGAATTGTTAATGTATTATACTCAGGTTTGTGACGGGTTGTTCTCGTGGACCGTTGCTTGGATTCCGATATCTTGAACCCTTGTTTTGCATACAAAGGTGAATTCTGCTGCAGCATTATGTGCTGATATCTAGTTCTAACAATTGATTTCACAAAATGGATCACTCACATATCATCATGTGTCTGGTATCCTTTTTGGTAGGGCTGGCGGTAGTGCTTCTGAGGAAGCTCTTGATAGGTTGCCAACGTCAGCTACTTGCATGAATCTGCTCAAGCTTCCTCCTTACAAAAGGTTCGTCTTTGCACTTATCTTTTCAATGCAGAAATAGTTTTTTTTAAGCTCTTTAACTCATGATGAGCTAGAGATGAATACTAAAGATTTATGGATGCATTCTGAAACATTATTTGAGGAAGTTGACGACAGTGACCTTGGGTGAGGCGGGAGTAAAATTACGCTTAGCATATTAAATATCATATTTGAACTCTCTTCTGGCCTGAGGATTCTGTTTCTCTGATCTCCTTTCGGCTGCCATCTTTCATCCCGGTTTATTAGTTTAATAATTTTCCGGATTTACATCTATTAGTTATTTTCCCTGACAAGTTCGATGACGTTTTGTGACGGTGCAGCAAGGAGCAGTTGGAAACAAAATTACTATACGCCATAAATGCTGATGCTGGGTTTGATTTAAGCTGAAGGGAGGGAGACTGCTTGCTACAGTTTTTTTAAGGTTCGGTACTGTCAGACGACGGCCCACTGGTGGGCATGCTGTCAGCGGCATAGGAAACTACAGGAGACAACAAATTATCAGATGCCATTGTGAGAATAGCAATGCCTTGTGTATATATATATTTCTTAATTTTATTGGAGAGGGACATATGCATATTTCTTAATAATTTCTGTTTAAATGTACATATCTCTATATTGATTCTTGAAGAAGTAACGCTTCTTCGTCAGGAATTTTCCTGCCGTTTTGTACGATTATAATTTGAGTCAGACATACGTTCGGATGTTTTTCGCTAAAGTAAAAGTTTACCTTAGAATTGCGAAAAAAACAAATATAATTTGTACAACAGTCCCATCTATCCTAACATGGGATTACCCAATCTATCAAGGCCTAAATGAAAAATCAGTCCTTTATTATAATTGCCATACAAAAAGGAAAGGGAGAATGAAAGTATTCCTCTTTATCTACGTAACGTAGCTGCTTGACTCCTTACGTTTTACATAGCTGATAACTATTGGATTGACCATATTTATAACTCCATTAATATTTCTGTTTGTATACACCCTCTAGCTGGCCAGAACATGGTACTTTATCAGAAACTATTTTTACCTATGGTTCTAATTATAAGATCAAGTTAATTTTTTTAGAGAGATTAAAGAATCTAATTAAATTGTTCTAGAGTATTTTTATTTTTATTTTTTTCTCTAAATTAATTAGTTTGACTGATAAACTAATATATAATCTAATGATATACAACATATGATATGATTAAATAATTTATTTAGTTTTCTTAATTTAAAAAAAAAAATCCACCTGATCTTATAGTTAAACTAGAGAGAGGATTACTTAAAGTTAATTATTGTCTTGAAAGAAAATCTAATAATCAATCACGTATTTAAGCATGCATTATTAACTAAGTACAATAGCATAATTTTGTAACGTACAAAATGTTCCGATCGATCTCATTAGTTGCTATCTTCATTTTAATAGATGATGTTATAATTATATTGAGAGTGAGCCCCTCCATTTCCTTTATCATCCACTTCTTTATCTACGACGTTAAATCAATTCTAAATGTTAAAATTTAATATCATATACTCCCTCCCGGTCCTAATTATATGATATATTTAACCAATTTTAGGTAAATTAAGGAAAGAAGTTAAATTAGTTAATTTTACTCATTTTCCTAAAATGCCCTTATATAAATTTAAAATGACATAAATAAAAATGAATTAACAACTCCTATCACATACCTCTCCGACTTAGAATTTTCCTTTCCACATACTTTTTAATTGAAATAATGGTTTTGCTATATATACAAATATGTGTGTGTGTGTGTATATATATAGATAGACACGTACACATATACATACATATATCTACGTACACATATATATGAACACACATTCACACAAATATATATATAGAGACACACACATATAAACACACACACGCACATGTGTGTACATATGTGAGTGTTTATATATGTACACACACATATATATTGGCAGGCACATACACAAATATACATATATATATACACAGATACACACACACACACTCATAGATATATATGTGTGTGTGAATTTATATATGTGTGTGTCTATATATGTGTGTGTGTGTGTGACACACACACACACATATGTATATTGTAACATCCTAATTTTAATTCTTGGATTTAAGTAGGATTACAAAATTAATTATAGGAATTTAAGGCATATTTTTCCCATAAATTAAGGACAAATAATTAGGGAATAATTTTTGGCATAAATATTTTAGTGATAATATTTTAAGGCAAAAAAAAAAAAACACAATAATAATAATGAGAGAGAAAATCCTTAAATGGAATTAAGGATTTAATTTTAATATCTATCCAATACTTATAAATAAGAGTTTTGAAGAGAACTAAGTGAGTTAATTTTAGTGGTCCTGCAATTTCAATTCATAAATCCATCAGCCCCTATACCATTTTATCTTCATCTCCAAGCCCAATACTCATTCCTTTCAGTCCCAACGTAACAGCAGAAAGGGATCAAAGCAAGCTTTAAAGGCCCATAATATTCAAACCAATTAAACTACTCCAGTCCATTTCGCCTTATATTTCATAGCTCAAGCAATATCCACTAATTCATTTTTCCTCCTTTATTCATTCTTAAAAAAAAAAAAAAACACATCAGCAAATCAGCTCAATGCCATGCTTCCAAATCTTGCTTTCGGCTATCCAACTGTTCACGCAAGGAACAGAAAAAAAAAAAAAAAAAAAAAAAAAAAAAAAACCAGCAGATCGATCCCTCTCGAGCTCCACGCCATGAACCTCTGGGCATTACCTTTTCAGACCATGAGTCCTCCTCTTGAACTGGACCAACAAAGTATTATTCACATTAGCTTAGCAGAAAAACAAGAAGCTGAGAGTGAAAGAAAGAGAGAGCGAGAACATGAGAGAGTTTCTTTTCCTTGTTGCTCTGCGTGGTGACTCTAAAACAGGGGTGTTTAGTGTCAGTGAGCATCTGTGCGTGCGATTCTGAATCTAGCAAGGTGAGTCTTCAGGTTCCTTTTCCTTATAGTTCCCATGATTTCCAGCATTAGTGTTTGAGGATGAAGCCATTGTGAATATAGTTATGAAGCAATGAAAAGCTCTGTTTTCTAAACATTAAAACAGGGCTTTGTGTATATATATATATATATATATATATATTGAGGGAAATAGACATGGCATACATGCTCATACACATATACACACACACACACATATATATATATGTCTCGTTGTAAGGGAATGGGGGGAACTTTGTTGATGTAAGTGCTGTTATATACAAATGTGTGTAACTATATATACTGTTAGTCTTGGGGGAAAAAAGAAAGAAAAGAAAATGATGTTGATAGGTATTTTCATTTTGCTATTACCTATAAAAATATATATGCATTAACGCAGAAGGAAGAAAAGGAAGCTGAATTAGGTGTTGTCGTAAAATATATAAGTAGGTATTTATATATATAGATGATCGTTGCGCGTAGAATCAATGGAAACTTTCACTGTATGGGATATATATATATGGCTATATATGTAATAAATAAATAAAAGGAAGGAAAAGGTTTTTTTGTCTTGTAGTGATACATCTATATTAATACTGTGAGTACGTTGCACACTTGGGAACAAGAAGTAACTTACCTATATATATATATATATATATACACACACACAAAAGTGTGTGGGCCCCGCATGTGAAAGAAAAAGAATAAGCTTTCTGAAACTACACATATATATATGATGATGTTGTGGCTTTGGGGGAAAAAAAAGAAAGAGAATAAGTTCTATTATCATATAAAAAAAACTGTATCTAAAACTCCTCCAGTGGATGCGTGATAAATGGAGAGGAATAATAAACCATGGGAATATGGTAGTAATAATAGATATAGTTTAATATTTATTTCCTCTTCTTCTTAAATATGATAGTGATAATAATAAACCGAAATAATCTTGATATCTTAATTGATCCATATCTATATATATATTTATAACATGCTAATCCTATGCATTTAAAATAATTAGATACTATATTATGAATATCCAAAGAGTATATCTGATTTTATCTAAAGAGCATAAGTTATATAATGATTGGTATTTATTAAAATCCTAATTTAAAATATGGAGATAAGCTACGAAAGTTTAAATTAATTAGAAATAATAATAATAATAAATCATTATTATTAGAATTTGTATTTCTTTTAGTTATAGGAAATTATCAGTTATAATTGTGATAATGTAGAGCCTTTGCGTGATCGGTGATTGTACGGGATTGTGCTCCTCAAACTAAGGTTAAGCTTGGAATTGAGGTAATAGGGTTAATTTATTTTATATGCTTGTTTTGAATTTGTGAGGTATTTTTCTAAGCTTAATTTTTATATATATAGCTTGTATGTGTTTTGAAAAAAAAAATTATGTGTAGGTTTGAATATGAAAATTTATGCGGTGAAGCGCAGTGTATTTTCCAATCTATGTATTTAAGTGATTATTATTATTATTGGGATTGTTATGGTTGTGATGAGTATAATGTTTGTTGTGAGATGAACTGTATGGAAAATAATTTAATAAATTGTTGTTTAAAATTTTAATATTATATTTCTTCTCCTGTGGGATATGTTGGGTTGTGTGGAAGAGATTTAGGGTGAAATTGTGCCCATCGGCTCTCTCATATTCCTGGCCCGGATTTGAGTTGAGTGTTTTGGGCGGACACCTCCCGTTACGTTATTTTTGTGGTGGCACGGGAGGGACGGTATCCTTGAAGTGATAGCTAACCTTGGCGGGTTACTAACAGCGATGGGCGATCCGCGTCCATGAGGAGATAAGGAGGAGCGGGATGGATGAGTGGGGATGGTTAATGGCTATGGTTATTATGTAATAATTGTTTTATTTGTGGTTATTTAATTATTGAAATTATTATTATTATTATTATATTATTAACAAACCTGCTTCTCTAACTTGCAATCCTTTCTTGCATATTTGATAAATTAATTTGATTCTGGGGACTTTATGTCTCACCCGTCATTATTAAATTTTTAAAGCGAGACCTCTAACCCTTCTAGAGGACAAGGGAAAACGTCCCGGAGGCATAGACGTCGAGAACTTGTAGGCCGCTTTTTGGTACTAGTGTTGTATTGATTTATATATTGCCATCATAGGGCCCTCGTATTTTTGGAATACTACATTAACCACTCTTGGATGACTGTTGATTTTCCGAAGGCCTTATTTTATACACTATCATATTATCGTGGATCCACCATTATATCTTTGTGACCCTTTGTCTTGTGTACACCCATTCTTGGGGGTTCGTGTTGTATGACTTGTGGGCTATAAAATCTCATTTTCGATAATTGTGCCCGAGTTATGGATTTTCGATTGTGGGTTTGCGGGCGAAATTTGTGCCCTAGACCCAAGGTGTGTGTGTTGAAAAGGAAGGTTTTTCATAATCACCTATTAATCCAGACTTGAGAAAACTTTATGGTTATTTGTTATCGATCTTGTGAGAAAGGGTCATTTCATATATGTGTATATATATTGACAAATAGTTTATCGATAAGTAAATTAAAATCTAACAATTTGATAACGGGAAGAGTCTATACACTTACATATATATAATCACCAAAAAACAAACACATTTGAGAGAATAAAATAAGGGTATTTTAGGAAGAAATTGACAAAAGTTAGAATGTTGTTCTATAATTAGGATCGAAACCAACTCCTAAATGTTATCTTATAATTAGGACCGGAAGGAGTAAAAATTATAAAAAGTAAAAAAGAATATATAGAATACTTTAAAGGATAGAAATATGAACTATTTAGATGATTTAACTTTTTTCTATTTAATATAATAATAACATTTTCATGGGATATGAAATCTCAACTATCAAGGATGATCTAACCGTGTAAATAAAGAAGTGGAAGGAAGTAGATGATAAGATAAATGAAGAGCCTTTTTTCTCATTTATATCCGGTATAAGTGGAGGATGCTACGCAACAACTTGAAAAAAGAAAAAACCAATGATGAGGAGGGGAATTTTTTATTTTTTAAAAAACATAGCCAAGAAAAAAAAAGGTAGGGGCGTAATCTTATCGTGTAAAGGCTTTTTCAATTAATTCAGAAATTATGCATTTGAGATTCCAAGTAAGATTTTGTTCCTTGAGATTTTAATAGAGTGGCAGATGCCCTGACTAAGAAGGGTATTTCCAATTCTATGCTTCTAGATGAGTGTCCTATGACTTTGAGAGGCTGGTTGGACCAAGATTGTTTGGGATTAATTTCCCCAAGTGTGTAATTTCTTTCAATGAAATGTAGGCTTTATGCCATCCTTTATATATATAAAATAAATAATAATAAAAAGTAAGATTTTTTTGTCTTATGCCAATTATCATTGCTTAGAATTGTGGATTTCCATATTATGAATAAGGCAAATACAACATAATTATTATATATACTCATAGGTCATATCTAAATCTTCTATGCTACATTGCTACTACTCACTAACAATTTATCACAACAACACCAACTTTAATTATTTTATCGCCTCTTTTTAAAAAAATTACATACTACCTTCGGTCCTAATTATAGGAACATTTTTATAGTACAAATTGCATTACAAAAGCGTTTCTATAATTAGGACCGAGGGAGTATTTTGTTTCATATTTTGGTCCTTATTAATATAAAACTAAAGTTATACAATATTTATTAAAGAACACTAAAGATGTTTTAGGAAAGTATTGATTTTTTCCCAACGAAAAGTGTTGATTGATTCTGCAAAAATTGAAATTATTTAATAAAGTCATATAGTATTTATAAAAAAGGTAAGGCGCATTTAGCCCCATGGAATATCTTTTAAGGTGCATCCAAAGTGTCTTAAAATTTTTTGTGGTGCATCCAAAGATTCTCGAAATATTTTTCCGATGCATCTAGCACCTTAAAGTTCTTTTTTTTTTTTTTTTTTTTTTTTTTTTCCCTTTTTAATTACAAGGGTAAGCATTAATGGCCTAAGTCATAAGCGGGATTAGACCTAGAACCTCCCGCTTATAGGGAAGCATTGGGCTACAACGCCTTTGGTTCTGGAGTATATTTTTCGGGTGCGTCTAATATCATAAACTATTTCTTTGGTGCATCAAATGCCTTAAAATATTTTTTTAGATGTATCTAATACCTCAAATTATCTAGATTGTTAAGTACAAAGTTAAAAAAAAAAAAAAAGTATTTTAGGGTTTTGAATGCCCCTAAAAAAATATTTTAACGTATAAAAATGCTTATGACATACTTTAGGGCACTAGACATATCTGAAGAAATACTTCAGGGTGTTGAATGCATCTTAACATATAAAAATGCTTATGACATACTCATATGATTCTTAATATAAGACATATTAAGAAAGTTAATTGAGTTAGTTCATATTATAAATATTTTTTAAAACACCCTAACTCATCATCTTTCCCTTCTTTTTTTTGTCTACTTAATTATTAATGAGAGCATCTATAAGGGTAAATTTAGGAAAATATTGATAAATATAAAAACTATATCTTATATTTATGACTAAGTCAATTCCCCAAATATGCCTTATATTAAGGACCGAAAGAGTATTATTTATGGGAGGATAATGTAATCAAACTCATGAGTTTAAATAAATTCTTGATAAGAACGTAAACATCAAAACATAAAAAAAAAAAAAAAAAAAAAAATCAAAAGATGACTAATAAAAATAAATAATTGAAATATTAAAGCATAAAATTAATTTAAATATATTTTAAATCTAAACAGTTGAAATTAAATCTATCTACATTCATAATTTATCACACCGATAAAAAATATATATATAAAGCTATTGAACTAATCGAATCTAAAAGTTAGTAATTAGAATGATTTTCAGAGGAAGTTGACACAATTTTGTAAGTTATACACATAAAACAACTAACTTGTGTTTGAACTTGAGTGATCAGTTAAAATTAAATTTACAACTAACTAAATTTAGATGTAAGTTGATACGATTTTATATTAAAAATATAAAAATGGGTTAAAGGTCATTTTTGCCACGAAAGTATTGCTAATGGAGCGCCCAGCACCCGGAAGTTTTTCGGATACCAAATTTGCCCCGGAAGTATTGAAAAGGTATCAAATTTACCCAAAAGTGACGGAAGTCCACGTAGATCATTAAAATGTGCCACCTCATCACACGTGGCATGCCACCTCATCAATCAAAAGTATCATTTTTGCCCCGGAAGTTTTCATTAAGGAGCAATTTTGCCCCGGAAGTTTTGATTGAGGAGCAATTTTGCCCCGGAAGTTTTTATTGAGGAGCAATTTTGCCCCGGAAGTTTACAAAAGTAGCAATTTTGCCCTTCTTTCTCCCAATATTAAATTTGACTATTAAATCAGTCAAAGACCACATATGTCATGCCTTGAAAAGGTCGAACTTGGAGTCAGAGAATGAGATCCTTGACATGTTGAACTCAAAGCGGCCGGAATTTGTGAAGCCGGGCGGTCACGTGGATGAAAGGTCGTCACAAATCCCGGAGGAAGCATCACTTACATTTGTATAGACTCGATCATTTGTTTAAATCATAAGTGGTGCTTCCCGTGACCGGTTTGGCTTCACAAATTAAAGGCCGCCTTGAGCTCAACATCTCAAGGATTCCAAGTTCGACCTTTTCAAGGCATGACATGTGTGGTCTTTGACTCGATTTAGAAGGGCAAAATTGAAACATTTTGTAAACTTCGGGTAAAATTGCTCCTTAGTGAAAACTTTCGGGGCAAACTTGCTCTCAGTGAAAACTTCCGGAGTAAAAATGATACTTAACTCTTATTAGTTGATGAGGTGGCATGCCACGTGTCATGAGGTGGCATGCCACGTGGACACTTAGTCAAACTTAACGGTCAAAATTAACGAGATGGGCAAATTTGCTACCTTTTTCATACTTAGGGGTAAATTTGGTACCTTTTTCATACTTCGGGGTAAATTTGGTACCGAAAAACTTTCGGGTGCTTCGTTTCCATTAGCAATACTTCCGTGGCAAAAATGACCTTTAACCCTATAAAAATAGTAGTAAAGTGACAACAAAGTTGGAGAGAATATATGCATCGAGGATGCATTGGTTATAAATGTCAATCGGAAAGTCTTTAATGTGAATTTAAGAATATTTAATGAGAAAGTTGACCGCTATAACGTTGAGTGCGGCCTATGCTTATTATCATGATTATGAAACAAGGGTGGGTTTGGTTTGAAGGAATGGGAGAGGACGGAAAGTGGAGAGAGAAAACTTTTCTCTCATCTTTACAAAATTGCCCATAGATAATTTCTAATATTCCTAAAATATATTCACAATAAAAAAGAATATTCCCTTCATTAATGGCAAAATGGTAAATGTCATTCCAAAAAAATTTTCCCTCCCCTTCCCTCTTGCCAAACATACCCTTAGGAATTACCACTCTGGTCCTAGTTATAAGTCTCCTTTTGACCATATCACACATACCAAGGAGAGGTAGTTAGCTCAATGATTATGAGGTGAATTTTCAACTTTACCCTCATTTGTGATTGGTTACCTTCAACTTTTTCTTTCTCTCTATTTTCATTAGTACAATTAATATGGGCAAAAGTGTCACAATCTCATTTATTTGGTCAAATGGGACTTATAAATAGGACCAATTTTTTTGGTCAAAATGGATTTATAAATAGAAAGTGAGTGGTAACTCTCCACACGTCTCGTAGTTTATAAAAATATGTCGAGTCACCCTTAAACTCTTGTTAGTTGTACTCGAAAGTTCATACGCCAAGTTTATTATTTTTATATTTCCAACTTACAAAATCATATTAAATTATTTTTAAATCTATGCTAACTTTTTTGACTTGACGATACTTGGTGATTTTATATATAAATTTTATAGACATTTCTTTGTTCATATGATAAATTATGAATTTTATGGGTTTAAATTGAATGATTTGAATTTAAAATATATTTAAATTAAATTAATTTCCTTTTTTATGTTTTAATTATTTAAACTTATAAGTCTAAACATTACTTATTACATTATCTCTCGTGACATAGGCAAAATCAAATCTTACATTTGCCAGATGCATTAATGAACTTTATTTCACAGGCAAAAAAAAAAAAAAAAAAAAAAAGAACTTCATTTCAAAATACCCATTTTATGGAGAGAGTTATGGATTAGTATGGGACGAATAACAATCTGAAAAGCTTATTTCTTTGATTTTACCTAATTACTAGTTAGTTAATGTGACGAGAGTCCATATTGAAGCTCAAGCATATGTTATTAGATGTCAAAATATGCGACAATATCAAATCATAAGCCATATCAATATGTCATATCTTTATGCCACACATGACATATGTCCAATGTGGCTTCACTCTTTCAATAGTTTACAAGAAAATTCAGATTCACTTCACAAAGTAGGTCTCAACGCAATTTTCTTTTTCTTTTTTTCTTAAAAAAAAAATCACAATTAACTTCATCAAATTTTACCTTAACACAATCATTTCCAGATATTTATCTATATACATATATAAAATTATTCATGAACAATAATCAATACAGCGTGTATTTTAGGCTCTTTACAATGTCATGTGTATTTATTGGGTTAACCTAAGCAAAATTACCACATTAATTCATCATGACCAAGTTCATGTTAGAAAGTCAAGTTTTAAAAACGTGGTCATGATTGACTATCATAAAATACAATGAATCACTACATGCATGGGTCATAAATGCACAGCATATTCAATGTTCTTAGTGGGGAAAAAATCAATATTGTTAGAAGTAAGATGTGGTAAGTTAAGGTGGAAAAATATACACAAGATTTTATTAAAAAGTGTGCTCAATATCAAATTTTTTTGGGGGATAAAGTAACTATTAACTTTTAAAATAGATGCAAAAATACACATTGACCGTCTGTTTACATTTTTTTAATGGTTGAGGTGTAAAAATACATATGAAATTTTTCTAGAAGTACGCTCAACATAAATATTTTTATTGAAACAAAAGTAACTATGAACTTTTAAAATATGTGTAAAAATTGCACATTGACCATTTGTAAGCCGATTGTTTGAATTTTTTGACAAAAAATGGTAACATTAAGAATGACGTCAATGATTTAAAAACAACTTGGAGAGAAATACTTGTATACTCTAGGAGTATCACGTTATCTGTACTGTACAATAAAAACAACATAACTCAAATCATTTTAATATTAGTTGACTAATGACTCAAATGAATTTTTTAAAAAAAGTTTATCTTATTTTTAAGAAAATATTGGTTGATAATTTTGTTTTAGTTTTTTAATTAATATTTTTTTTGTTTGGGTTAAAAACACGGTAAAAATTGAATTTTCTCAAATGAGTGATTAGCCAACTATAATTAAAATGATATAAATTATTATGTTTTGATTAGATATAGTTTAGATGATGAGGTACTTTTAAAGTATATAAGTATTTCTTTAATTTAAAATAATAATTTACTTACTAGACAAAGAAAATTAATTTCCACCTCATCACTTATTTCAGTAGACTGACAGAAGGAGAAGGAAATGAGAGGAAGGGTTAAGCAGAAATTAATTTCCTTACCAAGTCAGCGGACCCTTGAATTTAAATCCGCCTCAATACTTTTTCTGTCAACACTTTTCAAAACCCGCCGTTTTCCCCTTCCTTATACTGACACTCCCTCAGTATATGAACCAATCGACCCCCATAGTTTATGTCTCCTTCGCTCTTGGCTTCACTCTTCGTTTCTTTGTCTTGCTTTTCTGCTTCTAACAATGGCTGACGACTCCCAACTTCCCTGCGATTGTG
Organism: Acacia acuminata; assembly: GCA_019022655.1. NCBI lineage: Eukaryota > Viridiplantae > Streptophyta > Magnoliopsida > Fabales > Fabaceae > Acacia > Acacia acuminata. The sequence continues at coordinate 684,497 of JAFJYI010000071.1, forward strand.
ACGGTGTCTGTATGATCTGCAAGGTGCTGCCGGCAGACGAGGAGAAGTTGACGTGCAAAACCTGCGCGACCCAATGGCATGTTACCTATCTCTCCAATCCTCTAGCCACCATGGCCGAGACGGTTCAGTGGGAATGCCCCGATTGCTGTACTCCGCCATCCGATTTTCCGCCGGTAACTATTGGCCGAGCCGTACTTGACGGGGCTGGTGACTTGATGGCTGCGATCCGAGCCATCGAAGCTGACGCTTCTCTCTCGGATTTGGACAAGGCGAAGAAACGTCAGATGCTCATGAGTGGAACGGCTGCGCCGGAGGCAGACGAAGGTGGCGTGGAGAATAAGGTAGAAGGCGAAGCGAAGGATGTCTTGGATATCCTCAGCGGGGCTTTGAACTGCTCCTTCTGCATGAAGTTGCCCGAGAGGCCCATCACGGTGACTTTGTGATTCAGACCATTCTTTGTTCTCTTTTACGTTTTTCGTTTGTCAACATTGCTTTTGTTAGCTTTTTTTTATTCGCGAATTCTTTCTCCCTTGTCCCATTCGACTTGAATCAAAAATTTTACTTCTCGGGCGAGGGACATTTTCGTTTTCTTCTCCCCCTTCTTGATTTGAACGATATGTTTTTTTGCCAAATCTTGATTTGAACGATATGATTGTGAATATATACTGAGCATTCAAATTCAAAACAATCCTTCAATTCTTTCTTCGTTGCTCATATTGTCAGCAGATTCTGGTCTTTGAGCACGTTCTCTAATTTTATCTGAGAAATTAATCACATAGATGCAAGTTTATTCTATGATTCCACCAACGCCTGACATGCCGATGTTAGGCTTCTTCTGCGTGCGTATTTGTCATATTCATCTGTTTACTAGTCTTAAGGATTTTTTTGGCAAAGAAAGCAAATTTTCCCAAGGCTCTTGTGGTCTGCTTATTTTCTTCGAATTCATTTATACTTATCATTCTGGTAAGAAATGGAGACAATTAGCATATTATAATATCTCAATATAACAAGGGTTCTAATTTAATGTCCTTCTTCAGACTCCTTGCGGGCATAATTTCTGTCTGAAATGCTTCAAGAAATGGATTGGGCAAGGAAAACTAACATGTGCAAAGTGTCGACGCGGCATCCCCTCCAAAATGGCAAGCCAGCCCCGTATAAATTCTGCATTAGTTATTGCTATTCGCATGGCTAAGATATCCAAAAACACTGGTTCTGGAGAAGCTTCTAAAGCTTACCATTTTGTGCACAACCAACATAGGCCAGAGAAGGCATATAAAACAGAGCGGGCCCAGAGGAAGGGCAACGCAAATGCAGCTAGCGGAAAGATTTTTGTAACTGTGCCTCAGGATCATTTTGGTCCAATCCCTGCTGAGAATGATCCAGAGAGGAATCAAGGTGTGCTGGTTGGCGAATGTTGGGAACATAGGCTTGAATGCCGACAGTGGGGTGTTCACCTCCCTCATGTTAGTGGTATCGCTGGACAGTCAAACTATGGTGCACAATCAGTAGTTCTTTCTGGCGGTTATGTTGATGATGAGGATCATGGAGAATATTTTCTTTACACAGGAAGGTTTGTGAAATGTTCATGAATTGTTGTATTGTCATTTTCTTCTCGGCGTGCTTGTCTGTATTGAAATGCACGATAGTTTGCTATTTTATCAATGCGTTTCGGGCGACTCTGCTCACTGGTGTTGGGTTTAGCTGCTATAGGATTGTTGTCATCCTGCCAATGTATGGACACTAACCTCTCTTTCTGCACATTTGTTAATCCCAAATTTTGGAAACATGTCAGTCAGCCTTTGCTTCGTTATTTTTTTTTTTTTTTTTTGTGCTTTTGATTCACATTTCCTCATTTTTGGTTGGTTGTTGAATTCACTGACATGTCATTGCAGTGGCGGTAAAGACCTGAGTGGTAATAAAAGAACGAACAAAGAACATTCTTTTGATCAAAAGTTTGAGAAGTCTAATTTAGCTCTCAAAGTTAGTTGTTTGAAAGGTTATCCGGTTCGAGTGGTGAGGTAAGCATCAACATCCAAAATGGCTCTTTGTATTTATGAATTTTTTTAAATATTATATCTAACTAGGTGCTCTCTACCTGGTGTGTACCTTTTGGTTTCCTTGATCTCAACTTCGTTGTTCTTCATGTATGTGTTAAGCTAGTCTTCTTTAGCAAATTAATCTCTCGAGTGGTGGATCACGCAATTTGATTTTCTCTTCATGAACCTTTTTTATTGGATTGTGGTGTTAAATTCATTGTATGACTAAATTGTGCTTCCCCTTTAGAGTTTCAATGTTATAAATTATTGAGCATTGTGTGATATTTTTTGGTGCAACCTATTAAATTTCAATGGCCAGATCCCATAAAGAGATACGCTCTTCCTATGCCCCCGAGAAAGGGTTTCGGTATGATGGGGTATACAGAATCGAGAAATGTTGGCAGACATTGGGAATGCAGGTGAATATACGATATCCCCTTGTTCTCTTATGGACTTGTTTCTTGATTATTTTCATGCAACTTCTCTGATAAAATATTCTTATTCAGGGATTCAAAGTTTGCCGGTATTTATTTGTTAGATGTGACAATGAACCTGCTCCATGGACGAGGCATGTGTTATGTAGCTCACTAAATTTGCTTGTGCTAATTGAAACTATTTTTACTAATGATTTTAAATGAAACATAGTGATGACCATGGTGATCGCCAAAGACCCTTGCCAGCAATTTCGGAGATGGAAAAGGCTATAGGCATAATTGAACGAACGGAGAGTCCATCATGGGGTTTCGATGTGAGTAACATTTTGGGGTCTTGGTTGTCTTTTTAAAAACAGCTTGTTTCGTTCCTTAAATTGCCTATTAATTGATATTAAGTGGGAGATTTATCGTTTTATTGAAATTAGATTTTTGAGAATATATGATGAATCTATGGCTTCTTTAGGAGGAAGAATCTTGCTGGAAATGGATGAAATCACCGCCACGCAGTCGAATGCCCGTACAAGGGTCAAGGAGAGGGATAAGAAAAACCCAGAATATGTCAAGCAGGGAAAGATTACTGAAAGGTATGATATGACTATGACTAGCTTTTATTATGTCAGTCAACTTGTTCTTTCGCTGCTTCGATTTGTTGCATTTAGTTAAATGCTTTGTTTGCTCTGTGGGTAAGCTTTCGGCGAATGTCATATTTTTACTCTCTCGTGCTTCTGCATACAGAATTTGGTTGCCTTATTTGCAAGCAAGTTATGGCTTCTCCAGTTACGACGCCCTGTGCTCACAATTTCTGCAAGTCATGTGTGGAAGGGGCATTTGCAGGTCGGTCCTTTTTAAGGGACAGAAACAGGGGTGAAAGATCGCTTTGGTCTTAAAAAAATGATGAAATGTCCTGCTTGCCCCACTGACATCGCGGATTTTCTTCAGAACCTTCAGGTGGTTATGGCAATAATTTACACTTAAAAACGTCTGGTTGATATTTTTCTGATGGTCTAATCGTAAATTCATTACAAACTGGTTGCTAAGTTCCTCTGGTGGCATGCTCGTGCGCGTGATAGGTTAATTCACTAATTATTATTCTACAAAGCTTTAATTAAAGGCTAATAATATTTTGAATCACTGAAAGCTAAAGCTGAAGAAAATGGAGATTCGTTAATAATTTGATGGAGATGAAGATAATTAATTAGATGGAGCAGAATAAGTCACCTGGGATGATATTTGATGAAGATGAGGAAGTAGATGAGGAAGCCGATGGAATAATTAATTAATTAGTTAAATAATTAGTCAATCTTATAATTTATAATAAACCTAATTAAGGATTATTAGGCTAAGATTTATAATAAATTTTGGCAATTATTAATTAAAAATTAGTATAATTATTGAATAATTTTAAATATAATATAAAATTATATTTAAAAAAATTAAAAAAAAAAAAAAAAAATGATCGCCATTAAGTCCGCTCCGTGAATTAATTCGCCAGCAGACGGTTAATGAGCTCACCATGGAGTCAGATTTTGTTATATAGGGTTTTTCTTTTTCGATAATTTTTTTATAAAAAAAAAAAACTTATTTTGGTAAATTTCAAAACATCCCTAATTATATGGGGTGGCTAATTAAATTATTTTAAAGTTTTTTATTTTTATTTTTCTTCAAATTTATTGTTTCTAATAAACTAATATATAATCTAAGAATATTTAATATATAAAATGCTCATCTAACTCTTATAATTTAATTTAATAGCTGTATATATCATCCTCAAATCAGCAAATATATTTTCCCTATGATAAGCTGATAATAGCAGAGTTTTTTTTTTTTTTTTTTTTTTTTGGGACCTGTGATAATGGCAGAGCTTCTAATATTATCGATAATAGCAGAGTTTAATTGCTGTCATTTTTTTATTTTTGAAAAGAAAGAAAGAAAAGTTTTGTTGCTAACTTGCTATAAATGGGCCAACTACTCCTCTTGTCTTTATTATGATGCTATATCTTGTGTTTGGAACATTAATTATTTATTTCCATGTCGACCATAATTAATGAGGGTAGTGTGTGAGAGTAATAATTAATATAATATTAGAGTTTAGTGTAATTAGTAGGGTAATATTGGAAGTTACTTAAATTGTAGGGTAACTTTATTGACTTTTTAACTTGTTTTTATTGGTTTGTGAGAAAAGTTAGTTGGTGCCTTATAATAAGGACCAGGAGGGAGTATATTTTGTGTTTGGAAGATTTATTTATGGGTTTACATTTTTTATGTTGCATGAGAAGAAGAAGATTCTTATATACACATGAAATGGTGAAATGGAGACCCATCTTTTTTAAAAAAAAAAAACTCAAGTATAGAAATCAAAGTATCTATGATATGAAGATACATTTCTCCTGCAACATGAGAAGTGTATTTCCTTTTATTTATTTAGTAGACATCACTTGAATTTCAAAATCTTGTTAATAACTATAGTAATAAGATTTATAAAAACAACAAAACAATTGACAATTTTTTTTTTTTTGAAAAATCATCTATTTAGAATTTTAAAATTTTAAGTGGTATTTTTTTAAAATTTTCACAATATATATATTTTTTTTTTTTTTTTGGTAAAGAAATTTTAGGAAAGGGGTTGGGTTCACCCACAAACCAAAGCAGGACGAAATCTCTCTTCCTTCTAGGTGATACCAATGTTAGGCAGGGCAAGCCGTTTATTATCCTCAGGCGTTAACCTAGGCACCTAGGAGTTAGGATGCCTCCCCCAACGCTTTAACCAACTCCAGAATCAAAGCCCCTCCCTTTTGGTGAGAATGTTGTCTAACCCATTTGCTAGTTGAGTTCAAAGACGAGAGATAATGAATTGCGGCAAATGTCGTGGGCTTTATAAATATCAATCAAACTTTGATGAACTGGTTTTAATCTAATTACAAAAACCAAAACTTGGTGAAGTTACCCCTCGTCCTTAGGTTCAACTGGCGAAAGGGTCGAACTTCTTCACCTAAAGGGAGAGGTTCAATGAGTCGGTCCGGGGGAAAATGAGGATAATGAATTGCAGCAAATGTCGTGGGCTTTATAAATATCGATCAAACTTTGAATGAACTGGTTTTAATCTAATTACAGAAACCAAAACTTGGTGAAGTTTGCCAATTCGGGCCACAGTGAATTCCTATGGTTATTCTACCCAGGTCGAGAAGTCCAACTCTATGTGATAGGCAGGTACTTGGGCCTTTCAAGAACACCAAACCCACGAATAAGGAAATCATAGACCACGTATCAAAAAAAGGAAATCATAGACCATCCCAATTCAATGAATAGTTGTCAATTTTAGTTAATGAATTGAACGTGACAGGACTCAGCCGACCTCAAATGCAGAAGAATGTAGTTGACCAGCAGCCCCATGGTTGAAAGAAAAAGGGAAAATTCCTTTTAGGTTCTAAGAGACCGAGAAAATATATAAAAAAGTCTCAAGGAAGATTTAAGTGTCAGAAAAATCCTAAAAAGTTGTTAATCTCCTCATATGAGAGTTGTTAATGAGAATTTTATGATATCTGAATAAGAATTTTATGATATCTGAATTTCCCTTAGGATTTTTTTGATATTTTCTTAATCTCTTGGGACCTGAAAAGAATTTTCCCAAGAAAACATTAATAAAGAGATGCTATCAAATATTATAGGTCAAACAGTTCAATGTCAAAGGGCATTAGGTGTCACAGCAAATTAAAATAAGGGTTACAAATTAATTTAAGGTTTGAGTGCTTGGTTCTAATTCAATGAGCAGCAAGACGTAGTCGTTAACCAAAAAGATTAGTTTATGAACAATGCTCCCTCAGCTGACACACTAACTCACCCCCCACTTAGGAGAAACAATTTGACATGATATTTTCGTAGTTGACCTTTTTACGTTTGACCTTTATTTATTTATTATTGGTCGCTGTAACTTCGTTTTTGACCTTCTAATCTTGTGTGGAGTTGTTGGGAGAGTTTTGGCATGTGCTTGCGAATGTGAATCAAGTGGCAGGTTCAAGATGCCTTTCCGAATATGACCTATAAAATGTAATCATTATGTACATAACTTGCTCCTAATTAAGATCAAGGACAAACCAATTTTTCTTCCCAAGTAATTAATATATGTTAATTTTCGCAGTAGCAGTTTTAGTTTATATTATCCAGTAAAATTATTGTGTTTTGACCCAGATCTTTCGTTGGGATACAATAATTTATTGTAAGAAGCTTCCTTTTTGTTTTGACGAGCGCATTAAGGCAACGCACGAATATAATGGTGTAGATGGCTTCATAGATATTTATCCATAGCAAGGTGTGGCTTACAAATAGATTTAATGTATTTAAATTCCCAACATGGCGTTTAAATAACCCAAAGATCAGACAAACGTAACATCTTTGCGTGCAGAACAATCAATTAAAGGGAGAAGAAAACTTTTATACTATTTTGTTAAAATGATGCGGATCACACTAATTAATGGCATCTAAGTGTCCTTTGCACTTGGTCAATAACAAATAACCCAACAAAAGAAGCACAATATGATGTGCTTAAACATGATAATGGCTTCTGCAACTTTCATGATTTTTTAATTTATAATCAGAAGGTACCATTTACAATTAATTTAAGTTGATGCATGCCAGTGATAGAAACTCTCTCTTGTAAATAAGTTTTATGAATATAATTCTTGTAGTTTTATATACAATAACAACAAGCCTTATTTCACCATGTGAAATTGGCTACATAAATCGTACAATGTCGTTTTGACTTTATTAACAACTAAATCTTTCCAAAGTTGTTAATTAATCAAAAGGTTCCGTTCAATGACTTCATTAATTGTCTGATCTACCCTCCTTATCGGCGCCTCTAATGACCTTATTTATTTTTTGTATATATTATATAATCTAAACCTCAAGGGAGATTAAAAATATTTGTTTTTTCCCATCTAAACCTCAAGGGAGATTAGGTGGACGCACCTTTCGGCTACCCAAACTCACCCAAATTCTTTTTTATAGACATTTTTAAAACATTGTCATGAAATACTCATTCCCCATTTCCCCATTTAACCATTCCCCCACTTGGAGTTTGAAATCAAAATTATATTATTAAATTTGCTATAACATAATAATAATTACTCCAAAAAAATAAACTTGTCAAATGTAAATGGGTTTTTAATATAAGCCACTTCCCATTTATATGTTAACCCATTATATTTACGGGTATAGGCTAACCCATACCCATTCAAAGTTAAATTGATCGCCCTAACATTTCTAAAACAACATTAAATTTACTATAACATAATAATTATAAGAAATAATTTTCATATTTGTCAATTTTTCTTAATTTATACCCCTATTAATGTTGTCTCAACAATAATCAAGGAATGGATGATGAAATTGAGGAAGATGATTAGAGTGTTTTAGAAAATATATGTCATTAATTAACTCATCTAACTTCCTTAATATAATCAAATAAGGTAAATATATTTTATATTAAGAATCAGATGTACATTTTATCTATATATAAATTAATCAAAATGCAAGTGGAAAATTTGAATGAAAGATGGAAATATCTAGAGAGAAAATTGCATGCACAATAAGTAAAACTAAAGTAGCCAAGAATATAATACTAATTTCAATATAATATATTGATGATATGGAGACAAAGCTTGGACAAAAAGATTCAATGATAGCTACTCCAAAAGAAATAAAAAAATTATCAATCTTATACTATATTTATGTGTATAATAATGTTCAATTATCCTATAACTCCGATTATTGGCACATACAAAAATGATATATAACTGCTTACTTTGCTTGTTAATATTTCGGGTGTGATATTATTGTTAATGTTGAGTTGTGTCTCTAAAGGGAAGTGCTTGAGCAAGTTTGATTAGGCTTCGATGAATAATGGTGTTGTGCTTTAACCAAACCACATGTCTGCTCTGCGTGAATGTGGATGGAACAAAGTAAGTGTTGAGTGATTAAGCTTGCCGTCCACTTTGCCAAGAGCTGCAACACAAAATAAAGCTTTTAGTTCTTAATGCTAAAACTAATTAAGTGCCTTTCTCGCCTTTGGCTTCCACTTTGGGGGCAATGATGCCTTGCTGCTCAGTTCACTTCTAACTCCAAATTAAAGTCATCAGCAGCTATATATATATATATATATATATATATATATATATCTGTGCCTACGTTAATTGTTACAGTCCTTTGTTGGCATCAATCCCAAGGTCACCTACTCATAAACACACATATAGGCCATTCATTCACTAGTAGTACCATTATTAGACAGCATAAAGACAGGTTATGGCCCATATTACGCGTTTTGTGTTGCCGCTTTTCAAAACATGTAGGCCGAAACATGTAAATATATATATTAAAAATGCATGATCATTCGTACGAAATGCAACATTCACTGCTGTAAATTAAAAGTGAACAAAAAGGATATTTCTGCATCCTGCACGAGCATTCATCATTATCATGCATTTTCCGACTTATCAAGACTAATGATTCATCATTATGAGGGTGCATGCATTCTCATATATTCTTCTTAAGAAAAATATTACTATCTACCTATCTCTGCATGCTATAACTGTTGTTAAGTCATAATTAAGTGCGATTAATGAAGGCAGGCTTGGTTTTTCATCCTGCGGATTCTTTTATATATGCTTTTCAATTTATTAATTGCAGTTAATTTTTTTCCCCTTAGAATTCCTCAAAGCGATCGAGCATATACATTGTGCGTGACTGGTTAGAAGGAACATACATACAACATACATATATACACACACACACAAGAGGACAAATGGCATGCGCACTACCGGAGAATTTTAATCTTAGGTGATTATTATATATAAAGAAAACATGTTTTCAGAACAATATATTATTAAATAACATTTGCTTCTAGAGCCAAGAAACGAGCTAATCATGGCTCAATGGGGGGTATGGCTTAATATTATATTTAAGAAAGTAAAACTAGTGGATTGAATAAACCCATAAGTGGAAAAATGGGACTAAGTTCCAAAATTAAAGACGTCGTTTTTACTACGTGGACTAAAGTTAAGAGCTGCCATTGAATCTGGACAAGTGAAGTGACTTAACCTTCTTCAAATCTTAGTCACACGTCTCACCATAAAATATTTTAAATCTCACACATCACTATCTCATCCACCGCTTTCTCTTATCACCATCTCTGTGTTGTTACATTTCCAGTTCGTCATCCTTTTCATCTGTTTTACCGTCACCTTTGCTGTCATTCATCACCAACGAGCTCCTATTTCTTAATTAATCCCAATATATATATATATATATATATATATATATTATATTCTTCTCACGATATTCCTTAGTGACTTGTACAGGAAATTAAAACATATACGTACAAGCTAAGAGAATTTCAATTCATTCCGTTCGATCATTTTCACGGAACCAGATTCTGCAATCTGCATGCTTGAAAAGAAATAATATTAGTCAATTGGGGAATATTGTGGGATTTGGTGACCAGGCATTGTATTGGATTCAAGTAAAATGACAAATCTGATAGTTATATTTATGTTGACGGTCAATTTTCCACACACTAACGTAACATCGAATGGTTTGCGGATCAAATAATACTAAATATTAATCGTATCTCACTTTTTTTTATCCTCATCTTTGAATTAATAACCTACGAATCCAAGTATTGTATCTCACTCATCACAAAGACAGCTCCACTATTTGTTTCATGCCTGCGTGCACCAATCACAACGTAACATCATGGCATCTAGCCCCCGTGCAAATGATTCTGAATATCAGTTAGTTAATAAAGGTAGAAAATAACCTTCCTGTTTGATTAAGATCTTCAACTATTGTAGCTGGTTAAGTAAGGTTTGATTCAAACCAAATCTATGTATCCTCAGAAAAGAGATATTTCGATCAGTTTTAGTAGATAAACCCCACCACCCATGAAAAGTCACCAACCCGAAAAGTGGGGTTTTACTAGAACAATCCAAGTTGAACGGTCTCCATACATACGTGTTGCCAGACGGCGGAGCCACCGCAAATACGGATGGCCACGTCATCACCAAATCCGATCATCCCCTGGCCACCACCCTAGCTCTATGTGAACTGTGACATGAAAAAGGTAAGTGGATAATGGCAACTCCTCCAATTTGAAGCATGAGAACTATCAAATCAATACAAGAAGCGGGTATAAATATATTATATTAAATTAAACGGGCCAAGGTGTTATCATTATTAATAATTATTAATATTTTGGTGGACCTTTCTTGTTTTAGTGGATGCAATGAAACAAGAAGCAATGGTAGACCACACGAGGGGGTTTGATTTGATTGTCATTATATAATTATTTAATAATTTAGTGAACTTATATATATAATATGGGGTTTCTGGGAATGCAGAGTTAGAAACCAACATAGTTACGTTATTTGTTTTAAAAAATATGGCAAAGACAATGTAGGGAAGAAAGATTCGAGCTTAGCCCTTATAATATTGCTTTTGAACCTTCTAATTTAATTTTCATATTACAAAACCATCAGGCGTGCGCCCAAAGACACGATGAGACAACATGGATGGTGGTCGTCCTTTTCTATCATCACCAGATGCTTTGCCTTCTTCCTCATCTCCTTTTACTTGTTTTGCTAATTTCTTTTTACGTCACGTTTGCGTATTTGGATTTGTTTTATGCAACGTTTCAGCATGTACATATTTTCCATGACAAATAAAAAGTCTCAACACTACCACACGCGCACTTGCTTTTATTTTCCTCAGATTACTATAACCCAGCTAATTGTGTTACTAAACATTAGCCGCAAGCTAGCTATATATATATCAACAAACCAAAAAAAGTTATTTTCCTTTTTATCAAAATACTATATATTATATCCACCATATGAACTTTTTCTAGATCTTATTACTAGGTATCCAAACAATTGATTGATCCCATTTGAAGTTTATAGTTGTCTGTTTGGTAGAGACATTTTCTTTAAAACTTGAACTTGAAAAAGTTAAAGGATTTAACGAGACCTTACAACACTAGACTTTTAAGCAATAATTTTATTATGAATTTAATTAAGACAATCTAGAAACTCGCGTTGTCTTTGTTTACAATCACACAATCAACATGAAATATAAAAATGGGGAGATCGAGTAAGCTGCTTCAGTTTGGGTGTTATTAATTTAAATGCGCAAATCAGGTCAACCTTCTCATGCCAATGCAGTTCAATGGTATATTTTATTTTCTCTTTTTCTTTGGCGCATTCAGATCGTCGTATACTACACCATATATGCATACGTATGGTACTTGATATGATCAATTTGAATATAATAACGTGTATTAGGTTAAGAAAGTCCAATTTCAATTTGAAATTCGCTTACTGAGTTCACACCAGTAATTAACGGGATTCGCCTCTGTTGTTCATGGTTAGTGAGTGGTCGCAAAAATATCAAGCACACCATAGATAAACTCGGTTGAATAATAATTGTGTGTGTATGTCTATATATATAAGAATTTTCAAAGGAAAAAGTATTGTATTGGACATAGACCTAATATTTTAATAGTTTAAGTGATTAAGTTAGCTAGTTTCGTTAACATGTGTGTATGTGTGTGTGAGTGAGCCTACTTCTACTTCTGTACAAACGTTGAACATTGATCATTGCTCTTGTTCTCATAATTTTAGTTTCAGATCAATATTAGTGAATATGATTTATTTATGTTTCCAGTTCAAAGACCACACAAAATATGATAGGATAAGGCCGTAACAGCCCGCATTCTCACTTCCATTCATACAACTTGTGAATTGTTTATTGATAATATAGTTTAATGACAAGGCAAGTCACACTAAAGTTTCTGAATAATTAAAAATTCTATTTTAATACTCAATTTGGAACAAATACTTAAGAAATTATATGCGTATTTAAATTTTCATCCGTATAGATGCCTCAAAAAGAGTTCATCAGGATATTTGAAACCAACCAAAAGTGCTTACTTATTCATTTAATTGCATTGGAACTTCGGGTCACATTAGCTTTATTGACACAAATATATAAAATGCTAAATAGTGAATTAAAAAAAACCTAAAGTGAGCAAGTAAATAGTGAATACAATGGATCAGTTCAATCAGAACGATCGATACAAACACTTTTCTCAACTCATTATACCTAACGGGAGTATACTTCTAAAGAAGAGAGAAAATACACGCTTGCCTGAATTCAAAAGAGGTCAAAAGAAAAAAGAGTGTGACTAACGAACCCATAAACATGTGGACAATTTGGGTCAAAGACGCATCAGAGAAGATGGACAAAAAATACAGAGGCCGAAGATAATAAACATTACATCAATCAAGTAATTATTATATAATACTAATTTTTCTTCGTTTTCTGCAAATAAATGAGACAGACACAGACATAGTAACTTGTAATATGATGGAATTTGTGAGAGGAAGACACCGTCCAAAACGGAAACGTCAACGCCATAAGTCCTGAAAACCCGGCCTCCTTTTTGACAAAACCCACATCCAAACTATGGATGCTGTCACTCTCATTGAACCCAAGATATTCTTCATGACATGGATCCCAATAACGCCCTTCTTCAATATAATTCACTCTATTTATTATTAATTTATATATTAACCATTTTTATTAATTTTTGATGTAATTATTATTACTTGACTAGAATATCAGTTCCACAAGCTAAAACTTCAAACCAGTTAATATAATTGGGGTTGGTCTAGATGCCTTTTTAACGCTACAATCAAAGCCATTTTCATCACATCATCAACCTTGGCAATTTTCTTAGAACTTTGATTTGATTTGAATGCCTTATAATTTTCTTTCTACTGATTTCCACTTTAATTTGCTTTCTCACTAAAGAACGGGTTTCAATTCCTTCCAACCAAAGGGCTCTAGTTCCCAAATTACTGTGTTATTAATATTGTTAGCTTTTATTCTCCCTCACCTTTAATTTGAATGATAATAAAACTCATTAAAATTATAACATGCGTGCGGATTAGATGCATATATATCTTCTGTCAGCCTAGAAGGATAAAGTATGAGGATCAATTGAAGAAAAGACACGGCAAAGCAATCAGTAATTATTAATGTGGTAATTAATAAATTAAAGCTTGAAAGTTGAAGCTTGTGATGACTTTTCAACAGTGTGTTTCTGGTTTCGCTCCCTTCCATATATTCTTTCCCTGTTTGTTAATTAACAATTTATCTGCTTGTTTATCCGTACTATTAAGACTGAAGGGCCAATAAGATTGTATTCCGAATTCCCGATGATGAGGTATCTAAGCACCGAGTAGAATATTTGTTCTGAAAGGGAAAAAATAATCAAAACAAGATGTGAAAATAATTGATACGACAATATAATATGCTAATGAACCTATAATAATTATATAGTAGGTTGTGGTGGGGCTTGACAAAAGCTGGTTCGCTAAATTTCCAAACCGCACAAGGACTATTTGGAATATTTCTACGCTCATACACACATAACTACTTTTAGTTTTACTAATAACAACGAACGATTGAGCTGAATATGTAGTATAAAAAACTTGATTTCTTGCTGTAAATGGGAAAAATAATGCATATTAAAAGACTTATCATTGAATCTAACTCAATAATATCAGAGATATAATTATATAAAAAGAATTTTAACATTTAGTTTTGTTTTTGTTTTTTTAAGAAAATAGTTTAGAACCCCCGCAATGCGCTGGCATAAACCAAAAAAATTATAATATTTGAAAGGAGACCAAAATCTCATGATCAAATATTATATTTTGAAAAGAGACCAATAAACATGTCACTACATCTCCAATTTATTATATCTTATTCTAGATATGATGTGGTTTTGTATTATACATGTGTGTGTGTGTTAATTTCTTTTTGCCTGACGCGCTCTTGCGCACGCACACTGTGGACCAAAAACTTATTCACAAACCTTATTTTTTTTAATTGATTGATGATCTTTCAATTCAAGAGAAACAATTGATCATGGCTAGTCACTCACACCGTGGACCAAAAACTTATATTCACAAACTTTATTTTTTTTAATTGATTTATGATCTTTCAATTCAAGAGAAACAATTGATCATGGCTAGTGTTATTATCTAGAAATTCTTATATTTCATCACTTTTTTTTATACATTTGTTGGTTTCAAACTCAAATTGTGCATAGAATTTATACATATGAAGAAAAATGTCACGTGATGAAAATGGTGTGGCAATTATCAAATTTTGAGCTAAATGTATAAATTTTTTAATTAAATGGAAGAAATTAGAAAGCTCCTAAACTCCTCCTTTTTTTAGGAAGATGAGAACAATTTGTAGAAGCTTACAAAGATAATTGGAAGTGAAAAAAAAAAAAAAAGAACAAAATTCAAAAGGAAGATCAAAGAAGTAGCTTGAAGATACTCTCAATCACTTTTGTTCGCTACAACAATCCAAAAGCAAAAACACCCAAAAAATGGAGCTTTCTGTGCACATCCTATGTTGCTTTGCTACAATGAAGGAAAAGTAAAACCACCCCAAAAATAGACGTTTCTGACCGTGTTTGCTATTGCTTCGCTCTAGCTAAGCAAAAGCAAAGTTGCGAAACTGATGCTGTGCGTTTTAAAAAAGTGACGAATTTGGGGCTTTTGACCTAAGTGACGGCTCCGAAATTGCTCATTCTGGATTCAAGAGATCAGGTTAGGCACAAGAGAAAACACCTTGGAAGAGAGTTTGGAGGAAGAATCTTAAAGATTTTAAGAGCTTGTTTTGGTTTTCTCTACCTTCTCTAATTTTTTGTTGAATCTTGCTATGGACATGATTTTAATTATTATCTTTAGTTCATTTCATATTATGTCTGGCTAAATTTGTCATTTAGGATTACTTTTACCCATGGCTAAATTTGTCATTTATACCATTATTTTAGTATTTATGATATTCATGACAGGAAGAGGGTGTGTGAGGAAGGACTCTCAACGTAAAATATTTTATTTTATATTTTGAAATTTCATGTAATTTGTAACTATATCTTGATATTTCTCTTTATCTTTTAAGGATATTTTCTTTTGTATCTTCAATTTAGTTGTTACAATGTTATATTCATAACAGGAAAAAAGCATGCCGATGGCTGGAGGAGGAACTGTGAACGTCCCTCCTTCTATATAATCAATAGATTAATCTACATTTAGACTCTTCATTAATTGAAAAAATTTCCGTATGTATATGTAGAAAAGTAAATAAACGATTTTCTTATAAAAACTTAATGCTGAACTAAATTGTAAAATAATTTATATAGGCAGGAGAGAGAGAGAGTGGGGGTGGCAAAGTGTCAAAATAAAATAAAAGGAACAGTGGGGTTGATGATGTTATGCTTTTGGGCTTCTAGTTTCCTCATGGGGAGTAGGAACTGATGCTTTAATTTATTTGCTTCCGATCCCTTTTCAGTTTTCACACTATCCCCCCAAAACATTTCCTTCTCTTTCAAGTTTTGATCTAAATAATTATATTGTCCTTCAATCCATCGTGCATATATCCATGTTTTATATTTTCAGTCCCGTGTTCTGGATGCATAAACTACTGTACAACCTAAATGAACAAGACAAAACTCACTTCATTCACTAAAAATACTACAGACAATTAGGAGATCTGTATCCTCGTCATTGAACATATATTGATCGAGTTGTGAGCAACAATATAATAATATGATTTTTGAAATTTCATTGGCAAATGTTGTGTTTGATTTCTGGACCTCATCAGAATCAATGATGACTATATATACATATGGAGTGGTCCTGGACATACCACTCCAGAGAAATTAAGTAAAAGAGTATTATTCAATAGATGGCTTTTGATTGATTGGTTCCATCAATAATTATTATTTGCGAAGGATCAGGCGATAATTGGAAGAGGCACAAAGGGAATTGAAGTTTCCCATAGTCAAAGAAGAGTGTGATTGATTAGTTAGTTGCTGCAGATCGAATAAGGAGGGTGTTACATCCATCCATCCATCCTTATCCATCAACTTCATACTTTTGTAGATCCCATTTTCTAATCTCTCATCAAATGGGATATCAACAAAACCCCTACCCTATCTTCTTTTTTTATTATAGGCTTAATCATCACTCTCTCTATTAATCAACGAATAAAGCCATATTCCACGAAACTGGCCAGAACTTGCTTGAATCTTCCCCCAATATCTTCTTTAAAATAATACACACTACCTATAATTTAATCAATTTTCTCTCTGTATCTACCTTCCTTCATCTTTTGGTTTGATTCTTCAACAACATATATGCCCATACATACGGTACATGAAAGGCATGGACAAATAAATCAACAAAGATGCAAATGGGAACGTCCAGTTTTAATTACTAGCAAGATATAAGTTTAATTATATCTACGCTGCACGTTTTAATTTTATATCTGTAGCCTTTTCTTTTGGGCATTTATTTGCAAGTAGCAGTAGCCAGCCAATTATTATAGTCGGCGTAGAACTGTAGCATTTTGCACCGTCCTAATAAATTAATTACCTAGACAGCATCCCGACCGCAGGTGATACAATAGATCAATTAAATGACAAATGAAACTTTAAAAAAAAATCACATTGTCTCCTTCACTAAAAGATGTGTATCGATCATCCACTGTTTTTATATAAACCACGCATATCACACACACGTACATACTTTTAATTATCAGGCGTGCACATGTACTTATAGTACTTTATATCTTGCTGAAGAAGTGTGTAGATATTTACATATTTTTGCTCTATTGATTAGTGTGGAAACAATTAACTAATTAATTAATAAGCATGCTGCAGATTCAAGTGTGGTAGCCTCCGTTTGCAATCTTATCCGGAAAGGAAGAAATAAAAATGCCTTTAAAAATGAATGGTATGTTGTTTTAGAAAATTAAAGCATGTTGGATCATAGATATCCTTTAATATTCCTTACTCAGCAGAATATAAAATTTCAGAATAAATAATCATCGGATGTGGTCCATCGAAGCTCATTAGTGATAATAATGTATGAGATGCGTCCGACTTATTTAATATATTACTACCAAGATCTGCAAAGCTAGGTGTCCAATATATGTTCGATCTCCTATAAATTTCCGTCTTAATCATGCATCTCATATATATGCTAAAAAATTAAGACTATAAACTATACTGCAAAAGGAAGAAAGAGTGTCAATTGAACTTAGGAAAGTTATGATATTATATTGGATGTGTAATTAAGATACACACATAACAAAATAAACAAACATGTATTTTGATGAATTGAATCATCGGGAACATTTGTTGTCATTAACTCCAATCTTTCAAACTCTACCATGCTTTCCATGTTTATCGAGTTTGAAAAATTATGGCCGCATTATTTATACTCAGCTGTCAATTAAGAGTTCGTGGATTTGATTTAATGTGAAAACTCTAATATCAAATAGTATTAGGCAATATATTATTTGATCTTTTTTCCAAAAGAATAATGTTAGATAATAAAAGAGATATATAAGTGAAAAGACTTATAAATTCATCACCTTAAGGTTTCTAATAAAAATTTAGCGTTAAAATGATCTAATTATGAAAAGAGGTGATTTTTTAAATTAACTTAAGGTTTCTAATACAAATTTAGCGTTAAAATGATCTAATTATGAAAAGAGGTGATTTAATTAACTTATTTTTTAATCGATGATGAAAAGCTTTGCCGGAATTGAAATAATAATAGTAATAATTCCCTCATGGCTACGACAAATGGGGGAAAAAGAGATCTAAATACGTAGAGGCGCAGCTTTTATTAAATGCAAAGAATATAAGAGGTCGGTACATTCCATAAGAATCACGTTGTCATTTAAGAACTTCACTTTCAAGCTCACAATTTTTAATTAACGAGATAGCGCCGTTTCATTGGCACATGCAGGCATGCAAAATCACGAAAATGTTAATTTCCTCCAAATTTCTGTGCCAAAATAAAGCATTAATTATTTGGATTTTTCTGGTTACAATATTTACTTATATATATATATATATGTGTGTGTGTGTGGATGGATGTTATGTGTCTACAAAACATAGCCTTTTATCCTTGAGGACCACGCTATCTCCGGATGGTCCAATTCCTTTATATGGACTGTGATGGGGAATTTTTCATAAAATTCAATAATGACTTTTAAACTTTACCTAGTAGATATAGTACTCTAGATGCCATGCACATTTTTTTGTAGATTATGGTTGATTAAATCAACTGGAAAATAATAATATAAAGTTGGAAATTAATACTAATAAGTAATAATAGTTGTAAATGGAGAATTGATTACTAAAGCCGTCCTAATTAATTAGGGGCCACAAACAGTTCATCAGTATGATTTGCATGAATGCAGACCTCTGAGAGCTAGCGTCCCGTCTAATTATTTATCAAAATTATTTGTTATGATGCACACGTTCATACATAGAAATTTGATATCATCTTTGGAATAAAAGTCATAAAAAAATATAAAGTTTTTGCTTTTAAAACAAAAACAAAAACATCTAATATAATGTACCTGGCAATATACATGTTATATGTGTGTGATTGAGAGAGAAAAGATATGGAGATAAGGTATAGGTGGGAGGACAAACAAAGAGAAGCATAGCATTAAAATCCAAAATGGACAAGCTGGATTGACTTGAAAACTGGTGATCGAGTCACTTATTTGATCTGGGTGAGTAGGGAAATCAGGGGATCGGAGCATTGACCCGGTATGACCTAGACCAACCGAGGGTAAACCGAATGAGTTAAGAATTGAGCCGGGGTCACTTTTTTGTTGGAAAAAAGTGTCAAAAAATGCACAAAACACAAGAACTTTGAAGAACAAATAAGTTTATTAAGAGAAAAAAAATGAGGGGAAGAAGAGAAGATAAATAGGAAAAGAGATAACAAAACATGTTGATAATATATATAAATATTCTCTTCCAGTCCTTTTTTATAAGATTCAAATTTTTGAATTGGTTTAGTCATTTTTCTATATCAATTATGTATAAATATATTACTACAACATATACTATATGTGCGTTGTTAGTAGATACGTTTAGGAATTTTAATTAAAATATATTTTTAATTATTATCGATTTGATCTTGAGTTAACTTCCAACCTAACCCATTAACTCTTAAATCACTATCTTAACTAGTTTATTGACCAGTCAAATTTTTAAAATTGAGGAGGGGAGGATAATAAATTTTTAGGAAAGCTAGCACAGTATTGCGCACGAGCTACTCAGCAACGATACGCCTTTAATTGCTACTCCGACTTTCTTATACTCAATATGCCACTTTTTTTATGTCACCCTCACTGCTTTGATTAGCATTGCCAATATGGACTGATCAAATACAGTGCTCACACTTGAATAAGTTTACTCCTCTAATTTTGCAACTTACTACCTATATATTTTCAAGCCACACAATTGATGAATTTAGCTAGCCATTCGATTTAATCATTTAAAAAAAAAAATGGCATCAAAAACTGTTTGTTGTGGGACGATTTTAACGTGATTCTCCTCTTTTACCATGAAAAACTCTAACTTACCACATTAAATTAATTTATTTGAAAGTCGGCCTTCACAATTAATATACCTTTGCATATATATAAAGTCAATGGACATTTTCCTAAAACAAAAATTCAGCCAGGTGCATACAAAGAAAACTAGTGTTGGCCGAACCCATTTGCTTGTTTGACAATGAGTACTATGTGCTAGTTTATATATATATTTTTGTTTTAGAGGGATGACGTAATTGATTAAGACGTCGGTCATCATTTTAAAAAGGAGGAGGTTCGATATCCGCTAGTCGATGTAAAGACTTTATTGATAGGCAATCTGTAAATACTTTTATAAACGTTATTTAAACCTAGAGCGTGTGATAACTACTCCTACTAACACACATATATATATATATATATATAGATGGGCAGGGGTCTTGAGTTATAAATATATCATGCTAAAGCAGTATGAGTATAAGGGTATGTTTGGTTTGGGGGGAAAAGGGAAAGGAAAATGGAGAAAATATTGAGAAAACTTTTGTGGGCCCCACCACAAATAACTTTTCTCTCTCTCCATTTTCCTTCCCTTTCCCTCCCCTCCCCTCCTCCCCCAAAACCAAACATACCCTAAAAGAAGGGAGTAGCATGGAAATTAAAACCTCCGCAGTACATTGGAGAGTGAGAAACGGTAACCGAGGAAGGAAAGAAGTGAGTTGGGTGGGGAGGCACGCGCACACAACAAAGGCGGGAAAAGTCAAACTGTCAAAAGCGTCAAACTTCGTAGCCTCTTTTACTTACAATTATACCTCCAGTCGTATATTTATTTATATCTTCTTCCATATTTTAACTCAAGATGCCCCCTCCCCAGTCCCCACATACATAATTGAGGCCTTATTATTTAATTAAATCACTAATTTCCCTCCCTCCCTTCCTTCTCTGTCCTATTCTCTCTCTATAAAAACCCCTCCCTCCCCCATCCTCATCTGTAACACACACATCCATCCACCCCTCTCTATCTCTATCTCTTTTCTCGTCTTTCTCTCTCTCTCTCTCTCTTCCTCCCTCCCCAGACTAAAGGCAAATAAAAGCAAAACCACACCCAAAATTCCAACTTGGAAAAATCAATTAAGCTTATTCCTTGTGTGTTTCTGGCTTCTTTCATCCTTGCAGCAATGGATGTCAAAGGAAGAGGAAGCACCTCCCCCACTCTACAACAAGCTGACGCCGTGGACGACGACCTTGACCTCCGACGAGGCCCTTGGACCGTCGACGAGGACCTCACCCTCATCAATTACATCACCACTCACGGCGAAGGTCGCTGGAACTCCCTTGCTCGCTCCGCCGGTACAACTTCTCTTCCATTTTATCTTTTCAACAATCTGAATCATAACCCCCTGCCCTCCTCTTCTGCTTTTTCGTTTGATTTAAACACTTGTCGCGTTCAATCGTCTCCACCACTTGTCTTCTTTTCCTCACAACCCATCAATCTTATTTGGGGACACAACTATCAAGCATCAAATCAAGTTCTAAAAGCCAAAATTTTCGGTTTTAGTTCATATATAATAGCGTTCAGAGCGATTAAAAGATATATACACTTGCGTGTTGCTGCTTATATATATGTATATATTTGTGGATCAGGATGACATATAGGTAGGTTAGTGATAGATGATAATTGTTTAGGCGCAGCCCACTTGTTAAAAAGGAAATGATAGTTATGATATATACCACAATTGAATGTGAGAGGGAAAAAGAGAAAGTTCTCTCTATTGAGTATAGAGCCAATAATAATGCGCTTTCATTTCCTCTATATTCTCTCATAGAATAGAACTTTACCAATCCAAGAAATCTACTTTTAATTTGGTACAGGCCTCAAACGTACGGGCAAGAGCTGCAGACTGAGGTGGCTCAACTATCTCCGTCCTGATGTCCGACGAGGAAATATCACACTGGAAGAACAGCTCATGATTCTTGAACTTCATTCTCGCTGGGGAAACAGGTAATTACTTGTCACCTCAAGTAAATAAGTACATATATATCTGCATGCATTCAACAACATCAAGATACATGTATATATATATTTTTAATTTCTCTTTAATTATTATTGTTCTCTCAATCTCAGTTATCATGTAGCTAAAATAGAATTGATGAAAATTGTTCATATGGAAATGATTAGGTGGTCCAAGATAGCCCAGTATTTGCCGGGAAGAACCGACAATGAGATCAAGAATTACTGGAGAACCCGTGTCCAAAAGCATGCCAGACAACTCAAATGTGACGTGAATAGCAAGCAATTCAAGGACACCATGCGCTACCTTTGGATGCCAAGGCTGGTAGAGCGTATTCAAGCCGCTGCCGCCGCCACAACGGCAAGTTCCCAGACGTTATCTGCCGCCACAACCGTCACCACGAATTCCACATACAATCATTATAGTAATAACATGCAAGTCGAGAATGGGAACATGCTGATGAACCCGGCGGCGGGCATCATGAATAATAATAATGACTTTGGAGGCTCCCAGGTCACACAGAGCTACACCCCGGAAAACAGCAGCACGGGCGCTTCATCGGACTCATTCGGAACACAGGTTTCGCCGGTGTCGGAATTGACTGATTATTACAGTACTGTCCCTAATAATAATCACGAATACTACCAACCCTCTCAGATGAGCTACTCTGATTGCATCACCAGCCCATCTGGGTTATACCCTGAAGGATTGGACTATTCCCAGGTGATGGATCCAAACAACCCCTGGATTCAGGGCGGCGAGACGTTGGACAATTTGTGGAATGTTGAGAATATGATGTTTTTACAGCAGCAGCTCAATATTGACAGCATGTAAAAACTAGCTGGCACCTCTACGAGATCAGATCGGTAAAATTTAAACACCATTATTTGGCTTGGGGAGGCAAATTGAAGACATGAAACGGAATAAAATTATATGTAGGATACTTATATATAGTTTTAATTTGTTGCCAACTTATAGGTATGGTTATCAACTGTGGATTAATTTTCAGTTTAGCTTGGCGTTTTGTTTTTCTTGTTTAGATGGGGGTGGGGATACATTTGTAATTTAAGATTTCATTCATTGAAATTATATCTAACTTTGCTCTATGTCTTTTTTTATTTTTTTTAATGATTTGATTCTTCTATATTTTCCCCAGTACGTTCCTTAGACATGTATATGGGCAATGAGGATACGATGGAGAGATACGCATGATTCGTACATATATAATTTGGAGAGATGGTAATAATAATACAAGGGTGTGCATAATTGGTTCCACCAAGTTGCTATTAGAAGTGATATTATATGATATATATCCAAGTACTAGTGCTTTTTAAAATCTTGTCCACGGGACATGAACCAAGGGTGAAAAGAGGCCCACGTGTTTGTATATTGCTAATAAAAAAAGTAAGGGGGGAAATTAATATATTAATAGACGTGGTATTATGTGATTGGTTGCTCCAATGGCCATTGAGGGCAACAATTTTCAAAAGCGAAAAGATTAATGTTGATTAGTAGTACTAGGAGTATTATTATATGGATGGTTAATGATGGAGAAAAGCTGTGTCACCAAAGTACGATTCCCAGGCCCCTAATTTCGCTCACGCTTTGTTGGATATAGTACGGACAAAAGAAATCCAAAATTACCTCCTTTTTATCTCATCCATCAGCTGATTATATAGGCATAGCAAAAAGAATGGGAAGGACCAATATGGGATATACAATTTATGCCAAAAGGGGTGATTATGTAATTTTATTTTGGGGAGGGCACTGTGCACGTGCCAAGCGAGCGGGAGAGGGGAGAAGGAACACGTGATGGAATAGTTTAGAGAGAGAGAGTGGGTATGGCGGCGGGGGAATCGTAATTCTTGAAGTAGGGCGCGTGCCTATAAAAGAAGGAGGAGGGAAGTGGTCCAGGAGTGTGAATAGTTAAAAGGATGCCACGTGGAAGTGTTGAATTGATTTGATTTTAGAATAAAAAGGGAGAATTACATTAAAAATCCCAACAAAGATAAATAATTTATTAATAATGACTGTTATACTTATAAATTTTAGACTTTTCTAACATTATTTTTTTAAAGTTAAAATGTGAATATTATTCTCAACAGGAAAAAGAGAAGAAGAAGAGGGGTTTAGGCTTGATAGAGTGAAGCACTAAAGGCCGCAACCGTTGAAACTGCCTTCCTATTCATTAGTCCACCCCTAGCTACCCCCACCGCCACATACTTTTTTTTCTTTATATATGACTTTATTGAAGCATTATCAATTGTAATTGAAACTAGTTTTGTCTTTTCAATCAAAATTTTACACATACATCCAGTTCAGGATTTCAGGTAGACTTGAATTCAAAATCTCATACTTAAAGGGCTCAACCCATTTTCATTAGGATCAACATTTCTTGGTAGCATCACACTCCTTCTGTTTATGTTTTTTTAACCTCCTTTCTTCATTTTCACATCCATTTATTCACTTTATAATTTAAATTGAACTACAAAATGGATCACTAGTGGTAATAACCTTTTTATTAATAAATCTTCTCCAGTAAAATTA
The DNA here is from genome assembly GCA_019022655.1 of Acacia acuminata. Lineage (NCBI taxonomy): Eukaryota > Viridiplantae > Streptophyta > Magnoliopsida > Fabales > Fabaceae > Acacia > Acacia acuminata. The sequence goes on from JAFJYI010000071.1 coordinate 709,001, forward strand.
TACCCCCACCATTTACCCAAATTAGCTTGGAAATACCTTTGGTGATTAAAAAAAAAAAAGTTATGCTGTCACTCTTTCTTCCGGTCTCAAATATAGCACCCTCTAACTACATCTCATTAGGAATAATGAAAATATCTCCGATCTTAATTAAAAAATCAGCCCAGTTTTTTTTAGAGATTAAGGAAGTCTAGTTTTTTTTTTCCAATTTTTTTCTAATTTTTTTTTATCTTGGGAGTATTTTTTAGCTTTTTTTTTTTTAAAGTAATAAAAAGTGACATAGTGAAAGTTTATTCCTATAAATTAAAAAGTATATTAGGATATATAATCCAATGTAGTGTTGATTTACCAAAAAAAAAAAAAAAAAATCGGGTCGAGGCCGAATGAGGACGGCCCTGTGGGATAATGAAATGATTAAACTCTCTAAAAAAAAAAAAAAATTTAAGGCCTTAAAATCGAGTTTTTTGGACAACCCTACTACATCTCATTAAGAATAATGACAATAGTTAATATAGTTAAATTCAAATTGATCACAAAATAAGTATTTTATTTTTTCAAAAATACCCCATGACTGCATTACGAATAATATACCGTAGATTATTGATTAGATCTATTATTATTATAAATAATATTTTAATGATTCCAACATTATTTGGATATATAGGTGATTATATATATATATAAGATACTGCTCTCGCATGTCTGATAAATATAATATTTTAATATACGAGAGTCTTTATTAATTTCGCACGCGCTTATTATATATTTTTATCGTATACATATATAACTAACATAACACACGAGTTAAGCATAGAAATATATGAGATTAGAACTATTCAAATGAAGAAAGATTTCATTTATTACTAGAAATCAAGTTCACGATCCTTTTACGTAACTCCCTTGTAGATTGAGATTTGTTAGTGAAGGAAGAAAACACATGTGCGAGAATTAATTAGTTGAAAAGGATTGTTTATTTATTAAGTCACATGCAATATTTGTTTTGCAACTGATAAAGGGGAAATAAAAAGCTCCAAAATAAAAATGATAGGGGATCAAAAAACGTGCTTAAATTGTAATTCAGAGCAATTTAAACAATAAACCACCGTGTTCTTTAACAACGATCCAGTTTTTTATTCTACCAACATAAGTTTTTAAACATTGTCACTTCCAAATGGACAAACACACAGAGAGAGAGATATGGTACACATATATACAAGAATAAGTGGAGGGAAACAGAAAACATTCATGGAAAGGGAATAAACGAAGAATAGTAATGCTACATATATAGAAAGCACAGTAATGCTTAATTAGCTAGGATTTAGGCTTACACGTGGTTAATTATCAAGTAATAAAGGGTTGTAGAACTGGACTCCACAACAGAGGAGCGAGACACTTTTGCATTTCAAAAAGGAGGCTGCAACATACATTTTTTTAATGCGTTTCACATTACACGGGTATTACTATTCAAGGATGATGATACTTGTGAAAGCCTGCTTTAGTTTCTTGAATATGTATTTATGTTTGAAAAAATCCCAAACTTCTCTAGTACGTGATTGATTTTTAAAGAGTAATAACAGTTATGAATCTCATGGAAGTTCAAACCATAACTCTTTATACCCGTTTATAACGTGTAAGAACCAAAAATAATAATTTAATAAGGCTATATGTTGCATGCCATTAATTTAACTAATAATTCCTTAATACTGTTTAATTTATATTGTATAAAAATATATTTAGGCATGTATATGTTGCATGCCATTAATTTAACTAATAATTCCTTAATTTCTTGCACGGTTTAAGTTTTTTTTTATGTCACTTCCAAAACCATTGATAATAAATAAACATGAAAATATCTTAAATCCAATCCTAAACCCATAAAATATAACAACAAAAGATAAAAAAAGTAGTGTCACGAATTTCGCCCTTCTCTATATATAATAATAAAAATAAGTAGAGTGTTAAGTCCTAGATAAAAGTAGTGTCACGAATTTTTCCTATTAATAATTAAATGCCATGTTAATTAAGATATACATACAAATAATTATGTATTTACAATTGCGTACTAACACTAAAGAATGAAAGTAATTTGGGAAAATTACGTGCAGGTCCCAAGGATCAGAAATAATTACAAAAAAGTCCATTAAAATCACCAAATTACATAGAAGTCTCAAAGGACTTTTTTGATATTATTTGCATGGAAAAAAAATTTTAGGTGTTTAAAGATGTTTTTTTATATTATTTGCATTTTAAAAAAAAAATTGCAAATATAAGATTATTTAAATGTTGTTGTAAATATCAAAATCACTAAAGGTGTTTAAACGTTGTTGTAAATATAACTTTTTCTCGTTGTAAATGTTCAAGTGATAAATGTTGTTGTAAATATACCACTTTCTCGTAGTAAATATGGCATTTCCATTGTTAATACAAATAATATCAAAAAAATTCCTTAGGATTTTTGTGTAATTTGGTGATTTTAAGGGATTTTTTTATAATTATTTCTGATCTTTGGGACCTGCACGTAATTTTCCCAAGAAATTTTGAGAGGAAAGAGAAATACACGCGGGAATTCCAAGTGGCATGATTGGGATGGCACCATTTTGTTGTGGGCTGCTGTTGTTACGTGTCATCTAATTACTATTGGAAAGCTCCTTCTCCTCATCTTTCAAAACTTCAATTCTACTTTTAGCCCATTTTTATTAAAATTAATTAGATTTCTTTCGTGTCAAATTTAGGAAAATTATCCATCTTACCATAGTCAGCTTTAGATATATATTTATATATTGAGTAGGGTGAAAAACATACACAAAATATTCAATATGCCACAAGTTGTTAGCTTCCTAAAATTTGATATGATTTGTTTATTTTATAAAAAGTGGCAAAAAAATTTCTCAAACTTGATGCAAACATGACCTCTGTTTAAGTAGAGATGGGTTCTCCATGTTATGCCTAATTAAGTAAGGAAAGCTAAATAACTTATTTTAGATTTCTTAATCTCTAAAAAAAATCAATTAAAGTTTATATTAAAGCCAGAAGGTAATCGTACCTATCAATTCTAAATAAATCCCCCACTTGTAACATAGGCCTTATTTATACAAAAGCTTTGTCCGCTTGAATGTTACAAATTTTGAAATTTTTTTTTTCAATTAATATTTTTATTGCTTATCTCTATATATTTTCCTCCAGATATAGAGAGGAGATTTGGGTCGCAAAAAATTTTTAAATGCACATATATTTCCCGGAAGAGAGTACCACTGGGAACTTGGGAAAATGGTCAGAAGAGAATAGAGGACATCATTTTCAAAGCCTTTTATTGAAAAAAAAAAAAAAAAAAAAAAAAAAAAAAAAAAAAAACAGAAAAAAATTTAGGTTAGTTAGGCTTTAGGAGCTTGTCAAGGATAGGCATGGTTCAAAGCTTTAAAAAAAAAAAAAAAAAAAAAAATACTTATAGATCATTCATCACCAATGGGATATTCTCACATAAAATGATAGGATTTGAACTAAGATATTTAATTAAATGAATGGTTACAACGAAGTGAAGTAGATGTTTGAAGAGGGTATTGGATTCCTATATATGTTGTCCTCCCACTTTTATAACACATATATACGTGTTTCTCGTTTCTTCATTTTTAATATTTGTTATGGTTCAATCTTATCCCTTTACTAATTAATCTTCACTTTGACGCATGCAAACCCTACTTTTGTTTCCGATTAAAGGTTTGCGTTTCTTGTATGAAAACTCTTAATTTCTCCTACCATCCATCATAATCTCTTGTCATTAAGTACCATGAAATTAAACCACGCAAGCTCACCAGTTCACAACATATCTGTGGTTCATAGTTAGACACAAGTATTTGTCACTAATCCCAACCTTAACACTTATCCTATTTTCCATATTACTTGTGTTCGAACCAACATATATTAAGTATTAACCAACCTTGGTTCGTTAGCACTCTTCAGACCTAAACTTGATATGATCAAGTATAGATCCACCTTATTGGGATATCATGTCGGTGATAACACAAATTAAACTACCTGTGGAAGAAAAATATATAGAAATGATTAGATGGGTTTTAATTGAAATAGTTCACGTTTAAGATTACTGTTGCGTGTAGTTTGAAATGATATTATACCCGATTTTGATTCCCCAGCACTGCAATATTATTTTACATCAGTACACATAATTTATGAGAAGTCGCATTATAAATAAATTATAGTACGATTCACGATTCAATATATATTTTGTTTTTATTAATTTATTTTACTTGTAAGTTAAGTATTTAATACATTAAGTTTGTAAACCAATTGTATGAAATGAGTCATAACTTAGTTGACACATAAACACATAAAATATTGGATTAGCAATAAACTGTTTTTTAAACATGATTTATAAATGTTTATGATAAATTTATGATAAAGATTTTTACTGCCAACTCAAACAAGATTTAAATATGAAACCTGTGTGTGTACGCATGTATCTTTAATGATATGTTAGTGTCAAATGATGTCACCACTTACGTCATACTACGAAATTGCCAGTGTGTAATTCACAAATTCAACTTCTCCATTGGATGTATTCATGGCCCCGTTTTTTTTTTTTTTTAAAGATTTTGTTTTTAAAATTAAGAGGTTTAGAACCTTTTGCCTCTACTTCATCTGTATCATGTCAATTAGTATTAGGTAGTTAGTAAACATTTGAGATTTAGTTATTATTTTCTTGCATATTAATAATTTTGATGGGGATATACTTATAATAACAAGTCTAAGCTACTGATTTAATTTTGATGGTCCAAATCTATAGGCTGGATTGGATGATGGTTAATAATGCAATTAAGGAAAGAGGCAAAGAGGATGAAGCAACTTGTGAAATATTTTCCCTCGGTTATGTATAATTTGGAATTCTAAAAAACAAAATGACAAATTATCGGTCTTGTGACTTAGTGATATTATTATAGCTTAATATAAGTGGGAGGTCTCAAATTTTAACTTGGAATCTCATGCTATCAATACAATCCGTGCTTTTTTAATTCAAAGGAAAAGGGATTAAATTAATAAACACGGTTGATGATATTAGAAACTTGTAATCATGTAGGATTGTAATAGCACATGTTTGGACTTTAGGGGAGCAAATGCGCGTATAGCTAATTAAGACTCCATGCCCACTGTAGTTTTTTCGGGCCCAATGAAATGGATGGGTCGAAATGCTCTTTTTATTGGGTGTAATTGGATTAACAATTTAACATGGAGATTGTTTGTCCAAGTTTATAGAAAAAAATGGACAATGCCCTTGGACTTCCTTCCTTTCTTATTTTGGGCCACTTCTCTTGGGCTCCTTAAGTAATCGTATTCACAAAAACATTGTTTGAATTGCATAATTAAAGGCCTCATGACCGCGTAGCTTCACTCATTTTTGGCACAAAATATGTTTGAGCCCGTGACTTTACGGATTAACTTAAATAGATTGCTACCACAAAACAGGCCCGATTATAGGCCCATATGAAATTTGGATGTCACCAACCCCAATTTTTCTTTCCGTGGCGTGAAGTCACCCTGTTTCGTGGAGGGTGAAGAGTCCCACGTGATGACTGATGCGGTAACGTGCACAATCTTGGTTCCGCTACCGGCAAATAAAAGCAACCACTCAATTTTGGCAACAAAATATAATAAAAATAAGAACAGTCAAGATAAAATCATCACTTCCACGTGCTGACGTGGATGAGGACGAAACAAAAATCTCACGATATAAGAGTCAGAGACGTTGGGCGTTTTCGAGATAAGATACTTTATGTGAGGGCATACTCGTAATAATCAAAGATATTTTGAAGGTTAGAGCCAGCATGGTGGCGAATAACAAGACCCCATGGGGACTTTTACGCGGCGTACAATTTTGGGTTTTGATTTTTTTTGTGTAGAGTCGAAAATGGACACGAAATGACCTCTTCACGCTTTTTATGGGTTTCTGCTATATTTTAAAATGTGCGCAAAATGGCGGGACCGTTTTGTCCCTGTACTTACCCTTCCTCACCTTCGATTTTCTTAGCTACGCCTCTACAGTACACACCCAAAAGATCGATGGATCCCGTGCAGGGACATTGACGTAATTACAATTGTTCTCTATTCAGATATGATCAACGAAGCAACGGTCTCTCTCTTCTACGAACTTTCCCTTCATCCTCAGCTTATAAATCCGCGTTTTGATCTTCCTTGCTTCATTCTATTCTCGGACACCTTCGATCTCTCATTCAAACCGCACGACTTGACCACCGTCTCCTGAAACTGTAAGTAAACAAGATTGCCATATATTTTCTATTACATTAGCTTAGTGATCAATTTAGCTTTCTCGAACTCCTAGCTTTATTAATTTAATTTTCCTTGCATATTATCACCAAATTTTCTTTTATATACCCTAATTTTTTTCTAGCTTTGTGAAGATCAACTAAGTCGTACATAAATACATTTTTTCTTGGTAAAGTGATTTCTTTATCTGTACTGAGGTTATTTGGTCGGGCAAATGACTACTGGTAGCTATATTGGGATCTCTACCATGAAGCCTTGTGGTAAAATCCTAAGAAGCTATAAAAGTTCGTCTCTTTTTGGGTTTTCTCCAACCAAGTTTAATGACTCAGTCATGGACATCTTGTCCAAATCATATCCCAAATCCGTGCATCGGCATAGATATCATACCTGTAATACTCAAGTTGTAAGGTGTACTCATATAATCAATCTGAATCGGAGAGATTTTAGAATTTCCGATTCAAATTGGGGTCAGTGTAGAATTTTTAGTAATAGTTGTGTCAATATAGGCAGTTGTAGGGGCATTTCATTGATACCGGATGCAGTTTCGGATTTTAGAAACCATTCCACGTCAGTCGATTCTCATGTTAATGACACAAGCTTTGAGAAGATTTATATTCAAAGTGGATTAAATGTGAAGCCCTTGGTGTTTGAAAGAATTGAAAATGGTCAAAGTAGATTGGAAGAAGTCCCCAAAGATAGAACTGATGAGTCAAATGTAAATATACATAATTTGAAGGGTTTAAATGAGAGTAAGGTTGAGAGGGAGGTGTCTGAGATTGAGAAGGAAGCTTGGAAGCTGCTTCGAGGTGCTGTTGTCACTTATTGTGGGAATCCAGTTGGGACTGTTGCAGCTAATGATCCAACGGACAAACAACCATTGAATTATGATCAAATCTTTATACGTGATTTTGTTCCATCAGCAATTGCCTTTCTGCTCAATGGTGAGGGAGAGATCGTCAAGAATTTTCTTCTTCACACACTGCAGTTGCAGGTAAATTATGGACTTCATGGCTTTTATTAGTTTGTCATTCTTTGATTTATTTGCAGTGACAAAATTGTTATGCCTGTTGAATGTGTAAATTCTTTTATGCACACTTGAAGACAAACATTCCTTCTGAGAGCTGTTAACTGTTAACATTTGCTTTGGTGATTACTTTGTCCGGACCTTGTAGTCCTGAAGTCTTCTTTTAGATAATGCAGTAACTTCTGTTTTCACATAATAGATAGTGCTCGATCTTGCCCATATAGAATTTGGGCAGTTTGATGGGTGTTGTAGATCCTGTGTGGATAGAAGAATGATGATACTTGCTAACTTTACATATATGTTTTTTTTGTTTCTTTTATCATTCTAATTTGTCCTGACTTATTACTCAGTACTTGATCCTTCTACGGCTACTCAATGCATGTTTATTTGCATTACATCATTTCATCGGAATATAATATTAAGTGTCCTCTTGGCTGAGACTTGTTACTTCCCTGGCATAAGAATCTTGTCCTGAGGAACAGGTGAATAGTTTATGGTTCTTGATGCTATTAGGAGTGTTCTCAGGGAAGAATGTTGAACAATAAGCCTTCATTAGACTTGTATACTTGCTTCTTGATATTTCTTCCTCTTTTAACATTTTAATTCAATTGAAATGTTTACATTCACTAGAGTTGGGAGAAGACTGTTGACTGTTACAGCCCAGGGCAAGGGCTAATGCCAGCAAGCTTCAAAGTTAGAACAGTGTCTCTCGATGGAAGCAATGAAGCATTTGAGGAGGTTTTGGATCCTGATTTTGGTGAATCAGCTATTGGCCGTGTAGCACCTGTTGATTCTGGTGAGTTGTTTATATGTGAAGAAAAAAGAACATCATGGTTCTGTTAGTGGAATGTCGCCGTGATATTATCTAAAACGAGACTATGGGTCTTGTGCTTTGTGGACAGTCTGAAGTAGACACTATTGATGACTTTTAAGTAGTGTGGTTTCCTATAAACTTTGTATTGTATATGTATGCATGGATTTGGTGATCGTCCTTTTGTCCAAGTTCAACAATATTATCCATTCACCTATCAAGATTTCATCTGCATGTATCACTTGTTAGGATTACATTCCATCATAGGTTCAAAATTTAAGGCCTATATTTAATAATTTTTCTGACAGGATTATGGTGGATCATTTTGTTGAGAGCTTATGGGAAGCTGACAGGCGATTATGCATTGCAAGAAAGAGTGGATGTCCAGATGGGCATGAGACTGATTCTTAAGCAGTGTCTGACAGATGGATTTGACATGTTTCCTACTTTATTAGTCACCGATGGTTCCTGCATGGTTGATAGGCGGATGGGTATTCATGGTCACCCTCTTGAGATCCAAGTAAGCTAATCATCCTGTAGTGTCACTATCACTGCATATTTGTAGAAACAGGAACTAGCATTTATTTTGTCCATCAGTAGATTGGTGGTACATGTGGCATTCTTGGAATATTATTCGTTCTTTTTCCTTCTATGGACTTCCTTTGACAAGTTTTTGATGTTGCAAGTTTTTTACAATCTGAAAACTGTATTTTCTGCTGTTGCATGAAACATTAAAATGATGTTATAAAAGTGTTTTAACTCTTCTACCTCTGTTGAAATGATCTTCTTTGGGATTTTAATGGACATGCAGGCATTATTTTATTCAGCCTTACGATGCTCACGTGAGATGCTGACTGTTAGTGATGCAACGAAAAATCTGGTTGCCGCCATTAATAATCGCCTAAGTGCCCTCTCTTTCACATGAGAGAATATTATTGGGTTGACATAAAGAAGATTAATGAAATATATCGTTACAAGACTGAAGAGTATTCTAATGATGCTGTTAACAAGTTTAATATCTATCCGGAGCAAATTCCTTCTTGGCTGGTAGACTGGATCCCTGAAGAAGGTGGATACTTAATTGGCAATTTGCAACCTGCTCACATGGACTTCAGGTTTTTTACACTTGGAAATCTTTGGACCATCATTTCTTCTCTAGGCACTACAAAACAGAATAGGGGCATTTTGAATTTAATAGAGGAGAAATGGGATGATCTTGTCGCAACAATGCCCCTAAAGATATGTTATCCTGCCCTGGAGAGTGATGAGTGGCGCATAATCACTGGCAGTGACCCCAAGAACACGTAAGGCTCTTTCATATCCCCCAAAAAAAACACATGCACACCTATCATTTTGCCACAATTTGCGTTTAGTGAGTGTTTTCCTGCCCCCTGGTGTTTGTTGCACAATTATGTTAACTTTCAATTACTGTTTGCAGCCCGTGGTCATATCACAATGGGGGGTCATGGCCAACACTTCTCTGGCCGGTAAGTTTGATATGTAATCCTATCTGAGATTTATTTTATAGCAAGTACTCTCAAGTCTCAAGCACTCCATTTTGTGTATATTATTTATAGACTGAAGAGCAATTGGAAGGCTTTTACTTTATTCACTTCCTTTGCTTAAGCCTGAAAAATGAAACAACCTAAGATGCCTCTTATCTAATAGATTGCTATTCTTTAACTGGTCATTGGATGAACATTTTGGTGAATTGAAACTTTGTTTTCCTTACCTCCATTAATAAGAGATTATTTAGTGAATGATCAATGAGCTCGCAATTGACACTGTTTCTTCTAAACATCAGTTCACTTTAGCCTGCATCAAGATGGGGCGACCTGATTTGGCACAGAAGGCCATTGATGTGGCAGAGAAAAGACTTACTGTGGATGGATGGCCAGAGTATTATGATACTCGAAACGGGAAGTTTATTGGGAAGCAGTCCCGGCTTATGCAAACATGGACTATTGCTGGTTTGCTGACCTCGAAGATGCTTTTAGAGAATCCAGAGAAGGCATCTTTGCTGTTCTGGGAGGAGGATTTTGAGATCCTTCAGTCCTGTGTCTGCATGCTCAAAAAGAGTGGGAGAAGCAAGTGTTCCCGTTTTGCTTCAAGATCTCAATTTGCTGTCTAAGGGGAAGCAGCACCTGCCCTGTTCACCTCTTCCTACGGCTTCTGGTGGCACCCACGACCACCCGTTAGTTTAAAATAGTTGATTTATTTAGGTTAGAGTTCACACGATTTCACTAAAACTGTTTCAATTTATTATAACGATCATAGAATTAATCCAAGCCGGTTGTCTTGTTATTTGATGACAACGGCTAACTTGGCTGTATATTTATGCTGTATTATTAGTTATGTAGACAAAACTCCATTCAGATGCTCATATTTTAAGGAGATCCGACTGGCTAATTATAATTGAAATGTTATCTTCCATCACGGCCTTGGTCGTGTGAGATGTGATGATCCATGTAGTTTTATGCGTCTCCTAATTTTCTGTTGTCGGAATATCTAGGGTTGAAAAACGTTTCTTTGCCATCAAGACGCAGAGAGAAATGAGCTTGAAATGTCATGAAGTGTATATGGAACGGATTACTCTAGATTTTCATTCGAAAATGAAACTCTAAACAGCTAATAGATTACAAGGCAATGAGCAGCCATTGACACCATCATTGTGACAAGGTGGACTGACCCACACATCCTAGGCAAAAAGAGTAACAAGGAAAGAAAAAGCCTAATGAACACTTGACCTAGATGGATATCTATGAGGGAAAGGAGCTTTTTTTTTTTTTTTTTTTTTCAAAGCCTTCTTGACATGACGCTAGCTATTACTACAACACAAAGGAGGACAAGTATAGTTAGTGTGAAGGGGAAGACTCAGATGGTGCTATTGCTGAAAAGGTGAATACGACTGTCTCCAAGACTGAGGGAGTAGGCGGCTTTCTTGTACTCGGCCCAAGTGAAAGGCCTGTACAGAGATGGCGTGTCAGGCGTAACCATAACTGGCGGGGCAACGATCCAGGCATTCAGGGGCGGAGCCGCAAAATACGCCATTGACATTCTTGACCTCTGCGAGTTCGTCATTGCCCTGTGCCTCACGCTCTTGAATCTTCCATTCGTCATTACCTGCCCACATCACAAACATTAAGTATTCACATTTGTATTAAACCATGTTCTGTTCTTTTTCCTGCTCAGTGCTCTGTCTAATCAAAGTTGAAAACGTGAAGTAACAGTGAGAGAATCTCAAGTCATTCATAGATACATACATACCTGCAATGCATCACCAACATTAACGCAGAAAGCAGAGGGGTCTGGGGAGACGGGGATCCACACGCCATCTTGGAGGGAGATCTGGAGGCCACCAACATCGTTGGATGTCAGGATGGTTAGGATCTGAGGGTCAGAATGCTCTCCGAAGCCAACCTTGGAGTTGGAGGTGTCCCTATCGGAGAGCGTAGGTGGGTAGTGATTGAGCCTCAACACACAGTCGCTATCAACGTCCCTGATCATCCCGCTGAACGCCCATGCATCCGGGACCCCCAGCCCCTCTGCCATCACCTCCAATATTTCACATGCCAGCCTCCTCACTTCCTCTGTGTATTGTCTCACTGCACACCTGTCATGTTCACACCGACCCTTCACTATTTCCCTCTTTCTCAGTTCTACCCAAAAAAAAAAAAAAAAAAACACACACACACACACACAGCTTTCCATTCATTCATGACTTTAGAAACCACTTTACTCTTCGTGTAGTTTTGGTGAAAGTGTGTCTGGGTGGGGTGCAGAGTGGATCTGGAGCTGAACTTACTGACTCGGCTGAGCTTTCCTTCACTGGGGGGCATATGTACGGCTAAAAATGAAAATACCTGTTGATTATTTCCTTTCTTGGGCATTAGAATTTAGAACCTTTTTATTTCTTGCAAAACAGGGGGGTATATTATAAACTTTCTTTTCGCAGTTTTGATATGATTGGACGTTGTTGATGGGTCTCTGGTCTGAGACGTCGTTCTGATTCATTCGATGGAGTACTGGTCCTGACATTAATCTCAGGTTTCTTCTCTGTGTGTGTGTGTATAATAGCATAGTTTAATATCCTAAATTAATGAAAAGCAGAGGGGCATTGTGAGTAATTGACAAGACAGGAACGACATTCAAGAACTCACGGAAGGGAACCGGGAAGAAGTAACCGCCCAAGTGTGTGGGTCTCTCTCTCTCTGACATATACAATCTTATCTCCTACGACATCCTCCTTCTTCCCATACTCTTCCATATGTGGGAGTGTCGCCTCAGCGCTTTTAATTTATTACTCTTGTTTTAAATATAAGACGTGCTTTAAAATATAAATTACACTATAAATTATTTATGTCATAAGTAATATTACCTCCAGTTCTAATTATAACAATACTTTTATAGTATAATTAGTACTACTATAAAAATATTTTTATAATTAGTATAGGAGGGAGTGGTGACAAATTATTATGTCTCTACTTCAATATTAGCCATTGGGGAAGTTCCCCACTATACATGCATCTTAATTGACCTCCACATACATTTTGTAAAATTTAGTTATTACAATGATTCATAAAATAATTTATTATCACATGTTAAGAAAATAATAACTTCATATATAAGATAAATGATACTATTGGTCCCATTAAAAAATCACAAGTGATGAAATTTTCAAAAAATCGTCACTGTTCTTTTAGGCTGGGCTCTAGCTAGATTCTAAACCATTCTAAATTGTTATCCAAACATTAATGTATGTTTCTTGATAAGAAAAAAAATTAAATTAAATTATCCATCCACAACTTGCATAACATAATAGTTCCCATCCCACAACTTGCACATGAAAAATTATTACAGTTTTCAACCTTTCACATCCGTGCGTATCAGGTAGGTACTAATTTTTAATTATTCATCTTCCTTGGGGACTAGTTAAAAGTAAAAGGTGGCCTTCAAAGAAGAAAGCCCTCCCTCTTTATTAGTTGTATAGTACGGAAAAGCGAGTTCTCTTCTACCCATAGAAACATGATGAGGAAAAAGAGTCGGAGTTCAAGGATGGAAGAACAGAAAGCAGAAACCTAATTAGTCAAGCTTTCTTCTTGTTTAGCAATAGCGCTACTATTTGTATGAATGAAAGCTGTAATATTTGGAATCAGAAATAGGAAGAGCTCTATACGAATTTAATAGGGAAAAACGCAACTGGACCACGTAAGTACTAGCAAGGAGCGTTGTTTAAAGAACAGTTGGCAAAATCAGATTATTGGTTACAGAATGGGAATAACAAAGTTCATAATTTTCTCTCTCCATTCTCTGTTGGTCGGATACAACTCACTGGAAGCAACTTCCATACAGAAATCCATAATTATTCATTGAACTGATGAGATAGATGTATTCTCAGCGGGTAAGGCTGGCAAGAACTTACTAGGTAGCATGGTCCATGTCAAAAACAACACCCATCATATATATTTATATATTCATTACAACCCAACCGTCACTTTCTTTTCTTATGCCATATACACCATCTCTTGCCCATTGTCTGGCTTCACCATATTCCCCAAAAATTAAAATATCCACTATATATATATATATATATATATATAAATAGCCAAACCAATGGTCCATCCTACTCTCCGCTCTCTTCTTTTCTGGTTAAGAATTCTTCTTCAACTTAAACACAGAGGCAAGTAACAAGGCTTAGCTAACCATGAAATGAATGCGAAAGGTAAAGAAAATGACAGATAGAGCTAGAGCCAACTAGCACCTGAATTATAGTGAGTTTTTATAACATGATATTATAGTATCACATGCAGTTTTAAGAAAAAGTATCGTTGCTTTTTGAAGTTTATATAACATCATCGTAAGACAAAAAAATGGTTTTTTTTTTGGTAGAAGGTTTAAAAAATTAGTCTAACAGTGTAATCCCTCTGGGTCTCGAGTGCGAATCACAGAGGATATATCTATGTTGAAAAGGACAGCTATAAACCCCAAACTCAATATCAATGATAATATTAAAAAATAAATAAATAATTGATAGCAAAGGGAGGACATGTATGTACGTACCTGAAGTGGGAAGGGTCATTGGAAATGTGGAGAGAAATTTGGGAAATGGAAGGAGGGCTGGCATTAAGAAGAAGGTACTCAACCTCGCCCATGTCTCCATTGAGGCCTATGTTCTTGCAGCCATACCCAAAAGGACTAGCTGGTGTAGCTTGCTTCTTCTGAGCCACTGGTTTGGCAAAGAAGCTATGTCCTATTTCTTCCATTTTAGCTATAGTTTCTGGAGGCACACCATGGTTTATCACCTTGAAGAAACCAAACTCCTCACACGCTTTCACTATGAGCTGTGACACCACTGACCTCTCAGCCGAAAGGTCCACCATTGGAAGATCAATGCTCAAACTCTTCTCATTCCGAATAGGATGTGGAGTAGCTACCACCATATCGATCTATATATTGAATTTGCAATAAGTAGCTATATAGAGTGAAAAGAAACGGAAAAATTCAGGGTGAGGGTTGTATGTGAGGATAATATAGCAGAGAAAGAGAAGTTGAGAGGTTCTCAGCACAGTACAGAAGAGATGATAGGGAGTTGTGAACCAATAATGGGATATTTATGCAGCGAGAAAAGAGAGAATCCATGGAGTGATAGATTAATAAACTAATAAAATAGTAAAATACTTTCCGGGGGGAGAAAAAAGAACTAAAATATAATATTGAATTTATTATTTTCCCTTGTTTTATGGGGATTGAGGAGTAATGTACTTTAAAATGGAGTCCAAGTAGCAAAATTTCGTGTTACAACGTTGACCTTCTCCACTCTTCGATTGACTCATAGCTTTCCACTTTAATTACCTGTCTGCGATTGTTTTGACATAAATCTTTCTTTTGATTACCTTTAAAACCATCATTTTGACTTCACCCTCTTCTGCCTGCTTTCACGTGCTGCGAATTAAAAAGGGGGCAAATTAAATAAACCAAAAGAAATTCGCATATGTATACACGGGCGCTTTTGAACTTGAACCAAAGATACATATACTCTCGTGTTTATGCACCTATCAAATATGATATCTATTTTTAGACTTTACCCATTTATTTGTAATTCATATATAATTGATTTGATCTCTGCACGTACCTTTGAAAATTCAGCCTTTTTTATGCACATTTAGCTATAAGCTAGCGGGCGGCTTCCTTGTTCCCACAGAATTGACACTGAGGTCCAAGCTTTGGTGGTAATGGTCAGCCATATGCCCAGGCCAGCGTTACAACCCCACACGTCTCTATTCAACTCAAGTGCCACTGCCACATGACAGCGATTAGCGATTCATTTATAGTCTCTTGTAAATATAATTTTGCAATTTGATTATCGGAGGGCATCGAGAGCACATATATATATATATATATATATATGCTTATGTATTTTCACAAAAGAGGTTTTATCTTATGAATGACGTTTAGTACTGTTGCTTTCCCTGAATCCAATATTATCTTCCCCCGTCTCAAAAAAAGGTTGGTTTACACTTCATTTTCTGGGTTTCCAAAATTTTGCAAGAGGTTGATATGTACAATTCTGCTATGATTAATTAGTTGAGAAGTTAGTAGTATGTACATGTTATCACTTAGAAAGCCCTTGGCCTTTACACTTGACGAAATTGGCAAATGCATGTGAGGAGTGCAATGAATTAAGGTGATAGTGAAATATGGCGAGGACTGAAGAGGCCCCATCCGGTGTGTGCAAGACTGTCAAAGGCTATTAATTAGTTGAAGAAGTGGCTTCTCTGATGATACGAATCAACACTTTCTAAGGTTAGCCCAAACATTACAATCACAAGGATACGGAAGCTTCACGCTATAGCATTCTTACTCACACCATATATTGTACTAATATTTACTAGTATTTCGTATATGAAGTTTGGTGTACAGTTAGGTGTCTTGAAGGCAACAATTATTCTTTGACCAAAAAAAAAAGAAGGCAACAATTATTGATTTAAAATACCTGCCACTGAAGCACTGCACTATGTGCATAATATATATGAATATCCATTTAACATTAACCAGCGAGGAACACCTAACTTGTTCCTACCAGGGCACGGCAGTACTATATGAGACATATGGTCAAATCACTTTTTAATTGTTTTCACAATTAATGGAGAAGTAGGTTTGCATTTTCCCACGCATTTTGCTATTTCCAGAGTCCTTTGTGTTTTTTTAAATGCCGAAAGCTACTGTTTCATCTGCAGCAGTAGTAGTGGAAAGTTCAGACTTCAGACTTGTGACAAGAGAGAAACTTCGTCCTTAGCTTCCTATACCAAAAGAGACTTCCATATTTTGATCTGAGTGGTTAGTGGGACCAACGTGCAAACCAGTTGACACCGTTTCTATCTGTTCTATATATTTTAAGGGTTTATAATCAGGGAAACCTACTATTGTTATATTGAAATTCTTTTTAAAAGAAGCAGAAATAGATTGGTATGAGTGCAGAAGCTTGACTTGCATGGTTGTTTATAATTTAATGTTGTGGGATCGAATACCAAAAAATAATACAACTAATTGCGAATCTGTTGGAGTACAAATTAAAATAATGTTGTCACTCCCATATATTCATCAGATTCATTAATTAGTACAACACTAATCCCTGCAAATTAAATCTATTGATGACTGTCTGTATATATAATATAGGATGAGTTTGATTAATTAAGTAGAAGAGGAGGGGTGGGGATGGTTGGAACTTGGACCTAGGAAGGGTCAAGGGCAGGAGGGATGGTGTGTGGTTGATGTATTGGATTGAGTTTTCAGACAGGTGAGGATCCAGATCGAGTCCTCCAGTCCTTCAATAACAATAATAATACGTACACACTACCATGAATTATCAAATCTTTTGTCCTTAATATAAGATATATTTAAAGAGCTGATATTGGTTTTAAATAGAAGACAAATTTTTCATATTTCTCAATATTTTCTTAATTTACCTGTATTGATGTTCACTTAACGATAATTAAGGAGGAGAGATTTAAAAAAGATGATTAGAGTGTTCTAGAAAATATATTTAATATTAACTAATTTATCTAACTTCCTTAATCTAATTAAATTACGATGATGTGTGTTATATTAGAAGGAGTATATATAAAAATATGCCTTTTCAACAATATTCATTGTTTGGGTTGGCGGTAGGAGCGGTAGGCTTAAAAGCTATCTAACTTTAAAAAAAACGGTAAGAAAAAAGCTCGGTAGAGTTAATGACGATGATGTGTTATATTAGAAGGAGTATATATAAAAATATAGTCGCCTTTTCAACAATATTGTATTTGAGCCCCACTTCCTCTTTTTTCTTTCTTTTTTTCCTTTTTGAGATGTCACTAATTCAATTTATATCATTATCTTATTATAGACTAGATCGGAATTTTCTCTGATTTATTTTATTAATAAAATAAATTTTTTTACATTATATTTTATAATAACAATTAAAAAATAAAATTATTTGACTAGCATATTTAGAGTAAAATTATTTGAACTATAATATTCATATATTTGTTAGGATTTTTTTTTTAAAAAAAAAATATAGCGGAGCAGTTTTTGTTGGATAAAAATTGGAAGGGATGAACTACAAAACTACAAAAGGCAAGAAGTAGGATTAGTGACAGTCGTGGTATTAGACATAAATAAGGAAAAAGCAGGCAGTGTAGTGTCTCTTTTTGTTCAAATTCTTTTATAATGAGCCTTAATTCCTATTGGGCAGATGTCCCAGGGTTGGTTATGTTTAGGTACGGCCATTATTTCTGCTCTTCAAGAGACTCCTTCAATCATGTTTCTTTATTTTTCTTTTTGTCTGAATCATGTTTCTTTATCATTCATGTTTTTAGGGCCCATTTTATGCCTTTATGTTCTTCATGTGATTTTGATTAACTCATAATTCTGTCTTTCTGAGTTGGTTGTGTACGTCCTCACCAATTAATCTCCCCCAAAGTTCCATTATTTCCTCTATTTTCATTCTTCTTCCCTATATATATCTATCGCCACGTTTTAAACAAAAATAAAAAATATATAATATAATTTATTTAGAAGACTCATTGAAGTAGTATGTGGGGATTTAGCCTATAATAACTTTTATTATTAATTATTTCTTCTGAAAATGAACATTATTGTACTTCAAATGTGATATAAGAGGAAGATGAGGCGATGGATGATGATATGAAAACAACTACGCACATTATTTTTCTCAACTCTCTTAATTATTTTGATGTATGCGTATCGCGCGCACAGATAAATAATTAAAGTGTGATTATTTTTAAAAAGTCAAGGTGAAGCAAAGTTGTATTTTTTATTTGATTTTATGCACCAGCTCTGTCATAGATTTTCATCTGAAAAGAAGTGAAATGGAAGGCAGTATTGCGCGCCCACACAGACAGATATATATACATATATAATTGACTGTTGAAAGAGATGTCGCATGTATTTTATGATAAAGCAACGCTCGTGTGCTCGCCCTTTGAATTTTGCACATTGGACTGAAAATTACGCATTAAAATAAATATCTAGCATGCATGTATCTGAGACACTAATTTTGATTATAAGAAAATTAAAAACGTAAAAAAAATAAAAATAAAGAAGCAAATGCTGTCAATATATTTGTCAGCAACGAGCTGGAAAGGGCCATGAATAATTCGACGCAAGGTTGAAAGAATACCTTTCCTTTTCACGTATGTCCTAACCAAACACGTACCTTTATTTCAAATTAAAATATCAACACGGGTTTATAACTTTATATCGACACTCGATGACTTTTAGGTGAAAAGATTACATTTCAATATTACTTTATGCGTGTTGATTATTTCTCTCTATCTTTTGTAGCAGTATTTGGTAATATATATGACTATTTAAGTGACTCAAGTTATGTAAATTAACCACAGTTATAACAGCTAGTAGTTAAGCTTCTGATGTACACTCTGCTATATATAGTAAACACAATTTACTGAACACACAACATAACAATGTAACATGGTATACTTTATCTCATTTCTCTCCGTCTCTATTCTTCTGTTACCTTCTTCCCTCTTTTCTGGCTTTACCTTCGTACAGAGAATAATCATCTAAAGGCGTCTTCTGAATCACACGAATTCAGTTAAAGCTTTTTCTACTATGACTAACATGTGTTAGTCGGGGAATCATATATAACTATGTATGAGTGATCTAATGTAAGGACATCATCGGTGGGGGGTCACCATTGCTCTTTAAGGATATGATCATAAAGGGAAGGAAGATAGGGACAGCACATTGATTTACAAATTTCTTTCTTTTTTTCTTTAAGAATAAAAATGAGAATTGATGTTATACTAGTACATGTATTGGTGTGTGTGGGTCACATATAGGTACCACCACTCATAACTGATGCCAAGGTTGTTTTCAAATTCATACATGCTTTGATTCACAAGTGGGACATTTTTCCTTTTCTTTTTCTATATGCCTTTTTTTTTTTTTTTTAATAATGGGAAATTTATTGATTAGAATAACTTGAGCTCATGGTTGCAGTTATGTGAAAAGAATTTGAACGTGCATGGGTTTATACAGTAGATCCATGAGCAGCTGTGGTTAATTGGTCCATTCTGAATCATGTTTTGTCCAGAAATTGTACATCCTCCATTATAGACTGAGCCTCTAAAGAAAGATAACAGGCCCAGAAATTCGTAGAGAAAGTTGAAGATTCAAAATGAGGATAGGTCAACTTTATACCTGTCCCCATCTCAAAGGTGCAAGTATAGCCACAGTGTGGACTTTGTTTCAAAACTCTGATATGGTTGTAGTACTCTTCTATGGAAGGAAATTTGGTTTGTATTATTAGATGTTAAATGTGGGCACCTATTCCTACAGAAACTCGAATTTTGATTTACCATATTGTAAAAAAACTAGATCTTTTCACTAACTAAAATAGAATAATGTTATATATATATATATATATATTAGGAGAGGGGCTCGGCCCACCCACAGTTCAATGACAGGACGCTATAACTTTGCTCCCCGATGTATACATGCTTGAGAGTATACATGCCTCAACCTCAGCCTGTGTTTCCACAAGTTTACATCGCTTAGGATGTCTTTTCGAATACTTTGACAAACTTCAGGATTGAACTCTCTCCCTTTTAGTGAGAGTTTTCGACCCCTTTACGAGTTGAACCCAAGAACAAGGGGTAAAATAGAATAGGGTTGAGAATGCATGTGGGCACATATAAGCTATAATGGGCAGCAAAGGATTTCACAAGATGGGCCAATGTTGACATAGGCCCAATTTTGTTCCCCTCCAACCTACAAAACTCATAGAATTTTTTTTCAATTAAACAAATACTAATGGTATTGTTTTGAGAAGCCCCGCTTCGAAACTCTTCCACCATAACTATGTGTGTGACGTGGGTCAAGTCCGAATTAGTCACGGTGAAACTCTAGATACCGGATGAAGTTAAAAAAAAAAAAAGAAAGTATAATTTTGGACCACACAAGTTCAGCTATTTTCATCCATATCAAACACTCCCCCCCCCCCCCCCCCCCCCCCCCAAAAAAAAAAAAAAAAAAAAAAAAAAAAAAAAAAGTGTATTGAAAATTAGATTTCTGGCCGACAATCATATTGGGAACTTGGGATGCCAATGGCGACTTTCTTTGAAATTGTTAATTGTCTCACAGCTAGAAACAAATGTATATGTTAAATATCTCATGAGTAATTAATAAAAGTAAATATTGTAATTACAATAGAAGGCGAACATGAACATTCGTTAGGTGAGACAAGTGATGTTAATAATAATTTATCCCCTCAATAACTCGAACTACAAGTTACTTGAGTTAATCAGGAGAGGAAATTAAAGCTTGCTGTGTGCCTCTCATACTTCACCGTGCCTTGGCCGGCGGCAACGGCCATGGTAAACACTTCCTCACTGGCTCGATCTGCAAAGACCGCCACCTTTTTGTGGTGGTTCCTCATTTCACCTGGTAGTTTTTTTCTATGCTTGATCGGCTTCTATACGATCCTAAATAACGACTCTAACCATCAATCAGCGTGGTTTATTTATTTTATGTACGCAAGACGTTAAGAGGAGGGATATAAATAAATAAAAAGTAAAAGGAGTAAAAGTTGTTGGGAGTATAATAGTAAATACTAGTGAGTATTGTCGTGAAATGGGAAAATGTTAGATGGCTATATTATCTTGTATGATTGTGTCCTGTATAATGAGGACAAAGGTATATTTAGAGGTAGGGACAACCAGCATAACTTTGGTCACATAGTACAAGAATGGATCCATCACAACCACACCAAAGTCTTGTTACTTGATGATGTTCAAAAATAATGCAATTATGCGCCCCCACAAAACAGAATGATGCTCTTCTTGCATTTAGACACCAAGCCTAACAGGTAGCAACAAACAACGCGACAATAATAATAATGAATGAATATTAATTTACACACCATCTGGATTTATATATATTATAATCATATGTTATTATTATTACAGAAAATGAATAATTGACTCAAAACGTACGTGAACACCATATATATCGTAAAAAATCGAAAGATATAATACTAAATAGGCATAGAAAATGTGAAATACTAAATTCAGGAGCAGTAAGGGGTAGGGAGAGAGGGATGAGGTCACGAGGGAGAGTGAAAGGTGCTGAATCTAAGAAGTAAAGAGAAGAATAAGTGTGAAGGAAGGATGGATGCTGAGGGAGCGGCCAACACAAAGCGACGTACAAACAAGGGAAGTGAAGCCACCAGCCTGCAACACTCTTAAATATTCTCACACAAAATGCCAAAATTCACTGCCTTGTTAATCAATTCACAGACATGGCCCCTTTTTGAACCCCCAATACAATCCAAACATCCCTAGACCCTAGCTAGCTACCACCAAAAAGTATAATATATAATATTAATTCTTCAAACTTTCACAGACCTGTTACATGAACGCTGTAGATTGCAAAGAGGAAGACCTGACATATATGTTTGGATTGAATACGAGGGAGGGGTAGGCTAAGTAAGTAAGTAGAGCTCAGGAGGGACAGACGGAGAAGGAGAAGGAGGATGGATGGAGAAGGAGGGAAGGCAGAGAAGGAACTCCATATCATGAGATTGTGAGATAGAGTCCTCGAAAGCAACGAAGGCGAATGGAGAAGACAGAGGGCTGGGTCTTACAAGGTCAAGAAAAGGTCTTACAAGGTCAAGAAATAAACATGCATGGAGTGTTGAGATTTGATGATGGATAAGAAATTAAAGCTCAGGTAGGATAGCACCCTTGTTTCCATTAATCATAAAGAAGCTGCCTACTTATGTGTTTCCCTCTTTCACTGTTGCCTCCTTCCTTTTGGCCACGCTTCCCAATTCTCAAAGCCCTCCACTTCCTCTTCATCATCATTCTCCAATCGTACCCTCCACCTGCACATCATCATGCATCCATCATGCTTCTTTTTTGGCCCAAACACACACACACACACATTAATGATTGACTGAAACAGCTTTACACTATCTACAGCACTGTTAAAGAACGCAGAAACATAGACCATCTCATACAGTATATGCACTGGTTATAAGCCTAGTCTAATTATATACATTATTCAAACTGAATAATATATACTAGCAGATCCATACAATTACAAGGTTTAATTATCGGAAGAAGTAAAGAATAGACAGTGTCTGAGGGTCTGAGATTCTTTATGGAGCTTGAATAAATGCTTATACCTTCATGAAACCCCTCCTTCTTGTCTCGCCGTTTTGGAGGCACCCAAAAGAGTTTTTGCATCTCTGACATGGTAATGCCGGAGAATGCGGGGACTTATAAAAGGAGAGGGAATTGGGCTTTCTTAATGGGCCTCTTTTGACAGTGGCATGCATGTTGAGGCCCCATTATGAGGTTCGAGCGGACCGGCTAAAAGCAATAAAGTAAATATTCAAATTGATGGCGCCTTGTCATAGGAAAAAAAGAAAAGAAAAAATGATGGCGCCTGCGCCTGCACCTGCACCTGCCCCTGCCTCGCTGGGTGACTGGCCCGTATATGATGTACTATTTGTACAATATAGCATATTTTTGAGCGGTAAATTAGGGAAAACAAAACCAAGCTATGCTTACATTAATTGGAGGGTGGTCACTAGCTAAAAGGTTGAACAGCTGAGTGAAGGGGAGTTGTTTTCCGTGGGGCCACCCTCAAGGATAAAAGCTAGCTAGTGAAGTTGAGGTCACAAGAGTAAAAGAAGAGAGTACTGATTGATAAATTTTTGAAAATGAGGAGGCATGTGATGAGAATGAGATAAATAACAGGCAAGGCAAGTGGGAGTAATATAACAAAAAAGGAGTGTGAAACTCGAATACACAGAACGGGGTCTGGGGAGAGAGACAATCCATGCACGTTCATCAGATGCAGTAGTGATCATCAAAATTTATAGAGATGACATTGGTTTGGAAGCCAGGGATGCGTTGGTTGTAGTTGTAGTTGTGAGGGAACCACACTCTCAAGAGTGGTGTATTATCGATTCATCATAAGAGTGGTGTATTATCCATGAGAGTTTAGAACGTGTTTAATTTGAAGGGTCAAAAAGAAGCACTGTGGGAGACTGGGAATGATGAGGTGCAGAAAGGAATAAAGGGGATGGATGGACGAGTACAAAAGTCAAAGCTGCATATCTGATTTTGAATGAGAGAGGGCAGTGGAGGAGTGAGTGAAACAAGAGAATATGCTGCAAAAGGGAATGAAGAAAGGACCAAACTAAGAAAAGGTATAGAGAATATGTCAGAATCCATCCAACTTTTGAAAATATGGGGCCCACGTCGTCAACATCACTTTCCGGAGTTTTTTACCAAAATAAAGTTTTTTTTTTTAAAAAAAAAAAAATTAGTGGATTAGCACAGTTTAGAAACTAATTTACAATCTAATGCAGTCAATGACGTGCGTTGACCAACGCCTTGGTTAACTACATCGAGGGCGATGACGCCATGACGTGGCGTGAATTAATGTACGCCACTGGGGCGTGATTTAATTGACGCATGGGCAATTTTTGATGCCTAGCGTCAATTTTTTTTAAAATGTAATTTTATTTAAAATAATAATTATACATAATTATAAATAATTAATTAATTAAATTAGTTAGAGAATAAGTTTATAAGATAGGCTTAATTAGAGAATAATTAATTAATTAATAAGTTAGAGAATAAACTTATAGGATAAATTTAGTTAGAGAATAATTAATTAATTAATTAGTTAGAGAATTAATTAAGGGTAAATTCTCTAACTCATTAATTAATTAATTATTCTCTAACTAAGCGTATCTTAACCACTTACCACTCTAATTCTTATTTATAAGTCTCTTTTTGACCAAATCACACATATCAAGGAAGGGTAGTTAGCTCAATGATTATGAAGTGAATTTTTAATTTTAACCTCATTTATGATTGGATACCTTCAACTCTTTCTTTTCTCTCTATTTTCATTGGTACAATTAATATGGGTAAAATTGTCGCGATTTCATTTATTTGGTCAAAAGAGACTTATAAATAGGACCAAATTTTTTTGGTTAAAAAGAACTTATAAATAGAGTCAGAGTGGTATTCTCTAACTAAGTTTATTCTCTAAGCGATTAATTAATTAATTATTCTCTAATTAATTATTTATATTATTATTTTAAATAAAATTATTATTTTAAATAAAATTATATAGGTTCAAAAAAAAAATTGTTAACGCTAGGCGTCAATTAAATCACACTCAATAGTGGTGGGGGAATTAATGGACGCCACTGCCCAGTGGCGTGCATTAATTCACGTCATTGTCAGGTGGCGTCTGTCTTCTGACAAAGTTAATGGTGTTGTTCAACACACGCCATTGATTACATTAGATTACAAATTAGTTTTTAAACTGTGCTAATCCGCTAATTTTTTTTTTTTAAAACCTTATTTTGGTAATAAAAAAAAAAAAAAAAAAAAAACCCCACTTTCCGGCTCCAACTCGTATTCCGTCCTTTCACCCCTCCTCCCCTCATGCTTTCCACTCTTCAAAAACAGCAATGCCATTGTCACTCATTCCCTCTCTTACGTACCCGCGACGCTCCCCCACGCGCTCATATCAGGCCTGTAACATCTCCATCCCTTGAAACTGATGGGCCCTGGGCTTCTCCTCTCTTCTCACCTGGGCCTCAAACCCATCCTTATTGGACTTGATTCTCAGTTAAATAACCGCAGGCCCAATTCTAATGGCCCGGTGTCATGGATGAATCATGCAAACGCAAAGCCCATTGCATGCATCTTCATTCACCCTGTAGGACGAATCTCCCAAGAATGGATTGGGATTTGGGAATGCCGTCAACTTTCTTCGGCTCAAATTCATGAAAAAAAAATATCATTTTGGTCCTATCTATAAGTCCTTTTTTACTAAAAAATTTGGTCCTATTTATAACTCCCTTTGACCAAATAAATGAGATTGTGAAAATTTTGTTCATATTATTGTACTAATGAAAATAAAGATAGAATAAAGAGTTGAAACGTACCCATTCATAAATGAGGATAAATTTGAAAATTTACCTCATAATCATTGAGCTACCTACCTTTCCTTAGTATGTGTGATTTGGTTAAAATGGACTTATAAATAGGATTAGAGTGGTAATTAAATAATTGTTCCTCTGTTCTTTTATATTCAAAGGAATAAAATGAATCACGATTTCTAATGCTATGAACCTAAAAATGTTTGATTATACTGATATATTTTTTTTAAAAGAGTTTTATCAAACGTTAGTTGACTCAAAATAACATCAGTAACTAAATATAATATCCAAGGACTCAGTGAGTATGTTTATGCGAAGAAACGAGATGGGGAATTCAGAAATGAAGGAGGATGTCGGTGCATGCATGTGGGAGATAAAAACAAGGAGGAAGAGATTGAGTGAGGAATTAGGACAGATAGTCGTAGCTTAAAAAACAAGAGCTGAATATATAGGACGGCCACTGATCTGACGATGTTAGCTTTATTTACTGTGTCATTGAATACCTTATTCCCCCCGTAATTAAAATGCCTATAAATTCAGGGTGTTGTTGGAGTTAGCTCTGATGATAAGCATGGGGGGAGAGAGAGAAAGAGAGAGATGAAGACACGCCTTCTAGAAACACTGTTGAGCAGGAAACATGACGATATATGGATAGATACACGTGTTCACAAAAGTTCTTGTTAGGATTGACATTTTGAGACACTCAGAAGAGTATAAGGCAAAATGAATGAACAAGAAAAGGTCCAACACACATGTTTACCTCACACACATACAGTCTTGGGGGTTGGTCACCATTTTAACCACTCGTGGTAATATTATTCGTTGGCGTCAGTCGTCACCTTTACAAATGAGAAATTAGACCAAACATTCAAGAACCATATAAGTCATGTCCCTCCAGTTCCGCCTTTAAATATATATATATATATAGTTCTTTCATGGCTCCTTCATTTATTTTACTCTTATGGATATATATGTTAAACTTATAATTAACCAGTAAATTTAATCACTACTATACACATATGTGATGTACGTATGTGAGAATAATATTGGGCCTTTAACTAATATGACTGATATAACTGCCGTGCATGGTGGTAAACCTATGATCTGTAGAAAATAGTCTCCACGCATGTTATTAGTTTAAAATTGACAGATAGAGAGAGAGAGAGAGAGAGAGAGAGAGATGACGGTGGGTGTTGACGATAAAAAATAAAATGAATATATGGGCAGACAGTTCGTGTTCCCATTGATTGGACTGGCACGAGGTTGTCGATCGTAGAGGTTTTGGTGGGTAGAAATGGGTGAAGGTGGTTGGACAGGACCAAAGAAAATTGGAAAATTAGTGTTAACACAAACTCAACTCGCTCGTGCACAGAAATAATTCATTCCCACTACATAGCCTTCCTTGTATAAAAACAGAAAAAGAAAATTAATCATAATATATAATATTCACGTCCCAATCAATACACTGATTATGACCCACTAGATAGATATAGAAAGTCAAGGTCGCCGGTCATATAACATTGGTAAATATCTCAAAACTCAAATGGCAACTTTGGAAATCCACCCAATCACAGTGAATTTATTGAGTCTATTAGGTATTTAGAAAGTAAGAGGAACAGAAGAATGTGAAGTTTTGATGAACAGATATATTATCATTATGTTTGTCAAAGGGTTAGCTGTAGGAAGGAAAAAATATATAATAAGCTGAATATGAGGGAATGGTTTCGTGTTGAAGGGTGCTTTATAAAAGCATAAAGGAGCTAGGTCATCATTGTGGTGATGTACGTACGTTAATAGTGGTGATGAGAGTTTGATTTGCTCCTTTATCTGTCGTGTCTGCGTGGAGAATAATAATAATGGAGGAAAAGCTACCACCTGGGTTCAGATTCCATCCGACAGACGAAGAGCTGATCACATATTACCTGACGAGGAAGGTGTGTGAAAGCAGCTTCACATGCAAAGCGATGGCAGAAGTTGATATGAACAAGAACGAGCCGTGGGATCTGCCGGGAAAAGCGTCGATGGGAGAGAAAGAATGGTATTTCTACAGCCTGAGGGACAGGAAGTACCCGACGGGGCTGAGAACAAACAGGGCGACGGAAGCAGGGTACTGGAAGACAACCGGCAAAGACAAAGAAATCATGAGGGATGGGGCTACCATGGTTGGAATGAAGAAAACACTCGTCTTCTACAAGGGCAGGGCTCCCAGGGGTGAGAAAAGCAACTGGGTTATGCACGAGTATCGCCTCCACAATAACCACTCCTTTAGGGCTTCCAAGGTTTCTATCTATCATACCTACTTATTTCCTGCATATACGCGTGCTTGTTCATACTCTATCATATTGGTCCATATCTCACATTAATTCCACCATGAATATTTTCTTTAATCACACTTTGTATGGTTAACATATGTAATTAGAGAAAATAATAGGAAGAAGATGAAAAATCATGTATTAATCATATAAGAGTAATAATTTCATATAAAGAATAATCCATTTGGATTATCTCTCATGTACGCTATTTGAAAGAGATAACCAAACACCTAAAATTATTATGATCTTGGATATCTCCTAACCCGAACCCAAGTCTTGAAGGCCTAATTTTCAAGAATCCATGAAACCCAGCGTTTAACCAAGAAAGAGCGTTGGGTAGCAAAAATAACAATATGGGCCTAGAGAATTATAAGCCCAAGAACAACCTGCTTTCATACCATGTTAACATATGTAATTAGAGAAATAATAATATGGAGAAGATGAAGAATCACATATTAATCTCATTAGAGCAACATGCTCATACAAAGAATAATCCACTTGGATTATCTCTAATCTATCCTAAAACTATTAGGATTTTGGAGGAAGACGAAGTTAACTTTCTTTTAAAGGGAGACCAAGTTAATTTCCTCTCTTTTTCATATCCCGCATTCTAACCACATTAGCTATGATCCTTTATATAGATTAGGGCCCTAACTAACTAACTAACT
This sequence comes from Acacia acuminata, assembly GCA_019022655.1. Lineage (NCBI taxonomy): Eukaryota > Viridiplantae > Streptophyta > Magnoliopsida > Fabales > Fabaceae > Acacia > Acacia acuminata. The sequence continues at coordinate 737,604 of JAFJYI010000071.1, forward strand.
AATCAATTAATCACCTTATATTTCTATATTTTCCAAATTAATCCCAATATGCTAATACCTATAGATTACAGTTTTTGGCATAAGATATATATGTCCCCTATCGCTGATCACTGCTTTCAAAAGAGTGCGGATATATACTAACATCAGCGTTAAGGGATTAATATTCCTCAGCTATCGGATAAGGAAACCCTTATAAGTGTCTGTATTAATCAACCTTATTAGATTATTGAATAACGTCTTGTAAGGCATTTGCATTTTTTTATAAAATTTATTGTTGGATTAATAAGATTAATTTGGATTACACACGTTGACGTATAATACTATTTAACTATATTATACGTACATCATCACCTGATATGATTCTTTTACCTATTTCTATCGCATGAATAGAGGCGTAATTAGGCATGGGGAACTTTGATAGTAATACAAACTTGATGATTAAGCTTATGACTTTGTATTGATGAATAAATATGGTTGAGAATGATAATGATAATGATAATCATCATGTTATGTATGAATGATGATGTGATTTTATTGGTTTGTGGTGTGCAGGAAGAATGGGTGGTGTGCAGGGTTTTCCAGAAAAGCTCATCAGCGGCAAAGAAAGCACAACAGACATCATCCTCACAAGTATCTCTGGACTCTCCTCCTCATGATGATGCCTCTTTGCTCCATGAATTCGGCGACGTTACTGACCTCCCCAATTTAAACACCATCACCCCAACAAATCCATCAACCACCAATGTGAACTGGCCGCCACCTGCATCTGATCACCGCCTTCCCTCTCTTTCGTCCCTCCCATGGCCCTCTGGTTTGCTCAATCCAAACCTTTCTGTGAATTCCTTGCTTCTCAAGGCATTGCAGCTTCGCACCTGTCAACAAAGAGAAATAGCAGCCATGACCGATCATTACATGCCGCCTCAAGGAGTTTCTCAAGTAATGGAGACTACTCACCATCTCAACCCAAATCTCACGCTGGAAGCTTCTTCCTCATCCAAGGTTTTACATGATATGCCACAGCAACAGCAGGAGCAACCATTCAATCTGGACTCCATTTGGTGAAATTAATTTCTTAGCTGCTCTTGCTTAAAGGATGATGAAGCTAACATTATTGTGTAAATCTCCCTTGTTAATGTCCGCTCGAATGACTCAACCCAGTTGTTGTTGTACGTTTTTACTGTGAAAATAGGGTATTACATGCAGCACATCACTGTTAGGGAGTAAAAACTCCTCCCTCATTCACTTGCTTTTATATGTCTCATTGTTGACTTCGAAAAATCTCAAGATAAAGATCACTTAGTAGTCTGTCTGAACAATAAATGCAAGCGTTCTCTGTTAAGTCTAATCTCTCTCAAATGTGATCTATTTTCCTCTGCCCTCTCCCGTCATGCAACACGCGCGTACCGTCAAGTGAAATTATGTTCCTATACTCGCCTGCTCTCTACGTAATTAATCATTCTATAAACTGTATAACAATGACCTCCAACAATATTGTTATGTATTTGTGTATATCGGACGATTTTTTTCCCGGAGCTATGCTGAAAGGGAAATGGCTGGTTGAACGGTAAATGGAATCAGTTAATGACAAAAATTACGAGGATTATCCACAGAGCAGATAAACTGAAAACAATGCCAATTGAGTTGTTCCCGGTGGGAAAATACAACAGTTATAAGTATTCCAGAGATGTGCACGTTCAAATTAAGTCGTCTTGCCATGTTTTAGGGAAATGAACCATTGATCCGAAATTTGGATGGTGGGAGGGGACGGGAGAGAGGAAAGGCTTAAACAGGTCGATGGCTGGAATGGAATATAATGGAAGACCTCATGCCAAACATAGGAGCAATGTAATTTAGAAAGCTTGATCATCTTTCATTTTCATTTTCGGCATGTTTCCCTCTCCGGTTCAGTTTAATCTTAGGCCTCATGCTTTCCTTTATTATTCAGCTCTCCATTTCTGAAATTGTGAATCCGTTTTAGAAATTAAATGTGCTGTCAGTTCTCTTAATCTCTCTCTCTCTCTTTTTGTTGATATTATTCTCTTAATCTCTTTCTTTCCTCACTATTTCTCTCCGCGTCTTCCCCCCGTTCCCTGCTGGTATTTGGTTCCATCGAGGTGGACTGTGTACAGATTTGCGGCTGCCAAGTACCAAATATTGAGAACGTATTCCATATTTCCATTACCATTACAATCTTGAACAAACTACACTTAGGGCCAAAACCATTCCATTGGATGAAACAAAGAACACAAAGAAACATCATTTATTGGATTTCCATACCAGTAAGACCCCGGGGGGACTCTTTACAATGGACGAGAGATTTTACTTTTATACATATAGTCTACAGTTACTTATTAGCCAACCAGTGTACTCAAAGCTAAAAGAGAGCCGCAGAAAATCGAGCGCCATTGGATATGGAAAATCAGGCACCAGCATATCATTGATCATGGAATTTTGCTCAAGTTACAATGATGTGCAAACGGGGAAGATCAATTCTTTGCTGTAAATCCGCCTCCCCATTTCCCTGCACATGGGAAAAATGACTCATAGGAAACACAATCTAACTGCACTGAATAAAAAACACTAAATCATAATTGCCAGAAACACTACAGATTTTGAAAGGAAAAGAAGTCTCTTCTAACAGAAGAAATTGTTTTAAAGTTGTTTGAACTGGACTGATTGATCTTAGAAACCTGGTGGGCAAACAGTCAAAAAAATGCAAGCAGCCCCTTATATCAGTTCTAGAAATGGCAAAATTCAGCATCTTCAACGAGTATTTCGCTAGACCCCAGGGAACTATATCAGCTATATTGAGGAATCAGTTACTTGGAAGAAACCTAAGGAAGGTTGGGTTAAGGTTGATAGCGATGGATCCCTGAGCAGTATATGGATGAGCCATACTTGATGACTGATGACCAAAGACTGAGGCTTGGAGGATTTACCTACAATCTGGGAGCCTGTCTCAATTTTAGAGGCAAAAGCCTGGGGTATGCTCGGAGGCTTAAAGCTTGCACAGAACATTGGATTCCACAAGATAGAGGTTTAAAGTTTAAAATGATGTGATAACTATCATTGAGTTGTTAGAATAGCACTTCAATACTCGTCAAAGCCTCAGCAACATAGTATATGCTGTTCGCTTCTATAATGAAAGAAGTTGGCAAGTTAAGAGTTATCCATACCCCTAGGGGAAAGAACAGAAGTACAGATGCTTTAGCTCTTTTGACTAGGGCCAATATGGGATTCTTTATTTTATTTGATGAAGGTCCAGGTAAAGTAGGAGCTTTTGTGACTAAAGATGCCAATGGATCTTGTCCCTACCCTTGTGACCCACTAAATTGGGCTTAGCCCCCGTTTTCACTTTATTAAATTTAAAAAAGAAAAAAAAAAAAAAAGGCGCTCAAGTGTGGCATCAAAAATGCGGAAGTAACAGAATTAAGTAGGTCAATCTCTCCTAAATTGCAGCATCAGAAAATATTTGTTACCGACAACATATCAAGTGATCAAATAGAAGTGCCGATACCTAGTTGGTTGCAGTAAATGAGAGACGCCATTAAGAAAGCTTCAATCGATGCATAATAGCCTTTCTTCACAGGTATGCATGTCGTTTTAAAAGCTTCAAGACTCAGAATTTTCATCACCTTCCCAATCAACGTCTTCCTCATCATCATAATCAACATTATTATAGTCATCAGAATCTTCATCATCACTCTGGAAACAATAATTCAATAAATCATTAGCCAAAAGTACAAATTAACAAAATTCACTCAATCATAATAAATAAGTATTTCTTTCATCATGCCTCATCCTATCCCTCTTCCTCTTCTTCTCATACTCAATAGGCACCTTTTGTTTTCAGCTTCCAGAGCTTACCACAAAAAATACCATGACAAACTGAACTACTAGTCTGAGCAACTTGTATATGCTAGCGATACCACTATGGAAAAAAATAAATAAAACAGATGGATGAATTAATTGATAACATGCGAAAGCATGAGAGGTATCTTACTTGGTTAAATTCAGAGATGGGGTTTATTTGATTATGATCCTCTAAGCTCCAACCGTCTTCAACCGCATCTTGAGACATGCCCTGAGGAATAGTGAAAAGATAAAATTTATACTATTTTAGAGAGACCTTGCGTAAAGAAAAACATGATGATGAGTAATGCTAACCCAATAATTTACATCACATTCACATTTACATGGATAGGCAAAAATTCAAGAAAGATTTAAATGTCAATGTTTCTTTTTCTTATTTCTTTTGAGGGGTGGGGTTGGGGAGGTTGACAAAATAGACATTGAGAAATAAAAGCATTTGAACTAAATATTACAACATCTGGAAGGATAAAGTAGTCTCAGCATTGAAGGCAAGGTTTTCAAGCACTAAAATATATTGAAGACTTTAACCCAGAAAGAAATATGCAAAGCCAAAGATACTAAAATGGGCAACTTCACATTTTTTTCGAGTGGTTTAGGGTAAATGCAAACAATTATTTCATTTAGAGTACATCCAAAGACATAAGTTATGACAAGTTGATAACTCACAAGTTCTTTTTTCATTTGCTCTATAGTTTTCTCCAGTTCAGTTATATGCTGACTCAGGGCCTGCACAGATCATAAATGATCAAATCTGACATCACAGATATCAAAGAGATAAGTAGATCAATATTTGGGGAAAAAAACTGAAACCTCATGGCGTTGCATGGCTACTGAACGTTTCAATGCCTTTGCCTTTGTTAGAAGGTTTCTAGGCCTCACAGTGATGGGCCGCCTATAATTCTTTCCACGATAGTAGATAATGGCATATCCTTTGGGAACTCTTTCTATTGCCACAAGTATTCCACCACTTTCATATTCCAGCAACCTAGCTGTGTCTTCAACAAAAGCAAGGGTCTTTTGTTTGGTAATCAATTTTACAAGTTCTCGATGCTTCCAATGCAAATGCATGTTCTCAATCACACCATCAAAGACACCACGTATCCCTGGAGATGTTCATAATAGAATGTTAGTACTGAATTGATGCAATATAGCAACCTCATCTGGCTGAAAATTACCCACCAAGAGGCAAGTACGGCTTCATTCTTAGACCAACCCGTCGAAACATCACACGCTCTTCATCTGTGACAGTTTCCTGGTCATAATCAGGGCCAGCTGGAACCATGGATGCTTCTATTTTAGCCAACAGCTTTTCTGCTCTAAGCTTTTTTGCTTGAGCCTGTTCATGCATTTAGAGTGGCATATATAAATCAAGAGAGAAAATCAAACTTTGTGCAAAAGACAAAAAATAATACTACATCTGCACCAATCAAGTGATTGTTATATTGTAATTTTTTAAGAGATTTATTTACAACAATCAAGTTCACGAATTTCTAAGTTCTAAAGAACCACTGTCATGCCTAAACCCATTAATCAAGGCAATAGGTCCCAAGAAATCATATATAATTTCTTATGTTAACTTCACTTTTCAAAGATCTAATATATAACTAAATACTATAATAAGTAATTAGACATATTTTCCCTGTGCAAAATCTAAGTAATGAGATGAACTGTTTGTGACTTGTAAATGGTGTGAATTGTATATATTTAATTACATATATATTGATAATCTTCATGAAATATATAGCTATTTTTATAAATAAAAATAAGTAAATAGATACGTACAATATTTAGTTTATGTTCAACTTGTTTCACAAGCCTGACACTCTTGGCTTTTGCAGCTTCCTCCATCATCTTATCACGTTCATCAGTAGATATTTCCCTTCCCCAGCGTGCCTTAGCCTCATAAAACTCAGCCAACGATCCTGCTTGCGCTGTTGATGTTGAAGGTAGTGTGTCAACAGCTTCACAACGCATTTTCTCCTCAACATCCTGTACCTGTTTTGCTAATTCTTCCCTTTCAGCCAAAACTGCAGCAACACTTGTTGGAACAAAGTCCTTCCCACGATAAATTACTATGTAATATTTATTCCTTAGAAGCAAAGTACCTCCTGTTAATATCTGGACCACAAAAAATAAAAACATCTTTCTAATATTAAAACTAATGATTACCTTTTGTTCTTAGTATCTCATTTGTACAAAGAAAATAGGGCCATTGGTTCATGTTATGAGGTTTAGATCATTATATAGTGAGTAGCAATATCTTCAAAATAATGAAGATTCATCATCATAATTACAAAAATGATGATACATTTTGCTGGGGTATGTGGTGTTTGGGACATGGAGAAAACAGACTAATTTTTCAGATCACAGTGGCCGTTTTCTTTCCTTTGATCATTTACCAGGTGATAACATTAATTAATGGAACAACAATTGAATCATTTTAAGTTGTTGCGTTTACAATTTTTTCCTAAAATGCACATCAATTCAACAGTTCATGCTTTGCCCAAAATGCAATGCCTTTGGCTTGATTCTAGCACAGTTGCAGAAGTAGTGCAATATAACAGGAGACTGCATAGAACAAACCTTTAGCTCCTCAGCCATTAGCTTATTGTTGGTATTCTGGATACCTCGTTTGACAGCAATCTTTGCAACCAAGCTTTTTTCCCAAAGCTTAAGAATAGCACACGCCAAACCTTGATGATTTCTATTTCTCCCTTTTAAGAAGAACATCAACAGATTTGTATCAGGAACTGAGAAATAAACACAACAAGACGATGTAGTAGATGAGATTTACCTAAGGCAAAATGACAAGGAAGTGATTTGGCAACTTTCCTTAAATTGGTCATCTCTGCATTGGTTAGTCGAGAACGCATTCCAGTAGGAAGAAGCCTAAAGGGTGTTTTATAAGCAGGAACTGTAGGAGGAAGTAAATCAGCATCAACAGGAAGTATTCCTGTGCCCCACCATTCAACAAAACGAGGACCTAAACCATCAAGCAGGCTGTTATACTCTGCTTCCTCCTCTGTCATGTTTTCTGCTTGTTTATGATTCCTCAATACTGGCTCACTCTTTTCCTCAGGCAGTGTTGCATTGAAATCCTTTGTTGGTGACAGATTGCTTGTGGAAATATTTGGCACAAAAAGGTCTTCAACTTCCCTTCCATCAGGTTGACTCCTAGATGTAGGTCCTTCATAATGACTACCACGATATACCATCATTACACTTCCAGACCTCCATATGACTAATCCTCCCGTCCGACGCTGCTCAATACGAGTAAAAGTTAGTTCATATGTTCTACAACACACTAGAGGTAATTGTTGTACAAGTGGACTTCCATACAACAGTCTCATCTAGCAGCAGTAGCATACTGAAAAGAAATATAAAGCCCAGGCAAGAAATTAATCACGCTGCACTATTAACACTACACTTTATTACCTTATATACATTTTGTAGCCAATCGAGAGCCATGTGCACTACAAAGTGAGCTTTTATTTTTTATTTTTAAAAAAACAACCATCAAAAGCGTTAAGAATACTTTAGAATCATAACATTTGAAAATTAGGAAGATAAGTTGAAAGATAAAGAGCTGATACTTTATCCATGTTTATCAGAAAATGTCATCCAAATAAGAAAAATAAGATTTGTTACAAAGAAGAAGGTTGTAGATATTTTAAGTCTTTGTCACAGTTAAGCAAGTTAATACAAGTCATCATGAACTTATCTGCACACTGAAGGTTATCCAAATTGGCCATGCATCTCTAAATACCCTTATAGAAGTCAGGTAAAAAAACATTTTTTTGGGAATAAAAGGCTATGACATAGAAACAAAGACGGTGTAGAATAAGTACTCTGTCTATCCAAATCAATTAACTCAACAACCTATGGGAGGCTCTATGACGCATCAAGATTTCGGAATAAAATACATCTTCCACAACAGCACCACTAGCAATAGGTTTCCGAATGGATAGCAGATTCAGCTCACGAAATTCACTTAACAGATCAAAGTCACAGGATCCAAAATTTACAATGCAGCTAACTAAACCGATGAAAATGTGAAGCAGGGCGAAGTATTAACAAATTCATATCAACTGAAGAAAGAAATTCAAGTAAACCAACAAACCTCAACAATCTCATGAGCCGTCTTCATATCCCGAGCAAGTACCTCATGAAACTTGAGCCTCACCAACTCCTCCTTCCTCCACTTCTCATGAATCTTCTCCAGCACAGCCTGCGTAATCCCAGCTTTTGGCACGCTGATTCTCTCTTTAATGTTCACTCCGATTCTTCTCAGTCGCCTCAGCTCCTCATCCTCAAGAGTTAGCTCCGCCAAAGTCGGTGCCCTTACCCTCCTTTTCTTCAGCCCCCTTTCTCCGTCATCCGCTGAATCCATTTCCTCACCTCTCTCCCACGGCAAGGCCATCTCATCACGTTGATCCTCAGCCAATATAGCATCCGGTCGAACCCACTCTCGCTTTAACAAGTCACCCAGTCTCTCCTCTCCGGTAAGTGGCAATTCATCCCTGCCTCCGGCTTCCATTTCCTCTTCTTCCTCATCGTCTGACCCTAGTCCTAAATTCCGCAGCCGAAGAACGATTCTCTCAATTGCATTCTGCCCTTTATCCTTGTCAAAAAAGCGGGTCTCAACTTGATCAACAGGCTCCTCAGCATTAAGTTCAGCAACTTTTCTGTTGTGTTTTCGGTTCGGTGTTTCGGTCGGAGGATTAGAAGAGGGCCATTTGGTGATCCATGGAGCAGCGGGGGCCTTTGATTTTGGGGAGGGCTTGGGGTCTCGGACTTGGTTGTCCCTAGAGGAAGAATAGCTTCTGCCACTGTGCTCTGAGGTTCTGAGGGAGAAGGAAGGCCTGAGAATGCGAAGTGAGAATTTGGAATGACAGAAGGAAGTGCAACTGTGAGCGGAGGAGCGATATGTGAGTGGGAGTGAAGTCTTGAGAGGAAATTCGGAGAATTTAGTACCAGCGAGAGCCATTTTTAATTGAAAAGAGTTAAACCTGTGTAGGATTTGCTCCATGAATATCTTCGCCCATCATTTGGATGCTGAGCAAGCTACTGAGCTTCAGCATGGAAACGAAGACGATAAGAGAGAGAGATATATATATATATATATATATATATATATTTTTTTTTAATCCCTTCAAAATTGGCGCTTTTAAAAAAAAATCTAAATTTATTTACTCTGATTAGCTTGCTTAGATTTTAGGGGCAATGAAATATAAATAGAAATTCCAAAAGCCTCAAAACTCTATTAATATTTGCAAAAGATATAAAAGTGACAGAGATCAAATTAAGATTTTTAAATATTTATGAATTTATCATTATACCCTCTCTTCTTCCTCTTCCTTTTCCCACCGCATAGTAACCTTAGGAGACTCGCTAGCGATGGTGAATGCGATGGTGAATGGGTTCTGTTCTTCTTCAAGAGTAAACTTAACATAGGGAAGAGACTAGACATAAGACATGTTAGAATCATATTAAGAGAAGGAAAGGACACCCTTTTAACCTTCAAAGATGTGATAGAGTTGGTTTATGTGTATCATTTTCATTAATTCTTTTAGAATAATGGATGCAAGTTTGGACAAAAAACACGATTTGTGGGTGGGGGGAGTAGTTGTTGTTGATTGAATGGGTTTTGTTCTTCTTCTTCAGGAGCAATCTTCATGTAAAGAAGAGACTAGACACAAGACATCATTTAGAATCATATTGAGATAAGGAAATGACACTCTTCTAAGCTTCAAAGATGTGATAGAGTTGGTCTATGTGTGTCATTTTACTTAATTCTTTCAAAATAGAGGACATTTTATTTTATTTTTTGGGGGGGGGGGTGGCTATTGTTGATTGAACCATAGAACCTATTTCATTTTGTACTATATGCTCCAGTTCTTCTTTCTCGCTCCCTTGACATTTTATTCCAATATTTAGTTAAATTTTATCTTCCAAAAAAAAAAAAAAAAAAAAAAAAAAAAAAAAAAAAAAAACGCATCTTGCTAATGGTGGAGTGGTAGTTGTCATTGGCGAAGAAGAGAGTTGACACTAGAGGAAGGTTGAAATTGATGTTTTTGGAGGGAGTCAGGAGACTGAGAAAGAAGAAGGTGAACAGTAAATATGAGGTTTAACAAAAATCGTAATGGGATTAACAAGTTCATCAATAGATTTAGCAAGTCTTATAATGAGCTTAACAAGTCATTTAGCCCAAAAAATTGCCAACAATATTTTTTGGCACATAATCCAGCCACGTGATTATTGTTGCCCCCATTAATGCATATCAGCACCGTTAACAAACAAAAGGACCAATAGCTTAATTGTCTAAGACTTGATGGACCTATTCCCTAAAAATCAAATTGCAGGGACCTTGATCAAAATTGACCCAAACTACAAGCACCAAAAGGTGGGTTTATCCTATATTTATTTTTTAGAGGTTAAAGTACTAGAGATTGACCAATCAAGTGTTACGTCAAGAATACCAGACATAAAAATGTTTTAAGTGGACCATACATACTAGGGGTGTGTATGAAGCCCAAGAGCCCGATGCGTCCGCTCGAACCTGATTAGGATGAGCATTTTTGTGGGCAAGGCCGGACATCGAGCAGGATATGCCGTCTTGCCCGTTTGACCCTACTCAGTAAGTATATATATTTTATATTTGATATAAATATTTTGTATATAATATACTTATATTATATTATATATTTACTAATACTCTAATAAATCTATTGAATATTCAACCATTAGTTCATTATCTTACTAATGATGCATTGTATTTAATGGACTATGGATGTTATTTAATTCTTCGTGTATGTGTATTTGACTATTTGTTAAGACATACCGTAGTCTTTTTAATTTCAAGACTCAAGTTGTAGATTTATTTGGAATATTCTAAAGTTTATAATTATGGTTACATTTGAAGTTTACAATATTTTTTATCAGGTATGATTAAAACTGTTTTTTCACATAGGGTGTGGCAAAGTATTACCATTTGAACGAGAAACACATACTGCCTAGGCCATTATTTCCCAACCCATGTTAGGGCTTCTATCGGATAGGGCCAAGCACCAGGCTGCCTTTTACTACCCAATAATTCTTTAGGCAAGGCATCAAGCAAGGGTCTCGTCCTGTACCCATGCTCACCCCTAATACCTACCAAAAGAACAATTAAAAAATGAAAAATGTCACAATACCGTTAGAATTAAAGTGACAGTCATTTAAAAAAATAGTTTTGGGGGGGGGGGGGGAGTAACGGCTTTACTTTAAATCTAACGACATTGTGATATTTTCCACTTTTTAATTGTTTTATTGTAGTTATGGTATACTTAAAACATTTTTGTGTCGAGTGCTTTTGGTATAACACTTGATTAATCAATCTACTACACCTTAACCCTTATTTTTCCTAAGTTGCAAATTTCTTAAAGTTTTTAAAATATTAAAAATGACAGTTCATAAAGAATTAGAAAACAATTTTTCTAAGCTTTGTTAAATAGTTTATGAAATATTTAGTTAGACAATCATACTGATTCAGATTGAATTTTGAAGTTATAGTTAACCTCAATTGCAGAACTTGGTCTCTTATTATGAAGATTAGTGCTCAATCTGAATAGGCGTCTCCATGACCTACGATTTAATTTGGTTAACAAATAAAACACAGCGTAGGCAAGCAAAATAGAATCTCAAAAAGGCTGTGAGAGAGAGAGAGAGAAGTTCATTCCATTGATAATGATATGCTAAACCAATCCACCTTCATTTGTTTCTTGAAATTCAAAGGAAATACAAAAGCGTGTGTCTGTGTGTGTGTCGTTCCGACTTAAGAAACTGATAGAAATAACCATGTACAATTAATTGTTGTATGAGAATTGAGATGCAAGCATAAGAAGACTTTGCTAGCCTAAGAAACATGTAGAAAATCTGTGTCAGTTAACCCAAACAGAATTATCTAAGACTAGAGGTAGAGGATCTTCTGCTGAGATTGGAGGAACAAGTACTATTACCGATCTCCACGCCCAGCTGCTTTATTTTGCTCATAAGAACCATTTGCTCTGTTTCCAGCTGCACTATATACCCGTTCTGTATATCCTCCAACCTCTCCAGCTCACTCAAACTTGGTGACAGTTCTTCCAGATTCCCATCCTCTATCAAACCTCGAAACTTGATAATCATCTCTTTTATCTGACACAATCCAAATTCAATGGTCTTAGAAAGAGGAGTGTCTACCGTGTAGTGTCAAAGAGACAGACAAACAACAAAAGCAATCTCACCTGGGCAGGAATTTGGTGTAGTTTACTCAAGGAAGGTGCGGAGTCCAAAGAAGGTCTCTTGAGCAATTCTGGAACATGTCTGGTGATTCGAATGTGGATCTCGCCCCTTTTAACCCCTTGCAGAGGTATCCACTTGTCGGCCATCTGGTTTGGAGGCAACCTCTGATAGTCCACCACACATTCTCCTAGACCGTGTGTCTGAAGCAGGGAATTATGGTCTTTCACGTACAGTACCAGGCGACTCCCATCATCCGGGAACTCTAACGTTTGGTTCCATTGAGGATTCAGGGTTTTGTGTACAACCTACCACACAATCAGTTTATATGAAACTAAAATACCACTAAACTTCCAACATGCAAGCCCCACCAGAAAACAAATATGAAATCTAGAAACAAGACTTGTAGTATTATAACCTTGGTTTTTTTCTTCAACTGTCCGTAGTTCACCCTCACATATGGGTCACTCGTCCCTCTGAGATCAGAACCGATTAGATCCCTTGCTTCCACCAAGTCAAGTTGAATCCAACCTTTCTCCGAGCCCAGATCTGAACCCTAACCATTTCAAAGCAGCTAAGCATGACAGAATGAATATGGCAGAGGTAAAAACTCAGCTATGTAAAAAACTAAACTTTGTACATTTTCATCACTGAATGAAGAATTAGAAAAAATCCTATTGGAAACACATACCCTTGTGCCTTTATTATCATCCACAGTAACGGCTATTTGAAGTCTTGTTTCTCCAGAACTCACTCTTTCAAGAGGGACCCACACATCCCTGACCTTCCCTTCCACTAATCCTTCCAAACTTACAATGGCACTACCAACGTTTTCACCTCCAAAAATTTCGTCACTGAAGCACTTTAATCTAAGGTGTTCGCCCCCACCAATCTCATCAAACTCAAATTTATGATTCCAGACAGGATTTGAGGAATGAGAAGTCCTCGTTCTTTGGACATCCTGTAAAGTTGTTTTACAGCAGAATCAGATAAAGCATAGTTATGCACACACATTTAGTACTAACATAGAGACCTCAGTTCAAAAATCAGTGACACCATGCAGTCAGAATCTCAAATAGACCTAGTGTGACCCACCTTTCCATACTGCAATTTAATGTAGGGTTCAAACTTTCCAGATTTGTCTTTTGCAGCAAGATTCTTTCCCTCCACGACAGTTATGTTAAGTTTTCTTACAGTTCTTGACAGAAGTTGTGATGACCCATTAAGTGAATGCTGAGGGGTAAGACGGAAGTTGTTCAAGCTATGGGAACCATCAGCGAATTGCCACTCTTTTACTACAATCTTCACCTTCAACTACAAAATGAAATGAAGAGATCAAATGAATGAATAGTACCATGATTCTCGACGAATATTAGGCAAATTATTAATCAAGTTAGGAGGGGCGAAAGAAAGCAAATATTATAACAAGTAATAACTGTTGCCAATAATTGAAGATAATCATCTCTCAACCATAAAGCAAATATTGTTTTCCTTGGTGGGGCTGGGGGTTCTGATGGCTACATGGATCTCAAATATCGTACCTCTCCGAAGTTGACCCCCTCCAATGGAACGGCCACTTCAACTTCTTCTCCAGAACACTCTGCATGCTTTGCTATGATACCACAATTAGGTCCTATTGCCCAAATTACTGTTGAATCGTCTTCAACATGCCTCATCTTCTCACATATCCCAACATCAAGTTAGCTTAAGTACTTTCTGCCAAGAGAAAAGGCAAGGAGGAAAAAAAATGCTGGTATGATAGTACCTTGATTTCACAAGTGCTCAAATAGTCATACTTCACACTGCTAGGAGGACACTCGTAAAGATTAAAACGAAGAGTTCCTGTACTGTCATGTAAAACCATATTAAATGATGCATCCCATCTAGGAGTTGAACCCTGTCTCACATCTGTTCTCCTGGTTAATTCCTCAAGTTCTACCTCCACAAATGTCTGTAGGTCTTTCTCATCCAAGTTGGCATCCAAAGGGCCTTTGCTTGAACCATCTTGTTGCCTTCCCTTGAAGCAACTCTTGGAAAGTTTATTTGCCGAAATCACTGTAACGTACACAATGCCTCCAACAGCCTTCCTCCTGAAATCTACAACAGGCAAATAGAGACATTGGCGGCGAGGTTCTACCATTGTTTTGAGTAAGGTTTCAGTAAAAAGTTTAACCTGTTTTTAAAACAACAGTAATAATATTAGCTTGAAACATAAGATGGTCTAGGGACTAAAGATAGACAAATGCAATTTTGTGAAAATAAGTGCTAAAGAAGCAGACCAGCCAAGAAGAAACACCAGGCAACACGGTGGCAGGAAGTGATTGGCTTCCACCGCTTCCAAAGGCAACTCCTATTCTCACCTCAGGAGTTGACACAAATGAGTACAAAAGTGCTTTACCATCTAGAATTGGTGAATAAAGAAGCTGAAAAATCAACACAAAAAGCAGATTAAGACCAACAAAAAGGTCAAAGCGGCTAGTTCTGATCTGATTCAAAAATTAATATAAATTAAATATTCCTTTTTTGGTCTCCTACTTTACTTCACATGTTCTTTTTTTTTTTTTTTGCAAGCATTTATTTGTTTTAGTTTTATGTCGGTAAGGCACAAAATTTTTAAGAGAGAATGAAAACGGTAAACATACATCACCCTTAATATGAAGACTGTTAATCACGATCCGGGCAGTTCCTATTAATGGTTTTGCAAGCTTGACCAGCATCAAAATACTCATTTCATTTGTGTCCCAATCAAGACCCATTTGCAGGACTCGCTGCCACATACCAGTAGAACGCTTATTGACATGAAACCTCATATATCTGGTCATATATCAATAGTTTTATATTTGAAAGAATACAAAATCCCATAGAAAGAAGAAGGCAAATAAACTAGCAAAGAAGTGTAATAGACGTAGGAATTCTAAATATAACCATTTAAGCGGCACTAACGGCTGTATCAGGGATGCATTGATAAGCAGTAGCGTCGTCATTTTGAAAAGTCTAATGAGACAAAAAGGCAGTTCAAATTTGTTTAAACGTGATATCTTGATTTAGATACCTAAAATCATGATATCTTAATATATTTCATCTGTAACTTTTGACCAAAAACAAAATCATGTGTAACTAGTCCGTTAATGTCACCCTTTTTTCAATTAGTAGTGGTTTTTAGATTAGCAGTGACAGAAGTGGTTTTTTTCCAATCCGACTTTTGAAAATTTAAGATAGGATAAAGGTCAAATTGTAAATGTAATTTATATTTGAATTGACGGTAATACAAACCCATCTGCACTGTGAAAAGTAGTTCTTAGTGGTATCTTCTTAAAAGTTGCTTTTGGCCTAAAAGCCCTTTAAAAAAAAAAAGTCAACCTAAACACGTCATTTTAGTCCCACCGTACTCCTTAGCTTTGTTGGAACTGAATATGAACATGAAACAGGAACCTTTAGAGAGATGACGGCAACATAGAGGCCCCACAAAACCTTTAGAGAGATACTAGTTGATTGTGGGATGGTGGTGGTCGAAGGAAATTCAAAGTGTGAATTTCATGACAGAAATCTGTTTCCCACTCCCATGTTTCGAAATAAACAGTGATAGGGACCCAAAAAAAAAAAAAAAAAAAGAAGAAGACGATATGGGAACAACGTATGGATGTGTGTGTGTTAAAATGGCATATAAAAAATTGATTATTACGTTATTATATTCAAGTGAATCTGAACGTGAGACAAAAGAGAACCTGGTCTCCAGAAGTTGACCAGCGGATCCCCTGAAGACCCAAGCTAGGAGGGCATGTTCCAAGCGAAAACTCCTGCAGCTCAACTCTTTCCTACACCATAAGATAGTGCTTTCTGTTCATTACAACTTATTAAAATTTCGACGGAGTTTGATAGCAACTTGATGAATTCTTCCAGATAATGAGTTTACTCACTATAAGTCCCGGTTTTCGGAGCCTTAAGCGTTTCTAGACTCAAAAGAAAGAAAAGGTTAGTCAGTCCATCATCCACTTGCATGGAACATGATCGGAGATTCTCGTCATATAAGTGTAACTTTAATAGATAAATAGAGTGAAGGCTATTCATGCAAGGCCCAGTCAAGTTAAGAAATATGCAGAAGCAATCTAAACTTGGAGTTTCAGGGCAAACAGAATATGATATGTGTTAAAATAAGAAAGAAACAACTGGGAAATATCACCTCGAAAATAGCTGATAACCTTCTTGAAAGCTTTGGGTTGTAATAGTTGAACCAAATTTCAGTCAACAGCTTATTCAGCCACTCACAGGGCTCCAATGGTGTGATGGGCTATACGTACAGGAAGTTGAATTCATCTTCACAGTGCTCTTTGGCAATTCAAAATAAAGAACAGAGAAGGGAAAAATTACCGAGTTATTCAGCACAACTCGCTTCCATTTATTATTCAGTTCCTCAGCAAGTAGTCTGCCTTGGTAAATACCATACTGCAAACAAAAAGATCAGTACTTCCCCTGATGACAAATGAGGGACGAATCACAAAATAAAGGTAAACAAAAGTACAAAACAAGGCCCAAGGTCCATCCTTTCACGTGGTGAAACAAATATTTATAAGAGAAACCACACCTGTCTAGTCGCCCATACAGCAAGAGCTAGCGGAACCCAATTGGCTAAAGAGAAAATCCATCTCTCAATGGCCCATGCAATTAAAAACAGAGGAATAAACAATAGAACCCGAGGCTTTTCCTCCACGACATGTTTCAGGAAATCTTCAGCCGCCCTCTCAAGACTGAGAAGGAGCCTTTTTCTTCTACTCTGCCTTTTCCTTCTACTCATGACAGAAAACTACTCTGGGTTGTTCCCATTACCAGCATTTGCCATCCATGATGCCGGGAGCAAAGCAGACAAAAACCCTTGTGAAAATTACAGGAAAAGGGGCTGCAAAGTGAAATTATAATCAAAAGAATAGATATTTATCGCCGAGCAATCTTGGGAGGGCGAGTTACAACCTAGAAGGAGCTCAGAAAACGGGAAACAGCGCATTCTGGGTTGAAAGAAGAAGAATGGAGATGGGAATGGGAAAAATGTCAGCAATAAAGGACGTCATAAATTTACATTAACGATCACATCACAACACAAATCCGTGCCGCACACCGTACGGACTACGGACAATCTTCATGACTGGATATTGGATAATTGAGAAGGCAACCGAATTTTAAAAGATGCTGCGCTTTTATTGTACGATTCGATTTCAGGTCCCACATCGACCGCGCCCGGTACCGATTACGTGGCAGCATCATATTTGGATGGTTATGAAATGATTGTTTTCGTGGGAAGGAACGTAACATCTTTGGGACCCACATTCGTGCGACCTGGACCAAGTACGAGGAATGCGTTGAAATTTCTTTTG
The DNA here is from genome assembly GCA_019022655.1 of Acacia acuminata. Taxonomy (NCBI): domain Eukaryota; kingdom Viridiplantae; phylum Streptophyta; class Magnoliopsida; order Fabales; family Fabaceae; genus Acacia; species Acacia acuminata. The sequence continues at coordinate 755,102 of JAFJYI010000071.1, forward strand.
CCTGACGAATGTCATGACAAGGAGGTTCGCGGAGGCTAGAAACAAATGACCAACCATAAGAGGGGATAAGCGTTTTAAAAATTCAGAGAAAATTCTTTAACACTTCTTAAAATTTGAAATTGTGAAATTAAACTCTTTATCGGTATAATAGGTGTTTGGATTATGAAAAAAATTAAATGGCTCCTGATGAATTGAAAATTTTCAGACTCATTTCACTCTTATCCGACAACCTAGCTACACGCATACTATATAAAATTCATAATTCATAATACTCCACTTTATATCACTTCCAGCATGATGACATAGTAATGTTAACAATGTTAGCATTATTCTTCCGTCAGTAAATTAATGCTAATTAATAGATAAAATAAAATTACCAGATACAATTATTAATGTTTTATAATGATCTTCAATACTTTGCTAAATGGACTCATTAAATAAACTATAGTAAGTTACGGTATTCAATTTAAACATTTTAAAAGAGAACTCAACAGTGATCATATTTGAACTAGCTAAAGACATTTTTACAATTGACCACTTCTATTACTCCTTTGAGATTTATTGTCATTTGTTCTGAGCAAAAGACGATTTTTTGTTGTTGTTTATATACCACAGAAGATTCATAGCTTTAGCTTCACCATCGGAGCACAAGGCAACGCTATACAAACATATGTACAGAATTTTGACAAAGAATTGAATTGTCATGGACACTACTTTCTCTTCTTGTCGTCTTTATCTCTTTGCAGCACAAAAGGAGCGGCAGGTATACTGAACCACCATTCCCTGAGTCTCCTGGACCATCTCTCCGTGGTGGCTTTTCTTGGCGGTGAATACCTTGTGAATATCTCCAAAAACACCATTAGAACTATATATTCACCGGGTAACACAGCCAAAACCAAGGCTGTTGCTATAAGAGCAAAGGCAAACTTCTGCGTGGCCTGAATATCAAATCAGAGAGACCATGCATGAATTACCTTTCACATTTTACTATAACTCCCTGAAGTGTAATTTTGCCAACAAGAGGGTATGAGAGAGGAACCTGAGGGAAAATGGAGAGAGACAAGCCACGTAACTTGAGCAAAAAGATGTTAGCATCCTGTATGAACTGTTCAACATGAGTGACAGCATTCTGAACAGCCAGAATCTGTTCCATTGTGTTCTTTGTTGGAGGAGCTACCACCTTAACTACTTCCACAGGCCTGCCTTGGCTAAAATATCGTGTTATTATCATAAAAGCTGAAAGGAACAGGAGCATCAGTGCCACTGCATACCCAACCCATCCCCTGCAATTCAGGCCATCTAATATTTATTACTCCATCATATGAAGGAATTCAGTCTTATGGGAACTCAAGTCTCAAACAGATTAGTGCCTGCTGATAATACAGTACAATCATAATAATCACATTAAAGGATTTCAAAATAGATTGAGAGAACACTATCCTAAAAGACAAGCTAACTTTGAACCTAGTCATCTTATAATGGAAAAAAGTCCAAGTCGTGACTTGTACTCCAATTGCAAAAGACACTTTAAAGGACAAAAGAAAGATTGACAAGGTAGAGATGATTTATAAAGGAATTGTGTACTGAGATAACACAATAAGATTCAAGATTCAATTATTAGATAATTTATAATTGACCAACAATAGATTATAGTTTTCTCATCTTAATCATTTGGATTGAAGATATGCTTCATTATGAGCCAAAATTAAACAACTAACGAACCTTTATACCTTTAGCTGCATTCCGGATAAACATTCACAGAAGCCCCATGCTTATTAAGTTCTATAAATCCTTTTCCCATAACAATACCACCCATACCTCAGATTGTACATATTTTAATTTAGGCATGTAGACTAAAGTAAAGGCATACTCCCCTAGAAATCTGATAGAGACTGATTTTATTTTAGGAAAGGTAGAAGAATAAGAGGATAAAAATTGAAAGGAAAAATCTTTATCAGATTATAAAATCAGAATCTAATATCATAATATGATAGAGAATAGAGTAAATCTTATCAGCCAGAATCTGTAACTCATCGGTTGTTAAAGCCTAAGGAGAATCTCCCATAGTTAGAGAAATAATTCTCTAATAATTTTCTATATATATTTCATACTTTATTGAATAGGCGAAAAGCCAATTTATAGAAATAGCTTACTCTAATTTAAAATTCAAATAGCTAACAACACATGATTCTAGCAACTAACTTCTATTTTGTGGATTTTCCACTTATTTCTCAACTCCTAAAAACAACAATTAATAATTAATTCCTAAAATCTCCAACATTCCGCAGCTTCCATTATCTCACACTAATCCGGAACTCTATCAAAATCATTTTTCCAATTTCAGCAATACATCTACAAATCTCACTATATATGTAAACTCTCCCACGTCTTGAAAGATAATAGGTTGGCAGCGAAGTAATCACTTCAGAAGTTTTACCTGCAGATGATATAAATGAAGACCAAACAGAATCCTAGAGACTTCCACGGATCATCCCAATATGCTAAAGATTTAAGGAACTTCCCAAGTTCATTTATGGGAAAAAGTAACTCCTGCAAGTAGTGAATAATAATAATTAGCAGGGGTCAAAAAAAGATCATTGCAGGGAACCATGCCCTAATCTTTAGTTCCGTGCATTGCACAAAAGTAAAATCTAGTTTTATCGAAAGAGAGTTGTCTAGAAATATCCTATGAAAATAAATCACCCATTTATAAGGAGAAAGATAAATAATACCTTCAAGACAGCCAACTTAGTATCGATACCGTCAACTTTAACTCCATCAACTGTTGCCTTTGCAGACTCTACCTTTTTGTAGTTGTTTTTTGATTCCTTAACTTCTCTTTCCAATGAAGTCATTTCTCCAACACACATCTCGCCCACAACAAGCCTGCTTTCATCAGAGGTGTTTTTACTTGTACCAAAAACAAATCCCAAGTTAGGAACCATATCTAAGGCTGAACTGGAATTAATTCCACTTCCAGCCTTAGAATCATCAGTGCCATCTAAATTCCTTGAGTTTGACATATTTGCAAGGGATTCTAGTATCAGGTCTCCGCCTGGAAGTTGATCACAAAGATTAAACATAAGAAGAGCCCTGAACTCTTTAGGGATTACAGAACCAATATCTTGAATGGCTTGTAAACACAAAACTCCTAAAACAGCCTTCAAAAGGATTTCATCGCGAGCAATTCCTTTGATTTTATACTTGTTTATAAATTTATGAACAAACAGAATCTCTTGTATGATAGCTAGCCAATAATCACGACGAGCATGACCTTTAAACTCTGGAAATTCCAAAACAACTGGTTCTGATCTACAAGAGAGATATTTTTGTAAGTTAATAGCAAGTTATTGCCACAACAATCAACAAAAAGAGGTAAAAACACAAATATCTTGATTCAAAGTAAACAATAACATATGACGCATTAGATCCACAAATAATTGTATTTTTACTTACAAGGACTCTGAGTTATAGAAGACTGCCTTGTCATAAATTCGAGTACCCAGTGGCCCAGTCATCTCAGGTTTGATGACCTGTTTCAGATCATCCGCTAAATCATATTTCTTTGCTTTGTCATATTTTACAACAAGAAGTGCTTCAAAATAAAGTGCGTGGTCTGTCAGTATTAGCCGACCTGCATGCACATGAAAACCAGAAATCACTAAAACTTTGAGAATAGCATACATGCTTCTAATTCATCTACACAAATAAAATCTGGGAGAGCATTTTTATAGGACATATGATACCAGAAAATGTTTGTCAAAGCAACTCACCAGGCCATGCAGATAATCCTACATGTTCAAGGACTGGCTGAGTGGTGACTGTTCCATCCACCTCCAGAATCCTTTCATCTCTAGATGATCGAAGGGCAGAGAGAAGAGATGAATCTGAATTGCTCCGCATTTTTCTTATCGCTCTGTAAAGATAGTACCCTTATTAAAAAAATTCCAACATACAGTAAAAAGAGAAGAATCCTCTAAGATGTGAAAAATGTGCAGAATGTTACTGCATAGAAGAAACACAAAAGTCAAAGTAAGATGAGGAAATGGTCACAAGTCTAAACCTTTCTAGACCACTTAAGTACTTGTCATAGACGGAGAACTTAAGGCGTCCACCAGTAGAAGCACTCAGCACATCAAAAATATTTTCACTTGTGATGACATTAGCAATGATTGGAACTGCAGGAGCTATTCGACAGAAAGCTTCTAAACCTACTGATATGTCCTCGTCCAACTTCAAGAAAATTTGAGGCTCATCATTATTAACAAGACCAAAAATAATAGACACCATAAAAAGCTAGAACATGTCATTCGTGGTTTATACAAATTAGGAAGGCACATTTTTAAGACAAATTGTATTTATTTGACAAATGGCCTAAACCTATGATGCTCATATATGAGAAGTATCACATTTTGGACACTATGATACAGAAATATGATAATTTTAATATAAACTAGAATACCAGTACTTCTAGTAATAGAAAATAAAATATCAAAATTCAATTTACAAATACAAAATTTATAGTATGCAGCACTATTAGAAGTCATAAACAATGCAACTCATCTAAGACTTCGAGTAATACATGAGAAAATGCGTCTAGTTTAATAAATACTATGATTTAGGAAATTCATACAGTACAAAAATATCCTTAAATACATAAACTCAATTTTAGACTTAGTTTAGAGCTTTTCTTGTACTACATTTTGTTAAATTTAATGCATTCTAAGATTGTTTTAAAAAAATCACATGTTTTATTAAGTTTACAATTTATAATGGTTTCAGCGAGTTTTTTGGTGTTTTGAAACAAATTGAAGTAGGTTAGAAACAATTCAACTTATTTTCAATATGTTTTGGAGCTAACAAATTTTGGCCAAAATATTTTTAACAAAGTGGGGATACAGAGACTAGTGTACAGTACAAGAAAGCCAATACAAATTAAGCAGCAAAAAATGATGGTGCTCCTTAAGGCTAAAATGGAGTAGGTTAACCCAAAAACCATGTTAAGAGAATATACAGATTATTTTCTATAATGATTAACATCCAACAATTGATACCAAGAGCAATAAATAGCATTGACGAAAGAAACACTGAAAGTTTAAGAAATTCTGGTGATGGCATACCAGACACCACAATTCTTATATTGCACACATAAATATAGGCATAATATAAGACAAGATTCTACATGCAGTTTCAAAACTTCTCTGGCTTACTGTGATAATATTTGCAATACTTCAAGAAAAACCACACTTGTTCTTCGGGGAAAACATACATTAAGTAAAGGTTGGCTGCCAGCATCTGGTGTCTCCCAGGCTATCATCATGTCATATGACAAGCGTCGGAACATTCTATCAGAGAGGTAACCAGGCACTTGTGTTGACAAAGCAAGTGCCCTAAAACAGCAATATTCCAAAAAGTTTCTTGCAAAACGTGATGGTTGATTTATAGAATCAGAAGCTTCTTGATTGAAGCCCTCTTGAAGCTCACTTAAAGAGATTCCAAGGGTTCTGCATTATTTGTTTTAGATTACAGTCAAAATTCCAATCATAATCACTGGCCACTGAATTAAAGAAACAAATATGAGGAATAATAGATTGCCTAATCGCTTATATTTGAACTCCTAAAAATTTTGAAAAATTATGACTCTTTTTTATCCGCAAAATATTATTACTCTTAAGAAAGCTTCACTTAATAGCCTAGTCCTCTCTGAATCCTCCTGTATCATCTTTAATTTGTTTCCAAGTCTTCTTCAATTCTAGCATTTGGTGTTACAACAGCCATGGTTATGAGGGGAGTTTAGTGAAAGCACATTGATACAACCCTGAAAATTCATTCACATACACTAGCGCACTCATGTCTACAAGAAGGACAGAAAATCTCCTCACAAAGTATTTTTCATTCAAATTTGTCCACATACTCTATCACATTTACTATTTATACTACCCTATCATTATTAAATTATTTACTAAAAATAGTTCTAATCACTAATAACCTTCTAATCCCTTGATAGGTATCAATAAGATAGGACGCCCAAAAGTGCACTTACTTGGAGCATGTACGAACAACTATGTTAGCAACTGGAGAGAGCTCCATAATCCAATTCCTCCCAGCAGAGGGTGAATCCCTTATCTCCTCGAATTCTTCATCAAAATAAGTCCTCTTGCCAAGCAACCATTTAAATGATCCTTCTCTTACCAGGCCCTCAAGAAAGTTTCTTGTTTTGCCTTGAACAGCCATCTCTTTTCTCCTCACTATTTAGTCAGCTTGTAAAAATGACCAACTATGGTACTTCTGTCGCAGTTCTTGCGCCCATTGACACATAAATCCTGCCAACAAGAAGTTGCATCAAGACGAATCCTCAAAATCAACCCACATGTCCTACCCATCAAAATCCATCTTTATGATAATTCAGGTAGCGCAGACTTCCAGAGAAGCAAAGAACAAATTGTCAGTAGATATAGAAGCAAACTAAACTGCATCAGTTCTTACCACCTCTGGAACATTTCAGGTCAGGAGTCACAAAATAGGGCTCAGAAGATACGATCTATTCCACTTGGTAAGCAGTGACGATGAATTAAGTATTGGCCAACAAAGCATGTTTGGGATAAACGCCAAGACAATCAAGATCCTTCGAAACCCAGACAGGAAACAAAAGAGTGCTGCAACCTGACTAAACCCAGCAAGTACTCATTGAAATTCCAAATGCACGGAGAAGAATAAAAAAACAAAACCACACCAAGCCCAAAAAGCTGTCCTGACTACTGATCACTAACGACGTGAGCCGCCTCAAAATGCTGACTCTCAAAGCAAAGAATCTCTCACCTTTTACGCAAACAGGATGACACATCCGACTTCTACCAATTTTCACGAATCAGACCATCGATCTCGGGCGAAAAGACTTTCGAAGCGACCCTTATTGAAGAGTTACGACATTTATAGAATCACAATGACTGGTGAATTATAATAAGGAAGCCAACGGGAGGCGATGCTAAAGAAGAAACATGCAAGATTAAAGATTCTGTCTTGGATTGCGTTTTTTTTTTTTTTTTTTTTTTTTGCCTTAAAATTATGGGTTTATTAATGAACAAGCAAAAAAGAGGACCTGAAAGATAAAGACATCTCGATGTTACAGTATTTGTCTATTTGAGTGATGATCTAGGAAAATGGGATAAGAATAAGGGAAAATCATTTTCAAGACCCATATTACTAAAAAAAATTTCAGAAAAGGCCCCAAAATTCTGAAAATTTCAGAAAAAGCACCAAGATTTTGAAAATTCTCAAAAAGGCCCCAAGATTCTGAAAATTCTTAAAAAGACCCAACGTGAGTTTTTAATGGGGCTGATATAGTTGTTAGTGGGAATGCTTGATATAGTTGTTAAATGGGCGATTTAGTTGTTAAAAAAAAATTAACAACTAAATGAGCTCATTTAACAATTATATCAGTATCCCGCTAACAACTAAATCAGCCCCATTAAAACTCCGTAAATTCTGAAGGGTCTTTTTTGAAATTTTAGAATCTTGGGGCCTTTTCTGAAATTTTCAGAATTTTGGGGCCTTTTTTAGAATTTTTTTAGTGATAAGGGCCTTGCAAAGGATTTTCCCTAAGAATAAAGAGTTGCTCGGGGATTTTTCCTTATGATTCGCGCTTCTTCTTCTTTTTTAATTCTTTGGGGGGTTAATTTAGTCCAGTCAGGGTCTCAATATGATTTAGAATATGAAGTAGTAGTTGGGGAGACAGGAATAAATTAATTATTGAATAAAAGATGACAACACGAGTTTGAAATGCAACAATAATAGTATTTAAATATTAAAACATTCTTTAAGTTGCAATGTCCTGCCAATTCAACTCACTTAAAGAAATCATGGGGAGAAAAATCAGTGGATATCGTGCTAAACAATTAAATTTAGAAAAAATCACATTAAGGTCCGAGTCAAAAAAAATTAATATTTGAAAATTTTTATGACTTGTTAATGACACTACTTTATCAATGATGAATTGTTGGATTTTCAGATATTATCAATATACACTTAATATCAATAGCAAAGATAAGCCATGCACTATTCATCCTCTCACAGATCACTATTCAGTGTAACAGTGCCGGCTAAGAATAGTGTCGGCTTAAGCAAGCTGTGTGCTCTAGCATGTGGCTTTGTGCCTTGACATGTTTTTGTTTCCCTCCCATCCTTTCAAATTTTGAAATTCAAAATGCCCACCGTTTATAAGAAAATTTACAAGAGTAGCTGAAGAAGAAAGGTTGAGCAAAGACACAAATCTGGTATTTCTATATGCTTGAAATTCCAGTTCGAACGAGGAACAAAAACCAAATTCTACAAGAACCCATCTATCTCCTACAAAAAAGGTCAAGCTTCTTCAATTTTTTCTTTGCCTTTAATCATTTTGTAGCCATTATACTTGCTTTTATTTCTCTCCATTCCCTTCAAATTTGGAGGGATGTGAGAACGTCAGTGCTTCCGACGCCGACTTCGTCAAGGTTTTGTCCGCCATTAAGGTTTAGCGAAGAAACTCTCAGGTCCTCTGTTTCTTCCGAACAAACGCTGTGAATTTCTTTCCTCCGAATTTTGGCTTTTGTTTTGGGCCTTTCCATCTTCCAGAGAGACAGAGACTTCGGATTTGGGTGCCATGAGTCTCTTCGGTCTGGGAAGCAAGTAACCCTTCTTCAATTACTTTTTCTATTTAACGACAATGGTCAATTTTCTCGAAGATGATCTGGGATTTTGATTGTGTAACTGTTATCCTATCCATCTCTCAATAAATTTTTTTTCCTAGCTAAATCTGGAAAATGCAGCAGCTCAATTTTAGCAAGGAAAAGTCATAATACTAATGCACTCAACTTATTAACAAAACTTTCAAGGTTTCAGTCAAAATTCAAAAACACCAAGCACACAAAGATTATATCATTCTTGGATAAGCAAACCAATCACAAAACAGATCTCAAATAAGCTGCGTCAGCAAAATTTTAGTAATGATTAAGTAATGAGACATCCACTTGATCTTCTACTGAGGTTCTTTTTAGAAGGGGTGTGCATGGCCCACCAGTCCGTCCAAGCCCAACCCATGAAATTATGACTTCCACATATTTGTTGTAAAGCGAGTTTGTTCAATTTGATTTGGCTTATATAATCAAATTAATTTTTCATATAACATTTCTCTGGATGAATGGAATATAAAGTTCTTTTTGGGTTTCATTTCCACATTATATGGAATCATGATTTACCTTGCTCTTCAATTGTGTTAATTGTATATTAAACTCATTATTGTTGTATTGATTCACTACAACATGAAATTATGATTTCTAGACATTATGCTTATTGTCTTTATTATAAAATGTTAACATGATTTATCGCTTGAATAATGCAGAAGTTGAAAAAAAAATTCAGAGTATACTTTAAAAAGTGCTTGTAATATTGGTATTGAATTTGGGTACTTTGATCTAACTTGTCCCAAGCTGATTGGGGTTGAATACTTTTTCAACCCAAATATTGGTTGGATGAATTGAGTTGTGTCCCTCCTACCTTTTAGCCACCATGCTTTTAATTTTATGGTTTTGTTACAAACTGTCGGTGGGTGTTGTTGTGATGAAAAAAATTCTACAAGTTTTTCATTGCTGATTATTCTGGGTATGTTATGATATTTTTGATGATTTGAGCTGCTTCTGCAAGTTCTGTTTTTTCATTGGTTGTCCATGTTAAATTATAGACAATTATTATGTGAATAAAGCAATACTTTTAAGTGTTTACCCATCCGCCCCCCGGGGGAGGGGGAAGCCTCCAGGTCCAGTTTTTTTTTAAGTATATGTGTAGAAAAGCAAATAAGTTTATTCTGTTTGCTGACCACCTCTTCTTGACCATGTATGTATTTGTGCTATCTTAAATTTTATGCTTGCTATGATACTTTTATGTTTTGTTTAATTTTATGCTTGCTATGATACTTTCTACATGGTGGTTGGAGGTTGTCAAGATGCATCAGCTGTTAATATAACTCCCGATCATCATTTCTTGTCCTCAATTTAAATTTCCATTTAAGATTAAATTTATTAATATTATACTTATTTAATTATCTTTTATATATTTATTCCAAGTAGGCAACGAATTAAATTTGATGTGGGGTCCATGAAAAAGCAAATTGAAGTAGATCACGAGGGAAAAAAAGAGGAAAAGATATGAGATATCTTTAAGCAATTGGATGGAGACAAGGTCAACTAATATTTATTAGTCCAGAGGAGGAGAATTTTTCCAAAATAACAATTGGAGGAGAAAACAGAGAAGTTTAGATTTCTCGATTTTCATCTTTTTATGAGTTTTAGTATAGCCATGTGTGGCTAATTTTTTCCTTTTCAACCTAGAGAACCTATGAACTTGTTTGGGTTCTAGGTATTATTTCTATTAGTTTTGATTAATTTCAATGGTTTATTTATCCCCGCTTTTCTTGCTATTGTTTATTAATTGGCCACTAGTAAGCATGTTTAGGGGATGGAAGAGGAAATCCTAAATAGACCTTGGGATTAAATAATGTGGAATTAGATTTAAATTTAATAAGGAATTAGGTTTTAATCTAATTTGCATCTAGGATAGGAATATACCTAGAAGCTCCACATAATCAATTAGGGTGAGTTTGATCTAAAACGCATTTTATATTTCATTACATAGTTAATTAAGATAGGTTTATTCATTTATGTCCTGAGTTAGTTAAGTCAAAATTAATTTAGTGGGGATTAATTTAGATTCTTCGAAATAAAGGAATTTAATATCTACTCGCTAGTTAATTGAGTCCTCGTGGGAACGATATTTTTTCCTACTTATCACTTTATTACTTGATACGGCCCGTATACTTTGGAGTCTATAGGCTTTAAATTTTGCCCTATCAAGTTTTTGGCGCCGTTCCGGGGACTCAAGGCAATTGGTGACTAGTATTAGAAATCCTTTAGTAGTTTTAGTTTGAGTATTTTTTTAAAAAAATAAATAAATAAATTTTTTTTTTCTTTTCAATTTTTGGTGTTAGCTGGTACTTTGAGATTTATTTGGTTTTGCAGGTACCTCGGTACATGTCTCGTAGAACCAAATCTACTAAAACGCCACGTAAATCAAGAAATATCCAAGAGCTTTTTACAACATCTCGAACGAAGAGGAGGAATTGATACTGAAAGCGAAGAAATGGCACTTGAGATGAAAATGATCGTTTGTGTATCAATGAAGAAGACTTAGAAGAGGGTAGCATAACCTCTTGGGAGACACTGGAAGAAAAGTTGAGATCAAGATTTTTTCCACATAATAAGATTGTGGACACACGAGTGCTCTTACAAATTTACGGCAACAATGTGGTGAAAATCTGTATGAGGCCTGGGAGAGGTTCAAGTTGCTTGTCGTGCGAGCCACAGTCACAATCTAGAGAAGTGGGGGGGAACAACAATGAAAGAAGGCCAGTGAAGTCAGTTGATAAAATTATTGAATTCTTGTGCTATTTATGCCCCTTGTGATTTTTGTCATGAAAACGGACAATGCCTCATATCTACGAGATAGAACCATGAACTACAAATGGGACAAATTGGCGTAAAAATCCCAATCTTGGAAATATGACTCTTAATGAATATTTTACAACCGGGTTCTATCAATTTGAAAAGGAAGTCATTTGCCAAGAACCTAAATAAGGCGTGTGATATCTCTCGCAAGTTTTCAATTAAAAAGTTGATAGCTACTAGGTTGACTCATTTATCAAGAATCTTGAAGTACAAATGGGATTGAATATTTTACAACAAGGAGAATTCCATCTAATCTTTGTAGAGATGGATTGTAAAGAATTACCTCGAGATACAAAGACAACCAACAAGGAAGCCTTCAAGTTCTAATAGTGAAGAAACTCCTAAGAGCCTTGGAGGAAATGATAAAGAGTCTACACAAAAGGCTAGGGGAGTAGATGAGGATAGTGAATCCCAAAAGAAGGAGGTAGCAAAAAGGGAAGCAAGTGCGAGATTCCTAAATGGAGACCGCCTCTACCATTTCCTCAAAGATTCCAAAAAGGCACTTGATGAGCAATACAAGAAATTCTTGGATATTTTCAAGCAATTACACATTAACATCCCATTGATAGAAGCTTTGGAGCAGATGCCTAAGTATGCTAAGTACACGAAAGAGATGTTGAGTAAGAAGAAGCATTTTCTTGAGTTTGAAAGCGTAGCATTGACCAAGGAGATCACTAGTGTCATTAAACCTAATGTTCCTTTAAAGTGTAAAGATCCTGGTTCCTTCACTATTCCATGTGTGATTGGTGATCAATTTGAAGGTGGTGCTTATTTGTGTGATTTGGGGTCTCTGTAAATCTTATGCCTCTATCTCTCTTTAAGAAGCTGCAACTAGGGAGGCTAGTCCTACAAGCTTACACTCAAGTTAGGTGATCAAAGTCTCTCTTATCCATATGGTATCATTAGGGATGTCCTAGTAAAAGTTGGCTCTTTTATCTATCCTGCTGACTTCATTGTTCTTGACATGGATGAAGATCAAGATATTCCGCTAATTGTTGGGAGACCATTCCTAGCTACTGCGAGAGCATTGGTTGATGTCGAACAAGGAGAGATAATTCTACGACTCGGTGATGAGCAAGTCAAGTTTAAGAGGGACAAAGCAATTGAGTCTCAATATGAATTCAAACAATGTGCAAGGGTTGTTGTGATAAATGACCTCAGTCAAGCTAAATTGGACTCGTTTGCTAGTAAGGAGCCCCATAAAACGATCTTCATGGAGAAAAATAATATGGAGAATACTTGCCGGCGTAATGAACAAATTGCGAAGACTTCTGCATCCTCTTCTGGGAAATATTGGCGCCGCTTGTCTCAACCTCCTTGACATTTTAACATAGTCGGGCTGAAGACTATAAACCAAGCGCTTCTTGGGAGGCAACCCAAGGGTTTTGCGTGCATTATTTATGATTATTTTTTTTTTCTTTTTTTTCTGTTGTTTTTGTTTTTTTTCTTTCAGTTTTATTCAGATTTGGAGATGATCACTCCTCTTGTTTTTGCTGCAAAGTCTTGCGTGTGCACTCTTTCCGACCTCAAAATTTGAACTCTCATGGATGGTACTAAAGGAAGCACTCCACATCAGAATTAGAAGTCTAAACCAGGGGAGTACTAGTTCTTTTCCCTTTTTATATTTTTGCAACATTGAGACAATGTCTGATTTAAGTGTGGGAGGGATATAATTTCTTTGGTTATGCTTGTCCTTATACATTTGAAAAGATTTTTTTTTTTTTGAGATTTTTGCATTGTTTAGGATTGACCTTAACTTTGAGCCTTCCCATCTTAGAAAAATATTCTCAAGTCAAAAATTAAGAGAAAAAAAAAATGTTTTAATTAAGCCTCTAAAGTCTTGAATTTATTTTTTTCAATCTTGAGATTGACTATGAGAATAGAGATTAATTTGTAATATGATCAACAGCATTATTAGTTTATGAATATTTTGCTACATGATTTCTTTAGAAAATTAGATGATGACCTTTGCCGGCTAAGTAAACTGTTGTTTGGGGAAATGACTCAAGTAGTGTTAAAAAAAAAAAAATTCATTCACACACACACATGCACACAACTCCAATGACTTCTCTAGACCTTACTTAGTAACCGGGGGCACTTCATCACCAATGTTGGCACTCGCGTCAAACGGTAAAGTCAAAGAGGGTTATGAGTTAGGCTAAAAGCCTCTTGAAAGTACCTTTGTTGAGTAATGAGTAACCGGTGCTGCATCACCCATGTGTAGGGTCGCGTCAAAAGGGGACTTACAACGGCTCAAGGCAAAAAAAAAAAAAAATTGAAAAAAAATCCTACCGAGGATCCTTATTAAATTAAACGAAAAGCTTGGTTTAGCAAGGGAATTTCAATTTTTCTGAAGAAATTGAGTAGCATAATATTCTTTTACTAATCTTATTGTTGAACTTATTGCGTGCTGATCTTTTGATCATGGGATGTTAAAAGATGGTTACAGTTGTTTAAGACTATTGGCTTAGTGATCTATCCTTATAAGACATTAACTTAAATCAGATTTGATGATATGATCTAAGTGTGGTGGTTTAGTGCTTCCTGTTTTGGGATTTCATGAGCAATGTTCTTGTTAAATAATGAATTTTCTTTCTTTTGCTTAGGGACAAGCAAATGTTTAAGTGTGAGGGAATTTGATAAGTAGATATTTTATAATTAAATAAGTATAGATTGAGATATATTGGATTAAATTTATTAATATTATACTTATTTAATTATCTTTTATATATTTATTCATCTTTTAATTAAATATAGGATAAAAGAATATAATAACGAGAAAATCTATTGATATCCTATTTTATTATGTAGGAGATATTATGTGATCTTCGAATTAAATTGAAAACAAAATCATATAATACAATATAATATATTATATTGTTTTATTAGAAGTGAAGTGGGGTCCATGAAAAAGCAAATTGAAGTAGATCACGTACAGGAAAAAAAAGAGGAAAAGATATGAGATATCTTTAAGCAATTGGATGGAGAAGCGTGGGGCCCAGCAGTCAACTAATATCTATTAAAAGGAAGGAGTGACGCAAGGAACAGAGGAGGAGAATTCAAGGATTCAACGCGAGAGGCAAAATAACAATTGGAGGAGAAAATAGCAATTCAGAGAAGTGGACTCACGGACCACGCACATAGGAGCTGACGAACGGGAATTCAAGAAGCAAAGGGATAAAGAGCAACAAGCACAGATTAGCAGCGAGGAGCATTGAGGGATTCTTTGAGAGTCTTGATTTCTCCTATCTTTTCTTTATGCTTTCTTTTATTTCTCTGAATCTGATTTTCATCTTTTTATGAATTTTAGTATAGCCATGTGTGGCTAATTTTCTTTTTTCAACCTAGAGAACCTATGAACTTGTTTGGGTTCTAGATATTATTTCCTACTATTAGTTTTGATAAATTTGATTCAGTTTATTTATTCTTGCTTTTCTTGCTATTGCTTATTAATTGGCCACTAGTAAGCATGTTTAGGGGATTTAGGGTTCAACTTGGAAGAGGAAATCCTAAATAGACCTTGGGATTAAATAATGTGGAATTAGATTTAAATTTAATAAGGAATTAGGTTTTAATCTAATTTACATCTAGGATAGGAATATACCTAGAAGCTCCACATAATCAATTAGGGTGAGTTTGATCTAAAACGCATTTTAGTTAATTGTGTGAGGCATTACATAGTTAATTAAGATAGGTTTATAAATGGACCGGAAGGCATTTATAGACATTAATACTCTAGGTTAGCTGAGTTAGTTAAGTCAAAATTAATTTAGTGGGGATTAATTCTAAGAAACCAACAAGGGATTAGCGACTCTAGGTTGTACTTCTCGAATTAGAATTTGCTCTTTTGCTATTATTAGTTTCTTATTTAATTTCTTTTTATTATTCAAAACAAACCTGACTTACTCAACTTAAACGAAATAAAGGAATTTAATATCTACTCGCTAGTTAATTGAGTCCTCGTGGGAACGATATTTTTCCTACTTATCACTTTATTACTTGATACGGCCCGTATACTTGCGGAGTCTATAGGCTTTAAATTTTGCCCTATCAGTTATATCATGAATCATGTCTTTTTGCCCTATCAGTTATATCATGAATCATGTCTTTTTGCCCTATCAGTTATATCATGAATCATGTCTTTTCAATTAGGCATGGGTGATTGGTATGGATCGTCAAATCAAAATGTTCTCCCATATGAATCATATTTTCTTGGGGTTTTGTTAGACTGTATTAGTCACTTTTTGTCAGTTTTGATATTGACCAAAACAATCTGATGATGAAGCAGGGGTGGAAATCAAAAGCCATAGAGAAAATCGATCTAATAGTGCATGCCAAAATCTTTCTCTGATTTTAAATAACTTTTGGCTAGGAGACTGAAAAGGAATTCTTGATCTATGCTAATGATTGGAGAGGTTACTACACATTTTCACAAAGTTAACTTGAAATTTTCAACCAACTACATTATTTTCTTGATTTGTGCCAATATTATGTTTTTCCTTTGCTGAATGTAAGAACATGAATAGGTAGTACACTTCTGCCATGAAAATTATAATTACACATTTCCATGATTGTGTGTTTTCCTTTGTGTGTCAAACATCAATAACCACTATACACTGCCCTTTCTCTTGAATGGGTGGCTATGTTTGTCCCTATTTGTCCATTTATATAGATTGTAGTTTCATATCTTTCAATACCTATTTTAGAATAAAAAAGATTAGTTTGTAAGACTAAGCTTGATGAAATTTTTGTTTCATATCTTTCAATACCTTTGAATGATTCACAGTCGAGAAGGATTAGTTTCGAATTGAGGATCTGAGAAGATAGAGAAGGAAGAGAAACAGTTGATCTGTGTAGAATCCCATCAATGTCAACCCTTGAATCTTTAGACTTTAGTATTGTGCGGTTGCTTGATGGAGGAGATTGGAGGTCAAGGGTAGAGAAGGAAAATTTTAGACATGTCATTAGTTTAGTTACTTCTTTCAAGAGTATGCTTGGATTGATGACGGGGTAAAGTACCATTCTATTGCTTTACTGATGGGAGCTGGGAAGGCCTTAGTGTCTTTATTGAAAATGGACTCTGGTATTTTGGGTATCAATTGGGGAATTTGTACTTATTTTTCCTGTAATAATTCCTTTACTCTAAAATGGCTTGAAATTCTTTTGCTAAGATAATGTCATGTACTTTCCTGCTCTTTCATAATAGGGTGGAATTGAAGATGATGAAAAGCCTATATATGCTACCATCCTAGAACTTCGTCAAGAAATTGGAATAGTATCGGCTGAAATAATTACTGAGGTTTTTGCAAATGTCTGTTATGAGTTTGTGTTCGTATATTTGAAAACCAATTCTTTTTTTTTAAATGCCCATTTGTGTTTTATTCAATTTCTTAATGATTTGAATAAGTGGATGGTGAGGATGTGCTTTCATATTATCGAATTGTTGTATCCGCGCATCGCGCAGGGGGAGCCGTTTCTTGAAGATAAAGTTGAATAGATATAATGATAATCACCCAAACTCAAGTGTTTCGGTTCCTCTCAACCAACTGAATGTGGCATACTAAATGATGATTTTAATGACGTTGCTTTTGAGGTTCAAGTTTAGCAACTATATTTTATGTAGATCCCAATACTCATTGGTTAAACATGGGGAATGTGTGTTGGTGCAGTATGGTGTTGGAGGTCTATAAGAAACTATGGCTAGAATATAGCATTGCATCAACTAATGTGTCTTCACTGTCAAAACCACCAATCACGTTAAATTGAACCTTCATGATAGGGATATACAAATGGTTTCTGGAGTAAGATTAAGCTATCAAATCAATGGATTTGGTAAAGAATAACGGCAGTTTTTCCGTAAGAGCAAGGGTGGAAATTACTGTTTTGACAGATAATTGATTATCATGGAACGGGCTGATTACACTGGAAGTTAAATCCTTGGAAGTCTTGGACTTTGAGGCTTACTTATTTATTTTGAACACCAGGCCAATTGTTTGATGTAATGGATAGAGTCATTGAAAAACGCAGAGAAAGAGGCAAAAGCTAAAACCTTAGAGACTTTCAGATGTCGTCAATAGATTTGAGAGAGAATGAAGTTACATTTCGAGACAAAAATGGAAAAATTCCTTTTCAAGGTTGCTGAGAAACATGTTAACTTTATTGGTTTTGAAAAATATGAAGTCCGCCATAACTATTTGTAACGGGTTAAAAATTAGCTAAACAGGAGGTTTGGTTTTAGGATTTGATTTGGAATTGATGTTGAGAAATTTGGTTCATTTACTCAGATTCATGTAGCCTGTGCCAATTAGTCCAGAATTATACTTTTTCGTAAATATACGGTTTGGGTGACCACATCTATGTTTTAAGTTTTGACTTAAACGCTGTTTCCATGTCACCTTTTTGCCTAGGGTTTTCTTATATTTTTTGTTGTCACTATTAAAGTCTGTGCAAATGATTCTTACTTTCTCATTAGTTAATGTGATTCAAAATTTGTTGACTTCTCTTTCTTTTTTGGGGTTGGGTGTAATTTCAGGGTAAAATGTTTATGGTGCCAAGAAGGATTTGGCAAAATGTTTCTCATATTTGGTTTCTGCAGGTGGAAAGTGCTCACAACAGGCAGAACTTAGTGGGGAGAATATTAACATCACCTACAAACCTGATAGGACTCATGTAGCTGTGGGTAGGATATGTTTTTCAATTCCTTTCATCCACTGAAAGCTTCAGAATGCTGATACTGTGTGTGGACACTTTACCGTTAAATTTCTCATATTTCGTAGTTGCTGGCTATACTTTTTCTAATAACTCTCTTGCTTCAATTCAGCATCTAATAGGTTGTTTGGTTTCTCATTGCATATGGGATTTTACAATTTTTAAGACAAAGTTACTCTCGCATTACTTGAGTCAAAGCCACATTTTGGCAAAGACTAACAGTTTTCCAAATGCATACTAAGTCTACTTTGTTGTTGTGATTCATAGGATGATGAGTTGACGATACTGGATGTGTGGAAGGTTAAACCAATTCATAGGCGCAAGTTCAATTATGAGGTATTGTCTACTTTATATGTTTTTTTTTGTTTTGTTTCTGACATTTTATCCCACGTTAAAGTAAATTATTGAAATTGGACCTTGGAAATTTTCAGAAATCTGTCTTTATATAAATTTCTTCTACTTTCACATAAACTGTGAATGAGCATTGGTCTTTGCTCTTTTAATTCATGAAATTATTTTAGCTAATTAAAATCACCCCGTGGTATGCACTATTCAGGTATCAGAGCCCAAATTATTTTAAATCTAATATTTTACTTTTTTGAATCAGTTAATATGTTTTTCCTTTTTTTTGTTGATAGCCCAGACATAACTTCATTCTGTGATGTTACGGACCTCTGTTGAGATAGATCTGCATTTGCTGATTACTTATGTTTAGCGTAGTCGGTTTTTTCGTTCGTGTTGAATCCTGCTCATTTGCCTTGCAAAGAAGTAGAAATTCTGTATTGAAATGATTGAAAGATATTTCCTGTTCGTCCTACATGTTCAAAAGTTGATGTATTTTCATGTCTATCGTGTTCATGTTCTTTTGTTGATGTTTTTGAGCTGCAACATAAATTGCACAATCTACAAAAGTACACCACCCTCAATGAAAAATTCTCTTCCCTTTCTCCAAATAATTAAAATGCAATTTTTTTCTTTTACAACTTCATTTTTAATTCAATTACTTGAACATTTCAATGAATGTTGTGTCAATATGCCCTGTAAGTTTCCTAAGTTGTTGCACCACGCAACGTGCGGGGGATGTCGTGCTTGTTTTCTTTAAAGTGGCTTTAGTGTGATTTTTTTTTTTTTTTTTTTTTTTGATAAGAAAGAAGGCTTAGAAGCCCATAATATAACACAAGAATTACAACACAGAGGGATAAACTCCCAACATTTCCTGATCTACCCAAGTCCTCAAGTAGGATGGACAATCCTCAAAGATGGCAGATTTGGAGATCCCCACTTTGGCTTTAGTGTGATTTTAAGACCAGCAACGAGTGCGAGTAAGATTTTTTATTTTTTTTTTTTTTTTGTTATTGACAAGTAGTTCTATAAGCGACCGAGGAATGACGCCTTGCAAGATATGGGCTTCAATCTGTTGCGTATAGGTACAGCTTGGGCACACATCCAAACAAAGTGGGCTGCAGTAGAACTTAAAGGGCCCAAAGAGCAACTCATCTTAGATGCTGGGGGTCTAGAAAGTAGTGAAAATGCTGGTAGAGATGGAGACATGTGTACTCTCTAGTCAGTATGCTTTGTGGACTGGGCTTCAAGCGCCCTGCCCTTGGACTGTGGGTGAGCCCACCCCTTTCCTAAAAATTTTGTAGCAAAAAATAATAATAATAATAATAATAATAATAATAATTTTTATTGAAGCACGAGGAAGCTTAGTTGACCTCATTTGTTTATGCCTGGAATCTGAAGAATGAAATATTCAACTGACAAACTAGGATAGAGGTGCTCACATTCAATATTCAATAATATTTTGAATAGAATTATCTCTAATAGATAATATATGTGTCTAGAGAAAAAAAAAATATAACTCAAATTAATATTTTTTAATGTTACAGATATTAAACTTATTTTTTGTATACATTGCATGAAATATAGGAAATGACTCATACTATGTGTCTTGTGAATTTCACAATTCCCCATAAATTTTATATTTTATATAAATAATACTAGTATTGAGATTGGTGCTCCCTCCAGGTCTTAAATATAAGACATAGTTAATTTTTTTTAGAGATTAATGAAACTAAATAAACAACTTAATTATATCATATGTTATATATCATTAAATTAAATATCAATTTATGATTTAGGCAAAATAGTTTGGAGAAAATAAGTTAATATTATACAAATAATGACATTTTTATTTGGGATAAGGGTCTTAAATGCCATGGAAGTTTTTATTTCAATAGACTGGTAAGACGAAAAGTTTTTTTTGGACCAAAAATGCCATAGAAGTTTACAAGACGTAGCAATTTTGCCCCGAAAGTTTACACTTAGGAGCAATTTTGCCTCGAAAGTTTACAAAACGTAGCAATTTTTCCATTCTGTCCCCAAATATTAAATTTGATTATTAAATCAGTCAAAAACCACACATGTCATGCCTTGAAAAGGTCGAACTTGGAGTCAGAGAAGGAGATCATTCAGATGTTGAAATCAAGGCAGCCAGAATTTGTGTAGCCGAACTAGTCAAAGGGACTAAAAGGTCTGTCACAAAATGCAAATGAAACGCAAAACAAGAAATGAATTGTTCCAAAAATTTGTTCAGTAAAACAAATCAATAGTGATAATATTTACGTTTGTATAGACGGATCATTTGCTTAGATCATAAGTGATGCTTCCTTTGGGTTTTGTGACAGTCGACTTTTCAGTCCCTTTGACCAGTGCTCCTAAGTGAAAACTTTCATGGCATTTAAGACCCTTATTCCTTTTTATTTTTATATTTCGTAAAGATTATTCTTTTAGTTCTTGCCATACAAAAGAACTACTAGTATTTAAACCAATAAATGATAGTTAAAATATTAATAAATTTATTAAAATGATAAAAAGTAACGGCTTGTAGTTTAATATTATAAATCAAAATTTTTTGGGAATTGAATTTAAATTTTGAAATGTCGAGTTATTAGTAATTGATCAAAATTCTCTACAACTGTTCAATGTTCGAGAGGATCTCATGAAATTAATGATTTACATAGGATGTCACGTGTCACTTCATAATTTAATGTAGCAATTTCCATTAAAAAGATAACGATTACTTAACCATATGATGTTAATAGTTAAAAAATGAAATATCAAAGGAGTTAAATTTAAACTTTGAAATATCAGGCGTTACACACAATTCACCTAAATTTTAGAAAGTTTTATATGATTTAGCCAATGTGTATCAAGAAATAAATAAATAGGAATGAAGAAATTGAAACAGAGGAAGTGGAAGTGCACAAGACCAGAGATGTAGAAATTGAGGTAGAGATTGGAGATTCAGGCAACTTGATCCCTTCCCACTCAACATGTCCCCCTCACTTTTGTCAACATATCAACAAAAATTGGGTGATCCTGTTTGTTCCCTCTACTTTAAAGTCATTCCTTTTGTTCTTCACTTCTATCCAACAATCCCAAATACACCCGCTTTCACTTACTCATGATTTTGCATCCATTTTGGCTTTTCATCTTTAGTGGCTTTGCTTATTTTCTTTATTTAATGGCATCAGATGACTCACCAAACTAACACCTCCCACTTCCATGTCCCATCCTTGGACTTGTCCATCTTCTTTTTTTTTTGGTAAGAAACGAGGCATTCAGCCTAGACTTGCCCATCTTTTATTACTTAATTAATCAATTCCTCTCTCCCCATCTAGTAATACTTTGTGAATCCACATTGAGAATACATGATTTGGGACCTTTCTAGTCCCTATTCATGCATGCAACTAAAGAGCTTGGGTCAAACAGAGTCTTTGGGATGAAGTTAATTAATGCCTATTGTCATTTTTCGAACATGCTCTGCCCCATTCAATCTGTCCTCTTCTCTCTCCATTACTTCCATACAATGCATCTGACCCCCTAGCTCCTCCCTTTGATTATAAAATGACATCAAATATGTTGCAATCTTATAAACATTTTCTCTCCTCCTCAATCATTCACTTCATGAATTGGCAACGCCCTTCAGATTTTATGAATTCTACTGTTTATATGGGTTCCATTTCTAACTTGTTCCTTCATTTGGGTTTGGCCTGAGGTTTGTCGTATTTCCAAAATTTGCTGTCATATCTGTTCAAACCGTTTATTTTTATTGCAATATTGTTGCTGTCCTTGGGGTCCTACAGGACATGACTTCCCCGATGAACCATGATACCAACATTTTAGCCTGGCTCCATGTGTCTAACTTGATGGAACATTAATTTTCTATTTTTATGATAGCTTTTTCATCTATCACTTTCCAGCAATCCCACCCAATAAAAATATAGGATGCTTTTATATCAGATAATTGGGTTAAAACTTCATTTTGCAAACCCAAACTTCTTTACCCCTTTTTTGCGATTCTTTGTTATTTCTGTAACTTGAGCTTCTCATATACCATGGACCAAGCAAAAACCTTCAATATTCAATGTAAATATAAAAGATCTTCTCTCATATCTTTTTAAACTATTGGACCTAAAGTAAATTCACAGTTTCAAGATGTTCTAGTCAATATTTGAGTAAGCAATAAATTGGCACTTTATCATCACATTTATAACCTTGTTTTTGGTCAAAAACACTTCCATAACTTTTTGATACAGTAGTAGTAATAGAATAACACTCATCTAAACCATTTCATTTACTGTCTGAGAGGAAAGTTGAAGTTATGCGTATATGGTAAGATCTGCAATTGCAACAACAAAGTCAAAAGGAAAGGAAAAGCATCTGAGCTATAAGCTTTTATTAACTTTCATGCAATTTCTTCACATGTTTAAAGGATTATACAAGAATGTGCGCTTGAGCTTATATCTTGAAGTGGAAACATATCGATCCTTTACACGGATACTACATGTTTTTCATATATTGTGTGGCCCATGAGCAGTAACATCCAAAATTGAAGTCAGAAGGGCCAGGTTGGTTGAAAACAAGAAACTCCTAGGCAGTCTTCTCTCCCATGTTTGGATAACTCTTTTGCCTCAGCTGCCATTGCTCTCTGCCACCAATAAAATCGATAAATAAGTTTGCTAAAGTGGTAAATATTTATATATCAAA
Organism: Acacia acuminata; assembly: GCA_019022655.1. Lineage (NCBI taxonomy): Eukaryota > Viridiplantae > Streptophyta > Magnoliopsida > Fabales > Fabaceae > Acacia > Acacia acuminata. Next base: position 778,396 of record JAFJYI010000071.1, read on the forward strand.
CTCCTTTCTATATTTACCCCCTCTTATCCCATCACAACTGTTTGCATATATTATATACAAGTTGAAGAAACATTGCACAGTACAAATTAAGAGTGAACTGCTCTCTTTTCCTATTATGCTCAAGATATGAGGCACATTTGTTCTAGATCAATTTTTTTGCAGTTGGCACCTGCATTGTTTCCAAAGCCTCTGTCTCTGAATTGAAGTCATAGAAGTTGCTTGCTGCAGTAAGCTTCATGGAGAGGAACTGCAAGTAAAACCACATGTAAATTGAAATCAAGGACATGTATGTCTCATTACAATTTCTTTTGAGTTCTCAATTAATGAATTTTATTGAACTTTTGATCACTCACCTCCACTTGACGCTGCAAGGATTGGACATAGTTTATGATCTCGTCCAACATTATTGACATACCCATAGTCTGCAAGTCCATTTATGAAAATGATCCAATGAGTGTAACTGTCATGCGTATTTTTACCCAAAGTGAGCTTTTATGAAGAAATTTTATTTACCTTGCAGCATCCTGGGACAATGTTCTGTAAGCACCTTAACTTCTCATTGATTTTCCCTCTTCTAACCTGAACCCAAGCAAATGAAACAAGGTTCAGTTGGTTGGGTTTATCCATATCTAATGATTAAAACAAAGTTAAATTTATTGGAAGTTCTCTGTTGATCTGAAAATTGGGATTTTAAGAATTATACCCTTTCTGCTAAACTGTGACTATCAGTAGCTTGACCTCTTTTGGCTCTGACATGAACCACTTCTTTTGAATTGTCCACATCTGTTTCACTGCTTTTTACTCTCTTACTTCTTCTGGAACACTGAAAACGTGGGGGAGAAAAAAATGAAACCCCGTTACACATACAAGTTGAAAAGCCAATTCAAAACATATTATATCGTCAATATATGATTGTAGAGAATAATCTAAGAACTTACATTTTTCATTTTGCGTCCACTCTCAAGAACTGCAGAAGTTGAATTTGTAGAACTGGTCTCTAGTACATTTGTTGGCTTCCTCTTTTTACTTTCATAGATTTCATTTTCCTCGGGAAAATTGGGCGAAGAAACTGGTAAAGCATTGTGATTGACCTGATGGACAAGGCTAGGAAAACTTTCCTCCAATTTTCGTTCAAATTGAGGCTCAGGGAAGCCTAAGGAGGTGTCACAGGAGAAAGGCATGAAGCTCTGAAAATTAAGATTAGAGTTGTCCAAGACACGTGGACTTATCCCTGTGAATTGGTTCATCAGTTCCATGCTTGGATCAATATCTAAGAAATGAAAAGGTGACCTTAAGGCTTGCAAATATGTGGTAAACTCAGCCATGTGAATCCAAACAACTGTGTTAAGGGTCTGAGGTTGTTGGTATCTGGATATTGTGGGAGAGACTGCTATTTATATTGAGGAATTGCAGCTACATTCATGAAATAAGGAAGCCCAAGCTTGAATAGCAATGTTCCTCTAGTTGGTCCCACGCATAGGGAAATTTACAGAATACCAATATGGGCCCCATGCTTTGGGAGAAAAGCACTGCCTGCATTTTGGAGCTTTTAGAGCTTTTTAATAGGGGATCCCTTCCTTTCCTTTGGTATTCATTATCTAATTCTTATTGTATCTTTTCAATGGGGAAAAAGACTTCTTTAGTTATGGGAAAGCACAGTCTAGGTGCAAAACATGAATATTACGTGTTTCTTCTCTTCCCCTTTAATTTTGTGTCTTTTGTTTGTGAAAATTTTTTTCCCTTCTTTTTAGAGTGCAATTTGTGAGAAATACGATGGAACGTGGTTTTCATTATAGATATTATAAATAACGTCTATTATTGCAGGCATATTCATTTTCATGTTTCTTCAACTATTTCAAAATTATTGTAGACAATGCCACAGAAAAGCATGCAGAGAATAATTTCTAGTGGCCCCCATATAACAAGTATCTTCCCCTGGCCAGCTATAATTTTTCCCAGTATTATCTTACACAACCATATTACTATGGGATAGTTTCTTGAATATTTTGAATATAGTTTGTCCAAAGTGGTCTATTAGTTTCGATACGATGAACCTTACACCCTTCGTCCACTCCTTTTATAAAGTGGCAATGCTGCTGAAAGCTTAGTTTCATAATTGAGCATGTAAAGAGAAAGCAAGAAGGAGCAGGATTACTTGGCTATCAAGTTATGTTATGTTAAGAAGAGGACGTTGCCGTTGAACCTTTCAATTATAACTGTTTGGCCAAGCTCTCTGATTATTACTTGCAACTTATTTGCTAATGATTTGGATTGATACTTGAGAAACGAATGAACCAAACTTAAAAAAAGCACTTCTGAGATATGAATTGAGTGGGTGGCATATAGGCTGTTCATTTACTTCCAATTACCCTCTTAAGAAACTAATGGCCATTCAAAAATAGGACTCACCTCACCAAGCTGTATAGTCCTTGCCCAAATTGAACATACTTTGAAGTTTGAACTTAGGATATATCACAAATAATATCATAAACGAAGGGTGCAGACTTTTCTCCCTTGGTATCAAGTTGGAACTTGACTATTTTCTGTTTCTTTTTCTTATTCAACTTTCATCAAACAGTACCATCATAAATGTACATAGGAAGCATTACGCGCGCTGATTGATTGGAGATCTCTCTAGCCTAATTAGTTGAGTCCATAGGATTGAATAGTTCATCTCATTAATAAATCATGGTGCGTATACTTCCTGCCTCACACCAAAAGAAGAAATGACAAGAATGTAGCAACTTTTGACATAATCATGATAAAAATGTCAACATCTCAATTATGATTCGTTGAACTGCAAAAGATTGTGTTCTAGTGGCACAAAGTCCCTTTTATGTGTTATATTTTTCCTAATAAGCCTCCATGCAATAACTTCGAGATTAGTCTTTTTCCCGCCCTATTCCCCTCATTCTCAAATAAATCATAAAAAAATGGCGCTGCCTTTAGCTATAGCCTGTGGATCTCACAACTCATGATAGGTTTATGGCATATCAGTGACAAATGGATTTAATTTGAGCTTGTAGCCACTGCTTCATATATGAAACTAAGCAGGCTTTTGCAGGGCCGAGAACTAAACCGGTTCAGAACCATACTAGTCCAACAAGTTCCACGCTATAGATTATGACAAAATTATAAAACATTCTGCAGTGTTCAGCTAACTGTGCCGTACAATTATATTGATATGGAATCATATAATCCTGTATTAGGGATCTAATTGTAAACTAGATAGTTAACAGGGTAATTAGTCATTAACCATTTACTAGCCATTAGTTAGGATTTGAGGGAGGCTATAGTGTTATAAATATATAGTCATTCCTCCATTTCTGTACAACCAAATCAGTGCTTGCAATACAAAACCATGAGAGAGTAGTTGAAGCTCTCCTCTTCTTCTTCTATCTCTATTTCTCAATTCTATAACAATAAACATATCAGTGGTATCAGAGCAGTCCTTCCTTGGCTGCCTCTTTTGTCGTTGATTTTGTTTTCTTCTGTATCTCTCTGTTTCGTTTCTGGTTTTGTAACTTTTGTTCTCTAGTTCTGTTTCTTTCTATTACCCTTGAAGCCATGGTGGATGGTACAAACCCAATCAAGATTGTTGAAAAACATGGAAGATAGGATCTTGGTCCTTGAAGAAAAATTAAACAAGGTGGATGAGTTGCAAGATATTGTGTGGAGCTTGAGAGATAAATTAAAGGCACTGGTTCAGGCAACCCAGAACAACAATGGTGATCAACAGTGGTTTCGGCAGCTTGGCAGTGTGAAGTAGTATAATGAACTTTTTGATTATGTTGTCACAAGATTCTAGCTCTGGATGCCAGAAGAGAACCTGGTTGTGAGATATTTGGGTGGATTGAAAGACGAAATCTGTGACTCAATCGAACTCTTCAACCAAGAACCATGCGTGAGGCTCGTTCTATCGCTAGAGCAGAAGAATTATATTTGAAGTGGCTATTGGAGAATGCAAGAAGACTCTTGAAAGATAAAGAAGACAATGGTTCTTCTCAAATGACTCCACAAGAAATTCAAGAAGCTTTTGCTAGTCAGCAAAAGAACAAGACCTAAGAAAAGTGTGTGAGGTGCGACGAGCATAAATAGAAGCTGGTTGAACCCACAAACCTTCAAGGCACACAGAGTTTGAATCTCTTTGGGTCTACCCAGAATGAGTCAAGTGCAACAAAGAACAATACCCGACAGCAGATACGAATGTCATTAATTTGGAAAATCAAGTACCAAAGACATGCATAAGTGCAAAATTGGTGATTGCAGAAAGCAGATCCCAGATCCCAGTTAATCAAGGAAAGAAGTGGTTTTTTTTGTCAAACCCAAGGACCCTGTGTCAAGTCCGGGTTGTGTTCTTTCAATTTCTTCAAGTCTGATTCTGTATTGCCTAGGAATGATGCGAAAATCACTTATGCTCTTAACGATTCTTCATGCTCTGACTTTACTGAAAGTTTTAGGGTTGTTTTGTATCTTATGGCCAGGTGTAAGTAGAGTTGGGAATCATGGAGGGCTGGCCAGTGAAGGGCCAGGGCCTAACTAGGCCGGCCCTCCGGGCTCAAGGTAAGAAAAATATATGTTTTTCAAAGCCCGGCCCGAGAGTACCAAGGCCAGGGCCCGGAAGTTACTATTCTAAATTTTAATTATTTTTTCTCCGTTTTTTTAAAGGAATATAATTAGTAAATTACAACACGAATCATCCAACAAATAAGCACAATAACTAATTCATAATTAAAAGCAAACTATGTTCACAAATAACTCACATATCCTAAATATAAGAAGCATATCACTAAGTGACATTAGTACGATGACTATTATTGTCGTCATTTTTTCCACTATCATCAATTTCAATTCAAACACATTTTATTCTTCATCATTTTGAGTAGTAGTCTCTAGTTCAAGAGTAAAAATATCATGAATTTTTCTCCCGCATCATGAACACATCGATAATCTTTATCTGCAACAAATAATAATAAACCAAATTATAAAATTAGAGTATAGTTATTATGTATCTGTACTTAAATGGATAAATAACTCCATAACAAATACAAAATACATATAAATTAATAAATTATAAATCATATGTGAATCCATGCATCCAATTGTGAGTACAAATAAGTGCTTGAACATTAGATAAAAGACTGGAACTTCTATATTTTGTTAGAACATGTGGGAAAAAAACTTTATTTGACCCCAACTTCAACTTTAGTCTTCAATTTTTTTAGGAAAAAAAATTGAAGGGCCTAAAGGGCCGGCCCGTGTAAGCCCGTGACCCTCTAGGGCCTAACTTCACTTCTTACCTCCAATTTCCAAGCTGACCCTAACTTCACTTCTCACCTCTAATTTCCAAGTTTGACCCTTAAAGGGCCAGGGCTTAACAGGCCGGCCCGACGGGCCCAACCTGTTTTCCCGGCTCTAGGTGTAAGGCTATGAACAAGACATCACATGTTAGTGGGTTTGAACTGGTGCCATGTAGAGTCATATTTTCTCCAACTTATCATCTTTTCAACACTGTTCAACCTGCTGCAAATAAAGGGTTACAATTGACTTGCATTTCCTTGAAGAGGCATAATTATTTGAAGGATCATGAATATATGGGATTAATCTTTCAAGAAAAGGTTCCACAATTGTTACTGCCATGAATCCATTGGTTAATTACTAAAGTCTTATTCTGTTGTCAACTCCCTACTCTGTGTGAATTTGACATGGTTTAAGGGATGCCTCATTAAGATGCTTGTAGGGTCTAGTTTGATACAAGGGGTAATTTACTTGGCTAAGGAAAATATCCAATGAATAATATCTTGGAGTTCTAAATATAAAAAACAGCTGGTAAAGTTGATGTCATGGGTGGAAGACAACTATCATCCATCTTTCCAATCCTACAATTGGGTCCCACCTTCCAAAACCTTCAGAATTTTTTTCCCGAGGTTGCTTTACAAATTGTAATACACAATGGGTAAATGGACCTGTGTGTGGCCGCAAATGGAATGGCCAAATTACTTGGCATTTGGGTTTCTTATTCCTATAAGAACTCTTCTACAAATATGGTTCAAAGGGAAGTTGATTGTAATGCTTTTTGGAAGGCTTTGTCTTTTGAAAAAGAAAGGCTAAAAAAAAACAAAGGCAAGGTGTGCAGCGGCTCTACTACCAGTTTTCTTCAATAACTAGTAGAAGTTTTAAAGTTTCAAGCCTATGGTTTTGTTGATTTCAGATTTGTTGTTTGTTGTCAACCATCCTTGAGGGCAAGAATATTTTATGAGGGTTACTGAAATGGAGTCATATAATCTTGTATTTGGACCTAATTATAAATTAGGTAGTTAGTAGGGTAATCAGTCATTAACCCTTTATTAGCCTTTAGTTAGGACTCGAGGAAGGCTATAGTGTTAGAAATAGTCATTCTCAATTTATGCACAACCAAATCAGTGTTTGCAATACAGAACCATGAGAGAGTAGTTGAAGCTCTCCTCTTCTTCTTCTATCCTACTTCTTGTGTCTCTTTTCTATCTCTGTTTCTCAATTCTATAACAATAAACATATCATATATCCTCATCATCTAACTCTGCCATCTTTATCTTTATTAATACATGTCATAATCAGAATTCTCATCCTGTGGTTTCAGCATAAATCTTGCTCTGACTTTTGCAAGCAAGCTGCTTGAGTAAGGGATCATGCCTTCTCTTGTTGTCATAATCTCCAATATAAACTGAAAGAAATACATATAGGACTAATGAGGTTTCTTATTCTAAGAGGAATATCTTTTATTACTACTGCTGCTACGATTATTATTTTATAACCATCTGTCTCTGTTCCTCCAACACCAATCACTCCCCTTGCCTCTAGACACTAACAATTCTCCGGATCCATCCATTGAAATAGCGCCAATGCCAATTGATTTTGCTGGCAAATTGCGTGAATGAAGCTTTTCTCAGCCGTTGTTATCAAAGTGAGCAGAATTCAGACTCAGAGTAAAACAATAGTTCATATAGATATTCTTCAGAATCAGCAAATAATGTGGTTTTGGGATACAATACTAGTGGGAGCCATTTTCATGGCTTTGATAACAGCTACTTGAGCACCTTTGCATATAGTGGCTACTTTGTAAACTTTCAAGTGGGAAGCTACAGGAGCCGCTGGGGACGTGGAATACCTAGCTGGTGATTCACAAGTCCCAGAAAGCAATTGGGTAAATAATGAGTTTGCTCCTAACATGTACATCATCATGGATGAACTGTAATCATCCGGTGAAAGTAAGATTTTAGTTACAATTATAAATTTACATAAAATTAGATGTAGGCCTCTCAGGGTTGCACGATTTATAATTTATGATATATAAATTATAAATCGTGTTGCTCTCCGTGGATTATCCATGTGTGGTAATCTATAACTTGGTGATATGACGATGATTGGTTGGCAACCAAAAAAAAAAAAAAAGGATGATTAAAATATTTTGAAGAATTATCTATATATATTATTTGTATAATTGTATATAATATCAATTTTTAAGCCCACACCATTTCATTAGTATTAAATACTACAACAACAATTAGCCTTATTCCACCTGGGATGGTTTACATGAATGACACAACCACATTCTTTGAATAGATAATTAATTATTAGGTCTCATTATATAACCCCATTAAGTGTTGGTTTCGATATTCCTCTACCTCTTTTTAGAGAACTCTGTATGCTTGATCGGCCTCCTTACTGACGCACATATTGGCCTTCTTTAAATGTGTCCAAACCATTTCAAACAATTTTTTATTATTTTCTCTTCGATAGATATCATTCCAACTCGTTCATGTATATGATTATTATGATTTTATTTTTTTCTTGTATGACCACACATTTATCTCAGTATTTTCATCTCAGCTACTCCCACTTTATATTTATGTTGCTCCTTTAAAACTCAACATTTACTATTATATAGTATTGCTGGTTTGATATCCTTGCAATAAAACTTTCCTTTTACCTTATTAATTACTTTTTTATCACAAATTATACAAGTAGCTTTTCTTTATTTATATCACCCAACTTTAATTCTATACTTAATATCCCATCAATTTAATTGTCTTATTGTATAATTGATCCCAAATATCTAAATTTTACCACTTGTTAAATGACTTTTAGTCCCCCAATTTCTCCTCCAAATCATTTCTCACTTATCTCTTAATAAAAAATGTAGTGCATATATTATGTTTGACTCATTCGACACCAGAGTCGTTCACATCTCAAGTTTAGGTTTTTAAATAATGTAGATAGTTTTAATTTATGAAAAAAAGAAAATAATATTTAAAAGATGTTTTTTTTTTTCCAATAATTTATTTTTGAAGGACTTGCGTTATTAATTTAATCTATTGGAATTTAAAAAAAAATAACTTCAAAATTTGAAAATATCAAATTAGTAATTTCTTATTGAATTGAGTTGTGAATTTCTAATTAAGTGTGGTGAATAACTAATAATAGGGTTTTTTTTCTTCCCAAAATGCCCCTAATTAAATAACTATTTACCAAAATGCCCTGTTTTCAAACTATTTCCCACTCGCCGCCTTTGTTTAGTTGACTAAACCATGGTTTAGTCGACTAAAACGCGGGCTCAATTTTTTACTTCCCGAGATTTAGTCGACTAAGCACTGTAGCTTAGTCGACTAAATCTCAGACAGAGAGCATTTTTCACTCAAACACGAGATTTAGTCGACTAAGCTACAGTGCTTAGTCGACTAAATCTCGGACAGAGGCTTTTTTAAAAGCCCCATTTGCGCAAAATGGAACCCTAATAGCCAGGGGATCTTCAAATATTGTAAGCCCATACTTCAAGTTGATGGCACCCACCTGTACGGAAAATACAAAGGTACTCTTGTATCTATGTTTTGAATTGGTGGATACATGTACATTCATCAATTTCGTAAGGATGAGGATCAATTTAATTAGAATCGGTTTTGAAATAATTGCATTTTCACTTTTACATGTACATTCATCAATTTCATCCATAAAAACAAATGAAATACTCAAATCAATGAAAGAAATACAACAAAACAAGAAGAGCAAAGGGCAAAACGCAAATGGGGGTTCGAATAAACGCAAAAACGACGTCGGAACTTTGAAATGGAGATGGAAACATATCTAAATCGAAGCAAATGACACAAAATCGACCCAAAAACAACCCAATCAAATCGCAAAACCTAAAAACCCAAATGGGGGTTCGAATAAACGCAAAACCTACGTCGGAACTTCAAAATAGAGATGGGAAACATACCTAAATCGACGAAAATTAAATGGCACTAGATTGAAGATCCCCTTGCAACCCACCAAGGAACTGAGCAACGTTTGGGTGGAAAAAACAGAGGAAGAGAGCTCTACGGTGTTTAGTCGGCTATTAGGGTTCCATTTTGCGCGAATGGGGCTTTTAAAAAAAACCTCTCGTCCGAGATTTAGTCGACTAAGGGCCCGTTTGGATGGGCTTTTAAAAAAGTGTTTTTTTTAAGTCTTTATTTTTTAAGCTCCAAATTGAAGCTTTTAAAAAAGGAGCACTTTGGCTTATTTTTGTGACTTTTACTTTTTTAAAAAAAATATCATTTAAATACATAAATAATTAAAAAACATTTTTTTGCATTAAAAAAGTGCTTTTTTTCTCGAAAAACCCATCCAAAGCAGCTCTAAAGATTGTAGTTTAGTCGACTAAATCTCGTGTTTGAGTGAAAAATGCTCTCTGTCCGAGATTTAGTCGACTAAGCTACAGTGCTTAGTCGACTAAATCTCGGGAAAGTCAAAAAAACAATTGGAGTCCCGCGTTTTAGTTGACTAAATCACGGTTTAGTCGACTAAACAGGGGCAGAGTGGGAAATAGTTTGAAAATAGGGGTATTTTAGTAAATAGTTATTTAATTAGGGGCATTTTGGGAAAAAAGCCTAATAATAGAAAGCACACCGAGTTGAGATTTTAATATTTTGATGGTATATTTCCGGAATTTTCTAATTTAAACATTTCCCTGGAATAACCTACGTGGAAGATAGAGGTATCAGAGAATCTCTTGTTGAATCTCCGCCGTCCACGTTAACAGAAATACTAACCTCGGTCGTTCATTCATTTTTATAATAAAAGTCAATCCTCAAATTCTAGGGTTTTCGCTCCGCTGGTAGGAACACACTTGGGACTCAAAGGCAGCGGATTTCTCTGGGGCTTCCGTTTTCTTGAGGTCTGTCAATCAATCCACTTCGCCGGGAGGGCGTTCTGCGCATTAATAAGCGAAATCAATATGCAATATATATAACAAAACCTCTTTTAGCGACCAATGTTGTTTGATTATCCTGTATAAGCTCTATTGTGAAAAATCTTATCAATGTTTCTGCTTGTTGACATGCATTGATCGATCAATAATAATATGGGGTTACGAAAATTTGTTATAAGATCCTTCTGCATTGAACGCCATCTTTGCAAAAAAAAAAAAAATTGTCAATTTGGTATTGAATGGTCAACTCGAGGTTCAACCTTTCGTTGTGTGGATGATTTATGTTTATTCAGTGAGGTTCTGAGGAAGAAGTTGTATCTGAAAACATTAAGGCATATGGCATTTCAAAATTTTCTGGGTTGCGACTTGGAGGATTGTGAAATGTAATGTTCATTGCTCTGTCGGAAAGTTCCATTAAACATAATCTGTCCTTGCTAATCTCAGTAATGAATCTACATCATCGTGTTTCTGTGTGGTTGACTTCAGCTGTAATCTATAGATTGTGAATATGTTATTTAACATTTTCACTGTTTCCTCGGATCATTAGACTGTCTCATTCATTCTTGGATGATCTGTTCTTTCATTATTCGTTGAGTGAGTGGGGCTATAATTTCCTGAACAGATTACAGATATTGCAAATGAATTGAAATTATTTATGCTGGACAGCCCTGTAGCTTGTGGAGTGAGTTTGTAATATGACGGGAGACTAGCTGTTTTAACCCGGGATTCATAGTGTGATGGCCTTTATTTGTTTCCTTTTTATTCTATTTCACCATAGTAGGCGCGGTATTGTTTTAATTTGTGCATTCATGTTATGGGATATGCTGCGCTTGTTAGATTCTCAGATATGTCGCCAAATGTATTCACTAATCACAAACATTGCCTGCTTCTGTTATCTACTTTACATTAATTGGTATTGTTTTTTATATTCTTTCCTTCCATTATTTTCCTAGAGTTGGGAAGATGTTCACATCAAGGAAGAAAATCCACAAAGATAATGATGCTGAACCAACTGAGTTTGAAGAGTCTGTTGGACAGGTTTTCTTCTGAATATTGTAATATATTTCTGCTTCTGTGTATGCTTGTTGCCTAAATATGATCTTTTTTGCCACATTTATTGCAGGCCTTTTTTGATCTGGAAAATACCAACCAGGAACTGAAAAGTGATCTTAAAGATCTATACATAAATTCAGCAGTGTGAGCATGTTTATCATTATACCTGTGTATGTGAAGGTGCATTAGTTTTTTGGCCTACTCTATAACTGGCATTTTCCCAATCTGCAGCCAAGTTGATGTTTCTGGGAACCGCAAGGCTGTAGTTATCCATGTTCCCTATAGATTGAGGAAAGCTTTCCGAAAGATTCATGTTAGGCTTGTCAGAGAGCTCGAGAAGAAATTCAGTGGAAAGGTAAGCATAGTCTTAACTTTTGTTCATGTCTAAATAGAACACAAAGGAATTCTCTTTATCTTGATAGCCATTATTAAATTATTACTACTTGGTCCATTGATTGGTAGCTTGATATGGTAACTACGACATTTTTTTACAGTCATTCTGATGTTCTTTTTTTCCCGGGAAATCATTTTAACTGAATGATTTTATTTGAATACAGTGCTGCTCCAAATTTTACTGTTAGGAAATTGTGTTAACACATGTTACTGCAATAATGGGCTGTAAATTTGTAATTTGTTATCAATGTATTATGATCACTGGCAGTGTTTCTCTATCCTGATGAATCTCAACATATCTTGTTCTTTTCTAACACCTAATAAGTATTATGCTTTTGTAGGATGTAATTTTGATTGCAACCCGCAGGATATCCAGGCCACCAAAGAAAGGATCTGCTGTACAGCGTCCTCGCAGCCGTACACTTACTGCTGTGCATGAAGCTATGCTGGAAGATGTTGTATTGCCTGCTGAGATTGTTGGGAAGCGTGTCAGGTATCGACTTGATGGATCCAAAATTATGAAGGTGAGCTTTTGTTGCTTATTAACATTTGAAAAAACCTTTCTTGTTTTTAATTAGCATGGGTGCTGAATATTCAGTGTACATTTAGGAAAAAATATTTTAATACTATCTATATCTAGCTAAATTGATGGGGTATAGTTTCTAATAAATAGGGTAGAAAATATTGTTTTGTGAAGGCCTACATTCATCAGTTATGTATCTGTCTATATGTGGACGCTGCAGGTTTTCTTGGACCCAAAGGAGCGAAACAACACAGAGTACAAGCTGGATGCTTTTGCTGCAGTATACAGGAAGCTGTCAGGCAAAGATGTTGTGTTTGAGTATCCTATTACGGAAGCTTGAGGTCGTTTCCATTGTCAGCTTGAACCTGTTCAAGAACTCCCTATGGTGGATGCTACTTAAAATTTTGTCTGCTAGTTGAAGATTTATGTACGGTCGGTTTAATGAAAGTAGGATGATTCTTTTTTGCAAAGGAAATTATTTTCTTTTTGACAATTTGTGATCGATTGGCTTTTTATTTATGGAAACCTTCGCGGAAGGTTTTTTTTTTTTTTGAAGAACAACGCCTCATTGCAGGTCTTCGTAATCTACATGTATACCACTCCTGTGATTTTGATGGAGATGTTACTGCGACTTTTGTTGATTAAGTGATTAAACTAGAGTTTTATAAATAACGTGAATCACTATAATTTTATTTACCATGCAAAAAGTAATGTTACAAGAATGTCTTTGATCCCCTCACAACTTAAACGCTTAATAAATTGATCAGGCTTTACAGAATAAGAATAGAGATCACCTTCCTTCATCAAAGGAAGAAGTGGAAATAGAATTTCTAGAAAAGTCCTCTACGATACTACTTCCCACAGAAGCCTTGGTTGCACTAGTAGCATTAGTATGGGTGAAAGCAGAGGACGAGGTCGTAGTCCAACGCCCTACACGGCCTTGAATTCCAGGTTTACTAGGTCTGGGCAAAGTGAAGGAATCACTCGAGAGCATCAGATGAACGGCATTCATATCAGGTCTATCTGATATGCTTGCTTGGCAGCACAACAAGCCCAGCTGAATGCACATTGCTGCCTCGTCACCATTGTATTTGGCTAGGCTTGGGTCCATCAAATCCATTATCTTCCCTGCCTGATATAGCTTCCATGCCTACACATGCACAAGACCAAAACAAATGTTTTACTTCAAGTAATGGCACATAAAAGCCAAGAAAGCCATATAAAAAGCTAACTCGACAATCAGGAGTTAAAGGTTTGATTTGAATTAGGAACGCCATACGACCATTTCATAGGCATTATTTCTTATACAGCAACAATAGTTTGTTGACCACATATGTAGTCACTATCTTGGGCACTGGCACTGTCCATACATCTATCTCATGGATCTTTAACTTATGTTGGCAGAATATTTTAAGAAAAAAATTTTAACATGTCAAAGATATGAAAGTAGGATCTGGGAGAAACACTTGCTGGAGGAGTGTTGTTAAAAGGATTAACTCAATAACTCAGGCACCATTCACAGATAAATTTGAATGCCAAAAACGAATAGTGTCACGGGGCCGCTTTCATATTTATCCTTGCATGTACACGGAAATTATGTAGATCACAGCATCTGATCATAATTCGTAGCAAGAATCATGATTCATGTGCATATTGAATTTATATATTTAGTGTCCGTTGGCAACAAACTTACATGGTTCAACAGATCTGCCTCCTCCTCTCCTAGTAGCCGGTCATGGTTTTTCCTCCCACTAACAATTTCTAATACCAATATTCCATAACTGAAAACATCTGTCTTCACAGACAAATATCCACGCATTGCATATTCAGGAGCCATATAACCACTACATTTGTAAAGCGTAAAAATAGTAAGGAATAGGATGAATATCACAATAGCAAAGAGAAGTGAACAAGTTACTCACTGTGTACCAGAAATCTTAAATGTCTGCATATGAGTGTCATCCGCAGGAAATAGTCTTGCCAGGCCAAAGTCAGAAATTTTTGCGTTTAACTTCTCGTCCAGCAAAACGTTACTGGCTTTGATGTCTCTATGAATGATTCTTATCGGGGCCTCTTCATGCAGGTACAGAAGTCCTCTTGCCACACCTGTAACTATTTTAAATCGTGTTGCCCAGTCTAGAGATGGTGACTTTCTTTTATCTGAAAGTTTATATAAGCATCAATACTCAACACAAACAGCCAGGAAAGGAAATACAAATGAAAGAGGGCATATCTTCTTGCGTGCTCAGTAGAAAGTGTTGCCTTACCGAAGAGAAAGTGATCAAGACTCTTGTTTGGAAGATATTCATAGACAAGCATCTTTTCAGGTCCTTCAGCACAACACCCATATAATGTAACCAAGTTCTTGTGCTGAATTCTCAGAAGTAGTTTGACCTCATTGGTAAATTCTCTATTTCCCTGTCTTGATTCCACAGCCAGCTTCTTCACAGCTACTACTTGACCATTTGGCATCAAACCCTGCAGAAATCACGCAAAAGTTAACCAATTTTTTGCCTGAGGGCAAGGAAACAAATCCACCAACAACCAAGCCACAAGAAGAGAAGAACAGGAAATTACAGGCAGAAAAAAACCCCTCAGAACAAACAACGAACAGCCAGATTGATTGTTTAAAGAGTAATCATGGAAAGATGTGGGAGACAGACAAACCTTGTAAACAGGACCAAACCCTCCATGACCTAATTGATTCAACTCGGAGAAGAAGTTGGTGGCTAGCTGCAGAGAATGGAGGTCGAAGAAGAGATCAAACGTGTCGACAACATCGTTGGCTGCTTGAGGATTATTGGAATCAGAAGCTGCGTTGGCCTTGAACCTCTTGTTCAAACAGGGGCATAATCTAAACACAAAACTCATGGATTGGTAAGAGCAGGAATTCCACGGCGCCTCCACCAACAGCGAACTCAATATGTTGATTCTGCTCGTATTCATGGAAGACCAAAATGCGAATTGACTTCTCCGAAAATGTATGCGTTTCGGAGTCCTACTCTTCTGCATTTACATTTATGCATTTCTCTTCTTCACGAAAATACGAAATTCATTTATGGCCGGCTCCTTATTTATTTATTTATTTATTTTGTACAAACTCGGATTCACGCGTGCGTTGTTTCCCTGATATTGTTTGATTTCTTCACTGCACATTAAATTGTGTATTTTCAAAGATTATAAATCTAAAGAATTAAATTCATTATTGTAGTGGTCCCTCGAGTAACCATGTGTCAAAGAAGAAGCGTATTATTGATGATGATCGTTTGAACTTTGATCAAGTTGATGAGTTAAAACTTAAACCACTTTGGTTGACAAATATCCCTTGTCTTTGGGTTTAAAGGGTAAATGAGTCAGACACTTTTACCAAAAGAGAGGGGGGGTTCAATCCTAGCATTGGAGGAGACATTTTAAGCGACTTAAACTTATGAAAACGCAGCGGTAGGTGGAAGATACGCTTTCTGCCTATATGTCTTGGGAGCAAAGTCATACAGCCAACCCTTGGACTGTGAGTGAGCTCAATCCTTCTCATAACATTTCTATATATATTTTTTTTAAAAAAAACTGATTAAGAAATCTTGTAATTGGCCGAAGAGGGGGGAGGGGGGACAAATCTTGCACTCTAGGAAAGACTGACTTATTTCTGATTAAGAAATCTTGTAATTGGCCGAAAAAGGGGGGGGGGGGGGGGACAAATCTTGCACTCTAGGAAAGACTGACTTATTTCTATTTTTTTTTTTTCCTATGAAAAATGGCGAGAAGCCAAAATACAACAAAGGAGAATCAATCTCAAACATTTTTTTTATCTACCCAAGCCCTAAAAAACAAAGGGCATTCATTCAAGATACTAGACTTGGTCAAACCCAACCTTTCAAGCGTATCAGCAACTCGGTTAAAATCTCTCAGAATATAGCAAATAGAAATCAGTCAATCTCTAGCCATGAACTCTTTAATCTGTCCAATCTATTAACAAGATCATATGCATCAGACTCTAAGGACTATGTTTGGTTTGAAGGAAGTGAGGGAGGAGAGAGAATTTTTTTTTCTTATCTTTACTAAATAGCTTATAGAAAATTTTTAATATTCTAAAAATGTACTTCAATAAAAAAGAATATTCTTATCATTAATGACAATTTGATCAATATCCTCTTTAAGGTCTGTTCCTCTCTCATCCCCCCTCAAACACTATGTTTGATTTGAGGGGAGATGAGAGAAAATTTTGACCAAAATTTAATATAGTGGGACGCATCATTCGTTTCCTCTTCATTAAACTTCCCTTTTCCCTCAAACCAAACAAAGCTTAAAACAATTTTCTTGAAATCCAAATCCCGACTTCAGACCCTCAAACACCATCCACTCCTTTGCAATACTGGCATTGCAGATACCGATCGACCACACGCGTCACATTTGTTTGCTCCGGAAAATGTATTGGCCCATGGGGCTTCTTCATTCTTCTAATTTTTAACGGTGTCCTTTATTTGGTCCACAATGCATCTTGGTTAATATAAAGCCCAAGTTTAGCTGGTCTCCACAACTTTAGTTAGAGAAGAAAATGGCTGAGTGTGGAGACGTGGAGTTAGAGGAGAGCTAACAAAAAGGGATAAGCTTTTTTTTTTTTTTTTTTTTTTCTCGGAAATTTGAGGCGAGAAAAGGACAAATGAATTTAGAGAATTGAAAGAGGAAGGAAGCCATTAGTTGACCATTCATTAGCCTTTCCTTCCAAGTTTCAACCTTTCAGATTTTTCAATGTCAAGTCCTCAAAAATCCAACCTTTTTTAATTGACGTGTTTTCTCTTCGATTACACACAGGAGCTTCAGTCGTTGGTTCGGGAATAATTGGGTTTCATCCCTTCTTTCCCAGTATATTCGAGTCATGGCTTATTTTACTTCATGGGGAGATAATTTTAAAGATATTCTCTATGATGAAATATATCGATAGGATGTATCACTTAAATGCTCGAGAATAAACCGAAAGTCATCTACGGCTAGTTTATGTTGCAAGATATAGGAGGATGTTAAAAAAGTAATGGTTGTGGACGAGGTCAAAAGAGAGAGAAGTATCTCATCTCATTGCCACCTACATGTTGAATTTCAACTTACTGGTTATTACTTACTAGTTAAATGACCCGAGCCTGGTTATAGGCAGAAGCTCGCGTAGAATGAAACAGCCAGGTCCCTTCCTCAGGACAACACCTACAGCTTCCTCTTCCTCTTCCTCCTACTTCACATGTTCTATTTGATTCCAGTGCGTTTTGTGGATTATGCCTTCACAGAATCATAGTGTTGCCACTTACTATGTTGGTACCTATAGATAGAGGCTTGAGTCATGTCAAAAGATGTTGGCTTTAGGGATTAGTTTACCACATCACATAAATAAATCATATTACCATTTACGACAATCCCGCATAAATATAAGCTTGTGACAATAGATATATACATAAGAATCAGTGATGCAACTTACTTTGAAGATGACCATCATCCCGCATTGCAGCAACCATTGCTTCTAAAACATGTCGAGCTCCAGTCCAGTGTTTGACGAATGTCCCACTGAATAGAAAATCATTTCTCTCATGGAAACATGTCAAAAAAGAACAGCACAAATTTTCTGAATGAACCTCCCACTATTTACCAGCCAAACAGCCTGGTATAGACTTTTCGTAAATGACTTTCTCTAAGGCACACCCCAACTTCACTTAAAACACGGCATTTATATTCCTTTCTTATCTGCGAAATCAAACCAATTAAGCTGCTACCGACGAGCCTTTCTTCACCCTCTATATTTTGTGCCTGGGAGAATTTGGTTGTAATACAGATAGAAACTAAGAATGACTAAACATCTCTGCTATATTATTCAGGTATTATAACGGTCACTTAGAAGATTGATTGGATGATTTTCATGGATTACATTACATATCACTAGGGGTTTGTCACCTCTCATGAGGTGAACCTGGACCATCATTTTTGCACCTTAATATAGTGGCGATTCTGCCAAAGAAGAACAATATTGTTCTGAGGAAGATGCTGAACAGCAGGAGCTTTACAACATACACAGTCAAAGGGTTGTTCACTTTCTTGAATGAGTTTCGAAGATAGGAAGTAAATAAACATACATGAGGAAAAAAATGCTAAATTTATTACAGCAGGAGTCTACCAATTCGGTGGTAAACTTGAGATTTTTACATAAGCGCAAAGAAATAAGAAGCACGTGCAAGCAAATACATTCAATTACCCGAATGTAGAATGCCAGAGGCCCAGATATTCATGTTTGTTGAGGTAAAGTTTTGATTTACGCAGATCATATGGCCATTGCCATTATTTATGTCACAATGTGGAAGAAGTCAGCGAGCAAAATATCTGATACTTCCATAAGGCAGAAACCAGTTTCATTATCATTTCAGCCCCTGCATGCCAACTAAGTCAGAAATTATAGTTAGTGATCCGATTCACTTCTGCAAATATAGACAGTGACAAACATACAACAACTTATATTCACCTCATTCGGGGCCATCAGGCACTTTGTATGACTCTGCGGTGACCTCTGTCAACCACAATCCAGGAAAAAGTGTCTGCAAATGTTGAACACCAAAAACATTTACGAGCAGAAATGTAGGTAACGTAACACATAAATATAAGCTTGTGACATGATCAGGCAAAGACAAACGGAGAAAGCAACCGTAGTTTTTTGCTTTATGGGAAAACCAAGAGAGGAACTTTAAAAATAAAGCCCAAAGAAGTTTTCAGTCTTTGAAGGGGGAAAAAACAGAATCCTTTCACGTTTCAGCATATATTGCGCATATTTTCATATCTCCCATTCCCCCCCACATCTTATAGCCATGGAAGCATAATCAGCGTCATGGAAAGTTGAAAGGCCATGTAGAGCTTACCTCTAATTGCCTCTGTACAATCCTAGGCCTCTTCTTAGGCCTTCTCGGAGGCCTAGTCCCAACCATAGCCAAGAAATCTTCTTCAATCTCTTCCTTCGATAACGAAACCGAAAATTTGGTTTTCTCATCCTTCGCTTCGTTGACCGAGTTCTCCTTCGTCACCGCAGCTTCTGCGACATTCGTCGGCAAAGAAGACGAATTGTACTTGCGCTCTTCTTCCTGGGGAGCCTTACAAGCAGCTCTTCTTGTCCTCAAATTCCAAGGCCTAGCATTGGCTGCCGTTTCATCCTCGACGGCTCCTTCTTCAAGAATCGAAACTTTGAGCTTCTTAGCCGCCACTCTGAGATCGATCATGAGCTTCTCGCGAACCGCCTCGATATTAATCTCAGCATCTTCATGTGGATTGGATTTACGTTTCGGATTGGAAGGTAGACGGTTGTTCTGTCTGTGTTGGGAATTACCCAATTTCGACAGGAATCGCGACGATCCGCGATCGAAAGAGGAAGGTTCGGCCTCGTCGGTAGAGGCTTTGACACACCTGAGGAATCTTTGGTTGCCCCATTTCAAGCATGGAAATGAGAAGTTGTGCAGTGGCTTTGACGATCTTTCAGGCCTCGTAGCCATGAGAGCTTCTCACCACTCTTGTTCTACACTGTCGACGAGATGCTATTTCCTTCTCTTTCTGGAGCTGAACTCTGTTGATCTGTGTAAAGCTCTCGTTTTTCAAGATTGGGCGGAGTCTGTTCTTCGTTTTCTGGTCTCTGAGCTCGTCGTTGAATGAAAATTTTGCCGGGAGTCCAGCAATATATTGATTTCAAGAGATTGCAGAGAAGGAAATTTCCTGTTTGGGTCGGATACACGCACAAAAGAATGCTATGAACCGATGAGAGAGAGAAGCTGAGCGCGGTGTAACGTTCGGTGGGAGTTTGGGAAGCTGTGATAAAGCATATGGCTTGCTATTTCCAGAGACTCCTCTTCTTATAGTCTTATTCCCCTTAATTAATATTAATATTTTTATTTCTTAACCTCATAAAATTAATTAAATTAATATAATCGGCAATTTTAATTCTATAAGAAATTTCTTAAATAATACCTTGATAATAATTAAGCTAACCTATGATTGTAACAATTTTTTTATGAAGTTTTTTCGGGAAGTTTTTTTTCGGCGTTAGTCTAGGAAGTTTTTTGGTATCAAATTTCCGGAAGTATGAAAAAGTAGCAAATTTGCCCTTCCATTAATTTTGACCATTAAGTTTCATGAAGTACACACATGGCATGCCACCTCATCACACGCAACATGTCATCTTATCAATCAAAAGTATCATTTTTGCTCTAGAAGTTTTTATTGAGGATCAATTTTGCCCTAGAAGTTTTCACTAAGGAGCAATTTTGTCCCAGAAGTTTACAAAACGTAACAATTTTGCCCTTATGTCCCCCAATATTAAACTTGACTATTAAATCAGTTAAAGACCACACATGTCATGCCTTGAAAAGGTCGAACTTGGAGTCGAAGAATGGGATCCTTGAGATGTTGAGCTCAAAGCAGAATTGAATTTGTGAAGCTAAACCTGGTCACGAGGATTGAAAGGTGTCCGTCGCAAAACCTAAAGGAAGCATCACTTATGATCTAAGCAAATGAAACGCAAAACGAGAAATGAATTGTTCCAAAAATTGGTTGAAAAACAAATCAATAGTGATAATATTTACGTTTTATGCATCGATCATTTGTTTAGATCATAAGTGATGCTTCTTGTGACAGTTCGGCTTCATAGATTTTGGTCGCCTTGAGCTCAACATCTCAAGGATCTCCTTTCTCGACTCCAAGTTTGACCTTTTCAAGGCATTTGACGTGCGTGTGTGGTCTTTAACTGATTTAATAGTCAAATTTAATATGTGGGAAAGAAAGGCAAAATTGATACGTTTTATAAACTTAGGGGTAAAATTGCTCTTTAGTGAAAACTTAGGGGCAAACTTGCTCTCAGTGAAAACTTCAGGGGCAAAAATGATACTTAACTCTTATTGGGCTAATGAGGTGGTATACCACGTGTACACTTAATCAAACTTAACGGTCAAAATTAACGGATGGGCAAATTTGCTACATTTTTCATACTTCCGGGGCAAATTTGGTACCAAAAAAACTTCCGGGTGTTGGACGCTCCTTTAGAAAACTTCCTTGGTAAATTAGGCATTTAACCCTTTTTTTCAAAAAAAAAAAAAAAAAATCAAAGATGGCCATAAGGTCAATCGTGATTCGTATCTGGAAAAAGAAAAAAAAAAAAGGTCACTCATTTCAAATTTCATCAACTTTTTTTTTTTTTTTTTTTTTTTTTTTTGAAGTTTCATTAAACGTTCACGGACTCCATTACAAATTATCAGCATCTGTTCCATTATTGTTGTGAGAACAAAATTTGTTTTAAATGTTTATTTAGTATGGACGTACTTGATATAACAAGGGGAAAAAAACTATTAAAATAGGCCAAAAATAAATAAGTGTGGCCAATATATGAACTCATATGTCAAATTTGATGCTTGAGCCAAAAAAAAAAAAATGTAACATTTGAGGGAGGAATCCGAGATCTCCAAATATTTTGAATTGACCAATATGGCCTGATTACAATTTGAAACGGCATATGGAATAAATGAAGTTATGAAATAGGATACTGATTTATATTCTTAAGTTGTTAATCTATAAAAGGATATTGTTATTGACCCTTGAAATTTGTGACCTAAAAATTATACTTAGAGGATTGTTGGTTTTTAAGATATAAAGTTGTGAAAAATGATGATGAAGTAACTTATGACCTGAAAATTATACCTAAATAAGAAATTGAAAAAAAAAAAAAAAGAAGATAAAGTTATTGATTTAAATTCTCATACTTTGTTAATCTACATATTCACCCGAAACTTGTCAATATCTAACATAAATTATGCAACAAAAGCCACAACATCTAGATAAGAACGCGCATATTATACATACAAAAGAAAAGTAATAGGCAACAAAAGCCACAATAACAATTCAATTCAACCACAAAGGGAAGCCTAAGGTGGCTTGGGGCGGCGACCACCACTTCCGTGAAGGAAAGAGCATATTCAGTGGCTTTATGATGAACTCATCTTCTTCATCTTAGACTTGCCTGGTTTCATCTTCCAATGATGATCAAACCACAACAAAAAATCAGACTTACAGAGACATACCTTTTGGTTTTATATTCAAGCAGGTGAAAGTTTCGCCCAAGGATCAATTATTGCCGAAGCACGATCAAAAAAATTGGAAGCATTGCAAAACACCAGTCACCCTAGAGATCAAGAACAAAAGTTGCAAATAGTCAAACTTTTTAAAGAAGCAAACCTTGTAGTTCTTAAGCATGTTCAATGTCACTCGTACAGTCGATGCCCAGTTGATTCCTCACCTACAGTCGATGCCTAGTTGAATCCTCACATATCACCGAATTCAACGGAAAATTCGCCGGAGTAACGTAAAACTGTGGCGGCGGTTAAAAGGCCAACGGGGAAGCCATAGTTTGCATGCTCAGTGTGAGCCGGAGACGGCGACTGAGAGGAATCGGAGAGTAACGATCTCTTAAGCACTTTGCTTTTGGCTTCGCCTCGTTGAATTGCTCTGAGGTTGAGAGTAGTTTCTAAAGGAGGATGGCCCCCGAATCTTTATCACGCGCTAGCCCGAGGCTTGCTCTAGTTGCCTCCACCATTGGCGGTGCCAGAGCCGTCGCACGGGCATACCCATAGGCCATAGCCACTTCCAATGACCCTGAAACTACCCTCAAGCTATGCGCCACCATCCCAGAGCCTCATCTGCGACACCATCACCGTTGATTGAATTATAATTCTTTCATGGAATCGAATCGCCAGCAAACGACTCAGCAGAGGAGGGGGCAAAAGGAGCTGGTGAGGAAAGTAATTTTGCCATGCTAATTTTTTTTATCTATATGTTATTCGTGTTATTTTTATTAAAGTTTAAATTTTTCCCAAAAATTTAAACCTAACTTAGAAAAAAAAAAAAAAACTAAATGATGATATGTAGGCTGTCAAAACTCGTCATATTTGATCAAGTAATCGATAAAATTAATTGGGATAACAAGAAGGAAAAAATTGTTCCCCTTTTTTCTACTTTCATGGCAAAACCTAAAACTATCCTTTAACCCATAAATTTTTAAAATGGATATTGATAAGCAATTTTCTCCTTTTGAAATCTGTTTGGATTAATAATAGAAACTATTTTTTAACGTGATTTATAGTATATGAGGTAAGTACATAAAAAAAAATATTACTCAGACTTGTATGACCATGTTTTACATACGCCAACTCAAACATATATGGATGGATGCTATTTCAAAGGTCTAACAGGAAAAGGGCCTAACAAGCTGTCACCTGACAAATTTTGAATATTTACCACGTCTTCATATCTTTGTAGGGATCCTGTAATTCTTTTATATATCTACATTTAGTTATCTACTTTAAGTTTCGACATAAAGTCAAATTTTAGAATCAAGGGAAAAAAAGAGTGCCTAACCAACAAACAAAAAATAAAAGAGTTCAGCCCCTCCCTCCACCCCAGGGAAAAAAATCTTACATCGGCTGAAAAACACGAAACTTGTTAAATGACTTGATTAAGGCCTCCCAATAGGATCAGTAGTAGCCATTGACGATACAGATATATCTTTCTAGATGTCTTTCCGCTTTTGTGTCTTGCAATGTAAAGGACAGAAATATGGATCCAAGCCGCTTGAAACAGAGACCTTCCTAAAAGATACTTCAAGTACTCAAAGCCGAGGAGAAACCACAAAAAATATCTATTGCCCAAGAAGAGTGAAAAGACGGGAAGAAAGTTGGTTCGTATTCTGTACATAAAAAGCTATACAGTGATACGATGCTTCTGTACCAGGCTCATGAGCAAACAAACTCAATAGAGGCCTCTTTATCTAGTGACTCACTTCACTATGTACAAGATGAGTCACTTAAAAAAGAACCAGGTTTCTGCTTCGGGAGAAAATTCTGCATTGGCTATACAAGTATTTACAAACTCTATCCTCCTCTCTCCTAAGAAGCACACTAGCAGCAGATGGAATTTTTTGTTGCCTCCGACTTGATTACACGGGTATTGTATGAGCCACAAAAACCACATTTGTGATACAACCAGTGGAAGCGTGAAGAGCCCTTTCGATCACAATCATTGCACAGTATATCCTGCATTTCATAACAAAAATGACCAATAGAAATAAGACAAATCGTCACTGCTAGAGGTTTTTCCATGTAAACCGCTTTTGGTTCTGTAATAATGGCCTCATGATGCAAATAACACTTGTATAAATATTACAGTTTATGCTTTATATGAGGAATTTCATCCGGTATAACCAACTCAAGAAAAGAGTTGTTACAATATCGTGAGTCGAGGGAGAAAGGAAAATTGTGCGACAATAAAACAATTTGTTCTTACAAGTATAATCAACAACCTAGTGAAATTATTTCAGATATCAATCTTAATTCATTTAATTGTTTCTTCAAGAATGTGCTTGTGTAGACATAAAACAAATATGAAGCAGGGATTCTCTATAAAATCCAAACTAACTTCAGCAAGGAATGAACAAATGAGTAATCTAGCATTTAGTCATTTACAAACACCGAAAAATATTGAAGAGGACAGACATGGCATACCTGATACCGGTCCTTGTACTCTTCAGGAAGCACCTCAGCAGCCAACAAAGCATCGAGCATACCAAAGTAAACCTGGTTTTGCAGAGAAGTGAAAACTAAGTATTGTATGGCACGCAACAGAAGGTTCAAAAGGCTGTGGCTTGTGCCATAACAATGATATCCCCAATTACCCTACGCGAATTCCACCTTTTTTATTTTGTTGACCTACGAGTATTCAACTTTAACAGATAAAGGCTCTTCTTCACTCAGAAAGATGCTAAACAATATTTAAAGAATTAAAACGTGCATTCTAATTGTATCACTTTTCTTAATCCATTAAATCTTTTAATTAAACGTCACAAGGGGTGTGTTTCCACATATACTATATAAAAATATCAAATTCGATTGGTCAGCAAGCGAATAGATTTTCTGAATATCAGCAAACCCACACTAGTATTTAGCTAATGGAAAAAGGCGGTTTCCATTTTGATAATTTATACGGCAAAAAAACTAAAATACACATACTTGTTACCATATGCAAGCAATAAGAAAAGTTTCCTCATGTTCCTGCCAATTATTGCCATTAAAAAGAAGTAAAAGACACCAAATTTGAAGTGAGAAGCATGAATCAACTTTCTATTGAAATAAAAAAACAAAAACCATCTACATACAGGCTTTTAATTTTCAGAAAAATTTCAAAGCATCAAATGCATATTGGCAACACGTTTTAACAGATGCACATGGTAGTAAATAATAAATATATCGTTTTCTCACCGTCATATCTCCCAATGACTTGCTGCAAATTGGACATGTGTAGTGACTACAAGTGTACGCCTAACATGTTAAGAAAAGGTTGAGTCAAATTCAAAGCACAGTGGAAAGTGTGAGAATATTATACATTTATTATGATTATTATCTTATCATTATGATTAGATATAGGTATATTTCTATCTTAGGATATTTCCTATTCTATCTCAATTAGTTTGATTTACTTTTATTTGATTAGATTTTCTAGGTTGAACTCTAGGTTTGCTTATATAAAGGCTTATATGTACTCTTTCAGATTCAGAGATTAAATAAGAATTATATTTTGTTCTCAACGTTCACATGGTATCAGAGCCTGGTTTTGTGGTCTAGGTTCAACCCTAGTAACGTTTGAGGCACAGTTCGTCGTCAACATCATTGTTGGTGGTAGTTCCTCTGTCATCGTGCCTCTCATCTCGTCCAGCGACTGGTCCCGTCGTCGTTTCTGGCACAGTTCTTCATCAACATCGTTGTTGGTGGTAGTTCCTCTGTCATCGTGCCGCTCATCTCGTCTGACGACTGGTCCCGTCGTCGTTTCCGGCACAGTTCTTCATCAACATCATCGTTGGTGGTAGTTCCTCTGTCATTGTGCTCCTCAACTCATTCGATGACTGGTCCCGTCATCCTAAACTCAGCTTGATGGGCCTCTGAGACTCAAGAAGTACAAGCCTAAGGGGGAGTGTCAGTAGTATAAAGTTGTATAAGCAAGTTGGACATGATTAAAATCCATGATCCAACTTGAGGGGGAGTGTGAGAATATTATGCATTTATTATGATTATTATGTTATTATTATGATTAGATATAGGTATATTTCTATCTTAGGATATTTCCTATTATATCTCAATTAGTTTGATTTACTTTTATTTGATTAGATTTTATGATATTCTAGGTTTAGCTCTAGGTTTGCCTATATAAAGGCTTATATATACTCTTTCAGATTCAGAGATTAAATAAGAATTATATTTTTCTCTCAACGTTCACAGAAAGAAATGCAGATTTTTTTCCTCATTGAGGAGTGGGGAGGTAGCAACTTGCAATCTGAGAAGGTTGTGAAATAGACCTGAAAGCAAGCTGAATGCATATAATGGCCACAAGGTAGAGCTCTGACTGGAGCACTGGATGTGAATAAGAAGTCACAACAAATGGGACAGTTCACTTCCAAACTTTTCTCCAAGCATTTGTGAGATTCTGATCTAATCCCCAGACAGCAATTACATTTCATACAATGAAAATAATCAATTCCAAGCCCTCTCCCAACACGGCATACATTGCAAAATGGGCAATGATATACATTCCTGAATACAAATGATGCATGATTAATGAACAAAAGCTACAAGAGGAAGAAAGTCTGAAGCAAGCAAGAGCTAAACAAATTAAGTGTCTAACGGGAGACATGAGATTCACAAATTCACAATGAGACTATCAAACACAATATATATATATATATTTCGACTACTTCCCATGCTGACATAAGAATATTAAAGATGGTAAGAATGCGAACTGAAATTTGTAGTACTAAAAATTCATAAAAGAGGAACCAAAAAGCACCTTTCATCATCAAAAAATTTGCAGATGTTGCAATAATATTTTGCCATTGAAAGTCCAAAACATGAAGGGATCATGCATATGGGTCCAACTGCTTGTATATTCAAGCAGGACATACACATCATTTCTGATGTTGCTTTTCTGCAATGGTTAAACAGATTATCAGATGTATTAAGTATAATAAAATATAAAAGACGACTTTCACCCAAAAAAATATAGAGGATACCATCAGAAATTTACCTATCCATTGAGTGATCGCTCACATTGTCATGGCAAAATCTGCACGTAAATAGCTTGCCACAACATGCAGCTCGAAGTTTGCAGTTTCTCTTGTAATGCTCACATCCAAATTCATTTTTCCCCAGTTCCCAAAATGATGGCAATCTTCCTTCCATTTCTTTGCCGTTAGAAGATTCTCCAGCTACAGCTTTGGGTAACTTCTGCTGGGAAGCAATCCAGCGACTGCAGTATACAAATTACTG
Organism: Acacia acuminata; assembly: GCA_019022655.1. Lineage (NCBI taxonomy): Eukaryota > Viridiplantae > Streptophyta > Magnoliopsida > Fabales > Fabaceae > Acacia > Acacia acuminata. Next base: position 805,955 of record JAFJYI010000071.1, read on the forward strand.
ATCAGCAATTGGAACTGAGAGTATAGTGCGTACAATGATATGAAAAAGTAATAGGTTATGCCACACTAATATATAAACCAATGAAGTTAGTATTCACTGGACCCAACCTGGTCAATAGATTTTGCACAAGATATGCCTTTCTCCTTGGGTCAAGGGTAGAATCCTGATACACCTTCCGTATCTCTGACTCAAGCTCGCTCTGATTCACCCGAAATATATCTTTCCAACCTGGCTTAAAAAACTGATCATTCAGGTTCAAGTTTTCTTGATATTCAGTACCTGTGAAAGAGCCATAACACACTTTACAGTTACTTATCGATCTCACAAATTCTGCAAGACATGAAAGAAACTAACGACATATTAGATACCTCTTTGGGACGTCCTATGCTCTGATGTTTCACATGGAATCTCTTTCCAGCATTCACTAAGCCATTCGTTGAACATAGTGTTCTTGGTAGCCTGCTTCCATGCGTCCATCATTTTGTTCTGTTCATCCGGAGTCAGTGCGGAAGTTACCCATGGTAACATTGACTGGAGCACTTCAGCACCAGTAGTTCCAATTATCCGACAAACTATCTTGTCTTGTTCTTCCACAGTGAAATGTCTCCAAAACAATGGCCAAAGCTCACGTTCTTCTCTGAAAATATGCTGATCCAGGGTCACTCTTATGGATTTGCACATCCCTTGAAGTTTAGTTGCTAAGTCGTTATATTTTCGTATATTATCACTCACAGTTACATCAGAAGTTTCAAAATTACTTGTAGCCTCTGACACATTGGGTGTCAGCAAACTTTCATGAAGAACAGAAAGCTCAGAAAGATGAAGGGTTATATCCCCGAATAATTTTTCTACCTGCCTATGGTCCAGCATGTACGAATGACTCACGTTATGAAGTGCCTCTTTGGATTCCAATGCTGGAAAAACTATGTCATCTTCAGCATTACTATGAGCTATATGTAAACCCCATAAAAGGCGAAATCTTCCAGTAAATTGATGAAGAATTGTCTTGTCACCATCACTAAGCTTTCCAGATTCAACATCTAAATGCTCCAAGTCTTTGCGGATAGCTTTATGGAATTTAAAAATAGTATCAATGGGTCGTTCTAAGGAGCTAGCATCACAAGAGTTGTTATCGGTTTCCCATATGAAAAGACTGGAATTAAGAGATGGGGGAGAAGAGATGAAAGATAAGGAGCGTATGGACTTGGTAGTGGAATGAGAACTCAGGCCCAGATGATTACTGCTGACTCCTAAACCCGGCACATGACAAGACTGAGCACTACAACATTGCTTTTGGATACTTTCAGTTTCTGAAGTTTGAGGGATATCCCCATTCTTGCAGAACTCCATTATGTTTTGCTTGAACGGTCTTTTGTTCTTATCTGATTCAGCTGATACTGAGCAACCATTTTCAGATAATGCAGAAGGACAAGCACAGGATGACTGGAAAATATTTTCTTCAATATCAGTAAGATTTTTGGGGGAACAGCAGCCTGATACACTTGAGGACAAGCACATACCCTCCTTACGAGCCTTGCAAACCCAACCACAGAAGAGTGTAACTAAAGCAGCATCTTTTCGGGGAGCTGGAAAAAGTTGACAGAATGTCAGATAAAAAACAGAAAAAGAAATGAATGCAATCATTTATCTCAGCAAGGGGAAATATAAAATAGATATAGAACCTGCCAGTCGCATGTTTTTCAAAAACATCTTTGCTTCATCTTCAATTAATGATCCTACCAACCAGGGTGGGACACGTTCAATCAATTTTAGAGGCATCATAAACAAGCTTTGGTACAAAAGTTCACGTTGTTTTTTGAAGCTGAACTCCCGAGAAAGTGGAAGAACCTACAGAAAAGAGGAATTAAGCAAATACTTAATATAGTAATTGCAGCTTTAAATCAAAACATTCTTGCCAAGAGACAGGCAGATAAAAGTAAACAGTAGCCAATCTCAAAATATTATTGCTTGAACAATGCCCACCTGAACTTCTTCTTTGCAGAAATGCTTCTGTATGGTTTCCATTATATGATCAGCACATGAGCATAACTTGGAATAAAAATCAGCTTCTAAATTGGATGTTGCTCCTTCGCCCTGAATACCTTCAATCAATTGCCGGAAGTTATTAAATTGGCTTTCTTCTTCCGTATGCTCCTGGAAGAAAGAAAGTTTTCCATCTACAGCAGGAAATATAACCTTGTCCTCAGCAATACTGCATACACAGAAATCATTGATTCTTCAGATAAACAAGGTAGCTGTTTACAATCCAAGCAACATTATTCGGTCAGCATTTCTAGTTGCACGTGTCTAATACATATAAAGAATAAAGCACAAAGAAGAGGGGACAACAACATCATGCATATGGACCAAAGAGAGTGTAAATCTCAACAGATGAGTAGTAACAAGAAAAGTTGGTTGAAAACGAAAAAAGAAAAAAAAAATCTTACAAGAAGGCATGATAAGATGAAGAAAACATAACATGCTTCCACAATGCTGAATTTGATAAATCAACATTAAGATCGTACCTGTGAAATACACAAACTTCAGCAATAAACTGCAACCTTTCATTAAAAGCTGACCAATTAGTAAAATTTCCAGAAAGTTGTATCTTTCTGGTCTCCCCTGCTATTTCTCTCAACTCTTTTTTATCGCATTATGCCAGAGCAATATTTCATCAATAGGATGTGTTCCAGTGGCATCAGAAACATCTAGAATTGATTCAGAAAGTTTCTTTTCCCCAGTTGCTGCAGAATCACAAGCACAGTTTGCTTTCCCAATCAGATGGGTTAATGGGCTAGAACTACACCGGATATGAGAATGATGTGCAAGACTTTCAATTGTGTTAACACCACCTCTGCCTTCCATCCAAGTGAAAATAACCTTCAATATGGAAGAATGGAGGTCAGAAGCAAAACCATGACATAACAAAGTCTCACATAGAGTAAACCCTTGACTTCAACCAATACAATCCAAAAGGAGAAGAACTTCATGGGGAAGGGAGGAAGGGAGGAAAAGGCAGAATTATCAAATAATTGGAAACAACATGCTCTGAAGCAACATTGAAAACCATACCTTTTGAAGAAGCTTTTCCTCTGGTAATATCTTGCTTAAGCACTTCCGCAGATTTCTAGATTCATCCGGCGATATAGATGTTGAGAGCCAGGGAAGAAATTCTGTCATTGTATTGACAGGAATGCTGCACAGAAACTGCCAAACTAGAGATGCCTGTTCGTCTATTGAGAATTTCTCAATAAGCAATGGAAATACCTGATACAATCCGAAAAGAAAATCAGTCACACCCATAAAATAAAACATTTCACAAATTTATATACCACTAGTATAAAATACATAGTGCATCTTTCAATTATCTTTGAATTTTCTCATTCTCTGAGTCTAAGTGGAATACAAGGAAAAAGCTATCAAACATAAATATACCTGCTCCTCTTCCTTATCCATGTGTTGATTAACTGATGTCTGCAGAGCTCCCGTGCAAGATGCTAACTCCTTTGAAAAACTTTCATCATTTTGAACGGTAGAATTTAGCAGCTCGAATAGATGATCAAAGAGATTGCTTTTACCTTTGTGTTCAAGAGAATATGTGTGGGCCACATTCTTCACACGTATATCAAGAGCAGGAAAAATCACCTACATGTCCAGAATATATTTCCCTAAGAACTTTGGAGCGCAGCTGAAAAGCATAAGCAGTAACGCTAAATAAAACAAAAGGCACTTCAGGAGAGTATGCAGGTCCCACAAGTTGAGCATATAGGACTAAAATCACACACGAGCAGTCAGTGAACTCTATCAAGAAATCGATAAAATTCCTACAATAAACAAATCAAGGCCAAGGGGAAGCTTTGATAATTCAAATTTGAAGTTGACAATAAGTTCCCCGTGCATGGAGGGACTAGCAGTAAGAGATACCACAAAAAATTGTTGGTCATTCCCCCAGCTGTTTATCAAATACATTGATTAGCTTATTATAACCTCAACGCAGTCATGAATCAGTGTCAGTCTGTTTCAGGGCAGCCCTTTTTTGTGTTTGGTGGGGTTTTTTTTTTTTTTTTTTTGTGTGTGTGTGTGTGTGTGTGTGTTTGTGTGGGGGGGGGGGGTGGTTCAGCGCATTGATTTTTTACTTGGTGACAGCAAATACCATTAAGTCTTTCCCACGAAATGCTTGGCCCAACCGCTATAGCTTTAAGGATATTAAGCATACTTTAAATTTTTATTAGGAGCAATCCAGGAAACGAACCATATGAGGATATTGTCACTAATTCTTATTCTCAGAAGGATAATGAAAATAATAGTACAATCTAAATAAATAGGAAACGCTGCTTGTAAGAAACATATATCCGATGTTTCAATTATCTATTTTTGTATTTCAACTTAAGTTCTTCAAAAATCTAATTGATGAAGACAACGGGATATGCATTTCAAAGATAGGGCAGTGCAACAACCAAAAAAAAAAAAACAAATGTAGTCCTATTTGAAGTGACTTGTTTGCGGTGTCGAGTTGTATTTGATACAGCTATGGCTATTAGGTATCTGTTTCATAGCTTTCGGTGAGAAGTAACAGCAGACAAAAAGCCAACACCCCTATTGAAAAGAGTTTACCAGAAAGAAGCATAAGCTGTAAATCAACCACAATTTGTAAAAGAAAAATTCAAAATTAAAGGGAAAAGTAATTACGAATTTATTCCTGTTTGTTCTCCAGGTGGAGAGAGGAGAATACATGTTTATGCTAATAACAAAAGTAGAGCCATGCTAAAGTGACCAAGAATCAGACTCAGACCTAAAATATACAAAAAAGGAAAAGAACTCCATTTCGTCGTCGAAAGATGCAGTTAGTCAACGAGTGGCCAAGAAATTTCCGCTTCTAGAATATCGCCAACACTTAACAAAATCTTATTATGCACGAGCTTGAGAAATAGACCTGAGTATATTAAGTTCAACATATAAAATGTGAACAAGGAACCCAAAAACTGCACCTCATCTTCAGCATTGGCGTGTTGTCTATAAATGGATCTAACAAAATGATAGTGCTGGAGAAGGGACTGAATATCAGAGCTGTTGCCCGTTGCAAATGCCATAGCTAACTGGTGAAGAGCGTCAAGCTCTTTTCGAAACGCCTTATGAAATAGTAAGAAAATCAAGATTGGAGACTCCAATTCAGAGTAGTTCAAGACACCATTGGCGGCCGAAGTAGATGGCGAGGAGGAATCGACCTTGTTCGCAGAATCGGAAAGCACGGCCACTCCTGCTCTGCCTTCCAAATGCTGCAGTCCCGTCAACGGCGTTGCCATGCTCTTCTTCGTCTCTGGGATCAATTCTTGGACCTTCTTGCACCGTTTATTTTCCGGGAAATTTCTACATCCAACTCCCTTTGGCGCCGTCGCCGAACTTAGTTTTAGTTTCCAGTTTTGGACTTTTTTTTTTTTTTTTTTTTTTTTCTCTCTAAATATTGACAGTTGAGCGCCTTGTAAAGCGAGGGAAAACTATAATACGTACATCGTTTATTATTAGAAAAAATTGATACAGGTCCAAGTGAAAAACATTCTCCTGGATAGCCATGTCTCTGTATTTTATGACTGATCTATTTGGCACCACGCTGTCTTATTGGAATTATTTTTAATATATAAAGAATAATTCTTTTTATTTGAAAATTTAAACTGGTATTTCCAATCATATCTTTGCAATATATTCTCTTGTCTATTCTCTTTATAAACAAAACTATGATTGAAAGGGAAAATGGTACATATTTATTGCTTTTTCTTAATATTTTAAACCACATCATATTATAGTTGCTTCTTATAAAATGCACTAGAGGGAGTTTATTGATTGATTGCTGCAATTTTTTTAAAAAAAAAAAAAAAAACTGAGAATGAACAAATAGGAGGCGGGCGAAGCAACGGCCAAGTTCATAACTAACCTCTCTTTTTTTCTCTTGATAAAATAAAAGAAAAGAAAGAAACGCAACCCAGAAACCAAATCAAAGAGGGATTTGATTAGCCAATGGAATAAGTGCTTTCACCTACCTACTAGCTAGGGGGCACAAGATACCTACTAGCTAGGGGCACAAGCCGGTAACCTAACCGGTGCAAGAGTCAGAGCCTTTCCGAATCCGAACTAGGGATCAGATCAACCTAAAGCAAGCACCATCAGTTGTGGATGAATCAAGAAAGCCTTTCTACTTAGCTCGTCAAGCGAAGTAGCTATCAACGGCTTTAGCATGACAACTAGAACATAAGTTACCAAACAATATAGGTGTTTATATATATATATATATATAAAAAATATCCTCTGGCATTGATATCATGTTTGGGGTTGCCCTTAAGAGATTTAATAGGGTTTTATACCATTAGACTAATTCTATGTGGGTAAAAAAAAAAAAAAAAAAAAACAGAGGTTTTGTGTGGTTATATATTTGGCTGATAAATAGTTGGGGTTAGTTTGACCATGACTTAACTCCATTGGGCTTATGGATGTAAATAAAGCTGAAAGTGAAGATGAGGGCTATAAAGTGGGGGAGGGAAAAAGCAAGCTCATAAAAGTTAAAAACCATGGAGCATGCAGGCTTCCATAGAACAGTATTGATTGAATGGGATGGGATGGCTGAACAAATAACACTATTATATTATTCGAGGCATGGCACAAATATTGAACGATATGTCCTGTTTTTATCTATCTTTCTGGTGTATGATCTTTTCTGTTACTGTTCACGTTCAAATTTATTTAGGAAAAATATCACTGAAGTTTCAAGGAAGAGACAAAATATCAAAAAAGTTTTGTAGGGACTTTTTTCATATTAATTAAGAAATTCCAATATCAAAAAAGTCCTACGGTTAAAATGGCTTTTCATATTGTTAAAATGGCATTTCATGTTGTCAAAATGATTTTTCCTGTTATTAAATTTTTTTCAGATTTCTAAAATTCTACATGCCGGAGAAAAAGCTTGAAAACATGAAAAACCATTTTGATAACAATATTTTCATGGGAAGATTTTAACAACGAGAAAAATTATATTAACAACATGAAAACCATTTTGACGATGAGACTTTTTGGATATTGAAATTCCCGTATTGATATTAAAAAAAAGTCCCTAAAAATTTTTTTAATATGGGATTTAAGATTGAGACTTTTTTTATACTTTCCCATTTATTTACATGTTAGTTTGTCTGGATTTTCCTGATTTTCAGGGATTGTTTAGTTTAATTTATTCCACACTGAGATGAATAAAAAGTGGAGTTCAGTGTACCAGATATGAGACTGTCTATTTTTCTCAAAATTCATAATGAGATCGTGATATTTGTTTACATGTGGCTGTATATTTACTTTCCAATCTCTTTTAGAGATAACTATATGTTATCAGTTGTAGTTCAAGTCTAACATGATCTCCCATGTACATGTGTACACCACTTATTTACGCGGTTTCGGTCCGGTTCGTTCTTTAGTCTGTGTGCTCATTCTTATCAAATAACACCAGGAAGGACAAGAGGCATTTTACTTTAAACACACTTGTAGTTTTAAATAATCAAATGCGTGACTATTTACAAACTTTCATGATCCATAGATTTATGGATTTAATTAGATCTCGGTACATGACCACACTGAAACGTAATATTGGGTACGCGAACCCAACTTTATGTGGTTAAATATTCTAAGTTTGTAAATGAAAAAAAAAAAAAGAATATTTCTTTAAATCCTTAGTATAAGATGTATTTACTTAATTTTATTATATTAAGGAAATTAATTGAATTACTTAATATAATATGTATTTTCTAAATTGTCTGGTCATTTTCTTCAATTCCTTCATTCTCTTTCTACCTTAATTATTATAGAGAGAGCATCAACATAGGTAAATTAGAAAAAAAAAATCGATAAATATAAAAGCGTTATCTTATATTTAAAATCAAGATTCAGTCCTCCAATCCTATCTTATATTAAGGATGGGATGGAGTACTAGTATTTAGACTCCTGTTTGAATTCATTGGAACTTAACTTGTTAATATGGTACTGATATACAAAATGCATGCAGACAAAAATCTTATGTGTGTTTTTTGGATTATGATTCTCTCCTTTACTCTTTCCATCCGCTTTTATTCTTTATCTCAAAACTACCTAGTGTTGAGGTAAAAAAACAAGTTAGGGAAGCCTTTTTATTTTTATTTTTTTAAAAAAAGTCATCCATCACTATGGAATATTTTTTCAATAGCATCTCAAATTAATTTTTAATATACTAAGCACCCTAAAATATGTTTTTCTTGTGGCACCAAATATTTAACACACCACCCAAAAATATTTTGTTAATAGCACCAAGTATCGCGAGTGCTAAAAAAATGTACTAAAAATTCTTTTAGAGTACTGTATGCTACTAAGAAAATACTTTTAAGTGATGGGTGCTATATATATGGTGCCTCCAAAAAAATATTTTATGATGTTAAGTGTAGAAAATACTTTTAAGTGATGGGTGCTACATATATGGTGCCTCCAAAAAAATATTTTATGATGTTAAGTGTACTAAAAATTAATTGAGGATGCTAAACAACAGTGAAAAAACATTCCACGGTGCATGACCTTTTTTCCCCAAAAAAGAAGAAGAAGAAGACTTTCTAAGCTTGTTTTTACCTAAAATTACCTAAAACATTCCATAGTAATTTAATAGAAACGTTTACGAAAAAAGGGGATCAAAATTCAAAGTAGAAGAAACAACAACAAACAACATCAACAACGACAATAGACAGGAAACTCATCAAGGCACATGGAGAGTAACTATATAGAGATACACCGCCCATTATTTTTCCCAAAACATATATAAAAAAGCTGGATAGTTAAACTTAACTTAATTTAGTTTTTCTCAATCAAAATAAAACAAGCAGATTTTTTTTAAGGAAAATTACGCGTAGGTCCCACGGAACAAAAAAAAAAAAAAAACAAAAAGGTCCCGAAAATCACCAAATTACATAGAAGTCCCAAGGGACTTGTTTGATATTATTTGTATTAACAATAGGAAATGTCATATTTACAATAACATTTAAACACTTGACCATTTAGAACAAAAAAAATCATATTTACAACAATATTTAAACACCTGGATTTTGAATCTAGAGGGGTCATTTACAACAGAAAAAGACTAGATTTACAACAGGAAGTGCTGTATTTACAATAAAATTTAAAATCTGACCTTTTATAATAGAAAAAGTCATATTTACAATAGGAAATACCTATATTTACAACAGCATTTAAACACTTGGATTTTGAACGTAGAGAGGTCATTTACAACATAAAAAGACTAGATTTACAACAAGAAGTGCTGTATTTACAATAGGAAATGCCTATATTTACAACAACATTTAAAAACCCGGATTTTATTTCCATACGAGATAATATCAAAAAAGTCCTTGGGACTTCTATGTAATTTGGTGATTTTAAGGGACTTTTTTATAAAAAAATTTGTTCCTTGGGACTGCGTGTAATTTTTCCTTTTTTTTTTTTTTTTTTTTTTTTAACTCATCACTCACCTCTTGAAAGTTGAAATCAGCTATTGTTATTTATGTTTTTGATTTACGATTAAAATGATGTGAAACAAGTATCCTAAATAGGTAAGGATGAATATGCAGGTTTTCTTCTATAAATAATATGGCTTATATCAAATTCATATCTTATATCTAATAAATTTATAGAAAACTAATTGTCATCAACTGTCGGATGCCCAGACAAATTTTATAACAAGACCATAGGCGTATTTTTTTCCCCAGCAAATCACCATCCACAAGGTTTCAACTCTTATAAGCGAGTTTGATACACATGTGTGGACAAATCATAACTCGAGCAAAACTTAAATTACGAAGTTGAAATCAAGGTTTCTTTTGGGCATCATCTATTTGTCCAAGAAAATTGACATTGGTAAGAATTTGTTTACTTCGTACAAAAATAACATAATGCCTTGCAGGGCTGAAAGAATTAGGGTGTTTTTATGGTTGGCTTATCACAATAGGCTATATGCAAATGACAGGAGAAGCAAGTGATCGTCGGTGTCTGCATACTCTGTCCGTATTGTGAGAATGGAATTGAAGATGAATTACACATCTTCAGGGATTGCTATTATGCGAGACGGATTTGGCTCTCCTTGATTCATCCGATGTACGTTACAGTGTTTTTTTCACTTCCTCTCAGAGAATGGTTTTCATTCAATTTAAATGAGGAGCTGGGAACAGAAAGGTCTTTTAACTGGAACCAGCTGTGGGGCGTGGGAGTATGGCTACTTTGGTCATGGAGGAATAATTTCATCTTCCGTGAAAACTTATGGAAACCTTTCAATCCTACATGGATCATCAAGCACTCGTGGAAACAGTTTTATGTGGCAGCCAATTGTGAACAGGACATGGCTATATGAATATATCAGTAGCGGTAGAAATCAGTAAATATTGATGGCCGGAGCATGTCTTGCATCTGATAGTACGGCGGGCCGTGGTGGTGCAATTCGGGACTACAATGGAAAATGGATTTCCGAGTTCGCTCAATGTTTGGGACAATGTGAGGCATATGAGGCTGACATGGATTAAATCTGGTTTGGAGAGAAGGGTTCAGGAAGGTATTAGTTGAATCTCATGCAAAGCTTCTGGTTGACAAGATTCTCCAGAGTTGTACAACCAAACACTAGTATGGTGTACTTGCAGGTTAAGGACATGCTGACTTACTCTTGGGATGTTAGAATACATTATATCCCACAGGTATGTAATTCATTAGCTAATGTTTTGGCTAAAGAGGGACTTTCTAGATCTTCCCGTTTGGACATGTGGCTTACTAAATTTAGGACTGTCCTTATGATTGATTTTATGGGACTTGGTTCCCTTCTTGATGTTTTTTAATATATGATGGCAGCGGCCTCGTTTTTTACCAAAATAATAATAATAATACCTTGTATATATGCTTAATAAGACTTAGATAATTTCTTTAAAGATATTAAGGAAGCTTATCCCTAGAATGAGAGTTTTTTTTTTTAAAAAAAAAAAAAATTCTTTCATTAATATTTTTATTTGCTTGAGTTAAGTTACTTGGTTTACTAAGAATTAATTAATTTAAAATAATGAGTACGGTTAAAACATATTGCAAGATATTGGGGGCTATTAAAAAGAAATATTTCAAGCTCCTGGGTGGTATTGGAAAAATATTTCAAGATACTTAATATAATAAAAATTAATTACTTTGGGATAATGAATATTGTTGAAAAAATATTTTAGGGTATTTGATACACTAAAAATTAATTAATCTCATATGGAAGGAAACAATTTATTGATGCAGGTTTATACTAGAGATTAATTAATTTAGGATTTTAGGTGGTAAAAATATTCCACAGTGTAATATAAAATTTAATGTAAATAAATAAAAACACATGATTTTTTTTTTTTTTTAAAAATACTTTTCACCCAAGCTATTTTGGGAAAGAATGTCGGAATGTGCTGCTCATATGGGTGTGCATGGTAACGCTCCCGAGAATGACTTTTTTTTTTTTTAATTTATGTGCCTCGGAACAAAAATGGATGGGAATTGTGTTTGGTAAATCCGGTTTTTTTTTTTGGCTCCGGGATGAACAGAAGCTTTTTTTTTTGTCTGGGGGAGTAAAAAAAAAGAAGCTAAAATTTTTGCTTCTCTCTTCCAGTGAGAATTTATTTTTCTCAAAAAAAAAAGACTCCTTCCTCTTCGGCGAAAATTACCTCGTTCACCACCACCGCCACCATCACCCCCACCCCCACCATCGCCACCGCCACCACTCCACCGTCGCCACCACCCCACCGCCGCCACCACGATCGCCCCACCGTCGCCACCACCCCACCGCCACCGCCACCGCCGCCCCACCGCCACTACCACCACCGCGCGCCGCCACCACCTCCGCCGCCACCACCACTACCACCGCCACCATCGCCGCCACCGCCACATAAATAATTTTTTGAATATAAAAATTACATAAATAAATTTTTTAGGAGATTTAAATTTAAGTTTATTTGTAAAGTATAATAATTATATTAATTATTTTTAAAAAAGGACAAAATGGTAAAAATAACCCAATACTCCTCCATCTTCCTTCCTTACTATTTTTTTAACTCCCTAATAAGGGGAGGAAAAATATGTTACCAAACGTAATTCTAATTTTCGGAGTAAAAATAAAATGGGTTGACAAACGTAATTCGATTCTCGGAACTCTTCTAAAGCGAGAATCGAAAAAGCTTTTAAATCTCGAAAGAGCTGACAGAATGGTTGCCACGCACACTCATAATCATATATATTGGCTGAGTGGGCCATGCGGAACCATTAACGAAGTGTGTGTATGGTTATTTTTTAAAATGTGCAGTTTCTTTAACTTTTGGTATTTATTTTGAAATTTAATATTTAAAATAAAATCTTATTTTTATATGTTATTATCACAAAAGCTATTAAAACATACAAAAGTTATACTAACAGTAATATCTAAACACACTATCATTACTTTTTTTCTCAGAATCTATGCTGGAACTTTTACAACTTTTTCTCTAAAACTATTTTGTAAAAATTAATCTAAACTGAGTCATGATAATCAAGGACAGGAGGCATAGGATCTGAGTTGGTGTTATGCAAACAAGGCCTCCCAGTTTATTGATCGTCTCAGGTCAGTTCCCATGCCGAGCCCCAATCTGACGTCTCCAGCATCACCAGCGTGAAAGCTTAATTATTTGAATTGAAAATTAAAAAAGAAATAAGCAAGAGTCTTACCCCTTTACTCCCACTCCGGCCCCTTCCCAATTCGAATTTCCGCACAATTCTGCTGTTTGCGGCCATGAATTTCTAGGGATCCTTTTGGTTTCTTATCCTCCGATTTTGCTTGCTGTGAATCAAATTTGTTCACTTTGTTATTGTTCTCCTCCTTTGATGGCGGGTTCTTCCATCATGGACAACCTTTTTCAGCGCACTCTGGAGGATTTGATCAAAGGTTTCCGCCTCCAGCTCGTTGGCGAATCCGCCCTCATTTCGAAGGCCGTGGAGGAGATTCGCCGCGAGATCAAGTCAACCGATCTCGATACCAAGTCCATTGCTCTTCAGAAGTTATCTTACCTCAGTGCAATTTACGGCATCGACATGTCTTGGGCCGCTTTTCATGTGGTTGAGGTTATGTCATCTTCTCGGTTTGCCCACAAAAGGATCGGGTACCGCGCTGCTTCCCAGTCCTTTCATGAGGGTACCTCTGTCCTACTTCTTATTACTAACCAGCTTCGCAAAGATCTCTCGAGCCCTAACGAGTTTGAGGTAAGCCTTGCTCTTGAATGCTTATCGAGGATTGTCACCATTGATCTTGCCAGAGATTTAACCCCGGACGTGTTCACATTGCTGTCCAGTAGTAAGGTTTTTGTTAGGAAGAAAGCGATTGGGGTGATCTTAAGGGTTTTTGAGAAATACCCCGATGCCGTTAGGGTGTGCTTTAAGCGCTTAGTTGAGAACTTAGAAAATTCGGATTCACAGATTGTAACTGCTGTGGTCGGGGTCTTTTGTGAGCTCTCTTCAAAAGATCCCCGATCATATGTTCCATTGGCGCCTGAATTTTATAGGATTTTGATCGATTCTAGGAACAACTGGGTTTTAATAAAGACATTAAAAATATTTGCCAAGTTGGCTCCACTTGAACCGAGGTTGGGTAAAAGGATTGTCGAACCTGTTTGTGAGCTTATGAAGAAAACTGGAGCGAAGTCCTTAATGTTTGAGTGCGTCAGGACTGTGGTTACCTGCTTGAGTAATCATGAGTCTGCAGTCAAAGTGGCTATCTCAAAGATTGGGGAGTTGCTGGTTGATCCGGATCCAAATCTCAGATTTCTTGGACTTCATGCCCTTTCAGATGTTGCACCAACCCACTTGTGGGCGGTCTTAGAGAACCAGGAAGTTGTGATCAAATCATTGAGTGATGAAGATCCTAATATTAAACTTGAGTCTCTGCGCCTGGTTATGGCCATGGTGTCAGAGAGCAATGTGGCAGACATATCAAAGGTATTGGTCAATTATGCATTAAAGTCTGACCCAGAATTTTGCAATGAGATTTTGGGTTCCATTTTAACGACATGTAGTAGAAATGTTTATGAGATCATTATTGACTTTGATTGGTATGTTTCGCTCCTTGGAGAAATGTCAAGGATTCCAAATTGCCAAAAGGGTGAAGAAATTGAGGCCCAGCTTATTGATATTGGTATGAGAGTTAAGGATGCTAGATTGCAGCTTGTTCAGGTTGGTCGTGATCTGGTGATAGACCCTGCATTACTTGGTAATGCGCATTTGCATAGGATATTATGTGCTGCTGCTTGGGTTGTTGGGGAATATGTTGAGGTTGCAAGTAACCCGTTTGAACTGATGGATGCACTACTTCAACCTCGTACAAATCTCTTGCCACCATCAGTGAGGGCTGTTTATATTCATTCTTCTTTTAAAATATTAGTTTTTTGTCTGGATTGTTACCTTATGCAAAATGAAGAGCATCTGTCCTCATTGGATTCCAGCAATTTGGCTGTGGGGTATTCTGGATTGGTTGCTGGGAAAAAACTCGCAGAGACTCGTGATTTTGCATCATGTGAAGGTCCAACACATGATGCTCAGAATGAGGGCTTTAGCCCACAAAATTCAATGGACTCTTCTGAAGAGCTTGCTGTTCAAAACAATGCAGAGAGAATTGTTACTCAGGATCAGACGTCAATTGCTACTTCTTTGGAAAAGAATAATTTCACACTTGAATCTATTGCTGGTCTCTTAAATCTAATTGAATTAGTTTTAAGCCCCCTTGCAGCAAATTCGGATGTTGAGATACTAGAGAGAGCACGGAATGTAATTTCTTTTGTTCAATTAATCAAAGCAGAAATATCTGATAATTCCAATCAGAATGTGGACAACTTGGACAAAAAAGATGCTCAAGTTTCAGCTATTGTTAAATTGATGTGCGATGCTTTTTCCGACGAACTTGGTCCAGTCTCATTAAGTGCTCAAGGAAGAGTTGCTGTACCAGATGGATTAGTTCTGAATGAGAATCTTGATGACTTAAACGCAATATGTGGTGACATTGAACTGCCTTCCTCTAGTTCATTTTCCATAGGGGGCCCTCATTTTGGGACCACTTCTGATGCTTCTCCATTTAATCTTCCAAAGAAGGAGGAGACAGAACCATTGAATGAATCGGCATCTTTGCTTGAACACCGGAAGCGGCATGGACTATATTACCTTCCTTCAGAGAAGAATGAGATTACTTATGATGATTATCCTCCTGCCAATGACCCTCAGTTAAAGACTAACTTAAATGATGAATCTGAGGATCTATCCAAGTTGGCTGGGCAATCACTTAGTTTGAAGAAAAAGCC
This sequence comes from Acacia acuminata, assembly GCA_019022655.1. NCBI lineage: Eukaryota > Viridiplantae > Streptophyta > Magnoliopsida > Fabales > Fabaceae > Acacia > Acacia acuminata. The sequence continues at coordinate 821,317 of JAFJYI010000071.1, forward strand.
AAACCAGACGAAGCCCAGGCCTGTGGTGGTGAAACTGGATGATGGAGATGTGGTACCAATTTCAGTTAAGAAGCCTGAGCCAAGAGATGATTCACTTTCTGGTGCTGTAAGAGATGTTCTTTTGGCAAGTGAAGCCAAACCAAGTTCATCTCGAAGTAATCCTTCTGACAAGTCATCAGGAACGGACAAAAAGAATCTAAGCTCATATCATCCATCTGAGATCAAAGAAAACGTGATAGGTGCTGAAATGCCTGACCAGGCAAATCCAAATCGAAAGAGCAAACACCATAGTCGTCATAAAGAGAGAAGGAGAAGTCCAAGGAAGACTATTGAAGGGGGAGAGCATGATCAAAGGGGAAACAAAAAGAGTAGCCATCGCCATAATAGGCATAAAGCTCATCAAGGATCCAGTTCACCTTTGAATGTGGCTCCACAAACCCCAGTAATTCCAGACTTTCTCTTGTAGCTTCCAAAAATTTTGCTTTTGATTTTGTTTTATGGTTGCCCGCTCTCATTGGTTGAGGCTGTTTACCTGTATTCTTTTCCCTCAGTCCTTAGGTAAGTTCTGTAGATTTTTAGTCGCATTTCTTTTGTCGTTGTCTATAATTTCTTTTCTTCATGTTTGTTTTTGGCCCCTTCATTCACAGGGAGCACATATGAGAAGTTGACATTTACTATATACTGAAATTGTATCATGACATTTTGACCATGAATTCTTGAAATTTCTGACTGCGAAACGAAAAAGTTCGTCACCTAAACGATAGTAGTTGACATTTACTATATGCTAGAAGGCATTGTGCTTCGATGCTGTCTTTGGAGGTTCCCTTGACTCTGGATTTGAATTAGAGCGGCAGGATATCCATTCTTATTTTAAATACAAGTTAAAATTGAGAAAGTTTGTTTTCTGAAGCTAGTCCCGAGCTGTCTAATTGTCTATCAAAGACAAGAAAAGTGACATCATTTCATCGGTATTTTGGTCAAGCAACTCCATCTTCGCTTGTCTTATTCCTAACACACTAGTCTACAGGCAATGTTTATTGTTTTGATTTTATTTAACGGTGATATTTTGTTTGGCTTGTTCTCCTCCTTGCACTCTCTCGTGTCTTCAAGCTCTCCAGAGGAAACGTCTTGGGCTCTAGTGGTTTTATCAGGTCATCGTTTTGCATCGTTTGGGCACTAGTGGTTATATTTGGATTCTTTCGTGCGCATTCAACTACATTTCTGGGATGATTTACTCAGCACATCTTGGTATCTTCACGGAATGATTGGTCGTTTGAGTGAAGAGTTCATTCATTTTGTTAATTCTCTAGAATTCCGGCATGAGTAATGAACAAATGGTGGCCTTTTTGGTTTGATCCAAATGTAACATAATCAGTCCTCCCAATCTGTGTGATTGTACGGAAACTTTTTTCTATATAAACTTTTTGCCCCTTCTCCACCTTTTATTGGTTTCTTCAACTCTCCTATCTTTTTTCTTAACCCCTTCTTATCTTGAATTCAGCATTTTGATTTTTAAACCTGAGAGCCTGAGCCTTCTAACCTGAACGGCTAAATCTTACTATCCTCTAATATCCAATTTCTTAATATGATTCCCTTCACCAAGTTAAAATCTGAAGTTAAACTAATTAAATCAACCTTTTCGGGTGAAGGGTAGAATCTATTCACAATTTTAAATTTAAGAGTACATAAAAAAGAAAATATTGACAATTAAAACACATTTTTTCTTTACCTTTTTTTAAAAAAATACTAGTTGATTACATCCAAATCGACTCTTTTTTTAACCATATTTTTATGCATATTGCAATTTTCAGTCCTTCAAAGTTCAAACATAACTTTTGAAATATAAGACAGTATCATATAACTTTACCATTAATAAATTTAGATCATAGAATTGCATTGCCACATGTCTGTGAAAAGTGTGATTTCCAAACACAGACACACACACACTTACAAATTTGTGTTCGTCTGTCCTAGCTAAGTATTATTTTATAATGCCGACTTTATATAAAATACCGAATATGGTATTGTTTGGTGACGAATTTAAGAATATATCCAAGTCCAGAATCAGGTTTCTGTATGGTCTTTTTCTCTCTCTAGACAACGACTACTACATTCTATAACTCAACCATAGTCTCTTCTCAACCTTCTCATATCTCTCTGTAAATCATCCATTCCTTATTGTCATCTTCGTGGCAATGAAGACTCACCAACAAGAAGCTTCCCCTGCGTCCTCAGTCTCATATCTCAAGCTCAGGCTCTCCTTCAGTCCCCAACTCCATCTTGTTAACTTCTTTTCTCATCTCTTACTATTTGGCTCCGGTTTACTCATTGGAATCACACTTGCTCTGTGTCTCCCATACTCGTCGCCACTTAGCTTTCAAATCCAGCAGCAACTTCCTTCTTCTTCGCCCTCTCCACCTCGCCCCGTCTCAGTAAACCAAACAAACGGAATGACCACCTTGGTCAATCGACATGGGTTGAGAGATTTGTTGAGAGCCGATGACCAGAAGGCTATGCATGACATGAATGAGCAAGAGTTGTTGTGGAGAGCTTCACTGGTTCCAAAGATTAAGGAAGTGCCCTTCAAACATAAACCCAGGGTTGCATTCATGTTTCTGACAAAAGGGCCAGTGCTATTGGCTCCTCTGTGGGAGAGATTCTTCAAAGGGAATGAAGGCCTCTACTCTATTTATGTCCATTCTCATCCATCTTTCAACGAGACTCTGCCTCAAAGCTCAGTGTTTCATGGCCGCAGAATTCCCAGTAAGGTCAGTAATAATGGCTTCTTCTCTTCTGTTCCCACCAAGTAAATCAGTTCGAATTTTTCTTTAGTTTTAAGGATAAAGTTCAATAGCAAATTAAAAAGCTCTTAGATGTGAGTGTGTGGGTCTTCACACTCAAATGTTGCATAAATGTACAGATGACACGATAGCAGGAATCATTTTCTGCAAATGTAAGTAAAGGGTGGAGGTGATTTGATTTTGCCCCTCGAAGCAAGGAATTGACACCGTATCATGCATGCATTTATTCAGTACTATAGTTTTCATTCAATTCCATTTATTTGTTTGTTTTTCGTTTTCCATTGGTTTCAATTCTTATTTTATGATGTCGGACACATCATGGTATGCCTCTTAAACGCCTAGTTTAATGGATTTTACAAATGTACTTTTTTTTTTATAACACTTTTGCATTGACAACTTGTTTGTACACTTATTGCTCCAGTAATTGAGGCAAAATGTCTTGCAATATATCATATCATGGTTCCTACAACATGATACATCTCTCTTACAAAAAAAAAAAAAAAAAAAAAAAAAGATAACTTTGTCAGCTCAGAGGTGCAAATTCATCTTTATTATAGTCCAAGCTAGTGTCATTTATTCAGGGGACATATCTTATGGTTCTCAATTAATAAGAAATGTTAACTCTAGATATATGATGAGAATCAAGATAGACAAATAGTGAGTGATCATAAACAATGTGGTGAAGGATTTTTTCCCCCTCTCAAAAGAAAAAACAAACATCTAGGAAGTGCACTGAATGTCAAAAGTTGAGAATTCCTTTCTTTTCCCCTTTTCTTTTGTTGAGCTGAGGAAGCAATTCCATCCTTTTCTTTGATTCTACTCCTTTCCCAGCTCCCCAAGAAAATTCCAACTCCTCTCTAAGTTTCCAAATCTTACTTTTTCCACGTACCCCTCCTTCAACTTTCTTTATTCCTTCATGCCCCACACCATCACATGCATGCAACATATAGTCAGGATTGCACATTCATATATTATATTCTTTAATTTATTCCTTGTATAGCTGATGAAACAATAATGATAATTACAGGAGGTAAAGTGGGGTGAACTCAGCATGATTGAAGCAGAGAGACGTCTGTTAGCCAATGCTCTGCTAGACTTCCGAAATCAGCGTTTTGTTCTGCTCTCAGAATCATGCATCCCTCTGTTTAATTTCTCCACAATATACAACTACCTCCTCAAGTCGACCAAAAACTTCGTGGAAGCCTATGATTCACCTAGCGCGGTGGGTCGTGGCAGATACACCCCCAGAATGAGGCCTCTGGTTAAGCTATCTCAGTGGAGAAAAGGGTCTCAATGGTTCCAGATTGACCGTGCCCTCGCCGTCAGCATCGTCTCCGACCGCCAGTACTTTCCGGTGTTCAAAAAGTATTGCAGGCCTCCGTGTTACAGTGACGAGCACTACTTGCCGACGCTGGTGAGCATCAAGTTTTGGAGGAGAAACTCCAACAGGACATTGACTTGGGTTGATTGGTCAAAGGGTGGGGCCCATCCTTCCAAGTTTATCAGAACCGATGTGACGGTGGAATTCTTGAAGAGGCTGAGACATGGAGGGAGGACATGTGAGTACAATGGCCACACCACCAATGCTTGTCACTTGTTTGCCAGAAAGTTCACTCCTCATGCTCTGTCTAGACTCCTTCGCTTTGCTCCTAAGTTGATGCATTTCAATTGATTCCTCTTCATTCCCATTTTTTTTTTTTTTTTTTGGATTCTATGTATTCATTTAATTGTATGATACACACTAACAAACATAAGGTCCTGAAAAACAAATTTTCCCTGTATATTGAGCTCTTTCATTGATCTAGCACATATGCTTGATATCCTTTGTGTGTGTGTGTACTCGAAGTATTCGTCAATTCTTGTCACTGATTTTTTGATTATGATTGGACGTCCAATACGGTCCACATCTGGATCATATTTCTAACGGCCTAATTTGTCATATATTATTTTCCATATAAATTATTGGCTCAGGAGTGTTCAACACAATTAACTTTTAAGTGGACTAAAAATACCAATAAACTTTTAAGAATGTGCATGCAACACAATAAACTTTTAAAAATGAAAAGTCATCACAACGCCGTTAGAAAAAGATAACATCCGTTATCTAAGGTGCAGATTGGCCAACAATTTTTACTCCAGGAGGGCCTAGCACAGAATTCTAAATTTCACTAAATTAAATAAATTTTTTTTTTTTCTCAATTGTCATTATTCAAAATTACTTGTGTAGTTATCTATGGACAAAAATTACTCATTTTCTAAAATAAACCAAACTTTTCATTAAAAACATAATTATATGATTTAAATAAAACTCATGGTGTTTTATAATTTATTATATATGTTAAAAAAAAAATTATATGATTTATTTTTATTTTAGAATAAATTTATGTGATTTAATTAATTCATTTAATGTTAATAAAATTTATAAAATCTATTATATCTTGAAAGAAATGAAATCAGTTTAATTTTTATTTTTATAAAAAGAGCTTAATAGATATTAACGTCGATATTTAATAATATAAATTTGGAAACTTGATGTATATTTATTAATTAATTGATCTATTGGTTATATGAATATGAGACTTGTTGGAAAAAAAAAAGATAACTTAAGAGGTTTGATTAAGGGCAATTTAATAATGGGTTAAGGAGTAATTTGACTACCGAACTTTTCATTTATTTTAGGTTATCTTTTTTTTTTTTCTTTTTAACAAGTCCCATATTCATATAATCAATAAATCATTTAATTAACAAATATATCATCAAGTTGCCGGATTTATATTATTAAATATCAACGTTGATATTCATTAAGCTCTTTTTATAAAAATAAAAATTAAATGCATTTCATTTCTTTCGGGATATAATAGATTTTTTAGATTTTATTAACATTAAATGAATTTTTTAACTCACATAAATTTCTTCTAAAATAGAAATAAATCATATAATTATTTTTGTTTAACATATATAATAAATTATAAAAGACCTTGAGTTTTATTTAAATAATATAATTACGTTTTTAGTGAAATTTTTTTTTATTTTAGCAAATGAGTAATTTTTGTCCATAGATACCTATACAAGTAGTTTTGAATAATGAGAATTGAGAAAAAAAAAAAATTTAATTTAGTGAAATTTAGAATTTTGTACTGCGGGGCGCTTTTGAGTAAAAAAATTTTGTCTTTGGGAGCTCCTAGAGTAAAATTTCGTTGGCCAATCTGCACCTTAGATAACTTAGACATTATTTTTTTTTCTAACGGCATTGTCTTGATCGCATATTTTTAAAAGTTTATTGTGTTGGGTGCACATTTTTAAAAATTTATTGGTATTTTTGGCCCACTTAAAAGTTAATTGTCTTTGGGTGTCTTTCTGAGCCAATAATTTATTGATCAAATCGCTCCTTAACCTAAAGATAATAGGAAGGGAGAGGGAGAGGGAAAATTTCCTAGAATATTACATCGCAGGTTTGATTTGATGCTTGTATAAATAAAAGTGGGAAACACAAAGGGCATGATAGTTAAAGGCAATTTAAATTAAGTAAAATAAAATATATAACCTACTATCCAATAGGTATTTATTGGCAAATTAGGATTTTTTTTTCATTTTTTTGAAAAAAATATTTTTATAAAAATTAGAATGCTTGTGGAAACTCTTAAAAAATTATTTTAATTATTTCGAAACGCTATTGGTTTGTGGAATCACTTTCAGGCTAAATGAAAAATAGTATTGATGATGGCTACATTTAAAGTTTAAAATGGTTTTGAATAAAATCTATAAATAATAAATTGACAAAAATATACTTGGTAATTTATTTTTTATAAAGAAATTGAAAATGATATATTTATCTTTTTGTGGAGAGAAGCTAAAAGGGAAGTGAATACTACGGAAATAAAACGACATATAACGGGGGCTGTGAAAGGAGTGCGGAGAGGGTCAGCCTGAAAGGGAAGCCTCCACACGCATCGTATCCTTCCCAGAAACACGCTTTGATTTGACCAAGCCCTAATTAAATCTCTTATTCATACCCTGCCAAATTCCAATTTACATGTATGAACTTACCACGAAATTCTAGCCCTCTTTTTTTCTTTTAATAAAAAAAAAAAGGATATATACTCATCTTTTCAATATATATGAGACGTGGCTACTGGTTTCCAGGTTTGATTTATATGCCTTGATGACTTGCAGCACAGGCCACATTTATTCATTAATTGTCTTTTTTCTTTTTTAATAAAAAGACAATTTATTAAAATGATAAAACGAATTGTAAAGAAAGACTCAGGTCTACTGGGGCTAACACAAGAATTTCCATATGGATCAAAAGCCCAGTTGTCTTTTTATAGATAACAACAGGTAAAAGTGCAACAATAGAACAAATGACAAGAAGTGAAAGAGCCATTCATGAATATTGTATTTCAATTCCATATCAGGTTCATCAACTAAAGGATGAAGGATTATTCATTAAATCTTGGCTCTGACAGAACGAACTGGAAAACAATCCTTCTAAAGGAGCTCCCATAGGACTTAAAATATCATACTGAAACTTGAAAGGCTGACAAGTCCACGGTAACAGATGACAAAATGCAATTTATTCAGTAATTAATTGTCAAAATGCAATTTTTAATACAGAATTTCTCCCAAAAAGTTGGAATATTTTATCATTATTTTGACAAATTTAATATACGGAACTGCATGTATTTTTCAATGTATAACTGATACTATACGTTTTAGAAAGATAAATACATAATTATCTGAAAAAATCATACCACCAAAGCACCAACCAGATAATGGTATTTTGTTGTTTTAAATGCCCCTATCATAGTATAAAATTTCAGCTCTGGTTTATGTCTTTTTGGGACCCGCCGCCTCCCGGGGGGAGGGGGTTTGACTTAATGAGTTTGTTGACGTCAAAGTCTTTACATCATATGATACGGCTTTATTTTCAAGGTCTGAGGTTGTTGTGCTTGAACTTGCGTACCTCTTTCCTCCGACATTCCTAGAACCTTCTTTCCTACCTTTTGTTATTTTTCTAATCAAACCCAATTCCCCGTAGTCTCGTCGCCATCGCCGATCCTATAAATTAAACACAAGCTCGCCTGCTTTTCATCTCTCTGCTCCCTGCAACATCAATAATAATGGCGACCAAGCGTTTCTTCGAAGGCAACTCTGATGATCAAAACCCAGATGAGCCCCCTCATCAACGCTTCAGACCCACTCTCTCTTCGTACGTCTGCTTTCACCTTCTCGCTCTTTCATTACTCGTACATAAATAATATACACTTGGTATTCATTTGCCTTGCTTCATCTCTCACGCATGTTACCCTTGGACAGGGTGATCGGAGAAGTGGTTATGGTCAGAAACTTGCAGAACCTTCTCTCTGGCTTGGAACCTTTGCTCAGAAGGGTGGTAGGTTTCTACCGCCTCATATATCTATATATATATATAGACAACCTCTAGTTTTTTTTTAGAGACCAAGAAGCTAAATATATAAATTATTTCAGAGTATTTATATTTATTTATTTTATACCAAATATATATATGGATAGGTGAGTGAGGAGGTGGAGGGAGTGATGAGACAAATGTATCCGAGATCGATGATGACGAGGTCAGCGTCGTTGAGGATACAAGCAGCAGAGGAAGCACCAAACCTACAACTAAGCTTTAAGGAAAGGCTGAGCATCCCTATTTTCACGGCAAGCAGGATACAAGACGTGAATGGCAACCCACTCCAGGTGATTCTTGTCGACAAAAGTGGCGATCGAAGTGTTCCGACGAGTGTGCCTTATCCCTTGAAGCTTGAACTTGTGGTTCTCGACGGAGATTTCCCACCGGCCGATAAGCAAGAATGGACGACCCACGAATTCAACAGCCACTTAGTGAAGGAGAGAGTGGGAAAGCGACCCTTGCTCGCCGGATCAGAACTCAACATCACCATGAGAAATGGGATTGCAAATTTGGGTGGCGACATTGAATTTACGGATAACTCTAGCTGGATCAGGAGTAGGAAGTTCAGAGTTGCTGTCAGAGTGGCTCCTGGAACCCATCAAGGTCCTAGGGTTCTTGAAGGCTTCACCGAATCTTTTGTCGTCAAGGATCATCGTGGCGAATGTAAGCATTCCATTCTTACCCATTTTTGTATTATTATTAGTTTTTAAGTTACTACTCGTAATATAGAATTCACGTCGTGTCCAACTTTGGCATATCCACTGCTACCCGCATGCATCAAGATTAATGTGTTCTTTATGTGCAGTGTTTTTATTTTTTTAATACGAACACTTGCTATATATATATATATATATATAAAATTATTATTATTATTTTTTAAAAAAATACTAGCTTCAAACTTTCAAGTATGTATGTAGTCATATAATTGAAGCACTTGCACATCCCTTTCACCCTTTCGAAGCAACCAATTGTGGCTATCATATCCCTAGTTTTGTTTACATCGACCATGGCCTTTTATATATCTTGCCAGGGAACTTGAAAGCGATATGATTTTGTCAACTTAATTCCAGCTAAGAGGTTTACTAATCCGGCAACCCATATTTAATAGGAACATATGATAATCCCAAACTTAGTTTGACAAATGGTTGGTCCTACTCCTACATGTCAGGCAACGGTTTCTAGGGCTAATTAATAAGGTCAAACTGTTTTTATATTACTTGTTACAATGAATAATAATAATTATTAATATGACTGTGTTTGCTCTTTTAATGCAATAAGCGTGTAACATTCCCATTTCCCTGTTATATTATTTCCCTTAATTTTCTCTGAAGCTACAAAATTTGGTTGAATGCTAATTAGTCGAATAATATTTCAATATATATCGTAAACTCGAATTGATCTTTAATTAAGATTGAAATGAGTATATATAAAAAATGCAATCATCACGTACGAGTGATACTAATTCCTTTTTTACTACTTTATATATAGGCTCGAGGTTTATCTTCAACTTCTGTTGACACCAAAAATATGTTTTTTGTTGGCTTGAAAATTAAGGAATATAAACTGGAATTGTATATACACGGGATGATATATTATATATGTACGTAGTAGCCGGCCAAACGAGAGATGTTTACTTGGATGCATGTCTATTGCATATGTAGTGTATAAGAAACACCATCCACCGATGTTGGAAGACGACGTGTGGCGGCTGGAGAAGATTGGGAAGGATGGGGCATTTCACAGGAAGTTGTCGTCAAAGGGTATTAACAATGTTCAGCAGTTCCTCAAGTTGTCCGTGGTTGATCCTGCAAGACTCAAAGAGGTACTCTCTTTATATATAATATAATTCATCCACACTATTCATCTCAATACTCTGATTATAATAATAAATGGTATTTGGGAATGAAATCAGATATTAGGGATAGGGATGTCAGAGAAAATGTGGGAGGCAACATTGAAGCACGCGAGGAGCTGTAAGATGGAGAACAAGCTCTACATATACCGGCCGGGGCCTAACTATGCCGTGTTTCTGAATCCCATCTGCCAAGTGGTTAGAGCTCACATCAATGGCCACATCCTGTATGGCACTGACCTCAACAACATCAACAAGGTATGTATATATATTTATATAATCGTTAATTCTCAGAGATATATGTAATATTGAATAACGGTGACATTAATGGGCAGAGCTATTTTGAGAAGCTGGTGAGAGAAGCATACGCCAGATGGGACACCTTGGAGGAAGCAGTCCCCGAAGATCTCTTGAATGATGATGCTTCGTCCTTGTTAACTCAAGGTATGCCATAATTTCATCATCAGACAAATTAACAACTATATTTGTTTATGAATTAATAGTGTGGATATATAGGGGAAACAGTGGAGAGCCATCATCAAGCACCAGTGGGCAGTTATGGAGGCACTAGTGAGTGGTCGACGTTGAATCACAATCCCACATATGCCGCCGTACAGGAGAATGTCTTTCCGTTCAGCTTCTCGGAGTCACAACCAGATGTTGATAATATGACACCGTCAGGCTCTATCATTCAAGGATATCTGCCAAGTGGCCCTAATTAAACTGTACATATACGAGGAGTATTTATTAGCTGCATGCCTTTCCACTAGCTATAAACATAAAACATGTAAGTGCTGCTGGGGATTTATTCTGGGACTTCGAAGAACATGGGATGGAGGTTTTAAAAAGGTGATGCTATTTTGTGATTCTGCGGATCAACGGACTACGGACTCCACAAGAACAGGGATTCAATTCTGGAATTACAAGGTGTTTTGAGTTGCAGCTGGTAGATAACACCCAACCTTATCTCTAAAGTAAACGAGTTATTATTATTATAGTGTAAACAAAACAATATCTATTCCATTATAAAAAAATAGGTTAAAGTCTACATTTAGTTTTTTATGTTTACCTTTGGTATTATTTTAGTCCCTTAAGTTTGTAAAGTGCACGTTTAGTTCTTTAATGTTAACACCGTTAGTTTGACTTAATGTAAAATACTGACTCAACAATTTTAAATGATAACTGTGGAATTAAATGCTGACCAAGTAAGTTTATATATTAGTATTTTAATAAATTAATATTTTAAATCATATTAATTGAAAAATATTTAATCTTTATAGACTGTTTTAGGGTTTTTTATAGTTTGTGAAGATTAATATTTTTTTTGTTCGAAAAAGATTAAATAATTTTCAATTAATAGCATTTAAAATATTAATTTATTAAAATACTAATATATAAGTATATTTGATCAGCATTTAGTTGCATAGTGATTGCTTAAAATTGTTCAGTTAGTATTTTTGTTAAGTAACTAATATGATGTTAACATTAAGGGACCAAACATGTACTTTACAAACTTAGGGACTAAAATGATATCAGAGGCAAACATAAAAAACCAAACGTATACTTTAGCCTAAAAAATAAACTGCTTACAACAATAACACTAAGTTCTGGACACAGATATATATAATCAGGTGACCCAAGCACCGACATTACAACAGATTAATAATTCTACACACACATATATAACATAATATGACTCACTTAACCGCCCCTCAAGATGGGGCTATTAACATTTATACTTCCTAACTTGCCTAAGATCTTATCGTGACTCTCTTTGCCAAGTCCGGTATCTGCCTGAAAGGAGTGCGGAGAGGGTCAGCCTGAGAGGGAAGCCTCCACACGCATCGTATCCTTCCCAGAAACTCGCTTTGATTTGACCAAGCCCCTAATTAAATCTAACCCCTTTCTACTGTTCTTACATATGTCGCTTCATTCATACCCTACCAAATTCCAAATTATTTGTAAGTACCACGAAATTCTAGCTCTGTGTCTCCTTTCTTTTCTTTTCTTTTTTAATAGGATATATACTCATCTTTTCAATATATATGAGACGTGGCTACTGGTTTACATGTTTGATTTATATGCGGAAAAATCCACCTTAGGCTCAATTAAGCAACATAATCACAAATAGGGCCCAAAGAACATTCATATGTCATAAAAGGTCCTATAGAACCTTTATAGGTATTAACTATTAAGTTACAATACGAAATTACATTGATGTCCCTAAGATTAAAAAAGAAAAAGGAAGGTATTCATCTTCACCTTCTTCTTCTTCCTCCACTCTACACAGACCCGAGAAAGATTGGAGTGCGATGGAACCAAAAAGAGAGCTTAGATCTTCATCTTTCACTCCCTTCACCTCAGTCGCTCAAAACCTCCGTTGTCACTTCTATCGTCGCCGACAAATGTCAAAGGCGCGAGATTGAAGTTAAAATATCTAAAAAAATTTGAGTTTCAACGATTGGTTTTGAAAAACCGGTCGTTATAATTTAAAATTAAAAAAATAAAAAAATAAACAATATATCTCTCTTTTACATACACACCGTATTTTCATTTTGTAAAAAAATAAAACCGGTTCCTAATAAAATTTAATAATCACTACAAAAAAAAACAGTTTTTGCGGCGGAATTTTTCCCTTGCAAAAGAGCAAATTTCCGTCGCAAAAATGATTTGCGACGGAAAAAAATTCCGTCGCAAAAATTGCCCACGCAAACCAATTTCCGTCGCAAAAATGCATCTTTCCGTCGCACATTCAATTTACGAGGGAACATTTTTCCCTCGCAAAATTTTCAAATTTTGCGAGGGAAAAGTTTTCCCTCGCAAAAGCAAGATTTTGCGAGGGAAAAATGTTTCCTCGCAAAATTTGAAAATTTTGCGAGGGAAAATCCTTTCCTCGCAAAATCCAACATTTTGCGAGGGAAAAATGTTCCTCGCAAAATTTAAATTTATTTTAAAAAAAAATCAGAAAAGTTTTGCGAGGGAAAGGATTTTCCCTCGCAAAATTTAAATTTATTTTTTTAAAAAATAAAAAATCAGAAAAAAAAATAAAATAATTACATAAAAAAATATTAAAAATTAGAAAATAAAAAAACTTGTATATCATAAAAATAAATTGTAACAATCATAAGAAATTACAAAGCAAAAACAAAATATTATAAATTATAATGTTTCAACCAAAATAAACTAGAAAAAAGTCTAAACAAAATATTAGAAAATTGTGACTAAATTGTTTGCTTTTTCTTTCTTGCATTGGTCATACTACAACATAAAGAGGTTATTTCACATGTATCCAAAGCTGACAATGTCAAACGAGCACACACAACATAAAATGAATATTGCTTTTACTCCGCAAGACTTTCGTAAAGGAAATCAATTGGGGAGCCAAAGATTTTGCCAACAACATCTCCCGAAACTTTTAAATATCAAACAAAGGGCTTATATTCAATGCATTACTTAAGTAGAATGAAAAGAAAAAGAAGAAGTGACAAATTGAATTTAACGTCTTTTGCCAATCCTTGAAGCATTGTAAATCACCATCACTAACCTATACTTCTCATCACTAACCTATACATCTTTTTTTTCGAGATTCTATTGTCCCATTGTTGCAGCCAATATCAAGACAATCCTTGCCCTCAAACCATTCCTTCCTGAAGACTTTCAATCGAGGATCTTCATCTACGTCTTGACCTATCTGAAACATCAATAATTGTAAGCATCAAAATCAATTTATTTATTTCGTGAGTTTGGAACACTCGCCATAAATTAAACTAAAATGTATCACTAAGGAAACTAAGCAACAGTGCAGATTCTTAATGTTCTAAATTGTTTAATGTTAAGCAATAAACCCCGTATTTAATTTAACCATGATATAATAATCATTTTTACATCATCTCAACGTCTATTCGAGGTAGCTTTGCATGCTCGATAATTCCAATGAGAAGCGACTTCAAGCTTACCTAAGACCTCGCCGAGCGGTGAGCCTTTGAGAAGGTTCTGTACAGAGCATTCCCTTAATCAAATCTTTGGCTGATTTAGAAATGTGATCACAAGGTTCAGATGGGAACCTCAAGTCAGCCGCTTTAACAGCTTCAAAGATCCGTTGCAAGTACCTCTGGAGCTATATAGAATGGACTCCCTACTAACCCATGCAAACTTTGTCTTGCTTAAGCAAAAATCAATTGAAGCAAATGAATCGGTTCCATTTTAAGGGAAAAGATAAAAGCGCAAAGGAATAATACTCTTCCAAGGAAGTGAATAATACAAGTACCACTACTACAAAAAACCCAAAAAAAGTCCTAAATAAGGCCCCAAAAACGTCCTTTTTCAGAAGGACGTCTGAACGGGGGAAGTTAAGAAATTCACATTTTTGACGTCCTACAATTAAATCAGGACGCCTTATGTAATAAAGTGCACTAGACCTAGAACAGTGGATATACTTGTTTTTGCACATGACATTAGAACCAACCTTGAAGATGAACAAGGCCCCCATGAATCCCAGGACATCTCTCCAAATCCAACTTAATCAAGTTCACAAGAGCGAGAAAATGAACTTATTCCTTTCGCAAAAATGACATTGTTTCTTCTAAAACTCAAACTTCTCAAGTTTGACAGACCTATAAGATTCAATTACAATCAAGGTAAATCTTGATAAATCGAAATCAATGGACAAAGTCTTTGGCCACAAACAACTATACATAAATTGGTAAAGCAATAAGGAGTAGATACTTTGCTATGTTATCTATGAGAGATCTTTTGTTCTTTTCTTTTGATAAATTATATATGAAAGATGTGAAGGGACCAATGCTTCGGTACAAATAATGGATATTCATGAAGGATGGCTGACACATAAATTGTAAATCCATAAAAAATGCCTAAAGAAAATCAAAAAGGAAAGACTACCATTGATATAATCCGACCATGGTCGAAATCGGGTCACGTGATTAAGATTCAAGGTTAAAAGATTTGGGCAATCTTTGAGATAAGTCAACCCATAATCGGTAACATCGGACCCAAAAAGATCCACAGATAGTACGAGAGGACCCTTGCGATGAGATAACTTGCATCCAACTGTCATTTACACCAGGATATTCTCCCAAGTAGAAATCTTGTTGAATGAATAACACATCGGCCACTTAGATCAAGAACATATGATAGACTTGAGTTGAAAATTTTGCATACAATTTATTTCAATAGGTGTGCAATTTAAAAAGATTGTAATAATAATTTCGAAGACTTACAAGTAAAAAATGAAAGATAAAAAAGCTAAGTGAAAATCTACCCAAGCTAATGTATGAAAGATATTAGTCATGAAAATCTATGGATTAGAAAGCCGATTAACTAAGAATTCAAATAAAAAGATTTTGGAACTAGTCTTGAGGATAGATCATGCTCGGTGTAATTTGACTTGTTGCTTAAAGCATTGTTTTCACTTTAATTAGCCAAAAAACAATTGCATAGAACATGTTGCTGAAAGAATCCGGTTAAATATCAAGAAGTCAGAAAGCAAGAAGTGTATGCAATTGCAAATTCGTGCAATTGAAACCTACCAAAGTAAAGACATAATAAAATTAAAAAAGGGGAACAATCCCTCTCTTCTTCTTTTCTCGATTATAATAAACTCAACAAGTATCACAGATCAATTCTCACAGGATCATTAGCAAAAAAATTGAGAGAAGCTGGAAATCCAAACGTAACAAGAGACTGGTTCAAATACCTGGCGCAGTGTTCCAAATTCCCCGCATCGGCAAAGGTGTACTCACTACAAGAAGTGCACGATACGGTGAGTGATGTTTTGAAAAAGGAAAAAAATGTGAATCGAGGAAAAACTCACTCCATTGTGAAGGAAGCGAGGAGACTACGCAAAAAACGAAATGAGAGAACGAAGAATGAGTCAGCGAAAAAGAAAAGCAGAGAAAGAAAAGCAGGAGAATAATAGGGCATGTAAGAGTTCAAATTACCCGAATATCGAAATCTCCGTCAATGGCTGATATATTGTGTGTTTGAAAGCTTTCTTCTTTGTGTGAAATCTCGGTCCGGCCCGGATCTCTCCTCGCATCCCGTGCGATTTCACCCTTTGTGTGAAACTCATACGATCGACGGCGAGGATCCGCTTTCAGATCTAAAGGAACAGAATAGCAGATACGGTGGAGCATAGCGGGCGGCGGCGAGCTACGCCGGTGCGACGAAATCGAGCGACGGAGTTAGGGATCGAGATGATGAACTCGGCAGCGTCGGCGCGAGATGAGAGAGTGAAAGCCGAGATGAGGAAATTAGGGCACGAGGCGGAAATGGAAGAGACGAGGAGCAAATGTGAGGCGAAAAAGAGGCGAGGCGTTGGAATTTCACCACTAAAACGCCTTTTCGGTGGCGACAAAAAAGTTAATCTTTTTTGTTTTTTTGCTTGGTACTACTCGCTTCTCTCCCAAAAAGTTAATAAAAAATTTGTTCTTTTGTTCTTTTTGTATATTTATGTTAATGAAAAAATAATGAAATGTCATGAGCACAAAAAAAAAAAATAATGAAATGTCATGAGCACAAAAAAAAAATAATGAAATGATTTTTTTATTTTACGCATATATTTTTCATATTTTAAAAATTGTGCAGATATTTCAAATTTTAATGTTGTAATTTTTTTAATAATAATTTTACTATTTTATTTAGAAAATTTATATTTATTTTTCCCTACATATATATATATATAAATGATTCATGCCCCTTTCGGTCATTTTCCATCTCATCGAAAAAAAATCACTTCTACCGCCGCTATCCCAAACACAAATCACATCATAAAGAAGCTACTTCTTCCACCGCTATCCCAAACACAAATCACATCGAAAAAAGTCCAAAAAAAAAAAAGTCCAGCAAGAAAAGCACATCGAAAAAAAAGTCACTTCTATCGCCATTATCCCAAGCGGGCTCAAAGTATCGCCATTGAAAGAGAACTTCTCTTTCAATGGCGACAATTTTTTGTCGCCACCGAAAGTAAAATTTTGAAAAAAAATTATTTTTGATTTAAAAAATAGTTAAAAAGAAAATAAAATATATTGGAATATTATCTATTTCTAAAAATTAGCGACACTATATTACTCTCTTCCCACTTCTTTTTATTTTAGGAAAGGTAAAAAGACGATAAAAATTAAAAGGATAAATCTTTATCAAATTATTAAATCAGAATCTAATATCATAATATGATAAAGAATAAAATAAATCTTTAATATCTTATCAAAAAAAATAAAAATAAATCTTTAATAGAAAGATGAGTCGAATCAGTAAGCCATCGGACTATTAAAGCCTAAGGAGAATCTCTCATAATTAGAGAAGTAATTCTCTAATAATTTTTCATATCTATTCCATACTTTTACATTAATTGATACTCCATATTTATAGATAAAAATATAACAATCACTCCCTAAAAATACTCCTAAATTTATCCCATTAATCCACGATGCAGATAATGGAAGTAAATACCTAAATAAATATTATTTTAATTTGCAACTAACAACTCACCAATCCTAAACTTAAGGACCACTAAAAAATAAAAATATGTCCTAAATAAAATAAGCAATATCTTAAATTATATTAATAAATATTGATTCCTAAAATCTTTAACTAATGTTACTCTATCACAAACTCTTTTTATCTCACAATAATCCAAAAAATTAGTTTATTTTTCACAAGAAATTACACCAAAAAACATATTTATTGTATAAATATCATAACTAAAAAAAGAAAAAAAAACTAAAATTAAAAAAAAAAAGACTTTTTGCGCGACACTAAGTCGCCGCTGAAACACTCTTTCGGCGGCAACATATGAGAGTCGCGCGAAAACTATCACTTTTAGCGGCGACAAAAATTGTCGCCGCTGAAAGTCATACTTTCAGTGGCAACAACTCTTGTCGCCGCCGAAAGTCATACTTTCAGTGGCAACAACTCTTGTCGCCACGGAAAGTCCCTTTTTTTGTAGTGAAATAAGTGATGTAATTTTTTAAACTAGCAAAGCAATTGTGTGCAAAATTAGTCATATACACTAGTTGTGCTCTATATATTATTGAAAGTATAGACACTTGTCATGTTTTAACTAGAGAATATCCAAATTTGATTTAGATTATTCATAGATTTAGAATCTAACTTGGTCATGTATCTTTTGAGTTCATTGGACAACAAGCAATGAGACCAAGTATAAGCGTAATTTTGGAAAGTAGTTGGACACTCGGAAGTACAGCTAGAATGAGATGGACTTTGCTTCAATATGTATACTGGTCAAGTAAAACCGGTGGGGCATATTGTCTATAATTGTATATCCACTTAATTTTTTTAGCAACATGATTTGTTGGTATTGAAAAACAATAGTCGTATTTAGCACTTCATTCTTTAGGTTCTAAATGTAAGAGCTCAAAAACTAATTTAAAGACATTAAGAAGTTATTTGTGGGGAAAAAAGAAAAAACTATGTGTTGGTTTCCCTATAGTACCCATTTTAATAGTATCCGCATTGGATATGTACTTCCTTGATAAGGTAATTCCCTTCATTTGATTTTTCACATTTTCACTTTAATATTTTAAAATATTTTGTAACAATTTTCCTTTTTTATCTCTCCTTATAACTGGTATCTTTTTTTTGTCAATATTTTAATTATGTTTTTGTTTTATCCTCTACCTTCTAAATTACATATTTTAACTTTTGTAAAAACTAACCATCATTCTCCCTCTTTATATATAAACTATTTTGTAAATAAATAAATTTGTATGTCTCCCCTACTTGATTTCAAATATTAAACGCATCCTCTTAATATTTGAATTACTTTGTCAGTAAATACATTAACAAAAGTAGAGCAGTAAATATCTCTCTCAAAATAATAAGCTCAAAACGCTATTAAAAAAAAGCAAGGGTTATAAAAGAGAGATAATGAGTAAGGTAGTTACGACTATTTTATCAATCTTTTTTTTTCCTCAATAATAACTAAATATTTGTTTTCATCAATAACCGCAATTGAATTTACTTGTTTTTCATGTTTTTATCTCCAAAACACATTTGAATTTCTTGTTTTTTCATATTTAAATCTTCAAAATTTATTTAGTCAAAATGTAATTCCTAAAACAAATATATGAGATATAGTTAGAGGTAATACAAGGATTCAAATTCCAAATAAATTAACTAAGATAATTCCTTATTTATCTGTCTTATTATATAAGTAAATTTTAATTTTGCGAGGACCAAAAGATTGTATTACCCTTAATTTAAAATTGGATATATATATATATATATATATATATATATTTTGAAGTTGGCTTCTTCATGTTGTCGTGTGTACATCCTAATTCCCCCTTATGTCATGTTAGTAGGCGTCGTGCGCATTACCGGCTAGGGATCATGTTTTTTTATGTTTTAATTTTCAAAATTTATTTCCTAACAAATATATGAGATGAAGTTAGAGATAATACGGGGATTCAAATTCCAAATAAATTAGCTAAGATAATTCCTTATTTATAGTTAGAGATAATACAAGGATTCAAATTCCAAAGAAATTAACTAAGATAATTCCTTTTTTATTTGTCTTCTTATATAAGTAAATTTTAATTTTGAAGGACCAAAAAGATAGTATTACCCTTAATTTAAATTTGGATATATATATATATATATATATATGAATTTATTTCCTAAAACAAGTATATGAGATGTAGTTAGAGATAATATAAGGATTCAAATTCCAAATGAATTAACTAAGATAATTCCTTATTTATTTGTATTCTTATATAAGTAAATTTTAATTTTGAAAGACCAAAAGATAGTATTACCCTTAATTTAAATTTGGATATATATATATATATATATATATATATAAGAATTTATTTCCTAAAACAAGTATATGAGATGTAGTTAGAGATAATATAGGGATTCAAATTCCAAATGAATTAACTAAGATAATTCCTTATTTATTTATCTTTTTATATAATTCAAAATTTCGATATATTTCTTATGAAGGTTTTTATTAATTTACATCTTTATATATATTAATTATAAGACAAATGTTTATAAATATATTTCAAAATACTATTATTTAGAAGAAAATTGTCTTGATTTTAATCAATATGCTTCCGAGTCGAATGGAGGCGGAAATGAGTGAGAGAGTTGAATTTTTTGGGTTTAATTGCCTTTGCTTAATTTTCCAAAGATAATTAAAAAAAAAAAAAACTTTGCGAGGGAAAAAAATTTCCTCGCAAAATGGAGGGAAATTGGCGGGATTTTTCCTCCCAATTTCCCCAAATTTTGCGAGGAAAGATGGTTCCTCGCAAAATGGAGGAAATTGACGGGATTTTTCCCCCAATTTCCCCAAATTTTGCAAGGGAAAAAATTTCCCCTCGCAAAATGGCCTCTTTTTGCGAGGGAAAGATAGTTCCTCGCAAAATGGAGGAAATTGGCGGGATTTTTTCCCCCCAATTTCCCCAAATTTTGCGAGGGAAAAAAATTTCCTCGCAAAATGGCCTCTTTTTGCGAGGGAAAATTTTCCCTCGCAAAATCTGTCCATTTTGCGAGGGAAAGATGGTTCCTCGCAAAATGGAGGAAATTGGCGGGATTTTTCCCCCAATTTCCCTAGATTTTGCGAGGAAAAAATTTTCCCTCGCAAAATCTGTCGATTTTGCGAGGAAAGATGGTTCCTCGCAAAATGGAGGAAATTGGCGGGATTTTTCCCCCAATTTCCCCAAATTTTGCGAGGAAAAAAATTTCCCTCGCAAAATGGCCTCTTTTTGCGAGGGAAAATTGTTCCCTCGCAAAAAATTGGCCATTTGCGAGGGAAATTTTTTTCCCTCGCAAATTTGCCAAAATTTGCGACGGAATTTTTTTTTCCTCGCAAATTCCGTCGCAAATATGATATTTTTACGGTAGTGAATATATCTCTTATATAGATATATAAATGATTTTATCCCAAATTTATAGTTATTTCCTACTATGTAGCCTAGAATTTTGATAGTCAAGAGAAGAAATCTAACTGTCTTTTCATTTAGTTAGTTCCTAATTAAATTTAAGAAATTAAACAATATATATCTTACACACATCATATTTTAATTTGGTTAGTTCCTAATTAAATTTAATAAATAAATAAATATATATATTTGTAAAAAAAAAAAATCAATATCATTGAAACTCAGTCGTTACAATGACTGGTTTTTCAAAATACCAGTCGTTGTAAAGATTGGGTTTCAATATATAACAATATCCATCGCACCATTTTATTTTATTTTGGGTTGTAATGATTTGGTTTTTCAAGATCGTTCGTTGAAACTCAAATTTTTTCGAGATATTTCAACTTCAATCTTGCGCCTTCGGCATTTGCCGGCGATGATTGAAACCCAGTCGCTGCAACGACTGATTTTTCAAAATACCAGTCGTTGTAACGATTGGGTTTCAAAATATACCTTCGCACCATTTTATTTTTATTTTTTCATTTTGAGTTATAACGATTTGGCTTTTCAAAACCAGTCGTTGAAACTCACTTTTTTTTTAAAAAAAATATTTCAACTTCAATCTCACGCCTTCGATATTTGCTGGCGACGATAGAGGTGAGAATAGAGGTTGTCGACAACGGGGGTGAAGAGAGTGAAAGATGAAGATTTGAGCTCTCTTGTTTGAGTTCCACCGTGCTCCAATCTTTCTCGGGTTTGTGTAGAGTGGAGGAAGAAGGGAGGGTGAAGATGAACCCCTTCCTTTTTCCTTTTTAATCCCAAGGACATCAATGTACCTTTGTATTGCAACTTAATACCCATAAAGGCTCTAGGCTTTTTCGACATGTGAATGTTCTTTGAGCCTTATTTGAGATTCACGGATACAAAAAAGGCTTTTAAGACCGGACAAAAGAGGCATCGTAAGACCGGACCATTGATCGGTCTTGTTCTAGGCGGTCTTAAAAGTCTGTAACTTTTAAGACCGGACTCGAATCGGCCTTAAAGAAAATCGTTTACACCGGACATTTAAAAAATTAGGTCTTAAAAGTTTTACTATATAGACCTGATATATTTTTTGTTTGGTCCTAAAACTCAATTTTTAAAACTGAACAAAAAAAATAGGCCGCTCTGAATAGATCGACATTTTAAGACCGGATAAAAAACAATCCGATCTAAAAATGATCATTTGATGATAGGGATGTCCAAAAAACTCGACAATCTAGGTAACCTGAACCGACCCAACCCGACCCGGTCTGTCTAAAAACCAGTGCAGGACAATATGTTCATACCGGACTGACCACTTTGCTTGGTGCGGACCGGACCTCGGGCCATGGTCTGAGACCAATTTTCTAGTCCGGTCTGGCCCGAGATTTATATATATATATATATATATATATATATTAAAAACAAAAATTAACTTAATAGTTAACCTATTACCTATCCGTCTCTTTACTTCGGTTCACACTTCACATCCCCAACTGTCCTCTTTCTTCAGCCGTTCAACGTCATCTCAGCGACTTAGGGACTCAGCTCAGCCTCAGGTCTTCCGTCTCCGACTCTCCGTCACTCGGTTGTCTCACATCGGCGCATCCCCACCTCGTCTTCCGTCTCCGACTCTCCGTAAGTTTTCTTCCTTCGATTTTAATCTCAGAAACCCTAAGTCATTTTGCCTTGTGCCTTGCTTCGATTTTTTGGATTTAGTGGATTTAAAAATCTCCATCTCTCGTCCCTTGCTTCGATTTACTGGTTATTTGTGGGGATTACCGGATTAGTGTGAATGTTGTTGAGAGAGTTTCCTATTTTGATTTCTGGAAAATATGAGTCAGCTAGCATGTCATCAATTTTCCTTAGCTTTGATTTTGATTTTTGTACAGCATGCTCAATTCCAGATTGCTTCCTTAGCTCTTTTTGTTCAGCTTCTATTGCAGATTCTGCTGTAATGAGTCCTTTTTTACTAGTAGCAACATCTGGACATGCTCCACTATTTTCTTCTTCTTGAGTTACCTTCCCATTCCTTTTTGTCATACTCAGTAGACGTTATGTGGTTGCTTTTGGTTTTCGTATTAGCTCTTTGTCGTTTGTTGCAGTATTATAAGGTTTTCTGCCTGTGCGTTTTTGCATTTTGTTTGTAATAGCTTTGCTCCCAGTAATCAATATATCTAGAAGTGTTAAAAAAAAACTGAATAATAATAATCTATTTCTAATTAAAAAAAAGAGGTATATGCTGCATTCTCTTCATGTTCCTTAGCGTGGTTCTCTCATTTTCATTAAAAAAAGATTATTGATGATCTTTGTGGCCCCAACTTCATTTTACTTGATGAAGGAAGCCATGAATTATTGTACATTTGTCAACACCTAATTTAGGTAGCTTCTTATTCTGAGGATCTTAAAATTCTTCCAATGTTTTGCTTGTTTTCTCTTTATTTTATTGACTTTGCATAGAAGTAAAACAGTTCCCTTATAGTTTCAGGAAAACAATTCTTCTAACGTTTTTAGTTTATTATATGCGATTCACACACACACACACATCTATGCGGCGTTCAACTAGGCAACAAAACCCCTCTCATTTTTTTTTTTTTTTTTTTTTGCTAAACTTTCATGCTTTGTTTTATATTCATAAGAGTTTTGGTTCTCATGTAGTAATAATAATACAGACTTTTTATTACCTTAAAAAAAATACAGTTTTTTTTCTACCTCTGTCAATTTAATACTTCAGTTTGAGCAACGTCGTTTTTCCTTTTTTAATTTGTTCCTAAACTTTTAAATTTGTGGAAATAAGTTCTATCTGTTCATTCTATAATCTATTGAGTATTGATGAATACTTTCTTTTCATTTTGTTTCAGTTATGGAAGAAGAGCAAACTTCAAGTGTTGACCTATCTCAGTCTTCCAATATTGGTGAGAATGAGACTCTTGGTGGACCATCTTCTACCCCTTCCAATTCCACTGGTCCTGTCCAACCTCCAACCACTGTAGAATGTCCTCCTCCTACAACTTCTATTGGAGATGAAACCACAAAAGGTAGTAAGAAGAGAAAAATACTTGAGAACAAAAAATCAGAAGTGTGGGATCACTACATTAAGTTACCATTGGAGGATACAGATGGAGAGCTTAGAGAAAAATACAAGTACTACACTAAAGATTATGCTTGTGATCCAGTTAAATGTGGTACAACTTCTTTGAAGAGACACTTCAACAAATGTCAAAGCAATCCACACAGGGCCACTGCAATATCGAAGCAGTATATGTTGAATTATGTTTCACAAAGTGGGGAAGGTGGAAGTGGAAGCTTACAACCTCACTTGTTCAATCAAAAACGTTGTCGGAGGGCTTTAGCAGAGCTAATCATATGTGATGAGATGCCATTTAGACCGGTTGAAAAGCAAGGTTTCAAAGCATTTGTGAAAGAGTTTGAGCTACGGTTTCATATCCTTTCTAGACAAACTGTTGCTAGGGATTGTTGGCAATTATATATTGGTGAGATGAACACAATGAAGAATCAATTGAAGTAGTGTACTAGTCGTATTTGTCTTACTACAGATTGTTGAACGTCAGTTCAAAACTTCAACTACTTATGTCTCACAGCTCATTTTATTAACAAAGATTGGAAACTACATAAAAGGATTCTTAACTTTACTTTGATTGAGAATCATAAGGGAGATACAATTGGAAAGACTATCGAGAAGTACATATCAGAATGGGGCATACAAAATGTGTTCACCATCATGGTTGATAATGCAACATCCAATGACATGGCCTTGTCTTATTTGAAAAAACGACTAATCAATGTGGTAGCTATGCCACTATCTATAGTTGCATCTGAAGCAGCTTTTAGCACTGGAGGACGTGTTGTTGATGATTATAGGAGTAATCTATCTCCTAAAATGACTAAAGTCCTCATTTGTGCCCAAAATTGGCTCCTGGCTACACAATCTATCTAAGATTTAGCTACTATATTCATTGAATATGACAATTTTCAAGAGATTGATAATGTTGTTAATGTTTCAGGAATATTTTCAATTTTATGCTCATTATACTAGTTTACATATTTCATTATTAATATTTTTTTAACACAGACAATTTGTTTTTTTAGATGGATCGAGTATCATTCAAGGTGGAGGAAAGATCGAAATGAATGACAATGGATGCTCAAGAAAACTAAATTGTTATTTATGTTTTCTGCATTTATGTTTTTGTTGTGGATTATATTTAAGTAACTTGAATGACAATGGATGCTCAAGAAATGAATGACAATATGATGGACTTGTTACTCGTTAGGTTTTAAGTATTTCATTAATTGTTGTGGATTATTTATGTTTTCGCATTTATGTTTTTGTTGCTTATGTCCTCCTCTTATTTGGCAGGGGTAAAAGTTGCTTGTGTTTTTTAAATGTTTTCTGAATTTATGTTTTCTTCATTGGAAAAGTGGGTAACTGGTGCATTTGCTGGTCATACTGCGGTTTGCTTAAAAGATGAAGTGGGCAAATTATGGGTTGGTGAATCATGGCATGAGAATGAAAAGGTATATGCTAATTCAAATATAATAGTTAATATATCATTTTAAGATATAATGTTTTGTTGTTACAACCTTTCAAAATTATCTTTATAGAAATTTAAGTCATTTTGTACTGGTTTGTAGGCTGAATATGTTAATTGCTTCATAATTTCAAATATTAGGATTGAATTTAAGATGTTTGCATATTTATTTATTGTCCCGCAGGTGGTTCATTGATTTAATTATTGTTCTGGTCTCTGGAAGTGGCAAAAGATTTTTTTTTTTTTTTTTTTTTCAAAAAAAAAAAAAAATTGGTCCCGGGGTCTAGAAGTCTTGGATTGGTCGGGGAAGTCCCCTGGACCGGTCTAGTCCAGACCAAACCTCGGGTTGGATTGTCCAGCCCGAGGTTCCCCCTGGACTAGACCTCAGGTTGGCCCCCAACCCGGTTTGATTTGGTTCATGGACATGCCTACTTGATGACTTATACATACACTAGCCGTACAGGCCACATTTAATTTATTCATTAATTGTCCTTTTTTCTTATTAAAAAAATTTATTAAAATGATAAAACGAGTTTTAAAGAAAGTTGTAGGTCTACTGGGGCTTCTGGGGGTTAACACAAGAATTTCCATATAGATTAAAAGCTCAGTTTTCTTTTATACATAAGAGAAAGTAAAAGTGCAACAGTAGAATAAATGACAACAAGCTTGAAGATGAAAGAGTCACCGATATTTTATTTGAACTACACATCAAGTTCATTAACTAAAGGATGAAGGGGTGGTTGAAGCTTCGCTCTGACAGAACGAACCGGAAAACAACCTTTCAGGAGGGGCTTCCGTAAGACTTGAATGTCACACAAGGTAATGAAACTTAAAATAACCATTGACAAAATGCAATTTTTTATTATCATCATTTTGACAAATTTAATATACGGAACTGCATGTATTTTTCAATGTATAACTGTTATACACATTTTAGAAAGATAAATACATAATTATCTGAAAAAACCACACCACCAAAGCACCAATCAGATCTTATGCTAAAGACAGAGGATAGCATAGTATTTTGTTGTTTTAAATACTCTTATAATAGGATTCGGCTTTGGTGCTTTGCAGCATTTGGTCCACTGCAGCGCCTTGCACACACTGGTTCTTTTTTTAAAAAAAAATAAAAATTCAGGCACTATCGGGTGATAAAAAGATAATTTAGGATATTGAGTGATACTGAAAAAATCCTTCATGATTTTGAAAAATTATTTTATGATATTTAAAAAATATTTCAAGGTATAGATAGGTACTTAAAGGATACTTTATGATACTGACTGATACTTAAAAAATAATTTATGATCTTAAAAAATTATTTTAGGATTCTGAAAAAATATCCTTAAGCATATTTTTACTGGAATTGTATATACACGGGATGATATATTATATATGTACGTAGTAGCCAAACGAGAGATGTTTACTCGGATGCATGAGTAATGTATATGTAGTGTATAAGAAACACCATCCACCGATGTTGGAAGACGAAGTGTGGCGGGTGGAGAAGATTGGGAAGGGTGGGGCATTTCACAGGAAGTTGTCGTCAAAGGGTATTAACAATGTTCAGCAGTTTCTCAAGTTGTCCGTGGTTGATCCTGCTAGACTCAGAGAGGTACTATATATATATATATATATATGATATAATTTGTTCCGATATGGAACACAAATATCCAACCTCTTGAGGTTGGTTATTGGTCAGTATTTGATCTGATGGGTTTAAAGGTTGTACCCAAGAGGCTTATCCACTGCTATCTATTGAGGAGATAACAATGAACAAGATGATCACCGTACAACACGAAGACAGAATGCCGTCAGAGGAGTGGGGTGTGTGCACAGTGGCACAGTATGTAAACAGTGAGAGAATGAATGTGTGTACCGTTCACCTGGGCATGTCCCTATTTATAGTGAAGCCGGGTTGGTCCGACTTTCTCGATAACCCGTTCTTATTATAGCACGTTCTGTGCCCCCACTCCATGCACTACTGTGATAGTGGGATAACTCTTGACTTAGGCTTGACCTGGTCTGACCCATTTCCGAGGTTCACAACATAATTCATCCACATTTTTCATCTCAATACTCTGATTATAAAAAAAAAATGGAATTTGGGAAGGAAATCAGATATTAGGGATAGCCGGATAGGGATGTCAGAGAAAATGTGGGACGCAACATTGAAGCATGCGAGGAGCTGTAAGATGGAGAACAAACTATACCGGGGGCCTCACTTTGCCGTGTTTCTCTGCCAAGTGGTTAGAGCTCACATCAATGGCCACATAAACAGGGTATGTATATATATTTATATAATGGTTAATTTTGAGAGATAGATGTAATATTGAATAATGGTGACATTATATATATATAATGGGCAGAGCTATTTTGAGAAGCTGGTGAGAGAAGCATACGCCAGATGGGACACCTTGGAGGAAGCAGCCCCCGAAGGGCCTCTTGAATGATGATGCTTCCTTGTTAACTCAAGGTATGCCATAATTTCATCATCAGACAAATTAACAACAATATGTGTGTTGAAGATATGAATTGAATTTGAATTATTATTTGGATTATTTGAATTTGAATTATTGTTAGTATTTGAATTTGAATTATTGTTATTAGATTGAAATAAGTTATCTAGAAAAGGGGAATATTTGAAAGGTTGTTACCTATTATTGTGCTCAGGTTGTTAACCTCTGCTTGTATATATTTACCTCATCCAAGAGGAAAATTATGAATCGATGAATGAACGAATGAATGAAAAAAGAGGAAATACTCATCTGGATTGAATTTTAACATGGTATCAGAGCATTTCGATCCAGGAAACCTAAAGTCCTATATTCTTTTTCTTATTACCCCACCAAATCCTTAATTTCCCATGGAACATCCCGACTCTACTATTAATTCTCGCCGCTCCACCGTCCCTACGCCTCAGTCCACCTTCCAATATCATCATCATCCCGCAAGATAATTCCTCCTTTCCCGTCCTCGTTATCCTTGATTACTCGAAATATCCCATTTGGTCCTAGTTAATGGACATGCGTATCGGTGCCCAGGAAAAATCTGGGTACTTGACTGGTGCAACGAAAAAGCACAAACGAATGAAAACGAATGAAAAGTAGGCTTATTGAATCCATGAGCCACCCGTTGATGTAGCGGTTCATCCGCCTCGACCCGCCCATGATGTGGCACTCCGTATATGATGAATGTACTCAGATCGAATATGTATCATTCGTTGATGAATGTACTCGAATGCTTTGGATCTCATTATTCAAGACCTTTGCAGAAGAAGAACTCTAGTTGTCTATCTCTATCATATCCCTCCTGCTCCAGCATCTTCTCAGGAAAAGTGTTTGAAGAAGTGATTGGCAAGTTGGGCATGAACGACATTTATGCACCAACTTGAGGGGGAGTGTTGAAGATATGAATTGAATTTGAATTATTATTTGGATTATTTGAATTTGAATTATTGTTAGTATTTGAATTTGAATTATTGTTATTAGATTGAAATAAGTTATCTAGAAAAGGGGAATATTTGAAAGGTTGTTACCTATTATTGTCTTCGAGGTTGTTAACCTCTTGCTTGTATATATTTACCTCATCCAAGAGGAAAATTATGAATCGATGAATGAACGAATGAATGAAAAAAGAGGAAATACTCATCTGGATTGAATTTTAACAATGTGTTTATGAATTAGTAGTTTATATGGATGTTTAGGGGAAACAGTGGAGAGCCATCATCAAGCACCAGTGGGCAGTTATGGAGGCACGAGTGAGTGGTCGACGTTGAATCATAATCCACCATATGCCGCCGTACAGGAGAATGGCTTTCCGTTCAGCTTCTCGGAGTCACAATCAGATGTTGATAATATGACACCTCCAGGCTCTATCATGCAAGGATATCTGCCAGGTGGCCCTAATTAAACAACATATATACGAGTAGTATTTATTAGCTGCATCCCTTTCTACTAGCTATAAACATAAAACATGTAAGTGCTGGGGATGTATTCTGGGACTTCGAAGAGCATGGCATATGGAGGTTTTAAAAAGGTGATTAATTCTATTTTGTGATTCAGCGGATCAACGTAACGGAGTACGAACTCCACAAGAACAGGGATTTAATTCTGGAATTACAAGGTGTTTTGAGTCGAAGCTGATAGATACTGCACCCAACCTTATCTCTAAAGTAAATGAGTTATTATTATTAGTGTAAACAAAACAATATCTATTCCATTATAAAAAATAAACTGTTTACAACAACGACACTAAGTCAGTTTTGGACACATGTATATAACCAGGTGACCCATATAACAAATTAATAATTCCATACACACATATGATCTATCACATAATTAATATGACTCACTTAACACCCCCTGAAGTTGGGGATTATGAACATTGAGATCCTATCATGTCTCCCTTTGCCAAGTCCCTTGATCGTATCATGACTCCCTTTGCCAAGTCGGTAAGGATATCTGCTTGCTATTCTCTACTCCTGACATGTTGTAGGCTAACCAATCCTTGTTGCAGTTTTTCCCTCAAAAAATGACATTCAATTATGATATGCTAAGTTCTCTCGTGAAATACCAGATTACTAGCAATGTGCATCACCGCTTTGTTATCACAAAAAACTTGTACAAGTTCCATTCGTTTTATATTTAGATCGTGCAACATTCGATAAATTCTTGTTTACCTCGTAACTCCAAAAAAATGATTCAAAATTAAAAAATTAGATAAAAAAATAAAAAATTCGCAAAAGAAATTTAAAAATTCATGATGCCTCACGAGGTACCTAAAAAAATAAATAAATAATTAGAAAAATATAATAATAAAAAATCCACACAAAAAATTAAAAAAAATCCTTAAAAATAAAAAACTAGAAAAAATAAAAATTTCAAAAAATTCTGTTTACCACGCGAGGTTTTAGTGCCTCGCGAGGTGACTCAAAAAAAAAAAAATAAAAAAAAAAAAGTACAAAATTAGAAAAAATAATAATAAAAAATTCACAAATTTTTTTTAAAAAAATTCCTCTTTACCTCGCAAGGTAATGTAGAAAATCGTGAGGTAAGTCTAAAAAAACTAATAAATTACAAAATTAGAAAAAATCATAATAAAAATTCGTAAATTTTTTTTTGAAAACAATTCCTCTTTACCTCGCAAGGTAATA
Organism: Acacia acuminata; assembly: GCA_019022655.1. Taxonomy (NCBI): domain Eukaryota; kingdom Viridiplantae; phylum Streptophyta; class Magnoliopsida; order Fabales; family Fabaceae; genus Acacia; species Acacia acuminata. The sequence goes on from JAFJYI010000071.1 coordinate 852,028, forward strand.
CGGAAAATTGCGAGGTAAGTCTAAAAAAAAAATTAAAATTAAAAAATTAGAAGAAAAATTCTTGTTTACCTCACAAGGTATGCTAAGCTACCTCAAAAAAAAAATTGCAAAATGTTTTAAAAAAATTACTTAAAAATTTAAAAATAGAAAAAAAAAATTAAAAAATCACAAAAATATTAGAAAAAATTCCTATTTACCTCGTGAGGTCCTAAAGGTACCTCGCAAAAAATAATAAAAATAAAAAATTTGAAAAATTATAATAAAAAATCTGTAAAAAAATCCTGTTTAACATGTGAAGTACCCCTCAAGAAAAAAAAAAGTTCACAAAAAATATTTAAAAAAATACCTTAAAAATTAAAAATAGAAAATAATAATAATAAATTTGAGAAAAAATTTAAAAAAATCTTGTTTATCTCACGAGGTACCTCCAAAAGAAAAAAATTTGCAATAAAAAAATCCTTAAAAAATCAAAAATAGAAAAAAAAATCACTCTAAAAAAAAAAAGAAAAAAAAATGCCTGTTTGCCTCGCGAGGTACAAGAGATACCTCCAAAACAAAAAAATTTGCAAATAAAATTTTAAAAAAATTCCTTAAATTAAAAAATAGAAAAAAATAAAAAAATATCACAAAAAATACTATTTATCTCGCGAGGTACCTCCAAAAAGAATAAGAAAAAATAATGATAAAAAATTTGCAAATATTTTTTTTTATAAAAAAAAACTTGTTTACCTCACGAGGTACCTCTAAAAAAAAAAAAATTCGCAATAAAAAAATTCCTTAAAAATCTAGAAAAAAAAAAAAAAAAAACCTGTTTACCTCGTGAGGTTCCTCCCAAAAAAATAATAAAAATTAAAAAATTAGAAAAAAAAAATAAAAGATTAGAATTTTTTTTTAAAAAAATCCTATTTACCTAGCGAGGTACCTTCAAAAGGAAAACATTGGCAATAAAAATAGTCCATAAAAATTAAAAAATAGAAAAAAAAATCACGAAAAAATGAAAAAAAAAAAAAATACATTTTTACCTCGTAAGGTACTGAAAGAGATACCTCCCAAGGTACCTCCAAAACAAAAAAAAAAAAATCGCAAAAAAAAAATTTAAACAAATTCCATGAAAATTAAAAAAAGAAAAAAATCACAAAAAATAGAAAGAAATCTTTGTTTACCACGCGAGGTAGTGGCACTTTTTTCTTTAAAATTTATTATTATTATTATTTTTAATTTTTTAGAGCTATCTCACGAGGTACTCACCCTTTTTTTTTTTTATCATTATTATTTGTTTATTATTTATTATTATTATTATTAATTATTTTTTAAAATTATATTTATAAAAGCACCTCACGAGGTTCTATGTTTTACCTCGCGAGGTATGGTCACTTTTTTTTTTTGGGGATAATCTTATATAAAGATGGTTGAAATAAAAAAATCATTTATTATATTAGTAAACTCAACAAATCTTGACCCAATTTAAAATATTTAAATGTTGGTTATTTTCTAATAATACCCCTAACTCATGGTTTTTTTTTTTTTTGGGGGGAACCACTTGTCCCCATCGCCGCCCTCTCATGTTTTGTGCATATCACAGATTTGGTCATCTAATTCCTGGACTTCACATTATATTTCAAATATTGCTTCGAAATATACCAATAAATCTGCGTAGAATATATGTGTTAGAAGTCTTGAACCAAAAAAAACTAGAAGAAGGAGATATTCACAAGTTAAGTTTATCGAATATCCACCGCCAAGAAATAAAATTAATTTGGTATACTCCTACTAACCAAACGATAGTTCATTTTTCTCTCTCTATTGTTTTTGTTGTTTGTTAATATTATAATTTCATCTCATGAAACCCGAATGAACTCTCTCTCCTCACACTTTCACAAAATCTTGTGTTTTGTTTTCGCTGTGAATAAGAGGAGTGTATATTCAGGTAGCAATTCGCTGTTGATGGACCCTAACGTTGTAGGAATCCCTCCCCCAATTCATTGCCCTAGAAAATTGATGAAACAGAAGGTAGAAACAGTCTGTTAAGCACATGTTTTCTGGGAAATTTCGGATGTTTTTGCTTCATGGGTCTCAATATCTTGAAATCATTAATGATGGTACGGAAACCTAATTTTGCTTTTTTTTTTTTTTTTTTTTAAATAATTGAGGGATATAGAGGTAATATGGCCCAAATTCTAAATCCATAATTGTGTCACATAACCTAATTAATAATTTGTTAAGTTTAGTAACCTAAATTAGAATTTGAGTATTTCAACCGTCTTTATATATGATTTTTCTTTTATTTATTTATTTATTTTTATCTTTTTTCAGGACTACCTCGCGAGGTAGTGGCACTTTTTATTATTTATTATTTTATTATTATTCATTTGTTTTTTAAGAGCTACCTCGCGAGGTACTCGCCCTTTTTTCTTTTTTTCTTCTTATTATTATTATGATTTCTTTTATTATTATTATTATTAATTTATTTTTTTTAATTATATTTTGAAGCACCTTGTGAGGTACTTTACCGAGGTATTTACTTATGATTATTATTATTATTTTTAGTTTATTATTATTATTATTATTATTATTTATCTTTTTTTCGGGACTACCTTGTGAGGTAGTGGCACTTTTTTTTTTTTAGAGCTACCTCGCAAGGTAATTTGTATACCTGTGTTTTTTAGAGTTACCTCACGACATAATTTTTTTTAGAGCTACCCACGAGGACAATTGTGTCTCGTATGCTGTGTCTCATTATTCGAGGTGTTGCATAAGACTAGTAAGTGTTTTTTTTGGGTCAAATATTGATGATATAGATAGAAACAACATACTATATAAGATCATTATCAATAATATTAGCGGCCATGACAATCGACTGGCGGGTTTCTTGATGAAAAATGGTAAAAGACTACTCAGCAAAGGCTTTTTTTTTTGGCTCGAAATACAAGCCAAAGCCAAATCTGTCATCTTTTTATAAGTTGGGCGTGGGAAAACAGGTGAAGGAAAATTGTAATAGGGGCACATTAAATTCTAACCCAAAAAAAAAATTACCTATTCATACCGAATGCTAAAATTAATAGTTAAAGTGTCAAAAATAATGATGAATGAGTAATACCTCGAGATCACCAAACAACTATGTTGGAATGGGCTATCTGACAAGACCAAAGTCCCCTAATGGGCTTGGTCAAAACGTGCTCTTCTTCACCTGCTTGTTCTTCAACCTCAATTTTATGATGACAAAAGATCTCCCCATGATGAATGGGTAAAACCTCGAGACCACCAAAAAGCTGGGTTGCAAGCTATCTCTAAAGTCCCTAATCAGCCGGGAAAACACTGTGATGCTTAAGACACAAGGAAGAAACATAAACCCCCATAATGAATGGGTAATACCTCAATAGCTAGGAGTACTATGTAACACAATTCATGCTCATAAGAACAGAACAAGTGATGACAGCTGCGCAAATGAGTCCAAACTTGTGAGGAATAAGCCAAACAAGGAAAGAGAATCCGCAAATAGCCCCAAACAAGATGTGTTTGTGGTTTTCATTTCATTTATCAAATAAATAAAAGTTGGGGATTGCTTTCTCAGCCTCAAACTTTTCACTTTTGAATGAAAAGGAAAATCAAATTATAGATTGGTAATTGGGAAGGGGAAGAGAGAGGGAGAGGAAAGGAGAGAGATTGGAGAAGAGTCTTTTGTCTGAGCAAGGGTGAGGGGAAGTGGGAGGAGAGGCTAGGGCAGTGCGAGGCTGATTAGGGACTTCAGAGATAGCCTGCAACCTAGCTGTTTGGTGATCTCGAGGTATTACCCATTCATTATGGGAGGAGACAGTTTAACTATGATTAGGTGCGTCGAGATGCCGTAACCTAGCCGTTTGGTGATTAAGGGACGTTAGAGATAGCCTACAACCTAGCTGTTTGGTGATCTAGAGGTATTACCCATTCATCATGGGGGGAGATGCTGGGGTAGTGCCAGGTTGATTAAGGGACTTCAGAGATAGCCTGCAACTTAACTGTTTAATGATCTTGAGGTATTACCCATTCATCATTGGGGGGAGACGCTGGGGTAGTGCGAGGTTGATTATGGGACTTTAGAGATAGCACACCGTAACCTGTTTGGTGATCTCGAGGTATTACCCATTCATCATGGGTGGAGTCGCTGGGGTAGTGCCAGACTGATTAGGGGATTTCAAAGATAGCCTGCAACCTAGTTGTTTGGTGATCTTGAGGTATTACCCATTTCATATGGGGGAGACGGTTGATTTGGGGGCGGTGCTAGCCGATTAGGGGACTTCAGAGATAGCCTGCAACCTAGCTGTTTGGTGATCTCGAGGTATTACTCATTCATCATGGGGGACGTTAGGGCAGTGCTAGGCTGATTATGGGACTTCAGAGATAGCCTGCAATCTAGTTGTTCTGTGATCTCGAGGTATTACCCATTCATGATTGGGGAAGACGCTGGGGCAGTATTAGGCTGATTATGGGACTTCAGAGATAGCCTGCAACCTAGCTATTGAGGTATTACCCATTCATCATGGGGGGACGTTGGGTAGTGCCAGGCTGATTAGGGGACTCCAGAGATAGCCTGCAACCCAGCTTTTTGGTGATCTCGAGGTATTACCCATTCATCATGGGGGAGACGCTGGGGCAATGCCAGGCTGATTAGGGGACTTCAGAGATAGCCTGCAACCTAGCTGTTTGGTGATCTCTTGGTATTACCCATTCATCATTATTTTTGACACTTTAACTATTAAATTTAGCATTCAGAATGATTACATTTGAAGAAAGTATGAAAAAATGGAAGCAAGAGCCTGGAATAACTATCATTGTTTCCCATGCATGTGCATCTACATTAATGGATAAATTTATCTTCTTGGAAAATTACCAGTGAAGAATTTGTATGAATTGCGTTAAATAGGGATCAAAATAGCATGAAGAATTGCGTTACATAGTACCACCTACCTTTCATGCTCCAAAAAAGACTTTCTTTCTTCTTCTCGTTTAAAGCTCCTTTCTCAATGGCAGTGGAAAACACTAACATTACTTCTCTCCAGTAACTATGTTTTTTCCTCTTCCTTTCATTTCATTCAAAGACCTATCCTCATTTATGATAGTAAAAAAAATTAGTAAAAAGAGGGTGTGAATTAGGTCTAGCTAGTCTACAAAATTGTAGAAGATTACTACACTCGTATTTGATACCAATGTCTAATATTGGTATCAGAGACGGTGCTATTACTTTAAAGGGAGAGGCAATAATACGTTTTAAAAGATACTTGGCGAGGTACCTCCAAAAAAAATAAATAGAAAATTCACAAAAAAATTTAAATAAATTCCTTAAAAATTTAAAAATAGAAAAATAAAAAAAATGTAATTTTTTTTAAAAAAAATTCCTATTTACCTCACGAGGTACATGCTATACCTTGTGAGGTATCTCCCAAAAAAAAAAAAAAAAATAGAAAATCAGAAAAAAAATCACAAAAAAGAAAAAAAAAATCCTCATTACCTAACAAGGTAATGCAAATACTCGCGAGGTAAGTCCAAAAAAAATAAAATTTAAAAATAGAAAAAAATAATAAAAATTTTTTTTAAAAAATTCCTGTTTACCTCGTGAAGTATCGAAGATATCTCGTGAGGTGCCTAAAAATTACAAAATTAGAAAAAAATAATAATAATAATTCACACAAAAAATTCCTCTTTACCTTGCAAGGTAATTCGGAAGCCTCGCTAGGTAAGTCCAAAAAATAAAATAAAAACTAAAAAATTAAAAAAAAATAAAAAATTTGCAAAAAAATTTTTTTAAAAATTCCTCTTTACTTCGTGAGGTACTAAACATACTCCCAAAAAATAATAAAAAACACAAAAGAATTTTTTTTTTTTAAAAAAACTCTTGTTTACCTCGCGAGGTACTAATGATACCTTGCGGGTACCTTAAAAAAAAGAATAAAAATTAAAAAAACTAGGAACAAAAATTTTAAAAGAATTACTATTTACCTCGCGAGGTAAAAACAAATTTGCAAAAAAAAAATTCAAAAAAAATCCAGCTGACCTCGCGAGGTACTAATAATAGAGCCGGGAGATTGGATTGAGCCCTGGAGGGACGGACCTGGTCTTGTTTTGGCCGGGCTTTAAAAAATAGATGTTTTTCTTACCCCAGGTCATGGTGGGCTGGCCTTAATTCCCAACTCTAACTAATGATACCTTCCGAGGTAACTCCAAAAATAAAAATAAAAATTTCACAAAAATATATATTTTTTTAAAAAAAATAAAATATGCCTCGAAACGTAAGCCCAAAAAAAAATCACGAAAAAAATTAAAAAAAAATCTGTTTACCGAGGTGAGGTCACTTCGAAAAAAATAAAAAATAAAAAAATTCTAAAAAAAAAAATCTAGCTGACTTCTCAGGTACTAATAATACCTCGTGAGCTATCTCACAAAAAAAAAAATCTATCCATATATATATATATATATTGCCAAAGCAAACGTTAAAAATTGCGATATTTATTGACAGGACTTAACAGAGTAATGGATATATATGCTTGCGGTTCGGCTCATCCCACTAGTTGTGAAAATTTGGATCCTTTCAAATGGCCAAACCTTAGACTTGACCTCATCCGTTTCTTTTTCCCCAGTTGATTCTCCCTTACTTTTTACTACTATATGTGATTTTTGCTCTGATTATATAATTATGTCATTATATATATAGAATGGTCTAGATAGATGTGTTGTAATATTCTCTGTATTGTTTGATTGGGTGATCCTATAAATAATAGAATGGTATGCCTCAATGATTACTAAGGCTGTTATACTATTTTTACTATCCTATGTGCCTGATTTATCTTGGTATCAGAGCATTCAGGATTTCATCGATATTCTTCCATGGCTTCCGCGTCTTCTCCTTCCCAGACTGCCTCTCAATCCTCTGTCTCACCTATAACCACCATCGCCACCCCTATTTCTAAAACCAGTCCATTGCTTAACTCATTTAACCAGGAAAACTTGGTCAAGTTGGATCGAGGAAATTATTTGCTATGGGAATCGATTATTCTTCCCATTATCGAGGGTAACAAGCTCGAGAGTCATCTTGACTGTCACACCGAGCCTCCCTCTAAGCTCATTCCTGATGCTGTCAGAATGACAGTAAACCCAGCCTTTGAAGACTGGCATGCTATCAATGATTGCTTGTAGGTTGGCTCGAAACACCATGAGTGTTGAAGTTGGAACCCAACTCTTACAATGTCAATCTGCCAGAGCTCTTTGGGCCAAAGCACGCTCTCTAGCTGGTGCCTCGACTAAGGCTAGAATCATGATTTATAAGTCAAATTTGCACGGCACCAGAAAAAGCGGTATGAAAATGGAGGAATTGCTAAATAAAATGAAAAACATTGATGACCAGCTCACCCTCACTGGAGCTCCTGTATCATCGGACGAGATTATTATTCACACCTTAAATGGTCTAGACGTTGAGTATAATGCTATTGTGGTAAAGCTAATTGATCAGACTCATCTCTCCTGGGTTGAAATCCAGGCTCATCTTCTTGCATTTGAGAGTCGACTTGAACAGCTAAGTCAATTTACCAATCTAAGTATTGAGCCCTCTGTCAACATCGCTCACCGTGGAGGCTCTTCCCTTCACCGCTCTTCTCCGTGACTAATCCTGATTCTTCCTATGGCAACTGGCGCAGTGGTCGTAGCATCTCGTGGAAATCCTCGCAGGCGTGGTGGTTGACCTGCTCGCGGGCGTGGTAACAAGGGACGTTTTTGTAATTACTGCAAGAAGCCCAGTCATGATATTTCTCGCTGCTTCTACCTGAATGACAATGATTGTCATCTGAACTATGCCTCTGCTGGAAGTGTTGCTGACCCTTCATGGTATATGGATAGTGGTGCTAACTACCACGTGGCACCGTCCATCGATTATCTTGATCAAACCACTGCTTCTGGTAAGAGTTTTATTAGCACTTGCACCGGTGAGAAAACCCCTGTTCTAGCAACTGGAAATTCCAAAGAAACTTATGAGTGTACCTCAATTGGTTCACGATAATGCTGTTACTGTTGAGTTTAATCACCTTGGCTGTTATGTGAAGGATCGAACAACAGGGCAACTGGTGATGCACGGGAGAACAAACTAGGGCCTATATCCAATTATCAGTAATGCCGTGATCAAGAATGATGAGACTAGCCTAAGCTTCCCTGCTACTGAAGCCAACCTTGCTACTGCTAATTCTGATTTTGCTCTCTAGCATCGTAAATTAGGACACCCTGGAAAGAATGTAGTTAGACACATTCTCAATAAATGTAATGCTAGAGTTACTCATAGTGAACATGATTTCTGTGATGCTTGTCAGTATGGTAAATCTAAATATCAACCATTCCCTTTATCTAATTCTCATGTTGTTGCTCCTCTTGATCTTATTCATTTTGATTTGTGGGGTCCTTCCCCCCATACAGTCCAAGTCTGGTCATCATTTCTACATTCACTTTATTGATGATCACAGTCGCTTTACTTGGTTATATCCCCTTAAACATAAGGGCGAGGCCATCAATGCATTCAATCACTTTCGAGCTCTAGTAGAAAATCAATTTGGCACTAAAATAAAGGTTGTCCAATGTGATATGGGTACTAAGTATAAACCCATTGCTTCGGTTGCAACCACTCAGGGAATTCAAATGTGCTACACTTGTCCCTATACTTCTCAACAAAATGGCAGGGCCAAATGCAAGCAACGCCATATTGTTGAGACTAGTTTAACTCTATTACACAAGCCAAGATGCCACTTCGTTACTGGCTTGAAGATTTTCAGATTGCTACTTATTTGATTAATCGCATGCCAACTCCAATTCTCTAAGGTTCTACGCCTCTGTTTCAGCTTCATAAAACAGAGCCAGATTATCACTCTCTTCAACCATTTGGCTATGCATGTTACCCCTGCTTGAAGCCATATAACACACACAAATTTTCCTTTCACGGTCAACAATGTGTGTTCATTGGATATGCACCACAACAGAAGGGATACAAGTGTCTTAGTTCAACTAGCCGTGTCTACACCTCTCACCATGTTGTTTTTAATTCTCTGGTTTTCCCATTTTCTAATGGCTTTCTTCATCGACAGGTCAAATCCGATGACGTTGCTATTATTCCGATGGTTATTGATTCTTCAGTCCCTATCCATATGCCATCGCCTACATCTCAGGCATCTGCAAGATCACCAGCTTCTGTGCCTTTGAGTGTGCCATCCTCTTTTGCGTCCTCGCAAATGTCCAGTCTAGTTTCTTCAAGTAGTGCGTTGGCTGCACCACCATCACCGTCGTTTACCGGCCCAAGCTCACCTCCAGTCTAGAATCATCACCCCATGATCACACGGGCCAAGGTGGAATACATAAGCCCAAGCACCCTTTTGTTGGGCTACTACAGTATGAGGACCCCACGTCACTAAAGCAATTGGCTGAACCAAGTTGTTTTTCGAATGCCCTAAATTCTCTCGATTGGAAGTCAGCCATGGCCGACGAGTTTGGTGCTTTGCAATGCAATCGCACATGGCACCTCATTCCCTACACCGGTACGCAAAAGGTTGTCGATTCCAAGTAGGTCTTCAAGAACAAGTATAATCTAGATGGCACACTCCACAAACGCAAGGCTCATCTTATGGCAAAGGGTTTCAACAATCACCAGCGTCGACTATCACGAGACCTTCAATCCAGTCGTGAAATCCACAACGATACGCACCGTTCTCACCATAGCTACCACCCACAACTGGGATGTCCGGCAACTGGACATCAACAACGCTTTCCTCAACGACATACTCCAAGAAAATGTCTACATGCGCCAGCCAGAGGGTTTCATCAATAAGTCTCGGCCTACTCATATCTGCAAACTTGGCAAAGCAATTTACAGTTTGAAGCAAGCACCTCGTGCCTGGTATGATCGCTTACGCTTTACCTTGCTTCAGTGGGAATTTTTGAATGCCAAGAGTGATAGTTCTCTGTTTGTGTTGAAGAAAAATAATTTACTTGTGTATGTCTTGATCTACGTTGATGACATTTTGGTGACTGGAAACAGTAAAGGTTATGTGAATTCTTTTGTTCATCAACTGAATAGTCTTTTCTCCCTAAAGGATCTCGGTAATCTGCACTATTTTCTGGGAATTGAGGTACTTAAGGATGCATTTGGTATTTTCTTGAATCAGGGCAAGTATACTCTGGATCTACTTAGGAAATTTGGTATGTTAGATGCTACCCCAATGCCAACTCTATGGTGTTTAGCAAGCAATTTTCAATTAATGATGGTACTGTGTTACCTAATCCAACCATTTTTCGCCAAGCAATAGGTGCTCTCTAGTATCTCACCACTACTCGTCCTGACATAGCCTTTTCAATCAATAAGGTGAGTCAATTCATGTCTACTCCCACTGATGTTCATTTTAAGGTAGTCAAGAGAATTCTGAGGTATCTCAAGGGTACTTATCACTATAGCTTTCACATGAGACCTTCCCCTGGTTTGAATTTAACTGGTTTTTCTGTTGCTGATTGGGCCACTAATGTGGATGACAGGAAGTCAATGTCGGGTATCTGTGTGTATTTTGGGGGTACCTTAGTCTCATGGTCTTCAAGGAAACAGCGAGTAGTGTCACGTTTGAGCATTGAGTTAGAATATAGGTCATTAGCTGATTCATCAGCAGAAATCACATGGTTGTGTTCTCTTCTTCGTGAACTTGGTTTTAAGTGCAAGAAGCCTCCAATTATTTGGTGTGATAATATCAGTGCAAAAGCTTTAGCCTTAATCCTGTTCAACATGCTAGGTCTAAACATATTGACCTTGACCTTCACTTTGTAAGAGATAAGGTGTTAGCTGGTCAACTGGATGTTAGATATATTCCTTCAGCACAACAAATTGTTGATGGCTTTACCAAATCATTGGCTATGTGTTTCGCAACAAGCTCGGTTTAGTTGTCACTCCCTCTCTTGAGGGGGGATATTAAGAATATATAATTATATAATTATATATATAGAATGTTCTAGATAGATGTGCGATGTAATATTCTCTGTATTGTTTGTTATTCATTTTGTATACGTGTACAACTATCGCTGGTTGGGTGATCCTATAAATAACAGAATGGTATGCCTCAATGATTATTGAGGCCGTTATACTATTTTTGTTGTCCTGTGTGCCTGATTTATCTATGTTCAACTGCCCCCGACTACATGACACCCCTTCAAGATATTCATGTCCTTCTTTCTCTCATATTGTATCTCTGCGTCGTATAATTCATAAGCAATCCCATAGCCTTTTTTACTAAAATATTTTTTTTAAAAAATGATGACTGAACACTGTACGGTGTACGTTTAGCAACAAGACAAATTAAAGATTTTCTCCTTCGCGGGCACTTCCAAGAAACTAGTTCTTATATATGAATAATATTTATTTCGTTTCTTGAAGGAAAAATGAATGAAATATGAGAAGGAACCAGCATTAATAATTATTATTTTTTATAAAAAATTAAAATATTCTTTGAGCACACTCGCTTTTGGATTTAATCACTTCTGCCAATGTAGCCATGCCTATTATAGAAGGCTGCTCGTTAGCTATGTAACACCCCCCCCCCAAAAAAAAAAAAAAAAAACTCTGAAAGCACAATAGCGACATACACTGCGTTAGATTTGATTTATCTTTTCCACAAAATTTAAGGACGAGATCTCATAACGTTAACAACATTAGTCATTGGCATTGACAGGTACCATATGTATCTACGATTATGTCATTCTATGTACATGTTGGAGTGATGACATGACGCACAAGGCTCCTACCGGACATAGTAAAAGCTCTCTGTCATGCTTTCCAATTGACCTGGCCTTAGTTTACTGGCTGAGATTCATTGGAAGCTCAACTTAATTATCCGCTGGCATTTGGGGTCGTCCCTGTGCTCCTCATATTTGAATCAGGTGAGAGAGGAGGCACTTCATTCTTGAGCAACACCACATGATCTGCTGACGCCATTTCCATTTCCATCTCCTCTTCTTTTGTTTTGACTATCCCTTCTTTCTGTATTTCCTTCAACCTCTCCACCACCTCTTCCATGGACGGCCTCGTGTCTTTCATAGACTGCAAGCACTGGAAAGCCAACTCTGCCACTCCATATATCATATTCCTCACTCTGTCATCTTCAAACCCAAGAGTTGGGTCCACAAGCTCATGCAAATCCCCACTCTGTATCTTGTTAATAGCCATGGACGCCAAATTCACCTCATTCCTATGCCTCGTGATGTCAATAGCAGGCATTGATGATATCAACTCAATGAGCACCACTCCAAAACTATACACATCACTCTTATCAGTAAGCTGGTAACACTGATGGTACTCTGGATCCACGTATCCAGGGGTTCCCTGTGGGGCTGTTGAAATGTGGGTGACATCATTCGGAAAGAGACGACAGAGTCCAAAATCCGCTACTTTGACAACAAAATGATTGTCAAGAAGGATGTTGGTGGTTTTTATATCACGGTGGATGATGTCAGATGAGTGAAGATATGCCAGTGCACTTGCAGTCTCTATGGCTATGTTCATTCTGGTGTGCCAGGGGATTACTGTGTCTACTGGTTTTGCTCTTTGGCCGTGAAGATGATCGGCGACGGTTCCGTTAGGAACGTATTCATATACAAGCAGAAGTTCACGGCTATGGCGAGAGGTGCAGCCATAAAGTTGGACAAGGTTTTGGTGGCGCAGACGAGTTAAGAGCTCCACTTCATTCATGAACTGCTCAACTCTCTTATCATTGTTTTCATACAATCTCTTCACAGCAACTGTACGACCATCCACCAGTTTTCCTTGATCAACCAAGAAATACCACAAATATGTGAGCAAAGTCTTTATTTTTTATGATCAGGTTCTCCAATATAAGGTTAAAGGTTATATTTTGCAAAAATTTCCTCAACTTGATACTTGTTTATGAGTTAAGGTGTAAATTTGTCTCAATTTTTTTTTTTTTTTAATATTTAATGTAAGTTAAAATTTTGAAAATGTAGTAATGTTGTCCCAATATTTATTAAATTTTTAATACTAAGAGGTTATATTATTCTTTTTAATACTTTTTGGGACAACATTAATCAAAAAAAACTTTCTGATAACATTACTTGAGGAAAAATTTTCAGAACAAATTAGTACCTTAACCCATTCGATATTGAAAAGCATGATAGTGTTTCTTTATCGAAAAGCATGATAGTGAACAGTGGAAAAGGGTAACATTACGAACTCAAATCCCGTATAGAATAAAGGTTGTCCACTCTTACCCCGATAAACTGTTCCGAAACCCCCATCTCCAAGTTCATTGGCAGAATCAAAATTGTGAGTGGCCTCTTCAAGTTCGGTATATGAGAAGAGGTGGACTCCAAAGTATTTCATTCCTTTATTCTCAGCATCGTTTATAGAGGAATCGGAAGATATGGTCCGACTCTGATGAGATTGTTTGTCTGATTTGGCATGACGATTCTTCTTTTGGCGGAGATAGAAATAAAAGGCAGTGCTCAGAACGATCACACTGAATGAAGAAGCAGCAGCACCTGGGTTGCGGGAAAAATAGTAAGAAGCTTCAGTGAAAGGGAACACGCAGGACAAAGCAATAGAAAATAGTATTAAATTGAAGCTATATTACCTGCTATGAGTTTCCCTTTCCAGTTCCATTGTCTGTCTGCAACAGGAATCAGTAAAAGCTAAGCAAATAGAGGTGAGAGCAATGGCACTTATATCAGCTAGGAGATAGAAGCAGAAGTCATCAAACAGGAAAATATAGGTGTATTATGCATGCCCGATGGTTGGAAAAGATGGATCAGGAAGCCAATACAGTGTTTAAACAACATGACAAGTTTGGCTAACTTCCAATCACAAGGTTTGATTTTCCCGAGCTTGACGAACTCGATCTTTCTGTGTGTTTGGTGTCCATGATATGAAATCAGAGGTAAGAGCGACATATGTATGGGAAAATGCCTCAAGTACTTTCTTGAAAGAGGAGAAAATTATCAGTGATCAAGAATGAAGATCCCATCATCCTCACGATATATATATATATATATATATATTTAAGCAGTGATCATGAAGAACATTTGTTTATCATTCTTTGTTTGGGGACAAGACTTAACTGGATACCTACAGAATAAGTCCAAGAAGGAACAAATTAAACCTGTTCCCACTTCCCACTGTCATATCTGGAACCTACATGTATTAAAGTTGTTATGCATAACATTTTGGTTGGTGGGGATTGGAAAGCAGCCTTTGCTACTCAGAGACTGGGTTTTTGAAGGGGGAAGGGAGCACCCAAATTTTTCATGATAAAAGAATTATTTTCACTTATTTTGCTCTTTATTTCAATGTTATTTACTTAATTTATTTTTTAATATAATATAAGTGAAAAACTATATCCCCTCAGAAAAATTACATCAAGACACAGTATACCTCTATATAAAAGATATTAATCTATAAATAAAATAAATGAAAGTTAATTAATATCTTAGTTTATATTTTGTTATAATATTTCATCGCCACTTCTGATGTCATTACCGTCATTACTCATAACTGTGCATCCTTGTGCTATCAAGTCTCAACCCTTCTTGTTTTCATTAAGAAAAAATACATGAATAAAAATTTCATAACAAATAAATCAAATATTAAAATCTTTTTTTATTCTTCGTTCCCACGGAAACAAATTTTTTCTTTCCCTCCGTCAAAATCCCGTGAGAGGGGAGAGAAGGGGAAATGAAGCGTAAGATGATGGAGAGCTGGTGGACCATTCGGAAGGAAAACTGACAAAGACTTTGCACGCAATCCGGCAACTCCGTTGACGTGTAAATTAGATATTTCTTAAAGACCAAAAACTTACTCGTATATTGTTTTTTTTTTTTCTTGAGACAAAAAATTTATACTCTTTAAGTTTCGATTTTTTTAAAATGTTTTAAATATTAAAATTTAGTATACAGATAGACACATGAGAGCAACTTTTGAAGAATGGGGAAATGTGCTCTCTAGAGATTGAAAATATGTAACTTTGATTAGTGCCAGACAAGAACATGGGAGTCACATCAGATCAGAGAAAAAGGAGTCTGTATTCAAAACTAAATGCAGAGTAGGAGCGACTTTCCTGTCTAACCATTGACGCCTTCAATGGGAGATACACACACACCCCAGTTGAGAGGCTAATCTGTCTAACCACCAAGCCCACATTTCACTTATTTTAATGCCCACCCACTACTCCTAATACTGCGACTGAGGTTAATCTTTCTAACCAGTCCCTCTCTGTTCTGTCTTGTTTGACTTATTCTTTGCTACGCTTTTCCTATAGCAATGAACCACATACGCTTCTTCATCCTACTGAGCGGTTCAGCGCAGCACATTTTAATTTCTATTATTGGGGAAAAAATGGTTGAAATAATATTAAGAGAAAAGAAGGAAGAAGTCATACTTTTTGGGCAAGAATAAGGACGAACTCTGTTCCTGCAATAACAGGCAAATTGAGAAGCGTCATGGATGTCAGCCCCACATATTCCTCCCGATGAATTGCATGCCAGGCAGGGAGGCCAGTTTACCGTATATTGAACTACGAACCCGTTCCTCACAGATTTATTCAGCCCATCCTTGTCTTCAATGTCAGGAATCTCACCTTGTACTAGAATTTGATTATGAACCTTGCATTCAGAAAAATTTTGCAACTTATGCGTCTCATCTTGCCTGGCGAAGAAAGCAACAGCACTTTTGCAAGTGATGTTGCTTGGGCTTGAAACATGATGAGGGCACTTGGAGAATATAGACAAGCTTTGAATTGTTAAGTTATCGTAGCGGAAGAGAGCAGGATCCAACGAAGTGTTCGTGAAGTTCCATGGACAAGAAACAGAGAGAGTAGTTTGTACCAATCTCATGGAGTGAAATTCTGGGTTAATGGAAACCACCCTAAAATCCAGTTGGCCTACTGTGATGGAAGTCGTATTATTCCGGCAAGTAAGCTTGAATCGATTGCCGCCGCCACAATAAAGAGGTCGATTCTGTCCCCAGAAAGGGTAAATGATGTTGCTGATATTTCCACAATCGTAAGCTTGATTACACGCAGAGTAATTGGTGGTGGCTTCGCCGTGCCTCTGCGATTCTGCTGAGAAGAAGGAGATGGTGAATATTATGCAGGGAAGGAAGAAAGCATAAGAATGCAACTGGACGTCCATGGCCATGGAGGGAAAGGTAATGCAGAGGAACAGAACAAGGGAAAGAGACAATGAAGGCAGAAGAAATATGATATAATATAGGAGCACATGGAAACACAGCAAGCGAGTGTTGACTATTCCCCTGCTTTTACATTCTAATGCTCATTAATTAATTAATATTCTAAAGCTTAATTTAATCAAGGAGAGGACAGGAAACTTCCGCTGCCTTTCCTGCTTTTCGTGTCCATTATTTTTAAATTTAAATATCATGTACAAGATATATTTTTTTGGTCAAAATGTACAAGATATATCATCGACCACTGAAGTCCCATTTTTCTGAGAGAATATTATTCGTGTGAGAATAAAGTTGAAATTAGGAATAAGGTCTGACGAATATAAGTGATTATGGTTAGGATAGGTATTTCGAAATTGAGTTTGGTTGGAAGATAGATCATTCTTTTCCAGTGCAAAAATTTATTAAAAATGGGATGATAAGAAAGACACTAAAAAATGTAGCTTGAGGAATAAATTGAGTACACATTTATTGAATTATATTGAAGAGATTTGTAAATGGGTGCCGAATCTTGCATGGAAAATACATAATCATTCAAAAAGTGAAATGCATGATGAAGCAAAAGGTTTATTGATGTGTCGTCTGAATATGTTTAAAATGTGTGTTTTAACATTCTAATTTTTATTTATATAATTTAAATAATTATAGGAAGAAATTAGCTCATGGGAAATGAAATTATACCATGTAATTATCTAAATTAGACACAACCAATTTGACGTGGTTTGCTAACTCTTCTCTTATAAGTTAAAGGAAGCGAATGATGACAGTAAAATTTCAACAAAAAAAAAAAAATCAAAAAAAAAAAATCTTTAAAAAAAATTATAAATATCAATTTATATTTACAATGGAAACTTCTTAATTCACAGTAATTTAAATTGATATTAGTACATACATTTTTTTTCAGGATATTATTGATTGATGATCGCTCTCCTCTATGATTGACTTCAGCTCCAGCTCTTTTTTTTTTTTTGCCCCTCTAGTTTTTACGCGTTTCGGCACCGTTAAGGACTTGTCTAGCTTCAGAAAGGAAAATGTTTGAGAATGTTCCTGGAAAGACCATCATCAACTTCTACTAAACACGCCCCCAAGATTGCTTCGGATTTTGAATCTCTCCCGTATGTTCTTGCAGAGTTCCTTCTCGATCATCCGTGTTTTCTGAACGAGAAGAGGGGTGTTATTTTGTTGACTGAATGATTTTTACATCGCCTAGTTTCCAAGGTGAGACTCTCCAATTTAGTGTCCGTATTGATTCAACTGTTTCTTGCCTGTTGATGACTTGGGTTTCTTCGTAATGACCGTCGAGAAACATTTTTTCTTTTTTGTAAATCTGAGTTTGTTATGAATTTCTTCATCTGCCCACTAAAAGAACACAATCCCTTCAGGTCTGTTTAGTGTTGGATACTTGTTTGGGACCACGTTTGCTATTCCTAAAATGTTTCTTCACGTAAATCGAGACTTACATCATTTACCCTAAATCACACGATTGAAAAACTGCCTTTGATCCTCTCCAAACAAGCACCGGGCACTGACCATAGGCCAAAATAATGCCGATCTTCTCCTTTATACCTCAATGTTTCGTCCCCAGTGTAAGTGAAAACGATGCTTCGACCCCTGAGAATTGTGAGGTGAATGGTAATCAGATCGTGAGTGTGAATGTTGAGGCAACAAGCAGCCGTTGCAGCCCCGTCCAATCTGTGCCTGTGGTTTCTGGAGCACCGATCAGCCATGTTCGATCTGAGGTAATGAGCAGCCACGACAACAGAAGTAAAGTTTTCAAATATTCTGAACTTGAAATAGCAACCGACAATTTTGACTCCGAGAGAGAGCTTGGGAGAGGAAAACACGGGACAGTATACCTCGGTAAGAAAATCCTCTGTACCTCAATTTTCAATATTTCTGATATTTAGGCAAGGTTGGGACTTCATTCATATATTCATGCATGCTCTTATGATTGAAATCTGGTTTTATTAAAAAATTATACACGGCAGATAACAAATGCGGAAATATGTATGGGAGGATTTCAACTGAAAACTTCAAAACTTAAATATAAAGTCCTCCCATTTTATTATATAGTATTACTTGTTAAGCTCATTTTTATTCTACATGTGACTTTTCACATGAAACTAGATGATGTGAAAAAGGAGGTTTTGTGCATTTACTGCAAACAGATCAAACATGTATAAGATGGAGTTAGAAATGCTTTTCATGATCAAGCAGGCTTAAACAATGTAGTAAACATTAAAACTGTAAGATTTAGGATTTGATTACTAGAATTTTGGGGTTTGGCAGTGTACAAGTTCCAATAGAATTGATTCAATTTAAACATTCAAATAGGAAGCCTGCAGTTAAATAAAACTTTGTATTTTGTCGTCATAAGCTGATCGTGGATTGATATTTTCAATTCTTAGTTATGCCTGTCAAGTAAAATTTTTTGCATGCTTCGAAAGTCATGAGACAGTTTGTTTGTTCTTAGCTGTTGATAGTCTGGTTTTTTATTATGACAAGTTAGCCAAATATAAAGATGGGTTGGATAATGTTACACTTAATTGTTTTCCCCTCAATATCACAGGAATTCTCAAAGATGGGCATTCTGTCGCAATAAAGCAGTTACATGAAGACAAGTTAAAAGCCCTGAGGCTGCATGATGAGAAACTCCACAGCGAGAAAGTGGAAAAGTTCATGAGTGAAGTTTCATTGTTAACTTCTGTGAGCCATGATAACCTTGTCCAACTATACGGCTGCATCTCTTCTCAAAGCAGTGAACTACTTCTAGTGGAAGAATACATGTCCAAAGGAGATCTTAATAAATGTCTTCTTGATTGCCTGAGACAAACCGGTTCACTCCCTTGGAGTACCCGGTTAAATATTGCAATACAAACAGCAAGTGCATTGGCGTATCTCCATTCTTTTGATATAATACATCGTGATGTGAAAACCAGCAATATCCTGCTTGACCACAGTTTCAATGCTAAAGTTGCTGGCTATGGATTGTCACATGTTTTCCCACTAGGTTTTGTTACCCATATCACAACTGATCCTGAGGGGACTCCTGGTTATATTGATCCAGAGTATTATGAGCGTTGCCATCTTTCTGATAAGAGTGATGTATATAGCTATGGAGTGGTGCTAATTGAGCTGATATCATCCCTGCCAGCATTTGGTGAGGATGATGACCATCCCCGCCTTTCTGATTTTGCCGTAAATAAAATCCGAGGCAGACAACTTGGAAGCCTTGTAGATCCTACTCTTGGATTTGAATTAGATGACTGGATAACTCGATCAATTAGTGCAGTGGCAGAGTTGGCATGTAGCTGTTTGCAACGCCACAGAGACAGGAGACCTTCCATGGCTGAAGTGTTGAAGAGCATTAAAAGTGCGAGAACTGGAAGTTCTCTTTCCTGTTCTCCAAATAGTTTGTAAAATTATTGTCACCAGAATTCATACCTTCCTGATGGTTCTCATGAGAAGACAAAAAATGCACGTTGATATACTCTGCTGTTTTGTTACGATCTCTTGTTTCAACACTTCCATGGTTAACATAGTGTTTTGTTCAATGTAATAGAGGGAATAAGAGTGGTTTTAATGTTTCCTCATTCAGATTAGTTAGAAGGAAAAAAAATCACAATGATTAACAATGCAACTAGTGAACTATACGCATCATTCTGCAAGATAGAGCCTGACCATGTCAAACAATAATGACCAGGGAGAAAATCCCAGAAGTCTGTCGGCCTCTTGCTTCTCTCAATAGTCTCACTGCTCTACCAACATGTGGTTGGTCTAGCGGAATGTGGCGTTGGATTCCTTGAAGAGGTCTAGGAGCTGCGGTAAAATCACTCGTAATCCGCCTTGTATGGAGTCATCACTGTTGGGAGGGTCGTCTTTACTATTGTAGAACCCGGATTGGTTGCACACTTGCCACCATTCTCCTATAAAAAAAAAATTCCTATCAAAAAATAGTCTCACTGCTCTTCTTCTTGCATGTTTCATTTCTTGGAGGTAGAGGACCACAATGAGAAGAGCTTCTTTGAGTTTGACATCAAAAAGTATGGAAATATTCATGGAGAACAATAGGGAACTTGAGAGATCATGATATTAGTCATTAGCAACTTTTTGGGTCACTCTTGTTATCGATAAATTGGTATGGGGTCCGCTCGATGAGCTTCTTTCGTAATTCTTATAGAGTTCCATCTTGCTTCTGCAAAACCCCGAGACTCTGGGAAAGAAAATTATTTTCAATATAGTATTAATGTGCAACGATTACCAATAAAATAATCTCATTTGTAAATGCTATTCAGGTTTAAACAATTTACGTGGATATCTGATATCTGATCACTTTAAAATGAAAAATGGGTATCGCAATAAAATCCAAATCATGAGCCTCAAATAAAAGAGGAAATTGAGTGAAGTATCACAACTTTTCTACTAAATATTCTAAAAATTAATCGAATAAAGTTTTGGAAAAATTATACATAGGTCCCAAGGAACGAGAGATATTTACATTTAGGTCTCTTCAAATGACAAAATTACACGAAGTCCCTTGGGACTTCGTAATTATTTTAGAACGTAAAATTACTTTCGCCCATAGTGCATAAAAAAGGAAACAATCGAGCAAACATTTGAAGCGATTAACAACGGGAAAAGCATAAATTAACAACGAGAAAATGCATGTATTGACAACAACTTTTGAAAAGAATTTGTCTTCTCTCACTTCCGGAAGCGATTAACAACAAAAAATACATATAATAACAAAGAAAATGCATATATTAACAAATGACTTTTGAAAACCTGGATTTTTTCGCCTATCACTTCCAGAGGCTATTTACAACAACAAATGCATGTAATAACAACGGAAAATGCATATATTTACAATAACTTTTCAAAACCGGATTTTTTTCGCCTATCACTTCCGGAGGCTATTTACAACAACAAATACATGTAATAACAACGAGAAAATGTATATAATAACAACAACTTTTCAAAACTTAGATTTTTTCACCTATCACTCCCAGAGGCTATTTACAACAACAAATGCATGTAATAACAACAGAAAATGCATATATTTACAACAACTTTTCAAAACTTGGATTTTTTCGCCTATCACTTCCAGAGGCTATTTACAATAACAAATGCATGTAATAACAACAGAAAATGTATATATTTACAACAACTTTTACATACTTTTGTAGATTCCTCAACCTCTATTTACAACAACAAATGCTCTCTTTTCTCTACCCGTTTCCCGCCATTCTCCATTAAAAGGGTGCACACTGGAGAGGAGCAGCAAAGTAGAGTTCTATTATGGACCTTGAAGACTTGGACGTGCCGAATTGGGAGGCCATGGATGCGTCTGCAGCTCATCTGCAGCTCATGGATAAGAGAGAGGCCATCGATACGAGAGCCAATTGGGACGATCTTCCACCGGAACTCTGGCCCAGGATCGGAAAATCTCTCCACCACCACGTTGACCTTCTCCGATTTCGCAGCGTTTGCAAGCAATCCTCAAGAGAGCGAGTAAGGTGAGAGAGGAGAGAGAGAGGAGAAGGAAGAAGGGGCAATAAGGTCTTTTACTCATGAAATAATTACACAGAAGTCCCTAGGGACTTTTGTGTAATTTTGTCATTTGAAGGGACTGTGCGTAATTATGCGCTCCTTAGGACGTGTGTAATTCTCCCTAAAGTTTTCCTTTGGTTGTTCTTAATCGCAGCAGAGTACTTTAACTGACAAGGTTCAGTCCGCATAAAAAACTGTTAAACTAAGCACATTTATTTTATTCCAAGGGCTCTTGGAGAACAACATTCACATTTTTGATCAATGGCGCTCAAGTCTGAAAAATTTTCACATACTAGTTTATACAAGTCTGCAACGTGTATACAACTTTTACTTAATATAAGATATATTTAGAGAGTTGATATTGATCTTAAATGATATTAGTCAATTTTTTCCTAATTTAGCTCTATTACTGCTCTTTAAACAATAATCAAATATGATAGAGAATAAGAGAATTAAAGAAAATGATTAGGGTGTTTTAGAAAATACATGTCATATGAACTAATATAATTAACCTCCTTAATCTAATAAATCTAGTAGTTAAATATATCTTATGTATTAAGAACCGGACGAGTATCATTCTTCTTTCCTTAATATTTTGAATTTTGGACCTACAGACTTGGGAATAAGCCTATAAAAGGCAGGCGACTAAGCCCAATTCGAGTAGGATCCCAAGAATGTCGAGGGATAAGAAGTCTCTCAGGGGACTGAGTAACTCGGCTATACAGGTTAGTGGACTTAGTATGTACAAGCCGGGGAATTAAAGTGCCAGTGAAAAAGGGGCACAGAAGACCCATACGGTGTCAATCCACTTGGAAAAGATGCTACCCAACTATGTCCTAAGATATAGGACAATTAGTTGAGCGAAAATATGCCAGTATAAGTAAGTATACGGCATTTTCAGGGTAGTTAAGTATGCCCTGCGTTTTTGAGAGGTGACATGAGAAGATAATAGAAAGCTCAAGAAGAAACACACATGGTAAAATTAAGAGGATTATTAACAAATATCTCTTGACTTTGAACATGCTTGTGTCATGGATGATGTCACGCTTATGTCATCGATGATGTCATCATAAATGGAAATGTGACACATGTCCCGTAATCATGACATAGCTTCTGAGTCAGCATGACACGTGTCCCGTAATCATGACATAGCTTTTGAGTCAGCATGACATGTGTCCCGTAATCATGACAAGGCATAAAGCTACTTTTATGTGGTCCAATGGAAAGAAGACACGTGACGCAACGCGTGGCGCATTCTAGACCCTACACGAGGCGCATTCTGGACCAAACACGTGGCGCATTCTGGATCGCACCCGTGTTCTATATATACCCCTTCCCCCTTCATTTGTCTTTAGGCCATTCTTAGCCAAAACATGGAAAAGAGAGGGGAGGGAGAGGGAAAAACGAAATAGAGAAAGAGAGGGAGAAGAAAGGGTTTGATTTCATCTTCTATTTGGTGTTTTTAGCTCTCGGAGCCTTCTCCAATGTTGTTCCTTTTGGCGAAAGCAATCTTTCTATGATTTTGGATTCTTGATATGAGGTGTTTGGTGTTGTTTACATGGTGGAGATGTTGTCAGATCTCCAAACCAATCACAGAATCGAATCTTGACTGAAAATACAAGGAAGTTCAAAGACGAAAGATTTCAAGGAAATTAAAAGTTAAGATCAAAGACAAGAAGTATCGTTATTCGAAGCTTTAAGGAATCTTGGGAGTTGATTATCAATCTAAGAATTTACAGGTAGTAACCTTAATCCTCATATGCTTTGTGTGTCTCTGTATCTATGCTTTACCATGATTGTGTATGCATCTGGTGTTGTTATTTGCCAAGCGTTTTGGTACCAAAACATTGTGTGCGACTAGGGCCTTATTGTGCCCTGCGATCGTGTTATGTGCAGACTGCTTGTTCCGGATTAGGCTTCGTACCTCGCTGTGTGCGATTTACTTTTCCTTCAAACCGGCCTCATGCCAGCCAACATCTATATCTCATTTAGTCTAGTAGAATTTGTCGAGTGATTTGCAGTCATCAGTGCTATCCGATTAAGCTTTACAATCTGTGTTGTTTTGCCATCAAATAGACTTGTTTCCACGGTAGACAGTTGTTTTCATATTACTTGATGGTGATCTTCTTGCTATAGAAGATCTTTAGGAAGCTCGCTGCATTGGTCATAGTGGAAAGCATGACCGTATTTCTCGTACGGTGATCCATGGGCTTGTTTATGAAGCTTGCCAAGTTGTTGAAAATAAGTGGAATCATGTGTACAAGGCTCTGGATCGGAGAACATCGTTTGAGAGATGCTCCGACTCCGATAGCATATTGATGGGCAGAGAAGAAGAAACATGAGCAGAAGAAGATCTTTGGCTATCGAAGATCAATCACTCAGCTGACATGGTGAACGACACTAAACGTTACTGTACTTATGGACTGCCTGTTTGAGTTAGGTTAGCTGTAGAAGCTACTTTTTCAACGTGATTTATGTTATATGAGCTACTTTTCTAACATGATTATTTACTATATGAGCTGCTTTTCTAACATGATTATTTACTATATACTTATGTAGGAGGAGTTTTATCTCAACTTATATAAACAACTGCTTCTGTAAGTTCAAGAATAGGAAAGGTGTGATTAAGCTTTACCGCTTCTGAATGCTTCGGGTTAAGCTTAAAAGTGAGAGTAGATAGAGACAGAGGGTGACAGTAAATTTAAACTATAAATACAATACAGCACTTTGCAACAAGTAATGTAAAGATGAGACCACGCCAAGGAACCAAATGCAATGACACAGGACAACAGCATCACATCCATCACAACCAGTGGTTTTACTTGTACTGAAACATATATATATGATAGACCACACAGAATATGATATTATCTTCTTCTTCTTCTTCTTCAGATCTCTGGCCACAACACTATGCATCATCTGGACGTATAATGTATGGAGGCAGAGAAAGTCTCGTCTCTTCTAAGTTTTAGCACCTTGGGAAGGGGGTCCCACAAGTGCTAGCAACTTTTCTTGCGTTAGGTGAGTCAACAAACTTCTTGAGGTTAGGGTTCTTGACATATTGGCAGAGGCAAGGTTTCTGTTCCTTGATCTTGGAGCAGCATAGCTGAGATGGAGGAGTCGAAGATGTTATTGCACTCACGCATGCGCTCAGCTGTACTGGGCTGCAATTCACCGCCATTGACACTTGCACTTCAGCCAACACCACCACCAGCACCAGAGTGCACAGAACAATGGTTGATGCTTTCATTTTCAGCTAAGGCCTTAGGATCTCTGAGGCTTTTAAGCTTTGAGTGTGATAATGAGAGGGATGATGAGCTGCTTCTTTGCTGATGTATTTTAGATTCAGCATCCTCTATTTATAGTGCCAACTTAGGGTGAAAGTATGTCATTTATATAAAAAAATTAATATGTGGAAATGATTTGAAAACGTGGGATGGAAGCATCATAAGGGAGAATAAATAGAGATTTGGCCCACTTTTGAAAAAGGAGGAAATTACCAGAGTCCAGAGGTTTAGCTCTTAAGCTGCATTTTATTGAATAAGTGAACAGTAAATTGTTTAGATGTGAGGTCCAAAAGTTTGAGTTTTTCTTTGTTCCTCTTTCTCTAGACTAGATTACTTGATCTTGTATATGCATCTGAAGATTATATGATTATTTCCCAAGTTTTCTTTTACTACTTTCTATTATAACTCAGCTTCAAGTTTAAGGATGTGGGGGAGATAAAAAAGCACCACAACTGATATATGCAGGCATGTATGTAAAATCTACTAGAAGCCTCTCTATTGATAGTAATGCCAGCCAGTAAATTTAACCATCAGAATTTATTTATAGCATCACGATTCTGAATCTTATGGTCTTGGCACTAAGGTATATTCTGAATTAAGAGAGATGAAATTTAAAACAGAAAAAATCATTTCATGGTCTTACTAGTGGTCCCGTTTCTTACATCTTTATTAACAGCATGATCACATGTATAATCGATCACATGAGATAAAGAAAACTTTTCCCATTTATTTTCCCTATTGTTTTCTCTGTTCTTGTGCATGCAAGGATGATGACCCACCCCACCCACCACTCATTGAACTACGGTGGTACCTTTCGGTGATGTTGATGCGAGTATTTGTTTATATCCCCAAATTATGGTTCTTATTATAACGCCACATGTTCTCTTATGATTAAGAAAACATGCACTGAGAAACTTGTGAGATCCATCTTTTAAGAAGCAGGTAAATGAAGAAGGTTGTATGATTAGCCATGAAGAATGATTTCTAGGAAGCAAACTAGTTAAGACCATTCTCTGATTTTCCCTTCTTAACTCCAACCAGTAGTGTGGTTAAAATGTTGTCCATCTTATCATCACTTCAAGATTCCTTTAGAAAAAGAAGGATGGATAGATTTGAAATCCCAAACCTGATATATTTTTATTATCAAAAGGAAAACTACAAAAGTGGTGACTTTTTCGCATCCAATGCGGCGCGTGATCTTTGAAAGATTAGTTTTTGTTCAGATTAGCAGCATTTATCATTGACCTGTTGTCTCAGAGAAAGAAAAAGCAAATCTCACGCCAGTTAACAGACGAAAAGTTTTTTCTTTCTTCCTGTTTTCTCCCCTTGAGGATGGAAAAGCAAGAGGCAAGTAGATGCTTGAGCACAGGTATGAAATCCATTTGCGTGTGAATGTCAAGTTTCTTAAGTTTTGATATTTAAAACGCATAACTGGAACATATCATAGTTAAGTTTAAAGGAGAGGGTACATTGCTTTAGGCACGTCAAACAAAAACAACGATCGTCCACTTACTTGGACAATAATTGATTTGATAAAAGTAAAAGAGAGAGAAGAGAGAGAATCAGCGTGAATTCAACCACATCATGATTCGATTTTTACTGCATTAATTTGGTCTTATTATTCCAAGTCAAATAATTTAAAGTTGAGGTCATCATGCATGCAGCTGCAGGGTGTGGGACCTTGAAATAATGGTACCTCCAACTTTTAATCTTCATGCTTGCTTGATCATTGATGATTTATCATTGCTCGCATTAGTCCATTTTGTCACGGACCGTGCTGCAAAATCATCACCTCACATATCAATCTGCATTAGCACATCCATATCTTTTCTCTTTCAATGATCTCTTTATTGTTAGTTTCAGAGATTAATACTGGTGACGTGTTGTTTCTGATGTTGAGGTAATGTGTGGAAGGTGTGCAGATAGAGCAAAGTAATAAGTAGGAGAGCATGGCTCTAATTTCTCAACCACTATGCAAAATGTGAATTAATGTAAATAGTTAGTAATTGCTGCAACAGAAGGGTGGTTCTAATTTCTTATTTTAAATCTATGACACTTAAATTCAAAACCTTACTAAGGTGTTAAGTATCTTATCTCTCAACCCAGCTTTCATTCTTTCATTTATTCTCTTCTTGACTTTAGAGATGGCAATAGTTGAAATTCTAACCTATTACTTGTCCATCATCAAAGGCCTATGATATGTTGCATTTATAGTTGATGATTCTACTTGGGCCTGTTCTAAAATTGGGGAATGTGTCAATTTGGGTTTCTGGTTTAAAATCTTGCCAGGGGAAGCAGAATCATCAATCATGATTGTGCTTTCTAACCAAGCCCGAGCTCAAACACCAGTTAGATATCTTGGACGATTTTAATTTAATCCCTCGCCAAAAGCACTTTTTTCGTAGCATATGAAGGATCATCTACTTCTGCTGTCAAATAATTTTTGTAAGAAGACAGTTTGATTAATTTGACTTGTTAGGATTATTATGATTTGAAATATTTAGTTACAGTGCACATGTGTTTTTGCTGTTTTGTAGCATAAACTACGTAATTACTCCCTCTGGTCCTTAATCTCTTCACTGAAGTAGATCATATTAAGAATTGGTGGTAGTATTTTTAATTTTTGAAACTCATGAAGCTGGCTGTTAGTAATTTTATACTCTTGAAGAATTAAATAAGAAAATATGTGTAATAAATTGAGAAGACAATTCTTTGATGGAGATAATTAAAAGATATTTTATCTAAAATATTAAATTAAAAATATTTTATTACAAAGGATCAAATGGCTCCAATAAAATTTTGCCCTGAAAAGTATACTTAGGTGATGAATAAATTAAATATCTGCTCAAATGTATCGGAGGGAGGCAATGAAATGGATCTGTAGCATCACCATGTGTCGAATCACTGAAAAACTATCCATCACTAGATGAGGTGGAGTGAATAAATGTATTCTTTTATTCATGGTAAGGGCTGGCACATAGCAGAAGAATGAGGAGTAATCCAGAAAAAGATTATGCTCTTGAGAGTGGTGGCGGGTGTGCTAAGCGATCTTCAAGCAGAGCTCCAAGTCATTCCTTGCTTTAGTATTCAGCAGAGGATAAGAATCACCTCTCCTTTTGGAAGATATATACATATACATATATATATATATATGTGACATAACCAAAAGATCTTCACAATAATATCGACTCAAGAGAAACCATGGCGCACTATGCATCTGAGAATGAGAATGAGATTACCACATTACGACCAAAACTTTTTCAACATGAAAGGCCTCTACATGAAGTTCTTGGAGGAGGAAAAGGTAACATTTTCATTGTAACATTAACGTTATATCCTCTTTGGAGTTTTGAGTATTCTGATAAAGAGGAAGTTCCACTTGCAGTCGCTGATGTGTTATTATGGAGGAACAAAAATGTGTCAGCTGCTCTTTTGCTCGGAGTGACAGCGATATGGTTCCTATTTGAGGTTGTTGAATACAACTTCGTCAC
This sequence comes from Acacia acuminata, assembly GCA_019022655.1. Classification (NCBI taxonomy): domain Eukaryota; kingdom Viridiplantae; phylum Streptophyta; class Magnoliopsida; order Fabales; family Fabaceae; genus Acacia; species Acacia acuminata. The sequence continues at coordinate 880,584 of JAFJYI010000071.1, forward strand.
CCTTCTCTGTCACGTTTCCATAACCACAATGCTTCTGCTCTTTATTTGGTCCACACTGGCAGATATCTTAAAATGGTACCTATTTTTACTTGATTTGTATCACACTTGCATGTAAATGAACTCTTCCTAATATTTATTTCATCTTCAGGAGTGGTCCCCAGATCCCAGATATTATTTTACAGGATTCTTTCTTCCAAAACCTCGCTTCCATCATACATAGAAGATTTAATCACTTTATTCAAACGCTCCTTTACATTTCTTATGGAAAAGACCTGCCACGTTTTTTCCTGGTATCACCATCACTTGCAATTTTCCTTCTTTCAACCTTAGTTCTCCACCAGTTCTCATAAAATCTTCACTTTTCAGATCCTTGTTTCCCTCTATATCTTGTCGGTCATTGGAGCCTACTTCAAATTTGTCAATTTGCTTTACATCGGTACCAACTTCTCCACTGTTTGGTTTCTATGCGTTTATGATTTTATATTGAAAAAGTAAATGTGACACGCAATAACTTCTTTTCATTTTCTTTGACGTTTGGGTGAATACAAGGTTGTCTGTGCGTGCAAACACTGCCTTTTATGTACGAACGATATGAGCAAGAGATTGACAACCTTGTTGGAGATGTCATCCTAGACCTGAGGAAAAAATATATACAGTTTGAAAAGAGATATCTCAACAAAATTCCCAGAGGACCAGTGAAGGAAAAGAAAAACAGATAAACCAGCTACACAATGTTGAGTCACTTCCGTGGTGTGTCAAAGTTATATTGTGAATAATATGTTGACCAATGTACACATATTACAACTGCACTTCTATGTATATGCACCCATATTTTCAGAATATCAATTTTTATATCCAGTGCAATTCTGAGATGTAGATTTGATTTGGATATTTTCTTTGTGGGAAAGATGAATGAACCTGCATTGACTATAGATGGAGTAATGGGGCGTCGCTAAGAAAATCCATATGGATATGGGAGTTCGAGGTGTGCTTTGTGATGCTGGACATGGAGTAACAATCCATTTTATTAATTAATCAAGAACATAAAGACTCTAGTATGATAATTCTTTTGGATTTTTCAGAAAGGCCAGACAAGTGGCAAGTCTTACTACAAAGTAAGTGGAGCCCCCAACAGGGGTGATTTATTTTGCTTTTAATCTTTTGTTGGGAAGGAGCAGCTGCCCACCAACACAATTAATTGTAATTTTTAATATTAGTAGTTGGAGGCTAGCTTTAGTTTCTTTGGTTTAATTGAAACATGAATGCCAATAGAATAGTTCACTGGCCTCACTTGATTCGACCATGGAACCAGAGATTCCACTGTCACCAAAAATTGACCCACTGCAAGTCGTGTTAGATCCCAATAGTTGTAGCTTGCGCTTTTATAGATATTATCCGGATATATGGTACCTACCCATCCTGGAACTGTAGCTCCGGAAGAAAGATATTGAGCATAGACTTTACACACGAATATCATACATTATCTTTTCTCCCATGAAACTTTTCTGTCAAAACTCTTGTTTTTACCCTGCCAACTAGAGATTAGCGAAATGATAATGATACGTGGAGTTTAACCTTTTAAAAGATTGAATCTCTTGAATATTTATATATAAGCTGTACGTCCTCTGTTTTTTAATATATATATAGAGAGAGAGAGAGTCACACACAGTCACACACACACACACACTACAATTCAAAGCTAAAAGGTATCCCTATCCCAACTGCAGAGAGAATGTTTTAATTGAAAAATATATATTTGAGGTCATATAAAGTTAAAGCTACGGGGTGGGGGTTGCTCACGCCAAAAGGAGCTAGGGTAGAGGGAAAAGATGGAAGGAGAGAGATATGGTTAGAGAACGGAGAGAGGCGAGCAATTTGGATGGCAACAATCTTGGTTTTCTCGGCAATGTGACTATAATGTTGTTGATAGCTTTGGCCACTTTGTCAGCTATAATCTGGTCTTGCGCAGATGGGAACTCCAAAGAGAACGTCTGCAGCAGTACATGTGGTGCATGACCTCACCACCAACCTCTTACGTGATCAGTATTCTAATGTTATAGGAGTACCTGACTACTTTACTTCTTCCCCCTGCAAGCCATATGTGCAGTTTTGCGGTATTGAATGTTTTGATCTCTCTCAAGTTAACTTCCTTTTGCCGCTCCTTCACGTCACTCTGGATTGTCCTCTAGTATACACTTTATTATTCAGCAAGTCTTCTTTTCCTTGGTTTTTGGGGTAACCAAGCTTGAACAGTCAAAGTAATGTTCTGTTCTTGTTGAGATTCCATGACCTTTGAACAGCCAATACCGTTTTATTGGGTTTGTAAAACCATATTTACTTGAAAGCGGCCCTTTGGATACGAATTGCAAAGATAACCTCGTGCTTTATAATTTAACAGCTTTAAATGATTGGAAGGAGAGATCCTTCATATTTCTGCTTTAAGCTTCTCATACTCGGGAACATGAAGGGAACTATTGCCTATATTTCCCTAAACAAAAATTTCTGAGCTCTTCTCTCTCTCAATTTCAAATGAAAACCAATCAACAAACTATCTAAAAAGTCAAGAATTTAAGCATCTCACATGCATCAGCATCTGATTACCGAGCAATAGCTGTCAAATAATCACCCAAGGGAAAGGCCAAAACTTCTACAATTAGTGCCAGATCATGAGCATGGTGCATACTTCCGATATGATATCAGATATTCCATAACAACATGCCTTGTGAAAGGTTGGTTCTGAATTGACTGCTGATTCAGGCCAAAACGAAGAATTACCTGCTGATTAAATAATGTAGAAGAACAAAGACCTGAAGAATCGGGTTATTCGTGGTTCAGATCGAGCTTGATGCAGCTGCAAGCCACTTGTAAAACGAAAACGTACATGCCTGTTCAATCTTTGCGAACACCAGATTTAACCTTTCCAAATGAAACTTCAGAATCAATGTCTGAAAACGAAGAATAGTCAGCAGAACTCCTATGTCTTGATCCACTGCAACCCCAGTGCCAGGCTCGCCGCAACGCTTGATGACAGATTTTGCAAGGAAGCTTAATGCAACAGACAACAGATAGAGGGCAACACACGCACAGCAAACAACAACTACACATGAATTCGATCATTTTTTCTTTGCGTTTGGGTCCTTCCTGCTGAGAAGACAGCAAATTATAACCCCTTGCTTTCCCACAATCATGCCTTCTCCTGTGGGATTTTGTTCTTTCCTTGTCTCCAAGCACCACTCTGCTTCCCATTTTTCAATATCTAACGAATTGATTCCTGCAGATAGTATGGAGCACTTGCAATGACTGTTGAGGATGACGACGATGTGCAACCTTTGATTCTGTGATGTGGCTGTGAACGTTTGCAAAGGAATCCTTCCAGTGGATCTTGTTATGCAAGTTCAGATCATCATCGGGTACCAAAATTTAACAGAGAAGAGTATAGTTTCAAAGTTTCTTCTTTGCCTTTATTTCATCATAAAGGAATCTTATCTATAACTGCATAACAAGACGAATATGCTTTTCCATGTTCACAAAAGTGCAAAAGATAAATCAAGTTGGGAATTGACAGAACACGAAGCAAAGCTCCACATGTATCTCTTTCTTTTTTCCCACACGACCAAGAGAGCAAAACCAGAGACTGGAGCTAAAGGCGGATTTTTATGAGGAAACTTTGGAGTGGCAGAATTATGAAACAAATTAAGAATTAAGAAATCCATAATAGGCTAGGAATGCTGTGTCACCAACTTGTTGAGGGCTCTCTGGCTACTGCAATCGAGAGCCGACATTAGATTACCTGTGGATTGCGACTTGGGTGGCTTCGCTTATACGCACTGATTCACAGTCTTCCTATGTAATAAAACCATTTAGCGCTATTTTTTACACCATCGTTCTCTACTCACAAGTATAAGGATCAATTGGACCGCGAGGCAAGAATTTAATAATTATTCTTAGCTCGTTTAAATGTTTAATAGATTAGCAGAGTCTAACCATGATCTTGGCACAAGAATTAATAAATGGAAATGAATAAGCAGCCTGTTTTTTTACTAAATTTTTCTTGTTATATATAGTACTTTCTCTGTGATTATTTATGAATTGTCATTTAGATTTCTGTTTCGTCCCAATTTGATCCAAATTATAAAGCCTAATTATTACTTGCTTTTAATAATATTCTTATCAGAAAATAAAATTCTAAAATTTAAAAGTAGTTAAGGTTTAAATTTGAAAAGAATATTGTGCATGTTTGATATGATTTTTGGAAAGCCCAATCAGACTTATGCATTGTTTAAATTGGACTTATGAGAAATTGTCCCAATCGGACTTATTGACCATAACTAACTTATTTGAAAAGTTATTTTGGGGGTTTTTGTTCCAATCTTTTATTTAAATGTTGCTCTTTGGTCCTCATTCATCCACTTCCTTCACAAAACTAAAACTAAAACCGAGAGAGAAGAGAGTTGTGATTTGCGCGAGAAAAGTTTCAACCTTAAGCCTCCTTTCTTTTCTTGTTTCCTTGGATATATATATTAAACTCAAACTTTTGATTGGGTGTTAAGTGTGTGTGTATGTATATTCAAAAAAAAAAAAAAAGAGAGAGAGAGAAAGGTTGCTGATCCATACGACCAAAGCTTCACTTATATCTATATGTATGCGTTTGCTGCACCTGTGTTGCATTTTGCATCTGTTCTGTATGTAGGTTGCTGTTAAAACATTGCTGAAATATATGTTACTGCAAAAAAAAAAAAAAAAAAAAGAAAGAAAGGAAGAAAAAAAAAAAAAAAAGAAGACCCAATGTTGCTGATGCATATATATGTGCATGTGGATTTATAGTACCAAGATTATAAAGTATTTTTGTTGTACTATATCACTTGTGTTCGGAAGTATATTGTGTTTTTTAAGATATTTTTAAATGGCACCTCACCAAAGACATATTAGTATTCGTAATAAGTTGGATTGATGGTTACCACAATACCCTAACAAATATTTCAGATTGACTATAAGTTTAAATCACAAAAGTTACATTTTTATGATAACGCTCCTTCAATCCAAATATAAATCTCATTTAATAATCTGACATTTATTCCATCTCACCTTTTTATAAGTCAGATTGACTGTAAGTTATTTTTTCCCCCATATCCCAAACAACCCACAGGCAGGAGAAAGTGCAGAAATTAATTGACCGAACCTGGAAATCTGATGGAAGCTGGAGTGGATAAGCGGCCCAACCATGTGGTAATTCTCTTCTCGTGTGAAGACTATAATCTTAATCAACTCAATGACCCACCACATCCTCCTACTTAATTATTGATGGTTCATTTGTATAAAAAATCATAGAGAATGAAGATTTTGGGAATAATTTGGAGTAAAAAAAAAAAAAAAACTGTTTATTTGGGATGAATTATCCTCAATGCTTGCTATAAATCAACAGAATAAAATTAAATAATTGGACGCCACTCAAATCTTAGTCACTACAATTAATGAATAGAAAATTGATTGCCTTAATTCCTTAGTGCTAAGATTTTTAAGCGTCGAGATTATGCAAGCAATGTTTGTTGTTGTAGATTTTTATACACTTGAACCCTCTGTTCCAAGACATGCACTCCTCATAAAATAGAGTCTGCCACTGTTAAGGGATTCTTGTTCCCACCATTCAGCCACTGCTGATGTGGCTTTCATTATCATTGTTATCACTGATACTAATAACCCCCAAAGGTCTTTGACTTTTACTTTGAGTCAGCGTTAAAAATTGTTAGTTCAATGTGATTTATAATGTATGAAATAAGTATGTAAGAAGAGCTTTTTCTTAACTTGCCTAAATGTGTCTTTTGAATGCTAACTCAAACATACACTTTCAATGAAATTCACCTCATTATATATGATGGGGCTAATAGACAACGCAACATAGGAATAAAAAAATAAGTGGAATAGTATTCCCGGATTTTGGCTCAAAGTCTGACATTGATAGGTTAGACTATTTGATTAATGAAATAAAAATATTTTTTCATTATCAATGAGGGTCTCCTCTTTTTAAGAGGAAAAAAAATATTAACAATTAAATGTGAATTAGATTTTGATCCAATCTGTTATGGAAGATATGCCTACATTTAGTGTCTGAAAAAAATAAAATTACTTTCAATCCAAAAATACCTATGTTTAGCAGGGAAAAAAAGGTTTTTCCATTAACTTAGAAGAGATAAATCAACATTAATTGCTGAGAGAAAATTAAGGAAAAAGCAACGTATTAAAAAATTAATCAGCAATTAACTTCAGACCTTCCTAATTAGCCATCATCCTAACCTTATAAACAGGGGCGCCTCCTTTACCTAAACTTCACGCCATCCATTGAGTTATCTGGCTCTCTCTTGTTCTCCCATCACTCCAAGCATCAACTGGTTCGTGGATCTGACTTGGTAAGCCACAATTGTCTGTCTCTTTATTTTTCTTCAAGTGCAATCAAGGCTAAATTAAATTAATCAAGAAAATTAAAATTAGCCTTCCTTTAAATATCTGAAACAACAGTTTATGTCCACGATCTAATGAATCTCAAGGATTAATACTAAAACCAAAGTGCATTTTTCTAAGAGACAACCAGTAGTAGTAAAGGTACTGCGGAAGGATGGTTTTCTGAAAGAGGAAGAGACAAAATTATGATGTTGGCTGGGGGAGTGTAACATAATCCCCATGCACTTATCATCTTTGACCCCCTCTCTCTCTCTCTCATTTTGTGGATTGGATGCGAGTAGTAGTGGGACCCTCACTCCCTAAATCTGACATTCTGCACTCTTCCCTTTAATATGACGCCCTGGTTTGCTTCTTGTCCCCCATTCACGCCTCACCCACTGCTCCGCCCCCAGCCGATTACATTTCCGTTTTTTCTTTCTTGTGATATACATTTCCGTCTTTTACTTCCATCAAAACCTCCGCCCTGAGAGATCCCGCGGTGCTCCGGCGACAAGCCAAGGCTGACCGCCATTCTTTTCTAACTCAACCTATTCCAAACTGCTACTGCCATTTACATTTCCACGCCACATCTCTTGCATTCTCTCCAAACCTTGAACAGTTGAACCGCTCTCCCTACTTTCTCTCTAAACCATGTCTCATGCCGCAGATGCTTCAGAATCACGGCACATCAAATGCAGGACCCAATTCGCGCGTCCCATTCCCCAAACAGATCCCAACCCACAAATCCCTTCCCTGCCTCAATCCACTCGCTTCAAACCCACCATTTCCTCTATCCTCTCTGCCCCCTCCAACGACGACACTTTTGGTGAATCCCCACAGCCCGGACTCAACACCAACAAGAAGAAGCCAAGTTTCTCCGCCGCAACCTTCAGAGGATTCGGATGCACTGCGGGCGCCTCGCGCGAGGTATCGCTTTCGGCGGTCATTCGGACATCGGCTGATTGGCAACACACCAAAGCCAGAAAGAAGAAGCACAAGAGGGATGGTGCCCACAACTGTGTGACCGATCAAGGCGTTCTTGATGGTTCAAATACTGGTTCCGGTACTTGTGTTGCTTTTCAAGATGCTTGGTGTGGCCCTGGAATTGAGTTTGCGGCGGATGTTGCTGCCCCTGCGGATTGCGTTGTCGTCAGGAAGAATGGCCCTACCAGAGGGAAGACTGATTTGGAGAAGGTGACCCACAGCCACGGGGAGGTATTCTGACGTATTTCTCTATCTTCCCCGCTTTTAATCTTTAAATTAGCGGGTAAAACTTTTCTCGATCCCGTAGTGTAATTTCCTTCGTTCGATACGGTGCTTATATAGAAATTTCGTTTTTATCTTGTTTGTTTAATCTTGAACTGGGAAATTTTCATCTTCTGTAGTCGTCACGCTTACACTCGGGAATGATTCTCTTGATCTTGATTTTGGATGTTTGTTGAGATACAGCAAACGAGAGGGACTGATCATTCTTATTCAGTGATTGTTGTCTAAAGTAATTAGGAAGGAAGCATGTGAATTTTATCTTGACTTATATGACTTCTTAAACGACTAAAACGCTAACTAAACTGGCCTTTAATTAACTTTGCTTTTCAACGTCAAGCCCAAATACGACAAAATTTGAAGTCATTCTATATGGGCCACACGCCCGATCTTTCAGTTTTTCAGTTTTTTTTTTTTATAAATAAAATAAAAAATTACGCATAATTTATAGTCTTGTAATTAAGTTTTCTAATTAAAACTTTTTTGAACGATTTTGTTGGAAAAAAACTTTTGGGAACGTCTGAATATAAGAAGACACCTAATTGATGAAAGAGCCGATACCTCTCCTTAAACCCTAATGCGTGCACGCATCTCATAACCTAGGCACACACGGAAAAACTGGTTCTGGATAGTAGTGCAATTCATCTAGTAGTTGAAGTGATAAAGCCACTCTTTTTATCAGTCATTATATACCTAATGTACTATTTAGTTTGGTATACGTGTTGCTGTTATTGTTATGCATTGGAGCCTAACGGTGCTTTGTCTTCGTAATATTGGCAGCGATTAACGAGTCGCCTCGAGTCTTTTGGTACTGCAGGACCCTATCGCCATGTTCCACTTCCACTTCCTTCCTCTCGTAACTTTACTGGGGTTGGTTCCCTCTCTTAACTCTTTACCTTTTTTTATTGTTGTCGACATTGATCACTCTGCTTTTCCGTCATTTCATACTTTTTTATTTATTTAATCCATCATGGTTCACCGTAACTTATAGCATGGGGGAGATTCTACCATGACTGAAGGCTATATGCTAACTTCGACTTTGTAAATTTATAGATAACAATGAGAAGATCTAATAGTAAGTGTCTGGGCTTATTATTTTGCTTCTTTTCCCGACCCAATTGTAGATCAATATGCATGGGGGGCTTTTTTTCAGAGGAATTCATGAATTAGATGTTACTATGAAAATAAACATGTATATAGTTGAGTCATACTTTAGTTCCTAACTTGTCAAACCTTGAGTCGTGTGTGTTTGATCATTTGGTTGCTGCTGGCCAATGAAGATGACGCTGCTTCAAGGAACTCTGATGATGGGGGCAAGATTGAATTCCCGCGACCACTTTAGAGACTGGAGACTTGATACTGATAACATGTCTTATGAGGTGAATTTCCTTTTCCTGTCAAATCTGTCAGATGCTTCATCTTAGCAATTTATATGCCGTCCATGTATGTCAAAATCTGTTTTTATGGGTGACAGCAATTACTGGCGCTTGGTGAGAGAATTGGCTATGTGAACACTGGGCTTAAAGAAGATGAGATGGGACGTTACATTAGGAAATTTAAGCTTTCCAAGTTCAATGACACTTCAAAACGTCAAGTTGACAACAAATGCAGCATTTGTCAGGTGAGCTGATTAGAATCAAGTTTTTGATTTAATGGTTTGTTAGACTGCTCTACTTCTATGAATGCGTCAAGGCTTTGATGTTTAATTCAAATTGCTTGCCGTGAGCAGGAAGAATACGAAGCTGATGATGAGGTGGGAAGGCTAAGTTGTAAACACGACTATCACTTTCAGTGTCTAAGGCAATGGCTCGCACAGAAAAATTGCTGCCCTGTGTGTAAGCAAGAAGTTGCCAGTCGTCACTCCAGGGCCTAATCCTGGCTTTTTTTTGTTGGTTTTAAAAATTATCGACTCGTGCCTCTCCTGTATAGCATTTTATCTCCAGTAAAAGCTAGAATTTGATTTGTCTACTGTTCCATGGGCCTCTCTTGTGAGGTTCGTGGAGTTGTGATTTGCTCTTATGATGGAGTATTGCATTCGAACTCTTATTCCTTGCTTCGTTCAACTCGAAGAGTGGGTCCCTTGCCGTGTTCCTTTTCATTTATTTTGGGTTGGGCCATACCAGGCTGTTAGACCAACTAACAATTGGATCTTATAGAAAGTATTATAAATGGTTTTGCGGGCCGCTCCCCAAGACCCTCAATTCCGTATGTGATCATATTATTGTCTGTCCAAAAGTGAGCGGTTCAAGTGAAGGGATGTAGGAAATTCAATTTTTTTTTTTAAATTTATTTTAAAAGCATGGGTATCTTCTTATTGGAGGTAATCCTATTCGAGACACCGTCGAGCACTATATGTAGGCACATCTTCTAACGAGAATTTGAACTTTAGTTCGCCATGTCGTAAAAGACTAACCTTTTTAGTTAAATCTAACCCCATTGGAAATGTAGGAGTAATTGATGACTTGGATCTCATCAACAAACTAGATTTGAGCCGAAATGGAAGGATGAATATTGCGTTTGTGTCAGGTAACTCCCGTCATTAAAATATATATATATATATATATATATATCAATCAAGAACGTCACATTACATGTCGTCAGCATCATTGCATTAGAGAGATGGCTCCTACAAAGAGGACCCCCTATTGATTTACATTTGAATGTTGAAAATTATTCCCACGGCCCACGGGAAACAATTGCACGAATCTGATGTGATGAATGATTTTACAAACGGGAATGGCATGACCATGTTTATTTAAGCCTTGCTACACACGTATTTTCCTTTTGGGGAGTAGAAGAATCGCTCAAAGTACATATTCATGCATCAGTCTTTCTTCAACAAAATTAATAACCCTAAATACTGCAAATTGAAAACCATTACCTCAACTACCATCCCTGACTTTAATTGTTTTGCTCTCGTGTCTTATTCTTCTGTTGAAAGATTTACAAGAGAAATAATGTGTTTGGCGATCTCAGTGGAGGCATTCGGATTTGCAGCTTTCAGAGCCCTCTCAGACATTTCTTTCATCTTCCCCTCATCACCTGTCCAAGCATTGCAAATAAGGTACAAGTAGTAGTAGCTAACCAAACTAGCATATGTTTGGAAGAAGGAAAAAGAATCCAGAAAATCACAACAGTGCATCACTTGAAATCAACTAAAATTTAAAGTGAAAAGTTCAGGCAAGGGGATCCTGTTGAAGCAGGACAGTAACTGTAAATGTTTTTATAGTGCTGCAGGATGTATTTCCTCTCCTCCTCTTTCCTAAACTCAGTCTCGAAATTCTGGAATCCATCATTCATCAATACTTTAAAGCGTAAGAGCCACAAGCATCCATAGTACTAGGTCATGATACATGGCATCAAAAACCACTTGTTCAGCTTTCAAATGTTTCTGTTAAGATATAAGAACTCCTGTAATTTTAGTGGAAACAACGTACTTAGAATCTGTTCAATCGCAATTGCTAGTGTACATGAATCAAGTTCATCCTCTGTTATAACCGTTGCCCCAGTTAAGTCTGCCATCAAGGAAGCATTTTTGAACTGATGCCCCTCAGAGACATCGGGTGATGGTATCTACAAAGCAGTAAATAGAAAATAAGGTAACCTTTTTCTTTTGTCCAAGCATCAGATCCAACCAAAATAGAAAGTAATGGAGTCATCCAAAGAATCAAGTAGAGGCAACAATGGCGAGATAAAAAAAGCCAAAAAGAAAAAAAAGGAGTGAAGAAACGAAAAGCTAGTAGTGATATATGCCTGCACTATAAGTGGCCAGAAGAATACATAAGGCAAAAAAAGCGCAAAAACCAAGTTCAGTTCAGCACCACATAGATTGTAACTAAATGTCTGAAACTATAAGCAAAATATAGAAAAGACAACAGCTGCATAATTTGTTACCATATTTTGATGACTATAGAGTAGAATTCTCTTTTTTCCCCAATTACAATTGTCTGATATCTTACACTAGTAGGTCAATTTCAAGTATTGTTGAGTCAAACTGTTTTTATTCGGCATTGAATCTAAGTCTAGCAAAGCTCCTGCAATCAGGGATACAAATGCAATAACTGAACCCATCCATGAAATTTTTACATAAACTAGGTGAGTCCCTGTACATTGCACAGTCTAAGGAATCAAACCTATCAACTTATATTCACCAATGAACTAAAATAGTTATCAATCTATTGTGAAATCCAAGCATAAACGGGAACCAATAAAGAAATGGAAAAGAACAAATAATTTGTTCTAGTTACCAGGATAGAAGGTTTTCCCGTCGCCAAGATTTCATAGCAAGTTAATGCACCTGCTCTAGAAACAACAAGGTCCGCCGCAGCATATGCCAAATCCAGACTATGCATGAACCTTCAACAGGAAAGGCATTACCTCAGAAAGGTCTTTCACATAATATCCATTCCTTGCTGGAACCAAAAGACCCATAAGCATAAAGCAAAATTCATGGAATTTTAAGAGCACTTACGGTCTGAGATACAAACGTGGATGAGTTTTGACTAGGCTGTCCATTTCATCATAAACTTCAATGCCCGTTTGCCATATGATGTACAAGCCATTGTTTCTTCTCAGCATTTGATAATAAAGATTGAGCATTGCGATATTAATAGCATTAGCACCAAAAGATCCACCTAGAACTAATAAAACCTTTGCTTCAGAGTTTCCTCTGCTCTCAGAACCTGTAAAAAAATGTGACCTCGCGGCTGCCTTAGAAACATGTTTCCTCAACGACAATCTCACCGGGTTTCCACATACCACACACTTGTTTCTCGGGAAGCTATCAATTGTGGAGTTAAAGGCAACAAATATCACATCAGCAAGTGAAGCAAGAATCGAATTCTCCATAACAGGAACCAAATTCTGTTCTTGGATAACAAGCTTTATGCCCTTAAGCTTAGCAGCGAGACACACTGGAAAAGAAACAAGTCCACCAGTCCCAACAACGACATGTGGTTTGAAGTCTCTCAATTCTCGAGAGCATTGGACCAAAGATTTGACCAAGTAACAGGGCAGAAAGAGGTTTTGAGAGGAAATCAAAGGGCGAGCTAATCTGACGGAAGGAACAGATGCGAAATTGTACCCGGCAGATGGAACTACAGTGCTTTCCACGCTATTAGGGGCACCGATAAAGAGGATTTCACAAGAAGGGTTCATGATCTTGAGCTCCTCAGCAATGGCGACTGCAGGATATATATGGCCACCGGTGCTGCCGGCGGCGAAGACCACACGAAGATTGTCGTTCTGGGCGGTGCTAGCTTGGTCGTGAGGTTGTTTTAAGGATGAGCAGCAGAAGATCGCAAGGTTCCTGTGATGTAGAGTGAGCAGAGTAGATGGCAGAGAAGGAAATGGGGATGAAGTTGGGAACTTGGAAAAGTAAGAGAGGTGGGAGATGATAGTTGCCATTAACGTAGAGATTGAAACCGCTCACAGGAATGTAAGTGGACTGATAAAGTTGCGAACTTTTAGAACTGGGTAAGCGTTAAAGACAGCCATCATAGTCATGACTCATGATTGAGCGGGAAAAGGGCCATTTGGATTTTTAAGAATTTGGTGAGACAAATAGTTGAGGCTGAAGGCAGAGTAAACTACACGTTAAATCAGCCCTTTTCTTGTAACCAAAATTTACGGTAATTTGAAGTTTGAACTTATAGATGCAATGCAAGTTCGATGTCTGTTCGTCGTTCAGAAAAATGAAAATTAGTTGACTTGGCCTTGATTCCCTCGAACCCTCTCAATACTAGCAGTATTTCAGGCTCGATTTAACCAGCGTACAAGTATTATATACGCACATGCGTATATTATATCAGTCTCTCTAGATCTTAAACCACAGCTGTTTCTTGGGCGTGATTCATGCATGTGGGTAGATTCCTTTTTCATGCCAAACATATAATAATACTATACGGTGCTTTTTTTTAATACAAATAAGCAACCTTACATTATCTATCCCTTATCACGTTTTAGTATCCTTGTTAAAACCGTATCAGGAGTTGAGGTAACATGAAACCCAGGCATGGCGGAAAGGCTCATCTTGGCGAGATGATCTGCAGCAGAGTTAAGCGGGCGACTGATAAGCCGGATCTCCACGGTCCATTCACGGTCGAGTAAAGCTTTGATTTCAATAGCGAGACAATGGTCCTCGTGAGTTTCAGCAACGGGGCTCCTTAACAGGGCGACTGCATCCGCGGAATCTACCTCAAGAAAGACATTTCTGAAGCCTCGGTCCCACGCGAGCTTCAGACCAAGCAAACAGCCCCAGAGTTCCGCCGAAAGACTATCTCCCTCCTCCCCTTTGAATAGGAATGCTGTCAGGAACTCACCATGCTCATCCCGGAGAATGCCGCCACTAGCCACTCCTGGCGTAAACGGCGAGAAGGCACCATCCGTGTTGAGCTTCACCCAACCAGCTGGTGGAGCTTGCCAGCAGTCCCCAGGTGATCTCAGCGTCGTCAGGTTTGCCTTACATTATCTATCCCTTATCACGTTTTAGTATCCTTGTTAAAACCGTATCTATACAGTGCTGTTGTCAAAGATTTCAGGGACTTGCATTTTCTTATCCAGCTAGCTTTGCTGCATTATATATCTGCATAGTTCACTTGACAAGGAAGGTCTAGGATTCCGAGAGTATTGCTGTTGTATCGCCTATGCTAATTCACTTACGTGAATCTCTTGGCCTCGTGGATTCAAACTCTCGTGAGAAAACAAAACATCTGGTGACACAGTGAAGATTGGATTCTAGATTCAGGATTCAAGAGTTGATGAGACTTTTTGTTTTAAAGGAAAAAAATGAATCTCGTCACTCGATGTGTCGTCTAACAACAGAGAATAAAACTATTCAATCTGTTTTTGGCCTTGAAATTTGAAAACTTATTATTGTTTGTTAAATGTACAAAATAAACACGCATGCTTTGAAATGTTTATTTCAGATTGTGCTCAAAACAGGACTAAGTGCTGTTTTCTGAAACCTAGTGTCATTTAAACCCAGGCCGAAAAAAAAAAAAAAAAAACAAAGACAATTGAACTGGCACCCGGAACCGGTTTGTTTTGGATAGGCATCATCTGCCTAGCCCATCTGAACTGTCCAGATTCAATCTAGACGGTCTATATTTTATTTTTTTAACTGCTACTTTTTAAACAAAAAAATCACTTTTTGAAAAAATGTTAGTTGAAAGATTATCTTTATCTTTATTTTCTATATCTATTAAAATAATTTCTTTTGAAAAAATAGAAAGCAAAAAAAATAAGATTAGGACCGTCCAGATCTGATCTGAGGTCTGGACGGTCTAGGAGAGAGGAGCTCCCCCTACCTATCCAAAGGATGGGTTGGGTTTCTCTCATAATCTCTTTCTTATTATCCCTCATCATCTCTAAATTATATTCATTCAATCAATCACAATACCATTTTAACATTTCTCTCATCTTCCCAATCAATGGCCCAGATGATGCTAATGAGAGAAAATGAGAAAAATGATTAGGAGAGAATCTTCTTCCCCAAAGGATAGGCAGGGAATCCCATTCCACTGTGACCGATGAACATGGGGAAAAAGCGAAGGGAAAAAAAATCCCTCCTTCGACTAATGGCACAATCTTTTGTTATTCAACAAGATTTTTGGTGAAAGGAAAAAGAGATGATAAGTATCAAATACTCGATTTGTTTGTCGTTATTTCTTACCAGAACACTGTTAGCTACATCTGAAATTAAAAATGATGATAATAACGTCACATTTTCGTTCATTAGAAGAATAGGCTAAGTGAAAACCAAGTGCATAAACACGAGTTGTTGAGCGCGCGCTTTCTAGTACGACAGGTTCCTAAAATAAATAAACCAGGTTCATCCATCATTAAAAGTGAAAGCCAAGTGCAACCATAAAAAATGAAATATCCTTGTTTAAAACAAATTTATATTCTGTCTAAAGTAGTCGGGCTACCAAATGTTATGCTTTAAAGCTCCGACGATCTTGGGACATTGGCGGTGCTCTGATGATCAACACCATGAGGAGATGGAGCAAAAGCAATAGTAGACTGTAGCGGGCAATAATGGAATTGAGGGAAATCCACATAGCAGTGTTGGTGGAATTGAGCAGGTTGAAGAAATGCAGGATTTGATGCTGCGTTAACAATTGGAGTGGCATTGTTGTAAACTGTTGAAGCAGTCCCGATTTGGGGTGTTACTGTAAGCAGTGGCTTACCTGAGGAAGCCCCAGTTGGATGAGTAGCCACCACTGGTAGTATTGCATAAACTGGGTAGGAGCATGGGATTGCTACCTGCTGCACGCACTGGACAAATTGCTCCATTTCTTGATTTTGATACACCTGTGTGGCTAACCTGTATCCACTTTCTTCAACTTTATCCCCTTGGATTGCAGGGTTGGCATCAGATATTTCACTCGTCATATTTGCTTGCTCTGGCAAGTGAACAGGCTGTGACAAATAACTGCAGCTTGATGCAATTCTGTTCTCACTGAACGTACTAATTATGTATGTGTGTTACAACCGAGGGAAAAAAAAAGGATATACTAAATGCTGTGATATAAAGCACACGGGGGATTAAAAAACAGAGAGAAAGTAAGTAGCCACTATATACCTGGTAACTGAATTGGCAGAAAGCAAACTTAAAGCGTCGCTTGCTGTTGCACGCGCAAGCTGCAACGGAGGAGGAGTTAATTCTGAAGCCAGAACATCACAAGCAACCCCATTCATGTTATGGCCAGTAGTGACCATCACTGGCGGTGCCAAATCAGCAGAGGAAACGGCACACCCATTGGTAGTAGCAAAGTTCAATTCCTCCATCTGGCACTCTTGCTGCCTCAGTCGGCTGCCATTATCATCCTCCCCATGTAAAGGCAGGCTAAACATGGAGGGCGACGAAGAAACAGACCCAGAAGGCGACGTGTCCGCCAAATCAGCCAAACTCTTGATCTTTTTATTGTTTTTGATCACAGCCAAAGCCTCCAAATTATGGTCATACTCATTCAAAGGAGGACCGCCAGGTTTCGACGAGCGATCAGCGGAAGCATCTAACACAAGCCGAGAGAGAATCCTAGAGTCATTAATAGCGTCCACAAACCTTGTCTCTTGTTTGGCGTCATGGGAACGGATTGGAATAGCAGTCTCTGGGTGATCACAAAGGAACAAAAACAGCCTCAGACGCGAAGGTTTGAGAGGAGAGGATGAAGTTATTACGCGATCATACTCTTGGATCATGAGTTGGAGGTCGTCATCGTGGATTATTGATATGAGACTGTCAAGGTCTTCACCGGGAAGAAGATACTTGAGGATGAAAGGTCGGTCATGGAGGAGGAGGGTCCCAGAGAGAAGGAGACAGAGGTCTCTGAGGGAAGAATGTCGGTGGACCACTATGATGCGGGTGTCGCCGCCGGCATAGCAGAGGCATTTGTCATGCGGGCGGGGGACGATTCGTCCGCCATAGCTGCACATAAGGCGGACCTTTTCTTCGGGATGATGAGCGTGAGACTTGGAAACATTGGGACGACGACGAGGAGTGGGCACTGGAGGGGTTGGTGAATCCATGGATCCTATGAATGCATAGGTGGGATTCATTGCTCGTGTTTCTTCTTGTTGGGACAAAGATTCACTACCTCCTTTACTTTTCTCTAATATTGGACATGCGTCAATTTCAATTCAATTTATAATGCTGAAATTTTGGTTCATTCTCCCCCTTATTCTGTGATTCTATGTTTCATCACTATTTGTTTAAGATTTCATTCCTAAAACAATCAACCCAGTTAAGGAAAGGCGTTATTTCATTCATCCCACATTCCTACTGATTAAATCTTATTGGTCATTTATAAAGGATATGGTACTTCAATTCTTGGATGATTGATTTTTGACAATGAAGAAATTAACATAAATGATATGTCATTTTTGTCAGCTGATTTCTAGATTCATATAATCATCATATCCATCTCTTTTAATCCGTGGATTTCAACATCCCCTCTTTAATTTCTTTTGGACCAAATCTCTCCTCTAAAATTCAATAATGCGCAGGATGGCCAACGCAATTCTACAATTTACCTTGGTAAGTTGGTTTATAAGATCTGAAGCCATCAAAAAGGGGTTAATTTGCATCTGGTGCTCATCGTAGTGATGAGCAACTATTTCTCATCATTGTGATGTATAAACTGTTTAAATCTACAAATTTTAATTTATGATTTTTTAAATGACAAATTCATTTTTATGCCCATCACAATTTAAATTTAGCAATATAAATTGGTGATGACCACATTGATGATGAGCACAAAATGTGCTCCCATCAAAAAGTGGGTTACCCTTATCTAACTTTTTTCTCTTCTAACTCCTGGTAAGTGAATTTATATAAGTACTTGTTTAGGACTTTTTAAAGAAAGTAGAGGGAGTCTTTGAAAATTAGTATAATTATGCGGATTGAAAGATTAATTTTTAGTAGATGAGGACATACTTATCAAATTTTCTTCTTTGAATGCATAAGATGAGTACACAAAGCGTCTTCATATACTACACATGAGTAGTATATATCATACGAGAGGTTTGGATAGGGAGGGAAATTTTTATTAGATGGTTTTTCTTTAAAATATGGAGATATGAAATTAAGTTTTTAATTAATTGTTCTTATAATTTTATTTTACCTCTTCTCTTAATTAAAAGTTTATATCCTCACTTTTTCAATCTTTAAAATCCAATTCATAAAAAAATTTCTTCCCCTCTACGTTCCTACATTGGAAACAACCCAAAAAAAAGTTTGTTTACGCGTCCCTTCTCTTTTTGCTGTCCATTAAAGAGTGATTCAATGCCGATTGATCTCCTTTTTTTCTAAGATAAAATCACCACATTGGTTGGGAAAAGACCACTCGTGCAAGTACCCACAAGGGAGCCTTGAACCTTAAGGCCTTGTTTGGTTGGGAGCTTTTTTTGATGAGGGGAGGGGAGAATAGAGTATAAGTGTGTTTGGTTGGGAAAAACAAAGAGTAAAATACATCAATCACCCCTCTATTTACTCTAAATTATAGAGACCTTCCTTCTATTTTAAAAACTTATATGAACCTCCCTCAAAATCAAAATATATGTTACATAAACTTCCCTTCTAGTTTTGACATTCAACTTTCATTCATCTAACCATTAGTTGACCGTTAAATCACAACATTGACTCATTATTTTGATAAAAATGCCCCTCCATAAAATAGATATTACTACCTATCATGTAATCTTTGGCAATAAAATAATCATTTAACTACATATCTTTATTCAAAATTTTAAAACAAATTAGTATATATTTTTCATACTTTTAAAATTATCATATTATATTATAAATTTAATTTTTTAATCTCTTTTATTTATTAAACTTATCAAGTAATTTTTAAATACGTATGATGATGTTTTGCAATAATACATACATACATACATATATTCAATTAAGTTATATAATTATAAAATGATATTATTATGAGATTCGCATATTAATTATCTTATAATTTAAAATTTTTAAGAATATTTTATTAAACATATATTCTTAAAAATAATTACTCAAATTTTGAAAAAGTTATTAATATTTATAACATAAACAGATTACTAAAACTTATTCTACATCAAATTTATTAAAAATATTAAATGGATCATTAATGAACATTAATATTAAAAGATAAATTAGGGAATTGTATAATGAGGGGTAAATTAGTAAACAATATTTATTTTAATATGGTTTTTAATTTAAAAATATACTTGAAGAATCTTTTTAGAATATTCTTTAATGGTGTTAATGATTTGGACTAAAGTGTATGTTTTCAAAATAGAGGGGAGGTCCGGTGTAATTAAGGCAAAAAGAAGGGTGGTTAGAGTATTTTACTCAAAAACAAACCATGGGGAGAACAGTTTTAGTTGGATTGGGTTTCTTTCATCATCATTTTTTCATTGATCATCCCTCATAATCTCTAAATCATATCCGTTTAATCGATCTAAAAATTCACAATATTACTTTAACTTATTTATCATCTTCCCAATCAACAACCCAAATGGGGTTAATAAAGAACATGTAGAAAATAGATGAAGAGATGATCATCTTCCATTTTAGTCTTTTTTGTTCTCCTTCCCTATTCTTGCTTCCCTCTAAAATTGAGTTTTTTCTTCAAGAGGTAAGTAACATTATACCATGTTCTGATTCAATTACCTGTGATAATTTTTAAATATTTGACAAAACCCTTTTTCTCTAATTTGCGGTCCTCCCTTTCATTACCCTCACTTTCCCTCCTTTTCATTGAACCAAACATAGCCTGAAGTAATTGTGATGGGCCCTCTTTTTGATATGATAGAGAACCCAATAATGGAAAGGCCTCAGAAAGGGGTTTCAATTGTGGGCCTCTGCTCTATTAATTTCCTTTTATAGAATTAAATGGAGTTTGTTCAGCCCGCAAGAACAATGTAAGACGTTCAATTTGCATCTCCCTCAAATGAAACCAATGCTCATGATGTGATCTGAGGCACAATACAATAATCACGAGAGCTCTGTTTTGGAGATCATTAAATAGGGTAGAGATAAATAGGTGATCGATAATGATGAATGAACGAAAGTAAGTGAAATTAAAGTCAAGGCAACCTCCCCAACTCCCAAATATACAAGAAGCCCTTGGCATAGGGTGCACGACAAGTAAACACCAATCATCTGTTGCTTTGTAGTGAGGTGCTGGCACCTGCCTTCCCCATATTGCTTCTGCACTTGTCTTATTTAATTCCCATCCATCTCCTTAATTTTCCCCTAATATCTATCACTAGCTATCATCTATCATTATATATTTGGTTGAGAGGGGATCCGAATTGAAGAAGCAAGAAGAGGGGATGGAGATGGGGGATTTGGTGGCGATGGTGAGGAGGAGAGCAACGACGTTGTCATATGAGAGGCTCAACTCTAAAAGTCGTGATTCAAACTGCAGGAAGATTAGAGTGTCATCGCTGAATCTGAATCTGTGGGCAAAACTCAGAGATGTTTATGTGGATGCCATGCTTTTTATTGCTCTACGTCTCGTGACTTTCAACACTACTCAGCTTCCCTCCTTCTAACCATCTTTTAGTTTCTTGTAAGATGACGTACTCGATCATGCAACTACTTCTTTTGTTTACTCTTATCTGCCTTTCCCTTCTCTCTCCAAACTTACTGCTTTTCCTTTCCTCTCTCCTTACTCACCCCCACACCAACTCAATATTCATTTGTATCGTGTGTGTCTATATCTTTTTTATTTATTAGTGTGT
Source organism: Acacia acuminata (assembly GCA_019022655.1). Taxonomy (NCBI): domain Eukaryota; kingdom Viridiplantae; phylum Streptophyta; class Magnoliopsida; order Fabales; family Fabaceae; genus Acacia; species Acacia acuminata. The sequence continues at coordinate 901,518 of JAFJYI010000071.1, forward strand.
GTTTGTCATAGTAATGAACTAATAATAATATTAGTAATGAGTATAATAAATCAAGAAGCTGATTGTAGAAAACGGGGGCTTATCATTGTATGTCCACGTCCATTCTCTCGCAACTCCATCAGGTGACCCGCTCCTACAAATTTTGGGCCTTTACATTTCCATTCTCCCTTTCCCCCTCTATTTAGAATTAGATCTGCCCAAAAAAAAAATCGTTTAGAAGCGCAAGGCTTAATTTTCATGGTTAGGATAGGTATATTTGATGAACAAGGTCTCTAATTAAATGTGAAAAGTATAAGAGAAAATAATGAATCATTCGGTTTTCTGTAAAGAACTTTTGGTGCGGTCCTTTTGTTTCTGCCCACTTTCCTTTTCTTTTTTGGATAAAAAAAAACGTGAGGAAGGTCCTAAGAGTGATCACCATGACGAGTACATACCTCCAAATAACACTTACATGAATACTTACATATCGCCCATTAAAAAGTACTCACATCGACAATGAGATTTAACCTTGCAATCTTATGGGTATATATGAGCTAACTCCTAATCAATCAGACAAATATATATTTATTGGTTATAGCCACTTTCGTTAATGAGTTTGGCGCTTGGATTTACTAGGGTTAAAACATCTAACAAGGTACTTATAGATTATATTTATCAACAAGACTCTCGTATTGGAATTGAACATGTGTCCTTGTGAAACGTGAGACGCATTATTCTTATTAATTCATCGGACTAGCCTTCACTTACACTGTTTATTACTTTCCTATTGGTGAAAATATATCATTAATTTAACTTTGAATCATAATAAACGGGCGACTCCTAAATCTCTGAAAGACAAAAATTGAAATTAAATATATTATATATTTGATTAATTTAAATTCACGCATATGTATTTCTCATCAATATGAGTGGTGTGTAGCCAGAAAACGATGCAAGGATATTTTATTTTAGGGATTGGGTGGCAAAATAGTTTTGGGTCATCCGCTCTAACAAACAAGCATGATAAACTTGCCAGAAAACGACGTGCATTGTCACTGACTTTTGAACCCAACGAACTGCTCCCAAAAATTCATATAATATATATATATATATATATATATATATATATTGAAGGCGCGCTAAACCGTTATTTTTTTAATTAACATAACTATTTGGCTGGCTCAAATTCAAGCAGGTATTCATAATTAAAAGTTTTAACACAAGTGGCTATGATTAGAAAACAAAACCTAGCTATGACTTAATATGTATAATTACATTACTGCAAGAGAGCGCCATTACAAGTGTAAATAAATCATGAGAATAAGGCTATCAAAGATCGACTCATGAGATATGCATGCATGCATGGATGTGTATTGCTGCTATGTTTGAAAATCTTCATGACTCAAAACCAATTATGATTGATGATTTTAAGACTTATAAGAAGACATTCATTTGTACAATAATAATAACATAGGTGCATATTTTAAAACTGTATGCAATTGAGTCAGTCAACACATGCATGTAGGTTGATACGTCTTTTTCTGAGGGATATCGTTTTCCAACCACTCAACTAAAAGGATTCCTAATATAATTCATTAATAATAAAAAGACAAGTTTGGTTTGGAATCGTCGTATATATAATAGATTGCCCTTTAATCACATATTGACTTCCCCATAACAAATACAAAGTTTATCTGATTTTCCTCTCTATTCTTTAGTTAATATGAGAGTACTAATATTCGAGCAACAAAAAAAAAAAGAAAAAAAAGAGGACTAATATGTTAGAATCAGCTTTCTCGCTCCTAGCAAGCCTTGTGCCCATAGTAAATTGTTGGTAGCCAGGCTGAAAAATATGTCGTATTCATACTGTGCCATGCACGACTTTCTTTTGAGGGGTACCTACGTACATGATTAATGCAATGAGTTGTTGGATGAGATTAAATTTTTTAGTGCCTATAACTTAGAACCGATAGGACAGGTGGTCTGGTAAGTGCAACTTGTTTAATCCTTATAGCCGAAGTAATATTAATATATATGTATCATCTGTCTCTTAGTATGCGCAATGCGTTAGGAAAGAAGCACTTATTCCGCTGTATATGTAGGACTTCACACGCGCCTGAAATCGCGCCAAGACACAAGAACGACTTGTTATTGCCAATTCAGTGTTCCCAACAACGAACCGATCATGAAGGTCAGTTCTACTTTATAATTACATAATTAGTTTCTTGAAATTTTCTTTCACGAAAGATTTTGTTAAGAAGGCAGCTTCATTATAATTAAAACTTGGCGAATGGATGCAGCAAAAAGTAACAATAAAGGTGGGCATGGAGTGCGAGAGTTGCAGGAACAAGGCACTGAAAATAGCTTCCATGATAAAAGGTACAAATATGAGTCGTCATATGAATGAATATAAGTAATATACAAGTATGGATATGAGTTAGATATGTATAGCGGTGCAGGAGTCAGTTCGGTGGCAATAGAAGGGGACATCAAAGATCGAGTGGTCGTGACGGGGGAAGATGTGGACACGGTTTGCTTGGGAAAGAATCTGAGGAAGAAGTTCCGGATTGTCACCGTGCTGACTGTGGAGGAGGTGAAGCCCAAAAAGGACGACGACAAGAAGAAGGAGAAGGAGAAGCACAAAGTCGTTACAGTGTGTGTGGCGCCGCCGGCTCATCCCTGCGTGAGGTGCCGGAGCCCCACGTGCTCCGGTGGGTGCAAGCCGTGTTCCAAGTGCGAGAGCCACAAGTGTGAGGGTAAGTGCGGGACCCACAAGTGTGAGGGTGGGTGCAAGCCTTCCTGCAAGTGCCACAGTCTCAAGTGCGAGCCTTGTAGCAAGTGCGAAAGCCACAAGTGTGAGGGTTACTGCGAGCCTTGTGGCAAGTGCTGGAGCCACAAGTGTGAAGGTAAGTGCGAGCCTTGTAGCAAGTGCTGGAGCTACAAGTGTGAAGGTGGGTGCAACGCGTGCTCCAGATGCGGCAGCTACAGGTGCCATGGTCAATGTGCTGCCGTGATCTGCTACGATCAGTGCCCTCCTTGTCTCTCATCTTCCTCTTGCTGCTCTAAACCTGCAGATCCTTGCTCCATCCAGTGACACTCCCTCCGCCATAATCATAATCCCCAGCCTTCGCTTTCATTTCATTCCAATTCTCATCATCACTCTTCACACACACACACACTCACACGTATATATATATATCCTTCCACTGTTGCTATTTTACTCATTTTTGCACTTCAATTCCTTCAATAATGTATTTCTCATAGTTTGTTTATTCGCGTAATTTTAATCTGAAGTTTGACCCTAAGCTTGGAGAGGTTCATTTGAAGCGCTTGTAATAGTCAAATTCTCTTTGAAGGAGCATCACAAAATTTAATTATATTCCACTCATCACAACTTATATCAAGAGGTGCATGTTGCCTACGCAAAAGATCATTATATCATCTATGCTATATAACAAATCAAGTCTAAACATGTTAAATATTTTTACTAACATCCTAACCTAACTTATAATTATAATATTTCGTAGTGTAATAGTATATATATTTATATCATTGAATAATTTATATTTGTCATTTTTTATCCAAACTATTTTGTCTAATTTATAATTAATATATAATATAAGGATATACAATATATAATATAATTAAATAACTTTATAAAAAAAGTTATCAATTATATCTTATATTTAGGACCAGAAATTATGTGTGCGTTTCCGTTAAACAAGGGGATTGGTAAGCATGAAGAATTTATGGTTTTTCCTTTAATTTTTTAAAAGACAAATATAGACGGTATTAGATCGATAAAATAATTATGAAAATAAATATTAACCTACTTTGGAGTTTGACAAAAATTTTATAAAATGGGAGCTACTTTGGAGCTGTCTGTTTCTGTTTTCCATTTTTTTCAAAACCGTTTTATAAATTATATTTAAAAACAAGTTTGAAAAACCAAAAAAAAAAAAATGTTTGGATAGCTGTTTTTTTTTTTAAAAAAAATCTGTTTTTGAGTGACATGATGATGATCAACGCAAGTAGTGTAGTGTCAACAATGAATAGATGACAACAATAAAAAATATTTCTGAAGAATTTTTTTATTTTAAAAACAAAATCAAACAAGTCCTTAACCACACTGGCAAGTGGATTTGGATATAATTAACTAGCCACACGTACAAAATATTTTACAGTTGGCACTTAACGGTGAAATCCTTAATTTGAAAGCTTTCTAATAGCTTTGGAATTGGACTAATATATACTCGAAGGCCTTCGAGTATAGAAATAGGTTAATGATAATCTTTTAATTTGAATATTGGAGGCATATTTGTGTTCGAATATACTTATTATATTCGTTTTTGGAGTTGCAATAATATATATATATAGTTCCTATCAGTCGAGAAGCCTATTTCAATTAAATAATGTTTATTTGGAGGCCAACTAAATAGTTTATCGGCTTATTTGAAAAAGTAAATTAAAGATACGCAGAGAATGATCGATAATAGAAACCAGAGAAATTAGATAAGCTTCAGACTATCAAGCTTAGTTCATTTCAGTAACTGATGTTTACATATATAGACCAATATCGGTTCTCAGTCGCACGTGTCACGTGCTTCAATTAGGTTGTTATACTCAAGGTTCAAACCGGACCGGTGGCCGAACCCGGAAAGAATCTTGGAGTTAAGGGTTAGTGGGTGGGACCGAGGAATCAAATTTAGGACCGGGTGAGATATAAAAAAATTAGAAAATAATTAATTTCTCATCACATCAACCTAAATTTCACATACTATATATCATTTTAATACTTTAGATCAGTAATAAAACAACCATATACTTCAATACTTGTGACATATTCAGATATTCAAATTAGATTGCCTTTTATAAATTTAAAAAAAAAATTAAATTTAAAAAAAATACTGGAACCGGGTTGACCCTTGTAACTGGCGGTTTACACGGTTTCAGGGTCAACCCGGGTTCACGGGTCGATCCGGTTTTGCACCAAACCGAACCGGTTTAAGTTGCAGTTCGATGCAACCAGTGAGATCGTCGGTTTCACAAACCATGGTTATACTTAAAGTCATCCTATAGAGACTCAATTCAACTAGCGAATATGATTAAATTAAATTTCCTTGTTTCACTCAAGTTCAACAAATCAGGATTATTTTCAACATGAGTACAGAAAAATTCAATAAGAACAATAAACTAATCATAGAAAAGACTTTTTACAAGAGCAAATTCTAATGTGAAAAAGGATAACCTAAAGTCATTAATCTTTTGTTTGTTTTTTAGGTTTTATCCTCACTAAATTAATTTTAACTTAACTTGTTCTGCTAATCTAGACTATTAATGTTTATAATTAAATGCATATCGGTCCATTTATATACCCACCTCTAGATCAGACTCATCTTAATTTAATTATACAGAACTTCTAGACATATATATATATATATATATATATATATTCTAGATATAAATTAGATTAACACTTAATTTCATATTATTTAATCCCAAGATGAGTTTATAATAAGATTCATTCTCTTTATCAAGTTCAATTCTAAATCCTCAAAACATACTCAATGGTAGCTAATCACTGACAATAAATAATAAAAATAAGATTAAATAGACTAAAATAATATTAAACAAAACTAACTAATGAAAACAATCACTAAATCTCAAACAATTTCATAGTTGTTCTAGGTTGAAAAAAGAGAGATTCAGATCCAATGAAGAGAAAGAAGGAGGAAGAAGAGAGAGTAATTTTGGGCAGTTGTTGTGGCGTGAGAAAATGAAAGTTGTGCCTCTGGATAGGACAGTCTTGGTTGCCGTCGCAAGCCCAAAACGTCCTCGATTTACTGCTAGTCGTCCCTGCTGGAACAGGTTTCCTCCGTTCGAATCCCTGGCGTGCGTCCCGACCTCTTCGTTTTATAATAGATAAAAGATAGATATATTGGTTGTTGACTTGTTTCCTCTTGTGCTGTGAACCCCAATCTTTTAATAATTTAAAGATATATCCTATCCTTCCTTGTGCGCAAATCTCTCACCAACTTGTCTTTTTCATAGCGTGGGCTCCACTTTTTTGGTTGACTGCATGATTATCCTAAATTGCTTTATCTCCTTAAATTATAGACAGGGGTGGAAATAGGTCAGGGGCCTGTCAGGCTAAAAGGCCAGGTTAAGGCATGTTTGTTTTAATAGGCCAGGCTTAGCCCTCCAAATAGGCCTGTTAGGCGACAGTAGGCATTTGTTAAGAATAATTAGTTTTTTTAATAAAAAATATTAATTAATATGCCTCCGCCCCTCTCTCACTCAAAGCCTCATGTTCGCCCTTTCAAACCAAGAACCCTAAGTCCCTAAATCAATTTCCCTCACTCAAGCCTGTTTTTGGCCTGTTTACGTTAGGGCTGTTTTCGGCCTGTTACGTTAGGTCTGTTTTCGGCTTGTTTACGTTAGGCCTGTTGTCGGCCTGTTTGCATTCGTCCTGTAAAAAATACAGGCCTGTTTTCGGCCTGTAAAAAATACAGGCCTCTTAACAGGCCACATGTCAGGCTAGGCCTTTAACAGGCCAGACTCAGGCCAAAATTTTAGTCTGTAAGAGGCCACAGGCTAGGCTCAGGCTACTTCCTTGCATAATAGGCCTGGCCTGTTTCCACCCCTAATTACAGGAAAATTAATCCCAAACACTCTTGCTCCACCCAAGCTCTCAACTGGGATGGGCAAGTATTACAAATTTTAGAATTAGAAATACCAAACTTCGCTAAAGCACCGCTACTCTATTTATATTTCTAGCAACCATTCAAGAATTTTGGCACTCGTAAAGAAGGGTAAAATTGTAAATTCAAACCTCAAGCCCACAAATAAATCTGCGCCAAGACTTAAAGTCCAATTTACGGTATAAGGGATGTGCACCACTAGACTCAAATAGTAGGAACTCATTAGGTGAGAGGGTTGGGTTTCTTTCCCCATCTTTTTCTCATTATCCCTCATCATCTTTAAATCATATCCATCCAATCAATCACAATGCTACTTTAATCTCTCTCTCCTCTTCCCAATCAATGGCCCAGATGGAGCTAATGAAAGAAAAAGAGAAACAAGATTATGAGAAAATCCTCTCCCGTCTTTCGATATATCCCAAGGAGCTGTAACAAGGTAGCTGACAGCTTAGCAAAAGAGGGGATTTCTTCTTCATGCCCCTTCCTAGACTTTGCCCGTTTTCTTTACAGGATCTTTGTGCCTATGAGGCTTTGGGATTAACCCCCCCCCCCCCACTGTAATTTTATTTTCTGTCAATTTCATTTGTATCAAAAAAAAAAAAAAAAAAAAGTAGGAGAATCAGATTTTTTTTTTTTTTTAAAAAAAAAAATTATGTTGAGAAAGAGGCTTTAGAAAAGAGTTTATTTGGTGGTGGGACCCAAAGGAAATAAACAATATATTCTTCACGCAATAAACGACTCCTGAAGCTTACCCATTCTTCATTCGGTTCTGCAACAAAAGAACCAGAGAGGGAGAGAGAGTTTAGAACGAAGAAGAGCAGAGTGGGGGAAGACGAAGAAGGGAGGTGGTTCCCTACATGCAAATGTCAATCTAGGTGGTGGTAAGCACATAGAAACACTAATCTATCTTCATTTTTCATATCTAATGGATATTCAGCAAGTTGATGGTGTTTTAAAGTTGGGAGTTGGAGAGAGAAAATCAAGAAATAAGTTAAATGACCATAGACAAGTGTAGATTAAAGTTCATATTGATGTTCTATAGCATTGCTTAAAGCTAGAATGTTTGAACGATGAGCCTCAAATTTTTAAAGGCTGAAATTGAGGCCAAAAAAAAAAAAAAAAAACCTTCTTCTGATTGATGTTTTAATATGTGCCAAGGTTTTTATTCAAGTGAAAAAATAAAGTGTATTAGGCACCCAGGCCAGACACTTTAATGTGTTGCAATGGAATTAGGAGGTTGTATGCATGAGCTTTGGTTCCTTGGAGAATAACCTTGTAGAAAAGCACTTACTCACCTTAAATATATGTATTGGATAAATTCATGTGATTTATGGTTCTGTTTTTGGTGAAAACCAAACTTAAGCTCTGTCTTGTTAAAGTCCAAATGGGTTTCTCTAATTAAAAGATAAGAGGAAGGATAGGTAAATTTTCTTAGAATTGCTGTTCATTATGTCTGAAATGGGATTTTGGCAATTTGATCACTGATTTTTGAGTAAGGCAAAACTAGAGTAATCGACCTCTTTCGACCCTAAGATTTTGTGGACCCTAAGATTTTGTGGACATATAGTAGACATGTTGATCTTCTAAACAAGTCCTAGATCCCGTTTCATATTGAGCGATATTTTGACCAAGCAAATGACCTTTTCTGTTTGTGAAATTTGATCAGAAGATAGACCTCATAAACTTTAATTTGTGGGTCATTTGTTCCATTTGGATTAGTATATTAACAATTTTGAAATCTTGAAGTTAGGCCTTGAATCTAAAATGAATTCTGTGGTAGTGAGAATTTAGAAGTAATTCTTCAATTCTATAGTGAGAGTTGGCTCTTGGTAATACTTTATCTTTAAAATACTCTCAAAAAGCTTTGAATAGGAATTTGAATCACCCCGATTGGAATCTTATATAATTAGTTATGAAATTTACAGAATCTTCCCGATTCAGGTAGTGACTATTTTGCAAAATTCTGGGAATGATACAGCTACAAATGGATCTAGTGATTATTTTTCCTCTAAACTACACTTGTCATCCGTTCTGTTAGAAGTTCTACGGAAAAATGTGGTTTTCAAATTATGGTTAAGATTGATTATGTTAAATCAAAGGTTTTATTACATGCTTGAAATTATTTGATTAACAATATTTTATATAAAGTTCTATTTTATTATGATTTACTGTTTTAAACCGGTTTTGTTAAACAAAACAATTTATTACGTATTTTGAGGCAATTGATTAATGATCCTATATAGAGTTTTATTATTATTCATGATCATAAGATATAGAGATTTAAGTTATTGCCGCCATATTGTTATTATTAAAAAATAAAAAATGTTTAAATTATTTACTCTTGTATTTTTTAAATTGTAAGAATGAGACGTTATTCTTGGAAAATTTGTTATGGTTCGAGACAATATGATATTGTTGACCCTATACTTCTTGTTGAGCAGTGAAGAGTCTCCGTAAGAATTTAAAGTTCGCTAACTCATTTTGAAGTATTGCTACTCGATGTAATATGAACACTAGACTTTTGTAAATTATTAAAAGTTAGATGATCCATGTAACTTATAGGTATGATCCATGTATTTTGAATCACATGTATATAAGTTTAAGGTTTAAGGAATGTGAGTCAACTCATATTTCGTGCTGGTCACCCCTTAGGTTTCAGGGCGTGACAATATGCTAATATTTCCTACAAAAATACAAAAGGATATGAGTAAATCTAGTAAGATCATTTTTAACAAGGATATGAGTAAATCACATGTATATAATTATGAATTAGGGATTGTGTTTATTTATTGCATTAAGGGTGTTGTGTAGACATTAATGTTGACAACATTTATTTGATAAATTAGAACTTTAATTGTTGTATTTTAGAAATTATATTTCTTTTAAAAAATGCAGAAAAAAAAATTTTAATTCATATAAATGTCTTCTGGCCCTGGTTGACATGCTCTCGGGCTGGGCTTTGAAAGATAGATGTTTTTATTACATTTGGCCTAAAAGGGCCGACTCTTTTAAGCTTTGACCCTTCAAGGGCCAACCCTAATTCCCAAAGCTCTAGATGAGATGAATTAGGAGAGGGAGTGATTGGGTTTGTATGAGTGGAGCGGGGAAGAGAAGGCTAAGAAAACTAAAGGTTAGAAGGTGCATGAGGTTGAAGGGAGGAGGTGATATTGGTGGGTGTGCGTGGTATTGGTTTTAATGAACAAGCGCTCCCTGCACCCTCTACATGTAATTAAGTTCGGCCACTCTTCATGTCCAGACCCTTATATCCTTTGTGTAAAGTACTATACACCAAGAACACGTACACATGGAGTAGAATGAAATTCCAGCTGTGGCGATTAAACAGTCTTGTGAATGGAAAACACTCACACCCTTTACTGTGGCGATTAATTCATCGGACTAGCCGTCATTTACACTGTTTATTACTTTCCTATTGATGAAAATATATCATTAATTTAACTTTGAATCATAATTAACCAACGAGTCCTAAATCTTTGAAAGATAAAAACTGAAATTAAATCTATTATATATTTTATTAATTTAAATTTCACACATGTGTATTTCTCATACGAGGGGTGTGTAATGCCAGAATATTTTATGTTAGGGATTGGGTGGCAAGATAGTTTTGGCCGGGTCAACCGCTCTAACAAATAAAAATAATAAGTGGTGTACAGGTACTTGCCAGAAAACGACGTGCATTATCACGGACCTTTTGAACCCAACGACCATCTCCCACATGTGTGTTCACACAATCACACCTTATGTATTTCTCATATGAATGACTGAGGGAGATTCATGCATGCATGTGTATTAATGTTGCCATGTTTGAAAATTTTCACGACTCAAAACCAGTGATGATTGATGATTGATGATTTTAAGATTTATAAGCAGACATTCATTTGTGCCATAATACTAACATAGTAGCACATTTTAGAACTGTATGCAATTGAGTCAGCCAGCACATGCATGTAGGTCAATTGATATGTCTTTTTCTGAGGGACATCGTTTTCCAACCACTCAACTTGGATTCCTAATAAATATTCATCAATAAAAAGACAAAGTTTGGTTTGGAATGGTCCTATTATATTGCCCTTTAATCAAATATTGACTTCCCCATAACAAATATAAAGTTGATCTGAATTTCCTCTCTATTTTCTAGTTAATAAGAGGACTACTATGTTAGAATCAGCTTTCTCGCTTCTTGTAAATCGACGGTAGCCAGGCTGAGCAGAAATGGTGGGATTTAAACAGAATTACCTGTTTATTTGTATAGTTTTATTGATTTCGAGTAACGAAAACATATGCCTGCATCTCTCAAAATGTGAGCCGTATAATTTCAAGTTGAAAGAAAAGGGACCCGTAGTTGCGCTGATTAAATGAACAATGAAAACAAAAAGGACCGTTGAAACGATTAGCCAGGGATGTGCTGGATGAGGATGACTCGACACAAAATGCACATCCCTCAAATTAAATATGTCGTATCCACACTGTGCCAAGCACTATTTTTCTTTTCATGGGCTACATATACGAATGTAATGAGTTGTTGGATGAGATTAAATTTTGTAGAGCCTATAACTTAGGGCTTGTTTGGTTAGGAGGGATGCACAGGGGAGGGGAGGAAAAAATTTTGAGTTAGATTTAAAAAAACTTGGAGAAGTGGGCTCATAAAATTTTAATAAAGAGAAAATGAAAAATTAAAGAGGAAGAAAAATTAATGAAAATTTTTTAACCCCACTTTTCTAATTTTTTATAATTCTTGACTTCAATTTTTTTCACTCTGCTCACTTTTCCTCCCCTTCCCTTCCCTCATACCAAACAAGCCCTTAGAACCGACAGTACGGGTGGTAAGTGCAACTTGTTTAATCCTTATATATAGCTGAAGTAATATCAATGTATATGCATCATGTGTCTCTTAGTAAAAGTTTCGATTTCTTTGATTTCATTAGTATTATTTTCAATTTCTTTCATTTGATTAGTAAAAGTTTCGATTTCTTTGATTTGATTAGTATTATTTTCGATTTCTTTGATTTGATTTGATTATTTTCAATTTCTTTGATTTAATTAGTAAAAGTTTCGATTTCTTTTATTTGATTAGTATTATTTTCAATTTCTTTCATTTGATTTGATTATTTTCAATTTCTTTCATTTGATTAGTAAAAGTTTCGATTTCTTTGATTTGATATTATTTTCAATTTCTTTTATTTGATTTGATTATTTTCAATTTCTTTGACTTGTTTAGTAAAAGTTTCGATTTCTTTGATTTGATTAGTATTATTTTCAATTTCTTTCATTTGATTTGATTATTTTTCACTTTCTTTCATTTGATTAGTAACAGTTTCGATTTCTTTAATTTGATTAGTATTATTTTCAATTTCTTTGATTTGATTTGATTATTTTCAATTTCTTTGACTTGTTTAGTAAAAGTTTCGATTTCTTTGATTTGATTAGTATTATTTTCAATTTCTTTCATTTGATTTGATTATTTTCAATTTCTTACATTTGATTAGTAAAAGTTTCGATTTCTTTGATTTGATATTATTTTCAATTTCTTTGATTTGATTTGATTATTTTCAATTTCTTTGACTTGTTTAGTAAAAGTTTCGATTTCTTTGATTTGATTAGTATTATTTTCAATTTCTTTCATTTGATTTGATTATTTTCACTTTCTTTCATTTGATTAGTAACAGTTTCGATTTCTTTAATTTGATTAGTATTATTTTCAATTTCTTTGATTTGATTTGATTATTTTCAATTTCTTTGACTTGTTTAGTAAAAGTTTCAATTTCTTTCATTTGATTTGATTATTTTCAATTTCTTTCATTTGATTAGTAAAAGTTTCGATTTCTTTGATTTGATTAGTATTATTTTCGATTTCTTTGATTTGGTTAGTATTATTTTCAATTTCTTTGATTTGATTAGTAAAAGTGTTTCGATTTCTTTTATTTAATTTGATTATTTTCAATTTCTTTGACTTGTTTAGTAAAAGTTTCAATTTTTTTGATTTGATTAGTATTATTTTTAATTTCTTTGATTTGATTTGATTATTTTAAATTTCTTTCATTTGATTAGTAAAAGTTTCGATTTCTTTGATTTGATATTATTTTCGAATTCTTTGATTTGATTTGAGTTGATTATTTTCAATTTCTTTGACATGTTTAGTAAAAGTTTCGATTTCTTTGATTTGATTAGTATTATTTTCAATTTCTTTGATTTGATTTGATTATTTTCACTTTCTTTCATTTGATTAGTAACGAGTTTCGATTTCTTTGATTTGATTAGTATTATTTTCAATTTCTTTGATTTGATTAGTAAAAGTTTTGATTTCTTTGATTTGATTAGTATTATTTTCAATTTCTTTGATTTGATTAGTAAAAGTTTTGATTTTATTGATTTGTTTTGAGTAAAATTTAATTTTGGCGTCCGGATTTAAATTTTAGGATGCCAAAGAATTTTACGCCATAAAAAAATTCATTAGAATGTGCAAAAAAAAATTTGGCGCCAAAAAATTCATGAAGACACGCCAAAAAATTAATTTTAAGCGTCCTAAATATATTTTAGTATGCCTAAAATTCAATATTGGCGTCCTGATTTTATTTTCAGGACGCCAAAAAATTTCTGGCGACAAAAAATTTCTCAAAATGCCCCAAAAATTATTTTTAGGTGTCCTAAATATGTTTTAGGACGCCTAAATTAATTTTAGTCGTCCTAAAATTATATTTAGGATGCTTAAGTTTCAAAATTCAGCCAAATAATTACGAAAGTGCCACTGCCTATACTTTTTACTTCCTTTTTTAAAATAAAGACGTCTTTTACGGAAGTAATATTCACTTTTTGTAGTAGTGATTGGATCCGAGAGCAAAGAAATCTGATCACTTATGAAGTTAAAGGATATCGTTTATGGTATACAAAGACGAAAAAGAGTATATTCAACGGGGATGTTACTTTTGATGAGTCTTCCATATAGTGAAAAATGTAGCAGCTGAAGATACCAAACAAATTAATGGTGTAACAAAGCATGTGGAGTTTGAAGGAAATATGATTTTTCCAATACCATGAACAAACGGGGGAACAAAAGAAGACTTTCCTGCCAAAGAAGAAGAACCAATCGAGAGGGAGGTTTTAACTCATGAACCTCATCAACGGCAACATTAATCAATAGCAACCAGCAAGCCAAAACGAACAATAAGAAAGCCTATTCATTTCATGAATATGGTGGCTTGTGCAATCTCAGTTGCAGCTGATGATGATATTCTTTTAACTAATAAATGGGATGTCCAAAGCTCAAAAAAGGATAAGTGAACACGACAAAAAAAAGGTCAATTAGTAACGGTTCATTAGTAGCGGTTAAAATAAACCACTACAAACATGTACATTTGTAGCGGTTTATATCGAAACCGTTACAGATTTGTAGCGGTATGACTCACGCCAAGTGGCGCGCTAGTTCGTAAACGACATTTGTAGTGGTTATCATAAACTAACCGCTACAAAAGTTAAACCGCTACAAAAACCGTCGCATTAAACGCTAAAAAGTGTGTAATATTGAAATTTGAATATTTCGAATCCGACCAACGTTCATTAATTTGTAGCGGTTTTTGGTATAACCGCTACAAAATGTGATATTTTGAAATTTATTTATTTTTTAAAAATACCAATGAATTTTGTAGAGGTTTTGTAACCGCTACAAAACAGAAAAAAAAAACCGCTACAAACATTAAACACTACAAAAAAAAGCGTCGCATCAACCGCTTACTGAAAGTGTGTAATATTGAAATTTATTATTTCAAATCCGACTAACGTTCATTAATTTATAGCGGTTTTATGTATAATCGCTACAAAATGTGTTATTTTGAAATTTATTTATTTTTTATAAAAATACCAATGACTTTTTGTAGCGGTTTTGTAACCACTACAAAACGAAAAAAAAAACCGCTACAAACGTTAAACCGTTACAAAAAGCACATCAATCAATTTGCTTTACAAAGTGTGTAATATTGAAATTTATTATTTCAAATCCGATTAACGTTCATTAATTTGTAGCGATTTTTAGTATAACCGCTACAAAATGTGATATTTTGAAATTTATTTATTTTTTATAAAAATACCAATGAATTTTTTGTAGCGGTTTTTAACCGCTACAAAACGAAAAAAAAAAAAACCGCTACAAACGTTAAAACCGCTACAAAAACCGTCGCATCAACCGCTACAAATGTTATTACGCATATCCCTATAAATACCCCACCCCACACCTCATTTCACACACTCTCATTCATTTCTTCTCACTCCTTCTCTCGTTTTTCTCATTTCTTCCCACCCCTTACAAATTCTTTTTTTTAATGTTTTATTTTTTTCCTCCTTATAATATTAATACTATTTTTTTTCTTATCCGAACTTTAAAAATATTTCCTCAATATTCCTTGTATCATCATCAACATTCTTTCCATAATCAAATATAATCTAATAGACAACATAATTTTTTTGCTCAGAGGTGGACAACACAATAAATCCTTATTATCTACACATTCTCAGTATTATATCTACATAATATTTATGCTTATCTAATTTAAGTTAATCATTTTTTTAGATATTAACTATTATCATTTAATTTGTCACTTAAATAATAAAAATATTCAGCAAAATATTATAATAATGGACTCAAATTATGATGATTTTTTTAAAAAAAATTTGGAATATTTTGTAGCGGTTTAAAACCGCTACAAATTTTAATTCAAATTTGGCTTAAATATTTGGCGCAATTTATGAAATTATCCAATATTTGTAGCGGTTTTACTAGAGGCGAGAGCAATGGGCGGGTTGGGCGGCCCCATGCCTAAACCCATAGCCCGCCCATTTAACTTTAAATGGGTATGGGTTAGCCCATACCGTACCTCAACCCATTCTAACCCATGTTGAATGGGTTAACATATAAATGGGCGGGTATTTGAGGGTTTTGGGTAACCCATTTACATTTGACAAGTTTATTTTTTTGGAGAAAAATATATAAAAGTATTAAGTATTCACCCAAATTTATCATTCTAAATTTCGAAATATGAATCTTTAAAATTCAATAATCATAATTCACACAAAAGAATCTAAATTTAGACAAGTGTTATCATAACATAATTTTGATGTTCAAACTCCAAGTGGGGGAATGGTTAAATGGGGAAATGAGGAATGGGTATTTTATGGCAATGTGGCGTATTATTGTCCAAGTGTCCATATAGTTAATAAAAAATATATATATAACTAAATGGGCGGGTTTAGGCGGCCGAAGGTGCGCCCATGCCCGCCCATTTAAATCTTAAATAGCGGGTTTTAACCCAACCCGTTATGGGCTTTTTTGGACGGGCTCAAAATGGCCCAATTGCATTGGGTTGTGGGCGGGCTCACCGGGTTGTGGGTTCCATGCTCGGCCCCTAGGTTTTACAACCGCCGCAAAATTGCGCTTTTTTTTTTTTTTTTTGGAGATTCGTCATCTTGTAGCGGTAACTCAAAACCGCTACTAATACGATATTGGTTTTATTACATGAGTAGCGGTTTTAGGAAACCGCTACAAAACATCTTGTTACGGCATATTTTGTAGCGGTTCTTTAAACCGCTACTAATGTCATTTGTAGCGGTTATAAGTAATTTCAACCGCTACAAAACGTCATTTTTTTGTAGTGGAAGGAATGCAATCCCTTCATCATAATGGTATGTGGAAATTGGCTAAACTCCTGAAGGGTGTGTAAGAAAAAGAAATTGGCTTCAAATGGGTGTATACAAAGAAAAAAGGATATTCTAACCAAGATGATGTGAACTACAAAGCAAGATTGGTAGCTAAAAGCTATGCTCAGAAGGAGGGGGAATTGATTACAATGACGTATTTCTCCAGTTGTGCAACATTCCTCCATTAGAATTTTGTTGGCTTTAGTAGCACAATTAGATTTGGAATTAGTTCATATGGATGTTCCAACTACATTTTTAAATGGAAACTTGAAAGAGGAAATCTACGTGACTCAGTCAGAAGGATTCAAAGTTGCTGGAAGGAAAATATGGTGTGCAAACTTAAAAAATCATTATACAAATTGAAACAGTCTTCGAGATAGTGGTATAAATGATTTGACAAGTTTATGTTGCAATAATTAAGTATAAAAGAAGCAAATGCAATCTGTGTCTATTTGCGAAAGCTTAAAGATGATCATTTATATATCTTCTTTTTATATGTTGATAGCTTCAAAAAATCAAACAAAAATTGAGAAGCTAAATGTTCAACTAAAAAAGAAATTTGAGATGAAGGATTTAGTGAGGCAAATAAAATTCTTGTCTTGGAGATAATAAGATCAAGATAGACAATCAAAGAAACTGTGTTTATCTCAAAAGGAATATTTGAAGAGGGTATAGATCGATTTGGTATCAATGTCAAGAGTATTGTACGCAAATGCTGTTGGTAGCTTGATATATGTATGGTTTGTATAAGACCTGATATTTCACATGCCGTTGGAATTGTGAGTAGGTACATGTATGATCTAAGAAAGGAATATTGGCAAGCTATGAAATGGATTCTATGGTATATTTGTAATGCTATAGGTGTTGGATTAGTCTTTGAGCAGGAATATTATCAATGTTTAGTTGGGTATTGTGACTTAGATTTTGCAGGTGATTTGGACAAACGAAGATAAACTATTAGTTATGTATTTACTTTTGCAAATGCACAAGTTAATTGGTAGTCTACTTTGCAGAAAAGAAAATTTATTTTGTCTACCAAAGAGGCAGAGTACATGACAATTACAAAGGCTGTGAAGGAGGCAATTTGGCTTCAAGGATTGTTTGGAGAACTTGGTATTGGTCAAGACAGCATCATAATATTTTGTGATGCCCAAAGTATTATTCAATTAGCAAAGAACCAAGTTTATCATGTAAGGACGAAGCATATTGATGTTTGATATCACTCTATATAAGAAATTTTAGAAGAAGGTGGAGTCATGATTCAGAAGATACGGTTATTAAGTGAAAATCTTGTTGATATGATGACAAAAGTGATGACTTTTGCCAAATTTTAATATTGTTGGATCTTATCAACATTGTTGAACATTGAATATTGAATTGAAGATAGAGGTATACATGGTTTGAAAGGACCGTCTACACGATTAGTTAGGTGCATGGGGCGAGGTAGGTGCGTTTATATATTTTAGTCCAAATTAAAGGGACGACTAAGCGGCTAGGCAATAATATTTGTTTAACTTGACAATTCAAGAGGACTATAGCTATCATCGGTGGGGGACAGATGAATAAGTAAATATATAGTAGGCTCATGCATATCAACAAAACAGAAAGATGCCTGCCTTCAATATGTCAGTCGTTTTCGTTTTCCAATGTTTATACCTTGACTGCTTGACTGTTACAATATGTCAGTGTACAGCATTGATGTACGTGTGATGAATGACACATAATTTAATTGAGCAGCAGATCAATGCAATCCCCAAATAGTAAAGTGAGGCGTCTGCACCAATCTTCCAAAATTACAAAAGCACATACGTGGCCGGGGATGAATTGCTGACGATGCCTGAAACTCTGATGTGGCCAAGTGAACGGCTGTGCTGGATGACTCGACCGCGTAAGATTGAGAAGAGTAAACTAAATACACATCCCTCAAATAGTAATATATATCCATACTGTGCCATGCACGGTTTTTTACATTTGGTGATGTATATATAAAGGGTTGTTGGATGAAATTAAATTTTTTAGAGCCTATAACTCAGAACCGACAGCAAGGGTAGTAAGTGATGTAACTTGTTTAATCCTCAGCTGAACTAATATATATATGCATCATCTGTCTCTCACAATGCATCAGGAAAGAAGCTAAGCACTCCTTCGGCTATATCTAGGACTTCTTACGCGCCAAGACACAAAAACGAGCTTGGTATATATTGCCAATTCAGTGACGAATCCGAACATGAAGGTGAGGTCAATTTATAATTATATTACTTGCTAGTTAATTTCTCGAAATTTTCATTTACGTTCAAGAAGGCCACTTCAATATTCTGGGCGAATGTTTCAGCAAAAAGTGACAATAAAGGTGGGGATGGAGTGCGAGAGTTGCAGGAACAAGGCATTGAAAATAGCTTCCATGATAAAAGGTGTATATATTTTTGTGTCGTTACGTGTGAATGAATATACCTAAGAAGAATATGAGTTACATATAAATGAGTTTCAGGTGTGAGTGCGGTGGCAATAGAAGGCGACAGCAAAGATAAAGTGGTGGTGACAGGGGAAGACGTGGATACGGTTTGCTTGGGAAAGAGTCTGAGGAAGAAGTTCCGGATTGTGACGGTGCTCACGGTGGAAGAGGTGAAGCCCAAAAAGGACGACGACAAGAAGCCCAAAGTCGTTAAAGTGTGCGTGGCGCCAGCTCATCCCTGCGTGATTTGCTGCAGCCCTACGTGCTCCGGTGGGTGCAAGCCGTGTTCCAAGTGCAAGAGCCACACGTGCGGGGGTAAGTGCGGGACCCACAAGTGTGGGGGTGGGTGCGAGCCTTTGATCTGCAAGTGCCGCAGTAACAAGTGCGAACCTTGTAGCAAGTGCTGGAGCCACGAGTGTGGGGGTGGGTGCAACGCGTGCTCCAGATGCGGCAGCTACAGGTGCCATGGCTCCTGTGCTTCCGTGATCTGCTACGGTCAGTGCCCTCCTTGGTCCTCATGTACCTCTTGCTGCTCTAAGCCTCCCTCTGCCCTTTGTTACAATGTCGTTTATGATCAAAAACCTGAAGATTCTTGCTCCATCCAGTGACACTCCCTTCACCATTAATCATAATCCCCAGCCTTCGCTTTCATTTCATTCCAATTCTCATCACTCTTCACAAACACTCACGCATATATCCTTTGATTTTCCCGTTCCTTTCACTGTTGCCATTTTACTCATTTTTGCACTTCAATTCCTTCAATAATGTATTTCTCATAGTTTGTTTATTCACGTAATTTTAATCTGAATGTTGAACCTAAGCTTGGAGAGGTTCATTTTAAGCGCCTGTAATAGTCAAATTCTCTTTGAAAAAGGAGCATCAAAGAATTTAATATATTTTCCACTCATCACAAGTTATATCAAGAGGTGCATGTTGCCTACGCAAAAGATCATTATATCATCTGTGCTATATAATAAATCAAGTCTAAAGACGTTAAATATTTTTCCTAACATCCTAACCTAACTTATAATTATAATATTTTGTAGTGTAATAGTATATATATTTATATCGTTGGATAATATAATGCGAGTATTAAACAGGAGCATCGGTAAGCTAGCATATATGAGGAATGGTTTTTCCTTTTAATATTTTAAAGAGACAAATATAAATAGTTATTGGATCGATGGCATGATTATGAAAATAAATATTAAGTTACTATTGTGAGGTTTAATTAAAAATATATAATTAGTGGAATTTCTTAAACTGCGGTAGCAAGTGGATATGGATGTTATTAACTAGCCGCCTGGTGGTACTTAACGGTGAAAAAACCTTAATTTTAAAGCTTTCTGGTAGCTTTGGACTAATACTTGAAGTTGAAGGCTTATACGAATAGCTGAATGATGATCATTTTTTAATTTTAGTATTTGAGGCATATTTGTTTTCGAATATACGTATAGTCGGTCCATTTTTTATCACCATGATAATTAAAGAGAAAATACGCGCAAAACAAAACTAATCTGCCCGGCATTATATTGACATGTAAACTAGAAACATCCATGTGTATCAATTTAGGAGCTTGATCACTCAAAATAAATTAGATGCTACGATTTTTTCATGTGTATTCTAAACATGAAAAATATTAAAGAAACATACAAATGTGTGCATTTATATATGTTTATTACTATATTATATATATTTTTAGATTTTATAATATATGTCGATTAAGGAAAAGACAGAGTCGTATGCTAAGTCTCGGTTGGAATTTGATCTGTTTACATCAAGTCATTTCCTGGGATCATGTGTCGTTTCCATGACACCAATGAAATATTGAAACACCTAGACTTTTCCTATTAATGTAATCATTAGCTTAATTTGTTTAATTGTAAGGCAACATATATAGTCTATAGACTTGTTTAAAAAAGTAAAAATGCATATGAGAATTGGGTTTAGGTACGTGGAGAATTATCAGAGGGCGTACTAAGCGGGATGCATGCATGGATAATTACAAGGACCTGATCACTACTTGTCCAATAATTAATAAGGATGTTTTCAAACTTGTTACATAAAAAACATGAATGAGGTGAGATATTATTGACGGAGACATGTGCTTATGCCTGAGATCATGTGCTGCAGAATCCATGTACAGTTGGAAATCCTTGACGAAGGCAGTGACAGCACATATATATGTCTGCTAGCTGAAGTACTAGTAAATTATATTTACAGAATATGAAATATATATAAGCAGTCACATACAAGACAGTTCCTTAATTATCATTTGTTGGTTGGGATAGTTTGAGCTACAAATGAAAAGTAACTTTTTTGGTTCTGTGTTTTACTTTTTGGCGGGGCATCTCAGTTAGTTAAAGGCTATTATTAGAACCTTAAAATAAGTAAATAAATAAGCTAAGGCTAATATATGACCCTGTAAGTCAAGCCAAGAAAGAATACTGCCAAATTTTATGCGTGAGTGGGCGTTAGCTAGGGTGGTTGGAGTGATCCATCAAGAGGTCTCTTGGGACAAAAATGTAAGTTATAGTATTATTAGCGAATCAAATAAAAGCCCGATCAAGTAGTTATAGTCAAACTCCATTATTTTTTTTAGAAAATTATTATTATTATTAGCCAGCCAATGCTAGCTATCATTGTCTTTGTTTTGAAAACGAAGGACTGTCCACGCCAACTACTGTCATGATTTCTCCTATGGTCGTTCTTTTGTGTTTCTTTTATTTTCTCAAATAAATATTAATAAAAGAATATGATTCAATTACTAACTTTAAAATTGTATACTTGTGTATTTTGAGATCTTAGTATCATTACTTACAAAGCAACTCACCCACTCTTCTTAATTAATCACCTATTATTAGTCAATTTGTCAGTAATGAAGTTACAGGTTTGTTGTGTACGACATGTAACTTAATTTCTTGAACAAAAAAGGTAAGAGATCGAGCAGCTAAGTGAGATGTTTATTGATTAAAATGAATAACAAAATTAGAAGAAGCGATAGATCATATGTATATAACATTACTATTATTGAAACAAGGTGCGGCTTATTACTATATTTCAAGCCAAATCGATTATATATAATTAAGTGACCGTCTTCTCTTTATTTCGACTGTATTCATCAAATTAAACAATTTCGAAATCAGTTTGTGTAAGATTAGATTGTCCAAATATAATGCATGAACGCATACTCTTGCAAGATATTTTTAATTAATTAAAAACATAAAACAAAAGCTAAAATTAACGTGAAGCTCAAATGTTTGGGCTTAGATGAGTTTAGATGTTCTAAAGATTTTATTTCTTTTATGTCACGCAAATATCAAACAAAAAAGGATTAATATAATGCATTGTAAACTTGTTAATCGGGTGCATCACCCACGTTCTGAAATGTGTAATTGTGTATAGCTGGAAATAGCCACTAAGATCATATATATAAAGAGCCATATAGACTAGTGGCTGTGCGTACATTAATATTATATTCCTCCGGTCCTAATTATAGGAATACTTTTATAGTACAAAAGTATTCTTATAATTAAGACTAGAGCTAGGTAGTATTCATCTTTAATTCGTGAACTCAGTCCTTTCCATGAATAGATTATATTGTAACGATAATTCAATTTACAGTTCTCTCTTTTAATTATAGGTTCATCTAGAAACCAATCTCAACTTGTGTAAAAAGAAAGGGAAAAAAAAAAAGGAACGAATAATTAGGTAGGGAGAAAAAAAAAAGTGATGATGTGGAGGTGGAGGGGATATATGTCGATGACAAGGACTTCATCATCAGCGTGAGCCTCATAAGGATGTCGGCTCACATTTATTAATATTTAGATAAAGAGGCACAGGATCAGCTTGACAAGTTTTGGTCTGTTAATCTGTCCCCATTTTTGTGTGGGATCCTTAAATTCTTTGATAGAACTTTATATATATATATACACACATACAATAGGTATACAAGGTTTTGATGCTTATCTAAAGGATAGTCACCATTTGCTTGTCCCATCTAGACAGTCTATATTTATTTATTTATTTTGGTGATTTTTGAATAAAAAATAAATTTTAAAAAAAAAAATTAGTTGAAAGATTATATTTATTTTAAATTTTCTACCCATTAAAATAATTTTTTTTTTTAAAAAAAAAAAAAAAAATCAAATCTAGATTCTACAGATCCCATTTGAACCATCCAGATGAGACGAGCTAATGATGTCTATCCAGAGGTTCCTAATACGAGTATGTGGGCTTTAATTAATCTTGAAACATAAATCATACTGGATTTTTGTTGAGAGGTTGGTACTAGAAGAAGAAAAGATGATGAAAAAAAAAAAAAAAAAGTAGTGCACAATGTTTTTAAGGCGTGAACAACACTTTCCTTTAGGCTTAATTTTATCTTTCACATGTGTTTCTAGGAACCAATTAAATAGACAAAACCTTGGTGACATTTAATATTTATAACTCTCTCTACATAATCATTCACAAAAATTTCTTAATTTATAAGGATGTGACTTTCCAATAAGCATATCTCTTCATTTTAAGATATTCTAATAATTTCTTGGTACTACTAAAACATGGATCCCTATTTAATTTAAGGGAAATACACTTCACCGTGTTGTAGGAAAAGTGTATTCTAATGTTAAAGATATTTCGATTTCTGTGCTTGAGTTTTTTTTTTTTTCCAATAAAAGAGATGTGGGTCCCATTATTTCATGTGTGTGTAGAAATTTTCTTCTTCTCATGTAACATGAGAAGTGTAAACATTAAATAGAACGCTATTGAAATTATATCAGTGGTCGTTGCTTTGTTTATCCCGCTTTAAGATAACAAATAAATGCTAGTTATCTTTGTTTTATGGGAAAATATTTTTATAGTGATTATTTTGCCAAACATTTTTAAAAATATATATATATGTAGATATCACTGGACTTCTGATTATAAGATCGCGATACTTTTTATCATTTCTTTATAATTTCATGTGTAGGATGCTTAGAACTTTATGTCGTTGTTTATTTAATACTGGTATTTATTAATTGCTAAAATAAGAGGACAAACCGTCTTTTTCTTTACCAAGGACAGGGATGTCACAACCTTTAGTTCTTTATTAGAGATTAGAAGGACAACTGCTGATAATTATTAGAGACAGGGACAGTTAAATTAGAGTGAGAGCAATAGCCAGGTTATTTTATTTGAGATAAGAGTGTATCTAATTAATTCATTTCATCAGAGATAGATGTGCCTCCCACTAAAATCTAACAAGAACAATTAGGCATTTAAACAAGTGCTAAAATATATAATCAGACGGGTTGGGCATTGGTTAGAAACATAGAAGGGGCCTCCCTAGAACTATAATATTGGAAAAGGTTACAAACGGTTTAGTTACTTACTTAGCTTTGCTTGTTCCAATGGACAGCTGCTCTTGCAAGAATTAAGTACCATTTGTCGGCACTCGGAGGTATACTTTATGTATTTCTGTAGTTTAATAGAACCATATTCCCTTGAATCTTTCTGTGTGGTACCAATCATCCGAATTGGTCACCACATGGTTAGATTCGGCATGTTTATGCTTTCATTTTCCTCTATGTATATAAATATGTGTGTGAATTTTGTTGCGTCACTTCACACAAATAAGATTAATCCATCTACTATTAATTACTGCCGCATCCAAATGCCCGTAAATCTCAAAGTTGTGAAATAATTGCCTTCTCAAAGAGGAGTTGGCATTAAATAAAATGGCAACCGCATTTTCATAAGCCATGAAAAGGTCTCTGAAGATATTTCATGGGACCAATAAGCTCGGCTTTATTCTGTAAGAAGAAAAACATAAGTTCGAATCCTGAAAAACGTAGTTGTTGTTAGAGATGAAAACCTTTTGTCCTCTAAAACTCAAACAGGGAAACCTTTGGCCCAAGAGATAATATTTCACAGCCATAATGGTGATGCTGCGTTGGGCTGGATTTGATTGATTTTGGTGCTTTTTGCAGGGAAAGAATTAGATGTTGGTCAACGAAGAAGGTGGGTACACACTAGTAATGATGCATGAACGAACCAATAGGGAGTGAACACTTGAAGAATGATCCTCTCAGTCCAAAAAGGGAAAGGCCAAAGGAATCCAAGTTATAGAGAGCACTGTGGATGAACAGTCCATAAGAAACTAATCCACATGATTCTGAGCCACTGGGGGTGAGCCCCATGATATTCCAAATGAGGAATGGAGGTATGGGGTGGTGCCAGATGTTGAGGATGAAAGCTACCCCTCTTTGCTTTAAAGAGCACCCAATGTTGCTTTTCTCATCCAACTGTTACACTGGAAAATAAAGTGAATCCGTCCAAAGGATATAGATAAGGAATGTGTGTTGAAGGTTGCTCTTTCTTTTTTTTTGGTCGCTCTTTCTGCTCCATGCTTCCTTGCAACTTGTTATGAGAAGTCCTCTTCATCCTTGACCGCCCAATTTCAAAAGTTGTGGATCCCATTCCTCTGCACTTCACTTCAGGAGATAAACTCACTTCATATTCTCATCGATCTGTCTCCAAAGGGGACATGCCTTGCACTTGCATTATCATGTTTCTTTTCACTAGAGATGGAAATAAGTTAGAGGTTTTAATTAAGTAGATATAAGTCAACAATAGAGATTTAAATTTTAAGTCTGTATATGCTTTTTCTAAACTCAAGCTGAAGCCTTCAAAAAGCCTCAAGCCATTTTAAAGACCTACTTAAAATGTTGGCCTTTCAATAGACTTAAAGCCTATGCCTCTAAATTCACATATACCCTATTTACAATACTATGATGCCTTAAAAGCCCTAGATCCATTTTCCTTGTAATATAAAGGTTTAGTTAGGAAAAGAAAAGAATATTGTCACTATTGTCTAAGCAAGTAGGAAAGACAAAAACCAATTGTTTGTTGACTAATGAGATATGTTTCTTAAATTTGAACAAGCATAATAAGCAGCATATACAACTAGATTTTATGTTTTCTTACTTTTCTCGTATAAATTGAGACAAACTCCTCCTAGACACTAAGATTATGGTATTTCATTTTACACTAAAATAAACTTACAATAATTATTATGCTTTAGAGGACAACACAAATCAAGAGAGAGTGAGTGAATTAGCGTTGCCATCTCAAGCAATCTAAGAGAAAAGAGATAAGAGTGAATGATTGTTGAATGTAAGGGTTGAGTGTGTGAATGATAATATGATGTAAACTTAGGATGAAAGCTAAGTTGGTAATTTTATAAATGTTTAATAAAATTATTTAGATTATATTATATATAATTTTATAATAGTACAACTTAAGAAAAAAAAATTAAGTCAGACTTATAGTCTATACTTTGTGAAAACAGACATGACTTGTTTATCTGAACATATTTGACAATAGACATGAATTTGGGCATAGTCTATTTACTAAATAGGCTAGATTTGTATCAAAAAAAAAAAAAAAAAAAAAGGCTAGACTAAATTTTATATATGATAGACGGTAACTCAAAGGTCTAGCCTATTTCCATTCTGGCATTTACAATATTATAAACTTTTTACCTTCTTACATCTAATACAACTCATTTATATCTGTCTCACCATCTACAAGAAAACTTGACTACGGTAATTGATGAACTTCTATTCCTCATCTACAATAATATGTATTATTACATTCATTAATTTGTCCCATTCTTGAAGCGTGGCGTTATACTCTTTTTCTTCATGCACTACCCATCGGAACATGAAACAAGATTTTAAGAAGACAGGCAAACTCAAACAACATTAATAGTCATCCATCCCTAATGGTTTATGTCATGGCAAATATAATTCACACCCATCAAATCAAAATTAATTGGAGATGGGAAGAAAATCAAACACGCATGAGTCTTCACTAGTGTTATTCATTTATTCCGCTACATTAAACGTCTTGCCTGCTTGTTGATGGTGACATCCAAGCATGCCTTTGGATAGAATCAACTTCAACCTTCCAGATTTGGAGTGTTCGATCGGTTTCTTTAAAAAAGTCATGCCTCTTAATCCGGAAAATCTATTCACACAACCCACCCCTCCTCAGACCCCCAAGTTTAGAATGAAAAGGGGGAAAAAAGACAGATGGAGGCTTGTCTCCATATATTAATTAACCAACATATTCTACACATTTCTGAACCACCTTGACAGCGAATTCACAGGCCTTGACCCATGCAAGGTCCTGCTCCAGTGGATCAATTGTCTTGTGGGCCTCAAAGGAAATGAAGAAGATAGACGTAAATTACACCAACTATTTTACCAATGATTCGGACTAACATAGAAGTCATAACTTGAAAATATGGTGATATATAATTATATATAGAACATTTGCAGAAATCCTATCACAAATGGAACACACGATATATATGTGTAGCATAATTAAGCGAGTGATAGAGACGAGTCCTATTGGATTGTTGTACTTACTGTCCGAAAAATCACAAAAATAAGTGTTCCTCCGTAAGTAGTGTGCTGTTAATTACTATAACGGGTTAAAAAAGGGAAGGGTAGGAGAAGATTAAAGTTAGTAGAGAAGGCAATTGGCATGCGTGGTTACGTAAAAGGCTTGTTAGAAAGTGGCAAAT
Source organism: Acacia acuminata (assembly GCA_019022655.1). Lineage (NCBI taxonomy): Eukaryota > Viridiplantae > Streptophyta > Magnoliopsida > Fabales > Fabaceae > Acacia > Acacia acuminata. The sequence goes on from JAFJYI010000071.1 coordinate 928,927, forward strand.
TAAAGGAGTGTGTGTGTCCTTTAATCCTTTGATGAGCATTTAATCCTGCGAGAAGCAGTTACAACATACAACATGCCATTAGATAGAGTGAGCACATGAATATACTTGTGATGGGCAGGACTAATGGGTTTTATGAATGGTCCTTCTAATTAGCTATAGATCTTTTCAATGGGCAGGCTGGCTTCCTTTTTCTCTTTTCCTATAAATAGGTGCTTTCGGCCTGCATCATACATATAACACAAGCTACTCCAGTAGTAGGGCTCCGAGCCCACCTCACTTTTCGTTCTCTGTTTCTTCTTCTCAAGAGTCTTTTTTTATATATTGTTCTTGCAGTGATGTTTATAGCAAACAACAGTAGGAAAGAGATAGATAGATGGATGGATGGATAGGAGGCACTTTGGGTGGGAGGTTGTTGACAGAAGATAGAGAGCACAGATGATGACTTGCGTATATACAATCGCATCTCACTCCTTTGTGCTCTCTATGCTTCTGTCATCACCTTCAGCCTCCGATCACTATCTCCCTATTTCTAATTCCAACTCTCTTCCACATAACAATCATACATGTTCATCTTTTCTGATTTTCATATATACTGGCCTGATGAGATGATCACTAGTTAGCATGCATATTATATTCTTCCCTTCTTGTCAGTTTTATTCAACTTCATTCCACCTGAAAGTTGTTAATTCCTCGTTCCCTGAAGAGTATATATATATCAGATAATTACAACTCGATCGGCATGTATATAGTGGCCATTAACTTGTGTGTTTTGCAGTTAGTTAGCGTGCACCTATATCCAGTGAGTGCGGTTGGAGTCTTGGAGATGAAGAATCTGTTGGCTAAATGGGTTTGTATCTTAGTATGGTGTATATATGTGTGTATGTGTGACCAGGTTTAGTTGAATGAACTACTAAATCTATGAACTACTCAAGGATGTTGATGCAATATTATCATGGCCATCTAATTAAACTCCAAAGAATTTGGCAGATATATGAATTACTTAACAGCAGTAGTGATTTCATCATATCGTTTCTTGTTTAATTATTAATCAATTAAGACAGATAGATCTAGTATTGTATGGTGACTGGGGGTGTGCACCGTCCCTCTTCTCAGCTGCGCCCCTGCCCCTCAATTTTAGGCCCTTCCCAAATATTTTTTGTGGTTTTTTTAATCATCAGATTTTGTATGAAATGGTAATATTTTGATATATTTAAAAAAAAAAAAAAAGAGTTGTTTTCAATTTTATATGATTTTTGAAAGATTGAAGACTCTAAATTTAAAAGAAGCCACATAATTTTGAAGTTTTACATCATTAAAAAAAAAAATTGAAAATAACATTCTCTACTCATAAGATATTTAAATGACATTCATTTCTAAAGATGTAAAGAAAACGAGAAAACGCTGGCGAAGGGCCCAAAATTGAGGGGCAGCTGACACCCAGCCGGATGTGCAGCGCTAAAGAACATATGGGTGAGTAGGATGATGGAAATATGATTGGCAGGTAGCCAGAAGTAAGGGAAGCAGCACCACTTGGTGAGGTGAAGAAGTGAAGGACGGTGTAGCAGAAGCTAGAAGAGGAAAGAAGAAAAATATGGGGCCCAAGTGCAAGTACTGATCGTGACATGTTGCACTGGGAGGGCATATAATTTTTCCACGCTACCATTCAGTCATCTCTATTGCAGTCAATCAGTGTACGGTCTATAAGGAGCCACATCAATAATATGCTATCCATTCCCCTCATGGCAATCAAAGCCGACCGCTACTATTCATCAACAAGACCAACCTCGTTCGTCCTTTTTTCTCTTTTCATGATGAAGGGTCTCTCTCCATATCAACTAGACGATTATTCTGGATTATTTCTTTTGTAATTTGAAAATGTGAACTACCAAACCGTTTGATCGTGTGTTTATTGTTCCAATCGTTCCACTTTTCACCTATATATGTCCTTCGCAATTCGCATTCAAGTTAACTAGAATATCATAAAACTTCTTCGGCGCTGATTACGAAATATATGAAGAACCATTCTTTCGTTCTCGTTATCAATGCATACCTTTGAAAAAAATCAATGCATCTACTTGGTGCTGAATCAGAGCTCAAAAAGGACAACACGTTCGATTCTGAAACCCTGGAGGTTGCAGTTAGATGTCGCATTCTAGTTAAAGTCGTGGCATCTGATTTTTTGAGGAAAGAAAAGAAAACCGTATGGACAATTTCTCAATATTTTGTTCATTTGCAACAAAACATATATTCTCTTTGTGCGGTCCGAATGAGTTGAGTTTGAAGGGACAGAAGGGAAGTTTGATCATTATACTCTTCGAGCGATAATGTTCGATTAATCAGTTGAAATCATGGAGGTAGGTTCATGCACAACTACTGCTGTGTCTGTGCACTGGATTCAATTTGTAATAATTTTAAATAGACTGTTTTGCTTACTACAATGAACGGCGATATATAATATCGTAGGTTGCTTACATAATCAAACAAATCTGAGTATCTGTATTTGTTTACCGGCAAGGAATGCTTATTCGTAGTCGATGAGAGAATATAATTAAATGATGGCCATACGACATTATGAGTTAGTGTGTGTCTATTAAATCAAAATATATATTACTGAAGAATATTTTTGGGATGACCAGAGAGAAATATGGTGTAATAAACCCAGATATATTCACTTTTGTTCAATGACAAACACATTGGAGAACGCCAAGCAATTGATTGCTGCAGAATATTTTAGTCTTCACCTAGAATATTTCTTGTCATATATACTAAGTTTAGCCATGTAAGAAGTGCTTGATTGGACTGGGAGAGATACCTTTAGCTAGTTTAGCTAGCCATAAGGACTTGTAAGTATATGCATGTGCGACTAAATACTTGTTAGCTTAGTTTAATTAGAGAGGATTAAAGACTTTTGAACAAGTTAAAAACCTGGTGGAGATAGAAATGAGAGAGAGTACTTTGTATAGCTTTGACGCTCGCTTGGTTCAGTTATCCTAGAGAAGCGCATAGAGGAACAATCTTGACACGTACCCACATTATATTATTATTGTGCATTTTTTCCCCTTCAATAATCAGAGCAATGATGTCTCTCACATGCTGGAATCCATCATTTTCCGCAAATACCCTCGTTAGCCTTCTGGGGAGAGAAATAAGAATAGAAGGAATGGGGGAGGGTTTTCTTTTTCTTTTCTTTTTTTTTTTTTGGGGGGGGGGGGGGGGGGGGGGGGTTTGGTTGTTAAGAAATTGAGGCAGCTCAGTTTCAAATAGAGCAGCTGTGACTAATAAAATTGCTGTTATTACTTCATGCAAGTAAAATTGTTGATCATTTAAAAACTAATCATTTTCTATTTTTAAAGCTTGATAGTTACCTTAATATAAGACATATTTATCTAATTTGATTAAATTAAAGAAGTTAGTTAAATTAGTTAATATTACATGTATTTTTTAAAACACCCTACTCATCTTCCTTAATTTTTCCTTACTTATCCTCTATAATTATTGTTGAGATGATATTAATAGGGTAAATTAAGAGAAAATTAGTAAATACAAAAAAAAAAAATGTCTCAACCAAAGTAAACTCTTCAAATATGTCTTAAATTAATGAGGGACCGGAGGGAGTATTACTTATCTTATACATAATATTTTACACTAATAATTTCATATTTAAGTGGTATTTTTTCTCCAAAACAAAATCTTATGCTTGATACAGTATTATCTTTTTAAAAAAATTGCAAAAGTAAATTATGAAGAAAGTTAATAATGTAAATGTGGGATCACTGTTATGAAACAAAAGTAACATGGTGAGAGGATCCACTGTCTAATGTAAGAGAGACAATACCATGAATGAGGAAACGTCTTGCGGATGACATCCCAATGTATAATGGTTGGAGGCTGATGAACAAAGAATGAGAACATATACGAGTCAGTGGAGAACTAAAAGCATAAACGAAATTTACAGTTACAGAAACCAATGATGAATAATGGAATTCGTTTGTATCTTTCGATTCGTTGGCTACCATTAACTTGTGTGTATGGCAAGTTGATAAAAAGTACACCATTTTCTACATTTCCAATCATGATGCCATGCTCACCCTGACTTCTGCTTATGTACAGTTCTGACTTCTCCCGTACATTTCCAGGCTTTCTTTCCCCTTTCTTACTCTCCAAAGGTTGCACACTCCCCTCCAAGCTTCAGGTTTCCAAATTTTGAGCATTCTTCTTTTTTTTGAGGGGGTTACATAAAATTTTCAAGAGAATTACACTTCTAGTTTTACTGTGCAAGTATTGATCGGGTGTGAGAACCAGTCAAAGCAAGGGCTGGGCAGAACTAGAACTTAGGATTGAAAAGCACGCACAATATAAATTTCAAGAAAGCAACATATTTCCTTAATTTTTATGAAGAAAAACCACACAGATCACGAAAAGAAATAAAATCTGTACTTTCTAAAATTTTCAGTTTTACACTCTATTAAAATGCCACATAATCTTAAATTTCAACTACATTCATTTAATGTCCTTGTTCTAACAAGGGTATATGTCATTGAAAACAAGTAACGATTACATTACAGCATAAAATGTGAAACAAGTGATATATTTATTGACAAAGTGAAATCTAAAATAAACAAGTAAATATTAGGAAGAAAAAATATAGAAAAAAATGATAGAAATACTACTTGAACTTTAAAATCTTATTTACAATAACAATAATAAAATTAACAAAAATAATAAAACAATTAACAACTTATTTCATTGAGAAATAACTTATTTAGGATTTTAAAATTTAGGTAATATTTTCTTGGGATTTTCCTAAAAGTGTAACGCTTGAGTGATTGAAAGGTTAAAATTTGAGAAGTACAGTCATGGGGATGGGGCAAGTGGATAAGGGTATTGAAGGGTACAAGGAGCATTATGCTCAAAATTCCCAATATGAATGGTTCCTCATCATTCTAATTCTCAGAACCATGAAATTTGGGTACAGCACAGATTCCAGTGCTTCGCTACATCACCCTCTTGGCCAGGTTCAATATTCTTCCACATCCTGGTTTTTCTATTATCACTGCCCCCAACCATCCACTCTTCACATCTCAATCATCAGCCACATCGAAGCCGTTCTATCTACATCCACGATGTAGCTTTAGCCCAAAACAAGATTGGGCTCCACGCAGGCGGAGGCCCATATATTAGAAAAATTCTGTCCATTGTGTCATGTAATCATGTTTAGTTGGATTGACTGGCCTACGGGTTCGAATTCCCATTCCCTTTTCACATGTATCAAAAAAAAAAAAAAAATGTAATCATGTTTAGTTGGATTGACTCCTAGAATTGGTTTAAGATGTTAGGAGAGGCGATCTTAAGATTCTCGAGTGTCTAGGTAAACGCATGCCCCACATTGGTATTACCTAGGAGGAAAAAAGTTTTCGCTCTGTCCTTAAAGCGTGGATGAGCCCAACCCCTTTCCTAAAATTTATATATATAAAAAAGAAAAAAAAGTTCGATTCGTTACCGTGAGATTGGGAGGTAGAAAAGTAATGCATATAATTTCCAATTGAAATAAGGGATATGATATTGTCACTATCATTTTTTGTCATTACCAAAGTCACTACCACTTTTTCACCGTTAGATCAAAATCTCATCTACTTTTATTATTTTCTCTCTTATTGAGATTCTGATCTAACGGTGAAAAAGTGTTAATGATTTTGGTAGTGACAAAAAATAGTAGTGACAATATCTTATCTCTAAAACCCCTTCTCAACAATAATGTATATTCTCGCACAAAAATCAAGATATGATTGGGTCGGCGCAAATCATGAGATCTCCGTGATAATTAAACCCATACTTTCCAGTCTAAGTAAACAATCTCTCACAAAACAGGCAATCAGGAATATTCTCGCTCTTAAAAAAATACATCTTTTATGATTTAATGTGTTAAAGACCTGCATGAACAAACTAATAAGCACATCAAAAAAAAAAAAACTCTCAAGATCTAATTGATGTGTGCTGACTAAGATATCTGTCTGTAAAAATATGACAACTATTTGAAAGAAGAACGATGGACGATAAGATTATTATTAGTGAAAGGGGACAAACTTCAGAAGAGATCAGGTCTTGTCCATCTATAAAACAGTTGGTGTGCCATGCTAAGATTCTGGGATGCCTCGTTTTGGTTCACATTCTTGGTTTTCCTCGCAATCACAAGAATCAGCTCGTTCCGTTTTCACGGAACACCCAATCGACATCATAATTATGATTATTATCATCACGTGACTTCAAATCTCATGCCGATCGATCAACGATTAACTCTTTGTTGGATGAAATTCATAGCAGGCAAGAGAAGAATAGTTTAAGTATTCTCTATAATGACAGAGAAATGGGACCATGATCTCACTGGAATATATAGGGGAATGGTAAGACCGTGCTCGAACAAATGATAGAGATTGGCCGCTCTCTAAATACCTGGCTAACATGATCCACTTTGATATTGTCTCCCCCAGAATATTTAAACAAAAGTCAACAATATAATTATAAAAAAGATATACATACACACACATATACTCATATTTATATATAGAGAGAGAGTTATAGACACATAATTTAAATAATCCTTCAATTTCAAGAGTGTTCTTTGTATATATAAGAACTTCTCCTTTGTCATTGTTCCTCATTAAAAGGTCCAAGTTGCTCCAAGAAGACAAGAATAATGGGAATTCTTTTTTCGCAAAAAGTGAAGATTATTGCCTTATTGCTTGCTCTTCAGTTTTGCCTTGCAGGATTTCATATTGTCTCTAGACTTGCACTCAACATAGGTGTAACATCTCATTTTTCATGTGCATTAATGTGAAATTATTTGCATATGCGAATTTTCATGAAGTTATGTGTAATAAATTTGGCCAAAAAAGAATGAGAAGAAGTTGCATGAGTATTTTTAGGAAATAAGAAAAAAAAAATGAAGCAAGGTTAAAATTATAATTTTCATGAAATTGTGCCATATGTCTTATAATTATTTAAAATTTATGGGTACATGAGCATGGGTTATAAGTTAACAAAGTGGGTTAAAACCATCCTAATAGAGAGGCTTAAATTTTTGGCCAAACTAAGAAAAAAGAAAGAAAGAAATTGGCCAAACATCTTCCAACTAAATGGTTGGATTTTTACATGATGGTAAAGTGGTAAATAATGGGTTAGTTAAAGGTCAATTTTTCCTTTCATTCTTTCAGCCGAAATGGACCCCTTTAATTGACAATAAATCACTTCATCCTCCTACATTTTGGCCAGCACGCAGGAGAGAGAGGAAGGAGCATAAAAAAGAAACTCAAACACAAGAGGCTTAAGCAAGAGGAAAAGAGAAAGATCAAGACTAAGGTAAGTCCTAAGGCTTTGGATCTTCAATATACTCTCTTCTACCCCTTCTAATGTGTCTAAGGCATTAAAGAACAACTTTTCCTTGGTGGTTTGAGGTGTAGGCTGAAGTGATTTTGGTGGAAAAAGGAGACAAATACTCAAGAAAGCTCAAGTCCAAATACAAGTAAGCCACATTTGATCCTTCTTGTGATTTCTTGGTTGTTTGAGCTTGGAAATGGTTATTCCCTTGAGTATATATATATATCCTTGGGTTTGAATGGCTAGTGAAAAGTAGGAGTAAAGGTTTAAAACTAAGATTTATGGCCTAAAATGGTAGATCAAACCTAGTATGTGAAAGATATGAAGCTAGAATGAAATTTGGTATTTTGTTGATTAAATTATAAATTTCGTGCAGCTGAGTTTTCTGGATGATAAGAGTTGATTTTGGTGTTTTTAGTGGTTTTAAAGTGTTTAAAATGAGATTTTGTATGAGGTTAAACTTGGATCATAATTTTGGAAGCATAAATGGAAGTTGAAATTCATTAGGGTGCTGTTTCTGGAAATTTCCTGTAGAGTCAGTCACCTTCTTCACGAAATTTGACCTAGTAAATGGACTTGAAGAATTATGATATTTTACAGGGAGAAACTAGACATCTCAAGGATTAATTTGGTATATAATTTGTATTTTTCTGAATTTTGTGCTAAGAGAAATAAATGTTTTAAAATAGCCCCTGAAAACAGGGCATTATTTCGGACAGCAGGGGTATTTTGGGCTATGGATGAACTTTTGACTTGATTTGGCCTAAATGAGTATTTTTGGTTGAAAATAGACATATTAAAGGTCATTTGAGCTTTGGAATCAATCCAAAAGGAGTTTTCTAGATTTAATTATGAATTTTTGAAGTTGGGCTTCTATTTCAGAAAAATTTCAGCCTTAGGACGAAAATTAAGAATATATGGCCCAAATTAAATTCCTTAATAAGAAAAGGAATTTAGTGAATATGGACACATTGATTGGGTTTATTTTAATTTACCAAAGAAAATATTTATTGAGGAGGATTTGATTTTATTTATATTTTGTAATTTTAGGGATAATTGTGATATTGTCTTAGGGAAAATTATTTATAGTAGTGGTCAACTTGAGGTAGTAACCTTAATCTTCATATACTGTGTGACTTGTGTATGTATGTTTTACCTTGAAATTGCATACATTTAGTTATCATTTATTTCCTAGCGCTATGGAACCGGAACTTGCTTTGTGTGCATTAAGGGCTTTTTGTGTCTTGTGCCTAGTGGTCTGTCTTTGTGTGCTATTACAACCTTTAGCCTCATCTGTCTGTGTGCTATTAGGACTGCTAGTTCGGATTTGATTTGTGTGCCTTGATGCGAATGTCATGTAGTATTTGTTTATTTATGGTTTTTCTTACATGCATTGTTATACATTTTATATGAAATTAACGGTTACTCTAGGATTCAATTTTGAATCCCAGCCCCATTTAAGCCCTCTGGCAGTTCATCGAGACCGGAGTAGGGAGACAGAGGTAAGGCTTCGGAGTAGTGTGGAGGTGGATATTAGTATTGTTATTTTTGGGTATTTATTTTGATTACCGGATGACTGTATTATGTTATTCTGGCCGGTTAGGCACTATTATCCGGATGGCTGTATATTTTGATCCCTCCGGGGAAGAATTTATCCTTCCGTTTTGTTATCAGTATATTTTCATCCAAACTAGTGTGTGCTTTGCTGCTTATACTCTGATGTGTCTCAAAATTTAACCGAGGAAATATAAGCTAAAAATTAAATAAAAGTAAAGAACCACACTACCCGCCACCCGAAAGGGCGAGACCGGTAGGTGTGTAACAATAGGTGTCAGCAAAGTTGTTTACCCTGTCTATAGAAACCTACTTGCCCTGATTTTTTTGAGCCCGCTTGCTTATTTCTTTGAAAAGTGAGTTTTCCGGATGTTTTCACCATTATTGTAAATATTTTCTTTATTGCTGCTTTTCAGATTCTTTTATAGTTCTCTTGTGTGGATTTTAACGTGGAAAATGTTTGTCTATAATCAGGAGTCAAAGGCCACCCCTTACTCTATCTTTACTGGCTCAATTCTTCCTTTTGGCATTATTGGGGTAAAGCAAATAAATAAGCCGCAATTCTCCACACTTTCATCTGCTTCCTACAGTTTCTAATATTGTCTTCTTCATTTTGCTTTTTTTTGCAGGATCACAGCAAACCAAGGTTTTTACCTGTTGGGACTATATTATGGATCTCCATCTCTTGCTTCCGCAATGCAAAACTCAGTTCCTGCCATCACTTTTGTGATGGCATCAGCTCTAAGGTATTGTGACGTCCTATCAAAAATCTCTATCTTTTTCTATTCAAATCTCTTGATAATCTCATGAACTCTCAATTCTCCACCAGACAAGAGGATCTCAACGTGACAAGAAGAGATGGATTGGCAAAAGTTCTAGGAACAATCGCCTGTGTAGGGGGTGCCACTATAATTATTCTTTACAAAGGCCCTCCTCTGCTGCACCAAACAGAAGGACATATCTTAGAAGTAGACCATGCCTCAACAAATGTGCAAAACTGGACTTTGGGTTGCATTTACATGCTTGGAAATTGTTTATCCTGGGCTGCATGGATGGTTTTTCAGGTCTGGCCATATCTATATACGGAAGACCTTGATGCTGTCATTACAGTAATGTTTAAGCTGAACTCAACCAATTTTCATTGTTGTAACCCAAGTTGTTGTAAATCACCAACATTGTGCAGGCTCCTATGTTGAAGAAGTATCCAGCAAAACTAACACTCACATCATTCACATGCTTCTTTGGACTGATCCAATTCTTGATACTAGCAGCCTTTGTAGAAACTGACTGGGAGCATTGGAAGATACAATCTGCAGAGGAGCTTTTCACTATTTCATACGTTGTAACACTCATCACTTCATGCTCTTCAAATTCTCTAATTGCTGCAATTTTTTTAAGTGAGGCTCAATTCACTGATTCATGATCATTTCAGGCAGTTGTTTCATTTGCCGTTGCGGTATCAGTCCAGACATGGTGTATTCAAAAGAGTAGCCCAGTGTTTGTGGCAGTTTTCCAGCCCCTACAAACCTTTTTGGTTGCTGTCATGGCGGCCCTTATTTTTGGAGATCAGTTATACTGTGGAGGGTATGCAAAAAATCTTGTACATTATGACCAAAAATATCATTCAACTGCTTCTTCTCATTTACCTTTCTGCAAATCACAAAACATGCTAATTGGATCATTCCTATTTATTTATATGCAGGGTTGTGGGTGTAATTCTTATAGTGCTTGGTCTCTACCTGGTGCTATGGGGAAAAACCAACGAGAAGAGGTTGACCAACTCAGAAGAAACATCAGTAACAAAGCCTTTGCTTAATGGTGAAAGTGGTGCGGCTCCTAAAGACATACCATGACAAATCTAGCTGTTGACAGCTTGATACTGCAGAGGTATATTCTATAGGATCTGCTAGCAGCACCTCAACTTGTAAACCAAAGTGAATTATCCATCCATTGATATATTCAAGGTGGTTATTGTGGTCAAGGGATCGGATCAAGCTAAGCTGGCTTTTAAAGGACAGGGCCTGCTCATGCATTGAAGAGAAAACATTACAAGGTCCCAGATTGATCGGTTGGATTTGGAGTTACTGAAGCAAGACTCCATTTGCTGCTTGAATTAGATTTATGTTTTAGTCACCACTATCTTTGATCATTATCTCGTAATGACATCTAATGATGTGTTTGTTGATCAATTGATGAACAACACTGACTAGACTTCATTCATTTCATTTCATTTCATATTTATTTTGGGTAAACGCTACCTAGAATAATGTCTCCTGGGCAGATAGACAGTTACCACTTTGAAATCACACTCTAAAAAATATACAAAAGCTCACAAGAGTTACAAGGAGAAAATGAGGAGGCTTGGTTTACAGGACCATGCACTAGGCTTGATTTTGGCTTGAAATTCTCAAACAATAATGACCCGGTGTAGGGATGAATCTAATCTAACGTTGATAATGACTAAAAAGGACTATCTTTACCCATGACCCAAAAAAAAAAAAACAGCCAAGCCCTCTTTTTTCTATGTTAAACTTTCAATTAATGGAATAAAATCAAGTATTTCATCTTGGATCTGGACCTGCTGTTTTTCTTCTGGAATTTCCTCATAGATTATACTGGTCCTTAATATAAAAGCTACTTAGGGTTTAGATTTAGTCCTAAACATAAGACCTTCACTTTGTATCCCAAATATATAGTTTTTCCTCTAAAATATCCCTATTAACAATATATATTAGGGTTTCTATCCTTGGGTAATAATAATGAAATATGGCATTTAAGGAAAAAAAAACCTACATTTATTATAAATAGCTAATATAACTAATTTTCTTAATTCACCCAAATTAGTCAAGTAACTCTTAAATTAAACACCTGAAGTAGTAATAAGAATAAGTTATACTCAACCAAATATTAGCTTTTGACCTTTTTTTTAATTGGTTAAAGTATATCTTTGGTTCATTAAATTTACTCCAAGTTCAGTCTCTTGATGTTAATAACGTTACTTTCATTAATAGAAAATACTAACTCAATAAATTTAAATTGTTTAAAAAAAATTCAAAAGCCAAAAATATTTAAAAAAATATAAGATGCAGTTTGATATCAACTTTCAACAAAAAAAATATTTGATTTTTTTTTCATAAAAAAATATTTTAATGGATAGAGAATCTAAAATAAAAATGATCTCTTAACTACTCTTTCTGGTCCTTATTATAAGGCACCAACTAGCAAGTTTGTTTGGTCTTTTTTATAAAGCACTTGCTTCTTCTCAATGAACATTAATTATTTTTTTATGTCATTCATAATTAATAAGAGTAGTGGGTGAGAGTAATAATTAATATGATATTGGAGTTTAGTATATTAGTAGGGGTAATATTGGAAATTACTTAGATTCTAGAATAACTTGATTAACTTTAACTACTTTTATTGGTTTGTGAGAAAAGTTAGTTGGTGCCTTATAATAAGGACCAGAGGGAGTAATATTTTTTTAAAAAATAATTTCTTTATTTAAAAAACATATTTAAAAAAATTATATTAAATCTGGATGAGCTAGATTGATGATGCGAATCATTTAAGGGAAAATGACAGTCAGGTCCCAAGGACCATAAAAAATAGCAAAAAAGTATCAACCGAAATTCACATATAAAAAAAGTCCCTAGAGACTTTTAAGAATTTTTTAATATTATTTGTATGACAATGACGTGAAGTATTATAGTTATACAAGGAATCTTATATTTATAACAAAATTTAAAAACCATTGGCCATTTATAACGAGAAAAAATTATATTCACAATGAAAATCTTTATATTCACAACCAAATTTAAAAACCTAAATTTCGTTTTAATATAAATAATATTAAAAAAAAAAGTCCCTAAAATTTTTTTATATTTAAATTTTTATTGGGACTTTTTTATTGTTTTTATAGTGCTTAGAAGCTGAGAAACAAATATTGCATTTTGTGTCTCGACCTTGGATATTTCCCCACGGAAGTGCGTCATTTTTCTTTGAATCAGACGCGGACAGAATTTGGCGTCAGGCCGTCAGCGACCCATCACGGACAAGAAAAGGTCCTCCTCTCGCTATCCCAAGCTCTATTCACTGCACTTTTTGAGTTTTGACAGCTATGACAGCTTTAATTTTTAGCTGTCTTCTTTGAACCGAAATAAAAAATATTTGTTGTCATCCTCTATGGTATAAAATATTTGGCATCCATAATTGAAAAATTTTAAATTAGATTTTCTTTCCTATTGTTAGTTTTCAGCGACTTGCGTACCACGTTTATGGATTTCTAACGGAACCACTTTCCCTACCTATTCAAAGATAGGTAGGGGAGCTTTTTCTTAATCTGGATCCATTCGATTTGATCGACTGATCTAGATTTAATTTTTTTTTAAAATTGTTAATTTTTAAATGAAAAATCATTTTTTAAAAATATGTTAGTTGAGAGATTATCTTTATTTTAGATTATGTACCCATTAAAATAATTTTTTTTGAAAAAATAGAAAGTAAAAAAAATAAGATCTGGACCGTCCAGATCAGATCTGAACGGTCCAGGAGAGAGGAGCTCTCCCTACCTATCCAAAGATAGGTAGGGAATCTCATTCCATGGACGAATAGTATAAAAAGTAGCAGACACGTGGTCAAATTGAAAAGGTACAACTTATTATTCATTTAATATACACTGTTCATAGCTTTAGACTAATGATAAGTTTTTATACCCAAATGAAACTATAAACACTATCCTTTAACGGATTTCACGGATACACTTCTAGAAGTCCTTAAGCTGCCTCAGGCATCATCAAAGTTCAACCAAGCACACATACTAAATGGTCTTCAGTTCCATACTTTACAATTTAGAGGTTAGAAATATACTGATAAGAGTCTTGAGAGACTTCACCATATCCCTCTTGTTAACAAGTCCGAACAAGGCCACTAAAGAAGACGTCAACACTTGTTGATTTAAAATTTTAACTAGAATTTGTTGGTAGTTAATTACCAAAGACTTGAAGCAAAGAAGGCACTTATTGGTACCACACTTGTTGCGTAACTGACACGAAATGATGGTATTAGTAAGCAGTTTGACAAAAGAAGAGAAAGGATAGGTTAAGATGGCCCAAAATCAAATGGCAATGGAAAGACAAACACAAATTTCAAACGTCATTTTACAGGAGTTACAACCTGCATGTACAGAACTAAGAATATCACTCGTGGTACTGACAAAAAACTGAGACCATGAGAAGCGATAGTGCATCTATACAGGTGGCAAAGATTCAACCAAAGAATATGGATTATGCACAAGGCACATTAACAATGAAGAATTTCACGAAGTAGGTCATCCTAATAAAAGTGGTAGTATAACAAATTCCGCATAAAGTCAGTCTACTTTCTTGAAAAAGTACATGCTTAGCGTGCGCTAATATTGAATACGCGAAGCAATAAAATTGCCAGGACAAGGAGAAGTGGCTGCTTATTTTCACATCATCATCATCTGAAACTAGCAGTAGTAGATCGGTGACAACAGATAATTAATAGAAGTCATGACCCAATAGCTTAACAAAGTTAACTAGTATGACAAGTTCATGTATTGGCAACAGAAATCATAAACAAACAGAAACAGACTGAACAGATCAAAGAATAAACAAGATGACATACCTTGAAGACCCGGAAAAGAAAAAATGCCACGGCCTCGGAAAAACCCATATGAATCATAGTGAGCGTCACAGGAAACGGAAAATTAAAAGTATTTCATAGAAAGAACCTACTGCCGGGGAAAAAAAAGAAAAGAAAATGATGTTACCGCACAAACATTGTTAGACAAAGAAAGAAAGAAAAGAGTTGCTGCCTTGTTGTACAGTTTGACTACAGATGAAAGTAAGATGAATATGAACAGGTAGAGATAAGTGAGGAAAAGCGTTTTGGTGATCATTTCCCCTCTGTTTTTCGTGTCACAGAATAGGCTCCAAGAATGCAAATTGTGCCGCTTTTTACATCATGTTTAAGATAATATATTAATCCACCCAAGAGCAGAAGCCCGCTTAGACTGAAAACGCAGTGGGATTCACTCCCTTAAGCAAAGTCAATAGCTTGGAAAACGTTGCTCAAAGAAGACAAACGAATCGTTGTGGAGATAAAGAAAAAGGAAGACAATGCAGAGTGTGATCCAATGTATGGCGCGAAACAGAGTAGGAACAACGGCGTCCGGAGACGAGAAACAGGCGGCTTCTACGGTCGGAATCTGGAGAAGGAGGACCTAGTGGCAGGGGGATCCGGTTTCTCTCCTCAGCAGGGGTGGGTCAAACAGATTTTTTGTTTTTTTATCTTTTTCGAAAAAGACAAAAAACAAAAATTTTCATCGCAATTGATGAGATGGGGAGAGAGGCGGGAGGAGAAAATCCTCAGTGTCAGTCAAACGAGTTTGTCTTCACCGCTCGCGGACGAAGTGGTTCTCCAAGTGGTTCCCTATGGATTGGAGCATGAGCGGATTTAATCGGGGTTTACATTAGGTCTTATTCCCTTATGTCTTCTTAGGTGCTTATTCTTTTTAATTAGAGGGATTAGGAATTTTATTTTATTTTTTTAAATTTTTTTATATATTCCATTTATTTAGATTAGATTATATCTTTGCATTTTGAAATTTTTTTTATACCCGATATCTCAAATTAATTAATTTCCAAGATATTGGGCTACTGGAAAATATTTATGAATGCGGTGATTTGAAAATTAATTAATTTAAGATATTGGATAATAAAAAAATTCAAGATGCGGCATATAATCTAATCTAAATAAATAGAATATATAAAAAAAATTTAAAAAATAAAATAAAATTCCTAATCCCTCTAATTAGAGAGAATAAAGACTTAAAGACGTAAAGGAATAGCGCTAATGTGAACTCATTTAATCATCAGTTAGCATTTGGGAGTCCACATAACTCCCAAAAATATTCCATCATAATTTGATATGAAAATGAAATATATAATTCAGTTGAATACGACTTTAGGTTTGTCTTTATATCTTTTAGGTTTTGATTGGTTTGACCAATTAGAGGGATTAAGGAATTTTATTTTATTTTTTTAAATATGCTATTTATTTAGATTAGATTATATTTAAATTTTTGGGAAAATTTTTTTTGCCCAATATCTCAAATTAATTAATTTTCAATCCTACATTCAGAAATATTTTTCTTGTAACCCCAATATCTTGGAAATTAATTAATTTGAAATATTGAGTGTAAAAAAGTTTCAAGATTTGATTTAGATATAATCTAATATAAATAAATAAAATATATAAAAATTTTAAAAAAATAAAATGAAATTCTAATCCCTAACAATTAGAGGGAAGCGCTAACAACTTGATCACCATTAACAAATAGCACCTAATGTAACCTTTTTATAATTCATATTGAATACGACTTTATTTGTCTTTACTCTTTAGGTTTTGATTGGTTTGACCGTTTGAGGGGAGGGGAGTGCAAATGAGGAGAAAATTTTATCAAAATTTAATGTAATATGACCCTTGAAAAGAATTTTTCCCTATTTAATTTTTCCCTCTCTCCCCTCCCCTCAAACCAATCAAAGCCTTAGTATCTATTCTCAAACTCTCACCCTTTTCTTTCCCTTTGCACTCTACTTGCTCTTCAAGAGATTGCTTATTTTAATTTAGGGTTAAGGTGTAAAAATACACATATGTTTTGGTCAGAGGAACGTCCAGTAGCAAGTGTTTTTTTTAGGTGTAAAAGTGACTATGTGGTTACAAAATAAGAGCAAAAGTCATAGAAACCGTTAGGGGTAGGATGACCATTAAATTGGAAGGTTTGACTAAAATTAATGACGTGGATGCTGACTAGGACTGTGTAACAGACAAGTGGAATCTAAATGGGTGAGTAATTGATGACTAGGAAAAATTCTGGTGAAACTTATAATTTGTTTTTCTGGTGAAAAATTCTGGAGAAAATATAATTTATTTTTCTTTTATTTAACTAAATAGATTAATCCCCAAAATGTAACATACGACTTGCTATGCTTGTTATTTGGGGAAAAACATCATCGACTATATGCGATTAGTATTATTTTCAATTTCTTTGATTTGATTTAATTATTTTCAATTTCTTTCATTTGATTAGTAAAAGTTTCGATTTCTTTGATTTTTGATTTGATTTCTTTTTGATTTGATTATTTTTTCATTTGATTAGTAAAAGTTTCGATTTCTTTGATTTGATTAGTATTATTTTCGATTTCTTTGATTTGATTAGTATTATTTTCAATTTCTTTCATTTGATTAGTAAAAGTTTCGATTTCTTTGATTTGATTAGTATTATTTTCGATTTCTTTGATTTGATTTGATTATTTTCAATTTCTTTGATTTGATTAGTAAAAGTTTCGATTTCTTTGATTTCATTTGATTATTTTCGATTTCTTTGACTTGTTTAGTAAAAGTTTCGATTTTTTTATTTGATTAGTATTATTTTCGATTTCTTTGATTTGATTTGATTATTTTCAATTTCTTTGATTTGATTAGTAAAAGTTTCGATTTCTTTGATTTCATTTGATTATTTTCGATTTCTTTGACTTGTTTAGTAAAAGTTTCGATTTCTTTGATTTGATTAGTATTATTTTCGATTTCTTTGATTTGATTTGATTATTTTCAATTTCTTTGATTTGATTAGTAAAAGTTTCGATTTCTTTGATTTGATTTGATTATTTTCGATTTCTTTGACTTGTTTAGTAAAAGTTTCGATTTCTTTGATTTGATTAGTATTATTTTCCATTTCTTTGATTTGATTTGATTATTTTCAATTTATTTGATTTGATTAGTAAAAGTTTCGATTTCTTTGATTTGATTAGTATTATTTTCCATTTCTTTGATTTGATTTGATTATTTTCAATTTCTTTGATTCAATAGTAAAAGTTTCGATTTTGTTGATTTGGTTTGAGTAAAATTTAATTTTGGCATCCGGATTTAAATTTTAGGATGCCAAAGAATTTCCTGCCATCAAAACATTCATTAGAATGTGCAAAAAAAAAAAAAAAAAAAATTGGCGCGAAAAAAATTATTTTTAAGCGTCCTAAATATATTTTAGGACGCCTAAAATTCAATATTGGCGTCCTGATTTTATTTTTAGGACGCCAAAAAATTTCTCAAAATGTGCTAAAAATTAATTTTACGTGTCCTAAATATATTTTAGGACGCCTAAATTAATTTTAGTCGTCCTAAAATTATATTTAAGACGCTTAAGTCTCAAAATTCAGCCAAATAATTACGAAATTGTCACCGCCTATAATTTTTACTTCCTTTTTTAAAATAAGGACATCTTTGAAGGAAGTAATATTCACTTTTTGTAGTAGTGTGATGAGACTTCTCTATAAACACCACACATTAAATATGGAGGCTTTCTTCCTTCAACGAATCGGTATGCACGCCCAAATTCAATTCAGTCTAAATGTTATCATTTATGTTCTATTTTCTTTATGATAATAGTAGGCTGAAATTTAAAAACATGTTTTAGCTTATAAGTCATAAGTGACCAATGGTGTGACATTTTGACAGAGGTTTAAATTACATGCAGTTTGTATCTTTTGACCCGATCTTCTCAACCAAAAACATACCTGTCGTAGCTTACAATCATTCTCACGAGAATGCAATCAAAAGCTAACATCTTCGATCAGCAAAAGGGAAAAAGAGAACCAAGATTTGGATTTGCTGGGATATATGGAGACAAGGGAAGTGAAAGGCGAATGTAGTAATTAATTGAGACAAAGGACTGGGAATGTTTAAGGGTTTGTTTGAATTATAATTAGAAAAATACGTTCACAGAGAGTCAAGAGTCAAGACAAAACGTGTGTATGATATATACTTACTTCATATTAGTAAATCGCGTTAAAAAAACATATTATACCATTAATCCAGAGATGTACTAATTTGCCTATCCCACCTTCTGCTTTCCTGCATAATAATAGTAATAATTAATTGAATCAGTCGTTAACGTCTGTGTACGTGGTCCATCTTAGATATTAAAGTTGTGCTGAGCCATGCATCATTAATAATAAAAATCAGTAAGATTTAATTAAAAAATTTAATCTCAATTAAACAGATGCGCTTGAACTTTATATATTCACATGTTTATCCCTCCACTTAAATATTGTTAATCCTGGTCACTTTATTCCACTTCGTTTTTACAGGAATAAAGTGGTATTTTGATGGGCTAATTACAACTCAGTCACGGGTAATCTTCTTTTGATGAGGTCAATTGGTGATTATGGTTGGGATGGCATTAGGAAGAATTAGAAGTCCATTTGGGACAAAAAAGGGTTAGATGAATAAAAAATATGATAGTATTTGGTATGGTTTGGAGAGCAATTTTTTATATGATTTTTCTTTACATTTTGACATTTTGAAAGTAAATTTTTAATATCACGTGTGAAAGTGAACTTATAAATAGGACTATAGTCATATATCATTTAAACAAATTATTTTTAATTGAAACTTAAATCACAATACACCCCTTGATGTTTATCTTAATTTTAGTTGAGCTAATGTAGGTAAAAGTCGCTTTTACCCCAGCCGGTTACCAATTAATTTGCATGTGAAGGGAAATGGAACAAACTATGAAATGAGTCGGGATGAGGGAATGATCTAGACTTGTAATCAGAAGTCACATAATTATTAAGTGGGACCCTAATCACTGGATGCAAATAATAAACAGGATTTTTTTTTTTTTTTTACTCAGAAAAGATTCATATATTGCTACTTCAAAGAGTTGACAATTACATGGGGGATCAAACATCAAATTAATTATGCAAATTGAATGTGGGAATGTGGGATTTTTGGTTTAAACTAATGGCAGATCTTTGATTATGACCCCCAAAAAAAAATCAATCATGCAAATTAAATATGGGAATATGAGATCTTTTGGTTTTAAAACTTGAATGTGAGAATTGTTCAACCAATTAATTAAATTTAATGGACGATGAGAAATTAAATGTGATTGATTGATTGATTGATTATTCCAATTATGTCAAAAATCAATCAGCGTCACTCATATCATTTTCATACCCTTTAGCATAAAGTTCAGCATAAAGTTCGACATGCAAGGTTGGATGTGAGTTTCATTCTCAAGCCTGGTGGTCGGATGTAAGAAAACCTGGGTTAATGTGAGGGACTATGTTTTTGTTTATGGTTATTTCTTTTTCTTGTAATCAGCAAGCTTAATTTCAATTTCTTTTATACACATTTCATTCTATCCTTGTAAGCCCATGTCTGTTGACTTTTGTTTCGAGGTTCACAAAATGTGGGGGAAGAAAAAAGAAAAATCTACAGTTTATGCAAATTCTTTACTTTAGACACAAAATTGCATTCTTAATTTTCAAGTTTTAACCTGCAGATATTTGACATCAACAAAATGGCGTCGGATCTGATTTCAGGACTGTCCAAGAAAACATTTGTTTTTGGCTTGAAAGTGTGGGTATTGATCGAGATAACAGGTTTTTTGTTCATTGTGATCATTCTTGTGGTGTTAATATGTCCTACTTCACGAAAGAGATCCAAAAGTGCCAATGACGAGGCTCCCATTGGCCATATGTTATCAATTTTGGAAGATATCCAAGAGATTAGAGTTGATCAAGTTTCAGCTAATGACCATTTGCAGAATGGTGCTTTTATGAGTCTGAATGACAAATTTAGTGACACGGATTCTGAGAAGGTTTTGATCCAAACAAGAAATGGCGATACTAGCAGTCAATCAGGTTCATTTAATCATATGGAGAAAGATGCTGCTGGTTCTCAATCTGGTGGAGAAAACGGTTCTATGACCATTTCTGCATACAAGTCATCTTTGCATCCTATAACTGCGCCGTCACCATTGTGTGGTCTGCCTGAATTCTCTCATCTTGGCTGGGGGTACTGGTTTACATTAAGGGACTTAGAACTTGCAACAAACAGGTTTTCAAGAGACAATGTTGTTGGTGAAGGTGGATATGGAGTTGTTTATCGTGGTCAGCTGCTTAATGGGACTTCAGTGGCTGTTAAGAAGCTACTCAATAATTTGTAAGTTTTGGCAGGAACCTGCAGAACCACCTTTATTTTAAAATTTCGAGCTCTATTTTCTTTAGGATTTTAATTTTTTTTAGACATCTGCAGATTCAGCAAGTTTGTCTGATAAATGTTAATGTCCATCTTGCAGAGGACAAGCTGAAAAGGAATTTAGAGTGGAGGTTGAGGCTATTGGTCATGTGCGCCATAAAAACTTGGTTCGACTTTTGGGTTATTGCGTTGAAGGGACTCACAGGTACCACATATTTCGTTCTGCAGTTTGTTTGCGATACCAGCTTCATTCTTTCCCCCTTCAAGGCTACAAGCTACATTACGTGATATCTTTGCTTTTATCTTAATTTAATGGTTTGATTGACGTACCCAACAGCTCACAGTATTTTCAATATCTCCATCAGAAATAACATAAATTTGAACTGTAACAAAATTGTATTTGAAAAATTTAGTTATTCTTGATAAATACATTATATAATTTCAGATTGCTGGTTTATGAATACGTTAACAAAGGCAATTTAGAGCAATGGCTTCAAGGAGCCATGCGGCAATATGGGTATCTAACTTGGGATGCACGAATGAAAGTTCTGCTTGGCACTGCTAAAGCGTATGCTCATTGTTGCCTAAATAAATTAATTTACATCCTGACCTAAGTTCATCTTCATTGATCTGAGATTTTATGTTGCAGGCTGGCTTACTTGCATGAGGCAATTGAACCTAAAGTGGTGCATCGGGACATTAAGTCGAGCAATATTCTAATTGATGATGACTTCAATGCCAAAATATCTGACTTTGGGCTCGCTAAGTTTCTTGGCGCTGGGAAAAGTCATGTTACAACTAGGGTAATGGGTACTTTTGGGTAAGATGTTTTCTGTCTGATAAAATCCTGTTAGAAACTCTTTACAAATTCATACTCTCATTTCAGCAGTAATTTTCCTTTTACATATTCACTTGGGTAGCCACGGTGATGATGAATGCTTGCTTTGTTGTTTTAATCTAATATTCCATGTAAAGTTTTAGGTTAACTTACCTCTTCATGGTCATCTCTTGTTAATAATTTGCTTCAAAAATTGATACTGTCTTCGTTTTTGTTGATTAGAGTGGTGATATTGTACTTTGAGAGATTGTATCTTGTCTTTGTGGGTTAATCACATTCTCTTTTTAACATGTACTTTGCATTTTTCAGATATGTGGCTCCGGAATATGCCATTTCTGGCTTTCTAAACGAGAAGAGTGATGTCTATAGCTTTGGGGTATTGGTTATGGAAACAATTACTGGTAGACAACCAGGGGATCGTGATCGACCAGCAGATGAGGTGTGTCATCAGTAGGACCCTGACATGCATTTACCCCTTTTAAGTAAATTCATTGTTGGTTTCTGTAATTCTCTCATCTTATACCATTTTTTTCCATGAAGACTTTCCTTAATATGATTTGAATGGTTGTTTCAGGCAATTTTGGTAGATTGGCTAAAGATGATGGTAGGGAGTAGGCGTTCAGAAGAGGTAGTGGACCCGAACATTGAGACTAGGCCATCAACAACTGCCCTTGAACGAGCCCTTTTGACTGCTTTGAGGTGTGTTGATTCCGATGCTGAGAAAAGACCAAAGATGAGTCAAGTAGCCCGTTTGCTTGAATCGGAAGAATATCCCATACCAAGAGAGGTTTGGTTTCTGATTCTCATATTGTCTGCTTGCAGTTTCCCACGCGGTGTGGCTTTTCTGAAAATAGCATTTATCTTACCTGGTTCCTTGTAATGTATGTATATCATTGATGCCTGGTGAAGTTCTTGAAACTAAATGGGTGCAAATATTGTGGCTTATATTCAGGATCGCCGCCGAAAAAGTCAGGCAGGAAACTCAGAGGGGCAGAGGCAGAGGGAGACTTCTGACACAGAAAAAGTGACAATCCAGACTATAGGTCAAATGGCAGAATGAAGCAACAGAGTTAGAGGCAGAGGATGCGGTGTTCAAATTATAGGATTGAAGGGCAATTTTTGCATTCTTTGAGCTTCTTCTACGAGTGACCTGTGATGCCAGCCACATTTGACAAGGACAGCAGAAATTAGTTGGTCTGTAGATGGTTAAAATATCTATATTTGTGCATGAATATGGCAAAACAACTCTCTTGCACTTGTGGTGAATACTGTCTTGCATGATTTCATTTGTTTCCATTGCATGAGACAGTTTATGAAAGAAAAAGGATAAAGCATGTGGTGACCGATGGAATATTTTAAAATGAAGGGATATATGTTTTTGTAAAGTCAAATTCTTATAAATCAATGGATTTGAAACGTTTGGATGGCTTTTTTATTTAAAAAAAAACACTTTTTAATGCCAAAAAAAAAATTATTTTTTTATTAATTTATGTATTTAGATAATATTTTTTTTAAAAAGCAAAAGTTAAAAAAAAAAAAAAAAAAGAAGCTAAAATGTTACTTTTTATAAAAGCTCCAATTTGGAGCTTAAAAAAAAAAAAAGCACTTTTTTAAAAACTCCATCCAATATAAAAAATTGTATAAGGAGTTATAACACTAAGAGCCTCCAAGGTTATATCTCTTTAGTTCTTAGAGACACATGTGGTGGTAACATTACTTAGTGAAATGTTGTGTTTATAAGAAAATTTTACATAATATAAAGATAAAACATATATGTTTATTCATGAACCAACATACAGGATTCATGAATTTAATAGATTGTTGTGATTTTTAATTGGAGAGGTGTTGTTTCAATAGGTACCACTTCAAGATACTATTTCATGGCCTATAAATACCCACTACCATCAATTTTTTCCCACATCAGAAATCATATAATAAGAGGTCAAACTCATTGCTTTTATCTTAGAGTACATACAAAAATAGAGTCAAATTATCACACTTTATAAAATACATTATTATCTTGACTTGAGTATTGGGAGTGTAATCCATCCCCAAAAGTCTTCATTGCATCTTGTAAGAAATTCACTTGTCAATCCAAATTGCATCCTATAAGATAAAAAAAAAAGATTGTAACGAATTAAACCTAAAGGAAAATGCTGCTCACGTTGTTAAGACCTTGTACCCTACTTTTTTTTCTTCTACTCCTGTCCTGAGAGAACGAATCCTACCAACGGTCTTTACTTTACTGCAGTGAAGAAGAAATGTTCTCCAGAAGCTTGGCCAGCCTTATTTTAGATGGCCATGGAATGAGACAGCAAGGCATTCCCCACAGTCGCTCATTGTTCTCTTATGGGTGACAGCAGTAGCTTTCTTTTAGTATTAATGCAAACCCCAAGATCAAGGGGAAGTGGAAAAATTTCCAGATTGACAAGAGTAAATTGTCCTCCTTAAAAGTTTTCAATTTTTGTTTTTTCTACTAACAGAGGAACCTAGTATAAATGAAAAACAAACGGCAGCGAGCAGTGACGAAGGTCAAAAAATAACGGAGAAATCAATGTTGGCATTTGGAATTGCTGGCTTAGGGGGCCCACTTAGCAAACATTTTATATTACCCTGACTCCTCATAAAACTTGAAAGTCGTGGATACTGATAGTAATAAGCGCATGTGTAGGAAGATATTACAGTTACAAGCATACTTGGGGGCAGAAGAATCCGATAGCGATTTTTCCTATTGCTATTTATAAACTATTGTCTCCATTTCCACTGTTTCCATTGAAAATTGTCACTCTAATTAATATCTTCACAATATTATTCTTTGAAAATTCTGGATAATTAATTACTGCTGTCAGTTTCCAATATCACACGGAGCTTGTTGCTAGGATTTTATGAACCAAAGCAAACAACATTCCTACGAAATAGTTTCAACATCTCTCTAAAAACCTACACACATTACTTATAAGATATTATTCATATTGACTGCAATGGTTGCCATTTTTAAATGTAAGTTGTTATGTATGAATTAAAATTTTAAATCTAGCAGCTGGTAAGATCCAAAAGTTAAAGAAAAAATTACGAATTACAGCCTCCAAAAGCTATGAAAAAATAGCTTATATATATTTGTTGGAGGAAGTAGCTGAGTTTCGTGAAGCATTTAAAACCAGTAGCTCAACTATGATTTCATCTCTGACAACTTCCCACCTATAAGAGCTCAATCTACAGAATGCTCAACATGAGTACTTTGAGGCCACTTGTTCCCAGGCAATTCTGAGGATTATATTTGGGGATTTACAATTCGGGAGGTTGCCTTGCGTTAAAGGAAGGGCGAGGATTAAGCAAAGGCTGTAGAGCTTTCACTACAATGCTCATATTTGGCCGAAACTCTGCTTCATATTGCACACACAGTGCAGCTACAGCAGCCATCTTTCGCAAACACATAATACCATAGTCATCACTGAGTGTTGATCTGAAACATAATTAATCTCCACAAATATAATATAACTTACCTTTGCAACTGCCTTTGGAGGGTATTCTCCCTCTAATTTCACATCCACGCACTGCTTCACCTTGTCTTCACTCAGTTTTGGCGTTGCCTAATTCACACCAATGATGGTAAAATATATAAATATCTTGTTTCAAGTATTGAGTTTTGGAAATCACAAAGACACGGTATCATCATTCTGTTTGAAAAAGTATGGATGTTTTATAATTATACCCAGGTGACAAGGCTCTGCTGCCCTCGCGGCAGTGTATGATCAACAGGTTTGCGTCCTGTTAAGAGTTCTAGAAGTACTACTCCAAAACTGTAGACATCACTCTTCGAGGTGAGCTGACCCGTCATGGCATATCTGTCATTCATTAAAACCTTAAAGAGGAAGAAAATGTTGTCATTTATTGCTGTTCAAAATATTCATCAGCTTACTCAGGAGCATGATAACCGAAGGTTCCAAGAACACGGGTGGAATGGAGACGAGCAGAAGTATCAGGGGCTTGATTTGACAAATCAAAATCAGAAATCTTTGCCACATCATCTTCGAAAAGTAGTACGTTGCAAGACTTGATATAACGGTGGACTATACGAGTCTCTGCTTTTTCGTGCAGATATTCAAGCCCTCTAGCTGCCCCCACTGCAATTTTAACTCTCTTTGCCCATGACAATGTTGGTCCAGGTTGTGCACCTTTCACACCTTTTCGCCCTATATTTCAAACACATTTATAAGGTGAAAGTTTAGATACATGCCTTAAGGGCTAAGGAATACCAAATCATAGATTTGTAAGGACTAAACAAACAGTCTAGCCTAAGATTCAAAGGCCAAAAGAAAAATGCATTTGCTCAATGAGAAATGAATGGTATAACCGACCGTGAAGAATATCATGGAGAGTTCCTTTAGGAGCATACTCATAGCCCAGGGCTCGGAAAGCACCATCAACACAATAACCAAGAAGCTCGACAACATTTTCATGCTTCAGCCTTGATACTATTGAAACCTGTGAAGTGACAAATCAAAGGTAAATGGGAGCAAATGATCCTTAGAATTCTACTGCAAAGGTTATAACAAGAACATGACACATTTGAAGCTAATTAACCTGAGCAAGGAATTCATGTTCTGGTTGCCTGCTGGAATCTAACTTCTTAATCGCCACGTGACGCCCATTTCCCAATACACCATGATACACCTTACCGTAGGCCCCCTCACCAATGAAAGATTTTGTGCCAAAATTATCAGTCAGAGACTTCATTTCATTAACTGAAATGGGAGGGACGGCAATGGGCTGAACATCAACAGTTTGAGGAGTGGTAATTGAAACTTGTCTGCCAGTATAACCACTGATCCCTGCGTCGCGCAATATAATTAAAACAACAAGAAGCACATGGATTACGGGCAGATAGGTATGAGAATAAATTCTTTTAGAAAGAAAGGATCTGGGCGTTGTGGATGTTTACCAGTGGGATGGCTTGGCTTTGGCACGAAGGGTCCAGTATCAGGAGTCTGATGATCATCATCTTTTTTGCAACAGCTGAAGAAGCCCATGATCCTCCAATCTGGAGACAAGTCCACAACATCAGTTTAAAAAAACTATGGCGATTATTTTGAACGGAACTAGGCACTTATTTTGGATACGAGACATCCTTACCTTCCCTAACAGGATAAACAATACTAGATAATAAAAGTAACAACCAAGAGTTCCATATCAGTCCTAGAACTTATACAAGTAGCGAAATCAACTCCGAAGAAACTAAGATAAGAAATGCTCTCGGTTATGGCGTCCCCGTGACTTGATTGAAGGTATTAAAAAAACATGCTTTCGATTGCTTAAAACCCGGGAATAACGACGGAAACAGGGTAACTAGCAAGTCAAAAAAGAAAAAGAAAAAAATCACCTTAACGAAGACTCGGTGATTGATTGAGGTTGTGATGGATAGACAAGAGAACAGAGGCGCCCGAATAAAGTGGGCGAAATGAAGGAAGGGGTGAGAGTGAGAATAAAGGGAAAAGAAAAAGGAATCGTTTGAATTGAATTAAGAAGAGAAGGTTGGGTTGGTTTGTTGTTAGACTCAGGAGTGATGAAATAGGAAACGTTATTTTAGGCAACACCCGAATTCGTTCCTTCCTTGATTGTCATTTTCCCTGCGTTTACTTTTTCTTCTCAATTATGAGTGCAAAATAAGATTATGATGACATGAGTGCGGAAAAGGCCTGCCCCAGATTCGTTATGAACAAGGATGATCTTCAACTGATCCTTCTTCTTTATTTATTCCTCTTTGTCGCCCCTACCACGATCGATACTATCCATACCATAAACAAGCAATCTTCAAGCTCTTGATACTTCTCTCCCTTCTTTTGAAAGCTACCCTTATTTATTTATTTTTGGTAACGTGACGTGTTTCCAATGAATTTCAAGAAACATATATCACCTCCAAATGGCAATCTTTTAAATGGTTAGAAATGAAAAAACTCAGACAAGAACAAATGTATGGTTTTGCCAAAAATCTGCATGCAATATAATTAAAGTTATGCTTTAGTTAAAAACAAAATAAAAAGTCGTGCTTTATTTTTATTTTTATAATACGGAAAATTTAGCGTTCACAAACGGGGAATATTTTCTTTTCGCTTATTAAAAAGACAACTCCCAAGCTCCACGGCAACAATTAATTAATTTGTGACACTCTTGATATAGTCCACCCAAAGAGAACACAACAGCGCTGAAAAAAGGTCGATTTTTTTTTTTTATATAATTTATTTGTCAAGACATCGTGAAGTTAATTATTGATGATTAAAAGTATTTCTTTTTGCCTACTCTTCATCCTAAACGTAATCCATCTTATCAATGCTTAGATGTTCAACTTAGGTAGCACGACGTAATTTGTTAAAGGAAAACTACCCATATCAAAAGTAAATTTTCATACAAATCGCTCAACTTTTGAAAGTTTTGGCCTCTATATAATTTCAGGTATATTAAAATCTGGCCTTAACTGTCCATGAATTAGAGTTCTATGCATCCCATCTTCATCATCAGTACATGATTTTCAACTAAATATGACTCCTTTCATAAATAAACCAAACTACTTATAGCTCATAATTAAAGAATACGGTTTGTTATATTTTTTGACATTAACAACAATTCAGTTCAATAACAAATTCAGTTCCCCAAAAGGAAGACAGAGCAAGGGCACAATAAAATGCCCTCCCGCCATTATAAAATACAAGTTCTCTGAAACGTTAACAAAAAGTTGAAGAACCGAGCCAGAGTGTTCGGTTTAAAAAAAAGAAGGAAAAAAAAAACAAATGAGCCAAAGTAAACAACTATATAACTTCTAATTTTTTCTGTAACATCAATTTTAGGTGTCAGGACTGTTATCAAGTACGAAGTTGATATTCGGCCACAGCTACATCTTCCTTTGAACATCTACAAATCCATGGTAGCTCAGCTCGGGAACACTGCGGGACACCTTTTAAGCGTTAAAGTATTCACTACAATTCCTAAGTTTTGTCCCTCGCATAAACAGCTCCACCAAGTCAAAGAGTATTCATTCTGGCTGCTGGAATTCTAGATCTAACTTTCTCTTCAAATGTGATCTGTCAGCACTGTGGATCCAAACGACGGAACAAAAGTTAGCTAACATCAAATACATTAAAAGAAACAATCACCAGACATTTCGTAATTTTATTGACTGTGTCAAAAGGATGGAATCAAATTCAATGCAAACTGCTGCATACAGTTATTGTTACTTTCAAAGCGCTATGTGATTTGAATCTGGCAAATCTTGATACAATATTAAAATTATTGACTGATCTATATTAATCCACCTGTTAACTGTAGGTCTATTTGGAGGTTTTAATCCAAAGATAGAAAAATCTATTGACATTGGTGCTGGCTTATTCTTGCCTGTGTTTGGTGCAGCAGAAATTCTAGCTTTTGGATCATAGGTAAACATCTTTGACAACAGATAAAGCATCATCACTTGACATTGGAAATAAAGAACGAAAAGGAGGGGAAGGAACATTTTGGTATTCAACATAGTCGGGAAGGTATACTGATAGCGACTTGAAGCAGAAGTCTATGGTCGTTATAAGTAATAAAATAGTGAGAAAAAGATCGTCCGAGGAATAGTATTCCAATCACTAATTTGCTATTTTCGCTTTAGTTGGATGAATGAGTAATATGGGGTGAGTTGTAACCAAATAGAATTTAAAGAATTAAATAAAGAATCCAAAATATGAATCTCAAGAACAAGCGAGAGAAAATATGAGTAATCCAAGATTAAGACCTTCAATTAAGAAATATGCAGTTAGGGATGAGAATCCTATGTTCCTCTAATAATTTGAATTGAATCCCTAATTGATTATTATTCTCATGATTGACGATCAATTCTCTAAAGTTAGACTAAGTCCCAATGTCTTGATCTTCTTAGTCCGTTATCTTTGAAATCAACCTAATGTCTTAGTATTGATTGGAAAGATTATATTTTTAAACGAGAATTATGAGATCGCATAAAATCGTAAGCCTATGTCTAGGTCATGCAACTCTACGATGAATTAACGGATCTAGTTAAATGCACCAACATCTCTATTGTCATACATTAACCTATGAACAATCTAAAAGGTGATCAATCTTCAAAGCTTTAAGCACAGATAATTCATTCAATCAAGAAAAATAAAGATCAATAAAGAATCCAACTAAATATTTTAAATTCACATAGGGTTCATCCTCGCCCTAACTACAAAAGAAAACTAGCCAAGCATGGCTAGGTTAAAATCCATAATAAAAAAAGATGAAAATCAAACTTCGTTCTTGCGGCACACACACTCCTAATTTCTTGCGTCTTTGCTGATCCGTGTGCCTCCCCCAATTCTCCTTCTTGAATTCCGTAATTACTCTCGAATGCGCGCCCAGCTTCTTCCTTCCTTTTTTCGATGTGGTTATGCTTCTATGTTTTATTGCTTATTTAAAAAGATATCATAATATCATTCGCGTGAATCTCTGCACCAGATGGATCACACAATTGACATTGTGATTTTTTTCTTTTTCTTGCTTGGGTCCCACACGTCATTACAAAGCTCTTAAGATAGGATATATCCTATCTTCCAAATCTGATATTCATCCTCACGTGGGTTCAACCTTCTGGCATATTATATTACAATATATTATATTATAAATAATATAATATAATATTATATTATATCATATTCAATTTAATTTGTTACTCTTATTACTTTTCCTATATTTTCTCATCTCATTTTTCACATAATATCTCCTGCACAAATAAATAGGATATCAATAGATTTTCTGTTATAATATCATTTTATCCTATATTTAATTAAAAGATAGATAAGTACATAAAGATAATTAAATAAGTACAAAATATTAATAAATTCAATCCAATATATTCCGAATCTATACTTATTTAATTATAAAATATCTACTTATCAAACTCCCCCACACTTAAACATTTGCTTGTCCTCAAGCGAGAAGAAAGAGGGTTCATTATTTGAAAAGAACATTGCTCATGAACTTTCTTAATGAAAGCAATAAACCACCACCAATGAAATCATATCATCAAATCTTTTTTTTTTTTTTAAGTTAATGTCTTATAAGAACAGATCACTAAGCCAATAGCCTTAGACAATTGTAACAATCTCTTAACATCCCATGATCAAAAGATCGGTACGCAATAAGTTCAACAATAAGATTAGTAGAAGAATATTGCGCTACTCAATTTCTTCAGAAAAATTCAAATTCCCTTACTAAACCAAGCCTTTCATTTAATAAGGATCCTCAGGTAGAAAATAACTTAATTCATTTTCTTTTTCTTTTTCATCTTTTTTTTTTTTGGTTTTTTTTTCCTTGAGCCGTTGTGGGTCCCCTTTTTACGCGACCCTGCACATGGGTGATGCAGCACCGGTTACTCAGTTACTCCAACCGGCACCTCAAGAGGCTTTTAGCCTAACTCATAACCCTCTTTGACTTTACCGTTTGACGCGAGTGCCAACATTGGTGATGAAGTGCCCCCGGTTACTAAGTAGGGTCTAGAGAAGTCATTGGAGTTGTGTGCACGTGTGTGTGTGTGAATTTCTCTCTCTTTTTTTTTTTTTTTTTTAACACTACCCGAGTCGGTTCCCCAAACAACGGTTTTTACTTAGTTGGTAATGTCATCATCTAATTTTCTAAAGAAATCATGTAGCAAAATATTCATAAACTAATAATGTTGATCATATTACAAACTAACCTCTATTCTCATAGTCAATCTCAAGATTGTAAAAAAAAATGTAAGACTTTAGAGGCTTAATTAGAACTTTTTTTTTTTTAAGTTTTAATTTTTTTTTTTGACTTGATAATATTATCTAAGATGGGGAAAGCTCAAAATTAAAGTCAATCCTAAACAATGCAAAAAATAACAAATAAAAATTCTTTTCAATTGCATAAGGACAAGCATAACCAAAGAAATTATATCCCTCCCCCACACTTAAATCAAACATTGTCCTCGATGTTGCAAAAATATAAAGAGGAAAAGAACTAGTACTCCCCGGTTTTAGGTCTCTAACTCATTGTTGTGGAGTGCTTCATGCGGTACCATCCATGATGTTTCAAATTTTAAGAGAGGAAAGAGTGCCCTAGCAAGACTTGGCAGCCACAAGAGGAGTGATCATCTTTAAACCTAGAAAAATGAAAGAGAAAGAAAAACAAGAAGAAAAAAAAAATAAAATAAAATAATAACTGCAAGGAAAACTTATTGGGTTGCCTCCCAATCGGCGCTTGTTTTCCGTCCCGAGCGACGGATGTCACCTTAATTCTCAACTTCCAATGCCACGAGGTTCTTCCTGCGTCAATGTCTCCACCATGGTAAGGCTTTAATCTCTGCCCATTCACCTTAAAAGCTTCATCGAACCTATTGGTGCAATGGCAATTGCACCAAAAGGTGTGACTTCTTTGACTACAAAAGGTCGACCATCTAGACTTCAATTTCCCTGGAAAAAGTTTCAAACGAGAATTATAAAGTAGTACCTTTGTCCGTATGAAACTCTCTAGGAATAATCCTCTGTCATGCCATCTCTTGGTTCTTTCCTTATAGAGGCTAGCACTCTCATATGCAAAAATTCTGAATTCATCAAGCTCGTTCAACCGAAGTAACCTCTTTTCATTAGCGAGATTTAGCATCAAAATTCAGCGGCTTAGTTGCCCAAAGCGCCTTATGCTCAAGCTCCTGGAAGGTGGCAAGACTTACCATATAGCGCTGAAACGGTGACATGCCAATAGGAGTTTTGAATGCCGTTGATACGCCCACAAAGCATCATCAAGCTTCCTAGACCAATCCTTCCTTGACTTCCCAACAGTCTTCTCCGAATTTGCTTCAATTCCCGTTAGACATCTCCACTTGCCCACTAGTTTGTGGGTGATATGGAGTAGTGACACGATGAGTGACACCATATTTACTAAGCACCGATTGAAACTGGGTCGGTTACAAAAAGTGAGTTCCTCCGTCAGCGATAATGGCCCTAGGTACCCCAAACTGTTGAATATATTCTTTTTGAGAAAAGATACCACCACTTTAGCTTCATTAGTAGGAAGAGCAATTGCCTCTACCCACTTTGAGACATAGTCCTTGCCTACAAGAATGTACTTGTTGTTAAAAGAACTTGGGAATGGCCCCATAAAATCAATCCCCCACACATCAAATATCTCAATAACAAGAATGTTGTTAAGGGGCATCTCATGTCTCCTAGAGAT
Organism: Acacia acuminata; assembly: GCA_019022655.1. Taxonomy (NCBI): domain Eukaryota; kingdom Viridiplantae; phylum Streptophyta; class Magnoliopsida; order Fabales; family Fabaceae; genus Acacia; species Acacia acuminata. The sequence continues at coordinate 961,988 of JAFJYI010000071.1, forward strand.
ATTCCCAGTTCTTTGGCAACGATCACAACGCTCCACAAACTTCCTAGCATCCTTGTACAGTGTAGGCCAATAAAAACCACTTTGTAATACCTTAGCGGTACCGTGCGTTCTCCAAAGCAAAATGTCCACCATAATCTGAACCGTGACAATGCCGGAGGACCTTATGAGTTTCCTCCTCTCGGGATACGGCGCGGAGCACTCCATCTCGCACACCGAAAAACAAGAAAGGCTCATCCCGCAGATATCCGCCGAACATCATGCATGAACTTCTTCCTCTGCTTTGCCATGTTAGTCCTCGGTATCATCCCAATTGCCTTATAATTAGCAATATATCGAACCAAGGTACATTGCTTGATTGCCAAGACATACTCATCCGGGAATTCATCACGAATCTCTATCTTGGAATCATCCCGCAACTCCTTAACCCGTATCCTAGATAAGTGATCGGCTACCACATTCTCCACCCCTTTCTTGTCTCGATTTTAATATCAAACTCTTGGAATAGCAAGATCCAACGGAGAAGCCTTGGCTTAGCGTCTTGCTTAGTCAAGAGGTATTTTAGAGCAAAGCATGATCCGTAAAAATAATCACCTTGGAACCAATCAAAACGTCTAAACTTGTCTAATGCATAAATAATTGCAAGCATCTCCTTCTCGTTGTTGCATAGTTCGGTTGTGCCTCATTCAAAACTTTACTCGCATAGTAAATAACATGCAACAACTTATTCTTCCTTTGCCCCAACACCCCTATAGCATAGTCACCGGCATCACACATCGGCTCAAACGGTAACTCCCAATCAGCGCCGTCGAGAATAGGTGCGGTGGTCAATCTCTCCTTCAACAAGTTAAATGCCACTAGACAATTATTGTTAAAGTTAAAGTCTTCATCTTTGACCAACAAGCGACTAAGTGGTTTGGCTATCTTGGAAAAATCCTTGATAAACCTCCGATAAAAACCCGCGTGACCAAGAAAATCGCTGAACGCTACGCACACGTTGGTAGGAGGAGGCAAGTCTTTGATGATTATAATCTTGGCTCTATCCACTTCTATCCCCTTATCGATATTTTATGACCCAAGACTATCCCATCTTTCACCATAAAGTGGCACTTTTCCCAATTAAGCACCAAGTTACTCTCTTGACATCTTTGGAGCACACAAGACAAATTAGCCAAGCAAGTATCATACGAAGTGCCAAAAACAGAGAAATCATCCATAAATACCTCAATAAATCTCTCAGTCATGTCAGAGAAGATAGACAACATGCACCTGAAAAGTAGCTGGGGCATTGCAAAGACCAAAGGGCATCCGTCTATAAGCAAAAATCCCAAAGGGACAAGTGAAAGCTGTCTTCTCTTGATCCTCTGGAGCCACTGCTATTTGATTGTAACCGGAATAGCCATCTAAGAAACGGTAATAAGAGTGACCTGCAAGCCTCTCAAGCATCTGATCCATGAATGGCAAAGGAAAGTGGTCCTCTTGCGAGTGGCATCATTCAACCTCCTATAATCCACACACATTCTCCCACCGTAACAGTTCTAGTGGGTATCAATTCATTCTTCTCATTACGCACTACGGTGATTCCACCCTTCTTCGGTACTACATGTACTTTGGACTAACCCACTTTGAATCGAGATAGGATAAATCATACCGCATCTAACAGTTTCACCACCTCCTTTCTCACCACTTCCTTCATAGTCGGGTTAAGTCTTCTGCGGGTGCCTTTCTTGGTTTCACTTCGTCCTCCATAAGGATTTTATGAGTGCAAAATGAAGGACTAATCCCCTTTAAATCGAGATATAGACCACCCTATTGCGAGTCTTGTGGGTAGTCAAAACTTTAAAGAACTTCTCTTCGTCGGTAGGTGATAACTCAAGACTAATAATAATGGGATAAGTGTCATCCGTCCCTAGGAAAGCATACTTTAGATTAGAAGGGAGCTCCTTTAGTTCCACCTTAGGAGGGACGGTGGCGCATCATAATCCTTCTTCTTGACTCCTCAACACAGTAAATCGAATTCTCATCCGAAACCTCTTTTCTACTTGTAACAATTGCGCAAGATCATCCTCCATAGACTCACCGAACCTTCTTGAAAAAGATCTTCATGAATGGCCTCGTCAACTACATCAATTCTGAAGCAGTCACTATTATCAGTTGGGTATTTCATGGATTGAAACACATCGTAAGTGACTTTCTCATCATTCATTTGGAACTCCATTTTTCCCGCAGCCACATCAATTACTGCTCTAGCAGTAGCCAAGAAGGGTCTTCCCAAAAGCAAAGGAAGTTCAGCATCTTCCTCCATGTTAAGAACCACAAAATCCACGGGAAGATGAATTTGTCCACTTTCACAAGCACATCCTCAATGACACCTTCGGCTTCTTAATGGACCTATCGCCAACCGTAACGACATCATAGTAGGCTTCAACTCTTTAATGCGAGAGCTTTCGAAACAGATAAGGGCATTAAATTTATACTAGCTCCCAGATCACAAAGTGCTCGCCCATATTGACGTTCCCTATTGCACAAGGAATGCTAAAGTGCCAGGATCTTTAAGCTTTGGTGGCAACTTTGTTTGAATAATGGCACTACTAATTTTTGAGTCAATGCCTTCATTTCGCCTCTTGCAACTTATGCTTCTTGGAAAGCAAATCTTTCATGAACTTTGCATAATTAGGCATATTTTCAAGAGCTTTCGCAAAAGGAATGTTAATCGTAGTTTCTTAAAAATATCCAAGAACCTGGCATATTGTTGCTTCGAATCTTCGCTTTAACCTTTGGGGGTAAGGAGGTTTTGCATAAGAAGGAGTGGGAGACTTCTTTGTAGCTATCTCCTTTGGAACCCGCTGCACATCATCATTCTCGGCCTTTTTCTCCTCTTTTTCTAAAGCCTTTTCATGTTCTTCCACCCCTTTTTCAGATTTTTCCTTCACCGGGCGATTTCTCAATTAAAATTTGAATCACTATACCACTTCTTGTAGATATGGCCTTACAATGCTCCTTTGGATTGACCACAGTATCACTAGGGAAGGACCCTTGGCTCCTCTCTCGCTATTTGCTTTGATCCTGACCAATCGATTCTCCAAGTTCCGGATTGAAGCCTCCTGATTTTTGAGAGAAGACTTTGTTTCATTCCGGAAAGCTTCTGAACTTTGTATGTATTCAGTGCTGGTTTGGGTTAACTGTGTCAAAGCCTTTTCCAGATCAGTAATGGTGGTGGTGGTGTGGTGGAACTGCTGAGGTGCTGCTTGGGGTTTATAGGAAAAGTTTGGGTGAGATTTCCAGCCAGGATTGTACGTGTTGCTATACGGATTAAACTGATTCCTAGGAGGATTACTCATGTAATTAACCTGTTTGTTTCTCTCCAAGTACTACCAGCTTCACAATCTCCATTAGCGTGTTCCCCTTTGCAAAAATCACAAAGCAAAGGAGGCCGAGAAGTGATGGATGAGAGCGAGAAGAGGCAAGTTGTTTAGTGATGGCAAACTAACTTCTTTGTTGGATCGCCTTGTTCTGTTGGGAAATGTTCTCATTGTGGGCCAAAATTGTATTGTAAGAGTCTAGATGAAGAACTCCCTATTTGGTTGTGGAGTAATAGTTTCATTCTCAAGGGACCCCATAGCCTCAAACAACTCCAATGCTTCTTCCGGAGTTTTTTTTTTCGCCTTACCACTTTCGGGCCGCGTTAATCATCATCCTAGAAGACGGAAGCATCCCATTGAAGAATATCCTCGCTGTTCATAGTCTTGCAGCTCATGTTGTGGACACTTCCTAAGCAACTCCTTAAACCTTTCCCAAGCTTCACGAGAATGATTCCCCATTGCCTTGAGTAAAGCAACTAATATCGACATCGCTTTGTATACTTAGAAGAAGGGAAAAATTTTTCAAGGAACTTTGTAGTGATAATGTCCCAAGTGGAGAGACTTCCGGTAGGACAAGAACGAAGCCAAGCTCTTGCTTTCCCCGTCGGAGAGAAAGGAAATGGGTCTCACACGAAGAGCATCTTCGGGAACCCCATTCATCTTGATGGTATCACAAATCTGTGAGAAAAATCTCAATATCGATTAGGATCTTCTAAGTCACTTCCACTAAAAGAACTTTGTTGAATCAAGCTTATGAGGATGGCTTGATTTCAAAATTATTCGCATTCACGCAGGATTGACAATGCTAGTTGCATTCTTAGCGGGATTAAGTGTCATGTAGTCGCCCGTGGTCCTCTTTGGAGGAGGACGGGAGGATCGCATCATCGTCTCGCCATTATAACCAGTTCGTTGCAAGACTAGAGCTAACAACCTTTCCTTTTTTCTGTTTAGCAAGTTTCGGTTTCTCCTTGTTGTCTTTTCGATTTCGGGATCAAAGCGCAGCGAATTTCTGTCGGTGGTACCTCGCATAAACGAGTAAAATAACAAAAGAAAAATCCAATCTAGAGTTTCAATAACTAATCTTAGTGTTGAAATAAAACTATTCCCAAGAACGGCGCCAAAAACTTGATAGCGACTTCGGCAAGTGCACCGGTCGTTATAAGTAATAAAATAGTGAGAAAAAGATCGTCCCACGAGGAATAGTATTCCAATCACTAATTTGCTATTTTCGCTTTAGTTGGATGAATGAGTAATATGGGGTGAGTTGTAACCAAATAGAATTTAAAGAATTAAATAAAGAATCCAAAATATGAATCTCAAGAACAACTGAGAGAAAATATGAGTAATCCAAGATTAAGACCTTCAATTAAGAAATATGCGGTTAGGGATGAGAATCCCCCATGTTCCTCTAATAATTTGAATTGAATCCCTAATTGATTATTATTCTCATGATTGACGATCAATTCTCTAAAGTTAGACTAAGTCCCAATGTCTTGATGCTACCTTAGTCCGTTATCTTTGAAATCAACCTAATGTCTTAGTATTGATTGGAAAGATTATATTTTTAAACGAATTATGAGATCGCATAAAATCGTAAGCCTATGTCTAGGTCATGCAACTCTACGATGAATTAACGGATCTAGTTAAATGCACCAACATCTCTATTGTCATACATTAACCTATGAACAATCTAAAAGGTGATCAATCTTCAAGAAAGCTTTAAGCACAGATAATTCATTCAATCAAGAAAAATAAAGATCAATAAAGAATCCAACTAAATATTTTAAATTCACATAGGGTTCATCCTCGCCCTAACTACAAAGAAAACTAGCCAAGCATGGCTAGGTTAAAATCCATAATAAAAAAAAGATGAAAATCAAACTCGTTCTTGCGCACACACACTCCTAATTTCTTGCGTCTTTGCTGATCCGTGTGCCTCCCCAATTCTCCTTCTTGAATTCCGTAATTACTCTCGAATGCGCGCTTGACTTCTTCCTTCCTTTTTTCGATGTGGTTATGCTTCTATGTTTTATTGCTTATTTAAAAAGATATCATAATATCATTCGCGTGAATCTCGCACCAGATGGATCACACAATTGACATTGTGATTTTTTCTTTTTCTTGCTTGGGTCCCACACGTCATTACAAAGCTCTTAAGATAGGATATATCCTATCTTCCAAATCGATATTCATCCTCACGTGGGTTCAACCTTCGGCATATTATATTACAATATATTATATTATAAATAATATAATATAATATTATATTATATCATATTCAATTTAATTTGTTACTCTTATTACTTTTCCTATATTTTCTCATCTCTCGGCTCACATAATATCTCCCGCAGACAAATAAATAGGATATCAATAGATTTTTGTTATAATATCATTTTATCCTATATTTAATTAAAAGATAGATAAGTACATAAAGATAATTAAATAAGTACAAAATATTAATAAATTCAATCCAATATATTCCAGAATCTATACTTATTTAATTATAAAATATCTACTTATCATATACCATATCCGACCATTGAGAAGGGGTTGGCGTCCCAAATGCTGCAAAAATCTTAGCTAATTGATCAATGTCACTTGAGCCCTAGCAAATGTTAACAACAAACAAATAAAAAATCAGAAGAACTGTGCTTATGTCAAGAAGCAAATTATTACCAAAAAAATACCATCAATTGATTACATCTACATGCTCAGATTTTTTTTTTTTTTTGGGCTTAAAAAAGGCATGCACACAGAACCGTATAACACGAATTAGAGAAAGAATAAAACGAAAGTGAAAATAATACTCAATAAGGTCCATAAACTGTTGCGGAAGTGAGATATATAGAGTGCAATCGATTATACTAAAAAATCACAATACTAGAAAACATAGCTAAGCTTCTAGAAGTAATTTAATAATATAATAAATCACAACTATTATATCTAATTGCAGCTAATAAATAATAAACAAGACAACAATAAGAGAAATACCTTAATCAACAAATCTCCACCTTGGCATAATTAACAAATCTTCACCTTGGCAAGATCCCCACATTCTCAAGTTCTCCTAATTACAAATTCTAAATGTAACTTCTACTCAAAATACAATGTTCAACAAATGTTGATCAGATCCAAACAATGTTGAAATTTGATAGAAGTCACCACCTTCGTTAGCATATCGGCATGATTATCATATGTCCGTATCTTTCGTATTACGACTCCACCTTCTTCCAAAATTTCTCTTATAAAGTGATAACGGACGTCAATGTGCTTCGTCCTTGCATGATAGACTTGGTTCTTTGCTAATTGAATAGCACTCTGACTATCACAAAATACTGTGATGCTTTCTTGACCAATACCAAGCTCTCCAAGAAATCCTTGAAGCCAAATCGCCTCCTTCACAGCCTCTGTAATCGCCATGTACTCTACCTCTGTTGTAGACAAAGCAACTGTTGACTGTAAAGTAGACTTCCAACTAACTGATGCATTTGCAAGAGTAAACACATTACCAGTAGTTGATCTTCGTTTGTCCAAATCACCTGCAAAATCTGAGTCACAATACCCAACTAGACATTGATCAACATCCTGCTCAAAGACCAATCCCATATCTATAGTATTACAAATATATTGTAGAATCCATTTCACAGCTTGCCAATGTTCCTTTCCAGGATCATGCATATACCTACTCACAACTCCAACAGCCTGTGAAATATCTGGTCTTGTACAAACCATAGCATACATCAAGCTATCGACAGTGTTCGCGTATGGTACTCTTGACATATATTCTCGTTCATCTTCATCCTCCGGTGACATATCAGCATTGAGCTTAAAATGCGGGGCAAGTGGAATACTAACCGACTTCGTTTCTTCATTCATACCAAAACGGTTTAGCACCTTCTTCAAATACTCCTTTTGAGATAAAAAGAGCTTCTTTGATTGTCTATCTCTTGTTATCTCCATGCCAAGTATCTTATTTGCCTCACCTAAATCCTTCATCTCAAACTCCTTTTTTAGTTGACCCTTTAGCTTCTCAATCTCTTCTTGATTTCTTAAAGCTATCAATATATCATCAACATACAAAAGAAGATATATAAAGGATCCATCTTCAAGCTTTCGCAAATACACACAATGATCGTATTTGCTTCTCCTGTACTTATGCCGCAACATAAACTTGTCAAATCGTTTATACCATTGTCTCGAAGACTGTTGCAATTCGTATAACGATTTTTCAAGTTTACACACCATGTTCTCCTTTCCAACAACTTTATATCCTTCTGGTTGAGTCATGTAGATTTCCTCTTCCAAGTCTCCATTTAAAAATGCAGTTTTAACATCCATCTAAACTAGTTCCAAATCCAACTATGCTACCAAAGCCAACAAAATTCTAATGGAGAAATGTTTTACAACTGGAGAAAATACCTCATTATAATCAATTCCCTTCTTCTGAGCATAGCCCTTAGCTACTAATCTTGCTTTGTAGCGCACATCACCTTGATTAGGAAATCTTTCTTTCTTCGCATACACCCATTTGTAACCAATTGCCTTCTTACCCTTCGGGAGTTTGGTCAATCTCCACGTACCATTTTGATGAAGGGACTGCATTTTTTCATTTATGGCATTCCTCCACTTATCCTTTTCTGAGCTCCGAACTGACCATTTATAAGTTGAAGGAATATCATCAGTTGCAACTGAAGTTGCACAAGCCACCATATCCATGAAGCGAGTAGACTTTCTAATTGTTCATTTTGGTTTGCTAGTTGTGATTGATTCATGTTGCTGTTGAGGTTTGTGTGTTGAAACCTCCCTCTCAGCTGGCTCTTCTTCTACAGGAAAGTCTTCCTTTGTTTCCTCATTTGTTCCCTATATTGGGAGAATTAGTTTTCCTTCAAACTCCACCTGCTTTGGAACACTATCAGTCTGTCTAGTATCTTCAGATGCTACCTTTTTCACCATAGCATATTCATTAAAAGTAACATCCCTGCTGAATATGACTTTCTTTATCTCTGGACACCATAAACGATATCTTTTGACTCCATAAGTGATCCCAAAGAAAATAGCTTTCTTTGCTCTAGGATCCAATTTTGATTCTTTCACATGATAGTATGCAATTGAACCAAAAACATGCAAAGAATCATAATCAGTAGCGAGCTTTCCATACCATTGTTCCAATGATGTCTTACCACCAATAGAAGCAGATGGTAGACGATTAATGAGATGACTCGCATATGTTATTGCCTCAGACCAAAATCCTTTGCCCAAGCCAGCATTGAACAACATACACTGAACCTTCGCCAGCAAAGTCCGGTTCATGCGTTCTGCCACCCCATTCTGTTGTGGTGTATATCTGATGGTGAAGTGTCTGACCATGCCATCATCTTCACAAACCTTCTGAAAAGGATCATTCTTGTATTCTCCACTGTTATATGTGCGAAGACATTTGATCCTCCTACCTGTTTGTGTTTCTATCATTGCCTTCCATTTGAGAAAGATTCCCAACACTTCGTCTTTGGTCTTCATCGTATACACCCAAACTCTTCGGGAGAAATCGTCAACAAAGGTTACAAAATAATGTTTTCCTCCCAATGAAGGACTTTTGGAAGGACCCCAAACATCAGAATGTACATAATCCAAAATACCTTATGTACTATGGATAGCTGTATCGAACTTAACCCTTGTTTGTTTCCCCTTTGTGCAATGCTCACAAAAGTCCATGATGCAATCCTTTTAACAATCCTTGATCTGATAGAGCCTTCAAGCATTTTCCTCTAGCATGTCCCAAGCGCATATGCCACAACCTGGTTGCTTCTGCATCCTTCTCACTACTGGATGTCACTGCTGCTGTACTAATAACCGTACTACCATGATAGTGGTAAGTGTTCTTGTTCTTCTGAATGCCCTTCATTACCACCAATACACCGAAGAATATCTTCATCACTCCATTTTCTGCAATGATCTTGAACCCTTTTGAATCTAGAGTTCCCACAGAAATGAGATTCTTCTTCAAATCTGGTACATATTGAACATCTTTCAATGTCCTGATCAATCCATCATGGTTCCTTAATTTGATTGAACCAATGCCATATGAGGTGAGTGAAAAGTTATCTGCTGTGTGGACAATTCCACACTCTACTTTTTCAAAGTCAGTGAACCGGTCTTTGTTAGGACACATATGATGGCTACAGGCTGAGTCCAACAACCATATGTCTGACGGTTTTGGCGACGTCGTTGCAACTAGTGAGAAATCTGAATTCTCATCATCACAGTCAGCTACATTTGAGTTCATAATAGCCTTCCCATTGTTAGGTTTGGCCTTGTTTTTTAGCTTCAGACAGTCCTTCTTCCAGTGGCCTTTTTCTCGACAAAAGGCACATTCATCTTTGTTGGGTCTGGACCTCGATTTGGATCGCCCTTTCTTTGACCTCGTCCGGTCTTCAGCACGTCCTCTAATGACTAGAGCTTCTGCTTCTCCACCCTTTTCTTTCTTTTTCTTTTTTTTTTTCATAGTTGTACAAAGCAAAACAAACTTCTCTGAGAGAAACTTCCTCCTTGCCGTGAAGTAGCGTAGTCTCCAGGTGCTCGTACTCATCGGGAAGTGATCCCAACAACATTAGGGCCAGATCTTCATCTTCAAAAGTCACATCCATATTCTGCAAATCTGTTACCAACTTATTAAAGCTAGTGATATGCTCGTTTGTTTTGGTACCAAGAACATAAGTGAAGCGAAACAGTCTTTTCTTCATATGGAGTTTATTCTGGCTGCTTTTCTTCAAGAACTTGTCCTCCAATGCCTTCCACAGTTTATATGCAGAAGTTTCCTTTGTGTATGGATACTTCTGCTCTCTTGAAAGGTACGATCGAATAGTACCACAAGCAACACGATTGATGACCCTCCAATCTTCCTCGTCCACTCTATTTGGTTTTCTCTCTTCAATAGCAAAGTCTAGTCCTTGTTGTAAAAGGACATCTAGAACCTCGCTTTGTCACATCCCAAAATGTACCGATCCGTCAAAAATTTCAACTGCAAACTTCACATTGGACACTATTCTTGTCAAAAGCGAAGATGCCAATGACAAATTTGATGTGGATTCTCCAACCTTTTTGTCCGCCATTTTTGCTCCAAATATTATTTAATAGTTGCCAATACAAAAGCCCAAAAGTAATTCTTTTCTGATGTGGAAGCTCACACTATGCTGCAACCACAGAGCATACTCAAACAGAACCTCGGCTCTGATTCCAATTGTTGCGAAAGTAGGATATAGAGCGCAATCGATTATACTAAAAAATCACAATACTAGAAAACACAGCTAAGCTTCTAGACGTAATTTAATAATATAATAAATCACAACTACTATATCTAATTGCAGCTAATAAATAATAAACAAGACAACAATAAGAGAAATACCTTAATCAAACTTTACTCCAACAATCTACATGTGAAATAATACATGTAAAGAAGAAATTCTAATGTCTTATGAGAAGACAATTTTGAGGGAGATAATCATTAAGGGAGGAGGGGGTCTTATTTATAACTAATACACTACCCCCCTACAAAGACTTAAGCGATGTGGGACTTATATCTTGCCATAATCAACATAAACACCATAGTTAACAAATTCTAAGCTGACCTCAGTTCAGTAAAAAGCTTAGAAGGGTTATTCTAGCCATACTTTGAACCAATTGACAAAGTTAAAATGTTGAAAAGCCCAAGAAAGGGGCTAACTGCTGAGATGAAAATCCACCCACTTCAGAGTTCTAGGAACAATTGCTTGTGTAAGGGGTGCCACTATAATTATTCTTCACAAAGGCCCTCCTCTGCTGCACCAAACAGAAGGACATACCTTAGAAGTAGACCATGCTTCAACAAATGTGCAAAACTGGACTTGTGGTTGCATATACATGCTTGGAAATTGTTTATCCTGTGCTGCGTGGATGGTTTTTCAGGTCCGGCCATATCTATATACAGAATACATTGATGCTCTCATACAGTAATTTTTAAGCTGAACTCAACCAATTTTCATTGTTGTAACCCAACTTGTTGTAAATCGCCAACATTGTGCAGGCTCCTGTGTTGAAGAAGTATCCAGCAAAACTAACACTCACATCATTCACATGCTTCTTTGGACTGATCCAATTCTTGATAGTATCAGCCTTTGTAGAAACTGACTGGGAGCATTGGAAGATACAATCTTCGGAGGAGCTTTTCACTATTTCATACGCTGTAACACTCATCACTTCATACTCTTCAAATTCTCTAATTGCTGCAATTTTTTTTTAAGTGACGCTGAATTCACTGATTCATGTTCATTTCAGGGAGTTGTTTCATGTGTCGTTGCGGTATCTGTCCAGACATGGTGCATTCAAAAGAGTGGCCCAGTGTTTGTGGCAGTTTTCCAAACCCTACAACCTTTTTGGTTGCTGTCATGGCAGCCCTTATTTTTGGAGAGCAGTTATATTGTGGAGGGTATGCAGAAAATCTTGTACATGATGACCAAAAATATCATTCATGATTGAACTACTTCTTTTCATTTACCTTTCTGCAAATCACAAAACATGCTAATTGGATCATTCCTATTTATTTATATGCAGGGTTGTGGGTTTAATTCTTATAGTGCTTGGTCTCTACCTGGTGCTATGGGGGAAAACCAACGAGAAGAGATTGACCAACTCAGAAGAAACATCAGTAATAAAGCCTGTGGTGCAGCTCCTAAAGACGTACCATGACAAATCTAGCTGTTGACAGCTTGATACTGCCGAGCTATATTCTATAGGATCTGCTAGCAGCACCTCAACTTGTAAACCAAAGTGAATTATCCATCCATTAATATATTTAAGTTAGTTATTACGGTCAAGGGATTGGATCAAGCTAAGCTGGCTTTTAAAGGACAAGGCCTGCTCATGCATTGAAGAGAAAACATTACAAGGTCTAGATTGGTCGGTTGGATTTGGAGTTACAGAAGCAAGACTCCATGTGCTCTAGGTGATACATATATACATCTGAAATCATATTTGCAGCTTGAATTAGAGTTATGTTTTAATCACCACTATCTTTGATCATCATCCCGTAATGACATCTAATGATGTGTTTGTTGATAATTGATTAACAACATTGACTAGACTTTATTTATGGGTTAAAGACCTAATTTGTCACGGAAGTTTTGCTAAGGGAGTGCCCAACACCCGGAAGTATTTTAGGTATCATTTTTACTCCGGAAGTTTACAAACATAGCAATTTTGCCCATCAGTTGATCTTGACCGTTGGATTGGTATCATTTTTGCCCCGAAAGTTTACAAAAATTTGCTCCTAAACAAAACTTCTGCTCCTAAACAAAACTTCCAAGGAAAATTTGCTCCTAAAAAAAACTTCCGGGTATTTGCTCCATTTTGTAAACTTCCGGGACAAAAATGATACTCAAAATACTTCCGGGTGTTAGGCGCTCCCTTAGCAAAACTTCCGTAGAATTAGGTATTTAACCCCTTTATTTATTTCATTTCATTTCTTATTTATTTTGGGTAAATGCTACCTAGAATAATGTCTCCTGTGCGGACACACAGTTACCACTTTGAAATCACACTCTAAAAATATACAAAAGCTCACAATAGTTACAAGGAGAAAATGAGGAGGCTTGGTTTACAGGACCATGCACTAGGCTTGATTTTGGCTTGAACTTCTCAAACAAGAATGACCCAGTGCAGGGATGGATCTAATCTAACGTTGATAATGTCTAAAAAGGACTATCTTTACCCATGACACACACACACATACAAAAAGCCAAGCCCTCTTTCTTCTATGTTAAACTTTCAATTAATGGGATAAAATCAAGTATTTCATCTTGGATATGGACTGCTTTTTTTTCTTCTGGAATTTCCTCATAGATTATACTACCTCTTGTCCTTGATATAAGAGCTCCTTAGGGCTTGGATTTAGTCCTAAACATAAGACCTTCACTTTGTGTGCCAAATTTATAATTTTTCCTCTAAAATATCCCTATTAGCAATATACATTAAGGGATTTCTATCTAAGGACGGTGATGATGAAATATAGAATTTAAGGAAAACAAACCACATTTGTTTCAAATAAATAATATAATTAATTTCTTTAATCTACCCAAATTAATCAACTAGCTCTTAAAGTAAGGACGAGAAGTTGTAATAAAAATAACTTATACTCAACCAAATATTATTTACCTTTTTTATTGGTTAAAGTATACTTGGTTCATTAAATTTACTTCAAGTCCAATATCTTGATGTTAATAACGTTGCTTTCATTAACGGAAAATGCTAACTCAACAAATTTAAATTATTTTAAAATTTTCAAAAACCAAAAATATTTTTAAAAAAATATAAGGATAATGCCATTTGATAAGAACTTTCAACATCAACAATTAGGGATGGAAATAGACTGGGTTTTAACTAAATAGCTTGAGCTTGTGATGGAGACCCAAAGCACGAGTCTGGGTCTGAGCCTGTATGTAGTTTTTTTTTTTTTTTTTTTTTTTTTGGCTTGAGCTCGAGCCCGAGCCTTCAAAAGGCGATAATGCCTAAAGGTTATTTAAAAGCCTACTTAAAAAAGGCATTTAAATAAGCTTGAAGTCTATGCATATAGGTTCATATAAAATTTAGGGATTCGTTCCCATTTGAAATAAAAGAGCTAGTGAGAGAAAGAAAAGAACACCAAGTAGCAACAATTGTTTGAGTAAGTAGAAATAAGAAAAATCAATCATCTATTGACTACGGAGATGCATTTTTTAAAATCAACCTAGCACGACAAGTGACACGTAAAACTAGATTTTGCTTCTTATTTTTCTTGCATAAAATGAGATGAACTCTTCCTATTGAGATCATTTTCATTTGGGCATCACTAAACTAAACTTACAACAATTATTAAGTTGCATCAAATGACACAAATCGAAGGAAAGGTAGTGAACTAGCATTGCCATTTTGAGCGATAAAAAAGAAGATAACTGGATTTCATCAATTGATGAATGAAAAGATTAATTTCTTATAGGGTTGAGACTATTATTAATTTTATAAATAACTTAAAAAAATTAATTTAGATTAAATATATATAATTATGTATAATAATTATTTTTAAAAAAAAAATAAATAAATAGGCCAAGCCTATAGGTTTGTAGACTAGGCCTTATGAAAATAGACCTAGCCTGTTTACCTAAATAGGCCTTACAAAAGGCCTAAGCCTAAGCCTAGCTTATTTAGTAAATAAGCTAGGTTATGCTAGGTTTAAAGTAGGCTAGGTCATAGATCCCTAATAGAGGCTTAACCTATTTCCACCTCTATCAACAACTCTCATCTTTTTTCTTTGTTCAACAAATCTCATTTTTCAAAACATACAAATATTCATGTAGTTTTTTTTTTTTTTTTTTTTTGCTTGAGCTCGAGCCCGAGCCTTCAAAAGGCCCGATAATGCCTAAAGGTTATTTAAAAGCCTACTTAAAAAAGGCATTTAAATAAGCTTGAAGTCTATGCATATAGGTTCATATAAAATTTAGGGATTCGTTCCCATTTGAAATAAAAGAGCTAGTGAGAGAAAGAAAAGAACACCAAGTAGCAACAATTGTTTGAGTAAGTAGAAATAAGAAAAATCAATCATCTATTGACTACGGAGATGCATTTTTAAAATCAACCTAGCACGACAAGTGACACGTAAAACTAGATTTTGCTTCTTATTTTCTTGCATAAAATGAGATGAACTCTTCCTATTGAGATCATTTTCATTTGGGCATCACTAAACTAAACTTACAACAATTATTAAGTTGCATCAAATGACACAAATCGAAGGAAAGGTAGTGAACTAGCATTGCCATTTTGAGCGATAAAAAAGAAGATAACTGGATTTCATCAATTGATGAATGAAAAGATTAATTTCTTATAGGGTTGAGACTATTATTAATTTTATAAATAACTTAAAAAAATTAATTTAGATTAAATATATATAATTATGTATAATAATTATTTTTAAAAAAAAATAAATAAATAGGCCAAGCCTATAGGTTTGTAGACTAGGCCTTATGAAAATAGACCTAGCCTTTTTTACCTAAATAGGCCTTACAAAAGGCCTAAGCCTAAGCCTAGCTTATTTAGTAAATAAGCTAGGTTATGCTAGGTTTAAAGTAGGCTAGGTCATAGATCCCTAATAGAGGCTTAACCTATTTCCACCTCTATCAACAACTCTCATCTTTTTTCTTTGTTCAACAAATCTCATTTTTCAAAACATACAAATATTCTATTAAAATATTAAATTTTAAGCATTTTTTTAATCAATATTTAACTGTAGAGCTACCATCTCATAATTCGTTGAGGGAGACCAAATTGAAGACCATTTCAATATTTAAGAGACCAAATTGACAAAAAACCAATAATTGGTTGAGTATACGTTATTTCTATTATAATCTATGAGGAAATTTTCCGGAATGAAAAATCTAATCCGCACTCCATCAACCCGAAACGTAACATATTTTAGCTCTTTCTGCACATTGCATGCTTTTAGCGCAAAAGAGTGTATTATGGTAAACCAAAGAAACAAATAGTGATTGTTCAAAAAAAAAGAAACAAATAGTGCATTTTTTGTCCCGATCTATCATATTTCCACACAGAAGTGCGTCATTTGTCTTTGAATCAGACGCGGACAAGATTTGGCGTCAGCGGCCCCTCATTGACAAGAAAAGGTGCTCTTCTCGCTATCCCAAGCTTTATTTACTGCACTTTTGAGTTTTGACATCCATGAAGGGAGCAGATTATCTCAGTATCTGCTCCCTATGACACCTTTAACTTTTGCCTCATCTTTGAACCGAAATATAAAATATTTGGCATCCATAATTGAAACAGAATTTAAAATAAGATTTTCTTTCCAATGGTTAGTTATCAGCGACTTGCGTACCACGTTTCTGGATTTTTAATCACATTATAAGAATTCCAAGGAGCAGCGTATTTGATATCTCGTCTGTCTCCTCTCTCTTTCTCTCTTGCTAATCAAAGCAATGGAGAGTGAGAACCAAACGACATCTCTAAGTTCTCCTTTGATTCATCAAATCTCAGGGGAAGATGGATTGTTCAAAGTTGACATAGAGCGAAACAAGCAAAAGCGAGTAGAAACATGTCAGGTTTTTGAAGAAGTGAGGAAGCAATTATGGCTAGCAGGGCCATTGATGTCTGTAAATCTACTAAATTATTGCTTGCAAGTTATATCTATCATGTTCGTTGGGCATCAAGGCGAGCTGGCACTCTCCGGTGCTTCTATGGCAACATCTTTTGCATCAGTAACTGGTTTCAGCTTATTGGTGAGTTGAACCACTCCTAGCTTCGATTTTGTTTACATAATTTAATTGAAAGCCTCCTAACGACTAAGAATTTTTTACATTGATGTTGACAAGTATAGCTACACATTTTGGTCAACTAGACATAGTATATAACTAAACTCAAAAACTTCTCTGAATGCTTTATATTTAAGTCTTTGAACAAAGTTGCCGATTGATATACAAGTGATGATTATCAGTCCAAGCTAAAGACTTTTGTTGGAATTATGACAAATTCCGATGCCAAATACAGATATCCTTATCTCTGCATGTTTATCTTTCGTGGTTGAAATAGGTAGGAATGGCTAGTGCATTGGATACCTTATGTGGGCAATCATATGGAGCAAAGCAGCATCGCAAGTTAGGGATACACATGCAGAGAGCCATGCTAGTTCTTATGGCTGTTAGCATTCCCATAGCCATTGTTTGGGCGAAAACAGGATCCATTCTGATTCTCCTGGGCCAAGATCCTGAGATATCTGCAGAAGCAGGACAATATGCTCAATTCATGATTCCATGCCTTTTTGCTTATGGCCTTTTGCAATACCTCAACAGATTCTTACAGACCCAAAATATTGTATTTCCGATGATGGTCAGTTCTGGAGTTACTACTTTGCTACATATTCTTATATGTTACATTATGGTGTTCAAATCTGGACTAGGGAGCAGGGGAGCTGCCTTGGCTAATGCTATATCTTTCTGGGTTAATGTTATGATCCTGTCCTCGTACGTGAAGTTTTCTCCTTCATGTGCTAAAACTTGGCCGGGCTTTTCAAAAGAGGCTCTGCATGGCATTCCCACTTTTCTAAGACTTGCCATTCCTTCAGCTGTTATGGTTTGGTAACTTAATTTTCTTACGATTTCGTGCTTTCAATCATTGTTCAAAGACTCTCCTTTAACCTTTTGTTTGAGATTTTAATGTTCTGTTGCCTCATGCGCAGCTTGGAAATGTGGTCGTTTGAAATGATGGTTCTCTTATCTGGTTTGCTTCCAAATCCTAAGTTGCAAACATCAGTGCTCTCTATCTGGTTAGTTTTATCACGAAATTGAGTAATCTTCACAATTCTTATGCTTACTTTACATTAATTATTATATTAACGATTGGATCAACCTAATTACGATCTTATCAGTCTTAACACGACATCAGTTGTATGGATGATTCCTTTTGGACTCAGTGGAGCTGTAAGGTGAGCAGTGCCTATAAAGTTTCAAAATTATAAGCTAAAGTAGTACCTACATCTATTAAATATTATATGTTGTTATTATCTGCAGCACTCGTGTCTCAAATGAACTAGGAGCTAGTCATCCGCGTAGTGCTCGATTAGCAGTGTGTGTTGTGCTAGTAATGGCCATTATTGAGGGCATCGTAGTTGGAACGGTGCTGATACTAATACGCAATATTTGGGGAAAAGCTTATAGTAGCGAAGTAGAAGTAGTGAAATATGTAGCAACCATGATCCCAATTCTTGCTATATCCCACTTTCTGGATGGACTCCAATGTGTTCTTTCAGGTGCCTCTTGTTCCATTGTATTATGAGTTTGGGTGAGAGTTATTTATTCTAAAATTTGAACAAGCAATAATATGAATTCTGTAACTATAATGTAGGCACGGCAAGAGGATGTGGGTGGCAGAAAATTGGAGCTTTTGTGAATCTGGGGTCATACTATCTGGTTGGGATTCCATCGGCTGTCATACTTGCTTTTGTCTTGCACATTGGTGGCAAGGTGAAGTCCCTTCTTTGGCAGCATATTGTGTTTTGTCATTTTGTCTGATATCTTATTATCTGCCTGCAACTACAATATGTACAGGGACTTTGGGTGGGGATTATATTTGCACTCCTCGTTCAAGTTTTGTCCCTTTTGATAATCACTATTCGTACTGATTGGGAACAAGAGGTCGACTCTGATCATGTTGTTTCATCTGTTTCTTTTCTTTGCCATGTGCTTAGTTTTGTTTTTGCCCAACTCTTTCAGGCAGAGAGAGCTAAAGATAGAGTGTACGATTCAGCAATCATAGAGGGCATAGTCTCATGAAGTTGGCTGGGCTTTACATATGTTCAAACTTTATGAAGGCAAAACCTCTTCATCTTCTATTGGCATAAACATGCCACGAAAAGTACACGTGAAATTGAATATGTGAGGCCTCAAATAATTTGATGCCCTGAACGATATTTATAAGGATGATGCTGCTCACTTTTAGCTTCAATGAAGTGGACATGACACACCATAAATTGCGGGAAAGCCGCTAAAATTTAAACATTATGTATTCAAATTAAACATATGTGGTATAAGCTGACGAAAACCTATCTGAAATACGAGAGGGTATTGGAAATAATGAGTGGGTGTGTCACAAGGAACAAGTCTCATTTTACTTGGAACTGTGGTGTCCAAGTAATAAGTAATCTTAGACTAAGAGAAGAGGAATGAAAACATACAATAATGGGCTGAGAGGATTGGACACTTTTTATCAAAGACCTTTTGCAAAAATTTAGATTTATTTTAGGGATATATGGTTTAAAGGAAAATGTCTTTTTGATAGTATCATTTGCAAAATCTGGACATAAAATATGTTGCAGCTTTGGATTTCATAAACGGAATTATCAAGTTGTTTGAATGCAATTTATGCGTGAGATTTTTATAAGGTTTGGACGTTGCGAGCTTTTGAAATTAGAAAGAGGGGATCACCCTTAATGCATTGATGGCTTTCAAACTCTTATAATTCCCATCATATCAAACGGTTTTATTTATAACCTTTTAATGCCTCGAAGACTACACGTTGATGTCTATGAAACTGACTCATTCAAAATATTTTATGGCCTCTTAATGCTTTAAAGCTGACAATTTATTATCATCAAGAGGCTGCCAGCGTTCAGATTTATAGTGCCTATATAAAGTGCCGTAGTGCCTCTATAAGGTGCCTCAAGTCAAGGTGTGGGTTACACCTACTCGAGTTTTCAAGCACATCTCTTCCTTTTCTTGAAGCTTTTTTGGCCTGCTGAGTTCTATTATATTTTGTTGTTTTGTTCACCTTATTCTTATATGAATGATCTATCTGAAAAGCATTGCTTCTTATCTACCGGTAGTTGCGGAATAGTTCCTCGCACACAACTCGGATTATGCAATTTCTTTGTAGGTGTTACCACCAGTAAGATGTGCATAGCATTAGGGAGGAGCTGAAAGATCCACTGGATTGCAGGAGAATTTAGATGCTGACGCAAACAAAGGGTATACTGTTCAATAACAAATTCAGTTCCCCAAAACGAAGACAGAGCAAGGGCTCAATAAAATGCCCTCCCGCCATTATAAAATACAAGTTCCCTGAAACGTTAACAAAAAATTGAAGAACCGAGCCAGAGTGTTCGGTTTAAAACAAAAAAACAAAACAAAACAAATGAGCCAAAGTGAACAACTATATAACTTTTAATTTTTTCTGTAACATCAATTTTAGGTGTCAGGATTGTAATCAAGTACGAAGTTGATATTCGGCCACAGCTACATCTTCCTTTGAACATCTACAAATCCATGGTAGATCTGCTCGGGAACACTGCGGGACACCTTTTAAGCGTTAAAGTATTCACGACAATTCCTAAGTTTTGTCCCTCGCATAAACAGCTCCACCAAGTCAAAGAGTATTCATTCTGGCTGCTGGAATTCTAGATCTAACTTTCTCTTCAAATGTGATCTGTCAGCACTGTGGATCCAAACGACGGAACAAAAGTTAGCTAACATCAAATACATTAAAAGAAACAATCACCAGACATTTTGTAATTTTATTGACTGTGTCAAAAGGATGGAATCAAATTCAATGCAAACTGCTGCATACAGTTATTGTTACTTTCAAAGCGCTATGTGATTTGAATCTGGCAAATCTTGATACAATATTAAAATTATTGACTGATCTATATTAATTCACCTGTTGATTGTAGGTCTATTTGGAGGTTTTAATCCAAAGATAGAAAAATCTATTGACATTGGTGCTGGCTCATTCTTGCCGGTATTATCACCAGTAGTCTGCCTGAAATTACCAACATTGTCTCCCCGCAATGAATTTTCTTCAAACCCATCACGTCCTGGCATCACCCTCCGAGACTTTCTTGGGGGCGATAGTACAGTTGGACCCTCATTTGGATTGAAATCAGAAGCCCTAGATTCCTTTTTAGGGGCAGGTCTAGGAAGTTTGCTTGGTTCTGTGGGCAGAGGTGCTGAGGAAAAGTACCTAAAGAAAAAGAGAAGACAAGATTAGGAATAAAGGAAGTCATTGATTTCATCTTATTAAGTACTAAAGGCACATACCTGTGCTCTAATGCCTGCGCAGCAGAAATTCTAGCTTTTGGATCATAGGTAAACATCTTTGACAACAGATCTAAAGCATCATCACTTGCCAGTGGAAATAAAGAACGAAAAGGAGGGGAAGGAACATTTTGGTATTCAACATAGTCGGGAAGGTATACCATATCCGACCACTGAGAAGGAGTTGGCGTCCCAAATGCTGCAAAAATCTTACCTAATTGATCAATGTCACTTGAGCCCTAGCAAATGTTAACAACAAACAAATAAAAAATCAGAAGAACTGTGCTTATGTCAAGAAGCAAATTATTACAAAAAAATACCATCAATTGATTAAATCTACATGCTCAGATTTTTTTTTTTTTTTTTTTTTTGGGCTTAAAAAAGGCATGCACACAGAACCGTGTAACACAAATTAGAGAGAGAATAAAACGAAAGTGAAAATAATACTCAATAAGGTCCATAAACACCATAGTTAACAAATTCTTAGCTGACCTCAGTTCAGTAAAAAGCTTAGAAGGGTTATTCTAGCCATAATTTGAACCAGATGATAAAGTTAAAATGTTGAAAAGCCCAAGAAAGAGGCTAACTGCTGAGATGAAAATCCACCCACTTCAGAGTACCAATTATTATCCATAAAATGGAATAATCTAATCACCATGACAATCATATTTGTTTTTGGTGCTTTTATGTGACACAACAACAATCTTGCTGACCTGCAAAAAAGGTCGACGAAGAAGTAGTTCGGCAAATGTGCAAGCTGCTGCCCAAACATCCACCCCTGAACCATATTGCTTGGTACCAAATAATAGCTCTGGCGCTCTATACCACCGAGCAAACACCTATTCATATAATTAGCACAAGATTCAAGCATCTATATCCATCAACAGAAAGTGTGAAAGGCAAATGTAAGCTTTATAGGTTTCATGCATGGAAATATGTGAGTAAACTGCCTACAGATGCCACCTATTGCACAACACTTCTCAGAGCCACCATAATATATGATCATCCTAGAGAATCACAATATAAAACGGATGAACCGGAACTTGGTATCCTATCACTCCAATGCTCCAATGTTAAATCTCAAAGATTTTCTTTCCTTACTTGGTATTCCCAATTTTCTTGGCAACATACAATAGGAAATAAACCATATGATTGTGACTTGGCCTTCGATAGAAAGTCAAGCTATAATCATGAAGATTTAAAAGTGAAATCCAATGCATTGCAGCCTATCCTTTATAGGGAACTTAAACAAAATCATCATATAACAAAGTGAAGAATAAGCCAGTCTAAGGCACATCTCCTTCCAATTTTGCAAATCCAAAAATCTGCAGGAACTATGAAGTTCAGGAACTCTAACCATCCAAGACCAGCCTATGTTTTATTTCAAAGGAAACAAGTTCGCTGCCAATGGCCTCTAACTAAACCTACTAACATCATGGAACTTACACACTCAAAGTGGTCAACATGCCATTATATGGAAAGAAACAAACCTGATGAGTAAATCTTCGGTCTGGACTCCCAAAGATTCGAGCTAAACCAAAATCTGCAAGTTTCAGCTGTCCATTAGACCCTATCAACAAGTTGTTTGGTTTCATATCCCTGGAAGAAAGACACAAAATTTTCAGACCACAACTTGAAAGTACCTATTAACTTTGTGAAGACCAAAACATAGAAATTCCCTACCTATGCAAAACCCATTTCTTGTGGCAATAAGCAAGACCTTGCAGAGTCATTTGAAGGTAAGATTTTATATCAGCTGGTGAAAGAAAAATATTCCGGTCTCTTATAACAGCTTCAAGATCCGTCTCCATGAATTCAAAGACAAGATGCAAATTGCCTTTATGCGGGAAAGCATCAATTAACTCAATAATATTTGGATCATTGAGCTCTTTAAGTATTTTAATCTCTCTAAGGGCCGTAAAATTTATCCCTTCCTTCTGCTTGCCAAGCCGGATTTTCTTAATTGCAACTGTCTGTCCTGTCTGTTCAAGCAGTAAATACAGTTCTTGAGAACAACACAAGATAATCCAGGATTAAAGAACTTGGTCTCAGGCTTCTCTAGACAAGAAAAATTGTCATAAACAACGGATTGGTTATTGAAATTTATATGAAGAACAGTCCATAACTAGCGAAGCCAAGCCAGTATTAAAGAACTAAGTTTCAAGCTTCTCTCTCCTTCAATCTCACGGACACACAATGAAGAGCAAGAACTGCTTCCTTATACCCGGTGACCAACATAGAATTTTGCAGTAATCTCAAGACAACGGTTTAAACCTTACCTAAATAAACCGCCTAGACCAAATTTTGGAAGACACATAACCGAAAGCATATATAAGTTTGAGTTCGAAATATTCCCAGGTTCTCTGTCAAGACGTTTTCTGTCTTCCAATGCATCGAATTTCTTTCCACCAAATAAAGCCCGTCTAGTACGATATAAGAGATTGATGTTTCTCTTCCAAATCCTCTTCACTCGCTCAATTTTCTCAACCAAAGGAAGGGAAAAAATCGATGTTTACTCAAATTCCACATAATTTAGTTCATTAAGAAAAGAAGAAAAAAGAAAAGTAAAGAGAATGAATAGAACACGGTCCAATATACCTGGGTATCAATAGCTTTGTACACTACTCCATAGGTACCTTCACCGAGGACTTCACGCTTGAGATACCTATCGGCCACTTTCTTTGACGGATCGAGGTCTGACATTTTCTTGTTTACTTATGGTGTGAATAGAGGTACGGTTAATTGACCTTAAAAAGGGGGAATTCAGAAGTGGTTCATTGCGAGTGAATTAGGGTTTTGCAGAAAAAGAGTAATAGATGCGAGAAAGCCGTTGAAGGAGCCATGGGAGACTTCACAGGGAGGAGAAAGAGTGAGCCGCGAGGAGCTAAAAGGAGAGAGGAGCAACGGCTATAAACAATTGACGAACACATTTTCTATTAAAGAACTTAAAGATAGATACTTGATTGAAAAACAACCTGTCCTTTTTGGGGCTCAGTAGTCCCCCCCATCAACATGCCTCATAAACATCATTTTGTCCCCGCACACACCCACTTACACTGATTTCAAACAGTTAAAATATGCACAAAGTATTATGATACCAAAATATTTATGTAATTTACCAATGAGAATCTGGACTCACTAGATCAAATAGAACCTCAATTAGTCTCAGAAATGAGAAGCAATTGTTCCTTTATTTTTAGTTAAATTCGTAATTCTTTAATCTTGAAAAGGCAGGTCAATTGACGACAGACAAAAATAAGAAGGGTTAGTGACCTTTTTCATGGTTGCCAAATGAAACAAAACAAACAAACAAAATTATTTTTTGTTAATGCGATTGAGTTTTAGCATGAAGCTTGGTTGTACTAGAGCGTTGTCAGTCAGGAAATAAATTCCAAGTGCACGTTAACAAAACAGAAAGGACGCAGAGAGAGCTAGAAAAGGCTCCCCACGGCCGGCTCTTCACATAGAAGCTTAGATAAGATGATAAGGACAGGTTATTACCAGGACTCTCCAGTGCTTAAATGGAATGGGACCAGCAAGTGTTCTCATTTTCAACTTTGTCTTACTCTCCACGGCACATGGCAATGCCACCGTTCATCTTTTATCTCCACACATTCATTCTTCATTCCCATCCAATTTCCTGGCTCACAAAATACCACCCACTTCCTCCTTCTTCTCATTTATGGCACCCCTCCTTCTCTTCTTCCTCCACAACTTCATTAACCCTCCGTCCATGTAACCACCTTTCCCCTATCATCCTCATTTCCTTCTCTCTTCGATATCATGGCTACTGAATACTCTTCCAACAGAAATTCTAATGCCCAGCTCCTCCAAGAATTGGAGTCCCTCAGCCAATCCCTTTACACCTCACACTCTTCCCCGCCCGCCCCGAACCGAAGAACCGCTTCCCTTTCTCTCCCACGAACTTCAGCTCCTTCAATCCCCGATGATGACGTCACCGCTGACAAACCTATCATCAACAAACCTCGTACCCGTCGCCTCTCCTTGTCCCCATGGCGCGCCAGACCCAAGCTTGAAGATGCCAAGCCAGAAATCAAGAGGTTGGATGTGAGATCAACTTCTTCGGCTGAGAAGAAAGGAATTTGGAGCTGGAAGCCTATCAGAGCTCTTTCTCACATTGGAATGCACAAACTGGCTTGTTTGTTTTCTGTTGAAGTTGTCGCCGCACAGGGCCTTCCTTCTTCCATGAATGGACTCAGGCTCTCTGTTTGTGTTAGGAAGATGGAGACCAGAGATGGAGCTGTACAAACAATGCCGTCTCGGGTTGCTCAAGGAGCTGCTGATTTCGAGGAGACTCTGTTCATCAGGTGCCACGTTTATTGCGCTCAGGCAAGTGGAAAGCAGAAGCTTAAGTTCGAGCCACGACCGTTTTGGATTTATTTATTTGCGGTTGATGCTAAAGAGCTCGATTTTGGAAGAAGCTCTGTGGATTTGAGCCAGTTGATTAAAGAATCCATCGAGAAAAATGAACAGGGCACGCGGATTCGGCAATGGGACACGAGCTTTAGTCTTTCTGGTAAGGCTAAAGGAGGAGAGTTAGTTGTGAAACTGGGGTTCCAAATCATGGAGAAAGACGGAGGGATTGAGATTTATAATAACCAACATGAGAACTCAAAATCCAGCACCGGCAAGTTGAAAGCTCTAGCATCGTCTATTGCTCGAAAACAATCCAAGACATCGTTCAGCATGCCTAGTCCGAGGATAACGAGCAAAAGCGACGCTTGGACTCCCTCACAGTCACGGATAGGAGAAGAAGTAGACATTCAGGGAATGGATGATCTGAATCTTGATGATCCTAACCCTGTTCAGGATTCTTCGTCTGCCTCTGCCCAAAAATTCAATGATGAGAACGAAAAGGTGGAGGATTTTGATCTTCCCGATTTTGAGGTTGTAGACAAAGGAGTTGAAGTTCAAGAGAAGGAAGAAGATGGAGAAGAAGAATCTGAAAAATCAATGGACGTAAAGTCGTCTTCAAGCGAGGTGGTCAAGGAAATAGTGAAGGATAAATTACACCTAAACCTAACAAGATTAAGCGAGCTTGATTCAATTGCACAACAGATAAAAGCTCTCGAGTCTATGATGGGAGAAGATAATAGAGCTTTAATAATTGATGATGAAACAGGATCACAGAGATTAGATGCAGATGAAGAAACTGTGACAAGGGAGTTTCTTCAAATGCTTGAGGATGAAGAAATCCTTGGACATTTCTACAAAACCAGTCAACTTCGAGCTTCTCCTTTAAAACTCGAAGGACAGAAGAATGCTGCAGATGAGGAGTCCAAAGTGTATCTTCCAGATCTTGGTAAGGGGTTGGGCTGTGTAGTACAAACAAGAGATGGGGGTTACTTGGCTTCTATGAATCCATTAGATGATGCTGTTGCTAGGAAAGACACTCCAAAGCTAGCAATGCAGATATCAAAACCTTTTGTGTTACCATGGAATCAGTCCTCGAGTGGATTTGAATTATTTCAGAAATTGGCTAGCATGGAGCTTGATGAACTAAGCTCTCAAGTTTTCAACTTAATGCCCATAGATGAACTGATGGATAAAACCGCAGAGCAGACAGCTTTTGAAGGCATTGCCTCTGCCATCATACAAGGAAGAAACAAGGAAGGAGCGAGTTCAAGCGCTGCTCGTATAGTTTCTGCCCTGAAAAACATGGCAAATGCAATGAGTGAAGGAAGGAGGGAGAGAATTTCAACAGGACTCTGGAATGTGGATGAAAACCCGCTAACAACAGAGGAAATTCTTGCATTCTCACTACAGAAGATTGAGTCCATGGCCGTTGAGGCATTGAAAATTCAAGCTGACATGGCTGAGCAAGAAGCTCCTTTTGACGTGTCACCACTCAGCACAAAGACAGCAGGCAGTAGTGTAAAAGATCTTTTTGCTTCTGCTGTTTCACTTGAAGAATGGATCAAGGATCAAAGAGAAGCAGCAAACATCGCACTGATAATGGTCGTCCAACTTCGGGATCCAATAAGAAGGTATGAAGCAGTTGGAGGACCCCTCATGGTACTTATTAACGCAACAAGTGCTGAGCCAGAAGGTAATGATTATGGTGATGGTGAAGAGAAGAAATTCAAAGTAACAAGCATGCATGTGGGAGGCGTCAAGCTGAGAAGTGGAACGAAGAAAAGTGGATGGGTTAGTGAGAAGAAGAGGCTAACAGCGATGCAATGGCTGGTTGCGTTTGGGTTAGGGAAGAAGGGGAAGCAACAATCGTCCAAAGGGCAAGACTTGTTTTGGAGTATTTCTTCGCGAATCGTGGCTGACATGTGGCTCAAGCCCTTGAGGAATCCAGACGTCAAACTCGTTTAGTAGTTACCAATCAGGCCTGGCCCCCGAGGACTCCATTTATATATGTCCATATCATTATTTACAATTATAATTGTTAATTAATTAGTTGTTTTTCTTTTTCTTTTCTAAATAAAGTTCTCCCTCGAATATACAGGATGTGACATTTTGCTGCAAATTTGTATGTAACTATATTATAGCATGCCTTAGTATACGCAGCATCATACAGGGGGATATAGGATTATGGACTAATGAGAAATTCACTGGACGAGTAGCTTCTTTGAATATATTGATGGCAATGGTTAATGGTTCGTTACGGTTTGGAGTAACAACAGAACGTTGAAGAACAATTTCATGTCAGCTCCATTATAGCAGTAGATGCTTACTTCCCGACCAAAAATGCTTAGCCTTCGTCTCAAAGACCTTTAAATTTCAACACTTCAAAGAAGTTCCGAAGCAGGAAGATGAAACCCGCCAGGAGAGGACACAAAAAAATAGGCCGTAACTAAAACCTGAACCTGAACTCCCAAATTTCAGAAACATTTCTGACAGAAAATGTTTGAATTATTTTCCACAAATATTTCTATCAGCATGTAAATATTGGAACTAAAACATACAGAAATTTTGGTTCAAACTATATATTTGAAATCCTACCTAGGTTTCCTTTATATACAACAACTATACAATATAGCAAATACTCGTACATGGTTCAATTGGGCCTGACGTATCAAGCAGTGACGCGGCGACACCTACACCAAAACGCAGTTCCTCCACTTCTTCCTCGAGCAACAGCAATTTCCTCATCAATATAAAACCAGGTAAAGAAAGGATCTTTGGTACTCGGTTCCCTGTCATCTTTTTTTCCCAGGCTGATCTCCAGAGGTTTCAAAGGCCCAACTTTAATTCGGATGTTCTCAAATATGAAACTCAGTATTCTTTGTTTCCATGATAATCTGCCTTCAAATGTCAACTGTCCTATGGGTCCAAGATATACCCCATTTTCAATCCTCTTCGCCTGACAATCATACAGGATAACTTAGTTGTCTGTGGTTAACAAAAGCAACTAAGAAAACTGACTCAAGCTCTTCTCTCTTAGATATATGCGATCAGAGGTAAGCATATTTGTCCTTGAATGAATTATTAGACTAGTGCAATACCAAATAATGAAATTACTGGTGTTAATATTAGCTTGATGGCAAGTAGGCATTGGTGAATGTGTTTAGATGCCTTATTAACACGCAGACACAGCCTCGTTCCTTCTAGTTCTTGATCAAGGCAAATATGGATGACATTATCAAATGTAATAACTGAAGCCTAATGCTTGGTTCAAGTAACCTTGGAGACTGATGATAAATGGATCTTAAACACAAGATTCAGTGCTAAGTTCAATATCCTCTCTTTCCTTCTCATCACTTTTTATTCTGATTCCTTTCGCCCATTGAGATATCAAATTCCCCAGCATGATATGAGTTTAAAATATCTTATCCAGATGCATCAGATGCAAACTAAACTATCTACCGACGGCTGACTAAGTCAGCAGTGGAAACTAAGCAGAAAACATGTTAGTAGAAGATAGACTGATAAATCCGCATCAAATCAACATGTGTACAAACAAAGCAAAACGAAAAAAATGAAAATAAGGATGCAGGCGAAGTGGTTTTTTGAATCTTCATTATATTTATTAGAGTTGCATGCTAAATGAATTAAAACAGGATCTTCGGAAAAGACTTACGGCAGCATCAAACCTCTGAACAGCCGTAAGAGGGAAATACCGACCCCGCTTTAGTTGCTTCTAAGATTCAGGGGAAAAAAGGTACAGTAAGCATAAATTATCAAGAAACGGAATGACAGCCAAAAGAAAAGGGGGGAAATTATGATGCATATGCGCAGGAATACGCGCACAAACATATCTGACAACCTCAGCAGTAAAAATAAGCATCCACGTTCTCCCAGGGGATTCGGTTCCACCAAGAGTTTCAAGAAAACCAGAAGGATCAAGTTTGGCTTTCTCAATCACCGAAAGAGCAGAAAGAATCTCTTCTGCTGCTACCTTTCTAGACTTGGCTGCATTTTTCAGCACTTTCACACTTTCCTCCACTGCCTAAACAAATATATATAATTCAAAGAAAAATCAAAATTCACAGATTGAGATCGACTTCAGAATGTAGAGAGTAAAGGATTGAGCCAAACGAACAAATTCAGAGACAAATTTGAAAGAGGAGGTGGGGGCGGAGAACAATGGGACAGAAAAAAGTATACATTTTTGGGGTTCTCTTCCTCGGCAAGAAGTGGGGTTGAGGTAAGTTGATCTCTGTCGTCGACGGTTGCTCTGGCTCTTGGCGTGGGAAATCCAACAAGAAAGTTAGTTCCATGGAGAGGAACCGCATTTAGAGGGTGAAAAGACAGAGAGGTGAGCGGTAGAGTGGGACGATGTGACGCTCTAAGGAATACAAATGGAGAAATGGGGAACGAGCAAGGTGATGATGCCCCAAGGATGGCCATTTCACTCGGTACAACAACGTCATATGTGGCCCTGGAAAGCCTATTATTATCGGAATGATTATCATTAATTCCGAGCCGCAATTTCTTTGTTTTTTTAAAATAAAAAATAAAAAATCGTTGCAGGCAAGATGAATATGAAAAGGACAATTCTTATATCCAAAGAAAATTTGATATAAATTTTACAAATCAAAATTTCCTTTATTTTATATCATTCTGTCTTCTTAAAAGAAAAAAAAAAAGAATATCAAATTGATTTTTTAATTTGATTGAGGATTTCCCCTTTAGAAACTTAGTGTATCTGGTTTGAAGGGAAGACAGGAAAGGGGAGGGATAAGAAGATATGTTACCTTGTTTGTTTTGTTATAAGGAGGGGAAAGAAGATGATTCTTTGTAATGAAAATAAAAGACAAAGGGAATGAGAGCCAAAATTTTGACTTCCTTTCCACCTAAAAATTCAAACCAAATAAAGAAATGAAGACCTCTCTTATCTCCTCCTCTCAAATCAAAACACACAGACTCTCTAATTTTATATAAATCCTTTGTAGAGAGCAAAGGATTTATAACTCCCAGGTATGTTTCCTGCAATTCATATGTAATGTTATAGGAAATCATGTATTCCTTATTTTCCTATATACAAATGATTTCTTTATTAATATGGTGATGTTTTCTATTGACATAGATGTGAGGTATAAATAATGCATTTTGATAAGATTTAGAGTACTCTCGTTAAGCTTACTAATAATCTCATGTGCGAAACTAGCCACAACAATTATTGGGAGGTTGTGAGGTTTTCCTTATTATGGGCCTACATCTTCGCAAATCAGATTACCCGTTTATTAGTAGCGCCTTGGATTAATCCAAAAAAAAACCCTTTGTATATGCCATCCTCTGTAACACAAGCACCCTCGCCCCTACTTTGGTGTTTGAACTTCGAACCAACAAACCTCCCTGTTATAGAAGATGCAAAGGTGCCACCGTGCCACATGGCTACTAGTCAATCTTGCGCTAAGTTGTGCTAGATCATTAATTCAATTTCTGCCCAAAGAAAAAGAAACGAATCGGAGCTTCACAATTAAGAAAATAATAACAACACTTCAACTTGACTACGGAACAACTGTTCATTAGCACAAAAACAATTCCATTACACAATGCATGTGAAGAAACTGTTCTCCAGTTAAGAAAGTTGTTGACGGTGTGCTATTCCCACTACACGGGAAGAAAGTCCCCTGTATTTTACTTCCCATAAGCAACGCCAGATGGGAAATTTTATACCCAAATATTGAAGGATCTCGTTCTTTTTTCAAATAATTGCCTCCCTCCAAGCCACCAAAATCCCCAAGCACATTAGAATAAGACGAGCATTTGTTCATTAAGATCATAATCGTTCTTCCATTTGAAGCACCGGATAGCATCAACATTCAGACGAGATCCTGTGCCATACACAACTCTCATTGTTTGCAATCCATTTCTGAACTTAATCTGAGAAACAAAAATGCAGCAAGCGAGCAAAGTACATTCTAAACAGAAAGAAAGAAACACGCACACACAAGAAAGATAAGAAAAAATAGAAGAAAGTCCCCATAACAAAAACAAAAAAAGATGCAATGGTATAAAGCATGAATAAAGAAAACAGGCAGAGCAAAGATGCGATCCCCAACATGCTCCCTAAGTCGTCTTTGCAGAGTAGAAGTTAAAGTGGGCTAATAATGCAAACCAGTTTCTGACCATGAGGAGTATGCAACAGTCAAATTCAGAATTAGAAGTTGAGAGCTGCATAACATATTCATTACATTAAAGCATAAATGAAACTGGTTTGAAGTATAAATTGTGAGCAAATCAGCGAATGAACATTCTAAGAAACCTCTACGATTCTGAATGCAATGTAGGCCCATTTTCAGTGACAGCATCCAGGTTCCAGCCCCTGAAATAACAACAATTAACTCCAGTACTAGTTGAAATTGAAATGAGATAAAGGTAGAGAAAAATTCACATAGCAGAATCACCTTTCTGCTGCTTCTCTCCTGAGTTCTTTTATGTGGTTTTCAATTGAAGCACATGCAGCTTGGATGTCTATATT
This sequence comes from Acacia acuminata, assembly GCA_019022655.1. NCBI lineage: Eukaryota > Viridiplantae > Streptophyta > Magnoliopsida > Fabales > Fabaceae > Acacia > Acacia acuminata. The sequence goes on from JAFJYI010000071.1 coordinate 993,844, forward strand.
TTTCTGACAAAGTTCCTTCCATTGTGTGGACAAAGCATTAAGCTCATATGCAGTGTTTTGCTGATAATATAATTACAAAAAAATGGTTGAGTTAAATAGTTGATAGAGTTTAAAAAAAAAAACAGATAAGCATAGACAAGAAAATCAAATCACCTGATGATATTTCCTTTCACGGTTTACTTTTTCAATGTTATCATTTTGTTCCTGAGCTAATTTCTGCATTCTAAAAATTGATAATGCAATGGTAGGTTAGGAGTCAAGACCATGCCAAACATGAAGTTATGAATTATGCGGCAAATGGGCATGATAAAGCTCCAGCATAATATTAAAATGTATTTACAAACGTCAGGATGAAAAATCTTACAAATACATAGCTTAATTGATAAGAACAAATATAGAATTTTGTTAACACATCAGTGACTTGGACCACCAAAGATATCTGTTATGGTATTCACATAAGAAATGAGACAGAAGAGAGGATTAGAGAAGAAGGAGAGAGACAGGAGAAACTGAATAACTCGGTATTCTCATTAGACTGATTGACTGAATAACAACAGCAATGATCTGAGTTACAATACGCTAGAGGTATATTAATAGCCTCATCTCCTCCTAACTACTGCCTTTATTCATAAAGGTAATTCCCTATTTACCCTAACAGCCATTAACTATCTAACTAATAACTAACATTCATAGTCTTATTAATATTCCATATCAATATCCATATCATCCTTTTGTGACAACACAAGTATCCTGTGCCATCATATGGAACCCAAGACAGGTAAGCCTGTTGAGATCTGAAAAGCTAAATATTTTTACAGATGGTAAAAGAGTAAGCATTGTGATAAAGCACAAGAGTTACATGCCAATATGCAAAAAGAATTCATCGATAACAAGTACGTAATGGCAGAAAAAGTCAATTCTTTGTCGAAAACAAGATAGGAAACTAACTCATAGGAGTCACAGACCAACCTTGACAAGTATACTTCTAATCGTTGATTGTGCAGCTTCCAGGCATCAGGACCATATTTTAACAATAAATCCAAATTTTCCATCCTGCAGATTGACCAGTTCCATCATTGTAAGAACTGGGAGACAATTTTGAACAGTGTGGATTCTAAAGGAGGTATATCAGCAAAAAGCTGTCTAATTGTCTAAATCTTGAAAAGGTTTTCAAAAAAAAAAATTTACGACCATAGACTGACATCCATTGCACATGATAATAAGACAGTACACTTCATATCTTACAGGCAAGAAAATTAAACAAAATCTTGATGACAGTGACAAATATATTGCCATTTGGTATCCAAATCCGGGGGCTAATGTTATTCTACAATTTGTGCCTGCCATGGTTTTTCTCTACATCAATGGCACATATTTCACAGCAACAGCTTACATTTTCCCCTTGTAAAGGGACTCACAAAACTCTAGATAAAGCATTACGTTATACTAATATTGACCTGATCATTTGATATTGTAGTAATCGCTGCGCTCTCTGAAGTGATTGTTTCCATGCAGTCTCATCATTTCTCTTATTTATTGGTGGCATTTCCAATTCATATCGCAACCTATCAAGAGGAACAGGAGGCCTTCCAGCTCTTACACGCTCATGCTCTCTGGCAATCATTGGGTAGTCCTGCAATCCATTATGCACGAATCAATCAGAGATTATCTGGCAGAGCATTAATGCGTTACACAGAAAATGAAACTAACAGGAAAAATCAGTGCAATTCACAAGGTTGCACCTTTCTATTGCACTATCTATTTAGCACTAGGATAGAGCGCAAATTGATTTTTTTTTTTTTGGGTCCAACCTAAACTCAAGAAGCGGACAGAAGATGAAATTGAACCCCACAAAAAGAGAAAGAGGCTGAAAACAATGGGACAGTCCAAATATGCAGCAAGTAGTACCATCGGGAACAAGACTCCAAATGCAATTCATAGGTGACAACGGAGATATAGAAGTGAATCCACAGTAAAAAAGGCGAAGTTACCTCAAAATTGAACTTGGGTGGTGGAGGCAAGTCTTTGAGAAAATCAGCGGGCTTTTTAGAGCTGCGTCGCATCTCTTCCTCGACCAAACGGTCAACCTCAGCCTTGACCCTGGGGTTGGCGTAGTCGTCGTCGATGTAAGGCAACGCATCTATAATTTCGGCGTCCGAAGCGCTGGGCCGAGCATGAGAAGGTGGAGCTTCCAGCATCAGAATGTCTCCATTGTTTTGATCCGCCATAGTTAAGGTGTCAAATCTACGACAAGAGGAGACTTGATTTTTTTTTTTTTTTTTTTTTCCTTCTAATCAACGAGGAACTCGCTTTTTTACCTGCGAGGTGAGGGCGAGGGGCAACTGACCTTCAGCAGCGAGAAAGGAGGAGAGGGAGATTTCTAATTCTAACAAGTCCCGATTCCCGGGTCAGCCCATTTAAAACTTAAGCCCAACTCCACTATATTGGGTTAAAAAAGGGTCCATATCCGCACATATAAAAAAGCGAAGAAAAAGGTTTCAGCGCTGTTTTTGTTGTAACTTTTTTCAAAAGTATTTTTAAGATTTACAAGTTAAAAGGAGTTTTATTTCCTCTTATAAAAACACTTTTTAGATTTATCCAAACAACCACCTACCACTCTGATCCTATTTATAAGTCAGTTTTCAAAAAATTTGGTCCTTTTTATAAGTCATTTTCATTCAAATAAATGATATTGTGACAATTTTGCCGTAGTAAGTAATGATGAGAGAGATTAACTAGCTATGTTGGAAAGAGAAAAAGATGAGAGAGATTTGACAATAAATTTTAAAAGTACCTATTCATAAATAAGGGTAAAGTTGGAAATTTGTTCCATAATAATTAAGATACTTACCTCTCATTGGTTTGTGAGATTTGGTCAAACTAGACTTATAAATAGGAGCAGAGTAATAAAAACCTTCAAATGGGACCTTTCGAAATGGAGCATCACGAAAAACATAATCCAAAATTGAAGTCAGGCTAGGCTCTTTAAAATGACATCCGTTCATAAACCAAAAATTCAGCCAAGAGAATCCACAAGACAACAACCGGTGAAAAAAAAATTATGGGGCTCAAGCTCAACGGCGATTATCCCCAAAACCCTAACTCGTCGCATCTTATATATATAGTTTGTTTCCCAGATTCGCACCATTTTTGCTGTGCCCTCTCACTTCCGCAAACCCTAGACAACGCACAGAGAGGGAAAGATCCTGAAAGTGAGAAGCAGGAAGAATGACTGAGGGACTCGTTCTTCGTGGCACCATGCGTGCTCACACCGATATGATCACTGCCATTGCTACTCCAATCGACAACTCCGACATGATTGTTAGCTCTTCACGTGACAAGTCCATCATTTTGTGGCACCTCACCAAGGAGGAGAAGACCTACGGTGTTCCCCGTCGTAGGTTGACAGGTCACTCCCATTTCGTCCAGGACGTCGTTCTCTCATCCGACGGTCAATTTGCGCTTTCCGGTTCCTGGGATGGTGAGCTTAGGCTCTGGGATTTGGCTACTGGTGTCTCTGCTCGCAGGTTTGTGGGCCACACCAAGGATGTGCTCTCAGTAGCCTTTTCGATTGATAATCGTCAGATCGTCTCCGCTTCACGTGACCGCACGATTAAGCTGTGGAACACTCTTGGTGAGTGCAAGTATACAATTCAAGACAGTGATGCACACTCCGATTGGGTCAGCTGTGTTCGGTTCAGCCCGAGCACTCTTCAGCCTACCATTGTTTCGGCATCTTGGGACCGAACCGTGAAAGTTTGGAACTTGACAAACTGTAAGCTGAGGAATACACTTGCCGGTCATGCTGGTTATGTGAACACTGTGGCAGTGTCTCCTGATGGATCTCTCTGTGCAAGTGGTGGCAAGGATGGCGTGATTTTGCTTTGGGATTTGGCCGAAGGGAAGAAACTGTACTCGCTTGATGCTGGTGCCATCATCCATTCTCTCTGTTTTAGTCCTAACAGGTATTGGCTCTGTGCGGCCACAGAGCAGAGCATTAAGATTTGGGATCTTGAGAGTAAGAGCATCGTTGAGGATTTGAAGGTTGACTTGAAGACTGAAGCTGAAAAGGCTGACGGTACTGGTGGCGGCAATACGAAGAAGAAGGTACATTTTGTTTTTAAACTTTCATTGTTACTACATTGCAGTGCTATCTTTTGAATTTTATGGGAAGTTTTGATACTACTCGGTTATCTCTGGCAATCTGATTATCTGTTTTGCTACCATCCGATGGTTACGATTCTTCCCAGTTGGAGATTAGAATTAATTGTTTCATTATCATCTAGGAATCAATTAGTCTGTTGTTTCTTATTATATTGCATGGTCATGTCTACATCAATCAGTCATTTTTTGAGCTTCATCCTCCTGTTCACTAATTTCTAATTTGATTCTTCACATTTGATCTGAGTAATGGTCTTTTACCCTGTCTCTTATTCCTATTCATTGGTGTTCATCTTCGTTTTGTTATTCATTGCAACCACATTGGAGGAGGATTATTATCCTAATTAGGACCCCTCCTAATTGACACCACTGGTACATACCCAGATGCATTATAGTAGTTTTCTTATTTCTTGTTGCCTACTATTTCCCAAGTTTGATGGGAAGGTGTTTGGACGTTAAGTTTTCTTGTTCGTTGTGTTGTACTGTGGCTTAGTCGCAGTTATGAATATGAATGTCAATGTTAATGGGTTGTCTCTTCTACGATGTCTTGTAGGTTATCTACTGTACCAGTTTGAACTGGAGTGCGGATGGAAGTACGTTATTCAGTGGCTACACTGACGGAGTGATCAGAGTTTGGGGTATTGGGCGTTATTAGTGAAGCTTCTCACAGTAATTCTCAGATGCGAATCCCCTATTTTTGAGGCGAGACTAGTTTACTGTTTTACTTTAGAACTGTCAAAAGTTTTTTTAGGTTATTGATTGTGGAATCCTTTTATGATCAATTTGCATGTGGAAGATAATACTTTCGAGGCCTTTATTGAAGAATCATGTGGTTATTTCGACCTTTAATCTCGAATTTCTGCCCTTCACAAATTTCTTGGAACTTAGAAACAGTGCAATTCGGTACTCAATTCTTAAATTTTCCAGGTGACGGCGTGTATAACTTCAAGAAATCGATGTTATATTTGCTATCATTGTGTGAGGCAAATCTCCATTCTTCATCGTCCATAGTACCCCATGGCATCATGGGATCAAAGTGCCATTATGCGTTGGCGACATATTCTTTAAAGAAAGATGATCTGATCTGTAAAAGAAACATGTAATTTCAGTTGATGTCATTTTTGGTATTAATTACTTGGATATTGACTGTTGAGAGTTGAGACCCAACATTGGTATTCTTGAACAGGGTGATGCTAGGGGTTATATTTTCTCTGATGCTTTTGTTCATCTGTTTTTGGGAGGAATGATTATTGTGTTCAAGTAATATTTATTTAGAGTAATATTACTAACTCAATTGAGGATAATTTTTTTCATGAAACTAAATAAAAATAAGTTTGGCAAAATTAATTTAGATGGGGAATTTAGAAATTAAACGGATTTATATTTGATTGTTAAAAATTTCGTCGAAAACCTAGGCAAGGGGATAACTTAGTGAGGGTAGTTTGGTCCTAAAAAATGTCAATCTGAAAATAAAGCATGCGTGGCATCACCTTTTCAAAGAAACTGTTTGGTCCTTACTATACTTGTTCAAATTACTTAATATGTCACATTTCTTAATTCCTTTTTACTTTTGATTATTATTGAGCAAGAATTAATAGGGCTAAATTTAAAAAAAAAATGACAAATATAATAAATGGGAAAAGTATTTATCCAGTCATTAAAGATAAATTATCGACCCCTAAAACTATGTCATTTTGTATTAATGAATGGTGTAATTTTATGTGAATAAATAAATGGTGTAAAATTACAAAAACACTTTTCATTAATCCAAAACAAATGGTTTTGGAGGTTCTTGGAGATAACTTATCCTTGGGAGAAATCCTTTACCCATAATAAATATTTTATATTTATGATCAAAGTCATAACTTTACCAAATATAATAAATATGTGATGGGAGAAATCCTTTACCCATAATAAATATGTTCTATATTCATGATCAAGAGTCATAACTAGCTCTTCAAATATATTTTATACTAAAGAGGAGTAAAAAGATATCTATAACCTTTAAAGGGGGAAAAATGTGTCTATAATTATTAATTAATAGGGCAAAGGTGCAACTCATCTACATATCCCGCATGTGTATGGACATTATGTATAATTTTAGGTGCAAAAATACCTATGATCATTAAAAGAAAAAAGGGGACAAAAATGTCAACTTCGTAAATGAAAAACGTCCATTAATTTATGGTTTTGTAGGCCCCACTTTAATAATTTTTAAATAAGTATTTGAAGGGGAAATGTGCAAAAATACTCATCTTCATATCACACATGTGCATCTAGCACAATATACAATCTTGGGTGTAAAAATACCTATGATCATTTAAAAAGGGGGGACAAAATGCCAGTTTCATTAATGAAGGCAAATATTCATTAATTTTTGACTCTATTAATAAAAGGAAAAGTTCCAATAAGAGACTATGGAAGGGTATTTTGAAGGAGTGGGTAGCATAAAGGCATCGTGACCATGTGGGTGGCCAAAGAGAGTCACGGTGGGTGTGAAGGTGGAGCTTTGGTTTGGGACATTTGCCTTCATTAACGGAGATGACATTTTGTCCCCTTTTTTTTAATGATCATAGGTATTTTTGCATCCCAATGATTGTATATGGTGTTAGACATGTATGTAAGATATGTAGATGGGTAATTTAGAACATCCGCCATTAAAATTTATTATTTTAAAAATAATAAAGTGGGGCCCACAAAAGCAGAAAATTAACGGACATTTTCCTTCATAAACATAGTTGACATTTTTGTCCACTTTTTAAAGATCATAGGTATTTTTGTACATAAAGATTGTATATAGTTTTGGGCACAAATATAGAATATGTGGATAGGTATTTTCGCACATTCAACCTAATTAATACGAAGTTTGTATATTTTAATCATTTAAATCGAGTTAAATTGATTTTTTTTGGATTTTTTTTCAAAAAGATTAAGTTAAAAAATGTGACAAGCAACATACCACTCTAATCCTATTTTTAAGTGCATTTTGATCAAAAAAATTTGGTTCTATTTATAAATCCAATTTCATATAATAAATGAAATTATGACAATTTTACCCATATTATTTAAACTCATAAAGAAGATAGAGAGAAGAAAAAGTTGAAAAAAAGCCAATTATAAATGGGGGCAAAATTAAAAATTTATCCCCATAATCATTGTATCAACTATATCTCTTTAGTATATGAGATTTGGTCAAAATAGACTTATAAATAGAATCAGTGTAGTATATATAAGGCTTCATCCATAATTAGTAGCCCACTATGAGATGGGAATTGGGATGAACAGAGGCAATTAGTAATTTAGTAACTGTTTGGGTAACTCTAAAAACGAAAGACTTTTTCACAAATTTAGATAAAATTTCTCTCATATAATTATCTCATAGATAATAAAAATTATTCTCGCTAATACAAACATAAAATAAATAAATTAGGATGTTTGAGGTTTAGGAATATGAATGTCAATGAATGCGCAAAAAAAAGGAAGACACATGGGCGCAGTCCCCAACGCAAAAAGAGCTCTGAAGAGATAAGATGGTCCCAACCCCAAAGCGATCAACGGTAGGTCAGCAGAGTTGATTGGTCATCTGAAATATATCTCATCGTGGCTCATTCCCGGACAAATTAAAACCCCATTTCCCTTTTCCTCTGTGTTATTGTATTTGCCCATGTGGTATATCCTGTCCTTACTGTTGTAGGCATGTCAGAATGTATTGGCCCCATGTATATCCTGTCCATATTGTTGTAGCCATGTCAGAATATCGAGCCAGCCTTGGAGCTCCCAATTGCCACCACACACATTTACTCCAGTATGGCTTTCTCTCTGTTCTCCCTGCCGTTCATCCACCCCCAACTCCGCCACACTCTCCCCCGAATGAACCTCTTCGACTTCATTCTCTTCTACGTGAGCACCCTAATCATCTCCCCTCTGTCACTGATAACCCTCAACTCATGAGCTGACATATGGTTTCCGGGTTTTTTTTTGTTTTTTGTTTTTGTGGTAACACAGGTTGTTCATTTGGTGGACAAGCTTGGCTTGTGGCATAGGCTGCCACTGCTTCTGGGGCTGGCTTACTTGGGACTCAGAAGGCACTTGCATCAGCGCTATAATCTCTTGCATGTTGCACCTCTCCATGGTCACCAGTATGATACCCTCCACTATGCGTATCGCACCCCCGACGGCACTTGCAACCACCCCTCCGACGACTTGGTCGGCAGTCAGGGCACCTTTTTTGGCCGCAATATGCCGCCTGCCACGTCCAATTATGGGGTAAGCTTAAGCTTGTTGCGTTTGTGAGTATGCTCTGGGTGGATTATTGAACCCCAAAATATGAAATAGCTAGTATCTGGCCAAGAGTCGACTACGTATATTCCAACACATTCAGCAATAAGCTTTTGTTCCCATTGTTGCCTTATTCTTGGTGCATCACTGCGATTGCGGATAATCGGCAAATAAAACTTGTCAAGTATGAGAAAGCTGGGAATGTGACACTGAAACAAATGAAAGCATAAAACAACTTGGGTAACCTTGTTTGAAGAAGCAGGCGCACGTAATTATGAGGGATCCGAGCATGACTCTAGTTAATTAGTTGTGCCAAACAAGAATCCTCAACATTAAACTTTGAGTTCGTCCCACTAAATTCATAAATGCTTCTACAAAACAGTTATGCTGCATTTTTTACTTCATAACTCGAGGATTTTGCATAAAGTAATGCAAATTCTGATCGCACTGTTTGGTACCTCTTAAGTATAACGAGTGAACAAATTTCTGCTCTGCCAATTCGAAGGTTTATCACACCAAAACCTTTTGCAGTTGCTAGATCCTCACCCCACTGTGGTGGCGTCAAAGCTCTTGGCAAGGAAGAAGTTCATAGATACGGGAAGCCAATTCAACATGATAGCCTGCTCGTGGATACAATTCATGATCCATGACTGGATCGATCATTTAGAGGACACTGAACAGGTCATTTACTTGGATCTGCCACTTCAGGACTAGTAAAGTTCACACATGAATAGCCAGATCAAGCCGCCCTTATTTTCTAACATAGCCAACTAAATTTCCAAAACATACTCTTTTTTTTCCTGAAACAAAATCATATGCTGTCTAACTTCCCAACTCTCAAAATGGTAATTTTCTCAGAATCTCGTCTACATCCTGAAATTGACAAATTGTATGTATCATGCATAACTTTTGGATCAGGTTGAAATTAGAGATCCTGATGAATATTCGGGAGGATGCCCATTGAAGTCTTTTAAGTTCTTCAAGACCAAGAAATTCAAAACGGGCTCTTCAAATATGAAGACTAGCCATCTCAACACAAGGACTCCTTGGTGGTAAGTAGCACCTATATAAGATCAATAAATTCTTGACACAAGACACTGTCACCAACCAAGTAAATAGACAATCTTATAATTGTGAGTGATGTAGGGATGGGAGTGTAATATATGGGAATAATGAGAAGGGCATGACCAGAGTGAGGACATTCAAAGATGGAAAACTGAGGATTTCGGAAGACGGGCTTCTTGAGCATGATGAGAAAGGTATTCCTATTTCCGGTGATGTTCGAAATTGCTGGGCTGGCTTTTCCCTTCTGCAAGCCTTGTTTGTCAAGGAGCACAATGCTGTATGTGATATGCTAAAAGTGAGTTGATTTCTTCCAACGTATGCAAAACTTTCTTGCTTGTTACCCAACAAATTTGACAATATATTTTGCTCTACTCAGAGCAGGGGAATACCTAGTCTCACATGCTAATGCGCTGCATTGTTTTGTGCTTATAGGCACATTATCCTAATTTTGATGATGAACAAATCTATAGGCACGCGAGGTTGGTGACTTCAGCGGTCATTGCCAAAATTCATACAATAGACTGGACTGTAGAACTCCTAAGAACTGATACTCTTCTGGCAGCCATGAGGATCAATTGGTAAGGCGGTAAAGGCAAGAGGGAAAATAGGCTACTTAAAAATGACGACTGTGCGCTTTGTTACTGTAACGATTCTTTTATTCTTAGGTTGCTGACATTTTGGAGTTTATGTTTGGCAGGTATGGATTTCTGGGGAAGAAATTTAAGGATTTGTTTGGACACATTTGCGGGCCAATATTTAGTGGATTAGTTGGTACTAGGAAGCCAATAGACCACGGAGTTCCCTACTCACTTACGGAAGAGTTTGTCAGTGTTTACAGAATGCATTCACTTCTACCTGATGAGATTGTCCTCCGAGACATCAAGCTGCCGGCAGCAGAAGACAAATGTCCTCCTGTACTTGAAAGGTTTATCCTTTTTATTTCTCTACTCTCGTTTCTTTTTTTCTTTTTTTTTTTTTCATTGCTAAATATTCCATAGTACTTTGTATGGTCATGTGAAAAGCTTCTTCCTCACTAAACAATAATTAATCATAATATTTTCACTAAACGGATTAACAAATGAATAAGGAAAATCTCTTCTCTTTTCAGAAACACACACATGGAGTTTAAGGCATAAATTTCCGCCCACAAACCCATTATTGAAAATCCATAACTTTGGACACAATTATCAACAACAAAAAATACATAGCCTACGAGTCTTACAATACTGATCCCACAACACAAGGTTTACACAAAACATTTTTAGCACACAATTTGATCGTGGACCCACCAAAATAAGATAGTGTATAAAAGAAAACCTTCGGTCTCACAGCGGATAATCAGTTATTAATATTAATTTTATTTCAAAAACATGAGGGTCCTAGAATGACAATATATAACTCCATACAACACCAATGCTAAAAGAGGCTTACAAAGTTTGCAAATATTATGCCTCGATTGCTTCCCTTTGCTACTAGTGAATTAAGGTCTTGCCTAAAAAAATTTGATAATGATAGGGTAAGACAAAAAATCCCAGTAACCAAAATTAACTTATCAAATATGAAGAAAAAGATTGTAAGTCAGAGAAACAGGTTTACTAATATAATTATAATATCAACAATAATTCAATAATACATAATAATTAACAATAATTAGAATCATCCTCACTCGTTCATCATGCTCCTCCTTATATCTTCTGAACGTGGTACAGTCTATCAGTGTTAGTTTACCTGGCCAAGGTTAGCTAGCTAGCCACTTCAAGATTATTGTCCCCTCCCATGTTATCATCGATATACCGTAACAAAGAGGTGTCCACCCAAAACACTCAGCTCAAATTGGGCCAGGAATGAGAGAGTCAATGGGCACAATTTCACTCTAAATCTCTTCCACACAACCAACATTTCTCAAAACAGATAAACAATACGGCACTACAATTACCCAAAAACATCGTACAATATATTATTCCATATACAAGATCCCATAAAAAACATTGTAATAGCAATATCTAACAAAATTTATTATTCCATATACAACAACTCATAACAAACAAGCATAGTAACAATCACCACAATAATAATCTCAATAACAATATTAACTTCATATATACATAGAATGGAAAATACACTGTTTCACTGAAATAACTTCACATTTAGATGTACGCTTAATTTTCAAAATACATGCCAGTAGTACATATGAAAGTAAGGTTTAGAAAACATCTTACAGTCCAAAACGAGCATATAAAATAAATTAACTCTGGTTACCTGAACTCCAAGCTAAACATTATATCGAGGAGTAAAATGCGAACAATCACCTAGGTTACATGTGTAAACTCTACATTATCACAATTATAACTTATATAACTTAAAATACATAAATTATAATAAGTATATTATTGTAATAAAAACTGAAAATGACAGTTTAATTCTTTAAATTTAAAAACTAAACCGATTAAAATTTCAATAATATCTCCCTTAACCCAAATAAATTATTAATACAACTTTTAATTGGTAGAAATATGAGGTAGGATATAAATCCTAAATTTCTTAAATGGAAACATTAATTTAAATTCCTACAATGACCAATCAATAAATCTAAACCAATTAAAATTAGTTATTAATTGTTCTATACATACATACATTCATCTATTGTCAAAACTCAAAATTTTTCCAAAATCCGAACATTAAAATTTTCACTATCCAACATGATATTACCTTCTTTGCAAAAAAAAAAAATATTTGGAACAACTTTTGTGAAGGAAGTTTATTGAAAATAAGTTAATTTAACTACCAAAATGACCCTATAAAATAAATAATATACCTCAAAATATCCTCAACAATCTTCTCTTCTTCCCTTCTCCAATCTCTCTCACTCTCTCATAACGGGTTGGGTTTCTCTCATAATCTTTTTTTCATTATCCCTCATTATCTTTAAATCATATCCATTGATCCAATCAATCACAATATCATTAACCTTTCTCTCACCTTCTCAATCAATAGTTTAGATAGTGCTAATGAGGGAAAAAGAGAAAATTGATTAGAAGAGAATCCTCTTCCATATATATAGATGGTGAAAAGAGAGTGAAAAGTCGGTGGTTGAAAAAAAATTCCCTCCTTTTCTTCCGCCAGCCACGTTTCTTTCTTTCTTTCTTTCTTTCTTTCTTTTTTTGGATAAGGAGAAATTACCACAAAAGCCCCAAATTTATTTTTTTATCATTATGTATTTTTCCCCTTCTCTCACAATTATAATTTAATTACAATTATCATATATAATTATTTCATAACTACAATTAAATCTTAAAAATAAAATTAGGATGTTACATCCTATATTTGGCAAGCCTCAGAAAGTCAAAGTGGTAAAAAAAAAAAAAGGTTTTGTGATCATAAAGGCCTAAAGGTATGTAAAATTCTAAAATAGATATGATATTATGTATTTCAGGGTGCCTATGAGCAACTTATTGGGAAAAGAAGGGGAAAGGAGGCTATCAGAAATAGGAATGGAACAAATGCTAGTTTCCATGGGTCATCAGTCGTGTGGAGCTGTTGAACTCTGGAACTACCCTACATGGATAAGGAACCTCATTGCTCATGACATTGATGGAGAAGATAGACCTGACCCTGTTGACATGGCTTCCATGGAAGGTACTTCTCTGGTTCTCTCGTCACCTTTTTTCCCCTTGGTGTGACAGTAGGTGTTATCTACTAATAACCAACTTGATCTAAAATGGTGAATGTTTTAATAGTTTATAGAGATAGAGAAAGAGGGGTTGCACGCTATAACGAGTTCAGAAGAAACTTTCTGATGATCCCCATCAGCAAGTGGGAAGATTTGACAGACGATGAAGAGGTGATTGAAGCTTTGACAGAGGTATATGGAGATGACGTGGAGAAGCTGGACTTGATAGTGGGCTTACATGCCGAGAAGAAGATCAAAGGATTTGCTATCAGTGAAACTGCTTTCTTCATCTTCGTACTCATGGCTTCAAGGTATGTTGAGATCACTTTACCCTAAATTAAAAATTTGAACACCGACATTAATGAATGATTTCTTGTTGTTTGGTGAGGAACAGGAGGCTAGAAGCTGATCGTTTCTTCACAAGCAATTTTAACTCGAAAACATACACAGAGGAAGGACTGGAATGGGTGAACAGAACAGAGAGTTTGAAGGATGTGATTGACAGGCATTTCCCTGATATGACAAGAAACTGGATGAGGTGTTCAAGTGCTTTCTCTGTTTGGGATTCAATGCCAAATCCTACAAACTACATCCCTCTGTATTTGAGATTAGCCTCCTCCTGATTTTAAACTCTCGCCAGCAAATTAGTAAATTACAAACTCTTTGTGTTTCTCTTTCTTGAACTGACAATTCTAGATCATTCCATGTATAATATAACTACGTCTTGTTTCAATCCTCCTGTTAATAATCTATTGCCAGCCCATACGGGATAGATCACAAATTCCGTGGTCCGCGCAAATGCAATACATAAGGTAAAATAAGCAAGAAAAACTATTTTAAACATTTTGTTGAGGGAAAATCCAAAATAAATCCATCTGAAATAATAAAATTATTATTTAGCCCTACACTTTTAACAAATTTCTAATCAGGTCAATAAGCTTTATTATAAATTTTTAAATGTCGTTAAGAGACCATAATGTCCCTATGTGCTACTAAGTTATAACCATTACAAAATAGATCGATATGAAGAATATTCAGATTTTTGTAGAAAATTTAGAAGCATGCAATTCATCTTAGAATAGCTAAACCAACTACAATGGAATCAAACATGAGTTCTTCTTCTTCTTTTATCAACAAACATGAGTTCTTCACTAGAGCAACTGTATATAAATTGTTGAAAAAGTAATGATTCTTATGAAACATTCCAAATTTTCATTGACTTAGATAATCTTACGAAGGAAACATGTAAATATAATTTAGTGAATAATGGTTTAAATAAAGAAGATAAATCTAAAATAAATTTAAACATTAAATTTAAATAAAGTCTAATAAAAATATAATTAAGCAATTATTATTATCAAATTGTTTAAGAAAATACAAAATACTCTTGAAGTCCTTAATGTAAGACATGGTTACTTTTTTTGAGATATTATGAAATTTAATTAAATTACTTGAAAATATTTATCTTTTTTATTTTTTTCTTCAAAATATTTTGCCTAACTTATAAACTAATATATAATCTAAAAATACACAACATATGATATGATTAAATACATTTTTTAGCTTTTTTAATTTCTTTTAAAAAAAATCAATCTCGTCTTATATTTAGGACTAGAGGGCATAATAAATTTAGTAGAGGTTAGGTAAGAGTATTTAATTTTAACTATGTGTGTATAAGTAAATAAATAATAAAAGAAAAGAAACTAAGAAGTTTCAAATTGACTAAATAAGAAGAAGATGGAGCTCTTAGAGCCTATATATATAGAAGTAGTGAGGTGGACCCAAGATGCAACTTTTCTACTGTGTGTGTGCGCAATCAGTCCTTCCGGATCTAACGATGTCACGGAAACTAGAATTTTTAAGAAACATGTCGCGGAATCTGAAATCTTTAAGAAATAAGTTCAAGCATGAATATGGATTGCTATATGTAAGGTACAGGTCGCCGACAATATGCCTCATTTCTATAACTCAACTAACGTAGAGGTTGATTTAACATATCAAGAATTTTCTTAAGCTGAGTCTTAAAAAGTTTTTTTTACTTTGTTTTGTGCCCCTTACATCGAGTTTTTAGTATAAAAAGATGAACTATCTGAAGAAAACAGAGGAAAGTTGGCAGGTTTTATAATTGATAAACATTTATTCTAAAATTAGAGAAATCATTAATGATAACTTGTCCAACGTCGCAGGAAGTAAAATATCAGCATATTTGAGTTTATATACGATTGTCTTATTTAAGGACTTGATTGATTAACTCACTAAATTAAAGTTTAAGATGGGACTACTATTTCGTGTGTGTGCGCAATCAGTCCTTCCGGATCTAACGATGTCACGTAAACTAGAATTTTTAAGAAACATGTCGCGGAATTTGAAATCTTTAAGAAATAAGTTCAAGCATTAATATGGATTGCTATATGTAAGTGTAGTAAAATAATAGAGAGAAAGATAGAGAAAATATACTCTCAAATGAATGTATTTATTCATATGCTCAATAGCCTATTTATACACAAGAGAGAAGACAACAGAGTAATGACTCATTATGATAATCGATTTCCTAATCACTCATAATTCTTATAATCCCCGATTATATGCGATACTAATTAATTATAATATATTTATACTCGATTTATTTCCTAACACTCACACTCAAGTTGTAAGCGGCTTGAATGCGAGCAGCCACTAATTAAAAGAAATGATTCAACAACTTCACCAAGAACTCAACCAAACAGTTTCACAAGTGACCAGCAATACTCCAAACATCTCACGAGAGATAAACACCAACGATCTCACTAGAGACCAACACCTCACCGGAGGCAAAGATGAACGAGTCACACAAGGACCACCAAACTGTCTCACTTGAGACAAACACCTCACTAGAGGCAAAGCAACGAACGGGTCACACAAGGACCACCAAACTCCTCACCAGAGGACACAAAGCACAGAAGATGTCGACGAAATTACCCAACCACAGCAAGACATTCAAGACAAAAGAGCACTTCACCGACGTGTTGGAAAATGTAACAAACAAAGAATCTAGCCACTAAAGACAAGTGAACGTGCACGAAACAAAATGCCTTGAAATAGTAGAAACCATTGAACCCATTCTCATAACGCAACCTTCGAAGCAAAGAATCGGCCAATACACACCGGAAATGAAGTCTCGACGTCGGAGAACAAAGTGCAGAACCAAATGACAGCAATCGTCACATTTAGTGACCAAATGGAAGCAACAATCATCTGAATGATCAAATAACACATTTCCGGAAAATTTAGAACACTTGACGGAATTTGCAAACTTTGCCGGAAACTGGAAAAGTCGTCGGGAAAATCAGAAAAATCATAACACTTGCTGGAAGTTTCAAAACTCGCCGGAAATGTAGAGTCCCACCAGATTAAAGAGTCGTCGGAAGCTGGAGAATTTCACCGGAAACCGGAATTTTAGCTGGAATCGAAAAATCAAAGAATCCTATGAAGCAAGTAGAGGAGACAACCCAGAACAAGCTCCGGCAGCCTACAGAGATAGCATAACAACCGGTACACACTCCCCCTAGGAAAAGAAACAGAGTGGCACTCGTACAGACGCTGGCTGGCTGGCCACTGTTATTGTCACTGTTAACGCGCTACGAAAGAATGCCATGACCACCTTTAAAAAAATACTCAAATTTCCCAAGAACTATACCTTAGCTCGATACCATGTAGTAAAATAATAGAGAGAAAGATAGAGAAAATATACTCTCAAATGAATGTATTTATTCATATGCTCAATAGCCTATTTATACACAAGAGAGAAGACAACAGAGTAATGACTCATTATGATAATCGATTCCCTAATCACTCATAATTCCTATAATCCCTGATTATATGCGATACTAATTAATTATAATATATTTATACTGATTTATTTCCTAACAAGAAGGCATGTGTCGCCGACAATATGCCTCATTTCTATAACTCAACTAACGTAGAGGTTGATTCAACATATCAAGAATTTTCTTAAGCCGAGTCTTAAAAAGTTTTTTTTTTACTTTGTTTTGTGCCCCTTACATCGAGTTTTTTAGTATAAAAAGATGAACTATCGAAGAAAACAGAGGAAAGTTGGCAGTGTTTTATAATTGATAAACATTTATTCTAAAATTAGAGAAATCATTAATGATAACTTGTCCAACGTCGCAGAAGTAAAATATCAGCATATTTGAGTTTATATACGATTGTCTTATTTAAGGACTTGATTGATTAACTCACTAAATTAAAGTTTAAGATGTGACTACTATTAATTGTCTTGAAACATGTAGAAGCCAAGATATTGGGATGGTGAGCTTAACTGTGTTCTCTGCTTTTTTCTGGTAAGTAGCTGCTTGAACCAATAAGCAGACATCTTGGGGTATCTGTTGAGGATATCGAAATCAACATAGACAATACCAAACCTCGATGTGTCTCCCAATCTCCACTCAAAGTTGTCCAACAATGACCATGCAAAGTACCCCACCACATTGGATCCATCATCAATAGCCTTCTTTAGTTGACTCAGATATTCTCCGTAGTAATTCATCCTTGCACCATCTTGGAAACCTTCAGTAAGTGTCAAGTCTCTGGATCATCCATCCCAGCAAAAAGCATTTCAATTACTTTCATTCTTCAAACTTCCTTCTCTCACTTCCAACTAAGAACCAACGAACCAACATATATAAATCTAAAAATGAGCATTTTCAGATAATATCACTGTTGGGTTTCCATAACGCTCCTTGATGTAGATTAATGCCTCGTACATGCCCCATGGTACTTCGTACAGCCAATCTGAATATGCCTGCAAAAATTTTGACGGAAACAAGGTTAAACCATATTCAATGCTTATCGGTCACCATTATTATCATACTTTTACTCTTGGCCCAATAGGCTTTCCATTCTTTCCATCTGCATTGCCCATGAGAATGTAAAAGTCAGTTGTGAGAATTACTAGATAGAAGGTAATAACAATAACATGTGTAATAAAGGAAGGATAATGTTACATGCAAATCCAACAATCCAGTCTTGCTGGTAGCCCAGGCCTGGTTATCTTGGTTGATGGGGATCATACATGGAGTAAGTAGTACAAATGCCAACAAAATCTATTGAACCCTTCACAATCTTGACTTCTTCCTCAGTGAACTTGGGGAGCCTATCCCCAACAATTACTTGCATAGTTCTTGGATACTCCCCATATACGATGGGATGGATGAAACTGTCTCAGTCTATACCCTGTTACTTCAGGTGTCTTGTTATTAGCATACAATAGCAAACCCCGTTGGTTTTATAGTACAAATGTTTAGGATATTTACCAACCAACATTAAAGTCTCTGGCTCTTTGAGCTGCAGAATTGTCAGCCTTTGATCTTGTAAGAGGTTTATACCAAACAAAATCCAAGAGGATCCCAATCCTTCCTTTTTGCTTTTCCTAAAACCACCACATTGATCGGTCATAATTGCATTAGAACTTTCAAGAAGTTTTAACTACATGACTTGTCGAATTGAGGATTGACATTCTTTGTTTAAACATTACTTGGTAATTGTCTCGATATCTTTGAACTGCAGCCACATGCATCAGTATCAAATTGTGCGCAACAATGTAAGGTTCAGTGGCTGAATTGCCGGCCGGACAATTTCCCAATGCCTTTGAACACCTTCCGGGAGCAAAGAAGCCGTTATCATAACCAAGAGTAGCCATTACTCTTGGTTTATTAAATGTCATCCGATTCTTCACTGTCTCCAAAAGTCTTGAAACAAAATTCTGTATAATCAGGTAGGTTTTCCGTAATCGACTTATTTTCAGTAAATTAAAATTATCCAATAAGTTAAAGCTTGTTATTATTCTTACTATTATTAATAGTAGTATTACTAATAATAATAATAATAAGCTATAAAGATATATCTTTCATGTACTCACACAACATTGCGGCTCAATAATCCTTGGTATTCCAACTCAAGAGCTACAGGGAGGTCATAATGATACAGATTTGCGCATGGAGTAACACCTGCAAATGATTCAGAATATAAAAAAGGGTGGAAATTTTTCTTGATCAATAGGCTATACTCCATCAAGAATTCAAGATTCACCTCGCTCTAGTAAGTAATTGATCAGCCTATTGTAGTAGTCAACGCCTTCCCAATTTACCTGGCCAGTTCCATCTGCATTAGCATTGTGCTCAATTGTTATAAAATGATGTGTCATACTTTAGGGTCTAATGCATAAGTGTTAAAATACATTAATGTGCCATTACATGGGAAAATTCTGGACGGCCATGATGAGATTGAGAAGCGGTATGCAGCAAAGTTTAGATTTGCCATGATGTCCACATCTTCCTGTTAAATCAACCATATAATTTGGCTCTTCTATAATACATATACATACATATTTCTCATTTGGAAAAAAAAAAAGGTCACCCTCCCTTCAATTATTTTTGGACCTTTTTTATTTTTTATGGAAAAAACACTAACTTTATATCGATGACACTGATCCACAGCATCAACATCTGCATTGCCTTTGTTTGCAATAACCCCTGTTTCCAAACGATTAGAGATTTCAAATTTTTATTCAAAAAGAAAGAAAGCTCCATATTAAGTGATTAAGAAAGTAGTATTAGATTGATTTCACCCTCATGTGGTTACAAAGCTGTTGGGATCCGTACACACAACGAAATTATAAAACTTACGAATTCTATAAGAGGATCCATCAACAACGTTTAGATCAAGGTTCATTGGAAACCATACCTATGTGCGAACTGGTGAGCGTCTCTTTGAATTTAATCACGTGGGCTACCTTCTCGATCACTAGGAGCCGACTCTGCAAATCGCCTCCCTCTACCGGTATCCACACGAATAGCCTTGAACACGGAAGGCAGCGTGCTAGCGCCTTCAGTATTCTCGCTTCTCTCCTTCTACTCTTTAGGGTTTCTTGCGGCTTCTCTAATTCATCCATCCTCTTAATACGACTAGATCAATATCTATTTAAGGAGTTTCTAAAACTCTAATGAGCCGTATTAAAAATATTAAAAATTAATTTAATTAATCTTGAAATTCGAATTTGAATTAAAATAATATATTAATTAAATCTGTCCAACAAATCTAATCTAATATATTTATTTAATCCGAATTATGAGCCTACAGATTTAATTTATCTTTATAAATTAAATCTAAGATATGATATCCTTTTATTTAATTAAATCTAAGATACTATATCTCAATTTAATTAAATCGATATACTATATCTTTATTCGAAAATTAAAGATGAGATACAATATCTAAATTTATTATAGTTATTTAATTTATCAAATAAATTAAATACTATATATATAACAATATTATTATCTATAAATAATATCATTATTATTTTTGAATAATTATAAATATATATATATACATATATATATTTCCATCCTAGATTAAATACAGTATTCACTAAATCTTAGACATATATAAGATTCAATGAATCTGGACATTTTGCTCTTGTTGGGCTATTCTTGTGTGCGACTTAATTGACACCACATGACTACATGAGATTGGCGTGGTCCGACATCGTATTACCCCTAGCCCACAAGTCAAGCGGCCTCTAGCAAGACATTGCGACTACCCAATTCATATGGGGATCGATGATACGATACTACCTATTGTACAACCATGTCACTTCCCTTTTATCACGCTATAATTTGGTCAAGGATGAGGCATGGATAATAAAAAAGCCATGATAGCTCTCGAGGTAGTAGTACCTCATGAGATAATGGTACTTCACGATGAAAAAAATAAAAAAAAGTCAGGTTATCTCATGAGGTAATAGTATTTGGCGAGGTAACTGTCCAAAAAAAAAAAAAAAGAAGCCAGGTTAGCCCACGAGGTACCACTATCTCAAGAGGTAATATTACCTCGCAAGGTAATTGTAAAAAAAATAAAATAAAATAAAATAACTATAGTAGCTCGCAAGGTACCTCACAAGTTAATAGTATCTTGCGAGGTAAAAAAAAAAAAAGTTAGGTTATCTTACGAGGTACTACTACCTTACAAGGTAATAGTACCTGGCGAGGGGGTGAATATGGGTAGGGCGAGACCCCTATCCGATGCCCAGTCTAAAGAATGAATGAACAATATTTTGCAGCCCAATGCCCGACATTGTTTGATAAAAGCCCTAATCATTTTTGGGCTGAGCAGGGCGGGCTTCTCCCGCCCAAGTAGTGATGCCCTGCCATGTTCCATGAAAATTCTAGTTCACACTTTACAGAATTTTAAAGTTCTAGAGATACTTGAAGTATAATATAATATATTTAGACATAATAATATAATATATTTTAAATAAAATAATATATATATAATAATATTTATTTAAATATATTTAATTTTTCGGACGGGGCCAAATGGGCGGGGGCAAGACCCCTTACCCGATGCCTGACCCTGCCTAATTATTGGCCTAGCTCAAAACTATTCAAAAAAATTTCAGGCCACTTTTTTAGGGCTTGGATGGACAATTTTTTATTAGGCTTGGGCGGGCGACGGGCATCTAAGTATCATGCTCACCCTTGTGGCAAGGTAACTGTCAAAAAAAAAAAAAAAGCCAGATTACCTTACGAGGTACCACTATCTCAAGAGGTAAGAGTATCTCGTGAGGTAACTATTAAAAAATAATAATAATAGTAAGGATAGCTTGGAGACTACTCACGAGATAAAAGAAAAATAAAAAAATAAAAAAGCTCGTTTACCTTGTGATGTACCAACATCTTGCGAGGTAATAGTACCTCGTGAGGTAACTGTATAAAAAGGGGCGGGAAGCCAGGTTACCTCGTGGTTTAAAAAAAAAAAAAAAAAACGGAAGGGGGCAAAAAAAAAAAAAAAAAAAGCCAGGTATGGTAATTATTCTTGTAATTGTTATAAAAAAAAAAAAAAAAGCGAAAAAATAAAAAAGGTTACCTCCCGAGGTCTCGTCGCCCACACTGCCGTCGCTCTCCGTTCCAGCTCCACCGTCTCAACCGCCGCTCTCCGTTCCAGGTCTGCGGTCGCTCTCCGTTCGATTTGCTTCTCTAATTATTTCTTCTGGTTCGATTTGTTTAAATTTACGTTAAAGTTTATTCTGGTTATTTCTTCATGAGTTTAACCTGCTTCTGAGTATAAGGATTCACGTCCCTGAGTCAAACTGTCACGATATTAGTCCTAGGATTGATTTTTTGTTCTTGTATTGCCCTAGATTGAATTTGACTGGGGTTTAGATTACACTTAATTGTTGTTATTTGCCACGTTCCTGCTGGTACTATGAGAAGGAACTTGCTGTCAAATTGATTGATTAAGAAACTGCTATGTTTACTATTTGTTTATTTCTTCATGAGTTCAAGTTTAATCGTATCGCTTTAGCTATTCTCTGAGTTCCAGCTGAATCGTATGGCACTTTTTGGTCGATTTGTTTTTGCTTTAAATATTTTCCGTCATGACTCCATTTAAGCTGAAACAATTTTAATTGAAAATAGGGGACAACAAAGATCGATAAAACTTTTGACGGCACGGTGTTTTAATACCCAGTCAATAATCATTTTGATAAAAAAGTGCCGTTTGTTTATTCTGATTGAGATGGTTTGGAAATTGTTTGCTGAAAATTGAACTTTGCTGTGAAGGAAATTTTGAGACCAAAAAACTGAATTTGTTGGTGTTTTGAATTAGTCATTTATTGTTGGAAATTGAAATCAGATTATATTTTGCTTGTCTTTGAATTTTCTGGACTATAATGGTTGTTGGAAATTTGGAAGTTGAGTGGAAAAAAAAATCTGATTGGCGTTTCTCATGTGCACTAAGTTTTGGTGTGAACTCAAGTTGCTGAATCGATCTGTTCTGAATTTCCTTTTTGAACCTGCTTTTGAGTACAAGGATTCACGTCCTTGAGTTTGTTTCAGACTTCTTTTATTGTGCTGCAACTTAAAATTAATCCGTGAAAAAAAAGAAAGTAATAGGAATTGGAAATCTCAAATTTGTCGTCTTTGATCTGAACTTTTCACCTGAATATTTTCCAAACTGAACCAGTTTGTGAATTCATGTTTTTGAATTTCCTGTAGAATATCTTTTTCCTGGATTGTTTTGCTAGAATTCGCTGTTATAGATCCTAAACCATTTATGGAGCATTATCTGTTTCTCTAAACATCTAAGAGTGCTGTTATAGTGCTCAAATTGTCATGATATTGGTCCTAGGATTGATTTGTTGTTCTAGTATTGCCCTAGATTGAATTTGACTGGGTTTAGATTACATTTAATTGTTGGTTGTTACTTGCCACGTTCTTGCTGGTAATATGAGAAAGAACTTGCTGTCAAATTGATTGATTAAAAAACTGCTGTGTTTACTATTAAAAGTGTTGTGATCCCCCCTACTTGGCATTTACTGTAACTGGTGCTATCTCCAGATCTCCTACTTTGTCTATTTGCTGCTTCGTTGCCCAATCATTTGAAGGAGGCCACTTTGGTACCTTTTCCTATTCCTTTTGCTTTTTCAAATGGCAGAGCAACAACCTATGGAGCAACAACATCCCATAAATGTAGTTGGTAAGTTTGAAATTTTGAAAGTGTTTTTATTATTGTTGATTATTGACACAATTTCTAATGACTTGTTCAATTTTTAGGTGGTAGTGGCGCGGGGTTAAACCCCAGAGAACTAGTTACCTTCTACTCTAAAGTTAGACTCCATGAACGAGTCAAAGAAAGGCTGAGGGGGTCAGGATTTGAGTTAATTTTTGAAATGGATGACAAAATCAACCATCTCAAATCTTTACTGCGTGCTTTGATAGACGCCTATGAAATCACTGACGGGTCTTTTCATATTGGCCAAAATACATTGTATTTTGGCCTTGAAGATGTGTTGATGATAACTGGTTTGCCAATTGATGGTAAACCAGTTACTTTTGAGGGTAACACCCAAAATCTAACTGAGGATGAAGTTTTTGAACTTGTTGGGGTTCCCCCTGAGAAGAAGTTTGTTTGCGCCACGGGATTGGTTAACTTTATCAATTCTTTTGATGGCGAGGATGCTGATGAAGATAGTTTAAATCGTACAGCCCGAGCAGCAGCCCTCCTCGGCATAGCATGCATGGTCTCCCAGGACAATGGCAAAAGTAGAGTCCATATGAAGTTTGTTAATTTTCTCAAGGACGTGGGAGAAATAAGTAGATATGCATGGGGGGCTGCAAGTTGGGTGAATCTTCACACCAGCTTGAAAGGATGCAAAAGTAAATCACAGACTAGCCTATTTGGCTGTGTGCTTGGGTTAGAGGTAATCTCTTTTTCAATTTTTATATTTTTAAAAAATATTTATGTATTTTTATAAATATTTTGACTATGAATGTTTACTTTGTTCCGTTTTTGTTTTTGTAGATATTTTCTCTAATCCACATACCAAAGCTAATACCATTTTTCTTCAAGAAAGTTGACAATCTGATAAAGGTAGCATCCTTTCCACTCATCAAGCCATGTGTGTCTGCATTGGCTAAGTCTGGATATTTTGATGGGAAGAATCGGCCTTCGCCGGGAGATATATGGAAGATCTTTAGCGAGCTGGATCCTAGTGAGGTAACATCTACGTTCTTCTCCCTTGAAACTTGCCACTAAAACTTTTCAAGTGCACTGGAAAATTATTTAAAATTGTTGGCTTTTTTCCCCCTTTTCATAGGTGGTTTGGCAACCGTATCACGATCTCGTGCTCGATGATCCCTATCTCCAACATAGAGAATTAAGGGGATCGTACACCACTGCTTTGTTCCTAGATCACGCTGTACACCACCTCCCACAAGTAGCAGCTCGACAATATTTTGATGGAGAGCTGGAATTAAATGAGGATTGTTTGTCACAGCGTCATGATCTTCCACTTGATCGCACAAAGGCCAGCAAAGATGCTCTGAAATTGAGCATCCAAAGTTGGAATTCAAGGAAGGAGCGCTTGATAAAAACACAATCAAAGATGTTGTTGCTTGAGGGCAAGGATGTTTTGGGGGAGGGTATTGATATGTAAACGGTAAAGAATTAATTAGGTTAGTTAGTTAGGAAGGGATTAGTTCGTTAGTTAGTTCTTAGTAACTAATAGTAGTTAGTTGGGATTAGTAGGTCTAGCATTGCCTATATAAGGCATATGCCTATCCATTGTATCTCTATGCTTGTTATGATGAATGAATGAGCATCACCCGGATTCTCTTCTCAACCCCTCTGTTCTGTGTGTCTCTCTTCTCTCTCCCTTATTTCTATAATTTCTCTAACAGTGCTGTACTGGCAACTATATAGCTATGTGAATATTGCATAATTAACTAAAACCCCCATAAAACCAATGTAAACTGAACTATGTATTCTGGTCTGCTAATAACATATTATCGTGACATGCCTTGAGATTTCTTAGCTTAGTTTAAGAGTAGTTGGAGGATGTGTTTCAATGATAAGATATCTCAACAAATTATTTTCTTTTGCTGATGCATCTGCAGTCTGTGTTCCTACTATGATGAAATGGTTACTATTAAATGGTCATCTGTGTCAAGCAAAAAAATTGTCATTTTTGGATTTCACTTTCTGTTAGCCAACTACCATTCTTACAGGGTCTTCTAATTAGGTGTGTAAGTTAATGCATAATACCATATATTTTTTAGTGCTTCTTTCTTGTATGAACTTTCCACTTTCAGGTACCAACTCTATTTGATAAACAAGGAGCACAACTGCTTGCTGTTGCTTCTCTTGTCATATCAAGAACGTGGGTCTCAGATCGTATTGCATCACTGAATGGTATTTTCTGTTTGCATATTTGATTTCTTGTTGTTCTAAGGAACCATCTGCATATCAGTAAAGAGCATGATGTTCTCAGGTACCACTGTGAAGTTTGTTCTGGAGCAGGATAAGGCTTCCTTTATTCGGCTAATTGGTATAAGTATTCTCCAAAGCGGTGCATCTTCCTCCATTGCACCTTCTATAAGGTAATTCAGCATCCATAAGAGAGAAACTTAATTGCAAACTCAAATCATGTGTGATTATATTTTTCTTGGCAAGATTGAGTAGTTTGCATCCCATCCTTTTAATCACAAGGGCCATTGTTACTGTTACAATTATATTTTTATTTGTATAATCATGGTTCCGCAGCTGGGTCGTGAATTTCATTTATAGGTGACATGACATCCTTGTTAAAGTTTCTTATGTTATCGTATCTTAATTGGTTATCTTTTTAAATGTTTTCATTTCTTGACATCATTCATTGCTTTTTTTCAAAAAAACTTAAAGCTTGAGACGCAGCTTTACTCTGCCGTCTTGTGTTAAATTGCATCCCACCAATTAATATCTTGTATTGCATATTCTTTAGTGTGGATGGAATTTAATAAACATGTTTAGTGGGTCAGCCACACTTGGGGCACTGCGGTAGTCATTGACAGTTGCTTAGTTGGCTGTTAGAAATATCAGCCACAGGTCCATGAGATTATGAAAATTAAGCTCCAGCATAAGATATATCATGGACCTGCGTTTTGTCTACATGTTAAGCCCAAAGGGTTTTCATAGAGATTATATGAAAATTATTCCTGAACTTTCACTTAAAATATTAATAATTTTCTTACCTGATAATCTATTAAGCGTTGAGTTTGAGGGGTTCTCAACACTTATCCTATTTGATTTTGCTTTATGTCTCTGATTCCCTGTGTACAAGTCAGACATTTTCAGTCTAGGATACAATCACACTTTGCAGTTTGAACCTGGAGTATGCATAGCTTCTATCTTATGCCTGGAATTGATAATGCAACCATGCTAGTTTGGGTCGAAACTTTTTATCATATCTGTCATACTGCTTGGATTTCTTCATATTATGTAGGATAATAATCTAGCTATCATGGAAATTTGTTTTTTCCTGTAATTTATTGATAATGAAAATATTCAACTGTTGAATGCATTAAAACACACAAGAAACAGAAGGAAGGAAGAAAAACAAGAGATTTCATTGACCTTAAAATAACATTGTGAATGGTAAAACTATGCGTTGTTCTTCAGGCACTTGACAGCCAGGCTGGCTCTTGGCTGGAGGATTCGTTTAACACAGCATTTACTCAAGAATTACTTGAAAAACAATGCATTCTACAAGTTAAGTGAAAATGTTTTAACTAAATTCACTTAATCCATGTTTCGGAATGGTTGCTCAATTAATGCTAAATGCCAATCTATGCAGGTCTTCCACATGGCACACAAAAATATTGATGCAGATCAGAGGATAACTCATGACTTGGAGAAATTAACAACAGACTTATCAGAACTGGTCACTGGTATGGTAAAGTCATCTGTAGATATTTTGTGGTGAGTACTTCATTCATGTAATGTTGAAGTTTTTTATTACCTGGGGTTCAGTCCAGTAGTACTTGACTTTATGTATTTGATACTTTTGTCTCTTTATTTCTTTTGTACATAAGGTTCACCTGGAGAATGAAGCTTTTGACAGGTTAGAGGGAAGTGGCTATTCTATGGTCTGGGATTTTTAAGAACTGTTACTCCTGATTTTGGTGACATGGCAAGTCAAGAACAACAGCTTGAAGGAACTTTTAGGTTAGTTCATTTTAGCTTTTGTTGCTTCAATCGTGGTTTTTAACAATATGTCTGTGGAAATCATTCTGAACTTTATCCACTTGGTGCTTCCATTAGGAAAGACTGCGGACACATCCAGAATCTGTTGCTTTCTTTGGAGGTGGTGCTCGAGAAAAGGCTGTGAGCTCCTCAACTAAACAATGCTTTATACTTTCTTCCTTAAAAAAAAATCTCAATTGGAGGATGTGTTTGTATTGTCTTAGATATCAATATTATATTATGTTTTGGGTTCTGATATGAGGATATATAATCAGGGGGTGAGGTTTGAATGGAAAGGCCCAGCATACAGTTGACTTTATTCTATTTGCATTTTGATTCTGGTGAGCTAAAATACCACTATTAATCAGTGGACGGAGACAGTTTATTGTTAGTCCTTAACTTTTGCCGTTTTTACATTGTTGGGCAGATGGTTGAATCAAGATTTAAAGAGCTTCTTAGCCACTCCAAATTGCTTTTAAAGAAGAAGTGGCTGTTTGGTATACTGGATGATTTTATCACGAAGCAGCTCCCTCATAATGTGACTTGGGGCTTGAGTTTGCTGTATGCCCTTAAACACAAGGGAGATAGAGCATCAGTATCTGTACAGGGTGAATATTTTCTTGACTGCTTACAGTTGTTTAATCTTTATCTCTTCCTGATTCCTTTTCTCTTGTGCTAACACTATTATTCCTGCAGGTGAGCTGGCTCATGCTCTGAGGTTCTTAGCATCCGTGGTTTCTCAAAGCTGTCACTTGTTCTTTACGTGTCAACAATGTTTCGAAGTCGCATTTAAGGAAGCCACTTCTATTATGGGCTTTATGCAAAATGACAATGGGTCAAATGTTTAGTGGGCTTGACACTAATCCACATACATGCTTGGAGCAGTGGAGAGCTGTGGTCAAGGATCACTGTGGCTTCCTTTGGAGGACCTTGTCTAGGAATTGGATGAGGCCTAGAATATTAAAAAGGTTATGTTTGGAGAATAAATAAATTACTTTTCAGAATTTTTCCTTGTGCTGATCCTTCATGACAAAGATCATTTTCCAGGGGAAGCATTTTATATGGGACTCGGGGTAATTAGGAAAATTGTAGGGCTTTTTTCCCAAAATTTTTAAATAACCATTTACCAAAATGCCTTTATGTTTCCAAACTATTTCTCAATGCATTTGTTTAGTCATTTTGATTTAGTCGACTAAAACGAGGACTCGTTTTTTTTTTTTTTTTTTTACTTCCCCGCGATTTAGTCGACTAAGCTTGTAGCTTAGTCGACTAAATCATAAAATAAAAAAAACATAATGTTAAAAATTCAGAACCCCATAACTTCTGGTTCGGGAGTCCGAATCAAGTGATTCTTTTTTTGATTCCACATAACTTTTTGAGATCTATGCCCTGACATAAAAAATTAACTTTCAGATTTAATGAAGAGAAAGGAGAAAAAATAAATTGATTCTTTATTGCGCAGAGGATACATAACAATTCATTAAATATAATCAAGTCATTTTATATATATATATATATATAGTTAATTGTTTCCTTTTATTTGATGTTTTCTTTTTTATTAGATCACATAATATCTCCTACACAATAAAGATAGGATATGTGTGTGTATATATATTTAATGAATTATTAGTATCTCCCGCACAATATGGATCCATAATATATATATATATATATATATATATATATATATATTTAATGAATTGTTAGTATTTCCTGGATAATATGGATCACATAATATGGACAATTCAAAATCTAAATTGAACCCCCTAACCTTTTATTTTATCTTATAAAAGATCAATCGTAAAACTATGCCCTAATTAAGTTAGTTGGTTCTCCCTCCCTCCTTGACGTTATGTTGAAATTAAACTTCAAACTTCAAAGAATAATCACCTTTTTTTCTGGTAGATGAGGCTGTTATTCCCCTCAAATCAAGCCCCAAAAATTTAGTGGCAGTCAATTCCATTTTAATATTAATATTCTCTTGCAACATATGATCTCATACATAACTTCCAAACGCTATTATTCCCCTAAAATCAAGCCCCACAAATTTAGTGCCGATATTTTTTCTATTTCTCTTTTCTTTTAAAATCCATATAATTAATGGAGAGATAACCTCAATTTTGAATATATTGTATTTTGAAAATCCAAAGTATTAATTATTTGCGTTATAGGGAGGGATACTTTGAAAATCAAGCCCCACAAATTTAGTGTCGATACTTTGAGGCTCCTTATAACATGAAATTCGAGAATCTAAGAAAATCCATATTATTAATTATTGGATTTTCAAAATACAATATATTCAAAATACATATTATTATTAATATATATATATATATAGGGAAAATGATTTGTTCGGTGACGGGACCTAAAGAGTTTCTCCTGTGAACCCAAACTACATCGTTTGGTTTAGTGAAAAAATTATTTGTAAGATTTTTTTTTTTGTTTTTTATTTAAAATCAAAATTTCTTATTTCATGAATTTATTTTTATTTTTTTAAATAATTATTATATGACTAAATATATTTATTTCAATATAGCCCATTTGATTAATTCCAATCAAAAGCAATTCGATTGATAGGAAGTCATTCAAAATTTGTATTTGAATAGAGTTGATAGTCGATCTTTCAATACTTGCAATTAATATTTCAATACTTGGTAATATAATTTCCATAGTTTTTAAATAATCTTTTAGGCTTAATATTTCACCAACAAATTATTATAATATCATATCGATATATTACGAGTATGATTATTCCATTTGGATATAAAAAAAATGATATCATTTTAAGCATTAAATCAATATAACATAGCATTATTTAATTGAATATTCTTAAAAATAAAATATTTTATTAATAAACTTTTGATTTCCGAATGAAATTAAAATTTAAACAATCAAATCTTGTTTTTTTTATCGTTATTATCGATTTAAATATTTATAAGTTATTTTTAAAAAAAAAATTATTTGTTATCCTAGTTATACTCTCTTCCAAATTATTATTATAAATAGGGGAGCCAACACAAAGCAAAGAGCGTCTAATTCGATATATATATAAAAAATAAAAAATTGATAGAAAAATACGGGAAGTTCACGGGAAACAAAATTGAGTGAGAGAGGTTATTGTTTTTGGCTAAACTTAATCCCAGATTTCCAATAGCCCTTTCCAACGCATATGTACGTGATTTGATTTCAAATTACGGGCGTATGTGATTTGGTTAATCACTCGCTCGATTTAGATGCATTAGCGATTTGATTTCTAAATTTAGATATAAAGTTTTAATTCATGTTGGAAGTAATTCTATCCAGATCCTCAATTATCAATCAGAAAAGCGTGCTACACTCTTTTTTTTTTTTTTAAGTCTTTGGCGCGCCCTCACTAAACTAAACGATTTAGTTTGGGTTCACAAGAGAAACTCTTAGGGTATGTTTGGTATGAGGGAATGGGAGGGAAGGGGAGGGGAGGGAAAGTGGAGAGAGAAATTTTTTCTCTCCTCTTTACAAAATTGCCTCTAGATAATTTTCAATATTCCGAAAATGTACTCATAATAAAAAAGAATATTCCCTTCATTAATGGCAAAATGGTAAATGTCATTCCAACATATTTTTTTCCTCCCCTCCCCTTCCCTCATACCAAACATACCCTTAGGTCCTGGACAAATCATTTGCCCATATATATTTAATGAATATATATATGGGTAAATGATTTGTCCAGTGACTGGATCTAAGAGTTTCTCCTGTGAACCAAAACTACATCGTTTGGTTTAGTGAGGGTGCGCCATAGATTAAAAAAAAAACAAATAATTCTGTGTTGCGTGCTTTTCAGATTGATTCTCGGAAATTGCGATCGAGCATTAGTTGTGAGAATCAATCAAAAATTACAGATCTGGAAAGAATTACTTCAGCGTGATCCTTATTCTGCACTTGTGATCCTTATTGATAGCGATTTGATTTTAGAATTAAACTATCTGTGATTTGATTTCAAATTGCAGAACTATCTGTGTGATTTGGTTCATTCGCTCGTTACTGATACATTAGCGATTTGATTTCTAAATTTAGATATAAGGTTTTAATTCACTTATTTGGAAGTAATTCTTTCTAGATCTGTAATTTTTGATTGATTCTCACAACTAATGCTCGATTGCAATTTCGAGAATTAATCGGAAAAGCACGCAACACAGAATTATTTGTTTTTTTAAATCTATGGCGCACCTTCACTAAACCAAACGATGTAGTTTTGGTTCACGAGAAACTCTTAGATCGTCCTTTGGACAAATCATTTACCCATATTAACAACTCATGTTAATACTAACAATTCATTAAAATATATACACACACATATCCTATCATTATTGTGTAGAAGATATTATGTGATCTAATAAAAAAGAAAACATCAAATAAAAGGAAAAAATTCATTAAATATATATATATATATTTATATATTTATATATAAATAAATAAAGAATCAATTGTTTTTTCTCCTTTCTCTTCATTAAATCTAGAATTTAATTTTTATGTCGGTGTATAGATCTCAAAAAGTTATGTGAAATCAAAAAAAGAATCACTTGATTTGGACTCCCGAGCCAGAAGTTATGACTTCCAAAGTTTTAACCTTTTATTTTTTTATGATTTAGTCGACTAAGCTACAGTGCTTAGTCGACTAAATCGGGGAAGTTAAAAAAAAAAAATGAGTCCGCGTTTTAGTCAACTAAATCATGGTTTAGTCAACTAAACAGTGGTAGATTGAGAAATAGTTTGGAAACAGAGACATTTTGGTAAATAGTTATTTAATTAGGGGCATTTTGGGAAAAAAAAAAGCCCCCTTTTATCCTAATCCAGTCACGTCACCTTTACTATTCTATCACCACTTTCGAAGCTTCCAAATTTACGGAACTCCCAACTCTCTGTTTGGCTCTGGAGTCTGAGCCCACTCAATTCCCCATGGACCCCTACTCCTCCACCCCTCCGACCCCCGCCGTCGTCGACCCTCCCACCGTCGTCCCTGCCTCGGCTCTGCTAGCCGATGCCCCCGCCAGTTCAACTTCTGAAAACTACCCTTCCTATGACGAGGTAAGATTAACACGGCCAACAAGAGCAATAACTTATCTTGATGCTTCTTCTTTCCCCCGTTTCCCTTTCTTGATTCAATCTTGCTGTTTACCCCCTTTATTTTCATCGTCCCCCTTTTCGGGTTCTACTCTAACTCTCTAAGTCAGATGATATGCATAGCGATCGCCACTCTCGACAAAGGAAAGGGCTCCACCAAGAAGGCCATCGGAAATTTCATGGAGCAAACCTATGAGGGCCTTCCTTTAAACCACAATGAATTGCTCATTGAGCATTTGAATGTCTTGACAAGCGATGATCGACCACAAGCGCAAGCTCGACGCAAGCTCGACCGCTGATGTTCCGCTAAATGACAACCCTCCAAAAAGACGTCGGCGTCCCCTCAAGATACCAAAGAACATAACGCCCGTCCCCGTCCCTTTTGCCCCCCTTCCCGATTTCCCTGTACCCGCCAACGCGGGGCCACCTTGTGGAGCTTCACCACAAGTTGTTGGAGTTGGTAGTAGTGGAGGGGTAAGGACACCCCAAGATTCCGCTGGAAGTGCTGCCGGCCGGCCAAAGAAGGTAATTCTGAAAATTCTTGCGGGTTCGAGTGCTTCTTTGAATATGCCTTCATAGTTCGAATCCGTCAAGTTACGACCTTGTTCTTATTATGTCGCTTGGTTATAGCTTATTTGTAGTGATGTGTCGTGCGTGATGATGTTGGACCTCTCTTTTATATTGTTTTGGCTTCGCCCTTTTATTCATATATCTCCTAAAAAAGGAAGAAAAGAAGAAAACTTATCCTATTATTTTTCGGGGTAATATTGGCAAGTGGAAAGGGTATATAAGGCTGGTTTCTAGTTTCTACATGTTGCGGCCTTTGGTTATGCTAGACATATTTTTCCTCAACTTTTTGGTTATACTTTTACGTTACGTTGATCACTGCCTTATTCCATTAGACCTTGGCTATGAGTAAACTTGAGCAGTATTCTTTGCCTGTTGGCGATAAACGACTAGAAAAATTCTATAATGATTCTGTATGTTACCAGTTTGGTGCACACGTTTTGATATTTAATAAATTCTCAAGTTTGAATATGGAAATTTTAAGATTGTAGAGAATATGGAGTTCTTTGTAGTAATTATTTTCTTATGTGTTGTTTCAGCATGTCCTACCTTTTGTGCTATCTAAATTTATGAGTTTTGTTCACTTCCGTTGCATTATTTTTGTGGGAACAGGTAACTCCTGTTGAGCAGGAATTGAGGAGAAAACTTGAACATTTTGTAAGTTCAATTAGTCTTTTACATGAATGCTCAATTGGTCAATTTTATTACCTTGTCAAGTTATGTGATCAATCATGCCTCTGTTTCGTTATGACAAAGAATCAAAAGTCAATCAATATATTCGTCAGATCAAGCCCTATTTTAGCATTGATAGTAAAATCGAAGTAATTGCAGCAATTCAAGGATTAGAAAAACTGGCAACAATGGATCTTGATGGGCCATTACCAAATGAAACAAGAACAGCCGCCACATCAATAGCAATTTGATGGTGAAAAATTGGCAGAAGTGTTTTCCAGAAGACGCATGAGGCTGAAGATCTGTAAATCAAAGTAGGAACTAGCAGAAATGATTTCTTGTTGAAAGCATAATGACTATATGCATATAAGTTTGGTATTTGTGTACGGGTTGGATTGACCCTAAAGTAATGTTTAGCAAACTCATGGTTATGTTTTTTGAGAGATGGTTGTTTTACTTTGATTGGTCAGTGTAGTCATACTAATGTTGTTCTTTGTCAATGGTCTTATAGCCTAGTGGTATGAGATTTCCCTTCGATCCTTACTTGTAGCCGTTAGTGCTTGTCCGTTTAATTCAAATAAATTAATGTTGGGTTTTCTTGAGACTTATGTTGATTCTCACTATCCCTTTCCCCCTTGGTTTCACTGAGAAGGGAAAAGACTAATGTTTCGGGGTCATTAACAGTCCCTCTTTTATTCTAATGTTGGTAACTATTAAAATGACTGGAATATGTTGGTTTAAGGAAGGTAGTTTTGTAGGACATAGATGCTTGCTTGAAAGAGTATGCTCTGCCTCCGGCTGCATCTGCCACGTTAGGTTTCAATTCGTATTGTTATTAGCACTTTATCTATCTGTATATAATACTCACAGATTAGGTTGTAACGAATTTTTTGGCTTATTTTTCAGACTTCATATAATGCATAAAACATACACCAATTTACCTTAACAGTGGGTGGTCCAAATTCTGGGGTTTAGATGGGCTTATAGATTCACTTGTTTAGGTTTGCTACTAGCAAATTCTCTGTTCCTTCTGCCCATAGGCCATAGTTGATTCTGTTCAATCTGAATAAGAATAGAGAGAGAGAGAGAGGGCCAAGAAAAATTTCTTATTCCTTTTTGGCTAGTTTAACCAAATTATTAAAGTGGAAGGATGTGAAGCAATTTTTACACGAGGCGTTTATGGTTTATCCTTTAGCTTAAAATTTTGCAGCATGAAAGAAAGTCTTGTTGTCCTTGTCTCCCTATATTAGAGTTTACTTGCATTATGTATGTGACTTTTTAGTATGTAACATTTCATTTCCCTCTGTTCTGCTGTTTAGTGGATCTGTGGAAACAGTTTCGTTTCTTCTGGTTAATTGATCCAGAATACTGTTGGAATTGAAAATGAGTAGGGGGGAAAGGATACCAAGTAAACGGAAAATAATGGATATTTTCAGCAATTTGTTTTGACCACCAGATTGAGTTTGAATCCTAAAAGTTGAGTTTATCTCGGAAGTTAGTCTCATGCGTTAGTTGTTTTGACATTGGTGTTGTAGACATTACTATTATTTTAGACTCTTCAAATCATACCAACCACTGCTTTAACCTCTTTATCCGAATAAAAAAAAACAAATATAAATATAAATATATATATATATATATATATATATAAATTGAATATGATAGACGAAGCTTGTAAACAATGATTAGATGGTAATAGCAGCGGTTGAATAACTTATAAATATTTAAATCGATAATAACGATAAAAAAAACAATCTTAAAGATTTGATTGTTTAAATTTTAATTTCATTCGGAAATCAAAAGTTTGTTCATAAAATATTTTATTTTTAAGAATATTCAATTAAGTAATGCTATATTATATTGATTTAATGCATAAAATGATATCATTTTTTTATATCCAAATGGAATAATCATACTCGTAATATATCAGGATATGATATTATAATAATTTGTTGGTGAAATATTAAGCCTAAAAGATTATTTAAAAACTATGGAAATTATATTGCCAGTATTGAAATATTAATTGTAAGTATTGAAAGATCGACTATCAACTCTATTCAAATACAAATTTTGAATGACTTACTATCAATCGAATTGCTTTTGATTGGAATTAATCAAATGGGCTATATTGAAATAAATATATTTTAATCATATAATAATTATTTAAAAAAATAAAAATAAATTCATGAAATAAGAAATTTTGATTTTAAATAAAAAACAAAAAAAAATCTTATAAATAATTTTTTCACTAAACCAAACGATGTAGTTTGGGTTCACAGGAGAAACTCTTAGGTCCTGTCACTGGACAAATCATTTGCCCGTTGTTAATATGGGTAAATGATTTGTCCAGTGACTGGATCTAAGAGTTTCTCCTGTGAACCAAAACTACATCGTTTGGTTTAGTGAGGGTGCGCCATAGATTAAAAAAAAAACAAATAATTACGTGTTACGTGTGTAACATCCTAAATTTTATTTTTAGGATTTAATTTTAATTAAGAAATAATTATATATGATAATTAAAAATAAATTTTGGTTGTAAAATCTGAAAAAAAAAGTAATAATAATATTAAAATAAAGTTTGGGCCTTTGTTGTAATTTGCCCATTTCAAAATATGGAAAAAAAAAAAGAGTAGAGAGTCAGCGTATGGAAGAAGAAAAAAAAAAAAAAAGAAAAGAAAGAAAGAATGATACGTGGGGTGGAAGAGAAGAAGGAAAAAAAAAAGTGGAATGATTAATTCCACCGACTTTGCAATTAATAAGGGGGTGAGTTGGAGTGTTTATATATATGTGTGCGGTGTGTGAGTTTGTGGCGGTGAATAGAGTGAAAAGAAAGGGAGAGACTGAGGAGAAAAAACGCAAAGTGTGAGGCGAGCGACGAGGAAGGAGAAAAGAAGAAGATTTGAGTTTTTTTATGTATGTTATTTATTTTATAAGATTATTTTGGTAGTTAGATTAACTTCTTTTCAATAAACTTCCTTCATGAAAGTTGTTCTATATATTTTTCTCTTTCCAATAAATATAATATTATGTTGGTTAGTGAAAATTTTGAGATTATGATTTTAGAATAGTTTTGAATTTTTATAATAGATGACTGTATATATGTTTAGAACGATTAATAACTAGTTTTAATCGGTTCAGAATTTTTGATTGATTGTGGTAGGAATTTAAACAAATTTTTCTACCCTAGAAATTCAAGATTTATATTCTACCGAATATTTTTACCGATTAAAAGTGGTATAAATTTTGTCTTGAGTTAATAGAGGAATTACAGAGATTTTAATCGGTTGGTTTTGAAATTTGAAGGATTTAAACTGTTATTTTTAGTTTTATCATAATAACATATATTTATTTGAGTTTGTATGATTTAAGATATATGAAATTATAATTGTGATGATGTAGAGTTTATCTATGACCTAGGTGATTGTTCGTGTTTTACTCTTCGAGATAAGGGTTAGCTTGGAATTGAGGTAACCATGGTTATTTATTTTATATGCTTGTTTTGGGATGTGAGGTATTTTTCTCAGTCTTACTTTTATATATACTACTTGTATGTGTTTTGGAAAATTTTGTATATGTTTGAATATGATATTATTTCAGTGAAGCAGTGTATTTTCCAATCTGTGTAATTATGTAGATATTTTTACTATTGGGTTGTTGTTGTGATGGTTATAATAGTTGTTGTAAGATGTTATATATATATATGGAATAATAATGTGGTAAAATGTTGATGAAAATTTTTAGTGTTATATTATTTTATTTATTTATTTTGTTGTGGAATATGTTGGATTGTGTGGAAGAGATTTAGAGTGAAACCCATCGCTCTCTCATTCTGGCCGGAATTTGAGTTGAGTGTTTTGGGCGGACACCTCCGATTACGGTATATTGGTGGTGACATGGGAGGGGACAGTATTTTTGAAGTGACTAGCTAACCGTGGCCGGGTATACTAGCAGCGATAGATTGTACCACGTCAGCACGATATAAGGAGGAGCGAGGATGGATGAGTGGGGCTTGTTGTTAATTATTATGGATTAATTAATTATTTGTTGTTGATTTTATAAATATGTTAGTAAACCTGCTTCTTTGACTTACAATCCTTTCTTGCATATTTAGTAAATTAATTCTGGTTACTGGGACTTTATGTCTCACTTTGTCATTATCAATATTTTTCGGGTGAGACCCCTAAGTCCATTTGGTAGTAAAGGGAAGCAACCGAGGCGTAATAGTTGTGAATTTTGTAAGCCTCTTTTGGTTTTGGTGCTTTGTAATGATTTCTATATTGCCATACTAGGGCCCACATGTTTTAGAATACTTGTTTTAACAGCAGTTGGGATGACTGTTTATTTATTTTGTTGAACCAAAGGTTTTATTTTATACGATATAATATTTTAGTGGATCCTCTATCAAAACTTGTGTGGAAATGTTTTAGTATAAATATTTGTTGTAGATTTGGTGTTGTAAAACTCGTGGGCGTGCATTCTTCGCTCGCAGGTTGTGTCCGAGTTTTGGATTTTGCTATAGTGAGTTTGTGGGTGAAACTTTGTGCCCTGGACTCGGATGTGCTTATTTATGTAAAGAAAAGAGTTTTCCTTAATTTCTGGTTAACCCGGTTTAGTCATTATATTATGGTTAATTATTGTTTAATAAGGAAAGGTCTTTTCAGCGTGCTTTTCCGATTAATTCTCGGAAATTGCGATCGAGCATTAGTTGTGAGAATCAATCAAAAATTACGATTGGAAAGAATTACTTCAGCGTGAATTAAAACCTTATATCTAAATTTAGAAATCAAATCGCTAATGTATCGAAGAACGAATGAACCAAATCACACGAGATAGTTACGCAATTTGAAATCAAATCACAGATAGTTTAATTCTAAAATCAAATCGCTATCAATAAGGATCACAAGTGCAGAATAAGGATCACGCTAGAAGTAATTCTTTCCAGATCTGTAATTTTTGATTGATTCTCACAACTAATGCTCGATCGCAATTTCCGAGAATTAATCGGAAAAGCACGCAACATAGAATTATTTTTTTTTTTAAATCTATGGCGCACGCTCACTAAACCAAACGATGTAGTTTTGGTTCACAGGAGAAACTCTTAGATCCAGTCACTGGACAAATCATTTACCCATTAACAACTCATGTTAATACTAACCATTCATTAAATATATATACACACACATATCCTATCATTATTGTGTAGAATATATTATGTGATCTAATAAAAAAGAAAACATCAAATAAAAAGGAAAAAATTCATTAAATATATATATAAGAATCACTTGATTATATTTAATGAATTGTTAGTATCTCCTGTGCAATAAAGAATCAATTGTTTTTTCTCCTTTCTCTTCATTAAATCTGGAAGTTAATTTTTATGTCAGTGCATAGATCTCAAAAAGTTATGTGGAATCAAAAAAAAAATCACTTGATTTGGACTCTCGATCCGAAGTTATGACTTCCAAAGTTTTAACCTTTTATTTTTTTGATGATTTAGTCGACTAAGCTACAGTGCTTAGTCAACTAAATCGCGGGGGAAGTTAAAAAAAAAAACTGAGCCCGCGTTTTAGTCGACTAAATCATGGTTTAGTCGACTAAACAAGGGTAGATTGAGAAATAGTTTGGAAACAGAGGCATTTTGATAAATAGTTATTTAATTAGGGGCATTTTAGGAAAAAAGCCTAAATTGTAGCGTGACTGGTTTTGGGAATTCAGCTAGATATAAACATTGAATTTGAATTTCAACTATACTTCAAGTAGCATTACTGTTTTGAGCATTCTTTTAAAGCAACTCAGATTTACTTTTAAGTAAATTAAAATATGGACGACTTGAGAATTTTTATTCCACTAATTGCAGAAAAAATCGATTAATAATAATAATAATAAAAAAATGTGTCTCGCCTTTTTTTTATTTATTATTATTATTTTTTTTGAGATATACTGATAAGTAAATATTTTATAATTAAATAAGTAGGGATTTAGACCAAACCGCACGAAACCAGGCAAACCAAAAGGAGGATATATTGATTGATTTTACTAATATCTTATGCTTATTTAATTATCTTTTATATATTTATCTATCTTTAATTAAATATAGGATAAAAGAATATTATAAGGGAGAAAATCTATTGATATCCTATTTTATTTTGTAGGAGATATTATGTGATTTAAAAGAGGTAACAAATTAAATTGAAAAGGATATCATATAATAAATTATTATATTATATGACATTCAATTGATAAAAGATATTAAAGAAAGCACTTACCTGTACCTGTGTGAAGAAAAAGAAGTAATTGGAAGGACGCGGACCCCACACATTAGAAAGAAAAGCAATCTGGAGGAGTCAATTGGATCAATTGCAATTTACTACGTGGATGCAAATATTCTTGCAAAGAATTGAATTGAATAAAGATAATATAATATCTTATTATATTATATTGCATTAAATCAGATAGAGATTTAGAAAGGATATTGCAAGCAGAAACGCAAGAAAGCCAAGACGCAAGAAGTATTATATATATTGAGAGGCACGCGTCAAAGGAGAGACGGAAAAAATTTGGACGAGACAAGGAGCAAGAACGAAGGCAAGAATTCAAGAAGGAGAAAAAGAACCATCAGGAGACGACGCACAAAGAAAGAGCATTGAGACCGAGGGATTCTTTAAGAGTTTTTATTTCTTTTTCTTTTCCCGTCTTCTCGAATTGATTTTCATCTTTTTTCATGGATTTTAGTATAGCCATGCTTGGCTAGTTTTCTTTTGTAGTTAGGGCGAGGATGAACCCTATGTGAATTTAAAATATTTAGTTGGATTCTTTATTGATCTTTATTTTTCTTGATTGAATGAATTATCTTGCTTAAAGCTTTCTTGAAGATTGATCACCTTTTAGATTGTTCATAGGTTAATGTATGACAATAGAGATGTTGGTGCATTTAACTAGATCCGTTAATTCATCGTAGAGTTGCATGACCTAGACATAGGCTTACGATTTTATGCGATCTCATAATTCTGGTTTAAAAATATAATCTTTCCAATCAATACTAAGACATTAGGTTGATTTCAAAGATAACGGACTAAGGTAGCATCAAGACATTGGGACTTAGTCTAACTTTAGAGAATTGATCGTCAATCATGAGAATAATAATCAATTAGGGATTCAATTCAAATTATTAGAGGAACATAGGGGGATTCTCATCCCTACCGCATATTTCTTAATTGAAGGTCTTAATTTTGGATTACTCATATTTTCTCTCGCTTGTTCTTGAGATTCATATTTTGGATTCTTTATTTAATTCTTTAAATTCTATTTGGTTACAACTCACCCCATATTACTCATTCATCCAACTAAAGCAAAAAATAGCAAATTAGTGATTGGAGTACTATTCCTCGTGGGACGATCTTTTTCTCACTACTTTATTACTTATAACGACCGGTGCACTTGCCGAAGTCGCTATCAAGTTTTTGGCGCGATTCGGGAATAGTTTTATTTCAACACTAAGATTAGTTATTGAAACTCTAGATTGGATTTTTCTTTTGTTATTTTACTCGTTTATGCGAGGTACCATCGACGTAAATTCGCTGCAGTTTGATCCCGAAATCGAAAAGACAAAGAAGGAGAAACCGGAAACTTGCTAAACAGAGAAAAGGAAAGGTTGTTAGCTCTAGTATCGCGATCGAACCGGTTATAATGGCGTAAGATGGTGAAGATCCTCCCCGTCCTCCTCCAAAGAGGACCATGGGCGACTACATGACACTTAATCCCGCCAAGAATGCAACTAGCATTGTCAATCCCCGATGTGAATGCGAATAATTTTGAAATCAAGCCATCCCTCATAAGCTTGGTTCAACAAAGTTCTTTTAGTGGGAGTGACTTAGAAGATCCTAATCAAGATATTGAGATTTTTCTCGCAGATTTGTGATACCATCAAGATGAATGGGGTTCCCGAAGATGCTCTTCGTGTGAGACTGCTTTCCTTTCTCTCTCGACGGGAAAGCAAGAGCTTGGCTTCGTTCTTGTCCTACCGGAAGTCTCTCCACTTGGGACATTATCACTACAAAGTTCCTTGAAAAATTTTTCCCTTCTTCTAAGTATACAAAGCCGATGTCGATATTAGTTGCTTTACTCAAGGCAATGGGGAATCATTCTCGTGAAGCTTGGGAAAGGTTTAAGGAGTTGCTTAGGAAGTGTCCACAACATGAGCTGCAAGACTATGAACAAAGCGAGAATATTCTTCAATGGGATGCTTCCGTCTTCTAGGATGATGATTAACGCCGCAAAGAAAGGTGGTAAGTTGAAAAACAAAACCGTGAAGAAGCATTGGAGTTGTTTGAGGCTATGGGGTCCCTTGAGAATGAAACTGTTACTCCACAACCAAAGAGGGGAGTTCTTCATCTAGACTCTTACAATACAATTTTGGCCCACAATGAGAACATTTCCCAAACGTAACAAGGCGATCCAACAAAGCAGGTTACCGCCATCACTAAACAACTTGCCTCTTCTCGTGTCTCATCCATCACTTCTCACCTCCTTTGCTTTGTGATTTTTGCAAAGGGGAACACGCTAATGGAGATTGTGAAGCTGGTAGTACTGGAGAAACAGCTGAGGTTAATTACATGAGTAATCCTCCTAGGAATCAGTTTAATCCGTATAGCAACACGTATAATCCTGGCTGGAAATCTCACCCAAACTTTTCCTATAAACCCCAAGCAGCACCTCAGCAGTTCCACCAAACCACCACCACCATTACCGATCCGGAAAAGGCTTTGACACGCTTAACCCATACCAAAGACCGAATACATACAAAGTTCAAGCTTTCCGAATGAAACAAAGTCTTCTCTCAAAAATCGGAGGCTTCAATCCGAACTTGGAGAATCGATTGGTCGCTTATCAAAGCAAATAGCAGAGAGGAGCCAAGGGTCCTTCCCTAGTGATACTGTGGTCAATCCAAAGGAGCATTGTAAGGCCATATCTACAAGGAGTGGTAT
Organism: Acacia acuminata; assembly: GCA_019022655.1. Lineage (NCBI taxonomy): Eukaryota > Viridiplantae > Streptophyta > Magnoliopsida > Fabales > Fabaceae > Acacia > Acacia acuminata. Next base: position 1,036,900 of record JAFJYI010000071.1, read on the forward strand.
AGTGATTCAGCCAGTTGAGAAATCTGTTCCGGTGAAGGAAAAATCTGAAAAAGGGGTGGAAGAACATGAAAAGGCTTTAGAAAAAGAGGAGAAAAAGGCTGAGAATGATGATGTGCAGCAGGTTCCAAAGGAGATAGCTACAAAGAAGTCTCCCACTCCTTCTTATGCAAAACCTCCTTACCCCCAAAGGTTAAAGCAAAGCAGATTCAAGCAACAAAGATGCCAAGTTCTTGGATATTTTTAAGAAACTACAGATTAACATTCCTTTTGCGTAAGCTCTTGAAAATATGCCTAATTATGCAAAGTTCATGAAAGATTTGCTTTCCAAGAAGCATAAGTTGCAAGAGGTCAAAACAAAGTGGCATTGACTCAAGAAAGTGTAGTGCCATTATTCAAACAAAGTTGCCACCAAAGCTTAAAGATCCGGCAGCTTTAGCATTCCTTGTGCAATAGGGAACGTCAATATGGGCAGAGCACTTTGTGATCGGGAGCTAGTATAAATTTAATGCCCTTATCTGTTTCGAAAGCTCTCGGCATTAAAGAGATGAAGCCTACTATGATGTCGTTACGGTTGGCGGATAGGTCCATTAAGAAGCCGAAGGTGTCATTGAGGATGTGCTTGTGAAAGTGGACAAATTCATCTTCCTAAGTGGATTTTGTGGTTCTTAAACATGGAGGAAGATGCTGAACTTCCTTTGCTTTTGGGAAGACCCTTCTTGGCTACCGCTAGAGCGGTAATTGATGTAGTCATAGAAAAATGGAGTTCCAAATGAATGATGAGAAAGTCACTTACGATGTGTTTCAATCCATGAAATACCCAAATGATAATAGTGATCGCTCAGAATTGATGTAGTTGATGAGGCCATTCATGAAGATCTTTTTCAAGAAGGTTCAAAGTGTGAGTCTATGGAGGATGATCTTGCGCAATTGTTACAAGTGGAAGAAGAGGTTTTCGCAGATGAGAATTTCGATTTACTGGTTGAGGAGTCAAGAAGAAGGATTATGATGCGCCACCGTCCCTCCTAAGGTGGAACTAAAGGAGCTCCCTTCTAATCTAAAGTATGCTTTTCTAGGGACGGATGACACTTATCCCATTATTATTAGTGCTGAGTTGTCACCTACCGACGAAGAGAAGTTGCTGAAAGTTTTGACTACCCACAAGACGCAATAGGGTGGTCTATATCTCGATTTAAAGGGGATTAGTCCTTCATTTTGCACTCATAAAATTCTTATGGAGGACGAAGTGAAACCAAGAAGGCAGCCCCAAAGGAGACTTAACCCGACTATGAAGGAAGTGGTGAGAAAGGAGGTGGTGAAACCGTTAGATGCGTGTATGATTTATCCTATCTCTCGATTCAAAGTGGGTTAGTCCAAGACATGTAGTACCGAAGAAGGGTGGAATCACTGTAGTGCAGAATGAGAATAATGAATTGATACCCACTAGAACTGTTACGGCCGGAGAATGTGTGTGGATTATAGGAGGTTGAATGATGCCACTCGCAAGGACCACTTTCCTTTGCCATTCATGGATCGATGCTTGAGAGGCTTGCAGTGTCACTCTTATTACTGTTTCTTAGATGGCTATTCCGGTTACAATCAAATAGCAGTGGCTCCAGAGGATCAAGAGAAGACAGCTTTCACTTGTCCCTTTGGGATTTTTGCTTATAGACGGATGCCCTTTGGTCTTTGCAATGCCCCCGCCTACTTTTCGAGGTGCATGTTGTCTATCTTCTCTCGACATGACCGAGAGATTTATTGAGGTATTTATGGATGATTTCTCTGTTTTTGGCACTTCGTATGATACTTGCTTGGCTAATTTGTCTTGTGTGCTCCAAAGATGTCAAGAGAGTAACTTGGTGCTTAATTGGGAAAAGTGCCACTTTATGGTGAAAGATGGGATAGTCTTGGGTCATAAAATATCTGATAAGGGGATAGAAGTGGATAGAGCCAAGATTATAATCATCAAAGACTTACCTCCTCCCACCAATGTGCGTAGCGTTCGCAGTTTTCTTGGTCACGCAGGGTTTTTATCGGAGGTTTATCAAGGATTTTTCCAAGATAGCCAAACCACTTAGTCGAGTTGTTGGTCAAAGATGAAGACTTTAACTTTAACAATAATTGTCTAGTGGCATTTAACTTGTTGAAGGAGAGATTGACCATCGCACCTATTCTCGACGGCGCCGATTGGGAGTTACCGTTTGAGCCGATGTGTGATGCCAGTGACTATGCTATAGGGGTGTGTTGGGGCAAAGGAAGAATAAGTTGTTGCATGTTATTTACTATGCGAGTAAAGTTCTGAATGAGGCACAACCGAACTATGCAACAACCGAGAAGGAGATTGCAATTATTTATGCATTAGATAAGTTTAGACAAGATTTGATTGGTTCCAAGGTGATTATTTTTACGGATCATGTCGCTTCTAAAATACCTCTTGACTAAGCAAGACGCTAAGCCAAGGCTTCTCCGTTGGATGCTGCTATTCCAAGAGTTTGATATTAAAATCAGAGACAAGAAAGGGGTGGAGAATGTGGTAGCCGATCACTTATCTAGGATACAGGTTAAGGAGTTGCAGGATGATTCAGAGATGGAGATTCGGGATGAATTCCCAGATGAGTATGTCTTGGCAATCAAGCAATGTACCTTGGTTCACGATATTGCTAATTATAAGGCAATTGGGATGATACCGAGGGACTAACATGGCAGCAGAGGAAGAAGTTCATGCATGATGTTCGGCGGTATATCCGGGATGAGCCTTTCTTGTTTTTCAAAGTGTGCAGATGGAGTGCTCCGGCTACGTATCCCGAAGGAGGAAACTCATAAGGTCCTCCGGCATTGTACGGTTCAGATTATGGTGGACATTTTGTCGGAGAACGCACGGCCGCTAAGGTATTACAAAGTGGTTTTTATTGGCCTACACCGTACAAAGATGCTAGGAAGTTTGTGGAGCGTTGTGATCGTTGCCAAAGAACTGGGAATATCTCTAGGAGACATGAGATGCCCCTTAACAACATTCTTGTTATTGAGATATTTGATGTGTGGGGGATTGATTTTATGGGGCCATTCCCAAGTTCTTTTAACAACAAGTACATTCTTGTAGCCGTGGACTATGTCTCAAAGTGGGTAGAGGCAATTGCTCTTCCCACTAATGAAGCTAAGGTGGTGGTATCTTTTCTCAAAAAGAATATATTCAACAGTTTGGGGTACCTAGGGCCATTATCGTGACGGAGGAACTCACTTTTGTAACCGACAGTTTCAATCGTTGCTTAGCAAATATGGTGTCACTCATCGTGTCACTACTCCATATCACCCACAAACTAGTGGGCAAGTGGAGATGTCTAACAGGAATTGAAGCAAATTTCGGAGAAGACTGTTGGGAAGTCAAGGAAGGATTGGTCTAAGAAGCTTGATGATGCTTTGTGGGCGTATCGAACGGCATTCAAAACTCCTATTGGCATGTCACCGTTTCACCGCTATATGGTAAGTCTTGCCACCTTCCAAATGGAGCTTGAGCATAAGGCATTTTGGGCAACTAAGCCGCTGAATTTTGATGCTAAATCGCTAATGAAAAGAGGTTACTTCAGCTTGAACGAGCTTGATGAATTCAGAATTTTTGCATATGAGAGTGCTAGCCTCTATAAGGAAAGAACCAAGAGATGGCATGACAGAGGATTATTCCTAGAGAGTTTCATACGGACAACAGGTACTACTTTATAATTCTCGTTTGAAACTTTTTCCAGGGAAATTGAAGTCTAGATGGTCGACCTTTTGTAGTCAAAGAAGTCACACCTTTTGGTGCAATTGCCATTGCACCAATAGGTTCGATGAAGCTTTTAAGGTGAATGGGCAGAGATTAAAGCCTTACCATGGTGGAGACATTGACAGAGGAAGAACCTCTCGTGGCATTGGAAGTTGAGAATTAAGGTGACATCGCTCGGGACGGTAAACAAGCGCCGATTGGGAGGCAACCCAATAAGTTTTCTTGCAATTATTAGTATTTTTTTTTTTTTTTTTTTTTTTCTTTCATTTTTCTAGGTTTAAAGATGATCACTCCTCTTGTGGTCGCCAAGTCTTGCTAGGGCACTCTTTCCTCTCTTAAAATTTGAAACATCATGGATGGTACTGATGAAGCACTCCACATCGAGTTAGAGACCTAAAACCAGGGGAGTACTAGTTCTTTTCCCTCTTTATATTTTTGCAACATTGAGGACAATGTTTGATTTAAGTGTGGGGGGGAGGGATATAATTTCTTTGGTTATGCTTGTCCTTATGCAATTAAAAAGTCTTTTTTTTTTTTATTTGATATTTTTGCATTGTTTAGGATTGACCTTAATTTTGAGCTTTCCCCATCTTAGAGAATATTATCAAGTCAAAAAAAAAAAATTAAAATTAAAAAAAAAAAAAAGTTCTAATTAAGCCTCTAAAGTCTTACATTTTTTTTTTTTCAATCTTGAGATTGACTATGAGAATAGAGATTAGTTTGTAATATGATCAACAAGATTATTAGTTTATGAATATTTTGCTACATGATTTCTTTAGAAAATTAGATGATGACCTTTGCCGCCTAAGTAAAACCGTTGTTTGGGGAAATGACTAGGTAGTAAAAAAAAAAAAAAAAAAAAAAAAAAAAAGAAATTCACACACACACACGTGCACACAACTCCAATGACTTCTCTAGACCTTACTTAGTAACCGGGGCACTTCATCACCAATGTTGGCACTCGCGTCAAACGGTAAAGTCAAAGAGGGTTATGAGTTAGGCTAAAAGCCTCTTGAGGTGCCGGTTGGAGTAATCGAGTAACCGTGCCGCATCACCCATGTGCGTGGTCGCGTAAAAAGGGGACCTACAACGGCTCAAGGAAAAAAAAAAAAAAAAAAAAAAAAAAAAAAAAAAAAAAAAAAAAAAAAATTGAGTTATTTTCCTACCCGAGGATCCTTATTAAATTAAATGAAAAGCTTGGTTTAGTGGGGTCATTTGAATTTTTTTCAAGAAATTGAGTAGCACAATATTCTTTTACTAATCTTATTGTTGAACTTATTGCATGCCGATCTTTTGATTATGGGATGTTAAAAGATTGTTACAATTGTTTAAGACTATTGGCTTAGTGATCTATTCTTATAAGACATTAACTTAAATAAGATTTGATGATATGATCTAAGTGTGGTGGTTTATTGCTTTTTTGTTAAGGAATTTCATGAGCAATGTTCTTTTCAAATAATGAATCTCTTTCTTTTGCTTGAGGACAAGCAAATGTTTAAGTGTGGGGGAGTTTGATAAGTAGATATTTTATGATTAAATAAGTATAGATTCTGGGATATATTGATTGAATTTATTAATATCTTATGCTTATTTAATTATCTTTTATGTATTTATCTATCTTTTAATTAAATATAGGATAAAAGAATATTATAATAGAAAATCTATTGATATCCTATTTTATTTTGTAGGAGATATTATGTGATCTAAAAGAGGAAAAATAAATTGAAAAAGGATATCATATAATAAATTATTATATTATATGAATTCAATTGATAAAATATATAAAGAAATATTATATGTGAAGAAAAATATAATTGAAGGAAAAGATGACCCCACACATTAGAAAGAAAAGCAATCTGGAGGAGTCAATTGGATCAATTGCAATTTACTACGTGGATGCAAATATTCTTGCAAAGAATTGAATTGAATAAAGATAATATAATATCTTATTATATTATATTGCATTAAAAGAAGAGATTTAGAAAGGATATTGCAAGCAAGAAAACGCAAGAAAGCCAAGACGCAAGAAGTATTATATATATTGAAAGCAACAAAAGGAAGACAGAAAGACAATTTGACGACAAACAAAGAGCAAGAACGAGGCATAATTCAAGAAGGAGAAAAAGAACCATCGGAGACACGACATCAAAGAAAGATTGAGACCGAGGGATTCTTTAAGAGTTTTTATTTCTCTTTTCTTTTCCCGTCTTCTCTCGAAGTTTGATTTTCATCTTTTCATGGATTTTAGTATAGCCATGCTTGGCTAGTTTTCTTTTGTAGTTAGGGCGAGGATGAACCCTATGTGAATTTAAAATATTTAGTTGGATTCTTTATTGATCTTTATTTTTCTTGATTGAATGAATTATCTTTGCTTAAAGCTTTCTTGAAGATTGATCACCTTTTAGATTGTTCATAGGTTAATGTATGACAATAGAGATGTTGGTGCATTTAACTAGATCCGTTAATTCATCGTAGAGTTGCATGACCTAGACATAGGCTTACGATTTTATGCGATCTCATAATTCTGGTTTAAAAATATAATCTTTCCAATCAATACTAAGACATTAGGTTGATTTCAAAGATAACGGACTAAGGTAGCATCAAGACATTGGGACTTAGTCTAACTTTAGAGAATTGATCGTCAATCATGAGAATAATAATCAATTAGGGATTCAATTCAAATTATTAGAGGAACATAGGGGATTCTCATCCCTACCGCATATTTCTTAATTGAAGGTCTTAATTTTGGATTACTCATATTTTCTCTCAATTGTTCTTGAGATTCATATTTTGGATTCTTTATTTAATTCTTTAAATTCTATTTGGTTACAACTCACCCCATATTACTCATTCATCCAACTAAAGCAAAAATAGCAAATTAGTGATTGGAGTACTATTCCTCGTGGGACGATCTTTTTCTCACTACTTTATTACTTATAACGAGCTATATAGATTACAAAGAAAAAAGCAATTGTATTCTAGACGAACCCGATTCTAAAGTGCACAAATGGGAAAAGTGATTTGTGAGCTGTGAGGATCATGGATTTAATCCCTTTTATTTTTGTCCATAAAAAGGGGGAAAAAGGAGTGGTTAGAAAAAGAATGGTTATGAGCATATAGGGTCATTCTGGTATTTTTAACGACATTAATAAGTCCTTAATTATACCTCTTGCCTTGATTAGGAATAGGAATATGTTGAAAGTGCAGACCCTAATTAGAATATTATCATTTTAGCTGAATTTAAATCGGATCATTCCTTTTGTTTAATCAAGGTAAGATTATGTTTGATTCAACGTTACCCCCTAACCCCCTAATTTAACAAACATAGAAGTATTAATGGTTCCCTACATGAAGCCAAATATACATATTAGCTATCTAAAATATAATAATTAAAAATCTTCTTCATCTGTTTAAGAGTTAAAACTGTTTTGCGGCAATGTAATACTATTTTTTAAGCCTTTTCCTCTGTTGATATTGTAAGTCCAACTAGTTTTGAGCCAATTGTTTGATCGAATCAGTCTTACAAACAGACAAATTCAGATAAACTTTTTAGATATTTGTTGATATCAGTGGGCATTTCAATGCGTGATTGCTTGTGGGAATTAATTATGGTTTGGTAAAGTGGATTGAATAAATAGGATGAAAAGGGGGAAAAGTAATGTTGAAGGGAATAAAAAAAAAAAAAAAGAATATCTTTTTAATACCAGTGGTAGAGAAATGATAATGAAAATAGAATATAGAAAATAGAAAATAGAAAAGAAATACCCATGACATAGAAACCACAAAGAGGAGAAAGTAGCTGTATGAGGCCCAAATGGCAAATGGGATCCTGTATGACAACTTTACGGGCCGACAAAACTACTTTAACCTCAACAGAAATGAATGCGCGCGCGTATATATGAAACCGCACGGCGACGCGGGTCTTCCACGAACATGAAAGAATTCAAACACTTTCGCGGCAAAATGTTTTCAGTAGAAAGACATAACTGCCCTCATCTTCATAATAACCAAAAACTACTGACCAATCAATTTGCGCCGCACTTCGTCTCTGAGTTTACTGTCTTCATAGAGATATCTGATTGGACAGTGCACACCCTTCCCTCACCAGCATGTCGTCAATTTTTTTTAGTGGATCTGAATTCTGAACTACCACCATATACTATTCTTCTCCGTCGATGTGTTCCTTTTGCTCCGCCATCTGCTGCTTCTCCCGCCATTTCCTCTCCGCTTCTATTTATCAAAAACAAAATCAAGGAAAAAGCACGTGAACGCAGCGAAGGAAAATAGGAGTAAACCCAGAACCCATAAGAGCCCAATAGCTTCATCTCGCCAATAAAAATGGGTATCAAGGATCTTCTCCGATTCATGAAGCCCTATATTGAACCCATTCACATCAACAAATATGCCGGACAACGCGTAAAAATCGCATCCCTTTGATTCCACGTCTCATTTTTATTTTCTCCCTTCCTTTGAGTTATATCTGGGTGTATTTTTTCCCCCTGAGCTCCATCTTATTATTTTGGGTGCATGTATGCAGGTGGGTATTGATGCTTATTCATGGCTTCACAAGGGAGGTAAAGAATATCATTTTGTTATATTATAGACCAGTTGCTGTACTAACTTCTATTATTAATGTTGTTTCATTTTGGAGTAATGATGAGAAACTGATGCTATATTCTAATTTTTCAGCTTATTCCTGTAGTATGGAGCTTTGTCTCGATTCTGATACTGAAAAGAAGTTCCAATACGTAGAGTACTTTATCCATAGAATCAAGTTGCTTCGCCACTATAAGATAACGCCGGTTGTTGTTTTTGATGGCGGCAACATTCCTTGCAAGGCAGCAACGGAGGAAGATAGGAAGAGGCATTGTTCTAAACTTCCCGCATTTTCACTCGATTCCAAGCCATTAATCTCCATCTTTTGTTTTCGTCCCTCTCATTTTGATGTAGGTGCATTTCTTGCTATTAAGTTTATTTTCCCAACGTGCGTTTTGTCTTGATTTCAGAAAGCGAAATGCTAATCGCGATTTGGCAATGGCTAAGCTCAAAGAGGGAAACGTCAATGCAGCCTCAGAGTTATTTCAGGTACAATCCCCTTCCTCTTCGTTTTGAATCAATACAGTATTTGTTTAGCATTCTATTTAATTTTATTTTAGGATTTTGCAGTGCAGATTACTCTAGGAATGGCTACTATAATCTATTGAAATGCTGTTGTATGCTGACTTAATCATTAAATGAGGTCATTGGCAGAAAATATTATCTAATGAATCCTGTTTCTAACTGGTTCGTCACAACTTGTTTAGCATAGTTAGCAATTGGTCCAGAGTGAATAAATTTTCGTTACGCAATATGTATGCATAAAAATTTGTTTCCTGTGCCATATGCTTCGTTGGCAATCATGAAGCTCAGCATTCATGGAGTTCCCATTCTTTTGTGTAGAGAGCAGTGAACGTCACTCCCATTATGGCTTATCAACTGATTCAGGTATATAAATACATCCTTTCACGCAGACTCATTACCCGTATTACTATGATTTTTCCATGTATTACAATATGACGCTACTTCAAAACAATGATCCGATGCTAAATCTACACTTTTGGGTAAATAATTACATCACAGGTTTTGAGATCAGAGAACATTGAGTTTGTTGTAGCCCCATATGAAGCAGATGCTCAGTTAGCATACTTGTCCAAGATGAAAACAGAAAAGGGTGGTGTTGTAGCTGTGATCACTGAGGATAGTGATCTAATTGCCTACGGTTGTCCAGCTGTAAGAACCTATCCAAGATTTTGATATTGTGCATCAAGGTTTACTGCTTTCCTGATGACTTCATTACATTTACTGCTCTAATTTTCGATTTAAAGTATAATGTTATGGTTTGAGATTTGCGATGGTTGTTTATAGATTGTCTTTAAGATGGACCGATACGGGAATGGTGAAAGCATAGAGTTAGACAAGGTTTTTAAAGCTGAGAATTGTAAACCATCCTTCCGAAATTTTGATCTGGAACTTTTCACAGGTATATTTAGTTCAAAGCAATGTGTGCTTAATTATGTACGCTTCTTGAAATTGAATGCAGTAAAGCTTTTCCATGAAGTACTTGTATTGCCGTGATTAAACCATGAATATTTCAATGGAAAGGGACAAGGTTGTTCTGTTATCTATGATGGGCTTGTAAGGTCTTGAGACATAAACTCCCTCTCTTACCTCCCCTACCAATCAAGAAGGTAGGAAAGAAAGGAAGAAAACAAACAAGTAACTTTCGTAAACTACTCTTCTCTGGTGAAGGCCAGACTTAACGAAATATTATAGGTATCATGACAGGAAATTTTACCTGCTTCCAAAAGAAATCTGTGTTGTTTTATTAGTCAACTTAATGTCTCGTGCGTTGAGGTTTATGACAGGCTTAAAATTGCATTTTCACAGGTATGTCTGTCTTAGCTGGCTGTGATTTCCTTCCATCTGTTCCTGGAATTGGTATTGCGCGAGCTCATGCCTTAGTTTCCAAGTATCGGAATTTAGATCGTGTAAGTATGCTCCCATTTGCTAGTTTGAGGTTGTGGGAATCATGGTTTCTGAGCAACGCTTTGGATGTTTATATATAACTTGTTTTTCCATTTGACTTGGGCAATTATTCTCAAATAGACTATTGTCTACAAAAAAGAAGACTTTGTTACATAAAAACTTACAATGTTAGTGGCTTAGTTTTCTTACTGAGAACATAAGGATTCTGGAACTGCTGTTTCCTGCCATATATGTGTAAGGGAAACTGAAAGTCCAAGCAAAATACTTCACCTATCACTTCATATAAGTATAATTATAATTATCATTGAAATGGAAACAAGAAAACTAGAACAGAGTTCACGTAATGTAATGCAATTTGAATTTGTTAAGTTGGATCGCTTCCCAGTGTCTTCGGATTTATTTATGTGAGTTGAAGTTTACTTAGATTTGTTGTTATTTGTTTCAAGAAGAGTTAAAGAATACTCTATCATTGCAAGAATAATTGATCAATTGTTAACAGGTGTTATCTGTTCTTAAGATGGACAAGGGCAGTCAAGTGCCAGAAGATTACGCCAAATCCTTCAAAGAGGCAATTGCAGTCTTCCAGCATGCTCGAATGTGCTAATTTTATATCAGTTTTTACTCTTAGCATTTTCATTTCATGTTCTTTCAGCATTGACCAATTGCTTCTGGAATTTTCTGCAGATATGATCCCCCTGCTAAGGTGCTCAAGCACCTCAGGCCGCTTCCGCAAAACCTTCTTCAGTCCTTTGATGGAAATCTTGACTTTTTGGGACCGTATCCTTAAATTCTTCATGTATTCTTCTCTGCGTATTTTGGATCTTTTATAATTCCTCACACCCAGCAAAGTTATCAACTTCTCTCCCAGCATTTGTTGCATGACTGCTGTTAATAGCACCTCTAGTCTTGACATCATTGTGTGCTTCAGCCTCTAAGTAGATATTTCTGTCTTTCTAGAGGGTGCTAGGATCTGTGCACGTTTGACCTGAATTACTTACTACACGCACGCCTGGCAATAGAGCTTTATATTTTGGCACAATTTTTAGAAGAGTTTATCTATTTGCCTGTTTAATACATACAATTTTCACTCCTTAACCAGTCGAAATACAATTTTAGAGAAATTCCTCCAGAAGTAGTTACCGCAATAGCAGAAGGCAACTTAAATCCTTCAACTAAGAAAGCCTTTGATAAACTCGAATGTTCCGGACTCCCTGTGGGCCCGGTTGTCCTCAAGAGCAATCGCCAATACCGGAAAGTCCAAGTTTCTGCAGCATCTACACAGAAACGCTCGTTCAAAGTTTTTGACTCCCTTAATGCCAGAGAAAGCAGTCCAGGCAAGTCGTGTCGTTTGTAGAAAGATCTTTATTAAATTCGAAGTTGATTTTACTGGGCACTCTAATGAATTTCTTTAAATGCGTGAATGCTTTTATCCACAATTGTCAATGTCATGCATTCTTTTCATTATGTTTAATGGCGTGGATCATTTTTCATGCCTACAGTGACAACATCGAATCTGGTCGCGAACAAGGACAAGTATTCTGGTGAAGCATGGGCACTTCAGAAACTTGTTAGACCGTTGGTAACTTGTGGAAACGCAGAAAAGGAAAATATTCCTGATGAAATTCCGTTAAAGGTTCCTGACAACAATCCATTCAGGATAAAACCTGAGGAAATTTGTTTATTTCAGAGGGAAAACCCCGATGAACAAGTTCTTGTTACCAAGAGTGAGGAATATATGGAGGTGTGCATGAATCCTGATAGCTTTCCGGAAGAGAGGCCTGAAAATCTCTCGAGAAAAAGGAATTTTCAGAGCATTTGCTCAGATCAAGCAGAAGCTTGCGATGACCAAATTTCAGAGGTGACATTGATTGAAGCGGAGGATCCAGATATGTTATGTTGGAACGTGAAATCTCAAGAGAGTATAAATTCTATGACAGTAAAACGCATTGATTTGAAAAGAAGAGGTGCAAGTGCAAAGAAATCCAAGAAAAGCAGTGGCAAGGAAACAGGGAGTAAGAACAGCAGTATCTTGAATTTCTTTTCTCGAGTGTAATCCTTCTATAATCATGCCCTTGTCTATAATTTATGCCTCGGCTTCTTTAGGATTGAGTTAGTATTTTTAAGTACTAACTCAAAATTTTGTTAGAACAAAGGAGCTACGATTTATTTTTGGCGAAGTAGTTTAAACGTTGGTTAAGTCGAAGAACGTGGATGCAGGCATGAACATGATTGATTCTTGCCGCTGAGAATAGCAGCATGCATGTAATGCTAAAGCTTTCAGATTTACCCTTAAAAAGAAGAAAGAAAACAGGGAGGGAAAGCTCATTGTCTTCTTTTTTTTGCCAGCAATAAGAAAGCTTAGCATATGTAGTCTATACATTTTTAAAAAAAATTATTCACGTAAGTGAATTGAACAAAGCAATTCATGTTTGTTCACTGTTTCTTCAATCTCGAGATATATACACACACACAAACATATATATGCGTGTGTGGATGCAGTCAGTCCTTCCCGATCTAACGATGTCACGGAAACTAGAATTTTTAAGAAATAAGTTCAAGCATGAAGATAGATTGCTATATGTAAGGTACAGGTCACCGACAATATGCCTCATTTCTATAACTCAACTAACGTAGAGGGAAATGTGTTTGATTCAACATATCAAGAATTTTCTTAAGCTGAGTCTTAATAAGTACTCTCCCTCCGGTCCTGATTATAAGACTTAGTTGACTTTTTTGAAGAGATTAAGGAAGCTAATTAAATAACTTTAGTATTTTTATTTTTATTTTTTTTTTCAAACTAATTAGTTTAACTAATAAACTAATATATAATCTAAGGATATAAAATAAATGAAATGATTAAGTGACTTATTTAGTTTTTTTAATATCTCCAAAAAAATCAACTGGGTCTTATAATTAGGACCGGAGATAGTATTTTACTTTGTTTTGTGCCCTTTACATTGAGTTTTTAGTATAAAAAGATGAACTATCTGACGAAAACAGAGGAAACTAGGCAGATTTTATAATTGATAAACATTTATTCTGAAATTAGAGATGAATCATTAATGATAACTTGTACAACGTCGCAGGAAGTAAAATATCAGCATATTTGAGTTTATATACGATTGTCTTATTTAAGGACTTGATTGATTAACTTACTAAATTGAAGTTTAAGATGGGACTACTATTAATAGTCTTGAAACATGTAGAAGCAAATATATTCGGATGGTGAGCTCAACTGTGTTCACTGCTTATTTCTGGTAAGTAGCTGCTTGAACCCATAAGCAGACATCTTGGGGTTTCTATTGAGGGTATCGAAATCAACATAGACAATACCAAACCTCGATGTGTCTCCTAATCTCCACTCAAAGTTATCAAACAATGACCATGCAAAGTACCCCACCACATTTCCATCATCAATATTCAATAGCCTTCTTTAGTTGACTCAGATATTCTCTGTAGTAATTCATCCTTGCACCATCTTGGAAACCTTCAGCAAGTGTCAAGTTCCCTGGATCATCCATCCCTGCAAAAGCATTTCAGTTACTTTCATTCTTCATTCTTCCTCCACTCACTTACAAGTAAGAACCAACGAATCAACATATATAAATCTAAAAATGAACATTTTCAGATAATATCACTGTTGGGTTTCCATAACGCTCCTCGATGTAGATTAATGCCTCGTACTGTTGTACATGCCCCAAGGTACTTCGTACAGCCAATCTGAATATGCCTGCAAAAATCTGAAACAAGGTTAAACCATGTTCAATGCCTATCGAGTTTCCATTATTATTAGACTTACTCTTGGGCCAATAGTCTTTCCATTCTTTGCATCTGCATTGTCCATGAGAATGTAAGAGTCAGTTGTGAGAATTACTAGGTAGAAGACAATAATAATAAGATCTGCAATAAAGGAAGGATAATGTTACATGCAAATCCAACAATCCAGTCTTGCTGGTAACCCAAGCCTGGTGATCTTGGTTGATGGGGATCATACATGTAGTAAGTAGTATATTGGTTGATGCCAACAAAATCTATTGAACCCTTCATTATCTTGACTTCTTCCTCAGTGAACTTGGGAGCCTATCCCCAACAATTACTTGCATATTCTTGGATACTCCCCATATACAATGGGATGGATGAACCTGTGTCAATTTATACCGTTACTTCAAGTGTCTTGTTAGTATACAATAGTAAACTCCATTGGTTTTATAGTCCAAATGTTTAGGACTTTTACCAACCAACATGAAAGTCTCTGGCTCTTTGAGCTGCATAATTGTCAGCCTTTGATCTTGTAAGAGGTTCATACCAAACAAAATCCAAGAGTATCCCAATCCTTCCTTTTTGCTTTTCCTAAAACCACTACATTGATCGGTCGTAATTGCATTAGAGATTTAAAGTTTTAACTACATGACTTGTCGAATTGAAGATTGACATTCTCTGTTCAAGCATTATTTGGTAATTGTCTTGATATCTTTGAACTGCAGCCGCATGCATTAGTATCAAATTGTGCGCAACAATGTAAGGTTCAGTGGTTGAATTGCCGGCTGGACAATTTCCAAATGCTTTTGAACACCTTCCGGGAGCAAAGAAGCCGTTATCATAACCAAGAGCAGCCATTACTCTTGGTTCATTAAATGTCATCCGATTCTTCACCGTGTTTCCAAAAGTCTTGAAACATAATTCTGTATAATCTGCATGGTCTTTCTTGTAATCTGACTTATTTTCAGTAAATTAAGACTATCCAATAAGTTAAAGCTTGTTATTATTATTATTATTATTATTATTATTTGTAATAATAATAATAATAAGCTATAAAGCATATATCTTTCATGTACTCACACAACATTGCGGCTCAATAATCCTTGGTATTCCAACTCAAGAGCTAAAGGGAGGTCATAATGATACAGATTTGCGGATAGAGTAACACCTGCAACTGATTCAGAATATAAAAAAGGGTGGAAATTGTTCTTGATCAATTAGGCTATATGCTTCATCAAGAATTCAAGATTCACCTCGCTCTAGTAAGTAATTGATCAGCCTATTGTAGTAGTCAACGCCTTCCCAATTTACCTGGCCAGTTCCATCTGCATTAGCATTGTGCTCAATTGTTATAAAAAGATGTGTCATACTTTAGGGTCCAATGCATAAGTGTTAATTAAAATACATTAATGTGCCATTACTTGGGAAAATTCCGGACCATGATGAGATTGAGAAGCGGTATGCATCAAAATTTAGATTTGCCATGTTGTTCACATCTTCCTGTGAAATCAACCATATATTTTGGCTCTTCTATAATACATATTTCTCATTTGGAAAAAAAAGGTCACCCTCCCTTCAATTATTTTTGGAACTTTTTTATTTTTTAGGGAAAAACACTAACTTTATATCGATGACACTGATCCACAACAATGTCTGCATTGCCATTGTTTGCAATAACCCCTGTTTCCAAACGATTAGAGATTTCAAAATTTTATTCAAAAAGAAAGAAAGCTCCATATTAAGTGATTAAGAAAGTAGTATTAATTAGATTAATTTCACCCTTATGTGGTTACAAAGCAACATATAAACAAGCAAGATCTTAAGTTAGCAGTAAAGCACAATGTACAATTTCATAGGTAGAGGAGTGGGAATAATGTTAGTAATAAGCAGTGATGATAACTTATTAAAAAAAAAGGGCAGTGATGATATATATATATATTTCTTTGTTCTTAGTATAAGATATATTTAGAGAGTTGATCTTAATTCTAAATATAAGACATAGTTTTTATATTCGCCAACGATTTTTCTAATTTATCTTGTTAATACTCATTCAACTATAATCAAGGAGGAAATTGAATGAGAGAATTGAGAAAGATGACTATAGTGTTTCAAAAAATATATTCCATAACAACTTCCTTAATTAAATTAAATTAAATAAATATATGTTATATTAAGGAGAGAAGTATTAAAATATCGGGATTGTTGTGGATGAAGGCATCCCAAATGCTGGGACCACGTCCTGAGCGTGGGCCATGCCCTCCACTTGATAAGCAGACGCCGCCGTTCCGAACACACGAAGCCGTCTGAAAAGTTGGCTCTGATCAACCCTCCCGTATCAAAATCCAAGGCCACTGCATCCTCACCAACCTCCCATGCAGCCGCAACCCACCAGAGCACCACCAAACAAAGCACAGCCACCATGGACAACCCCTCATCTCCACGCTTGATACTCAGAATGTGAGCTAGGCAGAAGCGTAATTTATAGGGTCACATTTTGTCCACAATATACAAGAAGAAATGGAGCAAGCAAAGAATACGTTTTTGTATATATGTGGCTGCAGGATAAAGCATAATCCAAGTCGTATATTTAGGTGGGCGGTTTTGATGTTGTGGGAAGAGGGAAGTGTTTGAGTTCCAGAATCCGGCGGCCGAAGAGGAAGCTGCGTTGTCGTTTTGTAATCTTTTGAACTTGTCCGGCTAGAAGAGATGGGTGAGCGACGTCCCCTACTTGTGGCGCCCATGAACAAGTAGGCGACTTGATCGCCTGATACTGTCAAATTCTGTTCCACTCACGACGAGGAGGATGCTGAAGTAAGGGCATATAATTGATTTTTAAATTTAGAACGTCAGCCATAAGAGAAAGTTTTGAATAAAAATGTTAATTTGAGGGGATAAGTATGCATGGCGGAGATCTGGCATCTTAATGACACCACAAGCCCTCATTTTTATTGGCCTTTTCATTTTACAACATGAAGAGGAGAGATACTACTCTCCCGGGTTCCCAGTGGTTTAATTTGTGTTTGATTATATTCATTAACATAACGATATGTTTGTGCAAGTAGAGTGTTCACAAGTGGTGAGAAGCTAATTCAGTGGATCAGCAAGATGAAAATGAAGAGATTGAACAACCAGTCTAATACATCATAGTACAGTTGGGGATCTGATCCAAAAATTTCACTATTTGCGCTACCAGTCCAAGTCAAGTACCCGTGATTTGTTTTCATCAACATATAGGCAGAGCATTCATTCATTTCTGCTTCTGTGATCTGAAGGCCATCAAAAGGTTTTGTTTGGAATGAGTGACAAGTCAGAATAGAGGGTGCGTGCAAGCATGTGTTACTTACCCCCTCCTTATTTCTTGCCCACCAACCATATTTATACAAAATATGATTCTCTTCTAACAACTCCTTCTTCAATCATCATATTGGAATTAATTAACGAAACCATCAATGCCGTACAGTTGATCCATCTGCGCGCTTGCCCATTTTAGGAAACTGCATGTTCAGTTAAACCCAATTTTTAATCACCAGTCCCAGACTTATTACTTATGCAAATCGAAATCATTTATATTTTCTGCATATCATATTTTCTTCCTCTTCTACCCCCATTGCTGCTGCTGCAGTAGCATCATAATTTTGTTTTCGTACTTCACCAGCAACAAAGAAAAAGCAAGCTTTGGGCATTGCTTCAAGTTGAAGTATCAAATCATGCAAAAAAGGTCGGACAGCCCAGCATTCACAAAATTTTGTTCCTAACCTCCTTAGTTAATTAAATCTCAAAAGCAAATTTTGTCCAGCACATCATCATCAAAATCTAACCAAATAGAAAAAAGTCAATACGTTAATGTAAGATAAAACCTCTCATTACGTTCCGTATATGGCCTACCTTATTGACTTATTGTACCCGTTGATTATCAAGGAGAATATGCAAAATCTTGACGCCATCTACTAATCAAGATTAACTGTAGCATCTTCATCATCTCTCTACTGATCCAAATCCTGTATATATTCTCATTGAGAATAAAACACCTTATTAACACTGATTTCACAACAACATGAGGAGAAAATTTCTCCAAACAAATTTGCTGAAACAATTAGTAGACAGACACTCTTAGGAGAAGAGAGAGATAGGCTCTTCAACAAAAGCTGTAGAAGGAAGGATGTTACTCGCTGTTTATATTTTTTTCGTTAGTTCATTCATTTTAAGCTTAATTAGAACTTGAGAGACTCTACTTTTTTCCCAAAACAAATTGTACCTCCTTTATCTAAACGACTTGAAAACAAAGACCAGATTGTTGAAGCGGTGAAAAAGCCCACTGATACATATAGCTTCCACTTATTTTGTAAAATTACATTACTTTCAGTTGACATCAGAATTTTTTGGCAGAGATCTTTTAAGAATGCCGTAAATTCAAATAAGTTAACTTGCTTGGGAGAAAAGAAGTTGGGTACTTGTAATCAAACCTTGCTCGATTAGAACAACAAGGGACACTACCTGAGCAAGGCGTTTAATTCATTTATAAATTATGACGGACGGATCGGAAAAGGTCAGCGTATCATTCAAATACAGGGTCTGTTATATTTTCAAAAAGATTATAAGTCATTGGGAGCATGTGGCCCGTCTAGCTCAGTTGGTAGAGCGCAAGGCTCTTAACCTTGTGGTCGTGGGTTCGAGCCCCACGGTGGGCGCTGTAATTTTTGTCTTTTCTGATGATGCGTATCATTTCGCATGCGCGTCGAAACCACGAACGAAACGTGATTCTATATTTGCACATTTTTTTGGGCTAACTGACTTTTTCACATTCTAAACAAATTGAAAATAACATGAGGAGCACATGTTGGGTTTGGAACAATATCCTCAAATGATAAATACGAAAAAACTTGTTTCTGGGTCTCCCAAATTAATATATATACACACACACGCACGCACACAAATCATTCGGCGTCGGAAGTGTAATAGAATCTATTCCGATCCAGCAAATGGAAAGAATATAAAAAGCAGCATGTAGAGTTTGGGTTAAGGGAAACAAATAAAATATGATATTTTGGTGTGTGTAGTGTGTAGAGAAAGAGGAAGAAGGGGAGGGTAGCGGGCACGTCATTTGCCACTTAACGGTGTAATTTCAGGAACGTAAATAAGGTAATATTTGCTGTTTTCTTAACAAAAAAAAAAAAAAAAAAAAAAAAAGGTAATATTTTGTTTGGTAATAAGAAGAACAGAAAATGATAAGAGCGCGGAAAATAGAGGGTGAGACTGGGAAAAATTAATGTAGGGTTGCTGTTAGGGGTAAGACCAGTCGATAGATGAACCACCAACAGTTCCCTTTTCTTCTCCGTTTACTCTTCAACGTCTTCACTTTGGCCCTACCAAACAGGCCACCCAATCATTCTCCTACATATCCATGTCTTACCCATTATATTACATATACCTGAAAGTCAACCTCGCTTCATTAGTACCGTCCCTCAACTTGGAAGATATACGTCAACATTTACCTATATAAAGATGTTACTTTTTCTCCTTCAACAAACCACCTACATATCAATATCTTTTTCCCACACCCTTTTCCCTCTTCATCACTCTTCTCCTCCCCTCTTTTCTTCTCATTTGTTCTTCCATTTCACAATTTGATAAAGCTTATCCCATTAGGCAAGAATGTGCAGTGAAGGTTTCTCTCAAATTGAAGGAAACCAACAAGATTATATATGCATCTCTGTGTGCCGCCTGATCGATAAGCTTTCCGTGGGTGAGTGATTTCTATGCTTTCCTTTGTCAACTGAACATTCTCTTGCCCCTTCACTTTATTTCGTTGTCTGTTCGACCTTGAGCCTCACATTTTCTTTCCAACTCCAAAGCTGGTTATTCTATATATGCCCAGCTATAATATTTGAAATCTTACATCTCTGATTAATAGTTGAATTTTTTTGGGCCAAAATATTCAGTTATGAGGGCAGTTCTTGTCTCACGACATTAATATTTCATCTTTCTTTAAAAAAAAAAAATAATTCACTCTAGTCTAGCTTAATTTATAGGGCAGGCCAGAGTGATAAAGAACAGTGCACGTATTTATTTCTTTAAAAAAACTTACACAAACAAATTTGTAACTGGATCTGACGAGTTTTAAGAATTAATTGTGAGGAGAATGAGGATCGATTGGAAGAATTTTGTAAAGAAGTTGAATGTTTTTAACATTATTATCCTTTTTTGTGTTAAAAGAATCAAATCAAAGTTGCACCATATATATGGTCATAAGCAAATTTATATAAAGAGATGGAAATGTAAGTATTAAGGTCGAGTAGGCAGCGAAATTAATGAGTTTGTGGCAAGAAATGTTTGGTTGACAAAGGTTTTAGCACGGAAATCAATCAGTGCCATCATTCGTACGCTTGCCTTCAGCATTACTATCCATTCATTTCTGGTATGTGGAAGACCACCCCCCCCTCTTTTTATTTACTTGTTGTGTGGCGTTCCCACTTACTGATATAGTATATGTAACTAACTTCAGATGATTTAATTTGAAATGAAATTTCAAGTTAGTTGAATGGAGCATCAATTCGCCAAACTACAAATTTTCTGCTAGATTCGGTCAGAAGTTCATATTTCCTCTATCCAAACCTCTATATGCACCGATCCACTATGTTTGATCTTGTCCATTAATTACCACTATATATGCATTGGGTTTTAAGTTTCAGGATTGAATCCATAGAAAATTATGCGATGGATAAATTAATACATATAAATATGGGTATGTGTATATATGTATGTTGGATGTAACGATATTTTAGTTGTTGAGATGTCCTTTACTATAACTTTAATTTCGTTTGCACCATCATATAATGGAGCTAACTCGCTTGCAGTTTGAAATCTCTTATGCCACTAACATTGTATTTGCTGTTTTTCCTCAAATAAGAAGCACAATGGTTCAAGAGAAGGAAATGCTCACTGATAAATTAAAATTTCAGGTTGAAGTTAGACGACTATGAGGAATGCTAAGTATATGAGTTGTAGGACAAAAGAAAAAGTGAGAGAAGATCGATCATGGTTTATAAATGAAATTGTCCAGTTACGTCCTACTTAATAGTGAGAAAAGATCAGGCACAGGCAGTGAATAGATCTCGCAGCCCTTCCCGGCCGTGCCTCAAAATAAAGTATTTTGATGTGCAATTTAATTAGTTCTCTCTTTTTAAACTCTTGTATTATTTAATCACTATAAATTTATCTTCCTCATATGTTAAATCACTATTGAACTTCTTTGATAACCTGTACCCAAAAGTACTACTTCCAGTTGTTAATAAAAGATCTCATTTATGATTTAAATAGGGCTGGTATAATTTTTTTCATGAAAAGACCATGGTCACAACGGTTTGGAGGAAAATGGAATTAGTCATACAGTAATACATCCTAAGGATAGATCATTGAAAGTACTATAGTACTATCTCCAATTCCAAATAAAAAATACCGTTTGTAGTGTTATTTACAGTATGAACAACATCATAGATTAATAATTAAAGGTAATATCGAATAAAGAACATCTTAGATTAATAATTAAAGGTAATATCAAAAGAACGTAACAATGAGAAGCATAGTGGAAGATCCTTGCATTGATGCTTCTTAATTTGAACATATGATTCATGGTGATGATCTGAAGATCCTTGCATTGACGCTTCTTAATTTGAACATATGATTCATGGTGATGATCTAATGCCACGCAGGGATATTCTTTATTTTCTTGATATGGCTTATAAGGGGATGACTCAAGTCGTGCTCATTTAGAATAAGCATGATAGCTTCAAAAGATCTGCAACAGTCATTTAAATGCGATATATAATTTCTACTCCCAAGCCAACAAAGATTTAGCCCTTCGAGAATGGCCAAAATTAAAGCTCAACTACTATTAGAATATACTCCCTGATCTTGTCCTTCGTTATAAAATGTTTTAGACATTTTTGATCACATAGATTAAGAAAAGTTGTTACATAGATTTATTTGTCCAAGACATCCAAGTATTCCAATCATATCCCTGTTCATTTTCTTTTTTTTATTTTTTTTTTTTTTTTTTTTTTGTAGAAGAGATTATAAAACTTAATTTGAGATCAATTAATTCATGAAAATCATTTGATATCTTGACACTTCACTTTATAAATTAGACTAACTTCATCTTTTAAAAGCACTTTATATAGAAGACTAGAGGAGGGAGAGTAAGGATTTGCACTTAATCTTCCCATGTTTCATAAAGCGTTCTCATAAATATAATTGATGATAATAAAGTGTTTGATGGAGGATCATGTTAATTAGGGTAATATATGCTCCCTTTCGTCCGAAATATAAGGGCAAAGTTTATAGAGATAAAACTCCAAAGTTATTTGGACCGGAGGACTACAAGGTAAAAATGGATAGATGCATATTAACGAAAATAAAGGTTATATATATTTAATTTAAAACCTAGACACTTCACCTAATCATGGAAAATATTGATGAAACTTTATGTTTGGTTCTTATATATATACATACATACACGGGGTATCAAACAAATTACTAATATGTATATTCATTCCAGCTAGTCCCTATTTGATCTCTCTCTCTCTCTCTTTGCTAGCCATCCAATTGTACATACTTTTAATTTAAGACTAGCGGCCTCATTGGTTGAAGAGTAAGGATAAATTTGTTGTGAAAAGGTACTATTGGTAGCTATAACAAACTAGTATCCGTCGTATTCTTGCAGATATTATTTTTACAGTTCAGGAATTGACTAAAAATATTGGAGGATTTCGTCCCACGGGAAATAGAAAAGATTGCATGAGAACAGACAATTTGTATTATCTAGTGCGCGCTTTTGTATATGTAAATTTTTTCCCAAACTTAGTCCTTCTACAATTGGTCATATGTATATACATTCATCTCCATTCAGTAATCAGTGTAGTAAATTGTGTTATGGTTTTGTGTGAAAAATGTGAGCAGAAGAAAAGCACGTACGAAGAAAGGAAAAGATGGTCTGGGCTTGGCTTGGGAATGAAGAGAAGCATATATGTAACATAAATTATCTGTACGTACTCACACACACTACTCGGTATCCAATTTTCATCATCTCATTTGGATGTAAATGTATAGAATATTCTAGATAAATATTTGCACCCGTCATGTTCCTACCCTTCATCTAGTTGGTACATATACATATGCATACACACAATAACTCTGACCTAACTATCTCCTTATCATCCAGAGACTTGTAGGTGACTGGCAGTATATCGTACTTTGATCCTTAATTTCTGCCAACACCCCTGCTTAAATGTATATCATCCTCGCTAGCTATGACCTCTGCAACCTTAGCTTGTATATACCATCACTTTCCCCCGCCAACATCTCAACACTTCTCTTTAATTTCTTTCCCTTTAAACCCAACTTACAACTAACCATACAACAGTTAATTAATATTCCATCAACAAACCAAAAACCACGCTTATTAATTTTATCAGAATATATATCATTTCTGTTAAGTTTGTTCTTCAGAATGATCAATATCCTCATTTCTTAGCGTGGCACCAGTTTTTACTCTGTTAGTTAGGAAGCTGTTTAAAGCCAATTCTGTGCTGATTTTTGGGCGGGGGTGAAACCGCACCGTGGAATTAATTAAATTGGAAGCAAGAATCTCAAGAAATGAAGTATAAAATTTACCATTGGAAACCACAGTTGTTAACACATGCATCTCCTAAATGCTTGATTTTCATGGCTAAACTGAGTGCAGAAATATAATACTAACGAGGGAATCTTTAGCGGAGGAATTGAAGTGTAATGGTATGCAGCAAACACACGTACGTACGTAAGGTAATGTTTTCTATTTCTGGCACTTAAACTTTGGGCCTATTATTAAACTGAAATGTGATGACGTTATGCTTGGATAATATTCGGTTTGTTATGAGTTGGATATGATATAAAGGACCACATTATGCTGAATTTTGATGTACAAAAAATTCTGGTTTTTATTAGTTGTGCGTGGTGTTTAACTTTAGGGCCATTTTATAGCTAGCAATGTAATGTTACACTTTTGCTTTTGTTTCTGTGCTAATTTAAGTCGACTGTTTTGAACATTTTTTTAGTTAAGAAGTGCTGTACGTATTTTCCATAGGAAATGAATTTCTTGTTGTCAAGATTGACTGATTGAGTATGGGCTCTTTTAACCTGCTGTTATCAGTTATCGATCACACTACAATATATATAAAATTAATTTAATACTCCTACTAGCTTTATTACTATGGAAAAGTAAAATTCATGATTTTGTTTCCATTTTTTATTTCTTATAAATTTATACATGATCTCAGTTTGTTTTTGCTTATTATTATGTATTCATTCAAATATATGTGCAGTAAATATAAAATTAAAGTTTATATGTCAACAGATATTTTTTTTATTTAGCTCATGTATATATGTAATTAACGAATTAATTGTTTTGTTTCTGGGTATAAGTATAAAGCAAGGGTACGTATCTGATCCAAAAATATCTGTATATTACTGCCCAAACTTTTTCTCAACCCTCACCATCCTCATTGCGCTTCGGCTTCTGTATCATCCGTCGTTGTCCAATTTTGGTTTTCAACAACCTCCTTGGACTATTTTTAAAAAGCTCCTTTTCTTACAAATACATACTCTTTCTGATTCTAATTATGAGAACATTTTTATAGTACAATTTAGGTTCGGAGGTAGTAGTATATTTTAAGGAAAAATTTTGATGCAATTTTATAATATTTCCTACATAATTCCGACAAGTATATGTCTGCATGCAATTATATATCATTATTTTATTTTGAAGAAAATTATTTGTATGTATGTCTCTCCGGATCCGATGATGATCGCATCCCAATAAGAGAAGTATGCGAGTGAGCAAATCGTCGTCCGTTTAGTGTTTGTGACGTGAGCATGACCCCATGGCCTCCTTTGCTTTCAGTGTCGCAATTGTTTTTCTGTCTGTTGTGACCACTGATTAGAATATAACATACAGATGCTACAGATCAGATATTTTTTTAGCTTACCAGTGCCTTGGTGGTGCAGTGCTATACACTATGATCTGATAGCTCTGGTCCACTGTTCGATATTGCCTCCAAGCTTTACTTGCCAATTTCAAAAAAATAAAGAAGATATTTTTTTCCTTTATATATCTTTATAATTCTTGGCAGCTTTAATATCCTCATGATTTAGTATTTTTTAGCCTCATTTACAGATAATTGCTAATTATTAAATTCACAACAGCTGAGGCCAGGGCCTGAGGCATTAGGATTTAGGATATGGAGGCTTCAAGCACATGCAACGAACAGATCGAAACCCACTATATATAGATCGATAGATACATAAGAAGTCATTTTATATGGCAATACTTAAGCATAGGAGATGCATTTGCAAATATATAAAGACAGAAAAAAAAAAAGCCAAGAGATGTGGTGCGATGCTTGCCTGAGATCCTACATATCTGCCTTCCTGCTCTGGAGATAAAGAAACTTGACCAACAAACAAACCACCTCAGCTTTGTGCTGGCCGGAAACTGATAAAGTACTGCATATATAGGTATATATATGGATAACTAAGCATGCTTGGTCTGTCCATTATTATTTAAGTTTAGAAACTAGCTATATATATAGAGCTAGTCTGGCATTGCATCCAGGGGATCGGAGACATGCATCAGCGCCTTCGGTTGGCAGGCTCCTTCTGGGAGTTGAAGTAGACAGTGGCCACAGGGAGGCCCAGCTCCAATTGCCTGGCAAAGAAGCGAGTGTTGAACCCGACCCGAGACGCCGGCTGGTCCACCAGGCCCAGTGCCTGCGTTTGCCTGAACAGCACCATTATGTAGCGATGGATCCCCACCGGCGGACGAGGCCCCACGTATGGCAGAATCTCCTTCCCTGCATTCACCCAAATTACAAACTGAAGCTGATGCGGGAAGAAGAAGTTAGCGCGTAAACTGAGGTTAGGTTGTGCCGGCCACGCGTATAGAGCAGGCACCTACAAGATGGACACATGGAGAAGGAAGGTCACTGGAGGGATGACGTGGCAGGGGATGGGTTGGGACAGGTGGGAGGCGGATAGTTGATGATGGAGAGGGAGTGGGCAGAGACATGCGGTTGCATGCCATTGCCATCAAATGAGCTTGAGATTCTTTGCGATGCAACACTGTACATGTCAGTAAATATCTGACACCTCACATCTCAATCTCCATCTCGGGACAGTACAATCAGTTTCATCGACACAAATACATTGCATTTTGATTTTGTGTACTTTTTTGGAACAATACCATATATAAATGAATTTGCATTGTTGATGATGATGACGTTACCTTTATTTGGGTTAGTTCCCCCGGGTATGTCGACCACGATCCTAATAATGAAAAAGAGAGATCAATTAGCTAGCTAGCGTACGTGTAATAATAATTTACCAAGTTAATTATATAAAAGGAATATAATGAAACAGTAAGAGGTAGGAAACCAGTGAATCCACTCGCGCATGCTTGGTTCGCTGGGACTGGGTGCATCTGGGTCAGTCATCACCTACATTCATGTTATAAATTGATCAAAAAGGAATAATAGGGGGCATGCAGGATTCCAAAGCGAGAGACGACGAAGATGAAGAAGCAATAAATAGACAGACCAGGGTGTAGAGTTCATGAGTGTTGCCGCCGAGAGTGATCTTGGGAGGGTTAACGGCCATGGAGGGCTTGATGTCGCAGCCATTAGTGACATGCTTGGCACCAAAGTACACAGACATGGTGACGGTGGGCACAAACATGTCCACCACATCGCCGATGACGCGCCCCACCACCAGAGGATCAACGGAGGCTGACATTGATCGAGCTGATTCCCCTCACCTACACACACTGTACAGCGGAGAGACTCGGGTTTATATAGAAACGCGCCCATGTGTGAACAAATCCCACTCTCGAACCAAGGTTCATGCATGGGCCCATCATAAAATTAGGAGACGCCAGTGCCTGACACCTGTGCTGAACCCCACAGACTCAAACAGCCATCCTTTCTCTCCTCCCCCCACGTGGCCTTATCAGGACCGTCGCATACACATGTATCCACGAAGGGCCATTGCCTTTTAACGTTACATGCAACTCCACACGACCCGACGGACGCTTCAGGCTGGAGGGCGCACCGTTCAAACGGTATGCCGCGTAGCACCAGAGTATGGCATTTTCTCCTCTCCTGGGTAACTCTTGTTCACTGACAAGCTAGTGATTATTTCTGGCAGCTTTGAAAGCTGTTCGGCTGGCTTAAAATGGAGGGCTACGTCATGGATGAATGCAAGATTCTTTCTTGTGATTGTGAATAACCAGCTGGTAAGATAGGGCCAACTCATCAGAGCTTGCCCATCTCTTTCTCTCTTTCTCTGTGTAAAACGTAAAAATCCTCCAGTTTTATGTTCTTGTTTGTTTATTTTCTTGCCAATTTTCTGATTATCATCTGCCATGAAGGCACCATTTTGAGGGGGGAATCTCAAATTTGAAACTGCCTGCTCACGCAAACTAGTGCACAGAAATCCACTCAATCGTGGCGTCATTTTTCTTTGTATTCATCTGTCTTGTGAATATGTATAATTCATTGTCTATATACGAGCATTTAGGATTCTCCTCATCCCTCACTTTCAAATATCACCTCTATTAAAATACGGATATAGATATGGAGACGAATTCAGATAGATCCATCAATCTAGAAATTAAAATGGACACATGTAACATCCTCATGTTTCATGTGCATTAATGTGAAATTATTTGCGGATTTTTCATGAAGTTATGTGTAATAAACAAAAAGGAATGAGAGGAAGTTGTATGAGTATTTTTAGGAAGTAAGAAAAAAAATACAAGGTTAAAATTATAATTTCCACGGTGGTCTTATAATTATTTAGAATTTTTTGGTGGGTTATAAGTTAATAAAGTGGGTTAAAATCATAAGAGAGGCTTAAATTTTTGGCCAAACGCCAAACATATTCCAACTAACTAGTTGGATTTTTACATAATGGCAAATGGTAAATATGGGTTGAAGGTCAATTTTTCCCCTCATTCTTTCAGCCGAAATGGACCCCTCTAATTGACATTAAATCACTTCTTCTTCCCCACAAAGAGCCAGCACGCAGAAACAAAAAGGAAAAGGGAAGAGTGGAAATTTTCTTGGAGAAAAAGGAGAAGGAAACTTAAGGATTCAATAGGTAAGTTTTATGTAACCTCTTCTATCTCTTCTAAGCTTCTTTTGCAACTCTTCTTGACCCAAAAATCTGTCTTCTCATGGTGTTCATGAAGGGGGCTGAAAATCTTGGGTAAACAAGGAAGAAGAAATTACAAGAACATCAAAGGTTAGTGATTCTACCTTCTTATGGAGTATTTGAGTTGGTGAATTAATTTATGGTGGTATTCCCTTGCATTCTTGAAATTGTGGAAACCCTAAGTTTATGGGGAGTTGCTGCCCAATTTCTTAAATATGATTAAAGTATGATTAGGGGTTCAAACAACCAATTAGAAATGATTATGGACTAGATCAAGGTGTTAGAATGAAATTTGACATTTTGTTGGTTAGACTAATTTTCGTCCAGCTGGACATACTGGTGTTTTGAGAATGGATTTTGGTGTTTTTAGTGGTTTTAAAGTGTTTAAAATGAGATTTTGTATGAGGTTAAACTTGGATCATAATTTTGGAAGCATATATGGAAGTTGAAATCCATTAGGGTGCTGTTTCTGGAAATTTCCAGTGGAGTCAGTCACCTTCTTCACGAATTTTGACCTAGTAAATGGACTTGAAAAATTATGATATTTTACAGGAAGAAAATATACATCTCAAGGATTAATTTGGTATATAATTTGTATTTTTATGAATTTTTTTCTAAGAGAAATAAATGTTTCAAAATAGCCCCTGAAAACAGGGCATTATTTCGGACAGCAGGAGTATTTTGGGCTATGGATGAACTTTCGACTTGTCCTGGCCTAAATGAGTATTTTTGGTTGAAAATAGACATATTGAGGGTCATTTTGGCTTTGGAATCAACCAAAAAGGAGTTTTCTATATTTAATTGTGAATTGTTGAAGATGAGTCACTGGTTGCAGGAAAATCCTGAAAAGTGACGAAAATTAAGAGAATGAAGGCCCATATTAAATTCCTTAATAAGAAAAGGGATTTAGTAAAAATAGACCTATGAATTGGGCTTACTTCAAAGTATGAAAGAAAATATTTATTGAGGTGGAATCAATTGTGGTAATATTTTTATTATTGTTTTAGGTTTAATCGTAATCTTTTACGGGGAAATTATTCTGATACATCGAATGTCATGTGGTATTTGTTTATTTATGGTTTTTCTTACATGCATTGTTATACATTTTATATGAAATTAACGGTTACTCTCGGGATTCAATTTTGAATTCCGACCCATTTAAGCCCTGTTATTCATCGAGGCCGGAGCAAGGAGACAGAGGTAAGGCTCGGAGTAGTGTGGAGGTGGATATTGGTGTTGTTATTTTTGGGTATTTATCTTGATTCTGGGATGAGTATTATGTTATTCGTAGGTTAGGCACTATTATCGGATGGTCGTATTTTGATCCCACTGGGGAAGAATTTATCCTTCCGTATTTTTATCAGTATATTTTTGTCCAAACCGGTGCGTGCTCTGCTGTTTGAACTCTGATATGTGATGTTAATTAACCTGGGAAAATAAGCTAAAATTAAATAAAGGTGAAGGACCACACTACCCGCCACCCGAAAGGGCGAGGCCGGTAGGTGTGTTACAACACATGCAAATGCGGATTCTAATAACAAAAAAACCACGGTGGGTTTTTGGTCGGGTTACTATATAAGCACGTCTTTATATTAAATTGGGTTGGGCTTGAGATTGTGTATATTTTATGGCCCAAGAAGAATGGGCGGCCTACGGATGCCGCAAATCCAAAGCCCCAAAAACGTGGGCCCATTGTGACAACAAGAGCCTAGCAAACAGATTTAGGGCCTGTTTGATTTGAGGGGAGGGAGTGAAAAGAAGGATATTAACTAAATTACCATTAATGAGAAAAATATTTCTTTTTCTTGAGAGTATATTTTTGAAATATTAAAAAAAATTTATGCACTATTTAATAAAGATGAGGAAAAAGAAATTCTCTCATTCCTCTCAAACCAAATAGGCCCTTAGGGATACAAACATTCTTTCTATTTGGGACAACTTACATCTACCGTTGGAAGGAGTCAGTCTTTCACAGTGTAACAAACTAAAATTCAAATATCGACTGAGAGAGGTTCCTACATTCGATACCAAAAGTAAAAAGTTTGAGCTATAATATTCTTGTGCTTTTAATATGTACGTGAATTTCATTTGTGTTGAGAAGTAAGGCGACGAAAGAATTAAAAATTATGATAAAATAAAATAAGAAGGAGAAAATACACAGCCTAAAATATTTAAGAACACTTTAAGAACCAAAAGAGATGTTCAGATCCACACGATGTGGATCTCTGAGATTAATATTTTGATGCAGATAGCATTGCAAGATGCACAAATAGTAGCAAGGAAAGTAATAACAGGCGGAGAAAAATAGGTGGTTGGAGGCTGGTGGATGCAGAAGGATTAGAGATCTGAGAGGAATCAACAGCGAGAGGCTTTCCATCACTGTTTAGAGAGCAAGATTTTGGGTAAGGGCCATTAGTGCTCAACATCAAAGCTCGAAGAACCCCAGAAGCTGTGTGCATATAAGCAGTTCGATTCTTAGCCAAAAGCCAAGTCAAGCCCATGAGCTCACAATCTTTGTTGTGGATCTTGGTGGTCCTGTCCTCTGTTTTGCTTGAATTTGAAGTTGTCTTCTTGGCAAGCTGCGTATAATTCAATATTATAATCACAACATCAACACAGAGCGATTCATGATTGAGCATAAAGAGGTTTGGTGCAGAAAAGTCTCTTAAAATAACACTTCGACTGGAGTAACATCCACTCATAAAACTTTTAATAGTCAATGCTCAAATCAAGGCCCAGCACTATCACTATGGGGCATGTGCATTATTTGTTTGTTTCTTGCTTATGCCACATCTTAGGTTCATAATATCTTCAAATGCAAACAACCTTTTCGAACTCTGAGTGAGATTGAAGCTACAGATGTGGTTGTCTAGTAATGCTCTTAGCTAAGTGTTAATTAGGAAATCTGAATTTGGCTAATGTCACTAAGAAAGGTGATTACTTCAGAAGGATCAGGCAGATGATCAGATGTCAGTTGCAAGTCTATGCAACGCACAAATGCCAAAAGGAAACTTTAGATTAGAAGGACAACGTTCATACTACTACAAGCCATTCATTTGACAGCTAAAAGCAGAATTGTAATAATTCAAAGTTTAGTGAGTTTTCCGCCTGAAAATAGGTGGGGAGAATTTATCCCAAGTTTGCAAATTTTGCTACCACAATTCACAGGCGGAACGAGCTAAGAGGACTGATGCCTTAAACCTAGAATATGGTCATTTCTATTTATTTCACAGGACCAGAATAGCGACAAAACATGTGCTTAATGAATTTTTTCTGCAACAGATAGACATTAAATGCAAGAATCGATTAGCAGTCATTTTCATCAATTTTCCAGTGACTGAGATTTCCGGAAAAATGTTACCTGTCTTTACTGAAGCTGAAATGCTATCGGTTTCATTTACATTTGTGAACTATACAAGCTCCTGACACACAAATGAAGGAAAACAAAAGGACAACTTTCCTATTTTACCAATCTTCAAGAAACTAAAGATGAAAGTAAAATTATTTCTTCTCCACTCCATCTTTCAATACGATCCATGAAATCTCAAGTGATAATATTCTAATAAAATCTACAGCAAACCAAGCGAAACACAAGAATAACTCACCGAGTAGAGACTGTTCAAGCATTTGGAGCACCCACCAAGACCGGGAAATTTATTCACATTGTTGCTGCTGCTCAAGCAATTCCTCTCCAATCTTCTCACTTTCTTGTTCCCGACAAGTTTGCCACTTTGGGTAACCGAAAACGCCTCAGGGCAACTCAGGGGATGAAGCCGAATCCCACAATAGCAATACACCATATCACAGGTCTCATTCGGCTGAATCAGCTCGATCCCTCTCAGTTTCAAAGCCTTTCCCAAGCCATTCACACAGGTTTCTGAATCATCTGGCAGCAACGGCATGTTAGACGATGTGGTTTGAGTTGGCGATCCGAGAGCGGTGACAGAGTAGGCAGAGTAGAGCCACGCCGCCAGCACCGGACAGCACCGGCTCCGGTGGAGCTCTCCACCTGCTCCCTCTTTGGTTGCGCTGCATGCAGTTTTTACCCCATGGAACAGCTCATCGGAGAGATTCAGAGGGCACCCAGTAACCTCTGACTGTTCTGGAACAGCAGGGATTGTTGCCGGCGGAGATGGGTTTGGGAAGATTGACTGAAACGTGGTTGCATCTGAGTAAGGTAAATCCTGAAGGCAGAAGAGGATAATGCAAAAACAGAATAATGGGTAATATGAAAGCAAAGGCATGTTGGTGAACAAGTGTGAGATGAGAGAAGGAGAAACAAGTTTCGTTGTGAGAGCAGAGGAATATGAGTGAACAGAACAGGACAGAACAGAGAGGTGGTACAGAAGGTGGAACAGAATATTGGAATGAGCGAGGTAGGAGTGTTAGTTGGGAAGCAAAGGAAAAGAAAAAGAAAGGCAAAAAGCCGTGGGGTCGAGAAAAGTTTGGCAGTATGCTTACCTTGTTACTTCTATCATCTATGGTTAGGGGCCCTAAAAAGATAATGATGGGGATTAGCAAAAGTATAATGACCAAATCATGCGTAGAATAAATACATTCAAGTTCTTGATGAACTGATTTTCACTTAATCCAAATGGTGCTTCATTTCAAACATTTGATACGTATCCTTTGTGTCTGCAAGGGAGGGCTAGGGTTGATTTTCACTTTGATATTCACAAATGGTAGTTGTAAGCTTTATTGTTTTCTTCTCTTCGTTTAAATGATGCACTATACTACACATTTCTCTTGAGATGTCTAGTGGCTGAGGTTGATGTAGTCCAGTCTTGCTTTTCCTTTCTCTTCTTCTCCCCGAAGGCATGTCCTGGAATAAAGTGGTCCAAGCGTATTTATCATGTTTTTTAATCTCCGAATTGAATTTCGATTTACTATTTTTGAAATTAAAAAAATATATGAAGGTGCGGCTGTCTTGCTTTAAATTTGCTACGCCGATGCAACTACCTACTCATGGAAAATGGAGTGAATCAAAAGCTAAACCACCAGATTTTCCAACTGGACAAAATAGAGGAGAAATCCTGGACACCCCCTCCTGAAAACACGGTTCGCATTGATGTTGATGGATCGATCTTTCAACAACACCAAGCTGCATGTGGAGGAGTACTAAGGAATACTCAAGAGGAATGGTTGATGGGTTTCTACAAACCCCTTGGCCTTCTTTTTGTCATTGAAGCTGAAATTTATGCTATCATGATAGGGTTATAGATTGGTCTTCAGATGGGGTTACAAAGAATCGTCATATACTCCGATTCTCTTGATGCTGTCAATATCCTTATGAGAGATTGCACTACTGATCATCCTCTTAAAGATATTATTGGGGAGACTAGAGACCTTTTGTTTCGAGACTGGGACGTGGAGGTTCATCATGCGCCAAGAGAAAACATCTCTTGTGCTGATTACATGGCCAAGGAGGCCATATTGTTGCCATTTGTGCCGATGTGGTTATGATTCCAATTATCCCAAGAGGTTGTCTGGATATGATTTTGAAGGATCAGCGATCCTGCCACTTCTAGTATCTTTCTAATTGTTGTATCAGGGGCTAGAGTCTTATAATCTAATTCCTATTTCACATTTTCAAACTTCGGTTTTCCTATATTATATCTTTTAACCTTTTTATTTGACCTTTTTTTTTTTTTTTGGGATGATATCAAACTATCGGGGCTAACTTTCTTATAAAAATAGTTAGTCAATAAAGTAAGCCTATAATTTAAATAACTTTACTAATTATCCTAAACTTTAATATCAAACTATGAGTTTATTTGGTCCTTTTTATAAGGCACTTGCTTGTTCCCAATGAGCAATGATTATTTTTTCCATGTTTGCCCCTAATTAATAAAAGTAATGGGTGAGAGTAATAATTAATATAATATTAGAGTTTAGCCAATTAGTAATTAGAAAAAAAATCCTTCTGTTTATCTGACCTTTTTTGTTTTGGGATAAGGGGACACGATATCAAACTACAAGAGCTGAACAGTACACGTGAGTTCTACCTGGAGTCTGGACTAAAATCTGAAGCTAGTGTGGAACTCATGACCAGGAAGGCAAAATAATGGTTATCGGCTTCATAATGTGAATTCATTTTATTTGGGTGTGTGCAAGACTTCGTAACTTGAGCAAATCACTACTAACAGATAACCAACAACTAAATCCACCCTCACCTTCTCTTGAATTGTTAAAATCTTCATTGCCAAGTAACAGAGAAAAGAAGAATGCTAAAACATTTCCACCGGATACTACTTCAGTACTTCCTAATACGAATGAAGTTAAACAAGTTGCTGTAGCGTCAATTCAGATGGGTTTTCTTGCAAAACCCCAACAGCTTAAGGATCTGTTTGCAAGAAAATGCAGGGACTTTTCTTCTTTTTTAACTTTTTCTTTTGGGCAGGAGACAGGTAATGTAGTGAAGTTCATTCCGCAACAGGCTTTGAGCTCCGAGCTCAGGGACACTCGCACGCTTTCTCAGTCTAAAGCAGCGGGTGAGACTTAGGCCATCAAAATTAAAGGCGTCACCCTCTTTCTCATTATTATTATTATTATTATTATTATTATTATGTGACTTTTCTAGTTTTCTTTCATCAAATGGCTTCTGGTATTGTCATGTGAATTTCCCTCACTGCATATTCACCTCAACCGAGGAAAAAGAAAACAGCGCCTTTCCTGCATAATTGGATCCAGGTTGTTCCAATTCATTGCATTTGGATTATAATATTTCTTTTCCCCAGTCAAAGTCCCTTTTAATGTAAATATAAAAAATGTTACTTTATTCATGTTACACATTTTCAATCCACATTGTGAAATCTCGGGCGCCTCGTTCAGTGAATGATTACATATGATAGGAAAGCATTGGTCCACCCAGTAAAAACACCACTAGCATGATAAAAGCACTGATATGTTGAAGCTCTTTCCAGAGTGATGAATAGAAGCAATTGGATAAAGACTTGACATGTGGGCCTGAAACAACACTATCAAGGAATGAACATGAAAACAAGTTACTTTCGTGAAATGGGACAAAGTTAACTAATCATAATTTTGTGGGTAATAAGCTTCGCTAGTTCCTAAAACTACAGCATAATTTGCGGCAATTTAGCTAAATATAGACTGATCAACAGGAAGGAAGATCCTGTGGGGGTGGAAGCAAGGACGTAGATTCTGTTGGGCCATCTTTCACAATGAAAGCCATGGCTAGACCCCAAGATGTATGCTCCTCAAGATGGCAATGCACAAACCAAGCTCCTGGATTATCTGCCTTAAGCCGAATTGCAGCCCATCCACCTGAAGGAACTCCTACTGTATTTCTCTCTGGAGGATCCATCAAGTTGTAATTTTGTGGGTCCTTTTCTTCGTCGTAGTTACCAGACCCACCTCCAACAATGAAGAAGTTGTGACCATGAACATGAATCGGATGGTTCTCCACATTAAGGAAACTTGTGTCTTGGAACACAATCTCCAAATTTGTGCCGTAATCCAATTCTATAACTTTTGTTCCGAATTCTGTGTTCATGTTTTCCTTCAATGGGTCCACTCCAGTATAGCTAAAAGCTTTGGGAGGCTTGTCTGGGAAATCAAAGGAGTATTCACCCGTATTCTGTTTCATGTAGTAGGATTCTAATAAAGACGTGGAAGGCCTCACAAAGGACTGGTTATTCATGGAAGCGAGAAAACTCTTGTTATTGAATCCCGTGCATATCTTGTTCGCCGGACAATCTTGAAGGTTAAGTCCTATTGTTGTTATAACTCGCTTGTCTATCTGTTTTGGCACCATGCAAGGGAATTCAGTAGATGCGAGACTTCTGAGCTCATCAAAGAAGTACCTGGCAAAATCTGTGTTTTCGATTTCAGGAAGGTTGTTGTTAGTAAGATTAGTTGGAATATTCAGAGACTTGCTTTTCAGGGCCTTGGTCATTTTGTACCTCAAGAAACCAACAGTGGTAGAATTATCAAAAGGGAAGACAGAGGTACGGTAAGGCCTTGCTGACATAACAAACATTCCTGAAGAATCAGGAATTTGGTTAGCAGTGAGTAGAACATTGGTGGTCTGGCCAGGAGCCACCATGATTGCCGTCGTTGTGTATGGTTTCGTGTAAGTTGCATCAATCTCCACTACGGTCAAGGTGTGACCAGCAACGGCAAAATAGAGCTCACTGCTGAGAGCTGCGTTGATAATTCTGAGTAAATATGTTTTACCCCTCTTCACTAAGTAAGTGAAAGTATCTGTAAAAGCATAAAGAACAATGATGTAATTCCAAATCCTCAGACTTTGGCTTTTTAAATAATCTTGCAGTGAAAGTTACCTAATTAAATACCTTTTTGTGAACAGGGATAAAGAGGTCCTGGCAAACCATTTATGGTATAAGCATCTGAATAATTTGGCCCACTTCCATGCTTCATCATCTCACTTGCCATCATTTCCGCATCCACATTCCACCATTCACCTGCCCTCAAAAGTGCATGTATATACTTCATAGAATGAGTCCCATGAGTAAATACTGTACAATCTTGGAACAAGCAACCATGAGAGAGAGAAAGAAGATTACCAAGAATAATGGGGACTTCAGCTTGAATAGGAGCAGAGAAAGGGTAAGGCATGAGAGGGTAGATTATAAAAGCACCATAAACAGAGGCTCGTTGCCAAGAATAGTGTGCATGCCACAAAAGAGTGCCTCTTTGGTTCACCGCAGTGAAATTGTAAGTGTAGGAAGTCCCTCCCTTAATGGGACATTGTGTGATATATGCTGGACCATCTGCCCATCCTGTTCTTATTTGCCTTATTCCATGCCTGTGAATAACCACTACCACATTATTCAATTCTGTCCTAAATATTAATGAAGTGACCATGGTACAACACCATACCAGTGAATAGTAGTGTTCCCTGCAATGCGATTTGTGACCTTAATTAAAACATTGTCACCTTCATGAACAGCGATGGTTGGCCCCGGATACTCCCCATTGACTGTTAAAAGCGGCCTCGTGTGGCACAGTCGAGTCACATTTTTCCACTCAACCTGAAAATTATATACCGTAAGTATAGCAACACCTTAGAGGCTAACAACCTGATCTGTAAATTTCCAGTGCTTACATGTATATCTCATCGGGAAATTGAGATAGACAATTTGTTTTTATAAAAAAAATAGAATCTCACATTGAAGTGAAAGATTTTAGTGGTGGTTGCAGTAGATGAATAAGATGGAACAAGGCCTTCTAGTAGCACTATAGTTGCCATTAGCAGTGAGAAGAAGTAATGCAAGGGCAGACCCTCCATTGTCTCTAAAACTGAGCTGGATGGTTTTTGGATGTTACCAAACTCCAACGCTTGGAAGCTTTTATAAACATGTTTATGAGTCAGTCCTGTTCATTAATGATGCTTCTTCGAATGAGATTTGGTTTCGTTATATTCTAAGCTCGTTTTTTGGGTAGAAGACATATCTATAGAGGCTGCAGCCTGCAGAAGGGTTGGTGGAGAGCGCAAAGCGACAAGGGAACATGTTAGAATGGTACAAACATAAACACGAGCGTGTTTGATTTATAGATAGCTATGATGAAGGACAAAGGAGATGAAGTTGTTGTACGCTAAGGTCTCATATGTCGAAGATGTTTCAACTTGACATGTACTGGAACCATTATATTCCTCAAGAGGGACCAGTTTTTTTGTCATGGAGGGCTGTGTGAAAATTGTGTTTAAAATGAATTTGGTGCTTGTTTAGATTGTCCGCAGAAACTATTTTTCTGATGTAATTTATAGATTTACAGTGTACGAAGTAAGTACGCAAGATAAGTTTTGTCTTTTGATCTATGTGAACATATCACTCAAAGACAAACTCAAACAGCCTTTAGAATATTAAATATATCACGGGCCAAATATTGTGGTGCTCAACAAATTTTTCTGAAAAATGAGTTTTTTTTTTAAAAAAAAAAACACAGAAATCTTAGTTGTAAATTGTAGGTTACATTTAAAACTTAAATATTTATTTAAAGTGATACTAATGAAGTTGCAATTACCTGAACTAATATTTGCAACTTATTTTTCAATATACATATATATACACATACACATATATCTATTAGAACCTTTGTGTCATCCATTTATTCTTTTAGACCTAACTCTTTTTCTTTCCTCCCCGCAATAGACAAATCAAATACTCTACTTAGTCCTAAATATAAAATAAAATTTGTAATGTAAATTACATACAAACTTTATCATATATTTAAGATTGATAGTAAAACTCAGATAAGATTTTGAGAAGAATACCGCAAAAGAAGCCCATAAATTTGGCTGCGATATTTCAAAACTTAGGTTATTGCTTTAAATTTGTTCCACACAAAAATAAAGCTTCCTGAATAAGAATGAAGCCGAAAGCTTGCAAGAGTACAACGCAAAGGCTGAGAAAGGTGTGGTCCGGGCGGCCCACGTCTTGACCTTCTAATATTGGGGCAATTGAAAAATTCTGAAGTCCCAGTCACATAAAAGAAAGAAAACACCCTTGCCTTTGAGTTCAATTAGTAAATGGGTTGGTCACTCTTACAAAAAAAGAGGGGGTTTAATCTTGGAGTTGGTCAAGACGTTGGGGGAGGTATCCTAGGGGTCTGCCAAACAATGGTAACTCAGGTTAAGGTGAAAGTATGTGTATTCTTAGTCTTGAATTCCTTGTGGGGTGGGCTCCAAACGCCCTGCATTTGGACTATGGATGAACCCAACCCCTCTCCTAAAATTTTCATATCAAAAAAGAAAGAAAGAAAGAAATCTTACTAGGATTGGCCTATCAAAATCTGTAATCCAAGAAGAAACCTTGTATTTTTAGGCGTTTTGCCTTATTTTATTATCAAAGAAAAAGAAGAAACCTCTGGTACCCAAAGCATCATTTTTTGAAGTTGTGTTTGATTTGAAGGGAGGGGATGGAAGAAAGCTTCCCTCCTTAAGAAGTCAAATATGAAATATTTGTACGAAAAAACGATACAAATTATATCTGATTTTTCATACTAAAGAACGAAGCTCTCCTCTCCTCATATCAAACAAACCCAGGCTAAAGACGGGCTCTACTTAACTTTAATATAATCACGGCAAGAACTTAGCACTGACAACGTAATTTATATGTAATTCGGTCTGAAATTTGGATACAACACCGTATTCGTCCATTATGAATTATGATTCATTGTTGAAACTAGGCAAAAGAACAGAGGAGGTGCCATTCCATTTCGCTTACCCGCTTGCTCGTTCAGTTTGATGCGTTTGATCTTAGCAAATCAAAATATTGAAAAATCATAAATGATTAAAGGTCTCCATAATAATAATCGAGAACTATAGCTTTTAATCTGCCAAAGTCGGCAAATTCATCTACAGAGCTCTCCCCCTGACTTAGCCGATGTCTTCCTATATTTGTCTTTTCAAAGACAACGACATCAACAGGCTACGGCACACATTTATAAAATCAAGAAGGAAGTAAAAACTCATGGTGGATTTATTTGAAAACGGTGAATCCAGAGAAATCACCATGACTATTACAGAGATAACTCAGAGCAAGCATATATGTATGATTATGAACAGATTTATCAGACTAATCAGCAACAGATGGGACACAGGACTAACCCATTTTCATTACAGTCAGGGCACCTCACCACAATAGTCCTGCCCTTCTCCTTCTTCATCACCATCACCATCTTACAGCTCCCATGGCAACGAAAACAGGGCAAGAACCTCATATCCCCACACCCTTCACACACAACCCCTTCTTTTTTTCTGGGCAAACCTTCTAGAAGCTTCCCGAGATATCCTTCTTCTGCTAGTCTCAAAACCTCTTCAGCCCCACCAATGTACCTTCCCTTCACAAACACTCTTGGAGGCACCATTCCCTCTCTTCCCTTCCCCTTCAACAGCTTCTTTAACTCTTCTTTAAATCCGAAGTCCATGGACACGTCTCGCTCGCATACCACCACCCCCAACCCTTCTATTGCTCTTCTCACCTCATTGCAGTCCTCGAATGTCTTGCGTACCCCTCTAAGCGACGTTGTATAGATCACCACTCTGTCTTCTCCGTTTGGTGGGCATATCTTCTGGAAACGATCCAGTGATGGATTGATCGAACCTGGTTTCTTGATTTCCTCTCTCGACTCCTTCGGAAGATTGACGCCGTTGGCGTTGCCGTTTTCTTTATTGAAGGTTGGGTCTTTGGCGGTGAAGGGTTTGGGTGGAGGCAGAGGAGAGAAGCGGAAACTGTCGGCATCGAGGCCTGCCATGAGCTCCCAAGAATTGATGACCTCTGGTTCGGAACGGAGAGATCGGGGTTCGGAGAGAGGGCTGGGGAAAATAGAACCGAAGGTGAAGCGAGAAGGTGGGGTGGAAGGAGGTGGTGGGTCGAGGTTGAGTAGGCCATAGGTGGTGGATGTGAGGGAGACGATGTGGTGACCAAGAGCTGAGCTTCCTAGCTGAGAAAACTCATCGTCGTGGTTGAGGAGATTGGAAGAAACACAGCCCATGGATCCAGAAAGTTGAGGCTTTTGTGGGTTTCTCTGTCACAAGTCTCTGAATGTTGGAGAGGAGACGGAGAAGACAACAGAGGGGAGACTTGTGGGAATGACAGCAAGTTCATTAAACAAGTAGCTTATTTTTGAATTGGGTTCGTGGTTCCAGGATGAACTGTTGATGTTGATTTTGAAACGCCTTGATGGCCCCACGAAATTGGCGCTAAGACTTACTTTCAAATTGGAGCAAGTGTTACGATGCTCCCATCACATGAATGGACGTGGAGCCTCCTTATTTAATCTGCTTCTCTCTTTTCTTTACGCCTTTTTTACTTTTTGAGTTTTTAGAATTGTGATAAATGCATTGCCATTATATGAGTGATTGCACTAGTTGACGATAATCAATGAGTCATTTGAACATACATAATGTAACATAATCACTGGGACAAAAAGTTGCAAGAGCTTTAAATTTCTTTATCCTAAACCGAGATTCACTTTGTCTCCCAACTAAATATATACAAATAAAAAAAATATATCATAATTTAACAAACAAAAACTTAGGAGTTATCAAGAACTCCAATTTGATTTTCCTTGCTACATCATTACACGACAGGATGCAAACACATGAACGAATGTTTGGAGAAGAGATTAGAGAGTCGATGAACACATATGTGAGGGACAGAGAGTCGATGCCATGTCCTAGCAATTATCAAATAGAAACCAGAAACCGATCACAAAGAGCTTGCGGGCCAGACAGAAGAAATAATTTTTATCAATATCATTCTAGATTCTTGATGAATTGACTTCAAAATGTAGGGGGAAAACCCAATTATATAGTCGTTGCCCAAGAGTCAAATAACCATCCAATTGCATCCAAGTTTGGCATGCCCAAGAATTTCGCCTTTATCAACTCTCATCATAATTTCAACTCCAATCTAACTAACCCTAATAGGAACAACAAAGAGAAATAAGAGATAAAAGAAAATTACCTCAGAAAGGACTCAAGTTGGCTGAGAATCGAGAAGGAAGAGTTGGAAAACAGAA
Organism: Acacia acuminata; assembly: GCA_019022655.1. Taxonomy (NCBI): domain Eukaryota; kingdom Viridiplantae; phylum Streptophyta; class Magnoliopsida; order Fabales; family Fabaceae; genus Acacia; species Acacia acuminata. The sequence goes on from JAFJYI010000071.1 coordinate 1,078,694, forward strand.
TCGAAAAGTAAGACCGAGACGGTGGAAGACAGAGCTGAACAACAGAGCGGGGAAGCTAACACATCTTGTTGTGCCACGGTTGAGATAGTGGATCTGGAACGGAGAGCGATGACGGACCTGGAACGGAGTGCGACGGCGGTAGTGGCGAATGGGGAAGAGGGCAACGATGAACAGAGGGAAAGTTTGGGGACGAGAGTGCCGTGGGTGAGAGATACGGAGGGAAAGCAACGGCGGACCTGGAACAAAGAGAGCGACGACGACAGCTTGCTGTGCGATGGTTGAGACGGTGAATTTGGAATGGAGAGCGACGGCGGACCTAGAAAGGAGAGTGACAGTGACAACGGCGAATGGGGAAGATGGCGACGATGAACAGAGGAAAAGTTTGGGAGACGAGAGTGTCGTGGGTGAGAGATACGGAGGGGAAGCGACGACGGGCTTGGAATAGAGAGCGACGGCGACAGTGACAAACGGGGAAGAGGGCGACGATGAACAGAGGGAAAGTTTGGGGGACGACAGCGGCGGACCGGGCATAACAGTTGAGACGGTGAATTTGGAATGGAGAGCGACGACGGACCTGGAAAGGAGAGTGACAGTGACAACAACGAATGGGGAAGATGGCGACGGTGAACAAAGGAAAAGTTTGGGAGACGAGAGTGTCGTGGGTGAGAGATACGGAGGGGAAGCGACGGCGGACCTGGAATACAGAGCGACGGCGGACCTGTAATAGAGAGCGACAGCGACAGCGGCAAACGGGGAAGAGGGCGACGATGAACAGAGGGAAAGTTTGGGGGATGGCAGCGGCAGACCAAGCATGGTAAAAAGGAAGAGAGGAGGTTCGAACCGAGGACCTCTAGTGTATAGAGGTGATAACCAACTACACCATCCAGACAAGTTGTTACAAAATTCCTTCAATATATATATATATTCTCAAAATCTTGTGTACAAGTGTGGCTCACCATTGAACTCGAGCCCTGACTATGATACTAACTGTAGTAGCCTTGGCGCTGGCACAATGACTTGAGCCCTAGCCCTGATACCAACTATATCAGTCCGGGCGCTCGCTTATCGATATGGTCCATTTTGGCACAAAAGGCCTCACAATGATGCACAAGAATAGGTTACAATTTGTATCAGAGCCTATGAAAATAGTGATGCGCAATAATAGGGTACAATTGGTATCAAAGTCAGGCTCGGGTCGGTATGGGTTGATGTGGGTTTGGATACCTCTCCTTGTTGTGGCATTTTAAAGTCGTGAGGGGGTGATGGGCTCAAAGCGAACAATATTGAGAGCTAGTTTCCTTTTATTCTAGAGTTAGACACCATGAACAAGTCAAACAAAAGTTGAGGGTTTTTTTTTGAGAGATTAAGGAAACTAAATTAGTTATTTAATCATACTATCTCCGGTCATAATTATAAGACCGATTGACATTTTTTGAAGAGATTAAGGAAGCTAAACAAGTCATTGTTCACTTTAAAAACTCTTTTCTAAAAGTCGAGATAAAACTCATCTCACATGCTTACTTCATAAATTACATAAGCTATATTCTTCAAAAGTTAATTTAAACATTTACGTAATGACTATAGTAATCCATTTCCATATATACATGGAATTGGTAACTTTTCTTAAATTTTATTCTTTTATTCCTTTTTAACATATTCCATTAGACTGCGACTTTGCTTTTATTTTTACAATATTTTTTTATATATTTGTATCCATTTTAAATATAAGAAGTAAAAAAAAATATATGTTTTTTTGCCTGAGTTTTAAAAATTAATCTTCCGTGGATTTCGGGAAAAGGTTAAAAAAAAAAAAAAACGACTCACTAGTCGCTAGTTAGATAACGACATAGAATTTTTCTCATTCTTTATGCTCTGGGGTAACGATAATTTAGATTTGAGAAGCACTTTTCATCAAATTTTCTCCACACAAGCGGATGAAAATATGTTTAGGTATTAAAGAAATAAACATTTTCAATAATGCAACCAAACTATTGGAACTTAATCTCACGAACTTCATTGAAACCAAATTTTCATGAAAAGTAAGTCACGACATTAAAAAAAAAAAAAAAAAAAATCTTTCAAAAGAAAATAATAATACCGTTTTCAAAGTTAAAAATCAATAATATATTTAAGTGCTTATAAAATTAAATGGATTAAAAGAAAAAGAGAGAGAATAAGTCTTGAAAATCATGTACAACCAGGATGCGTCAATGTTGTATGATGATGATTGATGAGGTGTATATTGGGAGTAGATATCCCTGCAGTTTCATCAACACAGTATACATTTTGAATTAATTACAATTATGTAAATTTACAATCCTAACTGTACAGGAAGAAATGCAGAAATGGGCATCCCTGATGTGATCATTGAGATTCTGGGCAGAGCACAAGGACACGCACTATACAATTAAGGTTTATGAAGAAGTTGTTACGGAAGTTAAGACCAAAAAAACTGAGTGGGACGACGCATTAATTGTGGACATCCATCTTCTCTGTCAACTCATCACTCAACTCCTCGATTGGCTCCTCCTATCATGCCAACAACACAAGACATTAAAGCCAAATTATGCTGGAATGAATAAGCACAAGTACTCAAATGCATCTGGAAGGATTTAGGCGGCTAGTACCTTAAGGTGGTTGTGTGGTTTCACTCCTATGCACTTGGATGCACTAATGCTGGCACTCTTGAACAAGCCACGCGTATTGATGGCATTGGAGAGACCATTTTGAGAATCAGCATCTGTCCCATTAGACCTGGAAGCACCCTCAACACTTGTTTCAATACCAGCTGCCGCACGCTTCTCTAAATCCCCCCCTTCATTCTTTTCATCCTTGCCTCCACTAACTCGCTCGCTGCATTAGTGCAATTGCCACAGTCAACACTCGAATCTCCCTGCAAGCTACTGCATTTCACAGAGCTCGACATATAGAGTTTCCTCAAACTTACCGAGGCAAGGATGCCTGCTGTCTCAGCAAGGGAATGCCCTTCTCACCATTGCCATAATGCTCTTCAAGATGTGCAAACTGTCGCTTGAACCGATCAACCCCACTATGTAACCCCCCCAAAAAAAACATTGAATTACTTGCTGAATTATTCATCAGTCTCAGAAAGCACTGAATTCAACTGTCTCTTTAATGAACCGCAAACTATATATGTTCTTCAGGTACCCAACCTCATAATGAATAGGATAAGAGTAATGTTCAGCTTTCAACTAAGACTTGATGGTAACTTCTCAGAAAATCCTTACATCCAAGAATAAATACTCTAAAAGGTAAAGCTGGGGGATGAAACTTGAAAAAGGAGAGCACAGTGAGAAAGCTATTTCTATTCTGAAAAAGGGAATGCGTTACAACAACTGAACAACGCCCTAACTTGAACTATATATATTTGGCGGTAACATATTTGATTTAGTATGACTGCGCCATCAGAATCATACAAGTTATTAAGTTAGAAAAGGATATAGTATCGACTTCTCCAAGTACAGTTTACTGTTATACCTTGGATACATAAAACTGGTCTGCTCTCCGCCACAAAGATATTCCTCAAGCATCTGCGGATGATACTCTAGAATCTGTTTACACAAACATAAAACAGATTATTGACATAACACACAAGATAATAAATTGAAGTTAGGGTCATCCTACTATATTGCCATACCTCTCGATAAATCAACTCTCTAACGTCATCTTTAGTTACTTTTCTCCTCTCGAACTCAAATTCAAGTTTTGAAATGGGTTGAGTAGATGGTTCACGATCCACATTCGATAACCCTCTCAAGTAAGGATCAGATAAAGCCTGCAATCACAATCACAAGCACAAGAAAATAATTAAAGAACAAGGAAGACTGTCTCTGAAGAATATCTTAGGATTTTTCATTCAAAACAAATTCATTTGCAATATTTGGTAGATTCATATGCGTATCAGAAGATCAACCTCTTCAGCAGTTGGACGATCCTTAGGATCAAATGCAAGCAGGCGCAGCAGCAAACGAAGAGCCAAAGGATCAGCAGTCGGGAACTTTTGGGAAAATGGAACTGGTTTCTTTTTACGCATGCCACTAAGATACCTTCTAGCCTTCTCATTTCGAATCTGTGAAATCAAGATTATTTACAAGGGGTCAAGGAAATGGAAGTGACACCAGGCTTGAGAAGCAGCAAACAGTAAGAAGCTAACTTCTGCAACATAAGTCAGGAAGATTTGAGGTACGTGAAAAGTAAGAGTCAAGAATTTTAGTATGCTGAGGGCTCGCCCATTGATGTTAGAAAGTTGTAAACTAGATTTGGATAAACTAACCCTCGCAATGGATTCAGCAGGAGGAGTCCCAAGGAAATCAGTTATGAGATCCAACTGGTTCACCACATTTTTCCCAGGAAACAATGGCTTCCCCAAGAGAATTTCTGCAAAAATGCATCCAATGCTCCAAATATCAATTGCAGCGGTATACTGCAAAAGACAAAGATCTTAAATGATAGTGGATTTGCAACTAAGTAGAAAATCAGATACATCCATACGCGTCCATTGATAGGATATGCATCAGAAACTATCAACTAGGAGAAACTCAGCCTGACGATAGCACCAGGCAACTAACTACTCAAGGCACTGAAACTCTGAAAGGTATCTTTGGAGATCCAAGATTAAAAAGAGAATTATTATTATTTAAGCAATCACCATCACAGGAGGGAGAAGAGATACTACTATCAATTAGGTAAGCAGAGAGAGAGAGAGAGAGAGAGAGAGAGAGAGAGAGAGAGAGAGAGAGAAGATCAGAGAGACAACTCTAAATTACAGGATAACATTAATACTGTCAAGTTTACATGAGCAAAAATGAGCATTAACAGGTAGCATCAATGCAGTAAAAATAATATGCTCTAATTATCCAGCAAGATATAGGTGCCATGGACAGAAGAAGGGGGAAGAGGCACAGATGAAAGATGAAGAAAGGCTTACTTTTGAGAAAAATGAACCACATAGTTCAGGTGCGCGATACCACCGAGTTGCAACATAGTCCTTTGTCAAAGTAGGTAAACAAAGTCAGCCAACGATAGTTTAGAGTCGAGACAGATACTTTATGGAACATAAATGACAAAATTGATGGTAAATTCGCAAAATTCCTACCAAACATATTTAAATGAAAACTACTTAGTGCTGCAGGTTTCCAGGTCATGAACGACAGACTACTCACCGTCCAGAATATTGTTGATGGAGCATCATTAAATGAAACTCGAGCAAGCCCAAAATCACATATCTTTAGTTTGCAATCGGCATTAGCAAGAACATTTTTCGGCTTTAAGTCACGGTGAAATACATTAGCTGCAAGAACAAATATTATATAAGTTTATAATCACTGTAAGTAAAAAGCGAATACCTGGTTAAAAGGATACCAGCATGTATATATTTCAGTCCCCGAAGAAGTTGGTACAAGAAAAATTGGTGGTGCTCCGGAGTAAGATCATCATTTGCTTTTATTACTTGATGAAGATCAGATTCCATCAGCTCAAACACGACATAGATATCCCTAAACTCTCGTCGAGAAGGAGGAAGCATGATATGCTTAATTTCTACTATATCAGGATGTTTGAGCAATCGAAGGAGTTTAATTTCTCTAAGGATCCTCGTGGCATCTGAGACATGCTCAAAAACATCATTAATTTTCTTTATTGCAACCTTCTCACCAGTATTAGTGTCAATGGCAGAACCCACAACGCCATAACTTCCTTTACCAATGACTTCTTGGACCTGGTATCTGCTTGCCTCTCCATATTCGGTGAAAAATTCTGTTTCTACCTATTTGATTGCAGGAAGCATTATGTACACACAGATAATTAGCACGTGGTTGAACCATACGAGTGATGATAATTTGAAGAAGAAAAAAAGGTATCACTCTGTTTGATGATAATTTGATCTCTTCTTTTGACTACAGCGATTAGTAAGGTATTAAATGTGAAAAACGGATATAAAGCAGAGAGTGCAATAAAAAATACAGATTGGGTCGTCCATCAATATCAATCAATCAACAAGATATAACAGTTACTTCACTAATTATAAAATCTTGTAAGGCCACACCAAACGAAGCCATTCTTTTTGACAAAAGAGTAAACTATAGCACCAAACGCTGATGTAATCTAATCCTTCGAAACGATAAGACAAAAAAGAACCAACAACATAAAGTAAAATCCAAGCACTAACAAATAAGCGGTAGACTGTAAATATCATGACAGATTAGGATCGCAGGGAAGGAAAAAACTGATCAAGAAAAAGAGAAACGGAAAAAAGAAGAAAAAGGTATGGGAGGAAGACCTTTTTGTGAGAAGCCATAGAACAAGACATGAAATAGGACTGCGTAGGCAGTTGGATAAGGATTCAAGTTAGAGATAACAAAGTCTTGCGGATCATGAAGCCATCTTCTGGGTCTTCACCTTCCTCAGGAGGCTGAGAATAAGGTAAATGTGTCGTGAATGCGAGGCTATTATTGGCAAGCAATCACCGATGTTGATAATACGTTCATCAGAGGTAATAGCAGAAGAAGGACGACGTTGATAGCTCACTAGGATTGCGTGACCATACAAATAGACCGAACTCGTTCTTCGGTTTTAACTCTCTGCCAATCGTTTAGAGCATTCCCCACCGCTCTCTCTCTCTCTCTCTCGCTGTATTAATATTGGATTGTCGTCATGGGATTTGGACGATCTTCCATCTGTGATTTTGTATCTTTTTGGCCACCGGGCCGATGAATGCGGACTGCCCGGAACAGAGGCTCCTTTGAGAAATTATTCTTTCACGGCTGCTCCATCAAGTCATCTCTGACTCTCAAAATTATTACGACGGCCTGGGTTTGGTTTTTGACAGCAAAGATTAGAATATATTGTTTCAATAATATTACACATTTTTCTTCACAGGCAATCACGCAAAAAGGTTGATATGAATCTCAGATATTATTTATCATTTATAAATAATAATAATATAAGTAAATCCTAGAGGGAGAAAATTCTAAAAATAAATAAATAAAATATCACTTAAACTTTATAATTGGTAATTTTTCACTTAAACTATTCATCAATTGTATTATTATTGTTGTTAATTCTATTACTTTATTAGGTATTGGAATTTTGAAGTTTAAATAGTTTTTTTTATTTATGATTTTATCCAAATAATAGACTGTTTGAATCAATAAATAATACAAGTAAATGCAATTCTAGCTACTTGGTCTTCTCGGGAGAGCAAACAAATTCAATGGAGTATTATATTAGGCAGCAATCATCCTAATCCAGTCACGTCAACTTTACTATTCTATCATCGCTTTCGACCCTGCCTCAGCTCCGCCAGCCGATGCCCCCACCAATCCAACTCCTGAAAACGAACTTTCCTATGATGATGTAAGATTAAACAAGAGCAATAACTTATCTTGATGCTTCTTCTTTCCCCATTTCCCTTTCTTGATTCAATCTTTCTGTTTACCCCCTTTATTTTCATCATCCCCCTTTTCGGGTTGTATTCTAACTCTCTAAGTCAGATGATATGCATAGCGATTGCCACTCTTGACAAAGGAAAGGGCTCCACCAAGAATGCCATCGGAAACTTCATGGAGCAATACTATGAGGGCCGCCTTCCTTTAAACCTCAACGACATGCTCACTGAGCATTTGAATGCCATGACAAGGAATAATCGACTTGTTTTGGTCAAGAGGTCTTACCAGCTCCCTGATTCCCCTTCTCCCTCCCCAAGAAAACGGGGTCGACCTTGCAAGCGCAAGCTCGACGAGTTGCCGCCTGATGTTCCGCTAGTTGACAACGCGCCGAAAACACGTGGGCGTCCCCTCAAGATACAAGAGCCCATAACGGCCGTCCCCATCTCTTTTGCACCCCCTCCCGATTCCGCTGTACCCGCCGACACGTTGGCGGCGTTGCCACCTCCGGGAGCTTCACCACAAGTTGTTGGAGCTGGTACTAGTGGAGGGGTAAGGACACCCCAAGATTCCACTGGAAGTGCTGCCGGCCGGCCAAAGAAGGTAATTCTGAAAATTCTTGCCGGTTCGAGTGCTTCTTTGAATATGCCTTCATAGTTTCTGAATCCGTCCAAGTTACGCACTGTTCTTATTATGTCGCTAGGTTATAGCTTACTTGTTGTGATGTGTCATGCATGATGACGTTGGACCTATCTTTTATATTGTTTTGGCTTCGCCCTTTTATTCATATTTCTCCTAAAAAAAAGGAAGAAAAGAAGAAAACTTATCCTACTATCTCTATCCTAATTATAAGATCATTTTTGTAGTACAAATTGTACTACAAAAATACTTCTATAATTAGGATCGGAGGGAGTCTTATTTTTCAAGGTAAAATTGGCAAGTGGAGAGAGTATATAAGACTGGTTTCTAGTTTCTACATGTTGCGGCCTTTGGTTATGCTAGACATATTTTTCCTCAACTTTTTGGTTATACTTTTACGTTGGTCACTGCCTTATTCCATTAGAGCTTGGCTATGAGTAAACTTGAGCAGTATTCTTTGCATGTTGGCGATAAACGACTAGAAAAATTCTATAATGATTCTGTATGTTACTAATTTGGTGCACACATTTTGATATTTAATAAATTCTCGAGTTTGAATATGGAAATTTTAATATTGTAGAGAGAGAATATGGAGAGTTCTTTAATTTGTAGTAATTATTTTCTTATGTGTTGTTTCAGCATGTCCTACCTTTTGTGCTATCTAAATTTATGAGTTTTTTTCACTTCCTTTGCATTATTTTTGTGGGAACGGGTAACTCCTGTTGAGGAGGAGTTGAGGAGAAAACTTGAACATTTTGTAAGTTCAATTAGTCTTTTACATGAATGCTCAATTGGTCAATTTATTACCTTGTCAAGAGATGTGATCAATCATGCCTCTGTTTCGTTATAACAGCAATCAAAAGTCAATCAATATATTCGTGAGATCAAGCCCTATTTTAGCATTGATAGTAAAATGGAAGTAATTGCAGCAATTAAAGGATTAGAAGAACTAGCAAGAATGGCTCTTGATGGGCCATTACCAGATGAAACAAAAGAAAACGCCCGCCAAAGCAATAGCCATTTGATGGTGAAAAATTGGCACAAGTGTTTTCCAGAAGACGCATGAGGCAAAAGATCTGTAAATCAAAGTAGGAAGTAGCAGAAATGATTTCTCGTTCAAAGCATATTGACGATATGCATATAAGTTTGGTATTCGTGTATGGGTTAGATTGACCCTGAAGTAATGTTTAGCAAACTCATAGTTATGTTTTTTGAGAGATAGTTGTTTTACTTTGACTGGTCAGTGTAGTCATACTAATGTTGTTCTTTGTCAATGGTCTTATAGCCTAGTGGCTAGTATGGCATGAGAGTTCCCTTCAATCCTTACTTGTAGCCGTTAGTACTTGTCCATTTAATTCAAAAAAAAATAATGTTGGGTTTTCTTGAGATTTATGTTGATTCTCACTATCCCTTTCCCCCTTGGTTTAACTGAGAAGGGAAAAGACTAATGTTTCGGGGTCATTAACAGTCCCTCTTTTATTCTAATGTTGGTATTATAAATAGGACCAAAGTGATATTAGATAAAATTTAGATTGTCTAATGTGATTTATGTTTAGATTGACGTAGCATAAATGACTTTTCTAAAACTTGTTTAGATGATTATTTTGAAAAGCAAGTTGAAATAGAAAAAGACTGAAAAAGACGTTAATCTTATTAAATAATACATATATATTATTATAATTATAAGATAAAAAATTAAAAAAGTTAACTTGAAAATTTTGGCAATTCTAAAATAAAAAAATTAAATATAGTTAATGAATATAAAGCAATTCATTTATCATATCCTTGGCATCTTCCTTAGTATGTTCTTAATCATATTACTATCCTAACTTTTGTCTAATAAGGACAAGGATTCTGGTTACTTCTAAGATTTATAGATGTTTTAGCTCGGAATGAAAGTAGCTACTATTATCTTCTAGGGTACTCGAAAAGCAAAACCTTGACGAAATAAAAAGTTAATGTTTATTATTAAAATCAGCGAAGTGGATTGATAAGTAGATTGGTAAATAATCACTGTCCTTTACGAATATGAGATATCTAGTAATTAAGTCTGTTTGCAATTCTTATTTCTGAGTTTGTTTAGAAGTTTAGACGAGTCCACAACAGTTGAGAATTCTTTTTTAAGTGCAAGACTAAGGTGAATTATTGTCTAAGCTTTTGATAAAGAATCCGAATTTAAATTAACAAGAAAATAATATGTGAAGTCCAGAGTCAGAAATAAAGAATTAAGCAATTCCATGTCTAGGGTATTGGCTCAGTTTCTCAGTTTCTCCGTTTTTTTTTAAGAAACCATCTCATGGTAATAACTAGAAGACTCAAGAACACATGCTCAACGTGATAATGAAGTACGTGGTACCATGTTAGGGAAAATTCGACTTCACCGGATGCCCAAAGTTCTTCTTCCTTTTCGTTTTATTAAATTATAACAGGAGCACTAAAGGCTACCGTTACAGCGATCATTGAGTGCATCCATGCAGCATCAGGATGCAGAGTCAGATGAGTGTGGTTGGAATTGTAAACCATGGCATACCAAGGCGTGAAAGTGAAATATTGCTTCTTCCACTTTAAGCTCATTTGTCTTTTAGTGGGAAAAGCGGCATTTGAAAACAAAGGACAAACAAACAAACATCTGAGCCAAATAACATCGCTGTAGAAAGCAATGAGTTTTTCAACATTCCAAATCTGAGAACCCCACAAATTTCACGGTCACGGTCACGCTCACGCTCATTCTCCAGCAAGTCGATTTGAGACTCCGCAAAACACAGAGCCAAGGGAGGTAGAAGAAAGGGAAAGTTAATTTCCCACCAAGTTCAGCCATTTATGGGACCGTGAAATCCTTCTCTCCTTCAACCCTGGTGGGTCACTCTTCGTAGCCCTACTCTCCCACTTGTTGCTCTATCTTGTCTTGGCCTCTGCTTATCTGCTCTTCTATTTACTTTGAATTTTCTGTTCAAACTCCTTCATGTCTCTTTTTGTGCTCTGCTTCTATTTAGCCAAAGAAACACGCTTTTCCCCTTCTCAATATGTGACCTCAAGAATTTTTGTTTTCTGCTTCATAAAGGCGATGTATAGTTATAAAACTCATGAATCTGGTTGTTCGGATATTTGAGGATTATCTCCGACAGTTGTGTTTTTTTGTCGTCCAGTTAAAAGAAAACTGTTCACTTAGAATCCAAGCATCTGGATCACGTTGATTGGACTGCGTTCGCAGGTTATTGCTCGGGGCTGGTCTAAGGTGTTCTTTGGATTTGATTGTTTCGGCTGCAGACTAATTAAAGAGCTGATGCTAAAAGTGAAAGGGGCTCCTTGAATGATTTCTTAGCTTAACCTTCTCCGATACACCGCGAGTGGTATTTGATGCTTGTTCCTGCACAATGGAGAGTTTTCAGTTTCTTTAGCATTCGGTACTGTAGCTGATCGAAGAGATATGAGGAACATTCTTAAGAAGCTTCATATCATGTCTAATCGATCAGAAGATGCAGCAGGATCTACTTCTTCAAAAGGCCACAAGTCCAATGATGGTTCATTCCCTAAGAAGCAAAGTTCTGAGCATAAACCCTTTCCAGGGATTTCGAGCTGGTTGCACTCTGTTGCTAACAGGCAGAGTCCAAGACTCCAAGTCCTCCATCTTCGAATCTGGAAAGAGGAGAAAGAGTGGAACCATCTGATTTAGTTAGCAGTGCCGGTTTAGATATTGTTTTGGATTCAGCTAGGCGTGATCCTGGGTCTAGCAATTCGAGGGATCCTGAAGTAGAGGAAGAGTATCAGATACAATTGGCTTTAGAGATGAGTGCAAGGAGGATCCAGAGGCAGAGCAGATTGAAGCTGTTAAGCAGATCAGTTTGGGTTCTTGTGGCCCTGATAATACACCAGCTGAAGTTGTGGCCTAAAGATACTGGGTTAGTTATCCTGTTCACTTTAAGCACATTGACTTAAGGTTGAAGTCACATTCTCCTTGTTATGACGATTCCGTCTATAGCAAAGACAATATGCGAAGTAAGATTGATCATCATGTAATTCATTGAGAATACGAGTCGCACTGAAATTTAAAAAGAATTTGAGATGGATAGATGGAGTTGTAGAAGCATGGAATTATGGTTTAGGCAAACATTTTGAATCGATATCGTTATTCTTTTAGAACACCAGGGTTGTTGGTAAGATGTATTGTTCAGATTTCTCTAGAAAAAAGGCCTGTAAATTGTTCACAGGATATACCTTCTTTGTGTTGTCGTTGTCTTGCTCTTCTTCCGTGCAGGATCTCCAGCATTTTGTTTACTTTCCCTCAATTCTGTATAACTTTTATATAGTTTTTGGCTTATTCAATAAGTTGCCTGCTTTTCTCTATGTTGGCTTCTCACATTGCAATCATTTGGCGACATATAGCTGAACTCATATTGCTGCATAGTGTTGGGATTGTTTCACAAATTCCACGAATTAAAATGGACTTAGTTGAATATGTCTCTCTGCTATTTTACTCTATTTTGCCTTGCATATATTCCTTTCTAACTTATCTCATATCGTAGATTTATCGATGCTTCACAGAACTAAAATGCTCTTGATTATGAATTTATGATGACAAGATCTTGGATGGTTTTGATACGATCACAATAACCTGAAAACATGGGAAACCTCCTCCTAGTTTGTAGCTTATCGTTATTCTTTAGGTTATTATTATTATTATTCATTTTGCTTATTGTTCAGTTAATTTCCGTTCATGGCTTAAGTGTCCTAGTTTCTAGCCATGTATTGCAACATGGTGTTAGTTGTCTTAGTGGAATTGTGGAGTCCTAAGTTGATGTTAGTGGTGTCAATTGTTACCCCTATTTATGGAGAGTGATTCGCTTAATGAAAGAACAAGAAAGATCAGTTGTTTAATCCTGTTTAATTTAATTAGTTTTCTAAGCTTTGGCCCTTTTTGCCTAAAAGGTCCTATCAGGTTTCTATGATCTTTATGGGATCCTAAATGAGCCTCAGTCAAACTCTGCAAGAATGCCTTCCCTGGTAGATCTGCAAGGGACACCAACCTCAGATAGTGTCACTTGGGAAGCAGTCTTGGTCAATAGGGCTGCTGATTCAAATTTGTTGAAACTTGAGCAAAAAGCCTTAGAGTTTGTTGTCAAGTCAAGACCAAATTCTGAATTAATTGTAAATGGCAATATGGTGCAGATTAGGCTTGCCATATTAGTGGCTGACTATATGGGTGGACCGGCTACAGATGCTGAAAGCATGACAAGAGCATGGAGGAGTCCTAGTTACAGTCTGAAAGCAACTCTTGGTAGCATGGTTTTGCCACTTGGTTCTCTGGCCATTGAACTGGCTCGGCATCGTGCATTGTTTTTTAAGGTACTTGTTCATCCATTTTTTGTGTGTGATTTGGATTCTAATTAAGAACCATCCCATGCATGAAGTGATGGAGGCCTCTTGTGATGTAAACAAACTTTTTTTAGATGATATCTAAAGAATGAGACAATCATGACTGCTACGTCCTATGAGGTTTTTATTGTATTCTCTAACTTGGGATTTACTACATGGTAGAGATATTCATGAAGATTTGCATTTTTTTTGGGTATTTTTGATATAAAATCTTTGAACCCTCTGATATATTTCTCTACATTCAATATAGGTTTTACCTCCTTGCCCCTTATTATAAGGCACAAACTAACCTTTCTCACAAACCAATAAAAGTAGTTAAAGTCAATAAACTTGTCCTAGAATCTAAGTATTTTTCAATATTACCCCTACTAATTACACTAAACTCTAATATTATATTAATTATTATTCTCACCCACTACCCTTGTTAATTATGGGCAGCCATGGAAAAAAATTATTAATGCACATTGGGAACAAGCAAGTGCCTTATAAAAAGGACCAAATAAACTTTCTAGTTGGTGCCTTATAATAAAGACCAAAAGGAGTATATGATAGTCTGGGCATCCCATGCTGCTTTGTCAAAGGACTACATTATACAGGTTCTGATGATATGGGGAAAAAACACCATTGTAGCAACTTTTACTAAAAAATTGTACCCAGTTAAAGCATATGAGAAAAGATTTACTAAAGTAGGGTAGTCAATGACATTTTGTTAGGTGACGAGATCAGTGGCGTCAGGAGGATTAACGCCACTAATCCCCTTCCCCTTCATTCACGCTATAAGGCGTGAATGAGGGGGGCGGGGATTGGCCATGCGTCAAAGTCTTTGACGCCACTCACCACGATCCGATGCCACCGATCCCGTTATTTGACAAGACGCCACTAACCGTCCTACTTTTCGGTAAATCTTTTTTTGTGCTTTTTCCCGATGATATGGTATAACTTTTTTTATAAAAGTAAAATTAATATGCTACAATGGTACTTTTTCCGATGATATGGCCATGAACTTTGTCAAAATTGACGATGGAAGGTAAATGTAAAATTAATATGTTTTTTTTTCGATGTTGGCGAGATCTGTTTTTATGCTTTTTTTTTTTATTTTAAATTAATTCTTTGCATTGTATTTCAAGTTATTTACTCAATTGAGTACTCATGCAATTGTACTCAACTCTTCTTTTGTCTTATGTGTGAGTCAATTGTAGACAATGGTTTGTTTTTGTTATGAATTAATGAATGTGTTTATTTGTTGGATGATTTGTATTGTTTAGATATTAATGTTGATAATATTTATTTGATAGATTAGAATTTTAATGGTTGCAATTTACTAATTATAGTCAAAAAAGAACCCAGCGTCTTGTTAGTAGTCTCTTTTACGTCTTTTATCTGGAACTTGTAACATCCTCCCAAAATTACCATTTAAATTATTATTTTATATCTAAACATATTTAAATCTGCCCAAAATAAATAATTACCATATTAAATTTCATATCAACAGGCTCTATTCATAATATAAGTTCTAGTATGCAGCGGAATGATCAAAATATGTAACGTACCAAAAGGGCCCTAAAGTTTGGCAATATACATCAAACTATACTCATGTAAACAAAAGAGACATACAAGATTGATAACTTAGATCAAGTCTCGGATGTCTTCTTCCCCTTAGTATTTGCACCTGAATTCTCGCCTGAAAAATAAATAAAGACGGGGTGAGTCACGAAGACTCAGTAACCACATATCCAATTTAACAAGTATATAGGGAATGATTACAAGGTAGTTAAGCGGGCCAATTATCTATTCGCAAAATCAATAACACCGAGTAATTTACCAAATCAATTGATAATTCAAAATTATTCACTATGCATGTAACTCCCTCAACCATCCTTATATACTCCTTATAACCGTGATTTAACCCAAGGCTACAATATAATAGGTGTAATCTACGTGACAAGATCGCACCAAGCTCTCCGATGATGAGGTGTAGCCGCCAAAGGCTACAGACACTCATATCGACCAAGGGTTCCCTTTCTTTTGAATATAGAAAGGTGTCACTTTGTCCCAGTGGTCGACCCTAATCCCGGCCAAAGGATTAGGATGATACCAAGGGCAATATCCGGCCATCCACTTTGTGCTCAGTGGCGGCAATACCACGTGGTATAAAATCAATCTCCTACTATCATATCTCATCTCAATCCAAAACACCTCAATATACAGTGAAATATCATAATTTTCAACATCAACAATTCACGGTTATGTTCAATAATCAACATCGTCCATAACTTTCATAATTTCAAAATAAACAATTTTAATCATAATAATATAAACAATTTATGCCCACTTAACTAAAATTTACCTTCAAACAAATATTTCATGTATATATACATTTTCATAGAAAACAAACTATAATATATTTATATCGCTTAAATATATGAGCATACGCTTATAATCACCTCAACATGTATACTAGATAAATTGGAGAGTGGTTACCTCAAGTTCTTGACATAATATTAACCGTGAGAGAAATCAATCCCCTTTTAAAATAAATATATAATTACATGTTAATAGAATTAACAAAAATATCCACTAATACCATAATTAAATAATTATCTCACTTTAGTTTTTCCTAAAAATGACAATTTATCATTTTCCTCAATTTTCACCTAATACTAACTTTTATAAGTATAATCCAATTTATTAAACAATCTCCAAACCTCCACTTATTCAAAATCATATCAATCTCTAATTTAAAATCTCATATCCCAATTCATAATTTCATGTAATTCAAGATTTAGCAAAACCAACCGATTAAACCTTAAATAATACTTCTAGCAATCCAACTAAATACTTAAATTCTCATTTAATCAGTGAAAATATCCTATATGACAAAAATCCTAATTTCTTCTACACAGAAAATAACTTAAATTCCTACAGCAACAAACTAACAAATCTAAGCCGATTAAAGTTATTTATTAATCGTGCTTGACATATATACAACCTTCGATTATCAAAACTCAAAACTTTACCAATATTCTAATTCTAAAATTTTCAATAATCAATGCTATATTATCCTCTTTAGAAAGAGAAAAATAAGTAGAATAACTTTTATGAAGAAAGTTTATTGAAAAGAAATTAGTTTAACTATCTAAATGATCTTATAGAATAGATAACATACCTTAAAAGCTTAAATAGATACTCTTCTCTTTCCTATTTCACTGTTTCTCTTCCTCTCTCTTGCTCTCCTAATTTTTCTCCAGATTTCACTCCCAATTTTCACGCACATACATTATCTCAATATTAAGCTCACATACATATATATAGAAGGGATTTAAGTGAGGGCGCGCCAAAGATTTAAAAAAAAAAAAAAACAGAGTGTAGCGCGCTTTTCTGATTGATTCTCGGAAATTGCAATCAAACATTAGTCGTGAGAATCAATCGGAAATTGTGAGAATCAATCGAAATTGAGGATCGGACGAATTACTTCCAACATGAATTAAAACTTTATATCTAAATTTAGAAATCAAATCGCTAATGCATTAGTAATGAGCGAGTGGTTAACCAAATCACATATCTGAGTTCGTAATTTGAAATCAAATCACAAACAGATGCGTAGGAAAGGCTATTGGAAATCTGGGATTAAGTTTAGCCAAAAACAACAATCTCTCTCACTCTGAATTTTGTTTCCGTGAACTTCCAAAATTTTTCTATCAATTTTTTATTTTTTTATATATATATATATATTAGACGCTCTTTGGTTTATGTTGGCTCCCCTATTTATAATAATAATTTGGAAGAGAGTTTAACTAGGATAACAAATAAATTTTTTTAAAAAAATAACTTATAAATATTTAAATCGATAATAAGGATAAAAAAATCTTAAAGATTTGATTGTTTAAATTTTAATTTCATTCGGAAATCAAAAGTTTATTCATAAAATATTTTATTTTTAAGAATATTCAATTAAGTAATGCTATGTTATATTGATTTAATGCTTAAGATGATATCATTTTTTTATATCCAAATGGAATAATCATACTTGTAATATATCATGATATGATATTATAATAATTTGTTGGTGAAATATTAAGCCTAAAAGATTATTTAAAAACTATGGAAATTATATTGCCGATTATTGAAATATTAATTGCAAGTATTGAAAGATCGATTATCAACTCTATTAAAATACAAATTTTGAATGACTTCCTATCAATCGAATTGCTTTTGATTGGAATTAATCAAATGGGCTATATTGAAATAAATATATTTTAGTCATATAATAATTATTTAAAAAAATAAAAATAAATTCATGAAATAAGAAATTTTGATTATATGACTAAAATAATTATTTAAAATATATTTCATGAATTTATTTAAATACAAAATAAATTCATGAAATAAAATCAAAATTTCTTATTTCATGAATTTATTTTTATTTTTTTAAATAATTATTATATGAATAAAATATATTTATTTCAATATAGCCCATTTGATTAATTCCAATCAAAAACAATTCGATTGATAGGAAGTCATTCAAAATTTGTATTTTAATAGAGTTGATAGTCGATCTTTCAATACTTGCAATTAATATTTCAATACTCGGCAATATAATTTCCATAGTTTTTAAATAATCTTTTAGGCTTAATATTTTACCAACAAATTATTATAATATCATATCCCGATATATTACGAGTATGATTATTCCATTTGGATATAAAAAAATGATATCATTTTAAGCATTAAATCAATATAACATAGCATTACTTAATTGAATATTCTTAAAAATAAAATATTTTATGAATAAACTTTTGATTTCCGAATGAAATTAAAATTTAAACAATCAAAATTTTAAGATTTTTTTTTTATCGTTATTATCGATTTAAATATTTATAAGTTATTTTTTTAAAAAAAATTATTTGTTATCCTCGTTAAACTCTCTTCCAAATTATTATTATAAATAGAGGAGCCAACACAAAGCAAAAGAGCGTCTAATTTGATATATATATATCCAAAATAAAAAATAAATAGAAAAATACGGGAAGTTCATGGGAAACAAAACTTAGAGTGAGAGAGGTTGTTGTTTTTGGCTAAACTTAATCCCGCATTTCCAATAGCCTTTCCAACGATCGTTCTGTGATTTGATTTCAAATTGCGAACGATTTGATTTCTAAATTTAAATATAAAGTTTGAATTCATCTTTGGAAGTAATTTCGTCCCGAGAGTCGCAATTTCCGATTGATTCACGACTAATGCTTGATCGCAATTTTCGAGAATCAATCGGAAAAGTGCGCTACTACTCGTTTGTTTTTTTTTTTAAAAAAAAAAAACTTTGCGCGCCCTCACTAAACTAAACGATGTAGTTTGGATTCACGGAGAAACTCTTAGGTCTGTCATTTGGACAAATCATTTGCCCATATATTAAATATGGGAAAAGTATTTCTCGGTCCTTTGGAGATTGAGTTATCTCCGTGACCTAAAACTACGTCGTTTTGAATTAATGAAGGGTGTGTTTGTAATTTCGGGTGAATTAATGAAGAGTGTTTCCGTACTTTTGCACCCTTCATTAATTTATCTAAAATTGCAAACATACCCTTCATTAATTCAAAACGACGTAGTTTTAGGGTCACTGGAGATAACTCTATCTCCAGTAAGAGGAGAAATCTTTTACCCATTAAATATTAGGGCAAATGATTTATCCAATGACTGGACCGAAGAGTTTTTCCTGTGAACTAAAAAATTTCTCTCTCCACTTTCCCTCCCCTCTCCTTCCCTCCCATTCCCTCATACCAAACATACCCTAAAAAAAATGGTTTATTCTGCACTTGTGATCCTTATTGATAGCGATTTGATTTTAGAATTAAACTATCTGTGATTTGATTTCAAATTGCAGAACTATCTATGTGATTTGATTCATTCGCTCATTACTGATACATTAGCGATTTGATTTCTAAATTTAGATATAAGGTTTTAATTCAATTTGGAAGTAATTCTTTCCGGATCGTAATTTTTGATTGATTCTCACAACTAATGCTCGATCGCAATATATTCACATCACCTTTACTATTCTATCACCACTTTCGAAGCTTCCAAATTTACAGAACTCCCAACTCTCTATTTGGCTCTGGAGTCTGAGCCAACTCAATTCCCCATGGACCCCTACTCCTCCACCCCTCCGACCCCGCCATCGCCGACCCTCCACGCGAGTCCGCCTCGGCTGCGCGGCCGATGCCCCCTTGATTCAACGAAAACTACCCTTCCTATGACGAGGTAAGATTAACACGGCCAACAAGAGCAATAACTTATCTTGATGCTTCTTCTTTCCCCCGTTTCCCTTTCTTGATTCAATCTTGCTATTTACCCCCTTTATTTTCATCTTCCCCCTTTTCGGGTTCTACTCTAACTCTCTAAGTCAGATGATATGCACAGTGATCGCCACTCTCGACAAAGGAAAGGGCTCCACCAAGATGGCCATCGGAAATTTCATGGAGCAAACCTATGAGGGCCTTCCTTTAAACCACAACGAATTGCTCATTGAGCGTTTGAATGTCTTGACAAGCGGCCGCAGCGCAAGCTCGACGAGTTGCCGCCTGATGTTCCGCTAAATGACAACCCTCCAAAAAGACGTCGGCGTCCCCTCAAGATACCAAAGAACATAATGCCCGTCCCCGTCCCTTTTGCTCCCCCTCCCGATTTCCCTGTACCCGCCAACGCGGGGCCACCTTGTGGAGCTTCACCACAAGTTGTTGGAGTTGGTAGTAGTGGAGGGTAAGGACACCCCAAGATTTTGGAAGTCTGCCGCCGGCAAAAAGAAGGTAATTCTGAAAATTCTTGCGGGTTCGAGTGCTTCTTTGAATATGCCTTCATAGTTTTTGAATCCGTCCAAGTTACGCACTGTTCTTATTATGTCGCTTGGTTATAGCTTATTTTTAGTGATGTGTCGTGCGTGATGACGTTGGACCTCTCTTTTATATTGTTTTGGCTTCGCCCTTTTATTCATATATCTCCTAAAAAAGGAAGAAAAGAAGAAAACTTATCCTATTATTTTTCGGGGTAATATTGGCAAGTGGAGAGGGTATATAAGGCTGGTTTCTAGTTTCTACATGTTGCGGCCTTTGGTTATGCTAGACATATTTTTCCTCAACTTTTTGGTTATACTTTTACGTTACGTTGATCACTGCCTTATTCCATTAGACCTTGGCTATGAGTAAACTTGAGCGAGTATTCTTTGCTGTTGGCGATAAACGACTAGAAAAATTCTATAATGATTACGTATGTTACCGGTTTGGTGCACACGTTTTGATATTTAATAAATTCTCAAGTTTGAATATGGAAATGTTAAGATTGTAGAGAATATGGAGTTCTTTGTTGTAATTATTTTCTTATGTGTTGTTTCAAAGCATGTCCTACCTTTTGTGCTATCTAAATTTATGAGTTTTGTTCACTTAGTTGCATTATTTTTGTGGGAACGGGTAACTCTGTTGAGCGAGGGAATTGAGGAGAAAACTTGAACATTTTGTAAGTTCAATTAGTCTTTTACATGAATGCTCAATTGGTCAATTTTATTACCTTGTCAAGTTATGTGATCAATCATGCCTCTGTTTCGTTATGACAGCAATCAAAAGTCAATCAATATATTCGTCAGATCAAGCCCTATTTTAGCATTGATAGTAAAATCGAAGTAATTGCAGCAATTCAAGGATTAGAAAAACTGGCAACAATGGATCTTGATGGGCCATTACCAAATGAAACAAGAACGAGCCACCTGACAATAGCCATTTGATGGTGAAAAATTGGCGAAGTGTTTTCGGAGAAGACGCATGAGGTGAAGATCTATAAATCAAAGTAGGAAGTAGCGAAATGATTTTCGTTGAAAGCATAATGACTATATGCATATAAGTTTGGTATTTGTGTACGGGTTGGATTGACCCTAAAGTAATGTTTAGCAAACTCATGGTTATGTTTTTTGAGAGATGGTTGTTTTACTTTGATTGGTCAGTGTAGTCATACTAATGTTGTTCTTTGTCAATGGTCTTATAGCCTAGTGGTATGAGATTTCCCTTCGATCCTTACTTGTAGCCGTTAGTGCTTGTCCGTTTAATTCAAATAAATTAATGTTGGGTTTTCTTGAGACTTATGTTGATTCTCACTATCCCTTTCCCCCTTGGTTTCACTGAGAAGGGAAAAGACTAATGTTTTGGGGTCATTAACAGTCCCTCTTTTATTCTAATGTTGGTAACTATTAAAATGACTGGAATATGTTGGTTTAAGGAAGGTAGTTTTGTAGGACATAGATGCTTGCTTGAAAGAGTATGCACTGCTGTTTGCATCGCCACGTTAGGTTTCAATTCGTATTGTTATTACCACTTTATCTATCTGTATATAATACTCACAGATTAAGTTGTAACGAATTTTTTGGCTTATTTTTCAGACTTCATATAATGCATAAAACATACACCAATTTACCTTAACAGTGGGTGGTCCAAATTCTGGGGTTTAGATGGGCTTATAGATTCACTTGTTTAGGTTTGCTACTAGCAAATTCTCTGTTCCTTCTGCCCATAGGCCATAGTTGATTCTGTTCAATCTGAATAAGAATAGAGAGAGAGGGGCCAAGAAAAATTTCTTCTTCCTTTTTGGCTAGTTTAACCAAATTATTAAAGTGGAAGGATGTGAAGCAATTTTTACACGAGGCGTTTATGGTTTATCCTTTAGCTTAAAATTTTGCAGCATGAAAGAAAGTCTTGTTGTCCTTGTCTCCCTATATTAGAGTTTACTTGCATTATGTATGTGACTTTTTAGTATGTAACATTTCATTTCCCCTACGTTTGTTTAGTGGATCTGTGGAAACAGTTTCGTTTCTTCGGCTAATTGATCCATCTTGTTGGAATTGAAAATGAGTAGGGGGGAAAGGATACCAAGTAAACGGAAAATAATGGATATTTTCAGCAATTTGTTTTGACCACCAGATTGAGTTTGAATCCTAAAAGTTGAGTTTATCTCGGAAGTCAGTCTCATGCGTTAGTTGTTTTGACATTGGTGTTGTAGACATTACTATTATTTTAGACTCTTCAAATCATACCAACCCTTTGTTTTAACCTCTTTATCCGAATAAAACAAACAAATATATATATATATATATATATATAGAAAGTGAATATGATAGACAGAAGCTTGTAAACAATGATTAGATGGTAATAGCAGCGGTTGAATAACTGCAATAAATATGAATCTAAAGTGGGATGTTGTAAATTAAATCGATACTTGATCGACCATTGTGCGGTTGTTGTAAATAAATACTGTCATGTGACATCTAATTACCTTAATAGGTATCGGAACTCATTGAGATAGATGGAGTGGAAATATTTGAATTAAATGGATGCACAACGGTGAAGCATATAAAAACCATTCATAGGCTCTTTTTAATTTTCTCGCCGTCATGTATGGTGGCATAAAATTGACGTCACAGTTCCAAAAGTCATGGAGTTTTGTCAAATGAAAAGCACGTGATTAATTGAATATTTGAGCTATGTCGGCCCTTGTATTCAGAGCTACAGTGCTTGAGTATCAATTAAACAGGGACATGTTTTCTTTATTCCACATCACCTGCCTGGTCGCTAATTCTTCATTTAACATCTTTATCTTATTTTAAAATTTTAAATCTACCTGATTTAATTTGATTTCAAAATATTTTATTTGAAAAATCACTCATCGGCCAAAAAATATAGAATAAAAATCGGGTCTAGAATAAAAGGCCAAATTACTCCCCCCCCAAAAAGAAGTTACTTTTGTCTTTGGAGTTGAAGAAATTAATTGTGTCTATTTGGATTAGCGGCGAGTTATTATTTTTCTAATATGGTTTACAGTGAATGAGATAAATATGTACAAATGAGTTTCATTTAGACTTATGTGATTGTATTTTTGCCTGTTAATTCAAACGGGCCTACTGCTAATAACTTCCTTGGGATGGAGGGAAAAATTGCTAGTTGCAGATTATTATTATAATATTTTCTCTTATTTGTAAGATTGCTTTTTAATTATCCTTCGTTTCACTCTAGGCCACGAGGGAGTTGTGAAAACTTTTAAATCAACCTTGTATTAGGTTGAGAGGGTAAATGGGGTAGCAGCAATAGCAGTAGTAATTTGGTTGTAGATTATGTGCTAGTATTTTTAATAATGGTGATAAAAGTAACTTTTTGGGAAAATCCATTGCTTAAAATGGAGAAATTATAAATCAAGTTGTTAAACCCAATAAATCCCTAATTAAGTTATAGACTCAATTTGGAATTTTAAAATATAGGTAAATTGACTTTATTACACTCCCTAATCTTCTCTATCATCTTTCTCTTTAAAAAATTTAATTGCTCTTTGACTTAGTCTTTTAATAAGTGTGCATATATATTAACATTAACGTATAATAAAATAAAATATGAATCATTTAAATCAAAGGAATTTTTATATTCAGGAAAAATGATTTGTGTAAAAAAAAAAAAAAACACACACACACACACACATAACACCGTTATCAATTAAATGCTTTTATTAAATATTTTGAATAAAATTTTATTTTTGAAAGAACTAAATTAGCTTTTTGTCACTTAAAAAAAAAAATCTTCATTAATCACTCATTTTACCTATGTGATATATAGGTCTCTCTCTCTCTTTTTTTACGTTAATGAATATATTTTCTTATAAAAAATCATTAATGAAAATCTTTAATATGTTGTTTACTATATCAAACAAGTTATTTTTTATATTAACATTTTTTTTCTCAATGAACAAAAAATCAAATAAAAAATAATTTTTTTATTCTCAATGTTCAACTAGAAATCAATTAATTAATATTGGGGCTGATACTTTTTTTTTTTGAATTATTCTGATCATTCTTCCACAAAACATAAAATTTCTTTGATATAAGTTAATCATATTTTATTTTATTATATATTAATGTTTATATATATTTACACTTATTGTAAAAATAAGTTAAAAAGTATTGAAACCCTTTCAAGTTGAGAGGAGACTATGAGAGGGCGTGCGTTATTGAATCTAACTTTTGAAATTCTAAATTGGGTCGATAACTTAATTAGGGATTTATTGAATTTACCAACCTAATTTAGAATTAACCTATTTCAAACAGCTTTATATAGGATTTTCCCTAACTTTGTTACTATTTGACTTTTATAAACTTAAATTAGATAAAATTCAGATTATGTAATGTGATTTATATTTGGATGGGCGTAGCATAAATGACTTTTCTGAAATTGAAATTTGCTTAGATAAATATTTTGAAAAGCAAGCTGAAATAGAAAAGGACGAGAATCTTATTAAAACAATACATATATATTGTTATAATTATGAGAGAAAAATTAAAATTAAAATTAAAAAATTTAACTTGTAATATTTGGCAATTCTAAAATACAAAATTAACTATAGTTAATGAATAAAAATGCATATAAATTAAATTAGAAATAACACAACTTCCCACTTCCACTAAAGACCAAATCAACCACTAGACTGCTAGAGCATAATTTGAAAATTTGTCAAGTAATTCTCACTAATTAAATTTCTCATGGACATGAATCAGAGTGCTATCATTAAAATTTAGCACTTTGTCCTTATTATAAGTTTATTTTCACTAATCCTCTTACATGTTTCTCTATTTTCAATGACAATTAAGTAAGGATAAAAATGGAAACAATGATTATTAAATTTTAAGTGAATTTATATTTATGACAAAATTTCATATATAAGGACCAAGATAATATTTCAATTAAAAGCAGTTAAACCCAAGTACCCAACATCATTTTTTACAAGCTGTTTTTTCTCTTCATGGTAGAAAAACCTAAAGCAAGACATTTTTTATTATGGCTTAGGCTATTTTTGTCCCAAAAGCTCAATTGAGAAAAAACTAGCCCAAATATTTGAAGAAAAAAAAAGTCAAAAGCATCCGATCGACTTCTACCCCTAAATGGTGCTTTTAAGGCTTTGAAAGTCATTCCAATTTCCAAACACATACTATGTCTTTATTATAAGGCACCTACTAACTTTTCTTACAAATCAATAAAAACAGTTAAAGTCAATAAAGTTGTCCTACAATTTAAGTAACTTCCAATATTACCCCTACTAATTGCACTAAACTCTAATATTATATTAATTATTACTTTCACACACTACCCTCATTAATTATGGGCAGACATGGAAACAAATAATTAATGCTCATTGGGAACAAGCAAGTGCCTTATAAAAAGGACCAAATAAACTTGTTAGTTGGTGCCTTATAATTAAGGCCGGAGGGAGTATGTGATTGTAATAGTAGTGTACGTAACTTTATTCTTATTATTGCTAGGTCTCTTGTTTGATAAAAGTGATTTTTTTTTTTTAGATAGGCTTTTACAAATAGAAGATGAAATAAAAGTCATATTGTAGATATGATTTCGTTTGAGATAAAGGTGATGATAAGTAACTTTTTTCTAAATGGATTCTTGTTTGGAATAGCGTTTGAAAATTCATTTAAGATGGAAAATGACATAAATCTTATTGAATACTACATATAATTATATTAATTGTATATATTGTGATAATTGAAGACAAAAAATTTAAATTTGATAAAAAAAAAATCAAATTATCATTAAAAATGTAAAAATTGTAACGTACTTAATTAGATATATTATAATGGATAAATTAGAAATCCTAAGGATGTATATTTAATAGTATATTTCTTATTGAATCACCTATCCCTAATATTTTTCTCCATAAGATGAAAAAAATTACTCTAGAAACTGAAAAAAGTCACTTGTATCGAAGTCACTTTTCTAAAATAAGTCAATCAACCTTTGAAATCATCTCAAAGGGTCTAAATTAGCCTTTTTCCTTATGTTAGGCTTATTTTACTGTTTGATAGGCTATTTGCCTCATACCAAACAAGTCCTAAGTTGAGGGAATTTAAGGCATATTTTCCCATAAATTAAGGACAAATAATTAGGGGATAATTTTTTTAGCATAAATATTTTAGAAATAATATTTTATGGCCTGGAGAAAATAATTGAGGGAAAAAAAATCCTTATATGGGAATTAAGGATTTACTTTTACTATTTACCCATTATTTTCCATTAAATGAACCAAAAAAAAAAGAAGAAAAAACCCTGAATACAAATAAAGGCTACTCTTTCCTCTCAACCTCCACGGGTTATACCACATGTATGTACAGAGTCTATTTCTTCATTCTTCAAACATTCATTTTGGGCCTACATATAATCACTCCAATTTCAATTGTTTGCTTCAGCCCACCTAAGACATTTAGCCAATGTATCAAAAACCCACTCCACCTCATTTCTTATTCTGATTCATTAACCTACACCATACCTATTTCCTCTAATCTATATTAGCTGCCATTAGGTCTCTGAACACGTTAAAAAAAAAACAAACGCAGAAGAAAACCCCATTCAACAAAGTAAGATCACAGCAGAAGCAAATCCACGTCATGATAGCTCTCGGCCTAAATCACAGCAGCGTCGATCACGGTGAAACAATCCACGCAACCAGCAGATCCTCACTCCTCCATCCTTCTCGAGCACCACAATCCAGTAGAGCCATGCTTCTTGAGGCTCTCAATGTATACCCTCGGTCCGTCATCCCCCTCGGACTAGTCCTCCAATTCAATATATAAACCCATGCACTCAGTTTTTCTATTATTCTCATTACCTGTGCCAAGCCGAGAGAGAGTCCGAGAGAGAGAGAGTCTATTGTGAACTTTTTCCTCTGCAAAAACTCATCAAAACAGGGGCGCTGGGTATTCGTGGAGATTAAACGTGTGAGCCGAAGCCAACCTAGGTAAGTCATTGGATTGTTTTTCCTTTTAGTTTCGCATGCTTTTCACAGTGCAATAATAGGAAAACTTAAACCATCGACTGCCATATTATAGTTGTATGTATATAACTTTATATATAGATCAATGTAAACTTTCCAATGATAGGAAAAAGAGATCTTGAACATTAAGGGAAATGGGGGTCTGAATATATATTGATCACTTTGCATGAGAAAGAAAAAGAAGAATAAGTAAGCTTTGTTGGCTATCATATTGTAGTGTGGGTGTAGAAACCAAAAGAAAACTTGCTACTCTGATATATATATCATGCAATAGGTTGCTGTTTTTACTGTTTAAGAAGTTGGGAAAAAAAAAAATTACTGATACGTGACTGCATAAACAAAAGAAAGAGTTATTATCATATCTATGAAAGCATATAGCTATATTTTGGGAACCCAAAGCTCACTGTGTGTGTGTGTTTGTGCACGTTTGGTTTAGATAAGAGAAGAAAAGAAAATGATAAGTATACATATACCCTGATGCACACGCGCATGAGCTGTTGTGGTGTAGTGAATTTTTGAATTTATGACTCATGAATCTATGCAGTACAACTAATATTAAGCATTTAGATGTTGAACCTTATAAATTGGATTGGAACTAGACGTAAAAATTGGAAGGAACTCACTGTTTTGACGTTAAATCATGTTTTAGACTTATATTTAATTAAAGTACGTAAGATATGAGCTATAGCTTGTAGCAATAATAAGGGTACTGTTGTTGATTTAATTACTTCAAATATTGTTGTCTAAATTGTGCAATCTAAAATTTAGCCATTATGTCATATTTTGACATGGGCTAAAGTTATATGAAAATGAAAATGAAAATGAAAATAAATAAATAAATAATAATAATACTAAATGAACTAGGTTAGTATAGACTTCAAAGGGAGAGAGGAATAAAATAGATGTCCCGTAAATTTAGGGAAAAAAAAAAGTTGGTGTGGGGCAAAGCTTTTATCACAATAAAGCTTATTTTACTTGGTGTTGTTAATTATTAAAAATCCTAATTTAGAGGATAGCCTCCGGGAGTTTAAACTAATTGTAGAATAATAATAATAATAAGATAAATAAATAAAAATAAATAACATCATCATTATTATTTTTTAAAAAAAAAAGAAAAAGAAAAGAAGAGGAAAAACATAATAGTAATTATTATTATTAAGAAAAAGAATAAATAATAAAAGGAAGTATTAATTAATAATAAATAGAAAAGGGTATTATTAATTAATAATAAATAGAAAGAGAATTTATAGTTACAATGGTCTCACTTGATTTTTCCAATCCCGTCATAATGACCCACTTTAAGCATTCCAAATAAATAATAATAATAATAATAATAATAATATAAGTAAATTCTAAAATAAATAAATAAAATATCACTTTAAACTTTAAAATTGGTAATTTTTCACTTAAACCATTCATCAATTGTATTATTATTGTTGTTAATTCTAGGGAAAATTCCAAATAAATATCATTTGAATTTGTAAAACCCCAGAAATTTGTTGAATTTGTAAAAAATCGAGAGGTACAAAGGACCTATGAGGGATATGCAAATTCGTGTCAAATTACCCTTTTACCCTTTAGTGTTAAATAAATGAAAAAATAAAATAAAATACCCCTACCGCCGTAACGGCCGGCCACCACCACCACCGCATCGCAGCCCACCACCTCCCGGCGGCGGTGGGGGTTGAGGTTTTTTTATTATTATTTATTTAAAGCTAAAGGGTAAAAAGGTAATTTGATACGAATTTGCATATCCCTTATAGGTCCTTTGTACCTCTCAATCTTTTTACAAATTCGACAGACTTCTGGAGGTTTTGCAAATTCAAATGGTATTTATTTGAAATTTTCCCTTAATTCTATTGCTTTATTAGGTATTGGAATTTTGAAGTTTAAATAGTTTATTTATTTATTTATGATTTTATCCAAATAACAGACTGTTTGAATCAATAAATAATACAAGTAAATGCAATTCTAGCTACTTGGTCTTCCCGGAAGAGCGAACAAATTCAATGGAGTATTATATTAGGCAGCAATCATCCTAATCCAGTCACGGAACTTCCAACTCTCTGGCTCCGGAGTCTAAGCCCACTCAATTACCCATGGACGCCTACTCCTCCACCCCTCCGACCCCCACTTCCAACTTTACTATTCAAATGGAATTTTCCCTAAAAAAAAAACTAGTATGAGGAATAATAGAATGTCCTAAAGACTTTGCACTGTAACCACTAAGCTTAGCTGGCACTTATCTGTTTGACTAGTTAGCAATCTGTTTTAGATTTGTTGAATACGGTTACAGGTGTACAGGTCATCACCAACGCATCTGTAGCATTAGAGTCTATATATTGACAGACTCAACTATTCATCCATACAAATGATCCAATATTGTCTTCGTCTCATATCTCTCTGCTTAATACTCTGATTTCCAATACGGAGTCTGAGCCCACTAAATTCCCCATGGACGCCTACTCCTCCACCCCTCCGACCTCCGCCGTCGTCCCTGCCTCAGCTCCGCCAGCCGATGCCCCCGCCAATCCAACTTCTGAAAACGAACTTTACTATGATGAGGTAAGATTTAACAAGAGCAATGACTTATCTTGATGCTTCTTCTTTTCCCCATTTCCCTTTCTTGATTCAATCTTGCTGTTTACCCCCTTTATTTTCATCATCACCCTTTTCGGGTTGCATTCTAACTCTCTAAGTCAGATGATAGGCAAGGCGATCGCCACTCTTGACAAAGGAAAGGGCTCCACCAAGAATGCCATCGTAAACTTCCTGGAGAAAACCTATAAGGGCCTTCCTTTAAACCTCAAGGACTTGCTCACTGAGCGTTTGAAAGCCATGACAAGCACTGATCGACTTGTTATGGTCAAGAGGTCTTACCAGCTCTCTGATTCCCCTTCTCCCTCCCCAAGAAAACGGGGTCGACCCTGCAAGAGCAAGCTCAACGAGTTGCCGCCTCATGTTCCGCTAGCTGACAACGCACCGGAAACACGTGTGCGTCCCCTCAACATACAAAAGGCCATAACGGCCGTCCCCGTCTCATGTGCCCCCTCTCCCGATTACGCTGTACATAAGCCAGGCGCTGGCACAATGACTTAAGCCCTGGCCTTGATACCAACTGTATCAGGCCAGACGCTCACTTATCAATGTGGTCCACTTTGGCACAAAAAGCCTTACAGTTATGCACAAGAATAGGTTACAATTGGTATCAAAGCCTACAGAAACAATGATGCGTAAGAATATGTTACAATTAGTATCAGAGCCAGGCTCGAGTTGATTTGGGTCTGGATACCTCTCCTTCTTGACGCGTTTTATAGGGTACAATTGGTATCAGAGCCAGGCTCAGGTCGATGTAGGTTGATGTGGGTCTTGATACCTCTCCCTCTTGTGGCGTTTTAAAGTCGTGAGGGGGTGATGGGCCCAAAGCGGACAATATTGAGAGCTGGTTTCCTTTTATTCTAGAGTTAGACTCCATGAACGAGTCAAACAAAAGTTGAGGGGTTTTTTTTGGAGAGACTAAGGAAACTAAATTAGTTACTTAATCATACTATCTTCAGTCATAATTATAAGACCAAATTAACGTTTTTTGGAGAGATTAAGGAAGCTAAACAAGTTATTATCCACTTTAAAAACTCTTTTCTAAAAGTCGAGATAAAACTCATCTCACATACTTACTTCATAAATTAGATAAGCTATTTTTCAAAAGTTAATTTAACGTAATAACTATAGTAATCCATTTCCATATATACACGGAATTGGCAACTTTTCTTAAATTTTATTCTTTTATTCCTTTTTAACATATTCCATTAGGTGCGACTTTGCTTTTATTTTTACAATATTTTTTATATATTTTTATCCATTTAAATTATAAGAAGTAAAAAAAAAAGTTTTTTGCCGAAGTTTTAAAAATTAATCTTCCGTGGACTGGGAAAAAGTACCCAAAAAAAAAAAAAAAAAAAAAAAAAGAAAAGAAAACTTACTAGTCGCCAGTTGGATAACTAAGATAGAATTTTTTTTTCATTCTGTATGTTCTCGGGGTAATGATAATTTAGATTTGAGAATCACTTTTCATCAAATTTTCACCACGCAAGCGGATGAAAATATGTTTAGGTATTAAAGAAATAAACATTTTCAATGATGCAACCAAACTATTGGAACTTAATCTCACGAACTTCATTGAAACCAAAGTTTCATGAAAAGTAAGTCACGAGTCACGACATAAAAAAAAAAAAAAATCTTTCAAAAGAAAATAATAATACCGTTTTCAAAGTTAAAAATCAATAATATATTTAAGTGCTTCTAAAATTAAATGGATTAAAAGAAAGAGAGAGAGAATAAGTCTTAAAAATTATGTACAACCAGGATGCGTCAATGTTGTAGGATGATGATTGATGAGGTGTGTATTGGGAGTAGATATCCCTACAGTTTCATCAACACAGTATACATTTTGAATTAATTACAATTATGTAAATTTACAATCCTAACTGCACAGGAAGAAATGCAGAAATGGGCATCCGTGATGTGATCATGGAGATTCTGGGCAGAGCACAAGGACACGCACTATACAATTAAGGTTTATGAAGAAGTTGTTACGGAAGTTACGACAAAAAAAAAACTGAGTGGGACGACGCATTAATTGTGGACATCCATCTTCTCTGTCAAGTGTCAACTCATCACTCAACTCCTCGATTGGCTCCTCCTATCATGCCAACAACACAAGACATTAAAGCCAAATTATGCTGAGCACAAGTACTCAAATGCATTTAGGCGGTTAGTACCTTGAGGTGGTTGTGTGGCTTCACTCCTATGCACTTGGATGCACTAATGCTGGCACTCTTGAACAAGCCACGCGTATTGATGGCATTGGAGAGACCATTTTGAGAATCAGCATCTGTCCCATTCGACCTGGAAGCACCCTCAACACTTGTTTCAATACCAGCTGCCGCACGCTTCTCTAAATCCCCCCCTTCATTCTTTTCATCCTTGCCTCCACTAACTCGCTCTCTGCATAAGTGCAATTGCCACAGTCAACACTCGAGTCTCCCTGTAAGCTACTGCATACCAAATTCACAGAGCTCGACATATAGAGTTTCCTTAAACTTACCGAGGCAAGGATGCCTGCTGTCTCAGCAATGGAATGCCCTTCTCACCATTGCCATAATGCTCTTCAAGATGTGCAAACTGTCGCTTGAACCGATCAACCCCGCTATGTAACCCAAAAAAAAAAAGAAACATTGAATTACTTGCTGAATTATTCATCAGTCTCAGAAAGCACTGAATTCAACTGTCTCTTTAATGAACCGCAAACTATATATGGTCTTCAGGTAACCAACCTCATAATGAGTAGGATAAGAGTAATGTTCAGCTTTCAACTAAGACTTCATCAAGGTAACTTCTCAGAAAATCCTTACATCCAAGAATAAATACTCTAAAAGGTAAAGCTGGGTGATGAAACTTGAAAAAGGGGAGCACAATGAGAAAGATATTTCTATTCTGTAAAAGGGAATGCGTTACAACAACTGAACAACGCCCTAACTTGAACTATATATATTTGGCGGTAACATATTTGATTTAGTATGACTGCGCCATCAGAATCATACAAGTTATTAAGTTAGAAAAGGATATAGTATCGACTTCTCCAAGTACAGTTTACTGTTATACCTTGGAGACATAAAACTGGTCTGCTCTCCGCCACAAAGATATTCCTCAAGCATCTGCGGATGATACTCTAGAATCTGTTTACACAAACACAAAACAGATTATTGACACAACACACAAGATAATAAATTAAAGTTAGAGTCATCCTACTATATTGCCATACCTCTCGATAAATCAACTCTCTAACGTCATCTTTAGTCACTTTTCTCCTCTCGAACTCAAATTCAAGTTTTGAAATGGGTTGAGTAGATGGTTCACGATCCACATTCGATAACCCTCTCAAGTAAGGATCAGATAAAGCCTGCAATCACAATCACAATCACAATCACAAGCACAAGCACAAGAAAATAATTAAAGAACAAGGAAGACTGTCTCTGAAGAATATCTTAGGATTTTTCATTCAAAACAAATTCATTTGCAATATTTGGTAGATTCATATGCGTATCAGAAGATCAACCTCTTCAGCAGTTGGACGATCCTTAGGATCAAATGCAAGCAGGCGCAGCAGCAAACGAAGAGCCAAAGGATCAGCAGTAGGGAACTTTTGGGAAAATGGAACTGGTTTCTTTTTACGCATGCCACTCAGGTACCTTCTAGCCTTCTCATTTCGAATCTGTGAAATCAAGATTATTTACAAGGGGTCAAGGAAATGGAAGTGAAACCAGGCTTGAGAAGCAGCAAACAGTAAGAAGCTAACTTCTGCAACATAAGTCAGGAAGACTTGAGGTACGTGAAAAGTAAGAGTCAAGAATTTTAGTATGCTGAGGGCTCGCCCATTGATGTTAGAAAGTTGTAAACTAGATTTGGATAAACTAACCCTCGCAATGGATTCAGCAGGAGGAGTCCCAAGGAAATCAGTTATGAGATCCAACTGGTTCACCACATTTTTCCCAGGAAACAATGGCTTCCCCAAGAGAATTTCTGTAAAAATGCATCCAATGCTCCAAATATCAATTGCAGCGGTATACTGCAAAAGACAAAGATCTTAAATGATATTGGATTTGCAACTAAGTAGAAAATCAGATACATCCATACGCGTCCATTGATAGGATATGCATCAGAAACTATCAACTAGGAGAAACTCAGCCTGACGTTAGCACAAGGCAACTAACCACTCAAGGCACTGAAACTCTGAAATGTATCTTTGGAGATCCAAGATTAAAAAGAGAATTATTATTATTTAAGCAATCACCATCAAAGGAAGGAGAAGAGATACTACTATCAATTAGGTAAGCAAAAAGAGAGAGAGAGAAGATCAGAGAGACAACTCTAAATTACAGGATAACATGAATACTGTCAAGTTTACATGAGCAAAAAATGAGCGTTAACAGGTAGCATCAATGCAGTAAAAATAATATGCCCTAATTATCCAGCAAGATATAGGTTCCATGGACAGAAGAAGAGGGCAGAGGCACAGATGAAAGATGAAGAAAGGCTTACTTTTGAGAAAAATGAACCACATAGTTCAGGTGCGCGATACCACCGAGTTGCAACATAGTCCTTTGTCAAAGTAGGTAAACATAGTCAGCCAACGATAGTTTAGGGTCGAGACAGATACTTTATGGAACATAAATGACAAAATTGATGGTAAATTCGCAAAATTCCTACCAAAAATATTTAAATGAAAACTACTTAGTCCTGCGGTTTCCATGTCATGAACGACAGACTACTTACCGTCCAGAATATTGTTGATGGAGCATCATTAAATGAAACTCGAGCAAGCCCAAAATCACATATCTTTAGTTTGCAATCGGCATTAGCAAGAACATTTTTCGGCTTTAAGTCACGGTGAAATACATTAGCTGCAAGAACAAATATTATATCAGTTTATAATCACTATAAGTAAAAAGCGAATACCTGGTTAAAAGGATAGCAGCATGTATATATTTCAGTCCCCGAAGAAGTTGGTACAAGAAAAACTGGTGGTGCTCCGGAGTAAGATCATCATTTGCCTTTATTACTTGATGAAGATCAGATTCCATCAGCTCAAACACGACATAGATATCCCTAAACTCTCGTCGAGAAGGAGGAAGCATGATATGCTTAATTTCTACTATATCAGGATGTTTGAGCAATCGAAGGAGTTTAATTTCTCTAAGGATCCTCGTGGCATCTGAGACATGCTCAAAAACATCATTAATTTTCTTTATTGCAACCTTCTCACCAGTATTAGTGTCAATGGCAGAACCCACAACGCCATAACTTCCTTTACCAATGACTTCTTGGACCTAGTATCTGCTTGCCTCTCCATATTCGGTGAAAAATTCTGTTTCTACCTATTTGATTGCCAGGAAGCATTATGTACACAGAGATAATTAGCACGTGGTTGAACCATACGAGTGATGATAATTTGAAGGGGGAAAAAGTATCACTCTGTTTGATGATAATTTGATCTCTTCTTTTGACTACAGCGGTTAGTAAGGTATTAAATGTGAAAAACGGATGTAAAGCAGAGAGTGCAATAAAAAATACAGATGGGTCGTCCATCAATATCAATCAATCAACAAGATATAACAGTTACTTCACTAATTATAAAATCTTGTAAGGCCACACCAAATGAAGCCATTCTTTTTGACAAAGAAAGTAAACTATAGCACCAAAGGCTGATGTAATCTAATCCTTCGAAACGATAAGACAATAGAGAACCAACAACATAAAGTAAAATCCAAGCACTAACAAATAAGCGGTAAACTGTAAATATCATGATAGGTTAGGATCGCAGGGAAGGAAAAACTGATCAAGAAAAAGAGAAACGGAAAAAGAAAGAAAAGGTATGGGACTATGGGAGGAAGACCTTCTTGTGAGAAGCCATAGAACAAGACTTGAAATAGGACTGCGTAGGCAGTTGGATAAGGATTCAAGTTAGAGATAACAAAGTCCTGCGGATCATGAAGCCATCTTCCGGGTCTTCACCTTCCTCAGAAGGCTGAGAATAAGGTAAATGTGTCGTGAATGCGAGGCTATTATTGGCAAGCAATCACCGATGTTGATAATACGTTCATCAGAGGTAATAGCAGAAGAAGGATGACGTTGATAGCTCACTAGGATTGCGTGATCACACAAATAGACCCAACTCGTTCTTCGGACTTAACTCTCTGCCAATCGTATAGAGCATTCCCCACCGCTCCCCCTCTCTCTCTCTCGCCGTATTAATATTGTATTGTCGTCATTGGATTTGGACGATCTTCCATCTGTGATTTTGTATCTTTTTGGCCACCAGGCCGATGAATGTGGACAGCCCGGAACAGAGGCTCCTTTGAGAAATTATTCTTTCACGGCCGCTCCAGCAAGTCATCTCTGACTCTCAAAATAATTACGACGGCCCGGGTTTGGTTTTTGACAGCAAAAGTTAGAATATATTGTTTCTGTTGAATATATTTATAATGTGAATGTCCATTGCATAGTAACCCTTGAAGGTCAGAGAATTATTTATTTTGAAGCCAAGGCTCAAAAGAAAGAATAAGCCAGAAGGTAATACGATGTTTAATTTGTTATTTTGTTATCATATTCCATAAATTTATTGATATGAGATTTTCCTGCTAGAATTACCATATGTGTGGTTTAAGTTATTTTGATTATGAATATTGGTGGACTATATATTTTGCATATATAAACAAATTGAAGTATATTATTAGATCATCTAGTGATGCAATATTATATGTTTATTCCTCAAGAATCAACATGATTTTCCCTTTCGAGGTTTAAAGGATTTGAAAGTAATTTTGACATACGTAACTCACACTTGAAGGGGAGATTATTAGAAAACAAGTGTGAGTTGTGAGTTGAGTTATAATACAATACAAGTGTGAGCTAATTTTTGAAAAGTTGAAAAGTTATATATTTCTCACACAAAGTCTAATAGATATCCCAAAATGAAGGTCGATTATGATTTAAATCAAAGTTTATGATTGGTTGAGATATATTATAGTAAACTAGAAGTTTATCGATTTAAATAAATTTATTGTTGGCATGACTCGCTTGATCATCGAGTCATATATATATAATGCAAATAAGATTATGTATTAACATCCATTGAAGAACGAGAAGATTCTTCATGAATAACCAACATATTGTTTATGTATTATGTAATCGTTTGTTCTCAAATAGATTTGACTATGAGAATATCATTGGTCATGATTGGTAATGGATCTCGGAAATATATCAAACATTATTATATGGGCCCATTGAAATGACATGTAAACCATACAAATTTGAAAGATGCATCGTAAGATGGTTACATGTGAGATTATTATCTTACAACCGAGAAGTTTGTAAGAATGCAACTTGAAGTTTGCGTAATGTTTGAATGAATTAAGCGCGCTATTTCCGACATTATACGATCCGAAATCATGTATTCAATGCTTACGAGAACAACGATTTCTATGTTGGTATATTTGATTATTGCAAAGCATTTATATAAGCTAACAAAATTCTCCTCGTAAAATTGGTTTTGGTCGGGAACGGACAATTCCATCCGGAAAGTTTTTGAATGTGCAATGTTTATAAATCCACCACAATGCACATAGATGGATATAGAAAGAAAGTTGGGATAAATGTTGTGTAAGGACCTTCTTCTTCTTGTTTGTCTCTAAATGAAACGAGAATGATGTTTCTAATGGTAACAAATGGATTTAGGAGACTTATCTCGCATAATTTGTCAACTCGAGATTTGACATTGTTTTCCCAAATACGAGGGGGAGAAAATAAGCAGTTGGGTAAAGAGATTAATTGGAATGAATTATCATTGGCTCATTTTGATCCTCGTACAAAACAATGTGAACTGGAAGTTCAAAAGATAATTCATTTGCAGAATTTAGCTAATCGAATGCTAGTAGCATTTTCGGCCCAAAGAAAGTGACAAAGTCACATGTTCCACTCGCTAATGCTCCTATTCGAATTGATGTCCCCTGAAGGGCAACCTATTATAAATGAATCTAAAGCACGCCCAAGCGTGGCGAGCCCATCTGTTCCAAAGATAAAAATCCTCGAATGAGAAAAGGAGCTAAGAATATAGATGGTCAAGTTGAGGATAATCAAGAAAAGTTGGTAGCTCGAAGAGTCATTATCTCCGGTAGAGATATCTCCGAGAAGAGAATGTTATAGTCCCGGAAGAGACACAGTACCTAAAATATGTGAAAATAATGAGATCTCAATAAATTATTTTATGAATGGTATCCGATGGGACCGAAATGAAGTCAACATTGACGACGTCTTTGCTTATCATATAGCATATGATGTAATGAATGATAATGAGGATCATGAGCCAAAATCCATTAGCGAGTGCCAACAATAAAGGATTGGCCCTTATGGAAAGATGCTATTAATGCGAATTAAATTCACTAGCAAAACGAAAAGTATTTAAACTCGTAGTCCATACACCTGAAGATGTAAAGCCATTTGGGTACAAATGGGTTTTTTTGTACGAAAGAGAAATGACAAGGGTGAAATCACAAGATATAAGGCACGTCTTGTAGCCCAAGGCTTTACACAAAGACCTAGCATTGATTTTGAAGAAACGTACTCACCGTTAGTGGATGCAACTACTTTTCGTTATTTGATTAGCTTAGCAGTAAATGAAGGACTTAATTTGCGTTTAATGGATGTCATGATTTGCCTATTCGTATGGCTCACTTGACAATGATATTTATATGAAAGTCCTCGAAGGACTCAAGATGCCGAAGCATATAATTCAAATTCTCGAGAACAATACTCGATTAAATTAAATAAGTCTCTGTATGGCTTAAAGCAATGGGCGCATGTGGTATAATTGTCTCGAAAAATATTTGTTAAAAGAAGGGTACAAAAATGACCCAATATGCCCATGCCTTTTATGAAAAGATCAAGAAATGAATTTACTATAATTCTTTGTATATGTTGATGATATCAACATCATTGGAACTCGAAGAGCTTCAAAAGGCAATTAATTGCTTAAAGAAAGAATTTGAAATGAAAGATTTGGGCGAACAAAATTCTGTCTTGGATTACAGATCGAAGTACCTAAAGAATGGGATCCTTGTAGTTTATACAAAGAAGGTCCTAGAACGATTTTATATGGATAAATCACATCCATTGTGTACTCCAATGATTGTAAGATCTTTGAAGATTGATAAAGATCCATTCCAACCTCGAATAATTGACGAAGAAGCAAGCTATAGTAATGCACCAACACGGAGGCATTGGAGTGGAGTAAAACATATTCTTCATTACCTCAAAGGCACTACAGACATGGGGTTATACTACACATTGGATATGCGAGATATGGATTTTTGTCTAACCCACATGATAGTAAATCACAAACGGGTTATCTATTTACATGTGGAAGTACAACTATTTCATGGCAATCTATGAAGCGAGACTATATTAGCTACATCGGCTAACCATGCAGAAATTCTAGCAATGCATGAAGCAAGTCAAGTGAAAATCTAGAGATATATTCACTTAGACACTTCCGAAGCAATTTTTCAAAAGCTTGTCCATGGTATTGATCTTCAAAGACTCAAAGTTCTCAAATGGTATTATTATCATCGGGGGAGTAATCGATATTGTCAAAAGGGAGTCGATACACGCTGTACTCTTTTTCCCTTATCTAGGCTTTGTCCCACTAGGTTTTCCTAGAAAGGTTTTTAATGAGGCAACATTGCACGGTGTATCAATGAATGATGTACTTTTTTTCTTTGGCTAGGTTTTTATCCCCTTTGGATTTTTCCTAGTTAAAGTTTTTAATGAGACATTCATAATGGACATCCAAGGGAGTGTTATGAATATATTTATAATGTGAATGTCCATTGCATAGTAACCCTTGAAGGTCTATAAATAGAGGTCTTGTGTAAACATTCGGATACACTTGAAATAAGAATTTCTTCATCTCTCTACCTTTCTCTCGACTTCTCTCTACTTTTCTTTACATTTTCTTCAATTTCATAACAGTTTCAATATTATTACACATTTTTCTTCACGGGCAATCACGCACAAAGGTTGATATGAATCACGAGATAATATTTATCATTTATAAATAATAATAATAATAATAATAATAGAAGTAAATTCTAAAATAAATAAATAAAATATCACTTTAAACTTTAAAATTGGTAATTTTTCACTTAAACTATTCATCAATTGTATTATTATTCTTGTTAATTCTAGAAAAAAATTCCAAATAAATACCATTTGAATTTGTAAAACCCTCGAAATCTGAATGAATTTGTAAAAAGACTGAGAGGTACAAAGGACCTTTGAGGGATATGCAAATTCGTGTCAAATTACCCTTTTACCCTTTAGTGTTAAATAAATGAAAAAATAAAATAAAATACCCCTACCGCCGCCGGCCACCACCACCGCCACCGCCATACTGGCCACCACCACCACCACCACTGCTGGCCACCGCCAACGCAGGCCACCACCTCCGCCGGCGGTGGTGGTGGCGGCGGCGCATGTGGGGGTGAGGTATTTTATTTTATTATTTATTTAAAACTAAAGGATAAAAAGGTAATTTGATACGAATTTGCATATCCCTTATAGGTCCTTTGTACCTCTCGTCTTT
The DNA here is from genome assembly GCA_019022655.1 of Acacia acuminata. Classification (NCBI taxonomy): domain Eukaryota; kingdom Viridiplantae; phylum Streptophyta; class Magnoliopsida; order Fabales; family Fabaceae; genus Acacia; species Acacia acuminata. Next base: position 1,119,158 of record JAFJYI010000071.1, read on the forward strand.
TTACAAATTCGACATGACTCGGAGGTTTTGCAAATTTAAATGGTATTTATTTGAAATTTTCCCTTAATTCTATTGCTTTATTAGGTATTGGAATTTTGAAGTTTAAATGGTTTATTTATTTATTTATGATTTTATCCAAATAACTACAAGTAACTTGGTCTTCCGGAAGAGCGAACAAATTCAATGCAGTATTATATTAGGCAGCAATCATCCTAATCCAGTCACGTCAACTTTACTATTCTATCACCGCTTTCGAAGCTTCCAAATTTACTGAACTTCCAACTCTCTGGCTCCGGAGTCTGAGCCCACTCAATTCTCCATGGACGCCTACTCCTCCACCCCTCTCACCCAGGAGCGGATTGTCTCAGCGTCGAAACTCTCCTCATCTCTCAGAAGCCTTCCATCTCAACCGTTCATTCCATCCGAGTGCCCATAAAGTGACACGTCAATCTTCATTCGCTCTTCGTTTGCTCTGCTTGTTCGTCTCTTACGCGTTGGGCGCCGTGATATTGCCTTAGCAGTCTGAGCCGAAATCAAACCGTGAACCGGAACCACACACCTAGGGCGAAGTCGACGGGGGTTCTATTGGCCGGATTATTCCCGCGTCTCACCCCACGGGTCATTCCTTGCAGATTCAACTCGAAGAGAATTGGGTAAGGTTTAGTCTGTGATTAACCATTGAAACTTTCGATTTTGCTTGGGTTAGATGAAAGAAGGTGAAATAGAGGAGGAAGTGCCAAATAAAGTATTAGCAAGACTGTTGAAATGTAGAGAAATTGTGGGAAGAGGAGAGGAATAGGGAAGGAACAAAGGAGACGAATTGTGGGGGAGTGTGGTGATTTATGTGCTCTTCTGGGGGTTCGCCAATCAGGTATATTCATCAATTAGCTTTGTTTATTGGTGTTTTGTCTTGATTGGTTGATAATAGCTTACTTTTGGTATTGGATTATGATTTGGTTTCGATTATATGACATCCACACATGTATCTTCATTGCCTATGTTAAGGATCCTACACGAGCATATTTTGATTCGTCTTGTTTTAAACGAGACATCTCTTAAATAAAACTGGTTGGCTTAATGAATCATTTCACTTTTCATCGATTCCTTTTGGCATCTGTACGAGTTTTGAATTCTAATTTATTTTCTTTGGATAGAATGTTCATTGAGTTAATTTATAATATCTTTGAACAATTCTTTATTTTCCTAACCTCGCTATAAGTTTTAAGGTTTTTTTTTTTTTTATTTTTTTCCTTTTAAGGATGATTTTGTGTTTCTTAAAGGATGCCCTGGGTCCTATTGTGGAGTTAACCGTGTCATTCAAATTTCTTTTGTCATATATTGTAAAGATGACTCCTTCTTTGATCATCAATTCATAATTTGTTCCCTTTACCAAGGGCCATGGTTGGCTTTCAACATGAAAGGAGAAATGGGAAACTAAGTTTATAATTGGCATGTCAATATGAAGAAAAATGCTTTGAACTTTGAAGTAGTTTTTGAACTCTATTTTTTCTTTCCTCATGAGTTAGATCTATCGCTTTTCAGCCTAAATGAAAAGATTGCCGGATGACTTATTTTGAATCTTTTTGTGATAACTTGGTACTCACTTTGGATTTTTCTTGCTAGTTGTTGCCACATCAGTTTTCAATTTCTAGATATCTTTATTGCTTAATTTTTTTGCTCTATCGATGTGCTAATACCTGGATTTGCTGATTGGTCACGCTTGTAAACCATGTTGTTTCGCAGATAACTCTTGTTGATTTTGTTCAGTGAAGCAATAACAGGAAAAAAAAACAGCTTTAAGACATTGTTTACATCCACTGTTCCATTGATATTTTTGGGTGTTTAGTTTAGAGCCACTGTTCCATTGGTATTTTTGGGTGTTTAGTTTAGAGCCACTGTGCCTTTTGTTTTTTTGTGTGTTTAGTTTAGAGCCACAGTGCCTTTGGTTTTTTTGGGTGTTTAGTTTAGAGCCATTGTTCTATTGGTATTTTTGGGTGCTTAGGTTACCACTTTGTTCCTTTGGTTTTTTTGACTATTTAGTTTAGAGCTACTTTGTTCCATTCTCAAATCATTTAGTTCCACCACATCTTCACTAGTCGTACAGGTCCAACAAAGCATCTTATGTTGTAGTTTACATTAAAATCTGATATGTTGCATTTACTCTAAAGGCTGATACATTGGATCAACTTTAAATGCTGATATGGGGTTCCTTTTCCTTATGATTTCTTGCCCTCCTTTTTCCTTATAAACATATATGCCACACCTTCTACATGGATCTGTGAGAGCGAGAAAACTTTCTATCAAGGTTTCCACACGTTCATTTTTTATTATTTCATGTGTTGAGCAATGTCTTAGGCAGTTAGCTAAATCTATAGCCAGAACTTGCCTGAAATTTTACTACTTTGATTAATTTTGCTAAAATTTCTTATTGAGACTTACCTAATCTATAATTCAGAATCAGCAGAATGAACCATATTATGCTTTTTGCAGGTTTGATACCTGGAAAGATATGGGTCAATGATATATTTTGCTGTCTGGCATTTGCTTTTTTCATTCCTAGGAAGCTTGTCTCTGTCCCTCTTACTTTCTCAGTTTCACTTGCGATGCTCCAAGTTTTTTGTCTTGGCTGGGCATTAAGTTACCAGCTAATGCATTCATCTGAAGAAATTTAAATTTCTGTCTAAAATAAAGATACCATTGTTTATATGCTTATATACTTTTTTACATCAAATATACTTGTTCTTTGCATCAAATATACTTGCTGATGTCAAAGTACCCTTGTAAAAAATAACAAGTTTCATATGCTTATATACTTGCTGCTGTCAAATACCAACTTAGCTGTCATATAGCCTATGTGTTGTCTTACACTGATCAAAACAAAATAATGCTGCCAGAACAAGTTTCAAAATGATGCTGCCAAAACAAAATGATGTCTTAACATTGTCTACAACAAAATGATGGTTGAATGATTAAATTGATCGAATTTGAATTGTTATTGCAGGTGTTGGTTGCCAAGTCCTTCATGCTGATTAAACATTGTTGATTCACCTACTAGGAATTGATGGGACATTGATGAAGTTGTTATAGAAGTTTGACCTTCACCTAAGAAGGAAGAAGGAAGAAGGAAGAAGCAAGAGCAATGTAGATGTTAGTGTATGGTCATAAAAAGTTGTAATACAATATATTTGATATAGTACAGAGTGTATTAGCAAATGACACTTGTATTTGGCATCTTGATGTAGTATACACATTAATTTAAATAAAAGTGACATTTTCCCCTTAACTTGTGCATATTCCTATGTTTTTTTTTTTTTTTTTTTACACGACAACAAAATCTCCGATCGAATGCTTCCAATGATTGTGTTGAACAATCTAAGGGAGCCTATAAATGACAAAGACAAAAGTAAGCATATTATTACTACGAAAAAGCGTTAACATACAAATTAATAGAACAAATCACCATGTCAATTTAATTTTAGATAATAAAAACTCACCAACATCATTTTAGATAAAAAAAAATCACCAATATGCTAAAAAAAACTTTATTAGCATATTTTCCCAATACCCGACGTCTCTCCAGTCTCCACACCACACCGAAACGAATATCATTTGCAAAATCACAGCAACCATTTTTTATTATTTTTATTTTTATTTTTATCTTATTCTCGTTGATTTTCATAGCACCCACTAAAAGAGAATCGAAAATCATCATAGCAAACAAATTCTCTTCCATTTTTTTAAAAGGTAAAAATGAAGTTTCAGGAGCCATATTCTCTTCCATTTTGTAAATAGATTCTCATACCTAAATCGGTACAACGTTCTTTGTTGGTTTTTGTTCGTTGAATCGGGAGCCACTATTCCTTCTTGGTTTTTCAGAAAATGGTGATTGTGAAGTTTCCCGCCACGCTCGTGATGATTCTGCGAGAAGAGAATTTGGTTTTGTTTTGAAAGTGTTGGATGCAATTTTTTTAACTTGCCACGTGTCATTTTCTAGACCCCGATGGAATGAATGTCTCGGGATGAAGGCTTCGAGAGATGAGGAGAATTTTGATTCGAGGCAATCAACTCCCCTCCAGGCCCCCACTTCCAACTTTACTATTCAAATGGAATTTTCCCTAAAAAAAAAAACTAGTATGAGGAATATTAGAATGTCCTAAAGACTTTGCACTGTAACCACTAAGCTTAGTTGGCACTTATCTGTTTGACTAGTTAGCAATCTGTTTTAGATTTGTTGAATACGGTTACAGGTGTACAGGTCATCACCAACGCATCTGTAGCATTAGAGTCTATATATTGACGGACTCAACTATTCATCCATACAAATGATCCAATATTGTCTTCGTCTCATATCTCTCTCGCCTTAATACTCGATTTCCAATACGGAGTCCGAGCCCACTAAATTCCCCATGGACGCCTACTCCTCCACCCCTCAGACCTCCGCGTCGTCCACGCCTCGCTCACTTCGCCCGATGCCCCCGCCAATCCAACTTACGAAAACGAACTTTACTATGATGAGGTAAGATTTAACAAGAGCAATGACTTATCTTGATGCTTCTTCTTTTCCCATTTCCCTTTCTTGATTCAATCTTCTTTGTTTACCCCCTTTATTTTCATCATCACCCTTTTCGGGTTGCATTCTAACTCTCTAAGTCGGATGATAGGCAAGGCGATCGCCGCTCTTGACAAAGGAAAGGGCTCCACCAAGAATGCCATCGTAAACTTCTGGAGAAAACCTATAAGGGCCTTCCTTTAAACCTCAAGGACTTGATCACCGAGCGTTTGAAAGCCATGACAAGCACCGATCGACTTGTTATGGTCAAGAGGTCTTACCACTCTCGATTCCCCTTCTCTCCTCCCCAAGAAAACGGGGTCGACCTACAAGAGCAAGCTCGACGAGTTGCCGCCTCATGTTCCGCTAGCGACAACGCACCGGAAACACGTGTGCGTCCCCTCAACATACAAAAGGCCATAACGGCCGTCCCCGTCTCATGTGCCCCCTCTCCCAATTACGCTGTACATGCCTACGCGTTGCCACCTTCGAGAGCTTTACCACAAGCTGTTGGAGCTGGTACTAGTGGAGGGGTAAGGACACCGCAAGATTCCCCTGGAAGTGCTGCCACCTGGGCAAAGAAGGTAATTCTGAAAATTCTTGCGGGTTCGAGTGCTTCTTTGAATATGCCTTCATAGTTTCTGAATCCGTCCAAGTTACTCACTGTTCTTATTATGTCGCTTGGTTATAGCTTACTTGTAGTGATGTGTCGTGCATGATGACGTTGGACCTCTCTTTTATATTGTTTTGGCTTCGCCCCTTTATTCATATTTCTCCTAAAAAACGGAAGAAAAGAAGAAAACTTATCCTAGTGAGTTCCCTAATATTTTTCGGGGTAATATTGGCAAGTAGAGAGGGTATATAAGGCTGCTTTCTAGTTTCTACATGTTGTGGCCTTTGGTTATGCTAGACATATTTTTCCTCAAATTTTTGGTTATACTTTTACGTTACGTTGATCACTGCCTTATTCCATTAGTAAAAATTGAGCAGTATTCTTTGCTGTTGGCGATAAACGAGTAGAAAAATTCTATAATGATTCTCAGTATGTTACCAATTTGGTGCACTCATTTTGATATTTAATAAATTCTCAAGTTTGAATATGGAAATTTTAAGATTGTAGAGAATATGGAGAGTTCTTTGTAGTAATTATTTTCTTGTGTGTTGTTTCAGCATGTCCTACCTTTTGTGCTATCTAAATTTATGAGTTTTATTCACTTCCTTTGCATTATTTTTGTCGGAACAGGTAACTCCTGTCGAGGAGGAGTTGAGGACAAAGCTTGAACATTTTGTAAGTTCAATTAGTCTTTCACATGAATGCTCAATTCGTCAATTTATTACCTTGTCAAGAGATGTGATCAATATTCATGCCTCTATTTCGTTATAACAAAGCAATCAAAAGTCAATCAATACATCCACAAGATCAAGCCCCATTTTAGCATTGATAGTGAAATGGAAGTAATTGAAGCAATTAAAGGATTAGAAGCACTGGCAAGAACGGATCTTGATGGGCCATTACGTACCAGCAAATGAAAAACAAGAACAGCCGCCACAGCAATAGCCATTTGATGGTGCAAAATTGGCACTAGTGTTTTCCAGAAGACGCATGAGGCAAAAGATCTGTAAATCAAAGTAGGAAGTAGCAGAAATGATTTCTTGTTGAAAGCATGATGACGATATGCATAAAAGTTTGGTATTTTGTGTACGGGTTAGATTGACCCTGAAGTAATGTTTAGCAAACTCATGGTTATGTTTTTTGAGAGATAGTTGTTTTACTTTGACCGGTGAATCTAGTCATACTAATGTTGTTCTTTGTCAATGGTCTTATAGCCTAATAGCACATATAGCCATTAGTGCTTGTCCATTTAATTCAAAAAAATTAATGTTGGGTTTTCTTGAGATTTATGTTGATTCTCACTATCCCTTTCCCCTTGGTTTCACTAAGAAGGGAAAAGACTAATGTTTTGGGGTCATTAACGGTCCCTCTTTTATTCTAATGTTGGTAACTATTAAAATGACTAGAATATGATGGTTTAAGGAAGGTAGTTTTGTCGGGCATAGATGCTTGCTTGAAAGAGTATGCTCTGCCTGCGGCTACATCTGCCACATTAGGTTTCAATTCGTTTCACTCTAGGCCACGAGGGAGTTGTGAAAACTTTTAAATCAACATTGTATTAGATTGAGAGAGTAAATGTTGTAGCAGTAATAATTTGGTTGTAGATTACGCTATTTTTAATTGCGTGATAAAAGTGACTTTTTTATCATTTGACTTTTATTAACTTAATATTAGATAAAATTTAGATTGTGTAATGTGATTTATGTTTAGATTAGCGTAGCATAAATGACTTTTTTGAAACTTGTTTAGATAATTATTTTGAAAAGTAAGTTGAGATTTAAAAAAAAAAAAAAAGAGTGAAAAATACTTGAATCTTATTAAATAATACATATGTAATATTATAATTATAAGATAAAAATTAAAAATAAAATTTAAAAAGTTAGCTTGAAATTTTGGCAATTCTAAAATAAAAAATTAAATATAGTTAATGAATAAAAATGTATATAAATTAAATTAGAAATAATACAACTTTCCATCTCCAACATAAACCAAATCAACCATTAGAGCATAATTTGAAAATCAATTAATTAATTCTCACTAATTAAATTTCTCGTGGACTTAAATCGAGTAATTTCATAAAAATTTACCACCCCATTCCTTATTGTAAGTTTATTTTTACTAATTTTCTTACATCTTTCTCTATTTCCAATGACAAATTAAGTAAGGATAAAAATGGAAACATTGATTATTAACTTTTAAGTGAATAAATTTAATTTATAAGGACTTACAATAAGGATCATGATAGTATTTCAATTAAAAGAAGTTATACCCAACATCTTTATTTTATAAGATGTTTTTCTCTCTCCATAGTAACCTAAAGCAAGAAAACTTTAATTATGCCTAAGCTATTTTTTTTTTTCGGAAGTTCAATTAAGAAAAAAGTTATCCCAAACATTTGAAAAAAAAATCAAAAGCATCCAGTCTAACTTTTGCCTGCTTTTAAGGCTTTAAAAGCCATTCCGCACAAAAATATAAGTTGTACATATTTTGATAATTGAATATAAAAAATTAAATTTAAATTTGATTAAAAAAATAAATTATTATTAAAAATTATAAAACTCTAAAGTACTTAATTAAATATATTATAATGGTAAATTAGAATGCATATAAATATATATGTAATTGTACGTTGCATATTAGATCATATATCTCTAACTAGGGATGGAAATAGGCCAGGCCAGGCTAGGCTTTGGCTAAATAAAGCTCGAGCACGTAATGAGGGTGAAAGGCCGAGCCAGGCCGAGCACGAATGTAGGCTTTTTTAAGGCTCGGGCTCGAGCCTTCGTGAAGGCCTAGTAGGGCGAAGCCTTTTAAAGGCCTACTTACAATGTAGGCCTTTAAAAAAGGCCTCATATTATAGCCTTTGGAGGCCATAAAAAGGCTTTGAGCCTATAAAAAACCATATAAATGTAGGCTTTTAATAGAATATAAAAATAAAAACAATAAATATTATTTTAGTTATATTATATAAATATAATTATATTTATTTGATAAAATGGGCGCGAAGGCTTACAAAGCCAGGCTTTTAACTAAATAAGCCTAGCCTATTTACACATATAGCCGCTAATTAAATAGGCCTTGGTCTCAGCCTTTTTAACAAACAAAGCCAGGTTAAAGCCGGACTGCGAGCCCTAAACAGGCCAGGTTGAAGGCCGAAAAGAAAGGCTCTACTTATTTCCATCCCTATCTCTAACATTTTTCTCCACAAACTGAAAAAAGTAACTTCTAGAAAAATTCATTTTTTTTAAGAAGCCCATCAATGCGCCTCTAATCCATTGAACTTTTCTCACTACCGTTCGCCTGTTGGGCTTTTTCCCCTCTTGCGGTCATGCCAGTAAGGCTTGCGGAGCAAAGTTGGCTTGGAATTTGATTACGGGTGCGAAAGGTCTTTGAGTTGATATCCTTTTTCACCGCTATATGGTTAGAGATGAGGAATCCCTCCTATTTTCTAGAGCTGGGGATTCAAGGTTGTGTAAATTTATAGTGAGCAGAGAGAGTTAATTACCAAGGGCTCTAAGTGGCAAATTAGAAATGGTCTTGGTGTAAATTTCTTTAATGACTGCTGGGTTGGTGATGGTTTATGTCTTAAAGATTTTTGTCGAAGAGATTTAACTGAGGATGAAGAGGGGTTGGTTGTGGCTGATTGGGCAGTGGGAGGTCTTTGGGATACTCTCAAGATCTCGGCAGTTATTAATCCTGCAGGCCTGAACAGAATCGTTGCCGTCCTTCCTCTTAGAACTGATGCTAACTATGATTGTTTAGTGTGGGGTGCATGTAGTGATGGCAGATTTTCCATTAGGAGTGCTTATTTCCTCCTAGAGCCTAATCCCATTTCCCTTAGAGATAAGTTGTTTACTGATATCTGGAAATGGAGAGGTGCTATGAGAGAATCAGGATCTTTACGTGGAAAGTTGCCTTGAAAAAACTCCCAACCAATGTTTGGAGGAGCTCTTGGTCACATTCTTCGGCTGTGTGTGGATTCTGTAATGTTGGGTTGGAAGATATTCTTCACATCCTACGTGATTGTGTGTATGCCAGGGGTTTTTGGACTGGTATCCTTAAGCAAAGGTATATCTCTTCTTTCTTTTCCTTGAACCTTCGGGATTGGCTGGTTTTGAACTTAAATATTCATGTTGGTTGTATTTGGGAAGACTGTTGGAGTTTGTTCTTTGGGGTTTCTATTTGGAAACTTTGGGAGTGGAGGAATCATTGTTCTTTTGACTGTAATTTCAGTAAACCTTGTAATCCTACTGCTACTCTTTCGGCGCTTTGGCCTAGATTTGTTTTAAATATTAAAAAAAATCACGCATGTATATAAATAAATAAAAAACAAAGAAATAATTAAAATGTGATGAGGTGAGTACAGGAGGACGATTCCACTCGTTCTGCTGGAGAATAACGAAGAAAGGCGCAAGCACACAACTATAATTTGGAAATAATTCAACAGGCTTCGATAAATCTGTTCAAACTAGCTTTGAACATTCATTGAGTTGGCATGTTGCCAGAGCTGACTTTCCCAGAATTATTTATGTTTGTTGATAACTTGTTATGATTTTCTCTTAACGCCATCATTTATCGTGTTAGTGGCAAGAGTTTTAAGCAATCAATCAAGATTCCTTTCTATTCAAGGCTAAGTGCTGGACTGTGTGCTATTTCGATTCAAGGAAAAAAATTTGTTTAAGGCAGACTCTGCAAAAATGGGGCACTGTAACAGGGACGTAATCCTAAAGAAAGGCACATGGCCTTGGAGTTATCTTGATTAATTATCAACAACTTTTTGCGCCATACCCTGAAATTCCTAATTTGGATAAAAAGAAGCTACTCTCTTTAAAGTACAATTAGCTTTGAAGATTCAAGAAATTTCGAACAATTTGTTTTCTTTTTAGCGAATTGGATCAAATCAAAAACGTTGAAAAGCTGGGTTGAGTCGCTTTCATGCTGACAAATACTACCTTCGGTCCTAATTATAAAACCTAGTTAACTTTTTTTTAGAGAGATTAAGGAAGCTAAATAAGTTATTTAATTATTTCATATGTTGTGTATGTTTAGATTATATATTAATTTATTAGTCCAACTAATTAGTTTTGAGAAAAAAATAAAAATAAAAAAATACTCTAAAGTAATTTAATTAGCTTCATTAATTTTTCCAAAAAAATCAACTAAGTTTTATAATTAAGAGGAGAAGAGTACTACTTATAATAATAATTGGGGGAATATGCAAACATGCCCTGGCCGCTAGCTTTACTGGTTGAAGATGAATCTGCATCATCAATATAAACTACTAAACGTTGTAGTAGATCAACTAGTGGTCCATGTAGAACATAGCTATTGGTCAATTAATGTCACCGTGATCACATGGCAAGAATTATGTGACATCCCAAATTTTGGGTTTGAAATTTGAATAATATAAGGAAATTAATTATGAAATTTTGGGTTTAAAATAATTATGAGAATAATTATTGGAAAGTTAAGTTTATTTTTCCTTTAACTTATTTTGGGAAAATAATAATTCAAATAAGGAATAAATTATGCCTAAAGATTTTGGAAAATAATAATAATAATAATAATAAACCCATGCACTCAGTTTTTCTATTATTCTCATTACGTACGTGCTAAGCCGAGAGAGTCCAGAGAGAGAGAGAGTCTATTGTGAACTTTTTCCTCCGCAAAAACTCATCAAAACAGGGCGTTGGGTATTCGTGGAGATTAAACGTGTGAGCCGAAGCCAACCTAGGTAAGTCATTGGATTGTTTTTCCTTTTAGTTTCGCATGTTTTTCACAGTGCAATAATAGGAAAACTTAAACCATCGACTGCCATATTATAGTTGTATGTATATAACTTTATATATAGATCAATGTAAACTTTCCAATGATAGGAAAAAGAGATCTTGAACATTAAGGGAAATGGGGGTCTGAATATATATGGATCACTTTGCATGAGAAAGAAAAAGAAGAATAAGTAAGCTTTGTTGGCTATCATATTGTAGTGTGGGTGTAGAAACCAAAAGAAAACTTGCTACTCGATATATATATATATATATATATATTTATATTTATATCATGCAATAGGTTGCTGTTTTTACTTGTTTAAGAAGTTAGGGGAAAAAAATTACGATACGTGATCGCATAAACAAAAGAAAGAGTTACTATCATATCTATGAAAGCATATATAGCTATATTTTGGGAACCCAAAGCTCACTGTGTGTGTGTGTGTTTGTGCACGTTTGGTTTAGATAAGAGAAGAAAAGAAAATGATAAGTATACATATACCTTGATGCACACGCGCATGAGCTGTTGTGGTGTAGTGAATTTTTGAGGTTATGACTCATGAATCTATGCAAGTACAACTAATATTAAGCATTTAGATGTTGAACCTTATAAATTGGATTGGAACTAGACGTAAAAATTGGAAGGAACTCACTGTTTTGACATTAAATCATGTTTTAGACTTATATTTAATTAAAGTAAGATATGGTAGCAATAATAAGGGTACTGTTGTTGATTTAATTACTTCAAATATTGTTGTCTAAATTGTGCAATCTAAAATTTAGCCATTATGTCATATTTTGACATGGGCTAAAGTTATATGAAAATGAAAATAAATAAATAAATAATAATAATAATACTTTTTTTTTTATACACATAGTAGGGGAGGGGCGGGGTTGAACCCTGGACATGGGGGGGAGGAGCCAAGCTCCCATGCCATGCATACTTAAGGCGCGGCATAATAATAATAATACTAACGAACTAGGTTAGTATAGACTTCAAAGGGAGAGAGGAATAAAATAGATGTCCCGTGAATTTAGGGGAAAAAAAAGTTAGTGTGGGGCAAAGCTTTTATCACAATAAAGCTTATTTTATTTGGTGTTGTTAATTATTGAAAATCCTAATTTAAAGGATAGCCTCTGGGAATTTAAACTAATTGTAGAATAATAATAATAATAATAATAAGATAAATAAATAAAAATAAATAACATCATTATTATTATTATTTTTAAAAAAAAGAAAAAGAAAAGAAGAGGAAAATAATAATAGTAATTATTATTATTAAGAAAAAGAATAAATAATAAAAGGAAGTATTAATTAATAATAAACGAAAACGGTATTATTAATTAATAATAAATAGAAAGAGAATTTCTAGTTACAATGGTCTCACCGATTTTTCCAATTCCGTCATAATGACCCACTTTAAGCATTCCAAATAAATAATAATAATAATAATAATAATATAAGTAAATTCTAAAATAAATAAAATATCACTTTAAACTTTAAAATTGGTAATTTTTCACTTAAACTATTCATCAATTGTATTATTATTGTTGTTAATTCTAGGGAAAATTCCATATAAATACCATTTGAATTTGTAAAACCCCCATATATTTGTTAAATTTGTAAAAAGACTGAGAGGTACAAAGGACCTATGAGGGATATGCAAATTCGTGTCAAATTACCCTTTTACCCTTTAGTGTTAAATAAACGAAAAAATAAAATAAAATACCCCTACCGCGGCACACGCCACCGCACCGGGCCGGCCACCACCACCGCTACCACCGCCTCCACCCGGCGGTGGTGGTTACGGCCGGCGGTGGGGGGTTGAGGTATTTTATTTTATTTTATTTTTTATTTATTTAAAACTAAAGGGTAAAAGGTAATTTGATATGAATTTGCATATCCCTTATAGGTCCTTTGTACCTCTCAGTCTTTTTACAAATTCGATAGACTTCTGGAGGTTTTACAAATTCAAATGGTATTTATTTGAAATTTTCCCTTAAGATGAAAAAAATTACTCTGGAAACTGAAAAAAGTAACTTGTATCAGAAGTCACTTTTCTAAAACAAGTCAATCAACCTTTGAAATCATCTCAAAGGGTCTAAATTAGTTTTTTTCCTTATGTTAGGCTTATTTTACTGTTTGATAGGCTATTTGCCTCATACCAAACAAGTCCTAAGTTGAGGGTGTCTAGTTGTCTGTGTTGTATTTCTATATTGCAATTATGCTGTACTACTAATGTTTTATTGGTATTAATATATATTTAATCATTTTACAAAATAATAATAATAATAATAATTGAAAGCCGACACGCTTACTCATCTTTAGCCAGAAGATCTGTGATCTATAAAACAGTGTGTATGGAAATTCACGCATGTATAGTACATGATAAAACAAAGAAATGATTAAAAAGTGATGAGGTGGGTACAGGAGGACGATTCTGATTGATTCTTGGAAATTGCAATCAAACATTAGTCGTGAGAATCAATCGGAAATTGTGAGAATCAATCGAAAATTGAGGATCTGGACAGAATTACTTCCAGCATGAATTAAAACTTTATATCTAAATTTAGAAATCAAATCGCTAATGCATCGGTAACGAGCGAGTGATTAACCAAATCACATACAGTTCCGTAATTTGAAATCAAATCACAGACAGATGCGTTGGAAAGGCTATTGGAAATCTGGGATTAAGTTTAGCCAAAAACAACAACCTCTCTCACTCTGAATTTTGTTTCCCGTGAACTTCCCGTATTTTTCTATCAATTTTTTATTTTATATATATATATATCGAATTAGACGCTCTTTGCTTTATGTTGGCTCCCCTATTTATAATAATAACTTGGAAAAGAGTTTAACTAGGATAACAAATAAAATTTTTTTAAAAAAATAACTTATAAATATTTAAATCGATAATAACGATAAAAAAAACAATTTTAAAGATTTGATTGTTTAAATTTTAATTTCATTCGGAAATCAAAAGTTTATTCATAAAATATTTTATTTTTAAGAATATTCAATTAAGTAATGCTATGTTATATTGATTTAATGCTTAAAATGATATCATTTTTTTATATCCAAATGGAATAATCATACTTGTAATATATCAGGATATGATATTATAATAATTTGTTGGTGAAATATTAAGCCTAAAAGATTATTTAAAAACTATGGAAATTATATTGCCAGTATTGAAATATTAATTGCAAGTATTGAAAGATCGACTATCAACTCTATTCAAATACAAATTTTGAGTGACTTCCTATCAATCGAATTGCTTTTGATTGGAATTAATCAAATGGGCTATATTGAAATAAATATATTTTAGTCATATAATAATTATTTTAAAAAATAAAAATAAATTCATGAAATAAGAAATTTTGATTTTAAATAAAAAACAAAAAAAAAATCTTATAAATAATTTTTTCACTAAACCAAACGATGTAGTTTGGGTTCACACAGGAGAAACTCTTAGGTCATCATCCTTTGGACAAATCATTTGCCCATATATATATATATATATATTAAATATGGGAAAAGTATTTCTCTGTCATTTGGAGATAGAGTTATCTCCCGTGATCTTAAAACTACGTCGTTTTGAATTAATGAAGGGTGTGTTTGTAATTTCAGGTGAATTAATGAAGAGTGTTTCCGTAATTTTGCACCCTTCATTAATTTATCTAAAATTACAAACATACCCTTCATTAATTCAAAATGACGTAGTTTTAGGTTCAATGGAGATAACTCTATCTCCAGTAACAGGAGAAATCTTTTACCCATTAAATATTAGGGCAAATGATTTATCCAGTGACTGGACCTAAGAGTTTTTCCGTGAACTAAAAAATTTCTCTCTCCACTTTCCCTCCCTTCCCCTTCCCTCCCATTCCCTCATACCAAACATACCCTAAAAAAATGGTTTATTCTGCACTTGTGATCCTTATTGATAGCGATTTGATTTTAGAATTAAATTATCTGTAATTTGATTTCAAATTGCAGAACTATCTGTGTGATTTGGTTCATTCGCTCGTTACTGATACATTAGCGATTTGATTTCTAAATTTAGATATAAGGTTTTAATTCATGCTGGAAGTAATTCTTTCCAAATCTTTAATTTTTGATTGATTCTTACAACTAATGCTCGATCGCAATATATTCACATCACCTTTACTATTTTATCACCGCTTTCGAAGCTTCCAAATTTACGGAACTCCCAACTCTCTGTTTGGCTCTGGAGTCTGAGCCCACTCAATTCCCCATGGACCCCTACTCCTCCACCCATCCGACCCCCGCCGTCGCGAACCCTCCCACCGCCAGTCACGTCCTCGCTCGGCTCCGCCCGATGCCCCCGCCTTGATTCAACTTCTGAAAACTACCCTTCCTATGACGAGGTAAGATTAACACGGCCAACAAGAGCACTGCCTTATTCCATTAGACCTTGGCTATGAGTAAACTTGAGCAAGTATTCTTTGCACTGTTGGCGATAAACGACTAGAAAAATTCTATAATGATTCGTATGTTACCGGTTTGGTGCACACGTTTTGATATTTAATAAATTCTCAAGTTTGAATATGGAAATTTTAAGATTGTAGAGAATATGGAGTTCTTTGTAGTAATTATTTTCTTATGTGTTGTTTCAAAGCATGTCCTACCTTTTGTGCTATCTAAATTTATGAGTTTTGTTCACTTCCGTTGCATTATTTTTGTGGGAACAGGTAACTCCTGTTGAGCAGGAATTGAGGAGAAAACTTGAACATTTTGTAAGTTCAATTAGTCTTTTACATGAATGCTCAATTGGTCAATTTTATTACCTTGTCAAGTTATGTGATCAATCATGCCTTTGTTTCGTTATAACAGCAATCAAAAGTCAATCAATATATTCGTCGGATCAAGCCCTATTTTAGCATTGATAGTAAAATCGAAGTAATTGCAGCAATTCAAGGATTAGAAAAACTGGCAACAATGGATCTTGATGGGCCATTACCAAATGAAACAAGAACAGCCGCCACAGCAATAGCCATTTGATGGTGAAAAATTGGCAGAAGTGTTTTCCAGAAGACGCATGAGGTCAAGATCTATAAATCGGAAGTAGCGAGAAATGATTTTCGTTGAAAGCATAATGACTATATGCATATAAGTTTGGTATTTGTGTACGGGTTGGATTGACCCTAAAGTAATGTTTAGCAAACTCATGGTTATGTTTTTTGAGAGATGGTTGTTTTACTTTGATTGGTCAGTGTAGTCATACTAATGTTGTTCTTTTTCAATGGTCTTATAGCCTAGTGGTATGAGATTTCCTTCGATCCTTACTAGTAGCCGTTAGTGCTTGTCCGTTTAATTCAAATAAATTAATGTTGGGTTTTCTTGAGACTTATGTTGATTCTCACTATCCCTTTCCCCCTTGGTTTCACTGAGAAGAGAAAAGACTAATGTTTCGGGGTCATTAACAGTCCCTCTTTTATTCTAATGTTGGTAACTATTAAAATGACTCGGAATATGTTGGTTTAAGGAAGGTAGTTTTGTAGGACATAGATGCTTGCTTGAAAGAGTATGCTGCACCGCGTTTTGCATCTCGCCACGTTAGGTTTCAATTCGTGTTGTTATTAGCACTTTATCTATCTGTATATAATACTCACAGATTAGGTTGTAACGAATTTTTTGGCTTATTTTTCAGACTTCATATAATGCATAAAACATAGACCAATTTACCTTAACAGTGGGTGGTCCAAATTCTGGGGTTTAGATGGGCTTATAGATTCACTTGTTTAGGTTTGCTACTAGCAAATTATTCCTTACGCCCATAGGCCATAGTTGATTCTGTTCAATCTGAATAAGAATAGAGAGAGAGAGAGAGAGAGAGAGAGAGAGAGGGCCAAGAAAAATTTCTTCTTCCTTTTTGGCTAGTTTAACCAAATTATTAAAGTGGAAGGATGTGAAGCAATTTTTACACGAGGCGTTTATGGTTTATCCTTTAGCTTAAAATTTTGCAGCATGAAAGAAAGTCTTGTTGTCCTTGTCTCCCTATATTAGAGTTTACTTGCATTATGTATGTGACTTTTTAGTATGTAACATTTCATTTCCCTGTTCTCGTTTTGTTTAGTGGATCTCGTGGAAACAGTTTCATTTCTTTCGGTTAATTGATCGTAATTTTGTTGGAATTGAAAATGAGTAGGGGGAAAGGATACCAAGTAAATGAAAAATAATGGATATTTTCAGCAATTTGTTTTGACCATTGATTGAGATTGAATCCTAAAAGTTGAGTTTATCTCGGAAGTCGGTCTCATGCGTTAGTTGTTTTGACATTGGTGTTGTAGACATTACAATTATTTTCGACTCTTCAAATCATACCAACCACTGCTTTAACCTCTTTATCCGAATAAAACAAACAAATATATATATATATAGAAATTGAATATGATAGACAGAAGCTTGTAAACAATGATTAGATGGTAATAGAACGGTTGAATAAGCGCAATAAATATGAATCTAAAGTGGGATGTTGTAAATTAAATCGATACTTGATCGACCATTGTGCGCTTGTTGTAAATAAATATTCGTCATGTGACATCTAATTACCTTAATAGGTATCGGAACTCATTGAGATAGATGGAGTGGAAATATTTGAATTAAATGGATGCACAACAAAGTGAAGCATATAAAAACCATTCCCGTAGGCTCTTTTTAATTTTCTCCCGTCATGTATGGTGGCATAAAATTGACGTCACAATTCCAAAAGTCATGGAGTTTTGTCAAATGAAAAGCACGTGATTAATTGAATATTTGAGCTATGTCAGCCCTTGTATTCAGAGCTACAGTGCTTGAGTATAAATTAAATAGGGACATGTTTTCTTTATTCCACATCACCTCGCCGGTCGCTAATTCTTCATTTAACATCTTTATCTTATTTTAAAATTTTAAATCTACCCGATTTAATTTGATTTCAAAATATTTTATTTGAAAAATCACTCATCTCGGGCGAAAAAATATAGAATAAAAATCGGGTCTAGAATAAAAGGCCAAATTACTCCCCCCCAAAAAAAGAAGTTACTTTTGTCTTTGGAGTTGAAGAAATTAATTGTGTCTATTTGGATTAGCAAAGTAGTTATTATTTTTCTAATATGGTTTACGGTGAATGAGATAAATATGTACAAATGAGTTTCATTTAGACTTATGTGATTGTATTTTTGCCCTGTTAATTCAAACAGGCCTACTACTAATAACTTCCTTGGGATGGAGGGAAAAATTGCTAGTTGCAGATTATTATTATAATATTTTCTCTTATTTGTAAGATTGCTTTTTAATTATCCTTCGTTTCACTCTAGGCCACGAGGGAGTTGTGAAAACTTTTAAATCAACCTTGTATTAGGTTGAGAGGGTAAATGCCGTAGCAGCAATAGCGTAGTAATTTGGTTGTAGATTATGTGCTAGTATTTTTAATAATGGTGATAAAAGTAACTTTTTGGGAAAATCCCATTGCTTAAAATGGAGAAATTATAAATCAAGTTGTTAAACCCAATAAATCCCTAATTAAGTTATAGACTCAATTTGGAATTTTAAAATATAGGTAAATTGACTTTATTACACTCCCCTAATCTTCTCTATCATCTTTCTCTTTAAAAAATTTAATTGCTCTTTGACTTAGTCTTTTAATAAGTGTGCATATATATTAACATTAACGTATAATAAAATAAAATATGAATCATTTAAATCAAAGGAGTTTTTATATTCAGGAAAAATGATTTGTGTAAAAAAAAAAAAACACACACACACACACACACACATAACACCGTTATCAATTAAATGCTTTTATTAAATATTTTGAATAAAATTTTATTTTTGAAAGAACTAAATTAGCTTTTTGTCACTTTAAAAAAAAAAACAATCTTCATTAATCACTCATTTTACCTATGTGATATATAGGTCTCTCTCTCTCTCTCTCTCTTTTTTTACGTTAATGAATATATTTTCTTATAAAAAATCATTAATGAAAATCTTTGATATGTCGTTTACTATATCAAACAAGTTATTTTTTATATTAACATTTTTTTCTCAATGAACAAAAAATCAAATAAAGAATAATTTTTTTTATTCTCAATGTTCAACTAGAAATCAATTAATTAATATTTAAACGATACTTTTTTTTTTGAATTATTCGATCATTCTTCCACAAAACATAAAATTTCTTTGATATAAGTTAATCATATTTTATTTTATTATATATTAATGTTTATATATATTTACACTTATTGTAAAAATAAGTTAAAAAGTATTGAAACCCTTTCAAGTTGAGAGAGGAGACTATGAGAGGGCGATGAACGTTATTGAATCTAACTTTTGAAATTCTAAATTAGGTCGATAACTTAATTAGGGATTTATTGAATTTACCAACCTAATTTAGAATTAACCTATTTCAAACGACTTTATATAGGATTTTCCCTAACTTTTTTACTATTTGACTTTTATAAACTTAAATTAGATAAAATTCAGATTATGTAATGTGATTTATATTTGGATGGGCGTAGCATAAATGACTTTTTCAAAACTAAAATTTGCTTAGATAAATATTTTGAAAAGAAAATTTGAAATAGAAAAGGACGAGAATCTTATTAAACAATACATATATATTGTTATAATTATGAGAGAAAAATTAAAATTAAAATTTAAAAAATTAACTTGTAATATTTGGCAATTCTAAAATACAAAATTAACTATAGTTAATGAATAAAAATGCATATAAATTAAATTAGAAATAACACAACTTCCCACTTCCACTAAAGACCAAATCAACCACTAGACTGCTAGAGCATAATTTGAAAATTTGTCAAGTAATTCTCACTAATTAAATTTCTCATGGACATGAATCGAGTACTATCATTAAAATTTACCACTGTCCTTATTATAAGTTTATTTTCACTAATCCTCTTACATGTTTCTCTATTTTCAATGACAATTAAGTAAGGATAAAAATGGAAACAATGATTATTAAATTTTAAGTGAATTTATATTTATGACAAAATTTCATATATAAGGACCAAGATAATATTTCAATTAAAAGCAGTTAAACCCAAGTACCCAACATCATTTTTTTATAAGCTGTTTTTTTTTTCTCTTCATGGTAGAAAAACCTAAAGCAAGACATTTTTTATTATGGCTTAGGCTATTTTTGTCCCAAAAGCTCAATTGAGAAAAAACTAGCCCAAATATTTGAAGGAAAAAAAAAAAGTCAAAAGCATCCGATCTGACTTCTACCCCCTAAATGGTGCTTTTAAGGCTTTGAAAGTCATTCCAATTTCCAAACACATATGTGATTGTAATAGTAGTGTCTGTAACTTTATTCTTATTATTGCTAGGTCTCTTGTCAGGAACAGGGTAGCAGTGATAAAAGTTATTTTTTTTTTAGATAGGCTTTTACAAATAGAAGATGAAAAAAAGTCATATTGTAGATATGATTTCTGTTTGAGATAAAGGTGACAGAAGTAACTTTTTTCTAAATGGATTCTTGTTTGGAATAGCGTTTGAAACTCATTTAAGATGAAAAATGACAAAAATCTTATTGAATACTACATATAATTATATTAATTGTATATATTGTGATAATCGAAGACAAAAAAATTTAAATTTGATTTTTAAAAAATCAAATTATCATTAAAAATGTAAAAATTGTAACGTACTTAATTAGATATATTATAATGGATAAATTAGAAATCCTAAGGATGTATATTTAATAGTATATTTCTTATTGAATCACCTATCCCTAACATTTTTCTCCATAAGATGAAAAAAATTACTCTAGAAACTGAAAAAAAAAAAGTAACTTGTATCGAAGTCACTTTTCTAAAATAAGTCAATCAACCTTTGAAATCATCTCAAATGGTCTAAATTAGCTTTTTTCCTTATGTTAGGCTTATTTTATTGTTTGATAGGCTATTTGCCTCATACCAAACAAGTCCTAAGTTGAGGGTGTCTAGTTGTCTGTGTTGTATTTCTATATTGCAATTATGCTGTACTACTAATGTTTTATTGGTATTAATATATATTTAATCATTTTACAAAAAATAATAATAATAATAATTGAAAGCCGACACGCTTACTCATCTTTAGCCAGAAGATGTGTGATCTATAAAACAGTGTGTATGGAAATTCACGCATGTATATAAAAAAACAAAGAAATGATTAAAAAGTGATGAGGTGGGTACAGGAGGACGATTCCACTCGTTCTGGGGGAAAATAACGAAAAAAGGCACAGCCGCACAACTATAAATTGGAAATAACTCCACAGGCATCGATAAATCTGTTCGAACCAGCTTTGAATATTCATTGAGTTGGCATGTTGCCACAGCTGACTTTCCCAGAATTTTTTATTTTTGTTGATAACTTGCTATCATTTTTGAGTAGTCAATCAAGATTCCTTTCTATTCAAGGTTAAGTGCTGGACTGAGTACTATTTCGATTCAAGGAAACAATTTTTGTTTGGCACTGTAACAGGGACATAATCCTAAAGAAAGGCACATGGCCTTGGAGTTAAATTGATTTATAATAATCAACAACTTTTTACGCCTCAACCTGAACCTGAAATTCCTAATTTGGATAAAAAGAAGCTACTCGCTTTAAAGTACAGTTAGCTTTTGAAGATTCAAGAAATTTCGAACAATTTGTTTTCTTTTGAGCGAATTGGATCAAAGCAAAACGTTGAAAAGCTGGGTTGGGTCGCTTTCATGCTGACAGATACTAATTAGAATAATAATTTGGGGAATATGCAAACACGCCCTGGCCGCTGGCTTTGTTGGTTCAAAATGAATCACCATTCAATGTCAAAATTTTAGCTTCCAGCTGCCTCTGACTTTTTCTTCCCTCTTTATCCTCATCCTGCCGGGGCGGAACTGCGGCTAGGGTAGCCCCTAAAATTACAGAACAGAACCCATTTTTTAAGAAATTACATTTTAGTTTCATAAAATTTTTAATATTTTCACTTTAACCCTACTAAAAATTTCGTAAATGAACTAAAATTCTTAATCTGCTTCGGTCGTCCTGAGCCCTTTTGCTGTCTCCCCAAGGGTGGTCCTGTGAGAAATAATAAGGGTTAAATCTATATTGTAATTTGTACAAAACAATATATTTGATCCATGATATACAAGTTACCAATGAAGTTATTAGTTATTATTTTTTATTTTGTCCTTATTTATTAGTAGTACACATTAGATATCAAGAAATATGAGAGAAGTGAGGCGTATTTAAATAAGAGCAAATTTTTTTTTTTTTTTTAAAAAAGAAGAAAATGGAATGGAGAGCTGCCAAACAATAAACCGATTTCTTACTAGAATTGGAAGCAATTCATTTATCATATCCTTGGCATCTTCCTTAGTATATTCTTGATCATATTACTATCCTAACTATTGTTTAATAAGGACAGGGATTCTGGTTCGACTTCTAAGATTTATATATGTTTCAGCTTGGAATGAAAGTAGCTACTATTATCTTCTACGGTCATATACATTCGAAAAGCAAAACCTTACTGACGAAATAAAAAGTGAATGTTTATTATTAAAATCAGCGAAGTGGATTGATAAGTAGATTTATAATTAATAACTGTATTTTACGAATATGAGATATCAAGTAATTAAGTCTGTTTGCAATTGTTATTTTTGTGCATAGGTTTTTCAGTTTGTTTAAAAGTTTAGACAAGTCCACAACAGATAAGAATTCTTTTTTAAGTGCGAGAATAAGGTGAATCATTATCTAAGCTTTTGATAAAAAATCTGAATTTAAATTTAACAAGAAAATAATATGTGAAGTCCAGTCAGAAATAAAGAATTAAGCAATTCCATGTCTAAGGTACTGGCTTAGTTTCTCAGTTTCTCCATTTTTAAGAAACCGGCTCATGGTAATAACTAAAAGACTCAAGTAACACATGCTCAACGTGATAATGTACAATGTTAGGGAAAATTCGACTTCACCGGATGCCCAAAGTTCTTGTTTTTTTTTTTTTTTTTTTTTTTTTTCCTTTCCTTTTTTTTTTTTTTTTTTTCATATACAAACATTTTTATTAAACTATAACAGGAGCATTAATGGCTACCGTTATCAGCGATCATTAAGTGCAGCATCAGGATACAGAGTCAGAGCAGAGTCAGATGAGTGTGGTTGGAATTGTAAGCCATGCCACTTTAAGCTCATTTGTCTTTTAGTGGGAAAAGCGGCATTTTATCACAAAGGACAGACAAACAAACATCTTTGCTTGTAATTGCATCGCTGTACAAAGCCATGAGGTTTTCAACCTTCTCATTCAACATTCCAAATCTGAGAACTCCACAAATTTCACGTTCACGTCCACGCTCATTCTCCAGCAAGTCGATTTGAGACTCCGCAAGTCACAGAGCCAAGGGAGGTAGAAGAAATTCAAAGTTAATTTCCCACCAAGTTCAGCCTTTTATGGGACCGTGAAATCCTTCTCTCCTTCAACCGTGGTGGGTCACTCTTTGTAGCCCTATTCTCCCACTTGTTGCTCTATTTTGTCTTGGCCTCTGCTTATCTACTCTTCTACTTACTTTTAATTTTCTGTTCAAACTCCTTCATGTCTCTTTTTGTGCTCTGTTTCTATTTAGCCAAAGAAACACGCTTTTCCCCCTTCTCAATATGTGACCTCAAGAATTTTTGTTTTCTGCTTCATAAAGGTGATGTATACTTATAAAACTCATGAATCTGGTTGTTCGGATATTTGAGGATTATCTCCGACAGTTGTGTTTTTTGTCGTCCAGTTAAAAGAAAACTGTTCACTTAGAATCCAAGCATCTGGATCACGTTGATTGGACTGCGTTCGCAGGTTATTGCTCGGGGCAGGGTTTATGGCGTTCTTTGGGTTTGATTGTTTCGGCTGGGGACTAATTAAAGAGCTGATGCTAAAAGTGAAAGGGGCTCCTTGAATGATTTCTTAGCTTAACCTTCTCCGATACACAGCGAGTGGGATTTGATGCTTGTTCCTGGACAATGGAGAGTTTTCAGTTTCTTTAGCATTCGGTACTGTAGCTGATCGAAGAGATATGAAGAACATTCTTAAGAAGCTTCATATCATGTCTAATCGATCAGAAGATGCAGCAGGATCTACTTCTTCAAAAGGCCACAAGTCCAATGATGGTCCATTCCCTAAGAAGGAAAGTTCTGAGCATAAACCCTTTCCAGGGATTTCGAGCTGGTTGCACTCTGTTGCTAACAGGCAGAGCCCAAGTCCTCCATCTTCGAATCTAGAAAGAGGAGAAAGAGTGGAACCATCTGATTTAGTTAGCAGTGGCGGTTTAGATATTGTTTTGGATTCAACTAGACGTGATTCTGGGTCTAGCAATTCGAGGGATCCTGAAGTAGAGGAAGAGTATCAGATACAATTGGCTTTAGAGATGAGTGCGAAGGAGGATCCAGAGGCAGTGCAGATTGAAGCTGTTAAGCAGATCAGTTTGGGTTCTTGTGGCCCTGATAATACACCAGCTGAAGTTTTGGCCTACAGATACTGGGTTAGTTATCTTATTCACTTTAAGCACATTGACTTAAGGTTGAAGTCACATTCTCCTTGTTATGACGATTCCGTCTAAAGCAAAGACAATATGCGAAGTAAGATTGATCATTATGCAATTCATTGAGAATATGAGTCACACGGAAATTTAAAAAGAGTTTGAGATGGATAGATGGAGTTGTATACGGTGAATCAAGTAATTATGGTTTAGGCATACATTTCGAATGGATATCGTTATTCTTTTAGAAAACTAGGGTTGTTGCTAAGATGTATTGTTCAGATTTGTCTACAAAAAGGCCTGTAAATTGTTCACAGGATATACCTCTCTTGTGTTGTCTCTGTCTTGCTCTTCTGCCGTGCAGGATCTCCAGCATTTTGTTTACTTTCCCTCAATTCTGTATAACTTTTATATAGTTTTTGGCTTATTCAATAAGTTGCCTGCTTTTCTCTCTGTTAGCTTCTCACATTACAATCATTTGGCGACAAATAGCTAAACTCATATTGCTGCAGTGTTTAGATTGTTTCACAAATTCCATGAATTAAAATGGACTTAGTTGAATATGTCTCTCTGTTATTTTACTCATTTTTGCCTTGCATATATTCCTTTCTAACTTATCTCATATCGTAGATTTATCCATGCTTCACAGAATTACAATGCTCTTGGTTATGATGACAAGATCTTGGATGGTTTCTATGATCTTTATGGGATCTTAAATGAGTCTCAGTCAAACTCTGCTAGAATGCCTTCCCTGGTAGATCTGCAAGGGACACCAACCTCAGATAGTGTCACTTGGGAAGCAGTCTTGGTCAATAGGGCTGCTGATTCAAATTTGTTGAAACTTGAGCAAAAAGCCCTAGAGTTGGTTGTCAAGTCAAGACCAAATTCTGAATTAATTGTAAATAGCAATTTGGTGCAGAGGCTTGCCATACTAGTGGCTGACTATATGGGTGGACCGGTTACAGATCCTGAAAGCATGACAAGAGCATGGAGGAATCTTAATTACAGTCTGAAAGCAACTCTTGGTAGCATGGTTTTGCCACTTGGTTCTCTGACCATTGGATTGGCTCGGCATCGTGCATTGTTTTTTAAGGTACTTGTTCATCCATTTTGTTTTGTGGTTTGTATTCTAATTAAGAACCATCCCATGCATAAAGTGATGGAGGCTTCTTGTGATATAAACAAACTTTTGTTAGATGATATATAGAGAATGAGCCAATCATGACTGCTACATCCTATGAGGTTTTTTATTGTATTCTCTAACTTGGGATTTACTACATACTAGAGATATTCATGAATATTTGCATTTTTTTGCGTATTTTTGATATAAAATCTTTGAACCCCGATCTCTGATATATATTTCTCTACATTAAATATAGGTTTTATGTGATAGTGTGGGCATCCCATGCTGCTTGGTCAAAGGACTACATTATACAGGTTCTGATGATGTGGCCATGAACTTTGTCAAAATTGACGATGGAAGGTAAATGTAAAATAAATATGTTTTTTGTGATGTTGGCGAGATCTGTTTTTATGCGGTTCTCTTTGCATTGTACTCAATACTCAATTGAGTACTCATGCAATAGCACTCAATTCTTCTTTTGTCTCAGGCTGCTCTAGGTTAGAACCTGTGTCTTGTTAATAGTCTGTTTTACGTCTTTATTAGCCTTTCATTGTGTAGAATTTTTTTAGATTTTCAAAATAATTCTTGAAAAGTGATAGTATCTGAATATCCCCCCCCCCCCCCCCCCCCCAAACAAAAAAAAAAAAATCTTTTCATTGCTTTTTTCAAATAGAAGTCTCATAGCGTTATCCTGTAACTATAAGATGTGGTTAATATAAATTTCAGGAAATACATTGTTGACCTGATGGCAGATCCTGGAACACTTATTCCATCTGATGCAACTGGATTGCATAGCGAGTATGATGAAACTCTTTTTGTGGCTAGTCCTTTATCGAGGGACCTTGATTCCTCTCGCATAGCGTCATCCAGCAGTGGGATAGGAAGTTCATCTGAAGAAGCTTCAGAGTCAAGTACATTTGATAAAAGAAGCATATCAAAACAGATTGCCTATTTGGGCAAAGAATCTTATGTAAGCAATCCCACTACAAGTGAAGACGAATCAAAGAGCCCATTGAATGACTTCGGATGTCCCCCTAATATGGAAAAGTTCACCATGCAGGAAGCTCCTGGTAGACCAAATCATCCCCACGTTCATGCAAGATCTCCTTCTTGGACTGAAGGGATCAGCTCCCCTGCAGCACGTAGAATGAAAGTGAAAGATGTTTCACAATATATGATTGATGCTGCAAAGGGGAATCCTCAGTTAGCTCAAAAACTTCATGATGTTTTACTTGAAAGTGGTGTTGCTCCTCCTCCAAACTTATTTTCTGAAACTTATCATCAGCAGTTGGGTGGTACCTTTGTTGAGACTAACTCCAACACTGAGGAAAATGAATATGAACATGAGAGTGGGAAGAAGGAAACTCAGGCTGATTGCCACCGAAGTCCTGCTCAACTCTTGCCTCCTTTGCCTCCTTACAGAGCTCATCTTAAAGCAATTCCGAGCAGTCAGATGGAGCATTCCAAGCCTGTAGAAGGCTTAGGGATCAACCTTCCTTTTGATCCTAGGGAAGCAGCTGGACAGCACTTTCAATCACATGCAGAAGCAACTCCTATAAGATACGGGAAAAATGTACCAGTTGCTGCTGCTGCAGCAGCCGCAGCAGCTGTTGTTGCTTCATCAGTGGTAGTTGCTGTGGCCAAGTCAAGTACTGACTCAAATATTGAGCTTCCCGTTGCTGCAGCTGCTACTGCTACTGCTGCAGCTGTAGTAGCAACCACTGCGGCTGTTAGTAAACAATATGACCAGGGAAGTCGAAGTGATGGAGATTCAGATGGTGCTTTTTATGAGCAGAAGGGTAGTGATCATAATGTTTTAGGAGCAAACTCAGAAGGTGAGAGAATATCTGACGGGTCAATAGGTAATGATAGCGCAAAATCTGATTCTGTACTAGATGATGTTGCTGAGTATGAAATTCCATGGGAGGATATCACACTGGGTGAACGTATTGGGCTTGGTATGAATTGTACAATATTCTATAAGACTCAATCACATTCTTGTTTTAGATGGTGCTTCACTTTATAGCAATAGATGTTTGTATCTGGTTTTACATATGAAGACTTAATTTCACTTCTCTGGCATATGCCTGACCTTCAGGATCATACGGGGAGGTGTACCGGGGTGAATGGCATGGAACTGTAAGTTTTTGTTTTTAATGCTCTTGACTTTAACATATTGGATTATTTGCAATCTTTTCATATATATATATATATATATTCCATCTTTTTTTACTTTCTTTTTTCATTTTTGCAACTGTGGACTTTCAAGACCTAACTTTTCAGTTAAGCAGTTTCACCCTTGTACATGCAATAAAGGCAGAAAAATAAAATGTGCTTCTTTAATTAATTGGATTTTTCCCAAAATAATCATCCATATTTTTTTTGCTTTCCTGGGTAATTTTCACTCATGATGTAGGCGTTATAAAATTTAAATATTTACTGTTAGTTGCCACGCTTTGTTCTTAGGAAGTAGCTGTAAAGAGATTTTTGGATCAAGACATCTATGGTGAATCACTTGAGGAATTCATAAGTGAGGTAAAAGGCGCCTTCTCTTCCCTGCGGTGAATCTCCACTCCGTTGGTTTTAAACTCAGATCGTGCTTCCACTTGATTTATGGTTATGTATACTTAAAATATTAGATATAGGATCTTAAGGTTATCTATGGTGCTTATATTCTCAGTTGCTTCCTGTGAGATGTGTGCTCCATAATCAGAAATGTCATAAAAGTAATCTTTTAATTTTTGCCACTTTAGTCCACTTTTTTCTTACTATATTCTAAATTGCAATAGGTCGGAATAATGAAAAGGCTCAGGCATCCAAATGTTGTTCTCTTCATGGGAGCTGTAACCAAACCTCCAAATCTTTCAATTGTTACAGAATTTCTTCCCAGGTAATTTGGAGTTCTTCATTCCTTGAGGTTAATAAGAAATTGTTGATTGCATATTTTCCGTTCTTTTTGAAAGTTGGGGAACAGTTCTTCTTCTCTTTATGTATTTGTGTACTATATGTATATTCTTTTTAAAGTAACAAGTGTACATCCTATATGTATAATCTTTTCAAGTGCTTCAAGTGTACATCCTATTTGGCGTTATACGACAAATGTCTATTGTTTCTAGTATTTTACAAATGACTTTTCTGTGGGCATGGTTGAGCATTCAAATACTGATACGTAGATAATCTTTTCAGAGGAAGTTTGTATAGATTAATCCACCGGCCTAACAATCAATTAGACGAGCGAAGACGTCTGAGGATGGCCCTAGATACTGTAGGAATAATATATCTTTCTGTGAAGCTTCATTCAGCCTATGTATGCTTTATTTAGTCAATGACTCTCATTCGATGTAACGTGTCTCTTCTTGAATATTCAGGCACGAGGAATGAACTATTTGCATAACTGCTCTCCAGTGATAGTCCATCGTGATTTGAAGTCTCCAAATCTTCTTGTTGACAAAAACTGGGTTGTAAAGGTGCCTAATCTAACCCACTTTAAAATTTCCTTAATGATGTAGTGGATGCTCCAAGTTGACATGAATGTGGTATCTAATATGAAATCTTTTTGGTCCTTGAATAGGTATGCGACTTTGGTTTATCACGAATGAAGCACAGTACATTCCTTTCTTCAAGATCAACCGCAGGAACAGTAAACTCATAAACCTTTCCTTACTAAACTTTGTTCCATTGTATCTTGTTGAATTTTTTCTTGTTTACTTTACATTGCCTTGTGTATATTGTTTTCCTCGAAGCTACCCCCCCACAAACACACACTGATAGGAATCAGCATCCACATCAGCGTCCTTTTCTGGTTTATTCCAGAAGAAAGATGCAAAAGACACAAGATTAGGGAGTTAAGAGAAGTTAAGAGTAGTTGAGAGGTTAAGGGTAGTTATTATCTGGTTGTTATTATCTATTTAGGGAAGTTACTCTATCTTATCAGTTTAGGGAAGTTATAGGAAGTACTCTATAAATGTATTGTATTCTGTTTCTACTAGATTATGAAATATATGTGATATTCCAGAATGGTCTTGTTGGCTAGGGTTAGATACTGACTCTAGAATCTGTTTCTTCTACTAATTTCTTTAAGTCCTATCAACTTGGTATCAGAGCAGTCGTTCTTAGGGCCTGTTGGTTACCATGGTGAACACTCGCAATTCTTCTTATGAAAACAATTCTCCACTCCCTTCACACACACAGTGTCACTTGCTGCATTCTTTAACTGCATAGAGAGTACCTAAACACCTAGAATTGGACCAAATTTAAAGGCTATATGCTGGCCAACAACCTTGAGCGCATGAATTCCTTGTGTTTTATCTTAAAATCAATGACAATAAGTTAATGGTTAGACTGTGGATATAATCTTTATATGAGGTGATCTTGCTCCTTTATGCATTGTTTTCCTTCGATAATCATTTTGTGAGATTGAATTGTTGAAAGAGGGCATGCAACTAACAGTAATTGGATGTAGTAGTTACTTAATGTTGTATAACACCAAATTTGTTTCAGGCAGAGTGGATGGCTCCAGAAATGTTGAGAAATGAGCCTTCAAATGAAAAGTAAGTTTTTTTGTCCTTGGTATAAGCTATATAATTTTCTATTAAATTTTCATTATGGAAGTAGAGTGCCATTGTGAATGTACGATACTAAGAATTGCACATGTTTCTTGCCCATAAAAATTTATGCTGAAATATGCAATATATATCATTAGATTATAGTAGGAATGCGAGGTTTTTGTTAGAATTTTGATCATAATAGTAAATATATTGTTATTGAAAATTTATGTTTTCAAGGAGACATAATAGTTAGAATCAAGTGATATTAAATTTTTCCGTCCATAAGTTTGACAAATGAAAATGCTGTGTGTTTCTAAAAATCAGATATGTGTTTACGCAAAATATATTCTTCTTCTTGGCCAACTAATCTATTTAGACTTGGACATTCAAAAACTAAATAAAGTATGGTTGAAGCACATTTTAAAACTGACTCAACTACTTTAATATCTTGGCCTTCAAACAGTAAGTTATAGGGTCATATTTGACATGATCTTGCTCCACTTGTCCACATAAGGAAATAAGGAATACAATTGAAGCTCATTTGATTTTTGCATCTTCCAGAGCTTCAGGAAAATTGACATTTTTTATCTTCATTGTCTCCCTTCGGACTTATCTTCTCGTTGGTATCCAATATCCAGGTGTGATGTTTTCAGTTTTGGGGTCATATTATGGGAGCTCTCTACGATGCAGCAACCCTGGGGAGGAATGAATCCAATGCAAGTGGTTGGTGCCGTCGGTTTCCAACATCGCCGACTTGAAATCCCAGATGATATGGACCCTGCCATCGCTGATATTATCAGAAAATGCTGGCAGACGTGAGTGTAGTTTTATTCATATCATCCTTCCATATTAAGCTGTTGATGTCTGATTATTAATTGCAGATATCCTAATTGCTAATGATTTAATGGTTCAGAATAAAGACTCAAAACCATGATTGCTTGTATACTGAATGTGGTTTCTTTATGGTGATAGAGATCCAAGGTTGAGACCAAGCTTTGCCGAAATAATGGCAGCTCTGAAGCCATTGCAGAAGCCAATTATTAGTTCACAAGTGCAAAGATCAAGTGGAGCACATGAAAAGGCTCAGGCATCACGAATTGCACAAAACCCAGCTGGATAGAATACCAATAAATAATTATACAGCTAACAAAACCCTTGTTCAATCTACAGCAAAAAGTGGAAGACAAGTTGTAGAGTATTTGAAAGAGTGAAGAATTGATTGGTTGAAGTCGAAGGCCATGACCCCTCTTACATTCTCATTCAAGGTTGTGATTCTTTTCACTCCAGTTTTTTCCTCTTTTTTCCTTTTCAACTGTCCACAGTGAAGCCATTGTTTATCAAGGTTGTATTGTAAGTACAATTTGTTTGTATTACATTCTTTTGAATTGGTGTAATCAATGTCTCTCAATTTTGTTGGTCAGAAGTTTTGAGCAGAGAAGGATTCGACACTGAAAACTGTGCTGCTTGAGCTAGTGAGCGTGGGAATTGGAAAAATTTCTCAGCTTTGAATTGCATGTGAATCTTGTTTGATTGTGACAACTTATCTCATTCTTTACCAACCCCACTCACTCTGAAAAGGCATTTTAGTCAAATGAACATCTTCTGAGAGAGTGTGGGGAAAAAAGGAAAACTTGTCTTCTCAGCCGCGCAATGCAGAATTGCAGACAGCTATTGGATCATATCGTAATAGATTCCTCACAAAATATGAAAATATCAACCCACAAGAACTAAAGTACTAAGATTCTTTGTTTTGGTCGAACAAGCATGCAAATCGACACTTGCATCGTAACAGTTGAGATTTCATAGCCATCAAACATGAGATGATAAAAATTTTAACTGCGTACTATTGAGTTCCTAAAAAAAAAAAAAACAAAAAAACAGCCCAAAAACACATTTTCACAATAAAAATGATATAAGATGAAAATATTACATAAGAAAAAAGATGGGAAAATCTCATATAAAGCTGTTTAAAATAAAGAAATTCTAAATTAAGTTGTTAAACCTAACAAATCCCTAATTAAGTTATAGACTCAATTTGGGATTTTAAAATATAGGTAAATTAACTTTATTACACTCACATAATCTTCTCTATCATCTTTCCCCTTGAAAGAATTTAATTCTTTAACTTATATTTTTAATAAGTGTGCATATATATATTAACATTAATATATAATAAAATACAATATGATTCATTTAAATTAAAGGAGTTTTTGTGTTAAGGAAGAATGATTAAGAATGTTTTGAGTTTAAAACAAAAACTTATAACCCCGTTATCAATTAAATGTTTTTATTAAATATTTTGAATAAAATTTTATTTTTGAAAGAACTCAAATTAGTTTTTTGTCAATAAGAAAAATTAATCTTAATTAATCACGCAATTTTACTTATGTGATATATAGGTTTTTTTTTTTAATGTTAATAAATATTTTTTCTTTTAAAAAATCATTAGTGAAAATCTTTGATATGCAGTTTTTTGTATCAAACAAATTATTTTTTATATTAACATTTTTTTCTCATTGAACAAAAAATAAGCAAAAATAAAATTTTTCATCCTCAATGTTTGACTAGAAATCATTTAATTAATATTGGGATTGATACTTTTTTTTTTTTTTTGAATTATTCCTGATCATTTTTCCATAGCATAAAATTTCTTTGATCTAGTTAATCATATTTTATTTTATTATATATTAATGTTTGTATATATTTACACTTATTGTAAAAATTGAAACCATTTTAAGATAAGAAAGGAGACTATACGAGGACAGTAACATCATTTCATCTAAATTTTGAAATTAAAAATTGAGTCGATAACTTAATTAAAGATTTATTGAATTTACCAACCTAATTTAGAATTTTCTTATTTTAAGTAGCTTTATATGAGATTTTTCAAAAAAAGATAGACCCTTTCCAATTAAAATACTACATACATAGTTGATTTTCTAATCATCAATTATTAGCTTAGGTGACGAAAGCTCCAACTTCTCATATCCACTTAAGAGCCCGTTTGGTTCGAAAAAATCGAAGGAGGTAAAAGGAAAATTGGCATTTTCCATCGGTGGCGGCCGTTTGGTTGCATTTTCCCGCATTTTTTCCGCCGCCACGCCATTCTCTCTGCGTTTAAGGGAAAATGGGTTCCCACAAAAATGGTGGGAACCCATTTTCCAAAGTGGCTATGAAAATGGGTTAAAGTCGATTTTGCCCGATCATCACAGAGAGAAGAGCGTGATGCGGGGAGAGGAAGAGAGAGAACAATGTGATGCGGGAGAGGAGGGAGAGAGAAGAGCGTGATGCCGAGGAAAGGAAGAGAGAGAACAATGTGATGCCGGGAGAGAGGAGAGAGAAGAGCGTGACGTTAGGGAGAGGAGGAGAGAGAACAATGTGATCTAGGGGGAGAGGAGGAGAGAGAAGAGCGTGACGGGGAGAGCGGTGCCAAAATCTCGGATTCGGATCACCAAGAAACTTACCTTAACCCGACGAGAATCGATGGCCATGACCCGAGAATCCGACGAAGTAGAGCGATGCCCGAGAATTTGACGAGAATCTATCGAGGCGGGATGAGTACCCGAGTTTCAGTGATTACCAGAGTTCCGAGAAACAGAGTGATAATGGCAGACCCAAACAAGACAATTCTCATTAAGAATTGTTAAGCAATTCTCGAGAATTACCAACACAATTCTCATTGAGAATTGCCATGCATTGGCAATTAATGAGAATTGCCCGATTCTCGAGAATTTCCAATGCATGGCAATTCTCAATGAGAATTGGCAATTGGTGGCTACGTGGGGAGGCGGTTGGCGGTGAGGATATTTTATCTTTTTATTTATTTATTTAAAACTAAGGGCAAAAAGGTAATAATATTTTCTTTTAAGGGTAAAATTGTATTTTGTCTTATTTTCCTACCTTGTTTTCTTTCAACCAAACAAAAATTTTCCTATCAACCTATTTTCTTTTCCAATGCGAACCAAACACATGAAGGCAAAAGATTTTCCTTTCCATTCCATTCTTTTCATTTCCATTCCTTTCCATTCTCACCTTTTCTTTGATCCAAACGGGGAAAGTTGTTGTGATGGTAACCATACTAAGCCATCCCATTATAAAATTTTTAGTTTTCCAAAGTGCCATATCTCATGCTTACCAAATAAGAGGCAATGATAATTCTCCTATTGTTTAAAAAAGTTTTTATTTTAACAAATTTTCATTTTCATTCTTTGATTGATATGTATCATTCATATCTTTAAGAACAAAAGGATTGTGTTTTTATACCGAAGATTAAAATATGTTGTGTGATTCACAAGAAATAAAATAATGCAGTTTCGTTAAGTTTTATATAATATATAATTGAAAAATTAAAATAATTCATTTTTCCATTTAGAAATACAAAGTATCCAAACTTAAAAATAATAAGATATTATTATTTTTTATTATCATTTGGTATCCAGTTGAAAAAGAATATTTATTTTTACATCCTCGATGTAAATTTGTGGGTGCTTGATCCTTTCCGTATAATGATGTTATCGGAGCAGCCTCCTCTCCTTGATTCATTCACAGCACCATCACCAATCTAGTAAGCCTTATTCCGACCTTTCCGATTCCATCGCTTTAAGTTGAAATGAATGGTCAGAGACCCTACCATCTAGTGACCCCAGACACAATTCCCTCAGGTCAAACAAAAAAGAAAATGAACGCATGCAATCACAATTTACAAATGTTGCTCGCTCGCTGCCTCTGTCGTTTACATTGCTTCATGATAGACTCATGATCGATTCATATGACCCCACAAGCAGCACAGTCTTTCTGCAGATAAAGAACTATCTCAGTAAAGATTGGGAGGTGAAGCTGAGGTTTATTCCTATGCTCCAGAACATGTTAGCGGATGCCTCAGCAAAAGAGGGACTATCATCTTCTGCAATTTTGTCCATGTGTCCGATTAGTTTATGGGTAGTGCTTTCTAACGATTGTATGGACTCGACCCCCTTATTTTGAGTTAATTAATATATGGCTTAGGCCTCTCTTTTACCAAAAAAAAAAAACAAAAAAACAAAAAACAGAAACTAGGGAGTCGCAGAAAAATCATAATACCATCAAATATCAGTCCAAGCAACAAACTTTATAGTCAATTTCACAAATCTGAGTGCTTGACAGATATACGATTGGTGCATGAAAATCAAACAGTTCAGTGTATATTCTTCCTATTATAGTGCCCAAAAAATAAAATTGTGCGCAAATTCATATACAAGCAGGAATATGACACAAAGATTTTATTAGTCTGAGGTCATGTTCTCATCAACAAAGACGCCTCTGTTTCTGGCATTTCACAATTTCCAGCAAGTGACGCCAAACATAATCGGCCACTTCGTTCTTTGCCCACACCCTACATTCTTGGCTCTCAAGATTTAAACCATTCTTCCCAAGGTTTTTAGACCGAAACTACACTTCTCTCTGGACCACATGCCTCCATACTGTCTTTGCTTATTCACATCCTCTCAACTCGTGTTCCTCATCTTCAACTGCCTCACCACAAATCCTGCAGGCTCTGTTTTCTATCATATGCTGATGACATCACTCAACATTGGCCAGAAGTCTTCCTTTAATTGTAAGACTCAGGAACACTCACCCATTGCGCCGCAGGCCATTTCCCCACTATATCACGTGCCATCTTCCTGCTGCCATTCCTCCTTCATCAGTAGTTCAAATGCGGATCTCATAGTGAATTCTTCACTTGCTGACATGGTCCAATAGCACAAAGCATTGACATCATCCTCACTTGGTGGCTTTAATTCCTGCTATCTGGAGGGTTAAGTTGTTGATAGGCAAAAGCCTCATGAAAGCTTCCCACTTATGGTTGCCTCCTTGTTCACGTAGTCCGGGACTGTTTTGGACTGTTCTCCAGCAGTAATCTCTAGGAATTCCAGTAATTTATTCAATAGACAACTTTGAATTATAAAACTATTAGAATTCAGAGGTATCATCTCTCTGTTTGTATATTTTAGATAATGAGTATTACAACCTATTTATAAGAGAAGCAAGGGAGAACATAGGAGATAATTTAGGAAATACAATAAAGCCTAATTAAGCCTAATTAAGACTAATTAAGACTAATAATGAGTAATTAGGGTCCTATAATCAGATCCTATAATCAATGCATCAATCAAGGGATCCTGATTTATTTCCTATTCTAACAGATTTATTTCCTATTCTAACACTCCCCCTCAAGCTGGAGAGTATATGTCGAGCAATCTGACTTGCCACAAAATCCTTCAAACTTTGTTCGACCGAGTGGTTTAGTCAGGATGTCTGCAATTTGTTCTTCAGATCTTATGTGAGACAGGGTCATAATGCCTGCTTCAATCTTCTCTTTAACAAAATGTCTGTCGATATCAACATGCTTGGTTCGGTCATGATATACTGGGTTCTTGACCATTTCAATGCTGGCCTTGTTGTCACACCAGAGTTGCATTGGTCCTTCATGTTGAATCCCCAACTCCTTCAGTAATCTAATGATCCACATTCCTTCACAAACTCCTTTGTTAACAGCTCTCAGTTCTGCTTCTGCGCTGCTTGGTGACACCACTGTCTGTTTTTTGCTTCTCCATGTAACCAGATTTCCCCACACGTATGTACGACTCGAGGTTGACCTCCCGGTCTCTCTATCCCTTGCATGGTCTCGCATCGTGTAGATTTCAATGTTTCTCGGTATTACATTTCTTAAAGAATATTTCTCTTCCAGGATTAAGCTTTAGGTAGCTCAAGATTCGTATACTGACCTCCATGTGCTCTTCTTGTGGTTGATGCATAAATTGACTTACTATTCCAACAAAGATAGCTAATGTCAGACGAGTGTGGGTTAAGTATATCAACTTCCCCACAAGTCTTCTGTATCTTTCTCAATTAGCTGGAACACCTTTTGGTTTGATCTGTAAGTGACATCCCTCTTCCATTGGTGTCCCTTCTGGTTGAGTGCCCAACATACCTGTCTCATGTAACAGTCTAGTGTGTATACTTTGAGATACATTGATGCCCTTCTTAGTTCTTGCCACTTCCATGCCTAAGAAGTACCTCATTTGGCCAAGGTCTTTTACCTGGAATTCAGTTGACAAGTCACTTTTTAGTTGAGCAATGGATTCTTCATCATTTTCTGTAATGATTATGTCATCAACATAAACAATCAATATGGTGATTTTGTCATTGACATGTTTGGTAAACAACGTGTCATCTGCTCGTCCCTGAGTATACCCAAGCCCTTTCACTGCTTTGGTGAATCTACCGAACCATGCCCTCGGAGATTGTTTCAAGCCGTACAATGACTTGCTTAACTTACACACAGCGTTATTAGGAGCTAAGACTCCATCTGGAATCTCCATGTACACCTCTTCCTCTAGATTGCCATTCAGGAATGCATTTTTCACGTCCAGTTGGTATAGAGACCAATCCAAGTTTGTCATAAGTGATAATAGTACTTGGATGGTATTGAACTTGACCATCGGGGCAAATGTCTCCCGATAGTCGATTCCATACGTCCGAGTGTATCCTTTTGCAACAAGTCTCGCCTTGTATTTGTTGATACTACCATCGGATTGAATTTCGGAGTGAAGATCCACCGCATCCTATCTTTTGGTTTCTTTCCTTTAGGAAGAGTCGTGATCTCCCAAGTTTTATTTTCTTTAAGTGCCCTCAATTCCTCTTGCCAGCCTTGCTTCCAATTTGGATCAGCCATAGCTTGTTGAAATGTGTTTGGAATGGTTATCGTGCACTGTTTACAACAAAACTTTGCATTTTTGCAGACAAATTACCATATGAGACAAATCTTTGAATTGGATGATGAGTACACGATCTTACCCCTTTTCTCAAGGCAATAGGCCAACCCGATTCTTCAGGATTTAATCCCGGATTGGATTCATGGTTGTTCCTTTGAATGGGAGAGATAGTTCTACCAGTGTCTGGTTCAGTTTGAACTTGTGAATGGACTCGTCTCCGTCGTGATTTCGTATCCATCCCCGAATTGATCTCAACATGTTTTTCCAGTTCATTGGGTTCAGGTTGGGGTGGAATGTATGGATTAGGCTGATTTGTGGGAGCAAGTGAGTCAAGAGACCGTAAGGTTAGGTGGCACAGATGAAGTGTCGTGAGTTTGAGGTATTGAACCGGTAGTTTCCAAGATTAGCCATTCAATATCGAATACCCCCCGAATGGGTAATTTGGGATAATAAGCCTCGCCTTCCGAGAACACCGTATCCCGAGAGATAATAAGTTTCTTGGAAGACGGCGAAAGTAGCATTTGTACCCTTTTTGAGTAGAGGAGTAGCCAAGGAAGATACACTTGTCTCCGCTCGAGCACCGAATTTGTTGCCTTCTCTTTTGTGACCAAAGACCACACACAGCCAAACACCTTGGGAGGCAAGGAATTGATGAGGGGGCAATTGGGAAAGAGTTCTAGAAGTTTTTGAATCGGAGTATCATAGTTGAGAACTTTAGAAGGCATGCGGTTAATTAGATAGGCCGCGGTGAGGATGGCATCGCCCGGAAGATGGTGGGAACATTGCGTTCCATTAGCAAGGCACAGTTACTTCCAACAAAGTGACGGTTTTTCCGTTCGGCTACCCCATTTTGTTGAGGGGTGTAAGGGCAAGAAGTTTGGTGATGAATTCCTTGGTGATCAAGAAACTCTTTGAAGGTCTGTGCTCATATATTCCTTGGCATTATCACTTCGAAGGACTTTAATGGATGTGTTGAACGGGTTCGGACAAAGGTATAGAAGTTCTGAAAGACTTTGGCAACATCAGATTTGTCTTTCATTAAGTAAACCCATGTGGTTCGAGTGTGATCATCAATGAAAGTAACAAACCACCTAGTATGAGTGAGGGTAGTTATTCGAGCAGGGCCCCAAATATCACTATGAATCAGTGTGAATGGGGAGGAAGGAGTATAGGGTTGTTTGGGATATGAAGATCGTGTCTGTTTGGCAAATTGGCAAGTTTCACAATGAAAAGGAACAGAACTTTTATTGAATAAACTAGGAAACACATGTTTCATATAATCAAAACTAGGGTGACCTGATCGACAGTGCCACAACAACACATCATTATTCTGTGAATTCGAGCTAACTAGCGCCCGTCTTGCCTTCCACGTATCTTTACTCTTCGAGTTTGATCCTTCAAGGTAGAACAATCCATCCCATTCTCTAGAAGTCCCAATCGTCCTCCTCGTTCTTAAATCCGAAAAACACATACACCATCATCAAAAATCACTCGACATATTTGACCTCTAGTCAACTTGCTTACGATATCGATTACAAGTAAGTTCCGGTACAAATAGAACATTATGTATTACTAACCGATCGATAATGTAATAGTGCCAATACCCTCAACCCGTGTGAATACACCATTAGCTACCTTTACTTTGAGATTTTCAGACAAAGTTTAAGGTTGTGGAATAGTGTTTTGTTACCTGGTCATGTGATCCGTAGCTCCCGAGTCAACAATCCAGGTATCGTCACTAGTCATCACAAAGCGTTGAGAGCGATAATAGATTTACCGATTGTACGAGGTTCACATTGGGAAATGTAACTAGACTTATTTTGTTTATCAAGCATTCTACGAAACATTTGTAGTTCCTCCGTACTTAGGCGATCGTCATTCTCCACCTTTGGGTCGATGTGGTGAGGTGACTTTGGAAGTTCGATTTTCCCCGGAAGGTTTGCCATGGAGTTTCCAAAGATTCTTCCCTATTATGACCCTTCCTCTTACAATAGTTGCACCATTTACTAGCTTTTCGTTCCCCGTGTGGTCCCTGAACTGCGAGTGCGGAGCTTTCAACGTGGCTTGGTCCACTTCGGTTCAAAAGCTTCCTACTTTCTTCAAATTGCACAAAGTTGACCACCTCAAAGAGTAGTGGGAGTGGCTTCACCCCATGATTCTGCCCCTTATCTCTTCGAAAGCGTCGTTTAGCCCCAAAAGGAAGTCGTGTATCCTTCCTTCTTCCACAATTTGCTTGTACAGTTGTGCATCTTTGAGACTTTCCTGTGGATGAACCTCAAACAAGTCTTGTTGCTGCCATAATTTTAGCAACGCATTATAATATTCGATGGATCGACATATTACCTTGTCGTAAGTCCCGAGTTGTCTCTTCGTGTGAATCAACGCAGCAGTATTTTCAAGGGAGGAGTAGGTCCTTCTAGCGGCATCCCATATCTCCTTTGCCGTGTGTGCAAGCAAATATCCCTCACTGATCTCCAAGGTCATTGAATTACACAACCACGTCATGACTTGGTTGTTTTCAGCAAACCATGTGTCAAAATTAGGGTCATCGGGGCTGGTTGAGGGGCTGCCCCATTAATGTATTTTTCCTTTCTTTTACCTCGAATATACCTCTAAAGACGCTTTGTGACCACCGGAGAGGAATCCATGTTTCTGGAAGAAAATCAGTCGCCGGAATCTGGAAAATTTTCACCGGAGAGTCGCCGGAAAAATCAAAAGTTCACTGGAGGATGCAACGAGCACTGGGGATGGCCGGAAATCACAGGGGAAGACCGAACGAGGAGGTCACCGTCGGAAAAACAGCTTCACGCGCCGCCACGCGCCGTCACAAGGTCGCGCACGTCGGGAGCGTGCACGCCACGCGCCGCTTGGAGACGCGGTTGGCCACCGGACTCGGGCGTTCGTTGATCGGAGCCCTCCGGTCCTTCTGGGCTAGGTG
Source organism: Acacia acuminata (assembly GCA_019022655.1). Taxonomy (NCBI): domain Eukaryota; kingdom Viridiplantae; phylum Streptophyta; class Magnoliopsida; order Fabales; family Fabaceae; genus Acacia; species Acacia acuminata. Next base: position 1,159,944 of record JAFJYI010000071.1, read on the forward strand.
GTGTAGTCCCACTCGCCGCGTACTGAGAACCCTAGAGTCGCCGGAAAACTCCACTGTGTTATTTCTCTCTGCCTCACCGTCGCTCACTGTTTCTCTCGCTTTTCATGGCCTCGGACAGATATCCTTGGCTCTGATACCATATTAGAATTCAGAGGTATCATCTCTCCGTTTGTATATTTTACATAATCAAGTATTACAACCTATTTATAAGAGAAGCAAGGAGAACATAGGAGATAATTTAGGAAATACAATAAAGCCTAATTAAGCCTAATTAAGACTAATTAAGACTAATAATGAGTAATTAGGGTCCTATAATCAGATCCTATAATCAATGCATCAATCAAGGGATCCTGATTTATTTCCTATTCTAACAGATTTATTTCCTATTCTAACAAAAACAAAGATCCTACTGGGTGTTGTTTAGATTCACTAAAACTCTAAATCACCTCAACAAGGTCCATGAGGCTAGAGAATCAATCTCTTGGAGGTCCATCAATGAAATATCAAGTAACCTGATACAAACAAGTTTCGAGAATGTCCCAATTACTAGTAAGTAGCACCAACAAAAAGGAAGTCAGCATTCCTAAAAGTGAAGAAATTAAAATATCACTCGGGAACTTGTAAGTGTTCTCATGAATTTATTCCAGAGTTAGCCAAAATATGATTCTACATAAAAGAGAAAGGGAATTAGCGATGTAAAACTTACTTAGAATGATGTGAGTCTGGACACAAACAGCATGAACCAACTTGTATCGCGATAATTCTATCCCCAAAAGTCTGAATATCAATCAATCATCTGATAAAAACCGGAAATAACTACCAAAGTAAACATGAGGGACACGAGAATACTCATTAAATCAAAGATTGTGTTTGGAAATTGGCAAAGACAACACTTGTAAGCATAGCAGAAGGGAAAAATGCATACCAGAGAGAGACCGTGCCAAAAAGTGGAGGGAGGGAGGTTGCCCAGACTGAGCAAATACTGCACAGAGAAGAAAACATCTTCAGTCTGATTCATGGGAGCCTATGATTTTCATCATCTTATCAGGCCTCTAGCGATCATTTCCTGATGAAGTTCCTCTGCCTTACCAGTCTCATTGTTCTTTAGCAAGGCACTTATAATTGTACCAAAAGTAATGACGTCAGGGAGGCAATTGTTGCCTTCCATTTTGGAAAGCAAGGACACAGCTTCATCAAGCAGACCATCCCTACAAAGTCCACTAATCATAATAGTGTATGTTTTGACATTAGGACGACAGCCTTTAATCAAAAGATTCTGAAAAATTTCGTCTACAGTCTTCAATATTCCACCTCCTATTTTTGTTTCTGGCCAACTCAATCTTCCACCTTTCCGCCAATCATAATTGAGTACCTCATCCAAATCAGGCCAGATTCCTTGGATGATTAGTTGGTGAAAAAGAGCAATAGCCTTGTCAATATGTTGGGTTTTGCAAAAAGTGTCTAGCAGGATATTGAAAGTGACTACATCAGCAGGCTGACCCCTATCATGCATCTCAACTAAAAGCTCTTGCGCATCTGACATTCTCCCTAATTTGCACAAACCCCTAACAAGAGAATTATAAGTTACAATACTAGGAACCAGATTTTTGTGGCGCATCTCTTTCAAGAGACTCATGGCTTCATTAATCTTGTCAATATTGCAATATCCATTAATCAAGACATTGTAATTCTGAATGTCCGGAACTAGGCCTCTGTTGACCATCCCATCAAATAATTCTTTTGCCTGGTCAACGTCATTGCTTGAACAGCACACATCTATTAAAACGCTGTAAGTAAATACATCAGGTTTCACGCCTCTTTTCATCATCACGCCAAACATACCTTGAACTTGTACAAACCTGCCTTGTTTACATAATACATCAAGCAATATATTAAAAGTATAGACATCCGGGTCGATGTTTTTCATTACCATGTCATTCAGCAATTGGTTCACATTTTCCCACTGTCTCACATTGCAAAAACCAAAAATCAAAGAATTGTAGCAAATAATATCAAGGAGAATTCCCTTGAGAATCATTTCAGAAGCCAACTTGTGAGCATCATTTACAAGTCCATCTTTACACAAGCGATCAATGATTGTGCTGTACATAACTATATTAGGCTTAAGTGGTTGTTTCTCTATCTTTTGAAGCAATTCGATGGCAGCTCCTGTTCGTCCAGTTATACATAACCCATTGATTAAGATGCCATAAGTATATTCATCAGACCGATATCCTCTTGCGGTTAGATCCTCGTGAAAGTCTAGTGCCTTTGAGACCTTGCCGTTAATACAAAATCCTTTAAGTAATGTATTCAAAGTTATCATATTGAGTTGATAACCCTTCTTAAGAATCTTTGCCATTACGGAGAAAGCGAAACCTATTTGGTCCATATGGCAGAAACAGTTTATCAAGATACTGAAAGTGGCAATGGAAGGCATCACTCTCCTTAGCTCTACTAGTCGAACAAGTGAAATAACAGTGGGATAATGTTTCATCCTTACAATCGCTCCTAAAATCTTGTCGAATTCCAGAATGGGAGGAGGAGGACGGAGGTCGATCATGGTATTGAATGAAGCTAAAGCATCAGCGACATTATCAAAACCATAAGTTTTCCTCGCAGATTGCCGTTGAGAATGTGAATAGAATCTCAGATTTTGAGAACAAGTCAAGTAAACGAGGCAGGTAGATACTGTGAGGAGAGGAGGGGATTTGGGGATAGCATACCTTGAATTCCACATCGCCGTCACCTTGAAAGATACTGTGCCTTGTTGCGAATCGACTATTTTCGAAGGCAGCCCACTCCGGCGGCCGCGATACTCCCTTCTTGGCCCCGCCCAGTGCTCACAGCAAATGCGAACATCATTTTGGGCGCCGCAAGATCGCAACTTTTTTTTTCCGAAGGAAAAAAATATATTATTCGGTCTTCAAAAAAAATCAGAATGAACTCCATTTTTTGATCTGAATATTGTCCTCTACGGATAATTTAGCTCAGGTAATGAAATTCTCTTCCCTAATGTTTTGTCAAAAATATTTTTTGCAATACTTTTATTTTATGAAAAATTAGTATTATTTGAAAAACTAGTAGAAAAAATAAATAAAATATTAAAAAGATTATAATATTAATATAATGAGCATTCTAAAATTCAATTTAAATATAAGTTTTTAAAATTTTTTGTGTGCTCTTTTTTAATAAACTATTTTTTTAATCAATTGGTAAATAATTCACTATTTTATGCCCAAAAAACAAGAATAACAAGAGCGTTAAAAAAATAATTAAGTCAGTCTTCGTGGCAACCCGACTGGGTATCTAGATGGTTTTGCAGAAGAGAAGAGAACATGGATGGGAGATATAAAACAGTGGCAGGGAGCAGCCCAGAAAATTCTTGGAAGACGATATAGGCCCAACTCGAGTTCATATTGGGCCCAAACTTCTCCATGGATACTCTGATTCAGGTTTCTCGAGCCCAATAGAAATTTATGAGGGCAGAGTGGAAGCCCATTCCTCCCATTCTGGGACTCAAGAAGTTTTGCGGATAGCGGATCATGCCTGATGCTTGTCCTTTGAATTTAAGGGAGTGGGTTTTCCCGAGAATGTAATTTTTATTCGCTTTGTTGTCGCTCGCCTTCTTGAATATATTATTTTAGAATCGGATTCTGATGAGGTCATTAATCTGATTTTAGATAATTCTTGTAGTTCGGACAGTAATTTGGTTGTGAAGGCTAAATAAATGTTGAATAAGGATTGGCAGGTTGCTTTAGTCAAGGTAGGCATTTCTAATACAACTATCTTAGATGTGTGTCTTTTCCATCTAACGATTTGGCATGACCAAGAGTGTTTAGGATTAAATTCCTCCTTTGTGTAATTTACTTTGTTGTAATGTAGGCATTCTATCATCTTTTATAGATAAAAATAATAATAATTCCAGTTGCCCATGAATCTAAGTTTAAATAATATATTAAGCTCTCCTTGATTCATCCAAGGTATGTTTCAGTTTTCTTCATGCTTTCCCTCAAAGACTGGTTCACTTTTAATCTCACTGAAGAGCTGGGTTTAGCGTGTGTTAATTCCTGGAATCTGTTGTGGGGAGTTGGTATATGGTTTTTATGGAGATGGAGGAATAACTGTATCTTTCGAGATCATTTATGGAAGCCTTATAACCCTACTGAGATAATTAAGAAGTCATGGAATCTTTACTGTATTGCTCCTACCACGGATCAGATTATGACAGTACCGAGACTGGGGAATATGAGCAGATGGACTCCACCAACACCAGGATGGGTCAAGCTTGATGTTGATGGTGCTGTACTGGTGTCAGGAAAGAAAGCAGGCTGCGGGGTGTTATCCGTGATCACAGGGGAAAGTGGATTTCTGGATTTTCCCAGATTCTAGGACAGTGGGACGCATATGTGGCGGAGGAGTGCCCACTCCTGCATGGCCTTAGGCGAGCATGGGAAGAAGGCTTCAAAAAAATCCTTGTTGAATCTGATGCACAGCTTTCGGTTGAAAAGATTCACCGTAGTTTTGAAGAGCCAACTATTAGTTTGGTGTTTTTGCAGATCAAACAAATGCTGCTTTACTCGATGTTAAGATACAATATATCCCAAGAACGAGCAACTTATTAGCAGATGCTTTAGCCAAAGAGGGGCTTACTTGTAGCTCGCTCATGAATTATTGTCCTCCTAGATTTAGGAATGTGTTTAACTCTGATTTTATGGGGCTGGATCCCCTTTCCAATGTTTTCAATATATGATGGCTGATGCCTCGTCTTTACCGAAAAAAGAATATAATAATAATATATTAACAGAAGTTCGGTGCCATCTCATGGGTACAGACAACACCATACTCTATTTTCCGTTTAACTTTTGTTGTAATAATTTTTAGATTTTAAGAATATTATCACCTTGATAAACAATAAGTGAAAAAAGAGTTTCTCGCCAAGCCATTTTCAGAGTATTGAGATGTGCTCTCCGACGCTGCTCATTTTTTAGCAAAACAATATGTATATATCATGGAAAAACCTGCATTTACATTCTGTGATTGGGTCATCAATATTAAGGGGGAAAAAAGTAATCATGAATGGCAGAGAAGGCAAATTGGTAAGAGAAATAGGAAAAAGGAAGGTTAAGTATTGAACTGAAGACTCCACAACACATGCAAAATCCCGAAATATATTGTAAATGCAGAGCTCTCAACTCGAACCATAACAGCAATTAGATTGCTTGGTTGTTGTAACCTCATCAACCACAGTGATCTGCTTCCCATTTGGAATATCAATGGTTGTGCCGTTGGTTTTAAGTTCCAAACTTTTGTGGCTGGTGACATCATGGATCTTCGTAATCATTTGTAAGAAAGCATCCTCAACATTCACATTCTGCAAAGCAGAGGTTTCCATGAAACACAGCCCTTCTGTCTCTGCAAATCCTTTGCCCTCTTCTTTATCAACTTCTCTCGACTGCTCCAAATCGCACTTGTTTCCCACCAGAATAACTACCATGTCTTCGTTACCAAATTCTCTGAGCTCCCATAACCACTTTCTTACACTCTCATAGCTTGATCTCCTGCTTATGTCATACACCAGCAATGCTCCCAATGCTCCCCTGTAGTACGAGCTTGTTATGGCTCTAAACCTGCCACACACAAACCAGTACCCAATCAAACTTGTTCTTCAACAATTAGTGCCAAAGTAATTGTTATGTATGCGCTCTGCATTTTACAGGATACATAGAAGAAATCAGGTGTTTGGGACTGTGACATGTGTTTGGATTATACTACCACAAGATCTCGCTTATACAAGTTGTTAGAAGTTGTTTGGTTGTAGGGCTGGGGACAACGTGATAAGCCAACCAACTTCACATGCATTTTTCTCTGACTCACTAACATTATGATTACCTACCTACTAGTATTTAGCTTTTCTGTTTGTAGAGCTGGAGCCCCAGTTCTCTCACAGTGCGGGAGGTTTCTGATAATTAATAATTAACAGCCAATGAATACTAATAGTGTTTCATTTGGTTTACGCAAATTCAACTCAAACATTCCCGTTTATTTTTCTCCACGCACTTTCTCGAGCATCGAGTAATCATGCCTTGGCCCACTTCGCCCTATATTTACGCTACCAAGATTGCATGTGAACTTTAAAAAACTGATGCAAAAAGAGAAAGGGCGGAAAGCTATTGTGCTGACAAATGAGTGACTCTATTGATAAGATTCTTTTCTATTTTTCTTTAAAGCTTTCAAAATGATTATAAAATCTGATATTATCGTCCAAAATTACATCTTTGGTTACAAGTCACATGAAGCATGCGCTACAGACAGACAATTTTGGTGAAATTTAATTAAATCGAGTGCCTGGTTACTGATGTATAGAGAACACGTCTCTGACAGTTCAATGGCATGCACTGTTCTTTTCATAAAAATGTTTCTGCATCAAGCAACAAAATGTCTAGAATATCTAAGAATCCTTAATCTCGGTGTCTTCAGGGTCCCACCAGAATGGACTTTTCCCACTTAACCTTTTACGTGATCAGATCCTAGAGTTCATCACGGAAGGATTCTACAGTCTCAAAGCTCTATCACTGTTTCTTATTCCTTTCTCCCTCTGGTGCGTTTTTCAATTAACTTTTGGTCCCAGATAACTAGAAAAATAAACTGTATCCATTGCCTTTCGGATGAACAAAACACAGTGGACGCCCACTTTCATACCATCCTGGGAAAACCTACCCTTACAATTGAAGAAGCTAAAAAGTAGTGTGGTTCTTACTGCGATCAGATTTCTTTCGTTAAAAAGAGCTTAAAAGAAACCATAGAGTTCTACATTGCTTCGCCACGGAAACAAAAACCATGGGATAAGATTCAAACAGGGAGGAGAAAAAAGGAAAGAAAAAGTCACAACAGTGATGGTGAAAGAGTTGCCATTGAAACATGTGAAAAAGCAGAGTTACCTTTCTTGGCCAGCAGTGTCCCATATCTGAGCTTTGATGAGTTTATCTCCGACCTTGACATTACGGTAGGCGAATTCCACTCCAATAGTGGGCTTGGAATCCAATCGGAATTCATCTTTTGCAAACCTGGACAGCAGATTTGATTTCCCAACTCCAGAGTCACCAATCAGAACAGCTTTGAACAGCAAATCACAATACTCATCAAATGCATCTGCCATAAATATAGATCTTTCAATTCAAGGCAGTTCAATAGGGACAAGGCTAATGAAGAAGGTGAAAAATCTTGAGCTTGAAGGATATGCTGAAGTAGGTAGCTAGTAAAACAAGAGGCACGGGGAATCACAATATTTGTTTGGCTCTGTTTTTGGAGGGTGTCGAGAAATTTACATGTGAAACCAAAGATAACGACATGATGACCGGTCCTTGGTGGTGTCCATTCTTGTGGGTGTCATCAACTATAAATTGTAAGAAGCGGCCATGCTTGCACCGAATTTCAAAGAAGGTCCAATAACATTGTTCCACCTGTCACCTCCGTTTTGGATGTGGGCAGTTTTATGCTGGCGTGGCCTTTTCTCATTGGGTATTGACGGCTTTATTCGCTTTTGCCCAAGACTGGCTGAGATCGCATGTGGTTTAGTTTAGATCATAACAGTGGCTACGGTGGAGGTGGTTGTAAAATGTGGGAGGGTAATGATACCAAATTATAGAACCTTTGGGTAATAAGTAAGTGTTTAGATGTGATCACATCATGTCAGTGGGTAGTTGCCGTTGCTATGATAAATTGATAAGTAATAAATTAAGATGGGTTTGTATTACCAAGAAAAAATTGAGATGAGTTTGGATTCTAATCTTGCGGTGTTTAATGGTTCATCAATTGCTGAACGTGACTTTGTTTCAGTTTTTCTTGTTTGCCTCGGTGTAGTCGCATATGGAGAAAAGTGGTGAAAGTGATTTTTAGAGAATACGTGTTAGAGAATAACTTAAAAGTAGCTTTTAGAAAATTATGATTTTCCACCTCTAAACCATATTGCGGAGAAAGAGTTTTTAGGTGGCTTGTACCACAACCGTAGTTTTAGAGGAAAAATTGATTGGGGGAGAAATGAGATGTTTTGGTTATTTTTTTCCCAAAACAATCGTTCCTCTTCAAAACACACATATGACTTATTATTTTCTTGCGTGTGTATCGATATCACAGGTGATTCTCTTTTCTTAATAACTCAACGGGCCTAAACCATTCTGAATTTAAATGCAAATGCTCATTCTCATAAAGAAGGCAATCCTACCAAATCAGCAGTTCCATTTACAACACATTGACTTCTGATTTCATAATGATTTTGAGGCTTAAACAGCCGTGACATGAACTCCAATTCAAAGCCCGTAAGTAAAGGGATTGAACCAGACCAGATATATTTTGGTGATCGAGTCAGACATTTTTGTTTGAACTTTAACGAATCAGACAATCAGACCACATATGTGTGTGTATGGAGGTTTTCTTCTGTTAGTCTTTGTAGATGTGCCCGACAACTAAAAGGCTTTCGGCCTCGCATTTGTGTTTTTTCGGATGTTCGAAGTCCTGCCTTTGGATTGGAGTTGAAAGACAATTCCAGTCCCATTATTTTGGTCAGATTAAGTCGCCTTTTTATTATTCTTAAATGATACGGCTTGTTAAAATTTTTGATTATATATAGATTATCTATTTATGAAAGTGTATGTGAGACTTTTAACTTGTTGAGATAAAATATAGTTTTATGTAGACTTCTACATCTTTTTTTTTTTTTTAATCTTTCTTTTTAATGAAAAACTTGTCTTACACCCACGTGTTATCATACACATTTGAGAGAAATGGCAAAAAGTAAATATAAACCTCCACATTTTTTTTAAAAAAAAAGTAAGAATTAGAAATTCTTTGACCGGGGATGCGGACTCCATAATCCAAATCTTCTCAAATAATAAAAGGATCATATATTATAGGAGAAGTGGAATACGAGCTCTGAAATATTAAGATATTCGTGGAGCCGTGAACTGGGGACAGTGGGTTACTGTGCTCTATCTTTTGGTCGATCACAGAACACGTTCTAACTTATGCCTATTTTATCTTTTATAAAAAAAAAAAAAAAATTTAATGAGTAGTTGTGTCTCGAACTACATAACTTTGATCCCACGCATTAACATTTTGGCTTAAAAGTGATTTTTTCATATAAAAAAAATAAAAAAAAAAATATTTGCGGGGATGCGGACTCCATAATCCACATCTTCTCAAATAATAAAATGACATTTTAAGAGAAGTGGAATACGGCTCTGAAAAATTAAGGGATTTGTGGAGCCGTGAATTGGGGCCGAGGAGAGAACAAAGGTGGGGCGGCGGCAAGTGGACTGGAGGTGGAAGAGAGAACATAGGTAGTGGTGGAGACTAAGGATCTGATTAGGATAGTGGTGGTGAAGTTGTTTTTTTTTTTTTCTGATAGACTTTTTTCTAAAAGTCATTTTGTTGATGTGGTTTGTGTTTGGGATAACAGTGACAGAAGTAACTTTTTCCTGATGAACACTTGTTTGGCATACTGTTTGAAAAGTCAGTTGAGATAAAAAATGACTGAAAAATGTATGAATCTTATTGAATACTGCATATTATATGTGTGTATTGTATATTATGTGATAATTTTGGCTTTTATTTTAATTTTTTTGATATGACATAAAAAAGTAATATTTATTGCAATTTGTTTGAGCTAGCCAATATACAACACTTGAAAAGTCGCTTTAATTAGTCTACCTTGCGTAGACTTGCAAACAATAAGTCCATGAACGAGAACCCAAAGAAAAAAAGTAACTTGCAGAATAGAGTGAGTGTATTTCATCTTTGATTCCCCTTTCCGTTTCCCTCTCTTCAATCAGGCAACCTCCTAATATTTTTTGTGGTTTCTAAGCTCATCCTTCGATTTTTCAACACCTTGTTTTCAACTAAAATTTGTTATCCTTTATAATTAGGATACTTTGTTTTACGAATTATCTTTTGTTTTTTAAGGTTGTGAGTTTTGCAATGGTTAATTGATCACGGAGAGGTTGAAATTAATTGAAAAACACCAGAGGAGAGAAGCACGACATTTTCCAAAAATTGTCTTTGCATGGGGCGTGAGGGTAAGGGTGGAGATGGGGAGAAGTTGAAGAAGAAAACGGTCTTGCGAGTTGCTAGTTGGGCGTGAGGGTGGAGACAGCTAGGTCATGTGAGTTGCTCCAACCATTGTTGTCAAAATTGTGAGTTGATTTCTCCAGAGTTCGTTTTTACATTTCTAAAACTTTACTAAATTGAGTCGAGTCATTTTAGTAAAGTCGTGATCATTATAAAACTTGGTTAAACTCACGAGTTTATACACCAAGTTTTGTTTTTTATATTTTTAGCTTATAAAACCGTGTTAACTCATACTCAAACTTGTGTTAACTTTTTTGATTTGATCATGTTTAACGGCTTTTATGTATAAGTTTTATAGAAATTTCTTTGTTAAATATGATAAATTTGGAATGTTGATGGATTTAATTTCAATTATTTAGATTTAAAATATATTTAAATCAAATTGTTATCAACTTTTTATATTTCAATTATTTATTATACACTATTAATACCAATTTAATAGTAAAAGTAAACTCTTACAAGTTTACGATTCGAGCTCACGATACGAGTTTACGTCATTATCACGAGTTTATTTAAACTTATAAATTTGATAACTTTGGCTCCAATGGTCCTTTTTTGGTGATAGAGACAGCTTTGTGACGGTGAAGCTCGAGGAGGTGGCTTCAACAAAAAAGCCACTTTTTTTTTTTTATGGAAGTCCATCACCATTCACCGGTGTCAAACGGACGAAATCAACATTTTCAAATCTGATGGGCTTTTTTAACTTCTCACTGGACTTTTTTAGCTTCTCACTGCTTTGCCAAAGATGTCCTAAGACATATTGAAATATTAATATTTTTAAAGTAACGTATCGACATCCTGTATCAGAAACGCCGTGTCAGAATCGATGCTTCATAAACCCGTCTTACATCTTCCTTCGTCGTCTCTCACACCTCTTCCTTCTCTCTCTTATCCTCCCTCAACCACCCAAGCCTTTCATCGCCTCTCTATCATCGTTGCTTTAATTGTTTAAAGTTAAATGTAGTCAACAGTAGTAATGGAAGAACTGCAAAAAAATTGACTATGGCCTCGTCAATGTTTTTCGCTTTACTCGCAAGAACAACCTGAGGGTATCTATATTTCTCTAACCCATTGCAACTTCTATTCTAATTTTCCTGTTATGTTATGACAGCTTGATGATTGGGTATCATTCCCGATTTACAGTCAGAAAGGTTTGATTGAGAAATATAACACTCATACATATCATAAATTGAGCCCAAGAACTTGGCAACAGTGTGAAAAGGAAGAGGCGGTGAAGGCACCGGCAACATGTGAGAGGGAAGAGAGAGAAGGGGAAAATTGGAGTTGATAAAAATTTAAATGACACCGTACTTGATCGTGGTAAGAAATAGGAAATTGTGGCTTATGAGTTTAAACAGCTTTTCTTCTAAAAGCTTAATTGTCAAAATGCTTAACCAAACACAAGCCGTCAATCTTATATTTGGGCCACACAATCGCACATTCCCCCTCAAAAAACTATCCCAAACAAATGGCATTCAACCATCCTAAAAATGGCTTTTATTGGCAGAAGCATAATATGATCATTCTGTCTATTTGAGTTGCCTTTTTTAAATAAGCACTTCAATGAAAAAAGTCATCAAAAACCATATCAATTGTAAGTCAATTTTTCTTGTTTATCTATTAGCTTTCTCTCTCTGTCGGGGTCTCTCTTTCTCACTCTCTATGCCTTGCGAACTCACCCCTTCGACTCCCTCTCGCTGGCGGCATGTTTCACCATCACATGCCGCTAGTGAGTCTCATCCTCAACCATAGCCACATCAGAAAGGTAGATCAAAGCTCGAATCTCTTAGTTACAACCTCCTACCTCTGATTTATGTTAATTGTAGTCTTCTCTCGCTTTTGGGGCGAAGTTGTCTTCTCCCACTCCAGATCTTTCTCAAGGTGGTGAGAGCTCTCTTCCTTGTCTTTGTGCAAGCTGCTGTTATGACATCTTCCTTCCTGGAGGTCTCCTTCAAGGGAGGGGACATCTGTCCTTTTTTTCCGTGATGTTGTTAGTGGTAATGTTTTCAGTTTCTCAAATAATAAAGAGATATGTGGGATTTAATTATGACTCCTCTTGATTGGATGATTATTTAAACATTAATAGATCTTATGGTCACCTGTCGCACTCTTGGGGGAAGGGTTTTGTTGATAATCGTTGCTGCTATATACTTTACCTATTAGACGTCCATTGTTAGGCAGCATCAGGAGGTATTGTTGGGAAGGGTTTTGTTGATAGTCATTGCTGCTATATACTTTACCTATTAGACGTCCATTGTTAGGCAACATCAGGAGGTATTGTTCGGTGTGGGGCGACGTCGCCTTATTTGTTTGAACAAAAGAGCAGAAGTGTAATCATGATAGCTCTAATTGTAGCTGATGCTTATAAGGAAGTGTGTCCTATAGGGTGGGTTTTGCAACCAACACAACACATTTTTTCATGTCATTTTTAACCTTAGATGTAGATGTCCAGAAAATCAGTGTGGTCAATAACTCTACTTCTATTTCCAACTCTTCAATGTGTGGTGATTGATTTTCCTTATATTTGATTTGTTCTGTTATTTTTGCTTATATTCTATATTCATTTTCTTTTCATGTAGTGCATCACTTTGCAATATTAATACAATTCCCCCCCGGCCGGGTCATCCTTATTATCCTTTTACACAAAGTCGTGCAAGACTTTTCCACGCCTCGTCAACTACTCGCATGGAAATACTTTCCATCAATAAATGAGTAAATTTCTGAAAACGGACCCCTCTTCATTTTTCAACTACTCAACTGCCAAATTCTTTCTGATAATGCAAAATTATTAAAGTCCTCGTTTGAATTTTGAATCATTCCCCTCTAAGTAACCAGAATTGACAGGGTTAAAAAACTTAAGAAAGCTGGAAACTCCACGGATTGAACATTTGTAAGTTCTTTAATCGTCGCTGAAAAAATCTAAAGGATAAATAGGGATCACAAGTCACAAGACAAATACTAAATCATTTATCAACGAAATGACGCGTTTAGCAAACCGAATTCGTAAGGAGTGTGTGATCGACGTTTTCGTTTGGTCTACGCAAAGTTTCAGTTCACCATTCGGCCATTCGATCCTAAAACTATTCGATTAATTGAAACTAAAAGCCAAGTAGTCACAAGAAACCTAAAAATTAAAAAGGCAAGGCAGGAGAGAACATACTTCAACGGCAGACGAGATGCAGATTTTGGATCCAGAGATGGTTATAAACTGTGATGCCTAAAACTAGAAGGATATGTAAATTGAAAATGCAAATCTACTGGATGGAGCCATTCACAGGTTTGTTGGTCATCATCGTTTTGAACTCCTCGAAGTTGACGTTGCCGTCGCCATCGGAATCAACCGATTTGATCATGACGCGACATTCCTCGACGGTGCACTTTAATCCCAATCGATTCAACACCATGTGGAGCTCGGCAGCGGAGATTTGGCCGTTCTTATCATGATCGTAGAGGTTAAAGGCATCGCGGAGCTCGGAGGCACCACCGTCCGCGGTGTCAGAGCGACAAAATTGGGAGAACTCCTTGAAGTCAATGAATCCGTCGTGATCGATGTCGAGGTCGTCCATGACACGTCTGAGCTCCTCCGGCGGCACACCTGATCCGAGGGTCTTGAGCACGTTATCCAACTCGTTGATGGAGATCTTGCCGTCACCGTCGACATCGAAGCGTTTAAAGACTCTCTGAAGTTCTTCCGGGTCTTGGAGATACATTGAGGGTTGAGAGGCAGGGTTAGGGTTGGGGCTTGAGTCGGCCGTGGCGGGTGCGGTGGAGTTCGCCGACATTGTAACGGTTCTGCTTCCGTTTTCTGAGGAAAGGGAGAAAGGATTAGCTTGATGGTTTGATAGTGAAACGAGAGATAACCGAAAGGCGCGAGGGTAAGCGGTGCTCGTTTTGCGATTTTATAGATCCATCATTCCCGGAATCAGTTTACCTGCTCGTCCTTTGGACGAGCAGGGGCTCCCAGCCATCAGATCTGAGATCTGATGGCTCAGATTTTTTATTTTTTATTTTCGTTTTTATTTTTTTCTATATATGAAAAAATCATTTTTTTTTTAAAAATGTTAGTTGAAAGATTATCTTTATTTTAGATCCTCTACCCATTAAAATTATTTTCGGTAAAAAACATAAAAGTAAAAAAAATCAGATCTAAACCGTCCAGATCAAATCTGGACGGTCCAGAGCTCGTCCGTACGGACGAGCAGAGAGAGCTCGTCCGTAAACTGGTTCCCTTCAACTCCAAGTATAGTAGAAGAAGAAGCAGAAGGAAATGTTTGTTGTTTGATCATTGAATAATTGATGTTCTGATTAAATTTGTGAGACTGAAACTTTGTTTGCTGTTGTGATTTGAATTTAACGTTGTTGTGGTGTGTTTTTCCTCTGCCTACTCTTCCTATTTAAGCATTTATATGTGTTCAGGTTGTTTCATGGCTGTAGGGATGTGTTTTTCAAATCTGGTTTCATTGCTGTTCTGATTAAACCGAGAATTCCCGGTCCCGGTGATATCGGGAATAGTTTCCTACTCACGGCTCCTTACCGGAACAGACGGCCGGGATTTGAACACCCCCACCGGCCACCACCTTTGAGCACGTGACCCTCTTACGTGATTCTTCAGTCCTTTGTTTTCTTAGCTTTAAAAATGGTCTTCCTCAACCGCAACTTTTCATGAAGTTTGCTCTGCCCTTCCACCTCAAGTTATTTACTCCATACTCTCTCTCTCTCTGAGCATGTTCCCCTTCCGGTTGGGGAAATTTTTGTGAGGTGGGAGATGAAGATGTCAGTATTGTTGTCATTTTGCGTTTTAAATATTCCTCAACTAGACATACTACCAAACAATCATGCTCGGATTCCATTTAAATTTATACAAAATACCAAACACGTATTTAAATCTAATTTATTCTTTGTTTTCGTCAAAACTAATTCCTGGTTCCCCCAATTGACGGGTCAATTTTAACAATGAATTTAATAACGTAGGCGTTTAATTAAGAAATGTATGCCAAGTGCGAACCTGACACATCTGTTGCTATTTTCTCCCAAAAAGACACGTCAATAACCCATAATAGGGACGAGCAAATATAGGCTCCCCATGTGCACTCTGCTGGTCTAGCAACTTTTGTTGTCTTGTGCACTCTGCTGGTCTAGCAACTTTTGTTGTCTTCAGAGTCCACATAAATAGTCTCATAATATTCCATTTGTCAACTTTTCTCCCGGGAATTTTCCGCTTTTTTTGGGGGATGGGCCTCATGTCATGTGCAAACAACATTAAGAATCCTGGCCCGCCCACTCAGATGCTCACAACCCAAGAGGAGAATTACAGATACGGATCAAATAATGAAATCAACTATGCAAAGGAATGGCCAATGAGAGTTGGCATAGATGGTAAGGGATCCAGAACTAGGCCTAAATGGTTGTGGGTTCGATCCCCTCTACCGTCGCTGGGACTCCTTTGGTAGGCGATCTCGTAAGTCCCCAGTAAGTGCTCATAGAGCCCGAAATCGCTGCCTTGGCAGTGGGGACGATGTCGAACCCCTCCAAAACTTTTTTCTATCGGAAAAAAAAACTATGCAAAGGAATGACCCCTCGTTCTTGGGTTCAACTGGCCTGAGGGTCGATCTTCCTCAGCATTAGAAAAGGGGTTCGATCCCTACGTTGGTCAAGGGGGGAGATCCAGGGTCGCAGCAAGCGGTTGGCAGAACGTGGTATTCATCCAAGTATGCCCTGCGACATCGGGCTCCAAGTGCCCTGCCCTTGGATTGTGGGTGAGCCCAACCCTTTCCTAAAATTTTTATATCAAAAAAAAAAAAAAACATGCAAAGGAATGCCCATGAGAATAATGAAGGTGGCATAGTTAGTTAAGAAGTTACACTTCACTTTAAAAAGGAGAAGATTTGATATCTATTAGTCGACATAAAGGTCTCATTGATGAACAATCTGTAAGTAATCTTTAAGCCTGGAGGCATTCCTAGCCAGGTATGATTTTTTTTTTTTTAAAAAAAAAAACTATGCAAAGGAATTTCAAAAGTTTTGAGACTATTCCTAAGAATTCTGGTCCTTATTTTGAAATTAATTTTTTTTTGAAACTGAGTATTAATTTTTTTTGTGGTTATAAAATTGCTGAATTAATGAGACGTTCCCAAACTAAATGTTAAATTAGAAAATGATACTTCTAATTTTTCTCTGTGTTGCTATTATTATTATTATTTTGGAAAAATATGTTATAAATTGCTAAGCCGATGAGGCGTCCTAAAACTAAATGTTAAATTTGAAAGTGATACTTTGAAGATTCTTTTGCATCACTAGTAAACATTGAACGATAGTTTGGTCACCACACAATTTTTTTAAAAAAGGATCGAAGACCCCAAGTAGCCAAGAAAAAGTTCAGTCCAAAGGCATGTTTTAACTCTAGTCTAATTTTTTTTAATAAAAAGGTCCCAAGTAAATTCAGAAATTTTTTAAAAAATGCTTTTTTTTGCCCTTACGAATGAAGTTGTCATGGTAATACTCAGGAGAAATGAGCGTATCCGTAGAAATCAAACTAGAGAGCCACACAGAAAATATAAAGATATTAAGAATGGAAACGGCTTGAGTCTTCTTCTCTTAGGATCCACTTCCATCCTCTTCTCTCAAGCTGGTTTGGCGCACAAACAATGAACCTCATGCTTTTTTTATAGATACTTTAGGATCTTGAAAAAAATAATTTTGAATACTGACTAGTACTATGAATATATTTGAGGATACTTCTTGGTATTAAAAAAAATACTTTATGACTTTTGAAAAATAATTCAGGTACTTACTGAAACAAAAATATACTCGAGGATACTTGACTAAGACTGGAAAAAAACTTTATAATCTTCAAAAATGGATCGTGAAGTATATTTTTAGTATCGATACCTTAAAATATTTTTTCAAGATCTTAAAATAATTTTCCAAGATCATGAAGTATTTTTTCAATACTTGTAAGTATCCTTAAGTATATTTTTAGTACCATTCAGTACCCTAAATTATTTTTTAAAGATCATAAAGTATTTTTTTAATGCCAGTTAGTATCCTCAAGTATCCTTTTAGTACCAATAAGTACACTGAAATATTTTTTCAAGATCCCAAAATATTTTTTTAAGATCATAAGATATTTTTTTAGTACCAGTAGATATCCTCAAATATATTTGTAATACCAGTATCAATGAATTATTTTTTTAAGATCCTAAAGTATCTTGAAAAAGGGGAAAAAAAGAGAATGAGTTCACTGTTTGTGCCTCAAAACGGCGCAGTTTAGGAAAAGATGATAGAAGAGGATCCTACCACCGCTTCCATTAAGAATAGCGTGAATTTGTCTTGTTATTTATTGATCACACGAGAGGTGAGAGTTTGTATATAATCAAAACGATCATTGATCATAAATCCGTTCACGTTTACGGACATTTAATAACGTCTAAGCACTCATATTAAATATGAACATCAATGAATAATTAAATATATCGTACTATAAAATTTAAAATATAACTTATTTTTCACCGGGAAATCCGGTTGCATTCAGGAAAGCAAAGTGTGGCTAAGTTAGATTAAAACTGACTTCACAATGAAAACTTCTGAGTAGAAGCATCTAACTCCTTTGGGTTTGTTTGTTCTGGTATAGAACTGAGGCCACATCAAAACTCAAAATAAACAAGTAGGTGAAGCCCAGTGAAGGAAACAAACCAAATATGCCCCCAACAGCCATTGTTGGACCTGAAAATAAGCATCCCAGGCAAGCCCATGTCAGAGGATCAGACCCGATTTCACATCCAATGCCCAAAGTATGTGCTTGTGGAACCAAAGTGTCCTACTTTTGGATTTTAGGTGAGTCCGACCTTTTTATAAAATTTTATTTATTAAAAAAAAAAAAAAAAAAATGTGCGTGCGAAACCTTGGCGTACAATGTCACTGCCACCATCATATGCATCATTGCAAGGATACACCTACACACAACAATGATTTGTACTGGTTTTTATATAAAGATTCTCTCTGTATGTCCTGGATTTGAATTATGGGACCCAAAGTTGGAGGTTACACTTTATGCCTTCAATGTATTGCCAAGGTATGCGTGTGTTTTGGATTTGCATTGGCTCATCTTAAAATGTCAAAATTAAAATTACTCAACATGGTTGAATGAAGGGGCCAGGGAAGCATGTGCCTTGTAAGTTATATGGTCCCCTACTTGTTTGGGTTCGGTCAGTAGGGCAGAATACTGTGGAATTCTTCTTCCCTTCTGCTCATTCTTGACGCTTCCTGTGTCACACGTCCTATCTAATCAGCCCCTTCCAGAAAAACAGACCACCTTGACACGTCCTCATCTCAACGTCTCACTTTCTTTTAAAAAAAAATGCAAGTTCTTCACAAAAATGGAATTCCCATGGATTTCAAAATTTGCTACACTCATTATATTATCGCTATGGTTTTTCTGATATTAATTAATAAACACGGCACTTTCTGTGTTGTATAACTGTTTTTCTCGGTGTCTTGAATTGCTTTTTGCTTGGCGACATTATATTAAGTAAATACCATACACGTACACTTTATTGCATTGTGCTGATAGATATAGCTTCTTCTTAACTATGTTGTGTTTTGATGCACCCGAATCTCTTCCCTTTGCAATCACGTACACATGTGACTTCTTCATTGTCGTGGAGTGCAGTAACATTAACTACACCAGAATTGATTTGATGTAATGTTAATCTACCTCATACCAAACATTAAATATGGTTTTCCATATATGCTACTAAAGAACAAAATAATTCTCCATCCTAAATTCATAGTCACTTCAACATCCGAGCCCGTCACATCCTCTTCCCATTTCGGCTGCCTAGCTACCTAGTCTCTCTCTTCTTCAGACTCCACATGCATACGATTTGACAGACACACACACACCACCAACAATTCTTTCAATTCCATCTATCTACGTACATAGTCAAATGCATTTTAAGGTAAATATCTTCACTTAAACCAGAATCCTATTACAGCACCAATTCCTTGAATCCTAGCTAGCTAGCTAGCATCGCTACGTACTAGTAATAAAAGCATGGTCACTTTCTAGCAAAATTACAAACAATATGGATCACGTCACAGCCCCGTCAGTTTACTAACACATATAGCAAAGTGTTTGTTACTAGTTTTTCAATGGAAGGAACTCAAAGAATTGGCTTGGGGTAAAGTTATTGTCATTCATTGCAGAAACTGAAATCTCACTCTCTTTAGGGTTGACGTTATCACTGCCTTCCCCACTCCTAAGAGGGAATAGTTCTAGGGTTTCAGGTTCCACTTGGTCGTCACTGATGACCGTGCTTTCACTGTGAGGCGATATAAAGAAGCTGAGATCATGTGCCTTAATGAGCTTTGCGTCAATACCTCTCGCTGTTGCCATGCTTGTGGAGGCAATTAAACTAGCTGTACATGTGTTTATGAGGTGGGTGGAATCTGCAGGATGAATAAGAGGACAAGGTGGCTGCATCGTCCGCCACGTGGCATTCCTTTCAATCAAGTTCCTTCTCTGCTGTAATTCCGCTTCATCGAATTGTATCCATCCGTCCGTCGTCCTTCGCCCTGCCACCACTGCTTTTGTTGTCCCTGCTCTTGGTAATGAGACAGATTCCTGAAGGTTCAATTAAAGACATGCAATATTACATTGCAACATATGAATATATTAAATGTAAAATAATTGGAGCCAGAGAAAGTTATAATATGGGAAGGCAATGCACAGTTTGATTTTATTCGGGCGCTCCAAGTTCCTATTCAAATTAGGACACATGGGAAGAGGGTCAGAGTTGTCTTTTCATGATGATCCACGGGGTACTCAATTCTGTAATACTGGAATATAACGGGGTGCGCCAAAAATAAATACCTACCTAAACGACATGAACAAGCACAAGCCCCAATAAACAAGTTTCATTACAGCAGCCCCGACAGAAAGGAAGGAACGCAGCTTTTAGCTATACTCTTCTCATTTCCCAATAAACAAAGCTTAATTATTTGTTGGGTCCTTTCACTAATAACTAAAGCATATCCACCATCCACTTTATCTACTCTCCTAATCATATGCAAATTATCACTGCTTAATTAATCCGTAGGCTCTTATAGACATTTGGCTGTTAATTAAGCAAGTGAATTCCAAGTTGAAAACGTTAAGAAAAGGGTTATTGTTGTATGAACAAGGACCGAGACAAAGGAGAGGGTATGGAATAGACCTCTGCAAGTGTACTGCAGTTTGTAGAGGGTGCCCAGTTATTGGTCTGTTCAACTTCAAACACTGTCTTACCTACGCCTGTAGACAAAAATAAATACAAAAAGAATCAAACTTTACATCTCAACCTGCAATTAACAGCCGTAACGGAATGGGAGGGAAAAGCATCACGTAATACTGATCTCCAACAAACCAAAAAAAAAAAAAGGTGATGGACAAAGCCATACATTAGTACTAACCCGTTATTAATTAAATATATTTATGACGGGAGGAGTCATAAACAAAGAATCAGAAACTATAATTTTTCTCCTCTTACTGTCCTTTCATTGGATAATTACAGACTAATTATGGTAAGTTGATTTTACCTAAGCCTTCCTTCTCTAGACTATCAAAATCACGGGGAGCTGATTCCGTCTGACGGCGTCGTTTCTGCCTCTCTCTGGCTTTATGATTCTGAAACCAATAGAATACATTCTTCCCTTCAATTTTACCGAATACTCGCAGCTGTGAAGTGATATGTTGAATTTCCTCAGCAGATGGTGTTCTTGTTCCTCGCCCATACAACTCTTCAAGGGCTCTTAGCTGCTCTGGAGTAGGATTCCACCTTGAGCTCACCAAAACTGGTGAACTATTGAACTCTTTCTTACTCTGATCCCTCGTTGATGGTGCTAAAACCATATATGTTTTAAAAAAACACTACACATAAACAAATGCAAATAGCTAGGGAGAAAATGGTAAAAAGGCAACTTACTCAGATCGTGATATTGTGTAAACAAATCGGAGCCGTGAATACTTCTCAGGCAAGGAGGAGCTGTAGTTGAGGAAGAAGTCGCTGGCCACGGAATGAGAGGCCTGAGCTTTCTTCCATTGAATGAGTGATCAGCCATGGCAACCTCACCACCATCGTTATGTCCCACCATCCACATTTTGATCCACAACAAGACAGATTGATCAAAGCTAGGGTTTTTAAAGGCAGAAAAGCTTTGAAATAGCAGAGAGAAAAAGTATAAAATGTCAGCCTAGATGCTGAAAGGGAACTGTGTATAAGAAGAATATTTATAAAAAGTGGGAGTGCTTTAAATGATTTATGGGTGTGCTTTTCTCGTTTCCTTTGCCACCTGATATCAGTAATGGGGATTGAAATGGAGTATCAGGGAATGGTGTTGAAGCTGAAAAAATGGGTGCGTAGTATATAGGAGAGCATGCAAGGCTGTGAAAAGTGGAAATGCCTAGCGAGTTCAAATGGGAAGTAGGGAAGGTTTATAGATAGTAAAGATTGACTGAAAGGAGAGAAGGCATTTGTGAGTGATCAAAGACAAAGAGAGATGGGGATTGATCACGCTGGTATACGGAGAGAGAGGAGAGAATGGTGTTGGTTCAACATGGGACAAAGAAAGAAGGGCATGAGGTTGACCGGGAGAGAGAGAGAGAGAGAGAAGCGTGGAATTCTGGGAGATTATTGGGAGTAGGAAATGAAAAACGACGTGACGATCATGAGGCTTATCATGAGCCTCATCACACCTCTCTCCTTTTTCCTTGTCATTTATTGTTCCCTCAATCCCTCCATGTCTCGTGCCTTTCACACTAATTCTCAATCCGAACTGCTCCTCTCTCTCCCCTCCCTCCTCCCTCCTCCCTCCTGTCCCTTCCTTTGTCCACTACTTCACTCCCCCCGCCCTTCTGTACGGATCTCTCTGTCTCTCTCTCTCTACATTTTAAACTTATTCATATCCAGCCACATATTCATACACCAGCTTCCTTGCCCAATCACATTTCGTATAGATCATATCAATATCAATACTCAACATCATATCTTTTACGCTGGCAATGTGAGATTCACATATCCGGCCTTCGTTAGTTTATAACTTTGTTAATATCTGCACAAACCCATATTATATGATTGGCATGCAAAATTGTAAACTTTTGAAGAGATAGCAAGAAAGAGCTGCCACCCATTTGGAATCTTCTTCGTCTTGTCCTGTCCCAAGCAAATCTATCTCTCCATCCCCCCCCCCCCCCTCTCTGTGTGGCTTGGTGGCATCTTTATCCCTCTCTGATCTGCTTTTTTTTTTTTTTTTTGGTCATTGTTAATTAGTTGTTCGGGGGATAAGAGTTAAGACGTCTCTCTCTGCCTCTCTGTGATTGCCTCTTAGATAGAGGGCCTTCGTCATGATGGTAGAATGACAGTGCAGGGCTGATATAGAATTTGAAAGCCATAATTGCTTAATTATTTCAAGCTTTTTGTTGGGGGGAGGGCCTACCCTTCTGCAACTTCTGACCCTTCTACTATTTTTATGTCTCTTATTTATTGTATGCATGCAAAATATGTAATGCGAGTACATGCAAAAACTACAGAATAATGCTTCCACCATATCTACTGTATATGTCTGAATTTCATTAATTAAAAGCCCAACTCACCTCTCATTTCTGCTCACCAAACCCAAAACCAGTAAAAATAAATGCTGTAAAAGTGTTCCCCTCTGATCTCTTTATGCTTGTCGACCTGATGCAACGACCTCACAGGGTCATATTTTAGGCTTGATTAGGGAGAATGTTTTCCCCTAAAACCCTTGATCAACCAACCATATATATTCTTTATCCTTACCCCATTTTATAATTTAAAGATATTGACAGTTATCAATATCTTAATACCTCCATCCCCAAAGTTAGACCAGACCAGCACACTAGTTTTTTTTTTTTTTTTTTTTTCAATTTAATAGAGGCCTCTTTCTTTCTCCCTCACACTCAATCGGTGAAACAGAACCATTAAAGATATAATGAGAATACACACATCAATAGAAGAAGCAAATAATGAATATATGTGGATAGTGGTCGTCGTCCATACCTTGGAAAAAGGATAGAGTATAATATATGGGTAGACACACAGTGTCATACACGCAATGTCATGCCTTGTTTTCTGAAAAATTATGGTGACACTTGTCTTAGTCCTTCCATTCGTTTCTTTCTTTCCCAAGACTATGGCTATACGTACATCATTCTTTCCACGACAAATCATTAAAGCATTTACATTGGCAAGGAATAGTGTAGTGTAGAGGATATATGGTGCTTGCTTCCCCCAACAAATAGCCAAAAGAAAAATTTTAATTTGATGCGTTGCAATTTTAATCAAGTGGCGTCATTATGATGTTGAATTTCTTTAGGTTTCTCAAATTTTGAAGTCAGACGTATATAGGCATCTTCCACGGGCTTGAAACCATTAGTAGAAATCCAATTAGACCTTGTTTTGTGGGAAGTGCATGCTTGGAACTTTCACAGGCCGAACCTTCTGGTCTCTGGTTTTGGGCTTCTTCCCATTCCTAGTGAAAGTAGCTTTACTTCGGCTTATGCCCATTTGAGTTTGTATATGTATTGGTTGTCTTTGGGACAAAAGATTTATTTTACTCCAGCGCAGTGCCATTTGAATTTTCATATTGGTTTATCTTAATGTATTTGCAATAATTGTCGCATCTATATATGGTTTATTTGTATTGGACTTAATTTAATTACGATCGTGAATTGTTACTTCAACGTAAACAAAATTGATCCTTATTATAAAACATTATTGTAACCGTCCCAATAAAATAAGCTGGTGGAGAGACTGCATATATTGACAAGAAGAAATCCATTTTGGTCCTAGAACATGCCATGACCCTTGATATCATCAAAAACAGATGCTGACACCATTTTATAAGACTACACACTACAAGAAAAAGGGTAAATAGAGGCGGTTATATTGGCATTTAGAGGCGGTTCAAACCGCCTCTAATTGCACAAGGAGGCGGTTGGAAAAGTGTCGAAGTTACCACCGTCGGGAGGCAAACTAAGGCGGTTCAATAGAGCCGCTGGTATAACCGCCTCTGAATGTCATTTGGAGGCGGTTTCGAACCGCCTCGAATGTCATTTGGAGGCGGTTCCCATAACCGCCTCGAATTTAATTTGGAGGCGGTTAGTATTAACCGCCTCACGAAAGTAATATAGAGGCGGTTAGTACTAACCGCCTCTAAATGTGATATGGAGGCGGTTTTTGTGTCCGCCTTGAAAGATCATTCCGAGGCGGTTCTGAAAGTGCCTCAAAATGTCATTCTGAGGCGGTTGAAAGGGTATATAAAATGCCTCAAAATGTCATTCGAGGTTATAAAAATAATTTTTCTTGCTTTTTTATATTTTTTAATTTTAATAACGAAAAGTAATTAATAGGTGATTTTTTACGGTTTCAATTTAATAATTTTTTCTAATAATGAAATAATAACTTGTTGCATTTGATGTATCAAATACATATCCATACAATGTTAAAAGCCCTTAATTAAAAGCATAAGATATATAAATTCACCACAAGATTAAAGTGTATGTTTGCATACATTATCCAAAATCATAGAACAAAATATGTTTAACAACCATAAACAAAGTCTCAACTGCTAAACATTGGATAATGACAACAATACTATCCAAAATCAATATCTAAATAAAATATTCAAGGTTGTGGTTGTGGTGATGTTGATGGAATATGAGGTGATGAATCCGGTCCGTCACAATGCGGGTCATGACTAGCATGAGAAGATCTTCTCGTGCCTGGAGACCCCAAATTTGCATCGATACATTGAAACAAAATTAAAAACAAACATCAAATGCTGCAATGTCTTGTTCAGCCATTTTTTCATTGCATCATGGCATCAACATGACTATCAATTTATCATATATCAAGCATAATACAAAAAAAAGCAGTCTAGCATTTAGCAAACAAAATTTGAGCGGAGGTGAACTCTTTAAAACTTGATTTTTAATGATGTGACCAAGTGCAAATTTTTAAAACAAAACAAATTTGCAATCAATCACAATATGCAAACAAGGTACTTAAGGTATTGACCAGAAATATCAAAATACCCTTGTCCTACATGTTCTGCACCTATATTCTACCATTGGGCTTTAGGTGCATATTCAACATTACCCCCTCTATGAAGATTGACCTTGTCCTCAAGGTCAAGAGAAGGAAGCTGTATCTGGTTCAGGCGCCGGCTCTAGGGATGATTTAATTTTGTTAGTGGCCTGGTTCAAACCTTGTAATATTCTTTTAAGAAATTTGAATATTGAGAGGAGATCCATTCTAGACATTCTTTGTCCAGTCACATAACAAGAGACAATGCTCAATAGTTTCCTCATATTTTCCACATACTGGACAAGTAGAGTCATTTCCACAGTTTCTTCTGATTTGCATAGAGCTTCTTTAATAGCCAGACAATTAGATGATGCCCTCCACATGAATTGTCTTGCGTTTCGGACAACTTTCAACTCCCAAATCAGTATCCACAAATCATTTGGATCCTGTAAGATAATTATGGTCTCAACCTCTTAACTCCATCCCTAGTTTCCCTGAGCATAGCATACCCCTTCTTAACTTCTTACTCGTTTATACTCCAGTACCAATTCAGCTTATCATCTGGCTTTGTCTGGTCGAGATAGGAATCTGCAATATTTTCATCCTTATCTCTTCACAAATTTCAGACACGAACCACAATAGGTAGTGTTTCGGGTTGCCTCACAAACTAAATCATTTACTTCAACCCTCAATAGCCAGCAGTATACAAATGCTAAACAGAACAACAACCAGATCACTTACTTAGTTCTATAACTCAATTCACAAATTTAATTTACAGGAAAAACCACTAGAAACTCCATAATAAATCAGAATGTATGCAAATAATCTCTCCCAAACAGACAATTGCAAGTGAATTTTCAGCAAGATATCACAAATACAAGTACTTTTAAAACCTGAATTTCAAGGAATAGAAGAGAATTTTAGAACAAGTAGATATATGCAACAGTAACCTCTAATACATACTATTCAATGGCAGGGAATAAGTCCAGGTTATCTTTAGGTTTTAATTACCATGAGTTTTTTTGGGGGTCAAAATTACCATGGGTTATTAACTTAGTGCAATGAATGCATGAAGCAAATATCATCAAGAAAACATAACAGGTTCAAAGAGGAAGTCCACATGAAAAGTGCAAAGGGAACTTCAACAAGATGGTATTCAAGTGCTAACAGATAATTCAGGACTTACTTGTCGAGCAAGCATGTAACAAAATTGCTTCTTTCGCAGAAGATCATCACAAGAAGTAAAAGGAAAAATAAATGATGCAGCAAATTGTTAGTTTTACAATACTGTCAATGATGCAGCAAATTGTTAGTTTTAAATTGTAAAACATTTGAAAACAAAGGGATAAAAATCATTGTCCTATACTGCAAGATTTAATTCATTTGAACTAGTCTATCGATTGTAGCTGAGGAAGCAAATCAGAAAACATAAATTAGATATTCAGAGGCTTGTTTTTTATTTTTAGAACCATACTTCAATGTTGCCTTCCCTGAAAAAACATAAATTAGATGTATATACAGATTGAAACAACAAAAAATAACTGGAACCGTATTTGGAATACATAAAAAAATAATGAAAAAGCATCAGGAAAAAAATACCAATTTGATGCTCCTCCCATGCTTCTTGTTCAGCAAATGGGTTCATTTTCTCCTCAGCATTGGGATCCCTATAAACGATAAAATGAAAGATTAGGTACTGTTAGAAACTTCAACCATGTTGGCTCACATCAAAAGAAATCTGACAAAATACAGGACATTATAGTTTCCATTTATATCGGTGACATTATCAATGAGATATCCATTTATCCTTTTCCGTATTTCCAAGAATTTGAAATCATGGTGATATGTTAAACTGAAGCACCTTTGCTTATCCTAATGAGAAGTAAAATTAACCTGTAGCGGCGCATAGCAACAAGACCAAATCTCTTTTCCGATTGACAACCCCTTCGATCATAAGCTTCGGGCATCTGTCTTTGCACTCCAAGGAGGACATAGGAGACTTTAATGAGGACATAAAAACACTTTAAGTTTACAAGTAACAATATCTACTGTACAGATATTCCAATCTTCACTCATCAAAATTTGTTTACAAGGACCACATATTTTGGTATAACTTCAACCACAAACATTATCAATCAGTTGATCGAAGAGACGCATGTTTAGATGGGATCAAGAATATCAACCATCTTAAAACAATGGAAACCCAAGATTTAACCGAATGCGTAAGACAGGTTGTACATTTTAAGGAACGAAGACGGCGAGGCTTTATCGTATGCATAACAAGCGCTTGAGAATATGTCGTCAATATTTCCAATGAAATCAACAAACAATGAAAACATGAGAAAATAACAATAATATGCATAGTTTGTGTAACAGGAGACGATCTTAGGTGGTGCTTGGCACGAGGTGTATCTCTAAGTAATAACATTTTCCCCACGTCCAACATATGACTCATTTGGATGGAGGAAATAATCCTAACATCGAGACTAGGAAAGGTGTCCACAAACGTGCAATTTAAACACTATAGTTGGCTAGTTGCCACGGCCATCCGTTTCTTTACCTAAAGAGTAGTCTTCAACTTTTCTATGGAGATCTTTAACAAGTAGGAATGTGCTCCACGGGAATAACTAAGTAATGCCTAAAAAGTAGACCAATTCAAGTTAGTCACCTCCATAAAGGTTAAACTATGCAAAAGTATGACACAACTAACAAGTATAAAACTAAACAAGGATTGAAATATTTACAAAATCTGTCAAAATAGAACCAGCATACAACAATTGTAAGCATAAATGCTGTACGTCCACCAAATTTTCCATTTCATTAGTTTGTCTAGGGATATGAACATTTTTACTTGGTATAGATATTTAAATACTAAGTTGAAGTCATCCTTTTGTGATTGATAATAATGGAAATATTCTCTTCTCAATCAAGATCAATTATAATCTGTTTTGAGGAATTTCTCGAAATTTAAGGATAAATTTCATCAGGCAATAGTATGGTATCATCAAGATTAGTAATAGATCGGCAACTTGCTAACTCATACATGTGGAGACGAGCACAAATTGAGAAAGAGTTTCTTCTTCTTCTTTTTTTAATTCCTAGCATTGCGTAATACGCAGAATTCATACAACCATAGCCACGATTATCTGACATTAGTCTCTTACGGTAAGTAACCAGGCGTGTGAATTCTTTGTCAAGGTCTCTGCCTCTGCGGGATAATTAGCAGGTTTCACTAATGAAGAAAAAGGCATTTTGATAGACAATGCTCATCCATCTTTTATTACTCCCATCCCCTTACTTAAAACCTATTTTAGATCTTTAAATACGGTGATTCAATTTTTCAAATCATCGGATACTCGATTACTCGGCTAAACTACCCATTATAGCTAAGCGATCGATGAAAAAGAATACTTTTCAGTAGCTCAATTTGAAATGATTGCATTGTCGTTAATTAATAAAGGGGCAAAATCAAAAGATGAAGACGGAACAATTACGGCCATGGAATTCATTATGAATAAGTTAAACAAAAGATAAGGTAAATCTCGTACACGAAAAAGTGATGGATTGATATCCGAAATGCCCAGTATGTCTTAATTTTCCACAATAGCTACATTGCTTTCGAGAATCGAGACAAATTATTTGTGAATTCCGGGAACGACATATCGGGGGAGCGAGGATTTACGGCATGAGTAGAGAAGGAAATCGGGGCTCGGTCGCCATTGATGAAGCGAGAACAATCTCGAAGATGAAACGACGATTGTGCGGCGGAAGACTAGGGTTCGCCGTTCTTGGAAGAGTAGAATCAGATGGAAGGCGATTCGAATCCCGCCATTATTACCGGCGAGAGAAGATGACGAAGTCATGTGTGTAGGATCCATGGCAGATATACCAGAAATCAACAAAACAGGTGACCAAGAACAGATCCATCAAAAACAAATCGGAGAAAGGAACAAACAAAGGGAAATGTTCGGTTGAAATGAGAAAAACTCTCGAAGAAACAGGAAGAAGGTGATCTGATCGGAAAAGGCGGAAGAACCAGGTGAAGCATGACTAGGGCTCGACTGAGAAAAAATTGGAGGGCTTGCGAATGGAAGAAACACGGAAGCGTGAAAAAAAAAAAAAAAAAGAATGTGTATAAAGAAAGGAAAGGGTATAAAAAATTGAACTAGGCGCGAGAGGCGAAAAAAGAAGTATTTGGAATTGGTTTTAGGCTTTGGGCGCGAGAGACTGAAAAAATTATACTAACCGCCTCCAAAATTGCCTCTAAATTTTTATTGGAGGCGGTTTTCCAAAACCGCCTCTATATGAATTATTTTGAGGCGGATAAACAAAAACCGCCTCTGTTTTAGATAATATTGAGGCGGTTCAAAACTACGCCTCAACAACCGCCTTTAAATGTATTTTAGAGGCGGTTTTAACCGCCTCTAATAGTCGGTCGGTATTTATCCTTTTTCTTGTAGTGACAATGGTTGCTAAAACTGAGTGTTCTAACTTGTAATTGAATTAAAATCTCAAATTGTTTTTAATTTAATGAAACCAAGATAAGATTGTTTCGTCCGTGACACAGACGTACCCCAGCCAAGTCAAACCAGAAACAAAAGCTTATCTGGTTGCAATGATAAATGAAAATATAGGCGTCACATGTATGGTGGGAAATTAAATCAGAGATAGTGAAAAGAAAATAAGTAAAGAAGCATTGACCTTAATGTTACCCAAAGAAGGGTACAGTGTTCTGCTTACACAGTTTGTCAACGTCGCTCATCAATTTATTACTCCTCTGGTTTTAATTATAAGACCTGGTTAATTTTTTTAGAGGGATTAAAGAAGCTAATTAAATTACTTTAGAATATTTTTATTTTTATTTTGCTTCAAATTATTTAGTTTAACTAATAAACTAATATATAATTTAAAGAAATACATATTAAATGATTAAGTAATTTATTTATCTTCCTTAATTTCTTTAAAAAAAATTAGATCTTATAATTAATTTAGTATGATGATTTGAGCATAACAACATTTTGTAGCCCAAAGAAAGAGAATTTTGTTCAGCAGGCATGGCAAGTGGACAAATTTGAATTAGGTGAAACTTACCTATTTTTATATATGAATATGCTTTCTCCTCTGTTAATTTTTGTAAATATATATTTTTCAATTGTGTGTGAGAGAGAAAGAATAAGAAGAAAATAATGGTAACATGAACTTAACCGGCCTGTTAGTTAAGCCGGCAAACATTTACAAATGGCAGTCAGTGATGCAACTTTGCACTAACAGACACGTTTCCTGAATCTCGCTCCAAAAAAAGCAGGCCTCCACCGTCCGATGTCATCTTCACTCTTCATTCTTAGGGGCATTCTTGTAATTGTTCCTTTGGGATCTCTCTGGTTGCTATGATTATATAACGACCACCACCATGGCCTTTATTCCAGCACTCAATACCAGGTGCAGGACAGTTGAAATATCCACGCAGTTCCAATATTACCCCAGGCGAGTTAGGTGAAAATGCGCGAGATTCTTCACATCCAGGGAGGGCAGTGTGGGAACCAAATAGGATCAAAGTTCTGGGAGGTGGTGTGCGATGAGCATGGCATAGACCCAATAGGACAATACACAGGGGAGTCACAGGTTCAGCTTGAGCGAGTGAATGTTTACTTCAACGAGGCAAGCAGTGGGCGTTACGTGCCAAGGGCGGTGCTCATGGATCTCGAGCCGGGCACCATGGATGCTATCCGCTCCGGCCCTCACGGCCAGATTTTCCGACCCGACAACTTCGTCTTCGGCCAGTCCGGCGCCGGCAACAATTGGGCCAAGGGTCATTACACTGAGGGCGCTGAGCTTATTGATTCCGTCCTTGATGTTGTCAGAAAGGACGTTGAAAATTGTGACTGCTTGCAAGGTAATTACGTGGTTTAATTTCTCCTTTAATTTATATATCCTCTATGGTCTGAGCAGTCAAAGTGATCTCTGAATCGATACTTTTATATTTATACTGAATAGTTTTGTTGGGTGCCATAATTTTAGGATTTCAGGTGTGCCATTCCCTGGGAGGTGGAACAGGTTCTGGAATGGGAACTCTGCTCATTTCAAAGATCAGAGAGGAATACCCAGATCGAATGATGCTTACTTTCTCTGTTTTTCCATCTCCAAAGGTGTCCGACACGGTGGTTGAGCCTTATAACGCTACACTTTCTGTCCATCAGTTGGTGGAGAATGCTGATGAGTGTATGGTCCTTGACAATGAAGCACTCTATGACATCTGCATCAGAACTCTCAAGCTCGCCACGCCAAGCTGTAAGTATACACAGGATATTATCCTTGTGAGCCTGTGATTCGGACTTCTGTTCTTCTTGACGAGCAATATAATATCTATATTTATATATCTTGTTTCCTTCCAGTTGGAGACTTGAATCATTTGATATCAGCAACTATGAGTGGAGTTACTTGTTGCTTAAGATTTCCGGGGCAGCTCAACTCAGACCTAAGGAAGCTAGCTGTGAACTTAATCCCATTTCCTCGACTTCACTTCTTTATGGTGGGTTTCGCTCCCCTCACATCTAGAGGATCACAGCAGTACCGTGCACTGACTGTACCCGAACTCACACAACAAATGTGGGATGCCAAGAACATGATGTGTGCAGCTGATCCGCGCCATGGGCGTTACTTGACAGCTTCGGCCGTGTTCAGAGGCAAAATGAGCACAAAAGAAGTAGATGAACAGATGTTGAATGTTCAGAACAAGAATTCATCCTATTTTGTTGAGTGGATTCCCAATAATGTCAAGTCTAGTGTCTGTGACGTAGCCCCCAAAGGTATTGCCATGGCTTCAACTTTTGTTGGGAATTCAACCTCCATACAGGAAATGTTTAGGAGGGTGAGCGAACAGTTTACAGCCATGTTTAGGAGGAAAGCCTTCTTGCACTGGTACACTGGAGAGGGAATGGATGAGATGGAATTCACTGAAGCAGAGAGTAACATGAACGATCTTGTTGCCGAGTATCAACAGTATCAGGAGGCCACGGCTGAGGAAGATGGCGATTATGAGGAGGAAGAAGAAGATGGAGGCACTGAAACCTGAAGGTGTTCACCCAATCTCCTATTTCGCATGTTGCAAGCATTAGCAAATCAATAACTCGGTCCTTATTGCCATATTATCTGCTCAGTGGCTTTGGTGGGGGTTTGTTTAGCTGGCTGTACGTGTCAGTTTTGAGTTTTCCGGGCTTACCTCTACAAGAAGTGCTACTTCTATTTACTTATTGTAAGTCCACTTTTGGTCACTATTATAAGTCAAAGTTTCAAAGGAATAAATGTATTTTTAATAATTTTGTCTCTATTAATTGCAATAAACAAAAAGAACTTATTGATATTATCTCTTGAAACCAATCATAAATAACAGTAAAATTAGAAATTAAATCAAACGAGTGGTATATTATTTCGTTTGACTCTCGCTGTAGTATGATCAGAGTTTTGATGGCATTTAATCCGGTAGTTAGCTTAAGGGACGACAGAATTGGGGTTCTTTTTTCTGGTCACCTCCATTGAAGCTTTGAGTGGTCTCCCTTGTTTGGGGATTTTCAGAAAGAATTTACCACATTAACACTTGTCAGGGGAACGGAGAAAAGAATCTGCCCGACCGTTAAAGATTTGGGTGAAAAGATGAGGATGAAAAGATAATTATATTCCTTATCATTATAGTAATCAGACCATTCATTCAAGGCTGGAGCTAAGAAAAGTAATTTAGTTCGACGTGGAAGATGACAGGATTTGTCTTCGGTCTTGAAGAGTGAAAGCAATAATAATATTCCCAGAAATAGGGCACGCATCCAAAGCTCAAATGGTTTATCTTGTGCTACAACACGAAACGACGTACTTTAATCTAAGACGCGAAATAACAGGACGGTTGTCCAAGATAGCGTTTGGGAAAATATCTTCCCGCACTACTAACAATACAAAGTACCTTATCATAGCTATTACATCAACCCACTACTAACAATACAAAGTACCTTATTATAGCTATTACATCAACCCTGCGCCATATGATGAGAGTGAAGCATCACTTCTTAGTCGCAACGAACCAGCCCCATATATGCTCACCAGATGCACCCCTGTTCTTCTTTGCCTTCCACTTTTCAACCATTTCATTGTACTCCTCCTGAAATTGAGAATCAAGAGTGAGTACCTCAAAGTTCAAAGAAACAAATCTCCCAAGGGCACATAAGAAGAAACTAACCTCAGAGAAGTCACGAATGAAGCTGTCCTTTTTGTTCTCAAGGGCATTCAACTCCTGCTGCAGAGTTTTCATGAACTGGAGTGTACA
Organism: Acacia acuminata; assembly: GCA_019022655.1. Taxonomy (NCBI): domain Eukaryota; kingdom Viridiplantae; phylum Streptophyta; class Magnoliopsida; order Fabales; family Fabaceae; genus Acacia; species Acacia acuminata. The sequence continues at coordinate 1,193,463 of JAFJYI010000071.1, forward strand.
AGCAATAATTCTGTCAGAACTCCCTAAAAACAAAAACAAAAACTTAAACGTGAAGTAAAGTAAAGACAAACCAGATTTGTTTGGTCCACAGCAATAACATCATCAAATCCAGCATTCTGGATCATCTGCACACGATTTTTAATCCATCTTGTTATGTCAAAAACAAGTTAATTGGCAAAATAATTCAATCAAATCAAAATGGGCATAATGGAAGGCCAGATCATGACATAGAACATACAACATACCCGACGATATGCTTTTAAGTCATGGAGAAAATATCCTCCTTTCTTGATGCACTCAGCATATTCGGCTGATGGACCTCCAGCACTTACACAGTAATCAGTGATTATGAGTTTACCCCCGGGCTTCAACCACTTGTAAAATGACCTGAACAATGTAGGTTTATCCTGTAAAAGAACACAAAGTTTGCAGTAAGTTACTATTATGATACAATACAAACTATTGTAACAGATAGGGAGGGGATTATTGTAGTTCGTATGTTAATAACGGGCTAGAGCAAGGTAGTTAGGGCCGTTATGTGCTGTTGCACACAAACTCTACCTCGAGTCAGTAAGAGAAGTAAAGCACCTCTGAAAATGGTGTGAATGGAATATAAGATTTGTTTGATTTGGGACTCTGTGCCTTATTTATCAATTTTCTGTAAAGGGCAATGACATGCACAGTATAAAATCTGCTATTATTAAGGTCGATTATGTTTGGCTGGCTTATTTGACCACCTTGCAGGAGACTTAAAGGATAACAGATATCAGTTCTGTGTTATAAAGCTTAGAGTTGATAAGATCCAAAGTTTTTGAACAAAAAGGAAGTCGCTCACCTGGATGTGTAACATGGTGTCACGGGTGTAGATTCCTTCAAATGTCCCCTCAGGATATATTTTTTTAGTGCAATCAACACATTCAAATTCAACTGAGCATTTGAGTCCAATAGCACGTTCAATTGCAAGAGAAATCATATTTATGGAGAGGTCAATGCCAACAACCTCAACATCAAAATTCTCAGCCATGTAAATGTCGCCTCCCCCACTACCACAACCGACATCTAGTACTTTCTGACCTGGCTTCAGTTCCAACTTCTTCACAATTTCTTTTGTTGTTTCTGCACAACCAACAGGAACCCTTACAGATTAGAACTATAAAAACATCTGCAAAGGCACCTCAATGTGCTGGTTAAAAACAGTGAAAATCGCCAGAAAAATTATTATGCCGGAGAGCCAGTTTAATCAGTCCAAGAGAAAAATTTCTTTCATTCATTAACAGATCTCTTACATGCACAGAGGCATTATTTTCTTAACCTGAAGTGCGACTGCCACTATTGTTACGGAAAAGGAAGTGCCATAAGATAATTGTGGTACAAACCATTTGACTGCTTTTCAGTCAGTCAGTAAGTTCACTTTCATTATTGACCAAAAAAATGAAATTCAGTATCTTTCACTCTTATGCCCAGGTGATAATTAGGCAAGATTATTCGAGGAAAGTTTCCCAAAAAAAAAAAAAAAATCATACTTCTATTTTATTTTAATTATGGAAACTTAAAAATCATGGTTGAATAGCAAGGCAGCGATGGGGGAATGAAATTAGTACACACCTATTCCTCCTGTGCTCACAAAGCCTTGTCCATAAACACACTCATATTTTAAGATACCCTTGTGATTATATTCAACACTATCAAGAAACCGCTGGAATCCCCTATCATCTTGTGACCAAACTTTTTGCCAAATCCAGCAAATCTGCATATCAGAGATATTGTAAAATATATCGGTCAGCTGAATAAACAGAAATTGAAGATGACAACAGTAAGAGCTCCATCTACTTGCCTGGTTTTGATTCTTCTTATTTCGCACATAGGCCCCAATGCATTTACAGCCAACAAAAGAAAGTTCAAAAGAGTTTCCAGAATCATCATTCATATGGCACTCTTTAAATACCTGCAAGAAAAAAACTACTCTTTCAGGTCACATTTGATATGAAAAGGTCCAATTATGGCAATAACGGCTCCTTATTATGTCTGAGTCTGACGGTTAATCAATGTGAAATAAAAGCAATGACACTCCAAATGGAACCTTAATAAATGCCATGCTCTTCTTTCCATCCAGCATTTTTTTACATTGATCTAGTAGGAAAGATTTACATTAAAGAACAAACCTTTGTGTAAAACCTGGGTTCCCTATAATGAGTCGGGTTGTATTTTCTCTTTGAATCTCCAGATTGGTGGAAACAAGATTCTCTAAAAAACAGATATCCCCCAACCTTTAACCATTTGACCATTCTTTCTGCCAATTTCTCAACCTGATAAATCAAGGAAAAATAAAAGCCTTTATAAAAATGAAAAAGTAAGCAAGGAAGCGATATTACCCAATCATCAAATGTCAAACAGTGACAACAGAATCTATGATGATATTCAACTCAATCTTTGAAAAAAATATGAAGAATTAATCTTATTTAATAACTAAACTCATTAATGCAAGCACCTTCAACTACAGATAGAAACAGAACCAGAAGGAAACGATCAAAAGAAAGCATAACAACAGAATATAAGTTTAAGAGTAATTTCCATCCCAGCAGCTATTACAAAAAACCACAAGCCATCACTTTATATAGATTCTGCTAACTTCAGCGGACCTTAATTGATCATAATACCATAAAAAGTTTGTGCTATTTCTTATAGAATTAATTTTTTTTTAAAAAATACCTCTTGATCTGAAAGGTACATAAGCAACCAGTTGGAGAATATCAGATCAACTGATCCTTCAGAAATATGCAAGTCTGGAGATGTAACATCAGCGCACATAAACTTGACATTCTCGTAGTGCCCGTTGATGCTTTCATTCTGCAGAAAAGTTACGATATCTAAGATCTAAAGCATCTTACAAAGAGGAGAGGTATAACTTTTGGTTTGAGATCTATCACAGAGCATCAAGAGGCTGACCATACCTTTTTTATTGCACTCTCAATGAAGTCTACAGCAACCAACTGACCAGCCTTCTGAGCCAATTCGCCTGTAAATCGTCCAATACCTGCTCCAAGTTCTAAAACTGACTTTCCTTCATAAGCTGGTAGCAAGGAGAGTACCTACGTGGACAGATTTAGTGGAGTTAGTGGTTACAAAAGCACTGGCTCTGACGTCCAATAGAGAGAAAGGGAGCAAAGCAAAGAAAGGATAACAAAGTTAGCAAGCCTTCTATGCTGCTTTCCGTAGAGACAATTAAATTCAACAAATAAATATCCAAATTTACATGTATGATCGCAGGAAAAAGAAGATTTTTTTTTTTACGTGTGGTATCGATGGGTCTAAAACAACGAAGTACCGAAGAACTGGTCACTTTTCTTGGAAAGACAAAATTAGCGTCCAAATAACGGGGAAGAAATTATTAACGTGGATGAATGGAAAAGAAGAATACCAGAAAAATCCAATTAATTATATGTGTCATCTTACTTAAGGCTGAAAACATACTCTACTACAGTATTTAATCTGTCCATATAAAGCATTCAACCAACAGTAGGTGGAACAAGAATGTTAGAGTAACAACTTCAAGAAATAGATCAAGCCATCCGGAGTCCTTCCCGCCCTGGAGGAGGGCAACACAATCTTCTTTCATTAAATAGTTAAAAATTGGGAGTGAATTTAGAGAATATTACAGTTCACCGTCTGATGATTTGAACTTAAATTAGTTCGCCTCAATGGTTTAAATAGTGTCAAGCAACCCCATCTGATTTGTTTTATTACTTACTAAATGGTTCTGGTATTTTCAATATAATCACACAATCCTATTTCACTAATAATTCGACCTTTTGAAGAGTTATTAAAAAAACTGAACACGCAAGTTTCAAAACACTTTCCGCCATAGATTTGCTTGGTTGTTGAGCCCACTTTTTCAAACTTTAAGATAGTAAATTGATTCCATGGGACATATATAGGTAATTATATTTGCTAAAAATCAATAGTGAAGATTTATTCAAAAATAAAATAAAAGTAAAGAAGCAAACCAAACGGGTTACTGACACGTTCAGAACACCAGCCTATTGATTCCGGCCAGATGCCATAGGTAAATCAGAGCTCACCGAAATCTAATATAAAAAATTCTAATAAAAAAATAAAAAATTGACTGCGGTATTTTCAATCGTGATAGAATCACTGAAAATATGTGACGTAGCCAAAAGAACGACAAATTAGAAAATTAAGAAACGTACTTCGGGACGCTCCTCCTTATCAAGATCCGATGCCTTAGAATCAAGCATCATTGCCTCAACGGACAAATCCGCTGAGTGCTCTATCCAGTAAGTTTTCTGAACCTGACGCTCGTCCAGACCTGCGGACGAACAAACTGGGATCAAATCTAAGTTCCCACATGGAAAGATCCAACCAGAAAAGGCCCAAATAAAAGTCATGAAGGAGGTTATACCTTGAGGCGCCATCGAGGCCATTGCAGAAAATGCGAGAGGGAAAACGAAGCAATTGAAGAATGAAATCCGCTGAGAGGGGAATGAGGGGTATCAAGAAGGGGGAGCTGACCTTAACTACCCTCGATGGCGAGTCTGGACCTTGTGAAGCTCCTGGATCTTCGGTTGTAAGCTCTGCCTCTCTGCTGCATTAGCTTCGTTCGCCGAAAATTTTGGTTTGAACAATCAACAAAACAAACCCTGGATTTATAGAGGCTCCGTGTGGGATTTTCCCCCTCAAATTTCCTCGCCTTTATTAATTTTTTAGGGTTTTATTAATTTACGCTAATCAGTGTGCGTGGTGAGAGGTGAGACTGAGAGAGAAGAGGAGATCTAGAGAAAAATAAAAAATACAAAAATACAAAAACAAAAGAAAAGAAACAGGCAAACGGCCAAAGTGGGCAGAAATGATTCTTTGAGCTGAATCTAGATCGGTATCTCATTGCATCAATGATTCCTCGCCACGTGTTTTCCTATCTTTCTTATTTTGGTTCGTACCAATTTGGCGCTTCTGAATACCCAAAACAGTCAGGCCCAAAAAAAGATAGCCAAAACAAAACAAAAAACTTACACTTTTTTATTAAGATTGCTCCTCCCCCGGTCATTATTGTATGATGTAATTGGCCAATTGGTATTAATTGTAAATGTGAGACACATTTCATATATTTATTCTTTTTTCTAAATTAATTAAGTAAAAGAGACAGTGAAAATTAAGAAAATAATTATACTTCTTAAAAAATACACGTCCCATTAAATAATTTTTAAAATTTAATTAAATTAATAGTTAACTAGATCTTAAATTAAGTTTTCAAAGAGTATTTGGTATTTTAGATCTGTCCCCTTTTTTGTTGTTGATATATATAAGGTTTATTAAACTTACGAGTTTAAGAAACTGTGATAAATGATGTAAACTTCGTATCGTGAACTCGAATTGTAAACTTGTAAGAGTTTACTTTTATTACTAAATATGTATTACTAGTGTATAATTAAATAATTAAAATATAAAAATGACAATAATTTGATTTAAATATATTTTAAATCCAAATAATTGAAATTAAATCCATCAACATTCATCGTTTATCATATTTAATAAAGAAATTTTTACAAAATTTCTATATAAATCCATTGAGCATGATCAAATTAAAAAAGTTAATATGAATTTCAGAGTAAGTTAACACGATTTTGTAAGTTAGAAACGTAAAAACGGTAAACTCGATGTATAAACTCGTGAGTTTAACCGAGTTTATTACTAACACAAATTTACTACTAACTCGACTCGTTTTTATAAGGTATAAACGTATGATAAGGGTATATTTTATGATTAAATAGGTGTATATTTTATGAGAATTAATTGGAATTATTGATATTACATACTTGTTTAATTATCTTTTATGAACTTTTCCATCATTGAATCAAACTTAGGATCAAAGAATAAATCGACATAAAATCTACTCATATCATATTTTTATTGTGCAGGAAATATTTGCTGATTTTGAATGAAGTAGAACGAGCAATTAAGAGGATATGCAATCAGTCAAACTCGGTGGTCTCACGCAAGAAAAATAGAAACAAAATCAATTGCGTGATCTGGTGGAATTGATTATAAGATATGGGATATCTTTTTAATAAGAAAAGGAGAATCAATGACCCAAGACCTAAATTATAAATAGGGACAAGAAGCAAGCAAGAAGGAGATCAGAGAGAGGCGCAAAACAAGAAGGAACAAAGAAGCAGAGGAGTAGCGATTGAGCGTTTTGGTTCTCTTCATCATCTCCACGGAAGGATGTGGATGCGACGGAGATTTTCTTTCCACGTTCTCTTTATTCCTTGAACCTGGATTTTTATCTCTTTGTTATTAGTTTTATTAGGGCCATGTTTGGCTAGTGTGTTTTGCAACCTAGAGGACCTATGAACTTATGGGTGAATTTGATTTTGTTTTCATTATTTAATTAAATTTAATATTAATTTTGGTTACTTAATCTTGGTTAGTTTTATCTATTTAGTGATTGGTCATCATTGAATATGATTTTGAGCATTAGGATTTACCTTGACGAAGGAGATTTTAATTAGGCTCTGAGATTAAGTAATATGGAATTAGATTACGATTTAATTTGCGGTTAGGATAGACATATACCTAATGGTGCCATATAATTGTTGAGCAGAGTGTGTCGAGTTTTGTTGCCTCTTGAGTAAGCTGTGTTAGACATAACAAGTTATACTCAAGAGAGGGTTGTAAGTGAATGACCGAGACACTTCTAGCTATTTATACTCGAGATTAACAAAATTGATATTGTTTGATTAAATTAGTGAAAACAAGGTTTATGAAACTAATGAGGATTAGTGACTCTGGGTTGCTCATTTGATTATTGTGGTAGTTTTCTTATTTTTATTTTAGTTTTGATTTTCTTTTCCTTTATCTTAATCAAATTCAATTTGTTTTGCTCAATTTAAACGAAATTGTGAAATTAATGCTTAACTAAAGTTGTGATACTAAATCCTCATAGGAACGATACTTTTCTTATCACTTTATTACTTGATCGGTACGTGCACTTGTGGAGTTTATAGGGTATAAAGTTTTGCCCTATCAACGTAAAAACGGTAAATTCGGAGAGTCAATTCGCGAGTTTGACAACAGGTCCCATTTAAATTAAGGGTTTTAATAGATGTGGTATTAATTGGGATCAAGGTGAGTATAGTCACAAATGGCGGCATACATGTATGCTACATTCCAAGTATTTCAGAATAACATGGGAAGATAAATTTAATAATTGTTAGAATTTAAAAAAAAAATGTTGCAAATGAATCACATATAATCGTCAATTTAAATAGTGCAAAAAAAAACTGACCAGAAAATAGTTCAAAAATTAGTTAAACATGGCATAATTAAAGTTTAACCCGATTGAATTCATTCTAATTAACGAGGTGCTTATGAATACCTCATAAAATGACTGAAAATAATATACATTTGAATTTTATTTTTTACGTTTATTTGAACCTCATATTTTAATTAGGGGTAAAAAAATCAATTAATCAACTAGAGAAATTAGAAAATGTCCATGATAGTCTTCCAATCTTTCTCAGTTTCATTCGTCTAGTGAAAAACGAGACCCAGAATTCGTCCGCTGCCTACAACGAACTCAGAGTTTATAGAAGTTGTGGATTATTTACCATTAGATTTACTATTTCTAATCCTTATTATTATGAAGTATGAACACATTTGCATAAATTAAGAAAATAAATTTAAATTATTAATATTTTTAAAAATTTCAACATGATCTGAACCAAAGAAAAAAGTTAATGCAATGATGAATGGTCTTATAAAGGGCCATTGAAATATCCTTATTATATTAATCACTATAAACATTTATTAATATTGAAATATAAGTAAATATTGTAAGAATTAAGTAACTACGAGAAGCATATGAGCAGACTATGGAAGTAATCAATTTTTCTTTGCCAACCTATGAACCCATGCAAGTAATCAAACATCCATGCCACGGCAATGATCTTTATTTTTTTTTCCTGCATGTTCTTGTCTTTTTCTGCCGGAAAAGACAACAGTCGTCAATCTCTCAATTTTTTTTGGGCTAAATATATAAATTAATCTTCTCTCTTGTCTTTGATATAACACTCCATTTGCTATTTTATAAACGGAACGGGAGGACAAAAGGAGTAATATAAAAATATTTAAGGTGGGGATTATCATGAATAAAAATGAAAAGGGCTTTTACATATATATATATAGTTTAGAGGAGGGCTTATATATATATATATTGATTAAAGGAGGGAGGTACAGATTTCCCTCCTACTGGAGTCGGGAAATCGGGCTGACCCCGTCAGGCTGGCCCATTTAAACCTTGAACTTTCAAAGGTCGGGTTTGAAAATAAGAGGAGTTAAATAAAATTGGTTATGTATGGTCGGCCTTGTAGGGCCTCGGGTTGGCCCATTAAGCCCTGTTAATTTTTTAAAATTTAATAAGTAATTGAAATAAATGTCCCCACATTCAAATATTCATTGAAAATGAAAATCAGCTTGCTTCTTATTAACAACCTTCTCATTACAAGTCATAGGGTCAATCTTGTCATAGGAATTTTGTATGATAGTTTAAAACCTAGGAATGTCTTATGTTTTATATGAGTTATTTGTGGACAATAGTTTACTTTTGATTATGAATTAGTAAATGTGTTTATTTGTTGGATGATTCGTGTTATTTGGATAATAATGTTAACAATATTTATTTGATGAATTAGAATTTTAATTATTGTAATTTACTAATTTACTAATTATAGTTAAAATTTAGAATAGTAACTTTTAGACCTGTAGAGTCGGCTTAGTCCTGTGCTCTCGAAGTCGAGGCTTTAAAAAACATATATTTTTCTTATTTTAGATCATATAGGGCCAACCCTATTAGACCCTGACTCTTCAAAAACTGACCTTGATTCCCAACTCTACCTCCTAACGAGCCTTCCTCCTATCATATTGAATTAGGAATATCGTAACAATTAAAATAATAAAGAAAAAAATAAAACATGTTCGGAAAATGAAAAGACATAACTGGGATATAGCTTTATAAGTATAAAATAAAATATATTAAAAAATGAGAGATGACAAGAATAAAATATTTTACAATTCCAAAACGCAATTACTTTTCATGATAAATCGTTTATTTTTATATTTCATAAATATGATGGCTTGAGATTCCTTGCGTGCAGGCCCGGGTGGCAGCATCACATGATCTATTCAATTATTCCTGCGGGACCACCATGGATCCTAATTATTTTGGGGACCACCTCCAATGCTCATAATTGAGAGAAAGAGGGAAATTTCTGTATTAAGGGGCCTGATTGATTTTTTTATAATACCAACAGGGGATTGACTGATTAGTATCAATAGTTCATTATCATTATGCATCATGTTGACCTTTTATTTTTTTTTTTTTTTTAATAAGTATCTAATATCATAGATCTACTTCTTTCAAATATCGTTGTATTTTCAAAACTCAAACTCGATAGTTTTGGTTAAGTTAGAATAACCCCTACCGAGTTAATTCGAGTGTTTGGTGGTTCATCTATAGTTTAAATCTAACTTAAGTGATTTAAATTATTTTTAGTTTTTCTTTTTTCTTTTTAATAAGAATGTAATTTAAAACAAAACTAATCTATTAGTTGTTAGTTTTTTTTTTTATATGAAAAAGTTTAGATGGGGTAGACACGCATCCCACTGGGATCGTGGCGATCAGCGTCTCCAGCTCAAAGAAATGACTTACATATGTATTTATAGATCCCCCACCAATGGGCCTCACATTAATCAGCGAGATATCGAACCTACTTCTTTTTAGGATGAAAGACACCTTAACCAACTGTATCAATCCTCGTTGGCTAATCATTTGAAGTTCACAGTGCTTATTATTGCAATAAACACTAAAAACGATTTTGAGTATGAGGCCTAGAAGGACGAAACATGTATACTCCCCTCAACTCAAATGGTTCACTTCGCAGAGGTGTTTTTCCTTAAAAAAATCACACACTTCGCTTTTATACCTGGCGATTCTTTTACCACTTTTAAATGATGTATAATGTATTAATGACACAATAACCAGTAGTATTAATTTAGAGAAAATACTATCATCAAAAATTATATTTTTCCACATATTAAAGAAAACTGAAAAATAATTTATTCTTATTATATATTCATTATGCAACTTGTTATTGATTTTATTATCTACTCGGGAGTACTACAATAACAATATAATAAATTTTCTCATGCACTTCCCGAATCAAATGGTTAATGTCTTATAATAATATGATTGCTTATAAATTTTATGTTGACCCTTTTTTATAAAAGGTAAATGAAACTTTTTTGTCTAAATATAATTAACGGATATCCATTATCTTGTGCATTTATTAAACCTTCCTTTTTTTCCCCCATATTAAACCTTCCATTTTTACCGTATATTTAAGTTAACATCATCATACGGCCAACAAATTAGACAATTAATATGATATTTTTTTTTTAAAAAAATAAATGTTCAGCATATTTATTGATTTTAACTGCATTATTTGATCAGTATGAATGAGAAGACTATTTTTGTATAGATAGATAGACAGGCCTGTATAAATATGTAATATATAGTTATCAATCTCTGTTAAAAATATATAGATCACTATCATTATTATTATTAATAATAAAAACATAGAAGTATAGAACAGAGCACCCCACTGAGAAATATAAATAACGTGGTTAACTGTCTAGATATAGTTGTGTATTATTTTAATAGACATAAATTTTAAATTAAAATAATCTCCCAACTATCATTTTGTTCAAAAAAAAAAAAAAAAAAAAGTTGGTTTAAGATTCTAAATCTAAATGGTTTAGATTTAATGAGTTTTGGCGCACTTTTAACGAGCATTGAGAACTGGGTCCCAATAATTAGCATAAGTAACAACCATGAAGATGATATTAAAATTAGAACCACAGAAAGTGCCAAGGAAAAGGAAGAAACAGGAAAGGGCACTTGCATATTATTTTCCATACTACTTGAGGATGCGACCCTTGAGAGGTGGAAAAGGCACATTCTATGCAAAATTGGTTAGACCCAGATAAAAGTGTGCGGCCCAAGGTTTGAGCCCGTTAAAATATAACCAAACATAACTCCGTTGGTCAAATAATCTCCCATTCACCCTAATTATCAAATCGGTTACATTATTAGTTCAACAACTTAGAAAGTAAGCTTTCAATTCACTAATTTGGAGGGATTAAGGAGGGAAGTTAAATTAGTTAATTGTAATTATTTTCCAAAAATACCCCTAAAAAATAGAAAACTAAAAATTACATACGCCAAAATTAATTGAATTTCCACTCACAAAGGAATTTCTTTAAAATTCATATATTACTACTCATGATCAAATTAAAAAGGTTAACACTTGTTTAAGGTCTCTGAGTTTAACTTAGAATTTATCTTCGATTTCTCGATTTAGTAAGGAGCCTTACACTCGTAAGTCTTCGATTTATTAGACATCTAATGTAAAAGCTTTTTAGTTATTAGTGAATTTGAGTTTCATTAAAAAAGATACTTCTCGGCATCGTGAAATCCTCTTGCAATTTGTGTTATGTTAGTGATTGGCACTTGTTCCTCTTGTTACTGCCTCTTCTTATTTATCTTCATTAAGAGCTCGGTGGTTAGAATATTTTGCCTGCACCTGCTTTGTAATTTGTAAACAGAGGGGGCTATATGATCGACTCGCTGTTAAGGCACTTGATTCAGAACTATCGATAGGTATGTTTCTTATTTTGAGTTAATATTTAAGATATTTTTGCGATTTTGAATGAAATTCTTCAATGTTGATTCTATAAAAAAAAAAAAAAAAAAGTATAATTGAGGTGTATATAACATTAATGAGTTGCAAACATTATTTACTTTATAAAATATAAATTATTATTGTCTTTAATTATTATTGAGAAAATATAAATAGGGGTATTATAGGAAAAAATTGACAAAAGTTTAAAAGTGTTCTTATAATTAGGGCCAACCCGTTTTCAAAACGTGTGAGAATATGCTTGGGACATAGAAAGGGAAAGGCCCCAATTGGGTCTATGGGCAGAATTGGTTAGACCCGGATAAAAGTGTGCGGCCCAAGGTTTGAGCCCGTTAAAAGATATGCTAATATTTAGCACTTGATGGTGTCAAATCGGGTTGAATTAAATCAGCTAGCCCCAAAATCAACCCCATGTTGGTATAATATACATTTCACACATATCTAATTAAAATATAAACTTTAGTGGGTCAAAACCGCCAACTTTACGCGGCAAAGAGAAAACCAATGAATTTCACAGAAAAATTAAACGTATATTATTTTTTGATACTATGATCTGATATATGGGCACGGGAAATTTTTGAGATTCATTAAAATTTAGTGGTGCTTTACATTACTAAACTAACTCTGTGTTATTTAAAAAGAGATTAAAAGGCTATTATTCACAGCTCTATTCTTTATAACTTGCGTAACTTGTGGGTGTTAATTATGTTTTGTCAAGAAAAAAAATTATTCTACGCTAACATTGATAATAGAAGATATTCGTTCTTTTTTTTTTTTTTTTGGATATAATATTCGTTCTATATACAGGACATATTTGCAGTTTTGTTTTCACAGCTTGGGCCGAGCTCCGAAAATATTATTCGTTCCCCAGCACTACAAAGGAACTCCACGACGGACTTGACATGTTCACATGGAATACCAAAGCAAAGGCCCATATGATGGCCCGATTCCGGGGGAATACTTGTATTTCTGCCCTACTTTTGAATCATTATTGGGCCAAAACATTTAGCCCAAATCCATTACAGAATGGAGTTCAGACTTCATAGGAGAGTGAGGGTTGCTTGATGGACAAGATTTGGGTGGGGCCCAAGTTGCTCCCTGCGTACGTTCTTGTCAATCTGCAACTTCTCATTTGTCCCTCACGCATTAACTTTCTCATCATTTCGTTTGCTCATTCTTTTGCTCCCCCTCTCATGCTATCGTCCACCTATATCTTCCCTTCTACATAACGACACACTTTATAAAACTTCCAACCACTTGTTGCTTATTAATCCCAAGCCTTTCCTTTTGACTCCTCCTCTTTCATTTCCAAAAACTGCACTTCATTGTTTGATTACACCATGTATGTATATCTCATTATCTTGTCCTTCTTTTATGTCTGGGAGCTGCCACTTCAAGAGCATGCATCTGGCTAAACTCTAAACCCTCTTGAATTCAAGTCCAATTATAAGGCAATGCAATGATAAAATATATAATAGTAAACTTTGATCAAATATATAATACTCAACCCTGTCAATTAACTAAAAAAATCACAGGCACTCGCGGTAAGCAGCTACTGAAGTAATGTCTATATATCGAAACCAAGTACGCTGTTTGATATAAGGGCCCACAGGATGATATATATATCAGATATGTAGGTAGGCCACAGTGGCCAGTATGAGCTGACCCCCCCGCCCAAAGGTTTAGGTTCCCGTGTGTCAAAGTTGTACGAAAGAGGGGCTTTTAAATACAGTAAAGTGGCTTTTATATAGAAAATGAGATGAGTTAAAGGCTGCTTAGCACATACAGTGAGACTGCAGAATTTGTGGGTTGGGAGTGATCAGACTTCCACTATTGGGATCGCCTCGAAAATTACTCCTAGAGAGATGACATATTAAATAGTTAGATTTGATGTATAACGACACGGCTTTGTGATCAGTTTGGAGCGTTTAGCTAGCCGTGCTTTATATATATATATATGTATATGTATATATGAGAGAGTCCCACCATCCACCAGAGCCAACCCAAGTTGAAATGCTGGCTATGGGAATTCCATCTCGGGGGACCCATAAATATAATATTGGCCTTTCGTTGATTAATTCCATCGTTTTAACTTAATATTATATAGGGTTAAGTTATAATTTGGTCATGAATTATTTCACTATGGGCACCCAACATAATTTATTATTTTAGGGTGTAAAAATAGACAATCATTTTTTTTAGTATATATATAGCAACATCGTTAACCTTGATTAAGTTTTGCTACTTTTTGCATCGTGGGTCTCTTTTGTCTTCTAACTCTCCATTATTTTAATATATTTGTAGAAGGAAGAATGTGTACATTTAGCAATAAACTATTTCACTATAAACACTTACTACAATTATCTTTTGTCTGATCTACAAGTAGACAATAGATTAACATTTTGTATTATAAGTGCTCATATTTATCTTATGAATAACCATATTTGTCTTGCAAAGGGGTTTAAAATTAAAGAATTCAAGGAGTTTTTTTCCCCTTCAATTCTCATATTTGTCTTGTAAATAATTTTTTAACTCCCTGAATTATTTTAAATCCATTTATTCGTCATGTTATGAAAAAATAAAGTAAATAAGGACATTATCGTCTTTTCAATGACAAAACTTAATTTCATTTTGACCCGAGGGAGTGAATTGAAATTTCAAAATCTTTTAGGTTGATTGAAATAAGATTTCTTCCATAGAGTCTAAGTGATATTTTTCTATTAAAAAGGCACATATTTCTACAAATATATTAAAATAAGAGAGTGAGAAGACAGGTGGAAACCACAGTGTAAAGAGTAATAGCAGTTAACTAGGGTTAACGGCGTTGCTATATATGCTTCTAAAAAAAATTGATGATGTCTATTTTCACACCCCAAAATAGTTAATTATATTGGATATCCGTAGAGAAATAGCTCTAAATTTGCACCTTAATCGTATTATATTCTATATTCTCAGTGGCCGAAACAAATTAGGATTCTTTCATACACATATTTTGACATGTCATTGATGAATACGCGCGAAGCTGCGGCGCTCTACTTGCTCAACTTGTTTAAGATATGTCTTTCTCCTTTGTGGAATAGGAGAAGAAAATATCTCCTACTTGCATGAACACTTGAACACTGAAAGCAACCGCTGTATGTATATATATAGTGATTCTGTTTTTTCCTTGGACATAATAATAGTTATTGTGAACTAAGTCAATCTCCGTATTGACGTCGCGCATGCATGTATAAACTAATATGCTTTACCGACAAAAGAATCCATATTCACGGTCGAATGAGGGAATCATCAATTTGTTGCTTCAATTAATTATCGTTTATGTGAGTAATTAAAATTTAAATATTAAATTATATCACAACCTTATTGGAAAAGTTACTCATTTATTTGAATGTGGAAAAGGAGGAGTTATGGGAGAGCCGCGACAAGAGGAATGGATTTAAGTGCTTCCTTTGATTTGCATATGTCTTATATCACCTTCTATCTTTAATATAAGATCTTATTTAATAGGGAAAACCTTTTCAGGGCCCTTTTTTACCCAAATAATCCTAAAAAAGGCCCCAAGAGTCCAAAAATCCCAAGAGTCTACGTGAGTTGTTAACGGGTAGGTCATTAACAACTAAATCAACTCATTCATTAACAACAATTTGCTGACAACTAAATCAGCCTCGTTAACAACTATATCAGTACCCCGTTAACAACTCACGTAGATTCTGAAGGGCATTTTCTGAGATTTTCAGACTCTTGGGGCCTTTTCTGGGATTTTCAGAATCTTGGAGCATTTTTGATTTTTTTTAGTAAAAAGGGCCTTGAAAAGGATTTTCCCTATTTAATATGATAACGAGATCTTATATTAAAAAGTGATAGTAGTATTTTATTGTTAATCAAACATGCAAGTCTTTTTCGTATACAATGGTGTGGCTAAGAGCATTGAGCAGGGGTGGATCTTAGTAGAAGACAATCCCCTCTAAAAAAAAAAATTGTTCAGAATTTTTCTTAAAATTTAATATAACGTAAAAATGTATGTTATCTTATATATTAGACTTGTTAAAATACTTTTATTATACATTTGCCCCCACAAATATTTTTTTTTAAAAAAATTAGTTAATGAATAGACATTTGAACCCCAAATATTTATCCCAAGATCCGCCACTAGCATTGAGGATTATAAAGAACGACCTTAGGTCAAATTTTGCTAGTAGAGTTTTTGTATAACGGCGGCCATGGGTATTTGAAAATTTTTGTTAGATTAATTTTGTCCCCAATGTTTATGTTAACATTAGTTTTTTAACTATCAAAGCAACTTTGCTCCATTTTTACTATTTCTTAGTACAAAATTGATTTTTACAAAAACTTTCGGATATTCACAACCCTTATAAAAAAACTTCTTGATCAAGATTGGACTTGACTTTGAAAATAAGATGTGATGAATTGTGATATGTAGGTGAGTATAGATGGAAGGAGATTCTCTTCTCAGTATTTTTTCTCTTCTTCCTTCATCAGCCCATCTCGGCCATTGATTGGAAAGAGGTGAAAAATTAAAATAGTAATATAATTTAAAGATTATGAGAAATTATAAGAAAATGACGATGATAGAAATCCAATCTATATATAGATGTAGGAAGTTAACTTTAATTCCGTGTGGAGGTGATGGTCTAGAGGTAGAGGTTTGAGGACGAGGGGGTTTATTTTACTCTGATGTTTGTCTGCTATGCCAGCCCCTTCCCCAAATTATTAAACTAATTTCATGTGTGTGTATATGTATGTATGTATTTGTGCTAATTTCAGTACTGCCTTATCATTCATCTATACTACCTCCGGTACTGAATTATGATATATTTTATAGTACAATTTACACTACAAATCATGTACTATATTAGGACTGGGCTTTGACGAAAAAAATAAAAGAAAAAAAGGATCGGGAGAGTATCGTATTTCTCCTATACATCTATCTATGCTTTTGCTCGAACTTTTGTTACGTTAGATTTGTGCTTGTTAATTAATTAGTGTAACGAAAACGTGTACATATGTACAAGGGCGGACCCACGTTAGTGATAAGGGGGGCACGTGCCCCCCCCTTGAATTTTTTTTTTTTTTTTTTTTTTTTTTTTTTTTTTAATTAATTTAAAAATTATTTTTTTTTAAATTTTAAATTTTAAATTTTTAAAAATTAATATATGTTTGAATAATTGCTCATCCTTAAATTAAATGTCCACATTTAATATATCAAGACTGCACTTCGTAATCGGATGGGGATGAATGACTGTTTAGTGCCTTATATTAAAAAAGATGTATTTAATAGCATTGATAATAAGATAATTATGATGGAATTCCAAAAAATAAGGTATAGAAGGATGACATTATAATTATTTTTATTGTAACATACTTTTTTTATTAAAATATATGTCTTGAACTTATTCGGTGTCCATCCTTCATTGTATTTTATGTATTTGCATTTCTAACCGCACTTAGCCTTGCTTTTAAATGACAGTTTGTAAAATAATAACCTCTCTTATTATATCATCAGTATTCACTTAATTTCATGAATATTTTTTTGATATTCTTTTGTTTTTTTAATGCATTTAAAACTTTTCTTCAAAAAAAAAATTTTTCGGGGCGCGCCCCGAACCCCGAATCCCCCCACCAATGGTGCCCCCCTTAAGTAATTTTCTGGATCCGCCCCCGCATATGTATATTAGCCCCTGCATGATTGGGGGTGAAAAAAATAAATCCCATTGTTAAAAAAAAACTGGGGGACGAGTTGAAATATAAAGAGGGAGTTGATGGATGTGTTTGAGAAAAAAGGAATGATAGGTGTTAAAAATGTAAATATTAATAAAAAAGGTGCGAAAGATGTAAATAAGTAAGGAAGAAATAGGGAAATAGGAATAGAAAGGTGAGAAAAGGCAGAAAGCAATGTCGAGGGAAGGGCCGACCCGGCAGGTGTTAGTGGCAGACAATCCAAACGTTGCCCACTTTCCCTCCATCTTCTCAAAAAGACTGCTCTTACGTTTTTAGCCTTTCTTCTCTTTATACTTAATTAATTAATCCTCCAATTTCCCCACTAACTCATTTATATCTCTACATTAATCAAATCATAATTGCTTCTCCCACTCCTACATACCCTACACATCCCTTCTTTTTTTTTACACCTCTCTAGCTAGTTCTATTTGGGTGTATAGAACCATTCATTTGCCTTCAAAGATCAAGCTTTGACATTTACGAGATGAAACAATTTTTTTTTCGATTTCGTGCTTTGGAAGAGTTCGAGAATCAGAATTACGTTTGTTAACCCATTTTATTTTTACTCCGAGAATCAGAATTACGTTTGGTAACACATTTTTTTTCATTCCTAAAAAAATTATTCATGTAATTTTTATATTCAAAAAATTATTTATGTGGCGGGCTGCGATGGCGGTGGTGGTGGTGGTGGGGGCGGTGGTGGCAGCAACGACGGTGGTGGTGGCGGTGGCGGCGGTGGCGGCGGTGGTGGGGTGGTGGCGGCGCCGTAGTGGTGGTGGTAGGGTGGTGGTGAAGGAGGGTAAATTTCTACTTCGAAGAGGAATGAGTCTTTTTTTTTTTGAGAAAAATGTTTCTCATTTTGTGCCCTGGAACAGAGAAGCAGAAATTTTTAGCTTTTTTTTTTTATTCCCAAGCACAAAAGATAAATCGGTTCATCCGGAGCAAAAAAAAAAAACCGGATTTACCAAACACATTTCCCATCCATTTTTGTTTTGGGGCACAGAAATTAAGAAAAAACTCATTCTGGGAGCGTTACCATGCACACCCTTTACAGGGTAGGGTGAAGAAATGTTTTTATTCTAAATATAAGACACTTCATTAAATTTCTTACATGAATGTTTATTTTTATCCTTTATGTGACTTTGTTAATTGTTCACATGGGGTATAATATATATTAGTTAAAGATAAATTTGGAAATTAAAGTTGTTAAATTTTACAGAGTTAGTGAAGTTTAAAGTTTTTCTTAGGTTAATATAATGTTTGGTCTTTCAAGTTTCAAATCATAGGTTTTGGTCTCTCAAGTTTTATTATTTAAAACATCAGTCTCTCTAACTCAATAAAAATCTAAACCACTTTGTTTCTAGAGGGACCAAAGCCAAATAATTTGAAATTTAAGGGATCCAAACTAAAATGAGGGTAAATTTAAGGGACCAGAGATAATATTAACCTTTTTTTCCCCTTAATTTATTTAAAACATGCTAGAAGTGCTTTATTAACCGAAGGGAAAATCCATCTCAGGGCCCATATTGGCAAAAAAATGTCAAAAAAGACCCAAGAAAAAGTCATATGTCAAAAAAGGCTCCAGACCTTTTTTGGTATTATTTCATAACTGTTAACAACTAAATCAGCACCATTAATAATTAAATCGCACTGTTAACAACTACCACTCTGGTCCTATTTATAAGTCCCTTTTGATAAAAAAAAAATTGGTCCTATTTATAAGTTCCTTTTGACCAAATAAATGAGATTGTGACAATTTTGCCCATATTATTGTACCAATAAAAATAGAGAGAGAAGAAAAAGTTAAAAGATATCCAATCATAAATGAGGGTAAAGTTGAAATTTTACCCTATAATCATTGAGCTACCTACCTCTCCTTGGTATGTGTGATTTGGTCAAAATGAGACTTATAAATAGGACCAGAGTGGTATATCAATAGACATTAACAAATAACGTTTTATGAAATAATATCAGAAAAGGCCCTGAAACCTTTTTTAACAATTTTTTGTCAATATGAACCCTGAGATGGATTTTCCCTTAATAAAATCGGATGAGTAGTAATTTTCTTCTCTCTCCTTATTACTCACAAATGCAACTAACAAAAATGTAAAGTCCCAGTTCCCTTTGCATGCCAAGCAAATTTATAATTTATTCTCTAATATATATGTCCCTATCAATTGCCCTTGTTAAGAGAGTTTTCATGAAAAAACTAGCTTGAACCTCTATGAACTAATTATCTTACTTATATATTTAAAACCGAATGGAATATATATGTGACAATGAAAAGAATACAATATATGGCCTCTTCAGTTCTTAAATTTAATATAATCAATAATTCAAAGGTTGGCTTCCCTGCAGGTTGAAGAACTCACGAATTGCTTAGGTTGTTTTTGTTTTTGTTGGTAAAGAGTGACTTCATCATTAGTAATAATCTGATGTGTGTGTGTCGAGAGGGAAATTAAAATGAAAATGCAACCAAATGTTGGAAGTGGAGCGTATATATGGGAGTAAAGTCAGCAATGGTTGGAAAAAAAAAAATGGATCTAACCTAGAGTTTAAAAACGCTATGCTAGGGGGACAAGAATGAGATAATCACTTTATTGGATAACTGTCGAAAGCAAGGTGGGTAATTAGGCATGGCGATTAAGTGATGTGATAGCTTAAAGGATATATATAATGCTTCTAATGAGGAGTGCGTGGCATTATATAGAGCTAATATATATAATCACCCAGGCTCAACGTTCTAATGACATTCATAATGACGCATATTCAAAATTGTTTCCTAGCGCCCATTGACCTCAATCAATTTTTTAATTTGTCGAGTGAAAAATGTAAGAGATTTGGATGCATATATTTATGTATATATCTCTGTGTGTGTGTGAAATAATTATGAATAATAATATATTGTTATATATAGTATATATGGAGCTATGGATAAGGAACGGGAATTAGGGATACTGCGCATATATATATATATATATGTTGTGCATGGAGATATCACTAACCAGTTAACCTCAACCATTTTGTCGTTTTCTTATCCAGCTATTTCATATTTTTGTGACGATCTATCAATTCTTGGGGAATCAAAGGTTCTCTCATCAACCCGGTCATACTTGTTTTCCTCCATTTTATTTTGTCCTTTTGTATGATCATCTGCATATTCACTTTTCCTTAGCTTTCTCGACTTTTTCATATATATTCCTTCGTTTCTCTCTGTGTTGTAACGGTACAAGATTTAAAGTCTATAGTTAATAGTTTGTACACACGTTGTTGTATAGGATATAGGTATTCCTTATTGGCTAGCTGGGTAGACTTTGTTTATAATTATGTAATTGGATTCTGCAAAACCTCTGTTTGAAAGCCACCATTATAGATATATATATATATGGCGTCCCAAATCAAAGGTGGTGGTCCTATTCACTACTGGTTGGCATTATTTATCTTGTCTGATTCCCCGTTAGAAAAAAGAAAATTCTGTAGTTAGTATGATATTTATTAATTTGATTAGATGGGTGGACATTAAACGGTTTTAAATTTTGAATTACTTTTTAAATACAGATGTACGGACTAAATGGGAATAGTTTAAAGCCTCAACGAAATCAATCATAATCAAGCTCGCCTCTCTTAATCATGGAACACCGCATTACATAGATATGATATATATATCCACTACCGAGTGGACTGTTCACTCGTCAATTTAATAATGACATCACTCGCTACACTTTGATAACGTTTTTAAGTTTCGAAAAAAGAAAACTATACAAAAACAAAGGCAGAGGAAGAGAGAGGAGTGGGTGGGCTCAAACAATCTCTAGTAACTCTCTCCCTTCTTCTCTCGTTCTCCATCAAAGCTAGAATGCAAATCTAATTTCAGCCCCATTATGCAGGTGTGTCCATGTTTATGACATTCAAGAAACATAATCAATTTCTAGTTTTAAGAAATTGTGAAAGAGGCTTGCCTGAGTGGCTTCTGATCGTGGTATTATGTTTTACTACTATCAAAGCAGTAATATACACTACGAGAAGAGGAGACGTACATCAATTTAAAAAGTTCGTGATTTGATATAGTATAAGAGACTAAGAGGGGATCAACCATTGCTCATCCTGATCATTGAAGAGGGTACAGAAAATTAACATGTTCTTAGGTCCAAAATCAATTATATTCTGTAATGTGCATATGGAAAGGAAAGAACGTGCACAAAATTAACTCACGAAATATACCAATAACTGACTGTAGTCTTAATTAGCTAGAAAGTAAATATATGATCCTTTAAAATGAACACGTCTATTAAAGATATAATCACTGAGCCAGTAAATTGTTTTAGGGGGGTGGAGCCCACCCTAGCCCCCTAAGTCTGCCTATGCTTGTAACTAAGAATAAAATGACCCTTTTTGTTACAGATATAAAATGTTTGTTACATATTTTTGTAATTATTACTCAATAAAAGTTTTTTTTTTTAATTTTTTTTTATCTAATGATACATATGATATTTTACACTTATTTTTTTTTATTCCTTTTCCATTTCTATAACATTTCATTATATGACGGACATATTAAATGATTCCTTACAACATGGTGAATCAAAGACAATTTAGATGGTGAATCAAAGGTGGTTTAGATACTTCCTGTTAAAAGAGATATCCACATCTACTTAGTGCCCACAGTAAATGAAAGACAGTTGATTCCAATAGATATGATGACAAATGAGATGCTGGTTGATGGAGGTGGGATATGTTATATATTGAAAGCTAGCTAGGGAGCATGCATATATATATAGGGTTGATAAATGTGGGAAAGAAGATGGAGACGTATGTATATGTAAACAGTGGTGGTGGAACGAAGCAGCTTTAATAATAATAATAAAGAGAATATTCTGAGGTGAACTCGATGGGTCATTGGAATTATATTGTTCAACTTTTCCACAAGAGTCAAGGGACCATTCATGGCCAAAGTGCTGCGTGCGTCTGAGCAACCATGCATGTGCTTTCTTCTCTCCTCACAGTAAACTCCCCCATCATGAATCCCTCCAACGCATCATTCACTCTTCCCAAATGCTTTATCGCCTGCTTGCGCCAATATCACATTCCTCACTATAATAATTAAATATATACTCCTTTGTGATACTACAAACTAAGTCATACATTTAAGATCGAAGGTAATATATATGTAGAGAGAGATCGAGCTATATAGCAATAGTAGAGTACATGTACATTAGTAGCTCACATGCAACTTAATTGTATAAATCAACTCTCAAGGAATTGAAATCATAGTATGTTAAGTATGTAACTTAAGCCACATCTTGAATATAGAAAGATGATCAAAGTGTTTTATAAAACTAATATAAACTATCAACTACCTCCTCCAGTCCTAATTATAAGAATATTTTTGTAGTACAATTTGTAATACAAAAGTATTCATATAATTAGGAACGGAGGGAGTAATATATGAAACTAAAATAATATGGAGTGACAAATATATAAGCACAAGGAGAGTGGTTAGAGACTATAGCTAAAGGCATATCCATCCAAGCATGCGGGAAGCTTCTTCGATTGATTTAGATATGATATGCTTGGCACTTAGCCAGCCACTTCCACTTTCATTTCCAACATGTGCTCTTTCCCATATTTATTTGCCCCCTCACTCTTCATCCATCCTTCAATACTTCACCTCCGCTCTTTATTAAATCTTATCCTTGCAATTACTTCAAAATCATTTTGCTTAGAGGGTGAGCTGCGGCTCAGTAGTAATATTGTTATTATGTGATTTTGGAGGTCATAGATTCAAATTTTGAAAGCAATTTATACCCTTGCGAGGATAAGGCTGTATATATATATATTTCCAAATTCCATCTAATAGGAGCCGTGTAAGCCAGACTACTTTTTTTTTTTTTTTTAATTTTTTTAAAACTCTTTTGTCCCTACTCTTCAACTTCATCTAAAAGGAATCGATATTTTCACTCAACACTACTACAAAAAGTAAATATTACTTCCCTAAAAGACGTCTTTATTTTAAAAAAGGAAGTAAAAAGTATAGGCGATGACAATTTCGTAATTATTTAGTTGAATTTTGAGACTTAAGCGTCCTAAAATATATTTAGGACTAAAATTAATTTAGGTGACCTAAAATTTTTGGCGCATTTTGAGCAATTTTTTGGCGCATTTTGAAATTTTTTAGCGTTCCGAAAATAAAATCAGAACATTAATATTGAATTTTAGGCATCCTAAAATATATTTAGGATGCCTAAAATTATTTTTTTGGCCCATCTTCATGAATTTTTGGTGCCGGGAAATTTTTGGCACATTTTTTGACGCTAGGAAATTTTTTGGCGTCCTAAAATTTAAATCGGGACGCCAAAATAAAATTTTACTCATATCAAAGAAATAAAAAATAATCAAATTAAATCAACAAAATTGAAACTTTTACTAATCAAATCAAAGAAATTGAAAATAGTACTAATCAAATCAAAGAAATCGAAACTTTTACTAATCAAATCAAAGAAATTGAAAATAATCATATCAAATCAAAGAAATCGAAAATAATACTAATCAAATCAAAAAAATTGAAACTTTTACTAAACAAATCAAAAAAATTGAAAATAATCAAATCAAATCAAAGAAATCAAAACTTTTACTAAACAAATCAAAGAAATCGAAAATAATACTAATCAAATAGAAGAAATTGAAAATAATACTAATCAAATCAAATCAAAGAAATCAAAAATATATATTTAAGATGTCTAAAAGGGAAATTTTTTGGCGGCTAGGTAATTTTAAAAAAAGTTTGGCGTTAGGGTATTTTTTGGCGCTCGAAATTTGTTTTAAGGCGCCAAAAATATTATTTGTGGCATCCCGAATTAGGTTTAGGACGTCAAAATTAATATTTTTGGCGTCCCGAATATGGTTCGGGACGCACAAATAATATTTTTGGCGCCCTGAAACAAATTTTAGGACGCCAAAAAAATTATTTTGTATTTATCATCGGACTAACGTTGTTTTATTAAGCGTTATTTCTCATTCTCCCATTCTCTTAGTTCACTCTCTATGGACTCTCTCCATCTCATCTCATCTCCACCAACTTTACTCTCTCCCATTCTCACCGATCTCAATCCCGCCAAGTACAACTTCCCCCAGGTAACTACTCTCTCCCATCTTCCTCCTCTCTCTAGGGTTTCGTTTCCATCAGTTCCTACGGTTTTTCTTCATCCAATCGATGATGGATTTGTGTCTTTTCTTTGTCGTATTAGGATTCTTGGAAAGATGGCCGAAGGTCCGGCCAGTCCCGACGTGGGTGGTAGCTACGAGGAGAGCGGTGATCAGAGCCCCCCTCTAATGTCCGAGTTCATCAGCTTTATCACCAGTGAGTGTTTTTTTCGTTAATGGTTCATGTATGTAGTTATCCTTGTTGGAAATGTTTGTCGCTTGGGTTTTAATTAGGGTCGAATCATGTAGATACAACTTTAGGGTTCGAGGATTACATCGATCTGTTGTTATGATCGTGTAGAAATCTTTTTTTCTTTCATTGTTGTGATTTGTTGAAGATTTGATCTTCTCCAAATCTTTTTTCATTCATTGTTGGGAGGTAATCAACTTTAGAATCCCCGGGGTTTTTTTTTTAATTTTTTTTTGAAACGTCCCTTTAAAAAAGGACGTTAAACGTTAAATAGATCTTATTTATAACCTTTTTTTGGATTTTTTTGTAGTAGTGCAACATAGTCATTGTTGTTTCTCTTTCTCCGCTATGTATCCATTTCCATTTAGTTAAGGCCATGTTACCTATTCAACACAAGACACTTACAAGTCGGATCCAGACCTGTATCCTCGATTCAGCCAAATCTTCTCTTTACCATTTAGTCGCCACTATTACTACAAATTCTTCAGGTTTCAGTTTCACACTACAAAATAAGCAAATCAGCCACTTATTCAATAATCGAAACAAACATGTCGTGGTAATAGTTAATTTACTGGCATTTCCTCAAGTGGCGACACAAATTCCATATCACCAAGTAGTCAATAAGCTGCCCTTGGTTTTCTAATGTTTCAAACATCATCATTAATATATGTACCACGTACAGTTAAGTAGATACACCAATCAGAACCAAAAATTACTACGCAGCACCTGGAATTGTATTAACCGAATGGGGCATATCAGCATATGTATGAAAGCAACCCTCGTACGTAGCTAGAGGCTTCTAATCTAGATTTTAGTTTTACAAAGGTCGTAAAAGATGTCATGCAAAACGCCATACACAAGCCAAGAATGAAAAGGAAAGGTGTCACTAAAAGGCGACGTACACATGTAACAAAAAACAATATCAATGTAGAGAGAGATGAATAAAGCAAGGAGCTAGGGGAAAGGTGAGAGAGAAAAGGATGGCGAAACTTTAGATTGTGAGTATTGTCCCCTAATATTCCAGAGCAGTCCACATCAAAATCAAAAGGCTCTCTCCTCTATCTTGTGTAGGAGGGCCCCTTTTTCCACTATATTCGTCTCCTCAACATCATTATTAATTCTCCCCTTAATTCCATCTCCCCCACCTCTTTTTCTATCGTTGTATAGTCAATCCCACAATTTAGGTGTAATAACAAATCGTAAAGTCTTAAAAAGCCACAAACATCTTAATATGTACACTCCAAGCAACTCGTACAACAAATCTCGTGGTCATTTTCTGGTCCAAATCGGCGCCTTTCACTTGAGATGTGAACACAGAACAATCTGGTTCAGCCTCCCATTTGCTTTCCTTTTCAGTTTCACTTTTCCTTTTGTGTTGGTGAATATGGCAAAGGCAAAAACAATTAGACGAGTTATAGTGATGGGTAAAAAAGATATAAAGGTGTCCACGTTTAACCAATTCCCATTTGCCTTTTCTTCCTTGTTCATTTGGTGAATGATTTGGAATCCGAGGAGATCGATGGACGTTACAATTAATTAATAATAAAAACATTGAACTGACATAAATAACCATTTTATAGATGACTGGCTACAAGCATATCATGATTTTACATTCATTTTTTCACCGATGGAGCAAGGAGTATTCATTCCAAAAAAGGAAATTAATTAGGACAAAGAAAAGAAATCTCAGAAGATGATTAATTCATCCGGTGGGGGACGACGACTCCTATTCAATTCTGATATGACGATGATGAAGATGTTGAATTCCGCTATTCCTCCTGCTGATGTTTTGCAGAAGCTTCCTTGGATAATCATCCATCCTACGCTTCATAGCCCCAACAAGATGTAGTAAACGAGCGTTATGGGCAAGGCAATCAACATCCCGAAAATAACACTGCAAAAAATAATTGAGTCCACAATTATTAATAAACTCCATTTGGTTAAGAATCCATTTGAACTGAAACATGAGAGGATTATTTAGATATACTCACGCTGTGCTGAGAATGTCAGCATGTACATTGTACTCCTTGGCAAACACAAAGGGGACAATTCCTTGAGGTAGAGCTGCCTGTTTTTTTGGCCAAATAGATTCCAAAACACACAGATCAGCCATAGTTCGAAAAGTATGGGGGCATAATTAAAAGAAAAAGTAAGTTTCTGAGCACAAATCAGAAGGGCAATAAGCTAATATCAAGAGCATATTTGGAGGTATTAAAAAAAAGGATATATCTCGGGAGAGGGGAATGCACATGCACATATATTTTAAGATTTAAGTTCAAGGTTGGAGATGGGGCAGAGGGAAGGGAATATAGTAATAATGAGTAATGGGGCGGGGTAGTGGAAGGAGGGGGCAGAGGAGAGAGAAAGACAAGAACCTGAACAATAGCAACGTGTAAGAGGACGCCTCTGAGGCCAACAACAATGGAAGCGGCTGCCATGACAGCTGGACCGGTAAGGAATCTCACGGCCATTGCAAAAGCTGCTGTGGAATTCCCACATGCTATGATCCTCGGTTGCAAAGCCATGAACAGACCTGTCACCAACACACACACTCACTTAACATTAAATGAAAAAAATAAGAAGAAGAAGAAGCATTCATTATTACATTCCATTTAGGCATGCCCGACCCCATCACTACTCCCTCGCACTCCTTTCATCATCACTCCCACACTCATAAAGCTTCCTCACACTGTTTCATAACCCCCCTTTGCTTTTTCTTACACACATATTCTCTCGTTTATAATCATAATTATTGAAGTTGACATAACATGCAATCAGAAAAGATTTCCTCTTCTATCTTTTCCCTGTTTTTTAAGCAACCCAGAGTTTGAATTGAACAGTGTGATTATCTTTTTT
Organism: Acacia acuminata; assembly: GCA_019022655.1. Taxonomy (NCBI): domain Eukaryota; kingdom Viridiplantae; phylum Streptophyta; class Magnoliopsida; order Fabales; family Fabaceae; genus Acacia; species Acacia acuminata. The sequence goes on from JAFJYI010000071.1 coordinate 1,221,222, forward strand.
TTTTTTTTTCTCCGTCCCCACCCCCCCCAAAAAATAAGAACTTGTTTTCTCTCCTAGTTCAGGGATTTGGTGATCAGTAAGTAAGAGGGAGGATAATTATGCTGACCAAGACTGAACATGGCCATGCCTAGCCCTGCATCTGACAGTATGGAAATAGACTTTGCTATAATAGCAGGCATTTCAACATTCCACCTGCAAAACAGACACCCGACCGGCCAAAATCAATCAGAATCCAATATTAAACAAGTTATAGAGTAAAACCAAACAGACAAAATGTGTAAGATTATGCCGAGATTTTCCCCCCAGTCCGAGAAAGGAAATGACGTCGTACTTGAATGAAACGAGAGACCAAGTAAGGCCAAATAAGCTGGAGTACGTGTTGGGGTTTCTGATCAGTTTTCTCCACACCATTATCAATATAAGCCTTGTCATCACACTCGCTGGCGGCATTGTTTTAGCCTGATCTCCAACTTTCTCACCGTCTTGATGATTCATCTCCCTCTCCACTCCTCTGTTTCCAAAGCTGAATTCATCCTTCTCAAGATAGTTCTCTTGAGTCTCTCTGTGACCCTCCACTAATCATCAAATACCACAAACAAACCGTAACCCAATTGAGAAAAAAACCAAGTTGAGTACCAGAACATAACTACTAGCAGCTTAGAGTGGGAAAAATCATAAAACAAATAATAAAAATAAAACCTTTGCCTGGAGACACTGTCAATTTCACGTCTTTCTGATCATGAGCTCCGTATTCATGGCCTCCAAAGACATCTGAAACAGGGGAAGCACTCGAACTCCAAACAAACATATGGAGGTCCCTCCCACCGTCCTCTGGTTTCTGCTGTGCTTGACCATTAGGCCTCTTGGCATTAGCATTAGCATTTGCAGCAAGATTCTTGGACGCAGTAGGTGAGAACATTCCTGGGTTTGGAGCAGGGTACCCTGTTCCTCCAGGTCCACCATGGTAGTGAAACCTTGGCTTACCAGAACCATCTTCCTCGTAATTAGAAGGCCTTGGTGTTGGCCCTCTTGATGCCGACATACCATACACATCAGAGGCACCAAAATTTGAATTTCGACCACCGGCCATCATAGAATAGAAATCTGTGTGATTGAAACTAGAGCCTCGTGGAGTGGGATTTCTAGATGACTGCAGAGAGTATATCTCTGCGTTAGTAAGATTTGAAGGGCGAGGGGTTGTGGAAGAAAGCCCCTGAGACCTTCTTGAAAAGATGTCTGATCTTGAAGCATTGGATTTCCTCACAGTCACATGAAGCTTTCCGTCTTCTTTGATTTCAGCTTCGGTTTCTAATGGCTGCCTTCCGTCCAAGGACATGACATCAGAGTCAACGTGGATGGAAACAATCGAGCCAGCTGTGTCTGGGAACTGCTCAGAGATTAGCATTCTGGCTCCTCTAAACTCAAACAAGAACAGCATCAAAGTGTACCAAATGATGCACTGGAGGACCACTATTTGGACCATTAAGCTCCCAGAGAACTCGCCGTACATGCCTTTAAGCAAAGGGATGCCCATAACCAAAGTGTTTGGCAGGGTGGAAAGTGAGAACAGGGTTATAGTCCATTCCAAGCAACCCCTTTTGCTCACGTTGGCCCAAACAGCAAGAATAACAAGAACAATGATCTTTTGAAGGGTATCAGCAGCGATGAAGCGAAAGTTCATTTGATAAGGATTGTTGGAGGCGATGAAGTGGAAAGAAAGCAGAGGAACCGCAAACAGAGCAACAAAACGATTGATTCCAGAGCATTGATCAGGCGAGAAGATCTTCCACCATTTCACAGAGCCATAGGCCAATATCATAGCCACGTAAAGTGGCACCATTGCGGTCATAACATGGTAGAAGTCTAACCAAGTGATCATCTTTGCTGGGACTGTAGAACAAGAGAAACAGAGACAAGAAGAAAAAAGGTCTAGAGATTGAGAGAAAGATGAAGAATATGAGAGGAATTGGAGAAGAAGGGTTTGTGAAGACGGGTGAAGTAGTGGGGAAGAAGTGGGAGGTGGGGGTGATGATGAAAAGAGATGGGGAAACGAGAGAGCATGTGTTTTGGTTTATTGGGTAGTGGGTAATAAGCAGAATACAGCAAATATTTTTTCAGCTTTGAGAGATGCGAGAACAAGCTTGCGCTTGCAGTCCCCAAAGCACAACGCAGAGAGGTAAGAGAAGGTGGTGAGGGGTTATGCTTTTTTATTTTGGTTTAATTTTTGTTTGCTTGCCTTTTGTTTTGAGGTGTGTTTGGATTTGGGGTTCAGGAGGGAGGGAGGGGCGTGGTGGGTATTTGATAACACTTGGGAACTTAGTGAGTGGCTCTATCTTCTGTGGGACTCGATTTGTCACATAAAGCGTGGAAAAAGCTTTGTAGTTGGAGCTGGGTATGTCTCCAATACCTCTTTATATCTTCAAGCTACGTAAAGAGCGCCCTCACCTTCTGCCCTTTCCTTTTCTTCTTTTACAGATATAATTGACCGTCACAGGAAATATAAAATTATAATATAAATAAAAAGAGTTCTTTGTGTATGTGAAATGGCGGAAGTGATATATATCAGTGTTGTGAGATCTCTGTGGTGGGATTGTTGGCCGTGAGTTGTTCAAGAGGTAACATTTCTCCATCCGAACAGCCCATAAAGATGAAGAAAGAGAGGATGAGAAGTGTGAGTAAAATTGAGGTGACATGAATGAATTAATTTTTCTCATCTTAAATATAAGATAAAATTTTTAATATAAAATAGTGTAAACTTGATCTTATATTTATTTTGGATCAAAAGAGAGGAAAAGAGGGAAGAGGACAAAGGGAAAGAGGGACCACGTGGCTCTTAATTGTCGTTTCCCATCCAAACCATATCTATGATCTATCTAATCTTCATATTATTGAGGGGTTTTAGTTTTATTACCACATCCAAGTGCTTGGGGGTTCGTTTAGTTTAGTTAGGTGGGATTACAATCCAAGCATCCCCACAGTCCCTGGGTTTAATGCATGCATGTGTTGCTTTCATTCTAGATAACACCTTACTTCCCCCTTCCATGTTCCTCAAAACCAACTTAACTTTCCCATATCATTTTCCCTCTTTCACTCTACTTTACCTCTTCCCCTTGCTTCTATTCGCCTCACAACCATCCTTAATTCTCTCAAACGGTTACCTACTATACCATACAGACAAAAACATCAACATTAGTAAAGCAATCAACCCCTCCAATTTCAGAAAACTTAACCGTCTCACCCATTGGGGGTGTCTTTTTTAGGACTTGCACTCAATACCCAAATAGATTTAGCAAAACCTTACACTACTGGACCATGTTCTGGTAAATATCCTGACTATTTAGTATTTAGTGTTATAACTTATAAGTAAAAGCCACTTGATTTATCAAGTACATGGGTGCATTCTCATTAATAATGGGTCATGGGTATAATCAATGATTTAAAATTTCATGCCAGGAGTGAGGGTTAGGTGGGGAGGAACATTTTGGAAAAATTTAATTAAAAAAGAAAAGAAAAGAATAATAACAGCAAAGAAAAAGCAAAAGAGTTCTGAACCTGATTCAGAACAGTTTCGAAGTGCGAACCGAATACAACACTAGCACAGTCCAAATCACTTTTCTGATGATGCGTATGGCTTGCCGCTATAATTACCAGAACCAGATGGTAATGCTTGCATCATACTGTATAAAGTTTAATAAATGAATCACATCATTTATAATTCATAACATATTAATAAATGAATTTGGCAGTGATATTAATTACACAGAATGTAAGGAGGAAAAGGATAGTATTGCAGTTCAGTTGATAATAAATGATGGGGTTTCTTGAAATTATCAGAGGAGTAAAATGGAGGAATGGAGGTATTTGATTTGTTAAAGGAAAAGAAATTAAGAGGGAATAAATGTGTGTGAAGCATCATCATCGTGTTTCTGCTAATCCTGCCTCACCTTTCGTAAAAGCATCATCATGGTAAAATCTTATATTACTCATCACCCGAATATTTACTGAACTGATCAAAGATGCTCGTTTTTTTAAATATTATTTTTCTTCTCCCATCCAATTCCCTCTTGCCAATTTCGTTCTATATATATGCATATTCTATTATCAACTTGTATGAAAGCACCAGAAAGTAAAAAGAAAAAACTAGTATAATTTTGAAAAGATCCCATCCAACAAAAGCAGAACAGAGCTAGCTGTAAAAAAGAGAATGTTACTGAAAAGCGTACAACCTTTGCTCCACTTTTCCTGTATGCTTAACAAAAGGAATCAAAACTTAACGACTCTCGTGGTTGAAGAAAATTATTAATGAGGTTACTACACTATAATTAATAAAACCATATGATGGGCTTGTATCCATCTCTGCCCTCTTCATTATAACTCTTAATTAGCAGATAGGCACGGGTGAATTTGTAGGCGGTGGAGAAGGTTTTTGTTTAAGGTGAGCCATAATAGTATTACTCTCATATGGTTAATATCCGGGAAGCTTCTCTAATTAAAATGGATTAGTACAACCCTTCATTCATTTACGGCTTCATTTGCGAAGCATTATTCCGCCAGGTTCAGAATCACAGCAGTTAATTAATTAATACTCTTTTCAGTGCTTTTTATAAGAGCTTAAAATTTGAATTACTTTGGTTCTTTTTATAAAAATCTAATAAGAGTTGTCTAAACATTTAAGAAGTTTTTTTTTTTCTTAACTTTTACCCATCATTAATTATATGTATTATATTAGTTAGAAGGTTGGTGATATTTGTATACTTTATTTCCCTCTCTTACTTATCCTCTCATAAATAATGGCTGAAAAATAAAGAATATTTCAAACATATTTATCATTTTTAATTAATTCAACTGCTTCTTAAATCGTGAATTTTATTGAAGGAAGTATGCTATAAATGAATGAAAAAAGAGGTCATAGAAGTGATAACTGAAGCACGCTTTGGAGTTAATGATGAAGATGAGATGTTAGTAACAGTGATTGGCGTGTCAGTCTTAGACAATTCAAAACCCCAAACACCAAGCTTAGCTGCACGCTCTGCTAAGGGGTTTTGTATTTCCTATGAGCATAAATGGAATTAATGTAATCCATTTTATTAATTAATTTGAGTGTTACGATTGTTTTCATGTCAATGCTAGTTTGTCTTATTATCCACCTCCCTCTGCTCCTTGAACGAATATATGTTATCTCTCAACTTCACAAAACAAATCTCTTTGCTCCTCAAAATTTCGAGCCATTCCCATATTTTAATGTGCTGATGTCTAACACGCACCAGTCACCACCATTTATTTATATACTGAGAATGAAAGATAATATAATGTATATGATTCTGCAATCTTACACATAAAATACAGCAACATGAAGACATTCCAGTGCATGCATCTGACCAAATACTGGAGAGGTGGATAACAAAATTTAGACGCAGCGATAATATTGTGTCTCATTTTTTATGGTCAGCGTCACATTATTAACAAAATTTTTGTTAAGCTTGTGTTGTTTGGAGGGGAGAAGTGGAATTAAGATATAAATTAAAGGTAAGTCATGAAAGGTGGTGGTTTCTTAGGAGCAAAGTTACGCAATAGCATTGGTTTTGTTGATGTAGGGACCGAGTTGGCCTTGTAGGGGGAATGGAGCATATTTTTGTGGATTCACATCCAATTTCAAACACAGTACCCCATAGTTTGACCACACAGGCTTTCAAGGAATTTTAAAGAATGATGACAATGAATTCCAACAATTTCATTTAGGGGAAAAAAATGTCCACGTATATTTTTTTTCTTCATGTGCATTATTATCTTTTTAAATGTCGCTTTGTTGTTGGATGGAATGGGATTTCAATTTGATAATAGGCCAATTTATTTAAGTGTTTTAAAAGATAATTTTAGTTAAGCTAAATATAAGAAAATTGCTGGGAACGTGTGTGTGTGTGTGTGAGAGAGAGAGAGAGAGTTGTTAGGAGAACGTTAAGTATAAGAGATGTGTGTGTGTGTGTGTGTTTTTTTTTTTCCCATTAAATTGTTTTAAAAGAGTTTATGTACACGTTTAGATTGGTTTTTGAAGAATAGCTTTTACGATTTGTAAAATAAATATATGAGAGATGTTTTTCTCGAACTTGTGAAAAAAGAGTTTTTGAAATTACGGTTTTATAGTTTTATAAGTAAGAATTTATATGAGTTGGGTTTTAAAGAATTGTCAAAGTTAGGACAGAATCCAAAAAACTGAAATTGTGTTTATAAATGCAGTCACACGTTGATAGTAGGAATTGAACGTGCGCCCTCGTGGAGTATGAGACTATGAGTAAGATCCCTATTTAATTTCTTACGTACGTACATTCTTATCATTTTAGTCTTTTACTCTTATTGAACTAAGAAATATTTATACATAAGAAAGTCCTCATGAGAAAGTTAACAGAAAATTGAAATTGTTTGTATGTATGGCAGGAATCAAAATAAGAGAGAAATTCATTTAGGAGAAACCAAAAAAATGATATAAATATGCTCAAAATCAGATTTGTAATATCTGCTAAAGAACATATAACTGGAACAGGACGGCATGTTCAAAGTATGAAGGGAAATTGGCAAACCCTCAAATTTAGCTCTCATTCTCACCGGCTGTTCTGAAATCTGAAATGCTTTTGTGCTAGCTCTGCCATATTATACTTTACAGACAAGCTAAATGAAAACTGTACCCCTCGGGCAAATCTATCTCACAACTAATTCCACACATGATTATTCTTTTTTCATCATTTCGTGTTATTACAAATGAAGATGATGATTTTATAAACATTACTCCTCCAAACCTTAATATAAGATATATTTAAATTATATTAAGAAAGTTACTTAATATGACATGTATTTTTTAAAAAATCCTAGTCATTTTTATTAATTTCCACATTCTCTCTCCTCATTGATTATTATTAATGGAGGATGAATAGATATAAACAAGGAAAAGATTAACAAATATAAAAACTATATCTTATATTAAGTATTAAGATCAACTCCTTAAATATGTCATACATTAAAGAAGGGAGAAGTATTAAAAATGAATTCATTACTTAGCCTAAAAAAGATATAAATGATGACATGTTAATTTTACAGAGATTAACACAGAAATCAAACAATATTGCAAGTGTTCAGCTCAGGAGGCCATTCTCAAAAACATTTTTTTATACATAAAAGTTTAGGTGATGATAAACATTGGTAACCCATAAGAATCAAGGCACACTTCCACACTTAAAGAGGGCTTACAGAGGTACTCATAGATCGTCATCTACCAACGGGCCCGACATTTACCAATGAATATCGAACCTCTCTCTTTTAAAGTGAGTTTGGTTTGAGGAGAGGGGGGGGATGGGGGGGGGGGGAGAGACTAATCTTAAAGGCTAATATGGGGAGGGATGGACCTCTAAGATTAGTCTCCTCTCCCTCCCCTCTCATCTCCTCTTATAAAACCAAACACTTTTTTTTTGTAAAAAAAACCAAATACTTTTAGAATGAAGACCAACGCTTTTTACCCAACTTTAACACTCCTCCTAGCCATTCCCAAAAACATGGACCAACTATGTATTCACTACCAAAGTTGGGGACCACATTTTGGCCCATTTACTTAGCAAAAATCACATCAAGTTTTCTTTCCGCCCAATGTCAAACAAGGAAAATATTTAGTATAATATGTTTACAACAGGAATCATGCGCTGATGAGCCAAGACGTGTCTAAGGGTATGCAGAGAAGGAAACTGAAAAACAGGCGAGTAAAATAGATACAGGACGATAAGTGGCTGCAGAAAATAGAAGGTCTGATGTGGAGGGAAACATAGAGAAGTGAGTTGAAAGAATATACTGAGAAAGCATGCAGAGGGGTGCTACATAGAAGCGGAGGTAGAAGGAGGTCGGATCCATTCCAATTGGACTTCAAGCTCACCACATTCAACGTTGCGCAATCTGAGCACCAAATCCTGCACAATCCTGCCTTCTCTGTACGTAATGCAACTCTCATCCGCCAAATAGTTTTGCATGTCTGGATGCACTCTTCTCACCACCGTCCCACTCGGCAGCCCTTCCAGCCTCAGATTCGCCGCTTCTATAAACGGCCTTATCTCAAACTCTGCATCCCCCATCTTGTCATCTTTGCTAAACGTGTCGTGGTCATACACCGTCAATTTTATAGGATGATCTGGCTCTGTCGCTGCAAGCGTCAGCTCTTCGTTCCACTCTGGATTCACGGATTTCTTTATCACTCGAGTCTTGAGTTTCTGTAAAACCCACGCATCACTTGTGCTTATTCACAATGACATACACTCACAACTACCACTTGCTGCCATGCATTCGCTTATACTTCCCTATTCATTTCTACATTCAAAGTTCAAACTCCTACCCCAGGGACGAGACCCAAGGCAAGAGAACTATTACCTCTCAGGGAAACAAACAAACAAAGGGCACATGAACAAACATCCTTATGGGAATCAACGGGAGGGCAAATTGTAATTGTGGATTCAAATCTCCAGAATAAGAAACAGCCATGGTTATTGAAATATAACAGTCACAACTCACGAATAAGCAGATCGAGGGGTTTTTAACTGAAATTTCCAAAAGGATACACAATTTGTACTCAAGAATTGATAGAGAATTATGTGAGGAGAAGATAGCACTCACCTGTGTGCCCATCCTTACGACGACGTAAGGATCGCTGCTACGAACATCACGAACCGCGAGGTTCACTCCGCGCTTGATCCGAACCCTGAGAAGGCCCATCAGGTTATCAATCGTTGTCCGGAGAAATCAAGGCCTCGCTTACGCTGTGTTTATATTCAATTTCCCACCTCTTTCATCTCATCGAATCAAATCTTTGTCTTTAGGAGACGTGGGATTGGCAACAATCAATAAATCAACGCGGAAAATAAATGATTAAAAGGAAATGGTGATGTAAGGGGTTTGAGGAGTGGGAAACCTGTTGATTGGGCGGGAAGGTCGTGAAGGGTGCGAAAGAAGAAATGTGCAGAGTCAGAGGAGGAGAAAAGGACGAGTTTGAGAAGGAGGAGGATTTCCTGGCATATGTCACCGGCAGATCCGGTTCAAAATTGGTTGCCTTGCGCAGTTTAGCCGTTGACTTGTGCCGTCCGTCAATGCCGCTATCTCCACCGTGTCCCATCTCCATACCCCAAATTCAATGAGGAACACAAGTCGTCATAAACTTAAATTTGACTCGGTCGTTTCTAGACGCGGGTTTTCACTTAGTTTCATTTTAAATTAAATTATACATAATTCTCTAAATTAAGTTGTACAATAAATTTGGCAAAGAAAACATAACTTATTCGTAAGCAACTCAAAATTTAGTGATTATATACTTATTAATTAAAGTTTGAGAGGGTTTTGTGGACATAAAAATAAAGTGTGAGGAAGTCTACAATTGATAGTTGGGGATTATTAGTACAAATTTAAAAGTTCAAGAGGGTTTGTTGCAAGTTTTAAAGGTTAAGGTTGCAATTTATCCCTAGTTTGAAGTTTAGGGAAATTGTGTGCAGTTTAGCCTTGTTTTTAATTATATTAGCGAAATTTAAATCCTATATCATACTCCCAATTCATAATTCATGTAAATCCTCAACTTTGTAGCCCCTAAATACATTAAAAATGACATATAATTAATGTAAGTTGAATCTAGCATAAGTGGTCATTTTCTCACAAATGAAGCAAAAAAAGTGATACCCACATTTGTCTTAATAGGCCTACTAAACTATCCTTATGAAAATAACATACTGTAAGATGTAATGACAAAGGAGATATCATTAGATCAAGACTTGAAAACATCGTCTTCCCATGCCCCCTGCAAATGACAACATAAAGCGTTTTCCCCCATGTAGTGCATAGGACTTGAAAAAAAAAAAAAAAAAAAAAAACAGGTGAAAGGAAAACACAGGCATAGAAAATAAAAAGATATACCGCATAGTCCCAATCAATATCAACTTAATAACAAAATCAATATAAGCCGGTTATTATTCATTATGATTCAATTTACTGTTCCTCTCAACAGTTACCGACTCATGTGGCTTGCATCTGGTTTTGTGCATTGCTTTTCCTCTTATCTCTCATGTCCCATCAAGCCATACCAATACCATACCGTGCGTTTAATTTCCTACCCACTGCCTTCAGTTTTCAAATTTCAATTTCGCACCACGTTTTTTTCAAATTTGAATGTCCCTCTGTTATTGCCATCAATCAATCCGAGAGGACGAAGATATTGAGCTACGGCCCTCCTCTCCTGTGCAAGAATGGAAGCGTTTGAAGAAAGTTAGGGTTCAGTCTTTCCTTCCATTCTTCAGAATCTCAGAGTTAGGCATGTGGATTTCACTATTTCAAGCTTACAACATCGGTAATGTTCCACCGAATCCGAGATGTAAAACGTCATCTGAATCAAAGTCCCCCACAAGTTTTGATGTTGTAATGACGTTCTTTCAGAAGACCACCGGAATCATTACCCGCCGCAAATTTTAATCCTTTTATATTCATCTTACTTCTTTCTCAGACTCTTCCGATTTCACCCATAAGAAGCTTGTCTCTTGCTACGACTTCCCTCGATTATTCTAAGTGTTTTTTTTTTTCGGAAATGGTTATCAACTACCAAATGCGAGCGGCAAAAGATGCTTATAAAATATGTCTCCGAGATGTCCAACCATAATATTCATAATCTCGAGGTCAAGCTTCGCTTCAATTGTCTTCTTTCGGTATATGGAAGGTGTTTTTGTTTGTGTTGATTGTTTATTTATGTTTTGGCCATCATTTGACTATTCATTTACAGGTCGGTGTAGGAAAATTTCATTGGTTAACTGTTGCTATTCCTACATGGCTGAGATAGTGGCTAATGTTATTACATTTTAAAACATTGTTTGATTATTAATTTGATTCTTTAATGTGTATAAGAGGCAGAAAATACTATCTGAACGAAATGGGCATTACTTAATCTAAGGTTTCATAATATTAACTTAAGACTTTACTTAATCTAAGGTTTCATAATATTAACTTAAGGTTTTCATTTAAGTGTTTAAATGGACTCATTGATTAATTGTTATCTACTCACTTCAGATTCATGGTGTTATCTACTCACTGATTAAAGATTTCAAAAATCATGGTACTCCCTCCGGTCCTAATTATAGGACATATTTAACCGATTTTGGGGAGATTAAGGAGAGAAGTTAAATTAGTTAATTTTACTCATTTTTCTAAAATGCCCTTATATAAATTTAAAATGACATAAGTAAAAGTAAATTAATAACCCCTACCACATACCTCTCCGACTTAAAATGTTCCTTTCTACACGCTTTTAATTGAAATAATGATCTTGCTATATATACATATATGTATGTATATATGTATACATATAGATATAGATACACACACACATACATACATATATCCACACACATATATATGAATACACACACACACACACACACACACAATATATATGTATATATATGTGTCTATATATGTACACACATATATATTGACAGGCGCACACACACATGCACAGACAAATATTCATATATGTATACACACACATATATACATAGATACACCTACACACACTCACAGATATGTGTGTGTTTATTTGTATATAGTCACACACACACACACACATACGTGTAATCACCAAAAACAAAACACATCTGGGAGAATAAAATAGGGATATTTTAGGAAGAAAATGACAAAAATTAGAATATTGTCCTATAATTAGGACCAAAGCCAATTCCCAAATAATTAGGACCGGAGGGAATATTTCCATGGTCTTGGCATCAAATTCTCCAAAGGAAAGCATAGAAGCCAAAATATCTGACCATGATGGTTGATTTGTACTTAGAAACCTTTGTCTTTGCTCTTTTTTTCCCCCTCTCCAAGTGGGTGTTCATAATCTTTTTCCCCCTTTCTTTACATGTAGGATGGAAAAATTCTCTATGTTATACTTGGTGCAGATGAAGTCAGAACTGGATTTGATTGAGGGTTATTTGTCTCAGATTGTTGTCCTTATAAACTTTCACCTATTGTGCTTAATTGTGTGAGATTACTTGAAGCTACTAAGAGATTAAATGTTGAGCATTCCAGCTGTTTTATCATTGAGGATTTTGTGTAAGTTCCTAACATATCTTCTATTGTGGTTGTTGTACTATACAATTTACACATTTTAGGCTTTCGCTCCGTCATTGTTGAAGATAGCTTGATTTTTTTTGCAAGAATTTCATAAAGGAATTTTCATATTAAAGTTGTTTTTGTAGGGATTGTTTTTATTCTTCAATCTTTTTCTAAGTGCCTGTATATTTGGCTACTTCAGAACTGGTGTTACTGTGGGTGGGTAAAGCTGCTGGAATGGGAGTAATTGTTGTACCATCACTTCCTAAACAATCCCATCTCTACACTGATGCAGATGAGGTGATCAATTCCTTGCTTGATTTACGCCTTGAGAAGTGGGGTTTGCCTCCATTCAAAGGTTGTAAGCTCCAAAGGCCTTAGGTTGCCCTTTCTCTATTATTCAGAAACATAGGTCCTATGGTTAATATTGTGATGTTCATTCTAGCCTTTTTTATGATATGCCTTCCAAAATTTGAAACTAGCTAACTTCTTACCATGCTTTCGCGTTAAATTTAAATTTCTGAAATTATTATGCATCCACTACTAATCATTTAATGCCAGCTTTATTTTCTGTAGTTAAATCCATTGATTATTCAACAATATAGCTACTGTGGTCAATATAATATTCTTACTAGAGCCTTTGATGAGGTAGGTTACCATTCCTCTAAAGCCAAGATTTTTTTTTTTCAAAAAAAAAAAAAAACTATGCCTTCACATTTATGATTATAAATATATTTGACACTACTTGCTAATTGTTCTTAAAAAATATGTGTAGGATATTAGATATTCTTCTCTACAATTATTAGCATAAATGCAATTATTTATTTTATGTTTATCTGTATTTTATGTTGGTATATTTGAAATCCAATTATTTATTTTGTATAGTGATATAACTTATATTTTGTGTTTGTATATTTGAAATCCAATTATTTATTTTATGTTTATCTGTATTTTATTCAATTTCTTAATCATTAAGATAAGTGGAAAGGTTTCTAGGTGCTTTAATGTTATGAAATTATTGCATCAAGAATGAGGGGAGTTTTTGCTTGTTACCAACAAAGTGGGGAATTTTTTTTTTTTTTTTTTTGGTTGAAAAAATGGGGTACCAAGAAAAGATATATAATTTTTGGGGATTTTTTTTTTTTTTTTTGGGTTAATATACAAAAAATATATATGAGATTTTTTAAAAAAGTGTACTTAACACCAAATACTTTTTTAAAGGGCAAAAGTAACTATAAATTTTAGAAATTGGGGCAAAAGTAATCATAATGACTGCTCTCCCGTCCTCCTTTCTCTGTTCTTAGATTGGAGAATTAGAGATTGGAGGGGAGGACTATTTTTTTTTTTTTGGGAGAAGATCTCCTTCAGGGCCCAAATTCACAAAATATTATCAAAAAAGGCTCAAAGAAAGTCAGATGTCTAGTATTATTTAAAAAAAACGTTGTACTACCATTGTTGGGAGGGTCGTCCTTCACCGAGAACCTTGGAGTGGTTGCACACTTGCCATCATTTTTTCACCAAAAAAAAATATAGTTATTAACGTGTACTGATATAGTTATTAACGAGTACTGATTTAGTTGTTAAGATATTGTTATTAACGTTTATTGATTTAATTGTTAACGTTTATGAAATAATACCAGAAAAGGCCTTAAGATATTTTTTGACATATGACTTTTTTGATAACTTTTTATTATTTGAGCCTGAGGTGGATTTTCGCTTTTTTTTTTTTAGTTGGGACATTTTGATATTTTTAGAATAATAGTATAGGCCCCACCTTAGAAACTAACGGCATTAGGTTAGATTTAATCACCATTTGATATTAAGTGCATTTTGGGAAAAATGTCATGTATATTTTTTCACTTAAACACCTTTTTTTTTTTTTTTAAACAAACGGATCTATTGTGGCATTTTTTTTTTTTTTTTTGGGTAAAAAAAGTTTTAGAGGGGCCCCAACTAATCCGGATCGATCCTCACGCAGGTCAAGCGTGGTGGGTGAGTAAATGAAGCATTTTTCGGGGACTTACGAGAGACTACCAAACTCGAGTCATTACTTAAACGAGGATCAACCGCTACCATTTTGTAGTCAACGGATCTATTACCATGGCATTGTTATTGAACAATTCGGCATTATTCCTTTCTTTTTGACGAATTTGTGGGCATTATTATTGGATTAAACTGTGACAGTGAAAGGATGGCAGGTCAAGAAACGAAGAAAGCCCAATGCTATCCTAATAATCCCAACTTGGGTCAAATTCAACGGGTTCCCGCGCTTGCAACTTCCCTTTTGATTTTGTTTTGGTTTTATGCTACGGTCACCGCCGGAAACACGATGGTGAAATGTTATGGAGCCCTGGCAAGCTCTTGACATCGACGATTCTGACCTCTCCTCTTTCCTCCGCCCTTGTAAACGCCACCAACCCGATTGCCCTCCCGAAGCCTCCCACGCCGTCGCCGAAGCCAATACTTCGAAGCAGCTGCTAATTTCTCAACGCAATCCTCATTCCTCTCCTGAAACCCTAACCGCTTCCCATTCCCAATCTCTCTTACCGCAGGCGAGGCCAGCTGCTCTTCCACATCGCCTCATTCCCGGTCCTGCCGGTCTTGTTCAGGCCGCGATGCAACGCAGAGCTCTAGGTCGCCAAACTTTACTGGAAGATGCCGAGGACTGCATTCCCACGCAGGAATTTATAAGACGGGTTGTTCAAAATGGCGATGATAATGATCACGATTTTAACACCAATGCCTGGCACTGTGCTTTGGGTTGGCTTCGTCGAGAAGGTTCTTCCTACATTTCCCCGTTTAATTTAGATTTGACATCTCCTCAAAGGCTCAAACTACCACTGGTTCTGGAAAAGCTATTCCGAGGCTCGTACATGCTTGTTTAATTTCAATTTTCTTTTTCTTTCGTTTTTTCTAGGCATGGTCAACCGTAATAGTGTGGCATTTGGTACGCCTTTGAGCTCAATTAAGAAGCAAATCAATATTGAACAAGTGGCTCAGGTAATGTCAATGATTCGGAAGATGATTTTATGTTATTCACTTTACACTTTTAGATTGTGCCGGCTTAATCCAAAAGTTTCATACGAGTTTCTTTTAAATATTTAGTTGCTTGGAAACAGGTCATCGCCGTTATCAAATCCTGTACTCCAAATGGTCTTGGGGATCTAATGTTGACCTTAAAGGTATACTTGGAACTGTGAATACGGTGAACGTGATTTGTCTTTCTCGTTATTTCTCGTGATAATAATATCTGAGATGCCTGAGTTTGAATTTCAGGATCCCTCTGGTACAATTGGTGCTAGTTTACATCGTAAAGTCTTCACTGAAGGAGAATTGGGGAATGACATAAAAGCTGGTTCGGTTTTGGTTCTTCAAAAGGTCTGTTATTTATTTGGATCTAGAAACATTCTGTATTAAAAAAAATGCTTCCTTGTCTTGCGTTGAATTTTAGTTTCGTTTTCCTGGTGGCAACTTGGAATCTGATGGCGTAATTTGCTTGACTAAACCAACCTGTCCTCTATTTCAGGTTGCTGTATTTTCCCCCACTCGCTCTATTTGTTATCTGAATATAACATTGCGCAACATAGTCAAGGTATGGGATCATCTTCATGTTCGCACTTAACCAAATTCAATATAGAACTTCTAACTGCAAGCCGTACTGTATAACGTTTCATTTGAGATCTACTATCCAGTATCCACTGTGACCTTAATTGATACCGGCAATAAGCATTCTCAAGCATTAGTCCTTCCCTCCTGCCCAATCCGTTTCACTCTCTATCCTGTTGTCAACCACCATAGTGGAATATGTATGGATGTATATGCATATGACTTCGGTTGACAATTTTGAAAGACCATCAAAACAACCTTGAAGGATGACTGGTGTTGTCGGTTCATTCAGGGATTTGAGCTGAATCAACTAGAATTGCTCAAAAGACTCGGAAAAGTTTCTAATTAGGCATATGATCTTAATGGAGGGATAAACAAAACTGCCAATATTTGATGTATTTGTCCCTCAGAGTTGGCAGCAACGGAGAGGGCTTAAGGCCTGGATCGTATTGCATAAAATGAATTATATTCTCTCCTAATCGGCTGAAAGTGATCAGTTGTGGTCCATTCGGCGTTTAGAATTTCATAAAGAGGAAAGCAGTGTTGGATCGCGATTGAATGGGAAATATGATAGCAAATACTAATAAG
Organism: Acacia acuminata; assembly: GCA_019022655.1. NCBI lineage: Eukaryota > Viridiplantae > Streptophyta > Magnoliopsida > Fabales > Fabaceae > Acacia > Acacia acuminata. The sequence goes on from JAFJYI010000071.1 coordinate 1,237,524, forward strand.
TCACATGCTCCCTGCCTCAGAATCATGGGTTCCTGGCTTGAAGCTTTGGATTGGGTCGTTTCGCTTGCCTAATTAGTTCTTAGGATGACTCATTTGTATTTTGAGTTTGAGGCATATCATTGAGAACGAATCCTCACCAAATCCTCAATCACTTCGAATTTCGAATGCATAGTGTGATGTTTTTCATATATTTCCTTTCGATCTATTGAGTTTTTGTTTGTTGGCTAATAAACTGTTTATTCTGAACAGTTTTTTCAGAGGGCAGCGAACCCGCTTCAGAAATTTATCCGACAACTTTAAGACGCACTGCCCCTTCCATAGGTATTAATGAATATCTATCTGGACCACGTTCTTTTATTAGCTCCTTCTTCCTTCCCTATTGATGATGACGTGTTCCATTTATTCTGATGCCTTGCTGTTATTACTCGTAAAATACCTACGTGCTGACAAATCATCCTTCGTAACAGAAGGCGATGAAAAATTATCAATGCTGGACAATACTTTGTTTTTGCCACGGGAAAGAACAGAGGATATTAATTCCAACCCCTCCCTTCATTTGGGATTTGAAGATATGGAAGTTATTGATAAGCAGAAGGGAGATGATAAAGCTTCAGGAAGTATCGGGGCAAAAGAAGATTCAGAAAGCAACCATTCTGAGTCCGGCAGTATGGCTGAACGTGCGGAAGCACTCAGTGGCGGTGAGGTTGAAACTGAAATGGAAAAACAATCAAACCCTGTTAAACTAGATGGAGCCAGTTCAGCACGGATTGCTCAAAACAATGGTTCATCAGCATACTTGGCTGATACATCTGAATCTCATGGTCAGGAAACGGGGTCAGTAGAACGGATGGACACGAACAGGGAGATCCTAAACCCAAAGAATTCAATCCCTCTTTGGACGGAGGAACAGCTTGATGAGCTTTTAGCATTTGACTGACGCACTTACTTCTGTTTGTCGAATTACATATAGAGTTGTGACGTAATCCTTTATGGATCAGTCTCAGCATTGCAAGGAAAAAAATAGAAAAATAAATAATGGAATGCTTTTCAGTTTTCATGGGAATATCGATGCTTTCCTTCGTTGAGCACATATTGCTTGACATCATTAACGGTCTGGGATTTTCAAATTACATCCAGGACAGGTGATAATGACAATGCTAGAAAGTATAGCCTCTACGCATCCACAAGATCACAAATAAGAGGAAACAACAGCAGGAGCGTCCAAATCTGCTTCCTGTTTGACTATAATTATTAATTACTGCCAAACTGTTACATTTTTATTCTCATAAAACTCAATAATATGGGTCAAAAGTAAATGCAGCTATAACAAGTGTAAATTAATTTGTTGAAAGAATTAATCGTTTGGAAAAGTTTTGCGTCTATATACGACTATCACCGCCTTCCAGTATATTCTTGAATATGTTATGAGAGATATCCATCCATCTTTCCTTCCAATAAATAAATTGGGTGCGGTACAAAGCCCTGCAGCATAGCAATGTAATGGAGAAAAAGGTACGAACTAGAGGGTATTCAGTTTAGGCTTTAATTCTTGAAGATGGTCCAACATCATTCTCCATTCTTGTGTACCACTCGCCAATACGAGTATGTTCTACCATATCTTTACCCGACCTAAGATAGCGAATTGGTCTCAGCACTCCGAAGACAGCCAGGTCAGCCAAATTAGGCTTGGATCCTCCTGAAGAAAAGAATAAATGAATCATACCTGGAGGGAGTATAAGAAATTCATGAATGAAATATATAGAACCTGAAAACATTTATCACTATATTCACCAGAATATTGCCTTTGAGTGGGAACTTGCGTCTGCATAAATATATTTTTATGACAAAGAGCTAGTTTAAAGAGGTACAAACTACTGCCATCTTGCACAGGCTGTTTATCAGATGGAGATTATCCAATCCTAAACCAGATGGTATGACGTCAATTTTCTAATTCCCATCGGTAGCTTTCCCACATTTGCATATTTTTAAACGTGCACTTGTTACCATTAGCTATAAAGAATCACATGCTATTTCAAAGGTACCATGACATCAGGGGGAACAGGGGCATACCAAGGAATTCCCGGCCACTTAGAGCTTCCACCCATGTTTCTGCTGCCTCATAAAGAGCAGCACGTTCATCAGTAATGTTGTACTTCTTCTTCAGATTCTTGGACACAAAATACATTGCAGCAGCTCCAGCATATTTGACCGTAATTCTTTCCGTAAAACCGAAATTTCCTACATCAAATTCAGCAAATATTTAATAACTAGTCCAACACTAACCCATCTTCAAGTTTAGAGAGCACAGCAAAATAAATTTGTAAATAAGCATGTACAAGCATAAAATTCACAAGTTGGATGCAGTGCAAAGCAATTTAGAATAAGAGGAGTAATCAGAAGACTAATGATTTCCTTGCAATGTATGGCTTGTGTACACGCACCTTTATTTCCTTGTGCAAAGGAAATAAAAGGTCTGGTGATTTAGAGTTTGTTTAGCCTGGTCAAGGAGAAGAAAGGGGCTGCTTACTTTTTTTCTTTTGGCTTCGGGGGGTTGTTTGACTTAAGGCATGTTTGGCAATCACGTAGACTTTCTTTTAAGTGATAATAAAGATTGATTTTCCCCCCCTACTACAGGAAAGAAGCAAGATCAATGAACAATAATATCCTCCAACATAGACAGTTTTTAAACCCACATGAGCTCATGAAAAGGCAAATTTATCTGAAACTACTGTTTGTTTCCTATAAAATTCTCTTTTCAAATGGGAAAAAAATATTTACCTTAGGCCCACACTTACATCAAGTTCCTTATATCCATTACATCAAGTTCTCCAATCACATATGATCATGTGTCATATTTTTTTTTTCCATATGGGCTTATAGTTAAATGATAATAATTAAAAAAGGATACATGATCAAATGTGATTGGAGAACTTGACGAAAAGGATATAAGAAACTTGACATAAGTATTTCCCTTTAACTTAACCAGCCTGCAGTTTGTAGGAAACGTTAAGATGACATTGACAACTTCATACAGCAGCAATCTTGGTGGAAAGAGATATGAATGGAAAAAATAAGATGCATGTCTAACAACGTCAAATAAATACTAGTACAAGGGACTAGAACATCTTACCATTACTTGTAATATAGTCAAAGGACTCAAGGGCCTCAGAAGTATTTCGATATATGTTGGGTGACAGAACATGCACTAAGTGATTATCAACCCACCTATATTGCATGGTCAGAAAAGCTTATTAGATTTATATGCTAAACAGTCAATAGTCATATTCTCCATTTCCTTTCAATGCTTGAATTCTCTGTTCTATTCAATCCAGTTCAATCACTAACAGCTACTTGGATTTCCAATAATACTAGATTTTGACAATTTATGCCAAATGATGATTGTTTGCAAGACAAATGTAAAGCACGTGCATTGGATGCCGATTTGACCATCAAATATCAGGAGGTATTCTTTATACAGAAGTCAGCAGCAATTTACATCTCAGAACCTTTTCTACTGCATAAAATAGAAATATATTTTCTAACAGAGTCATATATGCAAATAATGAACAAGATTGTAATCCTGGACCAATTATGATTATCAAAGAACAGAAAGCAAACAGCTTAAAGATATGAAAAACCAATGAATTCTGACCCATATTAAGATTCATTATTGCAAGAGAAAATATTCAACAATCCCAAGATTCCTTACAACACATATATGCAGTATGACAAAATATTAATGAAATCAAACTAACTACCAGTTAGAATGGAAGCTATTTACGGTATTAGGTCGAAAAGGGACAATAAACTTAATATTTACAGTTTTTCCCCTAAAAATGAGTCATTGAATGTCAGCGGATAATGTAGGAATACATGTGAAATGTTTATACGGCCATTAGAAGATATGCTTTTTCTTGAATTCTTCATCATAGAGATAAAAATAAGTAGAGATAGGAAGAATGCCTTCTCTTACAAGCAACCAAAGCCATTACTATTTAGTCAGGTGAAAAATACATGTATGCACATTCAAAAGACTTCTTAGAGTAAAGCAGCAAAGAGATCAGTATATTCAATCAAACTTCCAATAAAAGCTGCTGCCACTTAAGCTTCTTACCGCCGCCACTTTGTCTCTTCATCATCCTCTATGGCTGAATCATCCTTTTCCTTCAACCGAATCTTCTGGCTCAAATTTTCAATTATTGCTGCAAAAACAAATGCAACATTGATGAAAAAATAGTAATTACGGTAGTTCAGCCGACAGAAATTAATTATAAAAAAAAAAAACCATTGACTTTCTGTCAAAAATATAAAAAACCTGATGAGTCATTTAGCTGCTCGCCATCTACCATCAGTATCGGCACCTTCTTATAATCAGACCATTTGATTTCTTTCTTGCTGATTGGGTTGACCTCCACAACTTTGTAGGGTATATCAAAGTAGTCTAAGAATGCTGATAAAGCAAGTAAAATACCAGATCAGCAACTTGTAGAATGCTGTGAGAGGTTAACGATAAACAACAGCGAGTACATGGACTGAAGTAGCGCAACAATTAGCACGACTTCACATTATATATGAGACAAAGCGATTTTTTGTTTATTCTGGGAGGGGGATTACCTCAATCAGAAGCTATAATTGTGTACCTTTGTAGGTTTTCATATTTCTTTTCAATTAGTGGGTGTTTCAGGGAGATAAAACAAGTAAATAAATTCTTCACTTACTGTAGGCCCGCATGATGAACAATGCAGGATTGTAGGTAATGAAAGCGAAACAGATCCGAATGTGATTTAGAATTTTAGTTTTGTACAAGAAGCTTTAAAATTATCGATTGTGATACACATAGGCAGCAAAAGCAAGCTGACATTCTCAGCCATATATGCTTTTCGATCAACAAGGTCCAACGGAAAAAACATCACACCATAGAAAAGGTACCTTTAACTTTATTACAGAAAGGACAAGCCTCATACTGGTAGAGAACAACGTCCCGAGGAAGAACTTCGGGCGGTGGAGGCTCCTTTGCATAAACTTGTTGAGAATATGAAGCAGCTGCGACTACCGTAATCAGAGCCCCCGCGGCGCCAAGAGAAGCCACTTGCGTGGAACTTCCAGTGAATGGGCCGAGTAGGGAGGATAACCAGCGTCGGCGATTGTATGCATTGCCTGAGCTAGTACCATAAAGGGCAGACTGTAGAAGACGGCGTTGAACGGCAACTGAGATGCCAGATCCACCATGCGCAGCGGCGAGGGTTTTGGAGACAGTAAAGGAGGCAAGAGTGGAGGCTCTTCTCATGGTGTATAAAATCGAGAGGGAAGACCGCAAGGGAGACGATAGAGAAGGGCGTTGAGGTTGTTATTAGATCGAGGAGAGGGGTTTTGATGTGGGATTGCGGTCACGAACACACAAATGGGGTTTTAGACTATTAGGCTAGTTGCGCGTAGCTTCCTGGAATCCTGGCCCCTCAACGCGAAAAATTCAAAAATTACAATTTTATGTGGGGAAGTAAAAACTAGAGTGTTTGGATGACACTCGAAATTACGGTTATAAAAGCTATCTTTTTAAATTGAGACAGACATACATATTTATTTCATAAAGCATAAAAGTTATTCTTTAAAATTTAATTTAAACATAAAATTTTTTGGTGAAAAAAAAGATTGTGTTGCAATTTTACCAATAAAGTTTTTTCCTGAGAAGCATCTAACACAAATAAATTTTAGAAGAGATAAAAATACCAATAAACAAATAAAAATGGTGGAAATTTACCAAGCCCAGTAACTTCCCTCAAACGTCTGTTCCCTTCACTTGAAATTGGCCAGGAGGGTTCTCCATCTCCTTTACCCTAAGACGGAGCAATTGTGCTGCGAATCTTGTTACGGTTGATCTTTATAAAGAGTTGTGTTTTATTGGGTTAGTTTTAAAACTAAGACATACTTTGTTGTCACTTCGAATCTTGGAGACTCGGGAGACTAGTGTTGATGTTAATGATTTTTTGCCCACTAGGCTTTCAAGTAGATGGTGGTTAGTTGTTTCTTTTTCTTGCTATTTTTTTATTTGTAAGCTTGTTGCTTTATTTTGTATTTGTTGCATGTTATTCCTGCTTTGTTTTTCTCCTCTATGTATTTGCTACATTTTTTGGGAAGTTATTAATGCAAGTATTTTTTTTTTTTTTTTTTTTTGGGGGGGGGGGGGAATTGGCCAGGTGGCAAATCACTTGTCTATGTCATCTTACTCGCCCCCAAGTTAAATCATCCTCTTCATTCATCCAGTTCTATTCACCCGTCCCGTTATCCCCTTTATTAAACGAATCCACTTCTCCACCCCACACCACATTGACATGCTCAATCATGTATCGGCTAAGAGACTCCCTCGACAAGTCACCACCTTCGACACAAAACGATTAGGCAAGAAGAAGACCCCGTTCATCTGATGAAAAGAAAATTTAATCTTTACTTGGATCAGAACTTATCAGCATGTCAATTCCTCCAAAGTCGTATGTTTCGCCATTTCTCTTGTGCTTTTGCCAATAGCTACTGAAAGCATGAGCAACCCAGTGTCAGGGTTATAGCAATTGCCTTGAGGATTGATCTCCTCAGAATCAGCAACACCGGCCCCACAAGCATAGTACATAGCATCTTGCAATGTTTCTGCCGGAACACCAGGCTTCACCACACACCACAACTCCTGACCCATTGTCGATTGGGTTACAAGGAGGTAGATTGAAACCATGAGGAGAGGTAGTGGGAACTTGGAACAGTGAACAGCAGCAATTCTGGAGCAAAAGAAGGCATTGGAGGAGAGGTTATTTGAGCTAGGCGAGAGGCGTAGGCTTTTGTGGCTACATGGGAAGAGCAAGTTGCCCAAAAGTGGAATGTAATGGTGGTTCTGCAAGTCAACGATGCAAGTTAACGGACGTTTGATGTATGGGACTTAGTGAATTTGCATCATTTAATTTGTTTATAGATATTTTTGCTAATTTTAAAATTTATTCGTGCCATATATGCTCTTAAAAAAAACTCAGTTAGTAAAATTTCAGCTCAACCCAAAAAAGAATTCTAACCATGATCTGCTTTCACCTCTCAAAAAGTAAAATTTGGGCTTCATAAGTTTAATGGAAATCCTAATTTAAATAACTAGATCATTAAATAAATCGAGTTTAATTTTGGTATACTAGTAAAATTAATGCAACGTCAATTAAACGCTATCAGGCATGCGGGCTTGCAGTTTTGCTTCCAGTTTGGGTTGGTTGTGTTTTGATTGCTCAAGCGTAATGCAAGAAGCCCAAGCTGCATTGTATCATTTTATCTGGCCACATGTATCATTTTATTGGATATAATGCTATATGAGGTACAGTACGGAGAAATGTGAACACCTTTTCTTACGTTGCGAGAGATCAAGCCCCTACTAGATCTAAGCCCCTTAGTTATGGTTTATTTATTGAATGAGCAGAGTGGGGATTTCTTAGAACTATTTTGACCCACTTTTTTCTCTTAATAGGAAATTTTATATATATATATATTTTATCGGCAAGAGTATTTAGTATTTACCATTAAATTTGTATGAAAGTATGATAGGCATATGCTTGATAGTGGATAAAAATATAACTCCCTCTGAACTCAAAACAATTTGAGCACAACTAAGGGCCTATTTGATACAAGGAAGATTTAAGTAGGAAAATAAATTTAGTGGAGGGAAAGAAAGGTAAGAGAAGATTTTGAGGGATGGGGAAGATGATTTGAGAGAATATGAATTGTTGGGTAGAAAGAAAATGAAAGTTGGTAAAAATCGAGAAAATACTTATTTTACTCTTAAAAGTATTTAATTCAAAACGAAAAGGATAAATATATTTTTTTTTTTTTTAAAAAAATCCTCTTATCAAGTTCAAATTTGTCTAAAATATTCTTTCACCAAGTTCTAACTTATGACATAAGTTCGAATTTGAATTTAATCCTATATTCTTGCACCATAGAAAAAAAAAATGGTTTTATGAGGGGTAAATATGTCGAAAGTGTCACTTTTCACATGAAAACTTGAATTCTCACCAATTTTGGTGGGACCTTATCTTCTTACCTTTAAAGAAAGATTGGTGGACTTGAGAATTTGAGTTCTTAGGAAAATTGAACACAAAAAGTGTATCAAACAAGGAAACCCGCTTATCTTTTCTTTCCTTCCCTTCCCACCTATTCCGCATACCAAACAAACCCAGTGGAAACTGCCTCGTGCACTTCTCTATTTTAATTTAAAGAGAGTACTATTTTTTATATAGAAAGAGATAGGGGAAATATCGGTGAGGTCTCAAGGTACATAAAAAATAACAAAAAAGTTTCAACTCAAAATCACATATAAAAAACATTCCTAGGGACTTTTTTTATGTTAGTTGTAAATGTAAAATTACTATGTTGCCCAAGCTAGATTGAAACGTCTCTAACAACAAGTAAAAACTAGATTGGTAACGAGAAAATGCTATTTTGATAATAAAATTTTCAAACTTGGAGCCATTTTCGAACTTAAGTATTTTGATTGTCCCCAAACGCATATGAGGCTTTAACAACATTAAAAGCCATATTGACAATAAAAAATGCTATTTTGACAACAAAATTTTCAAACTTGGAGCCATTTTTAAACTTGAGTATGTTGATTGTCCCCAAACACACAGAAGCCATTAACAACAATAAAATCTAGATTGACAACAAGATATGCTATTTTGAAATTTTTTTTTTTTTTTTTAAAAAAAACTTCAAACTTAGAGCCATTTCAAAACTTCAGTATTTTGATTGTCCCCAAACGCACAGAGGCCATTAACAACAGTAAAAGCTATATTGACAACATGAAATGCTATTTTGATAACAAAATTTTGTAACTTGGAGCCATTTTTAAACTTGAGTATTTTGATTATCCTCAAACGTACAGAGGCCATTAATAATAGTGAAAGTTATATTGACAACATGCAATGCTATTTGTAACATCCCAAATTTTGGGACTTTAAAGGTTGGATAAGATAAGAAAATTATTTATGAGATTCGGCTTAAATAATTATTTAAAATTTAGGCTTTTTTTTCCTTAATTAATTTAGTTTGGGAAAAGAATAATTCAAATAAGGGGATAATTTTAGGCCTAAAAATTATGGAATAAACATTGTATGGCCTAGGAAAATTAATTAAGAAGGAAAAGTCCTTATAGGAAATTAAGAATTTATTTTATAGGATTATCCAACAATTGCAATTAAACAAACAAATTAAATAACCTAGTTGCGAATTAGAATTAAATACTCTCTCCATTACCCAACAATACCTATTCGGCCCATATCTATTTTGATCATTGTTTTATTTATTTATTCACTAGCCAAAACACTGCCCACAACCATTTAATTGGCTAATTCTTTCGGTCAAACACGCAAGGACAGGGAGTTCATAGTGAAAAAAAAAAAAAAAATGAAGAGAACACCCCAAATCATGTAAAAGACGCCGATGATATATACTCCCATCATAATCTTTTTACCGAGATCACTTGAAACACGCCAAAACCTCGGCGTCGCGCGATGAACCATGTCTCTCGTCGGCCTATCGGTGAATCTATGCTTTCCCGGGCTTTTCGAACTTAACGTGGAATACCCAGGCGTCTCCTTCACGTCGGATTTGGACCCTCGGTCGAGTATATAACCATGCTCATTCTTTGTTTCTTTATTATTGCGTTGCCTCAACTTGAGCCAAGTCGGCGAAACCGAGTGGCGAGAAGAGAGAGAGAGAGAGAGAGAGAGAGAGAGAGAGCTGTGTGAGTGTGCTCTGTTTTTTAAACTAGAAAAAGAGGAGTGTCGGTAGGAACGTGAGACGCGAGACAAGCGAGAGTCGGACAGAACGGATGAAGGTCGGTGAAGGTCGTCGGAGAAGGGAAGAAGGAATTGAACCTATATGAACCTTGGGATTTCGGTTTAGGTAAGCCTATTCATTCCCTTACCATCTCTACGGTTTCATGTGATTTCGTAAGTTGGCAATCAAGGGACCGAATGAGGTTGAAGCTAGGCATGGATGGAGTTCTCATAGTAGATATATAGCGTTGCATTTGGAAGTTTTGGGACGACTTTTGCCGATAAGATTACGTATGTGTGTGTGCGTTGCTATTAAGAAGAAGAGCCTATATTTATTTCGATTGCCATGAGCCCAACGTAGTATAGGGAATGAATAAATAAATAATAAAAATAAAAAGAGAAAAAAGAAAAAGAAAAGAAGAAGATGTTCATATATATATATATGTGTGTGTGTGTGTGTGCAAGTCGTGTATGTTGTATGAAGGAGAGGAAGAACCCCTGTGCCAAGTGTGTGTATATATATATATATTATCTTGTATAAAAATCTCTGATTTAGGAACTAATCAAATTTGAATGACAAATATATGAAACATGATTTTGCTTTGTTAGTTGAGATTATAAAGATATGTGTGTATATATATATATATCTATTTTTTTTTTAAAAAAAAAAAGAAAGAAAGTAATAAAAATAAAATAATTGCTTTCCAAGTGTGTGTATATATATATATATATTAAAACAAGGTGCATTGCACGTTGTCAAAAACCTCCACGGGAAGCATTGAATGTGTGTGTGTATATGATATCATGGAGTTATAATATATATATATATACACACACATACATACTAATGGTGTATAATATATATATATATATTAGAATGAGTAGGAGATCTAGTTTTCCGTGAGAATATATATACATATAGGTGTCTGCGTGTTGCATTTATAATTCAAAATCCCAAAAAGATAGAATCGATTCAACTTACTCCTATATAATAGGATCTAATCCAACTAATTCTTATATTATCTCACTTATAATATTTTTTTACAAAATAGAATAGATAAATTAATAGATAGTTATTTTTAAAAGGGAATAAATAATAAAATAAATTATTAAATAATAATAAATAGTAGAATAATAATAATAATAAAGTAAATAAATAATAATATTATTATTAAAATAGGAATAAATTATTATTATTATTATTATTCGTAAAAAAAAATGGAATAAATAATTTAGGAAATTACCAATTAAAAAAAAAGGGGGAGTTTTTAATTGATAGTAAATCAAAAGGAGAATTAATATTTACAATGGTCTCGTGATTTTTTTTTAGTACAAGTTACTTCAAGCATTATAAACTTATTATTAAAATTGTATATTTTTAAAAGTTATAATTTTATGTAGAGTTATTAATGGTTAGTAAATTGGTTGTGGTAGATTGATTTTTGGCGTATGTTTGAGCTCTTGGATTAGGGCGGTGTGATAGTAGTTAGCGGCGAGAGGTAACCACTTTCCACTTGTTATGTATATTAGTATGTTGTTTGTGAGTATTTTGTGAAATCTTATGAATATTTTAATAGAAATTGCCTTGTGGAACCTTATGATTTAAATTGTGAATTATACATATTTATTTATTTATTTATGTATAAGAATTGAGGATTTTGATATTATGAGATTTATTATGATAATTGTGGGAAGGGTTGAATTGGGAGGAAATGTATATTCCACCACGTGGTGAGGCCTCCATCGTGCACGATGGTTGGCTTTATATTGTCCCCTTTGTTCAATGAGGGGGCCCCTAGTTCAATGAGGGCATACGACACCTCACATGTTCAATGAGGGGAAAAGGCCCATGGTCTGGGACATGTGCTCTGAGGATTTTGGCCGGTTCTCATCACATGACCAGTGAGCTTTTGAGTAACCAGTAACATGGATGTAACTTAGCCCATGGGTCTAGTCGGAGGAAATAAGGCGGTTCGGTTGGATTGGTGGGAGGCATCTTGGGAATTGTGTTAATGAAAAATTGTGATACATAATTTACGATACATAATTTATGATACAAAATTTTGTAATGTGGATACTGGCAAATTTTATATATTATTATTTTTAAATACTTTGTTATATAAAATTGTTCCACATGGCACCTCACTAGCACATATTAGTATTCGTAATGAGTTGGATTGATGGTTACCACATTTTTCCCAGGTGATAGTTCCGGTTCGGGTCCATCAGGGAAGACTTCGGAAGCTTAAGCTACTTCTTCTGACAGTAGTGTTTCCATCTTTTGGTATACGTTGGATGATTGTATATTGCCACGTTAGGGCTCATTTTGCATACTCTGATTTATTTTGTATATTTTGTTAATTGATGAAGTATTACTCAGTGGTTGATAAACCCCCTAATTAGTCATTATGTCAAGTAAATTTTGAGGACGTTTCAATTTGGTATCAGAGCGTATGATTCTGATAACAGTCATGCATGCACTACATATAGTGGCAATATACAATATTCACACATACCTTCCCTGTTTTGTTGTGTTGCTTTGTCATTCACTTATTAGGGTAGGTTTCATCCTTTGGTGGGGAGAATGGTAGATACACGAAGGACTCACTCCGCCGTTAATTCACCTCCAAAGGCTCCTGAGACACCACTGTCTCAAGAAAACGAAGCTCTTTTACATCGATACAACGATGTCTCAAGAGAACGAGGCTCTTTTACCTCGATTCAAAGATACATTAATGACTGTCATGGATGCAAGGTTTCGATAGTTTGATGAGGATTTTTTTTTTTAAAAAGGATAAGAGAGGAAGGAGGTATTCCCACGCCAATGAATAATGACGTACTTGAGCCTAGTATAGAGGTATCACAAAGAGTGAAGCCAGGTGGCTCAACTGATCATGAAGAAACTGTTAAGAGCAATGGGGTGAAGCATCATCACAACCTGACCCTGAAAACCTAGCTATCAACAAGGTTGGGAAGGATGTCCATCAGCATAATCCTGAGAAATTTTATGGAGTTTTGGATCCACTGAAGGCTGAGGCTTTAGAGATAGATAAAGTGGCAAAATAAGGATTTTTAATGCTAATTCTAGGGCTTCTGATATGGAGATAGGATATAATTAAATCCTCGCTCTGTGTTATAGGAATATATAGGGTAGTTGTACCAAGGAGATTGTATAGTATAGCCTAGATCCTATCAGAACCTGGAGGTTAACTGTGTTTAGGCAAGAGAAATCTCGGGATGGGTAACCTCCTGGGAAGTATTATAGGAATTTAAGATTCCCTTGATTTAAGGCCTTAGTAATTCGAGGTATGACATATGGTGATCCATAGAGATGCTGTGAGGATGTTAAGAAATGATTGAGACTAGGCTTGAATCTAATCTAAGTTGAAATGGTGCCTAGGTCAAAATGTGAATGAGGTTGCACTAAGGTTCCAATACATGAAAATAAGAATCCTGTGAATATTGATTGATGATAAGATCGAAATGTGATTAAGGTTATACTAAAGTTTTAGTACTCGAAAGTAGGAACCTGTAAGTGTTGATTGATGTGGTGTTGTGAGAAATTTTTTTTGGGGTATGATTGAGGGTTGTCGATTAGATGAAAGAATAATTGTAGAATAGGCTCTTGTGATATTGAGGATTGAAAAGGAATTAGAACCTCATGTATTGTGTTTTGGTTATAAGAATGACATCGAATGTTTCAAGGATTAGACTAAGAATGAGAATTGTGATCCTATTTGTATATTGAGTATTATTGAGGCAATATGATTTCTTGGTCCAAACAATATTTTGGATTGTGAATCTAATAATTATCGTTGTTTGGGGTTATTTGAGGATTAGACTATGAATTGTGAATCATGATCATGGTATGTAATACAGGTGTTGTTGAGGAAATATGATTTCTTAGCCTAGTTGATGTTGAGGTTCTAAGAGTCATCGTTTTGCTAATAATAAAGGATAATGTCAGAATGTTAGAAGCTATGAATTATGATTATAGCATGTTATTTGGGTATGGTTAAGGTTTCAGGAATAGGTTGATGAACTTGAGAAATTCTATTGGGTATCCAAAGGGATTACCATTAACCGAATTGTGATCTAAGGATCTAACTTGACAGTTGAGTGATTCTTACATGTGTGAATCAACCCGAATGAATTGCGGTATTAGGGCATGGTACCAAGTAAATTGAATTACTTAAGGCAGTAGAATGTAGCACCAACGTATATGAGGTATCTGGAGGTTACTAGCTGCTAGGAGATGATTTTAATCTCATGATAGTTCATTGGAAAGGATGATAGAGAGTAGAAACCTTGATAATAATGATTGATGCAGTGTCATCAGCACGTTATTTGAGGTATGTTTGAGGATGAGTACCTATTTGGTATGGGGTATTTTGAGGTTGTTGGTTGCTGTATCAACTTAGGGAAAGATCTTGAATATAGAATATTCCCTTAGAGTTATGAATGAGAGTTAGTTCCTTGATGGAACCGTATGATAGCTAGAACCTGAGAGGTGTTATACATGATGACCTTCTAAGGACAATTGTCTGATTCTTGGTTATGTTTGAAAACTGGAATGTTGAAATTGCCAATGCACCTGCTGATTTTGTGAAAAAATTTTGAAATAGAGTTTTTGAAAGAAATGTTTTCAACCGAATTTGAGATCGGGTAGTGGTCGCTATTGAAATTATGTTTCATAAAAAGGGTTTGGTGGAACCCAGGTTTAGAATTGAGTTTTGAACTATGTGGTGTAAGGCGATTCTAAATCGGAAGAGGTCAAAAACTGTTGTAGAAATACTCAGTTTGTTGGATCTTGCCAGATATGTTTAAAAATGTTTGAAATCGCTGGCTAGTTATAAAGCTCATTTAAATTGAAAATTTGTTGGATGTGACATGAGAGATTGACACTCGCACCAATGGTGAATATTCCTAATCTGAGTAGTTCCACCTTGAAGGGGCATGTATTTATTTGTGTTGGACTAGCACTAACCGTGATTACGGCGGTCGGTTGGGAAAGCGGTGCACGGTGGTGGCGTGACTATGGATCGGCTTGACTAGGAAAGCGGTGGATAGCTTTTATTAGATATGCTAGTATAGACTTTGGGTCCCTTATGGGGGGATGAGAATTCTCCCACATCGGGCCGGCATGCGTGTTGTCACTTTGATGGTGGGTATGAAAGGATTGGGATATGTCTTGGTGAGGTAGGACGAAGTGGTGGCGTGTGCCTCTTAGTTGTTGAATTTTATGAAATAAATTATTCCATTGTGTGTTAAACCGGCAGAAAATGTGTTTCTTGAATTTGGGCCGGTACAGAATGTATTTTCTCGAAATTGAGCTGACAGCAATTATGGTTTATTAAAAATGTGAAAATATTGTTTCGTGCAATTTAAAAAAAAAATGTACTGCGACCAGAAATTTTTAAATATTTGAAAATTTGAAGTTGAATATGTGATAACATAGAAAAAAAAAAAAAAAAAAGCAAAGCAATGGCGTCATTGCCATTTGCCAATGTATTGAAATGAAAAGCGGTGCAGTTGGTAATTGTGTTGAAACAGGAACAGAAACTATTAGAATGGTCTGGAGATCTGAACCGAGGAGGGCAAATGAGAATTTGCTAACGTACCAAGCAAGGGAAAAGCGGTCTAAGAGCTTAAGTTGAGGAAACTCAGACACGGAATAGATGAGCAGAGGCTTTAAGCGGTAAGATCCAGGGTGCAATTTTGCACGGAGCGGTGTCCGTAGGTTATAAGACCTGTGATGCTTAGCTTAGTGTGAAATGCTAATTTGGCATAGTGACTTTAGATAAATATGTTTAGAATACATCTTGAGGCTGGCAAGATATTCGATCTGTACTAGGTGATAGATAAGGAACCTAAGCTTGAGGGTAATTCCCTAGGTAGTAAGTCTAGAAATCCAACGTTGTGGTAATAGATTGCGCCGGAAGGCTAATATGTGATCAGCCGAGAGACAGAATGAGTCAGGCAATAAGGCCTGTATAACCCAGCACTGTGAGAATGGATCAGTAGATCTTGTATAATTGAGAACTATATCTGGGTACAGAATGAATAAGAGTGTTGTGTGCTTAGTAAGCATGCATAGGAAAGGAATAGATTAGATGTCTAAAATAATTCCATGAAGATATAGTTCAAATTTCGAGGACGAAATTTAAATTAACGGGGGGAGAAATGTAACATCCCAAATTTTGGGACTTTAAAGGTTGGATAAGATAAGAAAATTATTTATGAGATTCTGGCTTAAATAATTATTTAAAATTTAGCCTTTTTTTTCCTTAATTAATTTAGTTTGGGAAAAGAATAATTCAAATAAGGGGATAATTTTAGGCCTAAAAATTATGGAATAAACATTGTATGGCCTAGGAAAATTAATTAAGAAGGAAAAGTCCTTATAGGAAATTAAGAATTTATTTTATAGGATTATCCAACAATTGCAATTAAACAAACAAATTAAATAACCTAGTTGCGAATTAGAATTAAATACTCTCTCCATTACCCAACAATACCTATTCGGCCCATATCTATTTTGATCATTGTTTTATTTATTTATTCACTAGCCAAAACACGCCCACAACCATTTAATTGGCTAATTCTTTCGGTCAAACACGCAAGGACGGGAGTTCATAGTGAAAAAAAAAATGAAGAGAACACCCCAAATCATGTAAAAGACGCTGATGATATATACTCCCATCATAATCTTTTTACCAGATCACTTGAAACACGCCAAAACCTCAGCGCCGCGCAGTGAACCATGTCTCTCACGTCAGCCTATCAGTGAATCTATGCTTTCCCAGGCTTTTCGAACTTAACGTGGAATACCCAGCGTCTCCTTCACGTCGGACTGGACCCTCGGTCGAGTATATAACCATGCTCATTGCTGTTTCTTTATTATTGCGTTGCCTCAACTTGAGCCAAGTCTGAAACCGAGTGAAACTGAGAGAGAGAGAGAGAGAGAGAGAGAGAGAGAGCTGTGTGAGTGTGCTCTGTTTTTTAAACTAGAAAACAGAGGAGTGTCGGTAGGGAACGTGAGACGCGAGACAAGACTGAGAGTCGGACAGAACGGATGAAGGTCGGTGAAGGTCGTCGGAGAAGGGAAGAAGGAATTGAACCTATATGAACCTTGGGATTTCGGTTTAGGTAAGCCTATTCATTCCCTTACCATCTCGGTTTCATGTGATTTACGTAAGTTGGCAATCAAGGGACCGAATGAGGTTGAAGCTAGGCATGGATGGAGTTCTCATAGTAGATATATAGCGTTGCATTTGGAAGTTTTGGGACGACTTTTGCCGATAAGATTACGTATGTGTGTGTGCGTTGCTATTAAGAAGAAGAGCCTATATTTATTTCGATTGCCATGAGCCCAACGTAGTATAGGGAATGAATAAATAAATAATAAAAATAAAAAGAGAAAAAAGAAAAAGAAAAGAAGAAGATGTTCATATATATATATATGTGTGTGTGTGTGTGTGCAAGTCGTGTATGTTGTATGAAGGAGAGGAAGAACCCCATGTGCCAAGTGTGTGTATATATATATATATTATCTTGTATAAAAATCTCGATTTAGGAACTAATCAAATTTGAATGACAAATATATGAAACATGATTTTCTTTGTTAGTTGAGATTATAAAGATCTGTGTGTATATATATATATATCTATTTTTTTTTTTTAAAAAAAGAAAGAAAGTAATAAAAATAAAATAATTGCTTTCCAAGTGTGTGTATATATATATATATATTAAAACAAGGTGCATTGCACGTTGTCAAAAACCTCCACGGGAAGCATTGAATGTGTGTGTGTATATGATATCATGGAGTTATAATATATATATATATATACACACACATACATACTAATGGTGTATAATATATATATATATATTAGAATGAGTAGGAGATCTAGTTTTCCGTGAGAATATATATACATATAGGTGTCTGCGTGTTGCATTTATAATTCAAAATCCCAAAAAGATAGAATCGATTCAACTTACTCCTATATAATAGGATCTAATCCAACTAATTCTTATATTATCTCACTTATAATATTTTTTTACAAAATAGAATAGATAAATTAATAGATAGTTATTTTTAAAAGGGAATAAATAATAAAATAAATTATTAAATAATAATAAATAGTAGAATAATAATAATAATAAAGTAAATAAATAATAATATTATTATTAAAATAGGAATAAATTATTATTATTCGTAAAAAAAAAAATGGAATAAATAATTTAGGAAATTACCAATTAAAAAAAAAAGGGGGAGTTTTTAATTGATAGTAAATCAAAAGGAGAATTAATATTTACAATGGTCTAAAGTGATTTTTTTTTAGTACTTAGATTACTTCAAGCATTATAAACTTATTATTAAAATTGTATATTTTTAAAAGTTATAATTTTATGTAGAGTTATTAATGGTTAGTAAATTGGTTGTGGTAGATTGATTTTTGGCGTATGTTTGAGCTCTTGGATTAGGAGCGAGTGTGATAGTAGTTAGCTTCGGCGAGAGAGGTAACCACTTTCCACTTGTTATGTATATTAGTATGTTGTTTGTGAGTATTTTGTGAAATCTTATGAATATTTTAATAGAAATTGCCTTGTGGAACCTTATGATTTAAATTGTGAATTATACATATTTATTTATTTATGAATAAGAATTGAGGATTTTGATATTATGAGATTTATTATGATAATTGTGGGAAGGGTTGAATTGGGAGGAAATGTATATTCCACCACGTGGTGAGGCCTCCATCGTGCACGATGGTTGGCTTTATATTGTCCCACCTTTGTTCAATGAGGGGCCCCTAGTTCAATGAGGGCATACGACACCTCACATGTTCAATGAGGGAAAAGGCCCGTGGTGCGGGACATGTGCTCGAGGATTTTGGTAGGTTCTCATCACATGACCGGTGAGCTTTTGAGTAACCGATAACATGGATGTAACTTAGCCCGTGGGTCTAGTCGGAGGAAATAAGGCGGTTCGGTTGGATTGGTGGGAGGCATCTTGGGAATTGTGTTAATGAAAAATTGTGATACATAATTTACGATACATAATTTATGATACAAAATTTTGTAATGTGGATGCGGCAAATTTTATATATTATTATTTTTAAATACTTTGTTATATAAAATTGTTCCACATGGCACCTCACTAGCACATATTAGTATTCGTAATGAGTTGGATTGATGGTTACCACATTTTTCCCAGGTGATAGTTCGGTTGGTCCATCGGGGAAGACTTCGGAAGCTTAAGCTACTTCTTGACGGTAGTGTTTCCATCTTTTGGTATACGTTGGATGATTGTATATTGCCACGTTAGGGCTCATTTTGCATACTCGATTTATTTTGTATTTTTTGGTAATTGATGAAGTATTACTCAGTGGTTGATAAACCCCTAATTAGTCATTATGTCAAGTAAATTTTGAGGATGTTTCACTATTTGGACAACAAAATTTTCAAACATGGAGCTATTTTTAAACTTGAGTATATTGATTGTCCCCAAACGCACACAGGCCTTTAACAACAGTAAAAGCTATGACAATAAGAAATATTATTTTGACAAAAAAATTTTGTAATTTGGAGTCATTTCCAAACTTGAGTATTTTGATTGTTCCTAAATGCACATAAGGAGTTAACAACAATAAAAATTATTTTGGCAACACAAAAAGCTATTTTGACAACATCTTCATGTCCATGTGTATATTGTAAATACAACAACTTTTCCACCCATCAAAATACAAAAAAGGTGTTATAAGAAGTCACTAATACTAGATGCATATGGCTAGAATGAATAAAAAACCAACTATCAAAAGCGTGTACATCTTGTTTTTAGTTGAGATTTGAATTTTTGCATGTCTTCATTGTGTGTCTAGCCTCATGGCTTCTCCCAGAACTGAGGATGTCAAGGTGGATGAGAAACAATTAGGTTATCCAGCGCTTGGGGGATGTGTGCACTTTGGTATGTTCTGATTGTTAGAAACTCTGAATCTTAATGTTCTCCGGATGAAGATGCACCCATGTACCTTGCATTTCAGTACAATAGTCGTCAACTGAAAACAATAGTCCTCCTGTATGTTTGGACTGAATTCAAACCTTCTTGGCTTTCTCTGAACTGCATTCTCCTTTATCAGTGTCTGCAGACTTCTTCTTTTCCTTCCTTTCTCTCTTCTTCAAGGAAGTCATGTGAACTTTCAGTATAGTTGCATAGGAAGATTGAAAACGCTGGTGATCTTTTTGTCCAACCTTCCAATTAGAAAAGGCAGTACTTATCAGAAGTGACATTAACTTATTATAAAAAAAAATTAAATTATTATGTTGATTGCAGAGAAAGCAAGTGGTTAGAAATTGTCTTTTCCCATTAGTAGCGTGAATGAGACATCTATACTCAATTGTTTCACCAGCAGAAGCCAATTTATTCCTTTGCGCTTTAAACTTTAAGGAGGCTAAACTACAACAAAAAGCAAAACAAAAATAAATTCTCAAACAGATAAACTTAAAACATCACTCAATTAAGAAGACAACAATGATACATACATCGTTTAAGAGTGACCCAGACCGATCCCTTCGCAGCGCTTCGCTCGAACATGCTCGTCGGCTCATTAAGGAACGGATCTAGTTGAAGAACAAATGTTGGAATATTTAATTTAGTAATCAATATTCTCGTTATTTCTATTTATGGCCCACATTATTCTTTGGTTTTTGTAGTCCATTCCATTAATGTGACGATTAATACGCAATAAGTGCGTATTGAATGAGCCATTAATGCGTAACGACCCAATTAATACGCAATAAGTGCGTATTGAATGCGCTATTAATATCTTTAACGTGCCCAATTAATACGCACTTATTGCGTATTGAATGTGTTTCCTTTTTTAAGCTCGTGATGGCGGAGGGGAAACACACGGTGTAATTAAATGCGGTCCCCCGAACGCTCGACCTTGAGGAAAGCACACCATCTGCAGATTCGGAGAGAAGGATCGGAAGGACAGACTCGGAGTTCGTTCTCGCTTGCTTGGCTTGGATTCGTTCTGTTTGGAGACTCGGAGTTCGTCCCCGCTTGCACGGAGACAAATCAATGGCGGGAGGTATTTGTGATCTCTACTTCATTTTTCCGCATTGATCTTATGCTATTTAGTTGTTCGGCATGATAAGATCGCCTATATTTCTAACATTTGGTATCGAGCTGATGTTCCTCGCCTTGATTTTTGATCGACGAAATTTTATTTTCTTCAACTTGTTGGAGAGATTTGATGTATATATTTGATCGGGGTTTTTTCTTTCCTGGATTTCTTTTGAATATATGCATGCTTTTTTCATTAGAGAGAGGCGATCAATTTTGTTTTTCAATGATTGCCGACATTTTTCATTGTCTCTATTCTTACTTCTTGAAGCTTTGAAATCCTTGTTTTGATCTTGATACATATTTTCAATCGGGATTTTACGGAAATATTTTCTAGTATTTGCTCTCGGAATCAATATACATGTTAATTGATTCTTTGATCTTAGATTTTTCCATTTGAAACTAATTGACAGTATGGGTTTTTTTTTTGGATTCTTTTGAGTTTCTAAACGTCTCTTTTATGGGAAGAATCTGCAAAACTTTTTGGTTCAGATCTGTGATTTTTCCTTTTGATCTGGATCTGAGCTCCTTTTTGCGTATATGCTTTTGATCTGGATTTTGCTTGATTATCCATGAATACGGCCATTAGAATCTGGATTTTTCAATTTGATCTTTGATTTCGATTGTGTGATTATATTGAGCATATTGTTCGGATCATTATTAATTTTTGGTGATTATTTTCGGTCATTATTGCATGAAAATCACCATCCTTGAGCTTCCCAATCGCACGAGACGCCATGAAATATGGATGACAATGGCATAAGGATCACCGGAAAGCTGGATCTGGAGCTGTTTCGTGTTTCGCATTCGAGATCACGGTGGCATCTCAAATCATGGTAGCGGCATATGCTCCCCGATCGCATTTGGTTTTCTTGATTGGAGTTGGAAAAGGCGATCGCATCGCAGATCGGGCGAATGGAACCGGACGTGCAACGAAACCGGGTCAAAAATCGGGTCATAGGGATCCGGTTTGTGGGGAAGATGACAAAAAAAAAAAAAGGTCCTAGCGGGCTTCGAACATAGGACCCATGCGTCGTTTGAGTACTTGATGGTGGCGCTCGCATTGTGCCATGCACTCATATTTGGTTGAATGAGAACTGTTAATAAATATATATAATTTGTTATTCAGTTTGGAAATTTTACAAAATGGTCTCGGGAAGATTCGAAGCCCATTCCGTGATGAATGAACGCCTAAAGGCTAGCGTCTTGCCATCGAGCCACGCCTACAATTGTGGGAGAGGATGAATCATTATTGAATTTAAATAAATTATTGGTTTTCAGTGTCAAATGGAATTTGAATTATTTTTGAGTGGGCCAGACGCTTTGGATTCCATTGTGTATGGTTTTATGGCTAATATTGAGTATATATGGCCAAGTCAAAATGAACATTTGTGTTGTGGGCCGAAGGGGTTGCAAAATCATTATTTTTATCACTCATTGCATCTTGTTTGAGCGTGATGAGCAATTATTTTGAGCCTTTTAATATTTAATTTTCTTCTGGAAAATTCTTTTTTAATTACCTGGGCCATGCTAGTTCATTTTTTTTGGCAACCTGTTTTATGTATAATTTTGATTACATCATATTTAATTACGAAAAGGATTGATTTTGGCATTTTTGTTTTTCTTTCATTTTTGAAAGGTTTGCAAAATTAATTTATAAGTTATTGAATTGTCTAAATATTTGGAAAATTAACTTTAGACAATTATTTAACTGTTCAAAATTTTGTAACACTTAATTTAAGATGAAAAAGTGCCAAAATTAATTATTATTTAAACAATTTTTGGGTACATAAA
Source organism: Acacia acuminata (assembly GCA_019022655.1). Taxonomy (NCBI): domain Eukaryota; kingdom Viridiplantae; phylum Streptophyta; class Magnoliopsida; order Fabales; family Fabaceae; genus Acacia; species Acacia acuminata. The sequence goes on from JAFJYI010000071.1 coordinate 1,260,246, forward strand.
GCGATTGGGAGGATTTTTCCTTTTAAGTTGATTATTTAGTTAATCAATTAATCTCTCCATTAAGATGTGCATAAATTAGATTCATTTTTTGAATGCACAAAATAGTGGGAGGATTTTGTCTAAGATGATTATTTAATCACATTTGTTGATTAAATTGATCAATTAAATTCTCATTAAATATTTGTGCATATTTGGAATCTAACTTCACGAGTTAATTTTGGTGATTAATTTTGGTAACATTAATTTAATCAAAGTGGGAGGGTTGAATTTAGTCACTTATGTTGATTAAATTAATTGGTTAAATCCTCTATAAAGTTGTGCATATACTGAATTTAAGTATAAAGTTTTCTTATGGCATGCATAACTAATCACACATGGATTTTAGAATATCAATTTTTGAAGGTGAGTAAATATTTTTATTCACATTAATGATTTAGTTGATTAAATTAATTAATTAAGATTCCTGTAGACATTGTGTATGTGTATGGTATTTACATTATATTGTACATATTTGATATTAGTGATTAGCATACATATTTGTTTAAGGAATAGCTACAACATCTTTATCCACATCTTTTGTATGCATGGTTAATCACGTAAGGTCATACTATATCAAAATTATGATCATATGTACATTAGTATACACAATGGTTGATGTCTTTGTGATGAACACGTAGAATTGAGAAGCTGAGCTACCTCTCTAGGTACATACACTCTATTTTGTTCGATGCAACAAAATACATCACATAAAGGTTTAAAGACATCAATTGTAATTAAATGTGCGGTTGTAATTAATCTTTGCCCACTGAAATGAGATAATTATAATCATAGTTTTAATTAGGGTGGAATGGAATGACATTATATTTTCTAAGTAGCCCAAGGTATTAGGGGATATAATTGCATTCTAGTTTCATCAATTCAAGATAAATTCATGCTATGCTAATGTCTTTGCCGAGGTAGACTTTAGTGATACGAATTTATAATGTATGATTAATTGGAATAGAACATCAAATTATATTCTTAATTTACCCCTTAAGAATTAAGAATAAGGAAATAATTTGATAGTTTTATGATAAAGGTATATATGGATCTAATTGAATTATAACTTTAGCCCACGAGGCAAGTTATATGTCGGTAGATTCATGTTTTTTAAGCATGATTTACATTGGTAAATCATGATATGATTTATTAGTCTTAAATTTTAGTTATAAGCATGTATGTTCAATACTATGTAGTCATACAACTGCGAGTTTCTACGATATGAAATGTAACATTCCCGATTTGAGGGGTGATAACTATAAAGTATCATACATTTGGGGTGGATAGACATTAGTTATGCTATTAGGAAAGACGAACCACCTTCTATCATGAGACCGGGACTCCGGATGAGATTGATCGTATGCAAATGGGAGCGATCTAATCGCCTCTCAATTATGTTCATAAAGACCTCAATCTCTGCGGCATACGTGGTCTGTCGAACGACATAACAAGATTAGGCCACTTAGAAGGCAATTGATGAACAATTTGTTACTTCGAGATAAAGCATTTGCCGGCACCCTAATTATGAAGTTTTCATCCCAAGACTCATTATAGTAAAAGATGTGTGTAAGCACATCATATAGATAAGGGACATTGCGGCTCAACCGAAGTCACTTGAGGTTGACATGTCCGATTCTTTCCTTGTACACTATATTCGAACACTCTCCCACAACCATATAGACCCTTTAGGATATCTGCAACACACATGAGGAGAAATGGTCAATCAATAAACTTTTGACCATGTGTGTTCAAGAGGAGGAAAATTTGAAAATGCAAATGGGAGAATTTCTTGAATATGACTTGATTAGTGGGATCGATCAATTCATAAACTTGTTTCGAAAATGATCATTTAGATAGTCAACTTTCCACTTCGAGTTTAAGGATTGGCCGTTAACAATATTCCTTCGGTTCAACCGAATATTGTACAATCAATCATTCAAGATTTACAACTGCGATATTGATCCAGTAGATCAAGTTGTTGATGAGGAATAATAAGAAATTGTTGAATAATAGTTGAACAACAAGTTCCTCAAGAAGATAATGAAACAACATTAAGTAGATCTACTAGAGCAATAAGATCGGCGATACCTAGTGAATATATTGTGTATCTACAGAATCGACTATAATGTACGGCTGAAAATGATCCTGGAACATTTTTACAAGCCATGAAGCGTAGAGAATCAAACTCATGGTGTGATGCTATGAAGGTGAGATGAATGCGAGGCATCTAACAGTCAGGATCTTGTTAAGTTGCCCAATGGTGTAAAAGCCATTGAATTTAAAATGGGTCTTTAAAACAAAGATAGACTCATTGGGCAACATTAAGAGACATAAAGTAGGACTCATTGCTAAAGGGTTCACTCAAAAGGAAGGAATCGAATACAAGGAGACCTTTGCTCCGTATCTAAGAAAGATTCTCTTCGTATCATTCTAGCATTGATTGCACATTTTGAATTAAAGTTGCAACAAATGGATGTGAAAATGGCCTTTCTCAATGGAGATCTAGAGGAAGAGTTTTACATGAAACAAACCATCAAGATTTTCCTCTAATAATGGTGATCATTTGGTATGCAAACTCAAGAAATCTGTATATGGATTGAAACAAGCTTCCCATCAATGGTATTTAAATTTTCATGATGTTATCTCTTCATTTGGTTATGTAGAGAACATTGTGGATGAATGTATATACCGAAGGTTAGTGGGAGCAAGACTTGTTTCCTTATTCTATATGTGGATGATATTCAATTGCAACCAATGGTAATGGTTTACTATATGAGGTGAAACGATTTCTTTTTGAAAAACTTTGACTTGAGGGCTATAGGAGATGCATCTTATGCCACTAGCATCAAGATACATAGAGACAAGCGTCAAGTATTCTAAGTTTGTCTCAAGAGACCTATAGCAACAAAGCTTTGGAAAGATTTTGCATGAGGAATTGTTCACCAAGTATAGCTCCTATTGTGAAAGGTGATAGGTTCAATTTGAACCAATGCCCAAAGAATGACTTTGGCGGGGAACAAATGAAAAACATTCCTTGTGCTTTAATAGTAAGAAGCCTTATGTATACTTGGGTCGCACAAGACCGACATTGCATTTGCTATTGGAATGCTAAGGAAATATCGAGTAATCCGGTATAAACCCTGAGAGCTATGAAGAAAGTATTGAGATGCCTTTAAAGGAACTAAAGAGTACATGCTTAAGTACAAATGAATCGACAATTTGGAAGTGATTGGTTACTATGATTCAGATTATCTTGTTTGCATGGACTTAAGGAAATCCACTTCGGGATATATATTCATGCTAGCCGATAAAGCTGTATCATGGAGTAGTAAAAAGCAATCTTTAATTGCAACTTCCACTATGTAAGTTGAGTTTGTATCTTGTTTTGAGGCTACCTCACATGGTGTACAAATGAATAGTTTCATTTCTTGGCTTAGAATTATGGATCCAATTTCTAGGCTATTAAGATTATATTGTGACAATTCAGCTGTGGTTTTTATGGCTAAGAACAATAAAGGTGGTAGTCGAATTAAGTATATCGACATTGAGTGTTAGCCATAAAAATGCGTGTTAAAAATTAAACAGTGGTTGTTGAACACATGAGCGAATTGATCATTGCTTGATCCTTTAACTAAAGGCATGCCTACATTGAAATTTCGGGATCATGCGAAAGAATGGGACTTGGTTCCCTTATGTGATTTTCGTTGTAAGAACGATGTTATTTATGAAACTCTATTTGTGATATTTCTCATTTCGGTTTGTGTACACATTCAATTGTTTGTTTAATTTGAGAAATATCATTAAGTTTGGACCAAGAATAAACGTAGGGTTTATTCATTAAGTTACTTGGGCTTGGGAAACATGATGCACTGTGATACATGGAAGATATTACTCGCTTTAAGAGGACCTATCGCTATGATCCATGCATTTTGTTTCTCAAAGGTATATACTGAAGTATGTGGGCCAAGTGGGAGAATGTTGGAATATTTAATTTAGTAATCAATATTCGTTATTTCTATTTATGGCCCACATTATTCTTGGTTTTGTAACCGTCCATTAATACTGTAATGGCCCAATTAATACGCAATAAGTGCGTATTGAATGAGCCATTAATATCGTGACCCAATTAATACGCAATAAGTGCGTATTGAATGCGCTATTAATACCGTAACGGCCCAATTAATACGCATTTATTGCGTATTGAATGTGTTTCCTTTTTTAAGCTCGTGATGGCGGAGGGGAAACACACGGTGTAATTTGTCATCGGTCCCCCGAACTGCTCGACCTTGAGGAAAGCACACCATGCAGATTCGAGAGAAGGATCGGAAGGGAGACTCGGAGTTCGTTCGCTTGCCGGCTTGGATTCGTTCCGTTTGGAGACTCGGAGTTCGTCCCCGCTTGCTTCGGAGACAAATCAATGGCGGGAGGTATTTGTGATCTCTACTTCATTTTTCCGCATTGATCTTATGCTATTTAGTTGTTCAAGCATGATAAGATCGCCTATATTTCTAACAGAACAAACTAGCAAATTCGGCAAAGTAGAAAACGCTGAGGTAAATATGTTTACAACATTCTGAATATTTCTCTATGTTAATTTCAGACCATTGGACTACAAAATTAAAAAGAATAAAAACAAATAAAAAGTGAAGAACATCAGAATAACGAGATGCTTTTTCTAACAGAATCCTGATCTGAAAACAAAAAAGCAGTTTCCAAACGTAAATCCAAAACTCACAAACAAACTAGAATTTAGAATCAATCAATTTAAAAGAATAACGGATGAATTGTTCCAAAGCTAATAAATTTTAATAGGAGAAAAATGGGAACATGCAATTCGCAGCAAGTCACTGAACCGAATATGATAAAATAGAAAGATCAAATTCAGAGAAGATCGATGAAGAGAAGGGACAGAACAAATACCATAGCTGAAAGTCACAAAGCTATCGGAAAAGCTGTCGCCGGTAAGATCGAACGACAAAGCCGGGAAAGTCAAGAGAAGTTCGACCATAAAGGCTGCTTTCTTTTGGGAAATTTAGTTATTTCATATTGACACCTAATCACACTTTGAAACTTTTTGGAAAATGATAAATAAATGCTATATGAATTTGTAAAATACCTAGAAGTCTCCTGAATTTGTAAAAAGACTAAGAGGTACCAAAGACTTATGAGGGATATACAAATTCGGGTGAAATTACCCTTTTTTTTTTAATTTTAAATAAAAAATAAAATAAAATGCCCTTGCTAGAGGGTCAAATTGACTAGGCGGACACAACTTTTTTTTTCAAGTTTACCTTTTTTCCTCTTTAATGTCTCTCGAGTGAAAATAAAAATAAAAATGCACTATTACAAAATTAGTAACGCCATTACAAATTAATAACGTCATTTACAACTTTTTTTAAGTTTACCTTTTTTCCTCTGAGTGAAAAAATAAAATAAAATTCACTATCACAAAATTAGTAATGCCATTTACAAATTTCAATATTTTTTCCCTCTTTAATGCCTTTGAGTGAAAAACAAAACAAATATGCACTATTTACAAAATTAATAACGCAATTTACAAATCGATAACGCCATTTACAACTATTTTTTAAGTTTACATTTTTTCCTCTTTAATGCTTTTGAGTTGAAATAATAAAAAAAATGCACTCTCACAATTTGTAAGTAGCGTTACTAAATTTGTGAATGACGCGTTATTGAATTTGTAAATACCATTGCAAATTTTGTAAATAGTGCATATTTTTTTGCTTTTCACTTAGAGGCATCAAAGAGGAAAAAATGTAAACTTGAAAAAAAGTTGTAAATGACGCATCTTGGATTCGTAAATGGCGTTACTAATTTTGTAAATAGCGCATATTTTTTTGTTTTTCACTTAGAGGCATTAAAGAGGAAAAAAGATAAACTTGGAAAAAAGTTATAAATGCGATTCTTGGATTTATAAATACCGTTGTAAGTTTTGTAAATAATGCATATTTTTTTGTTTTTTCACTCAGAGGCATTAAAAAAAAAAAAAGGTAAACTTGAAAAAAAGTTGTAAATGGCGGCAAGTATTCTTTGGATTTGTAAATACCGTTGCAAGTTTTGTAAATAGTGCATTTTTTTTTTCACTCAAAGGCATTAACGAGGAAAAAATGTAAACTTGAAAAAAAAATTGTAAATGGCGTTATTAAATTTGTAAATGGCGTTCATTGGATTTGTAAATGACATTACTAATTTTGTGATAGTGCAATTTTTTTTTTTCATTCAAAGGCATTAAAGAGGAAAAAAATGTAAACTTGAACAAAAGTTGTAAATGACGTTACTAAATTTATAAATGGCGTTACTTGATTTGTAAATGGCATTACTAATTTCGTGATAATGCATTTTTTTTTTAAATTTTCACTCAGAGGCATTAAAGAGGAAAAAAAAAAGGTAAACTTGAAAAAAAGTTGTAAATGACGTTATTAATTTTGTAAATAGCGCATATATATATATATATTCACTCGGAGACATACATTAAAGAGGAAAAAAAGAAGTAAATTTGAAAAAAAGTTGTAAATGACGTCACTAAATTTGTAAACGGCGTTACTGGATTTGTAAATATCATTGCAAGTTTTGTAAATACCGTTGAAAAAATGTTAAGAAGAATATATATATTTGTTAATGTGTGTGTGTATATATATATCAAAGGAACCCCATGGATGTGTGGGGGGTTGGGGGTTTGAACCCCACCCCAACACTTTCAATGAATACATTTTTTTTTTTTTAAAAAAAAAACCTACCCCCCCCCGTAGGTGGCGGTGAGGGTATTTTTATTATTATTTATTTATTTAAAATTAAGGGTAAAAGAGCAATTTCACCCGAATTTGTATATCCCTCATAGGTCCTTGGTATCTCTCAGTCTTTTTATAAATTCGGGAGACTTCTGGGGGTTTTGCAAATTCATATGATATTTATTTGCCATTTTTCCAAATTTTTTGATATGTGATTTTAGGTTAGAATTTTTTTGTTATTCTTTATATACCTTGGACCTTAGTGTGATTGTCCTGTCTTATAATCCTTTTCTCATTATCTCTATTTATTTTTAAATTATATCCGTCCAATACTTTAAATTTTCTCCGATTTTTCCAATCAACGGTTGAGATGAGCTGATAAGGAAAAATGAAAAAAAGTTGAGGTGAGAATGATTGTCTTAAATATGTATATAAAATTTTAAATTTAAATTTGTTGCGCTGATAAATATGTATTGATCCCTTGGTATCTCTTATTTCACGAGATGATTGTTCGGTGGGATACAATGGAACAAAAGCAGCTTGTGGCCCCAAAAAAATATGGATAGAATGAAGAAGGCCTGGCGGGTTGGCGGGGGTGATGATTTTGGATGCAGTACGTGTCCGGCGACTGAGAGCACCTCCTTGCCGGCGGTGACAGCGGTGCCGGAGGTAGAGTAAGTCTGTGGCTGGGGCCATTATTTGGGCAAGAACAACGAAGGAAAGTCAGGTGTGAGGAGTTCGGCGAGGCAACATCGCCGTCGGCGGAAACTTGACAGAGAAGAGGAATCGGCGACGTAGGTGACAGCAGCGACTGTGGTGATAGAAAACTGGTGGGCCTGAGTGCGTTGACGAAATTATTGCCTTCAAGGTTTGGATTACCCCGCCTCAATCTCTCTTTTCATCCAATCCTTCAATTATAGTTGTTCTCTATGGCCATTACATTTGTGCGAACCGAAGATTTTCGTTTAAATAGGGTTGGACAATTTGCTTATGCTTGGATGTGTAAATCTGTTGTGCTTCTTCTCTGCAACTAATTTTTCAATCCATGAAAATGTTGTGAATATCTAAGCCCTCTTCTCGAAGGAAAATAAATTTACGACCTGTCCCTCTTCCGGGCAAATCCGGTACAAATGGCTCTTAATCAACCTGTTCATGGGTGGTTCGGTAAATTTACCTCCCTCTCCTTTCCTGGACCAAGCTTTCCCCCCACCCCTGGCAGGAAACATCTCTCCTCCCTTTGAAGGAAGAATTTTATCTCTCTTCGTGCACCCAAAGACTCGAATAGGTGGACAGTGGCTGATTTGCATTTGCATTGCCATGGCATTTTTCGAACGAGGAAGAACTTCCATCAAAAGAAAATGAGAGTTTTAAAGAACTTTTAAATGTTTGCTCTTGTGTGGCTCTACTATGGCTTATAACTATTTATAACAATTGCAAAATTTGTGAAATTATTGCTCAGTACAATATGCATAATAAGGTTGACACGTAGCCCGTTTCTCTGAGTCAGTGTAGCTTTCAAAGATTGATAAATGCCAAAAGTGGACGTTTGGGAGCCTAGAGTTTTTCTCATACCTGCACAACGAGATTAGGTTTTGGTGGATGGTAAGCAAACTATAATCATACGCCTCTTTAAGGTTTGGAATAAAATGAGTAATGTAACATATTTACAACTTACATGTGTGTATGCTCCCACTGACAACATTAGAAGCATGTGCCTTCTGTTCTGCTGCAAGTTATTTTTTTTTTGTATCACTTATTCAGTTTTTCTGACATTAAATACTGTTTTCTGCGGAAATTTAATCTATGCTTTGATAGTTATCTTTGTTCATAGCTCAGTTTTTAATTAACTTTTGGTCGCATCATCCAGGATCAGAAAGAGCAGATAAAAAATGGCAGTAACGTCAACACAATATGACAGATTCTCAATGGATTTTGTGATGGGAGGTGCGGCAGCTATTATATCTAAGAGTGCAGCAGCACCAATAGAGAGAGTCAAGCTTTTATTGCAAAATCAAGGGGAAATGATAAAGAGAGGACAACTCAAGAGACCATATTTGGGTGTATCTGATTGCTTTAAGAGGGTCTTGCAGGAGGAGGGTCTGTTTGCCTTTTGGAGAGGGAACCAAGCCAATGTTATACGATACTTCCCAACTCAAGTGAGTTATTAACTTTTCTGACATTCTGGTTGATGTTAAAGAACACCCCTTGGGCGCTAGATTTGTTTTTCACTCCCTTGTAGTCACTAGCCAGAGATGGGTGATTTAGTGAGTAGGATCTTAAATGTCAGGATAATTATTTCTTTTAGGCTAACTGAAAACGTGTTGAAAAATTGTGTATGACTTTATTTGCTCCTGGATTTAGTACTCTCTATCATTAATAGAGGTAATTCCCTTTCGTATGCTTGTGCCTTTTCGTTCCCAATGTATTCTGTACCCAATTAATATTGGTTTATTCTAGGAACTATGCTTGAACAAACGCTTAATTGGTCTATAGGCTTTCAATTTTGCATTCAAAGGTTACTTCAAAAGCATTTTTGGGCATTCCAAAGAGAGAGACGGGTATATTAAGTGGTTTGCTGGAAATGTGGCTTCAGGCAGTGCTGCTGGAGCTACTACTTCACTACTACTATATCATTTAGACTATGCCCGTACACGATTGGGTACGGATGCATTAGAATGCCATGTCGGTGGTCAGCGGCAGTTTAAAGGGCTAGTTGATGTATATCGTAAAACCTTATCAAGCGATGGAATTGGTGGCTTGTACAGAGGATTTGGAGTTTCAATAATGGGAATCACCATGTATCGAGGCATGTACTTTGGGATCTATGACACCATGAAACCTGTTGTCTTAGTTGGGCCTTATGAGGTACGCTTCTGTACTTCTTTAGAGACCAAAGAGTTCTCTAGCTTGCATCTAAGGGGGAAAGATGTAGTTTAATACTTCAACCTAGAATTTTGAGCTTCTTTTACTATGTAATTAGTCTTCTTGGGTGGATTTTCCATGATATGCGGTACTGATATTCTAGTCTCAGTAACATCTGTAAAGTTGCAACATCCAACATACTCAATCGAACATTCAATTTTTAGGGAATTTGAAAAATCAGGCAATTTTATTTTTTCCAATTATGAATGTCCTGGTTTTCTTGCCATAGCCTTCTATACTTGCATGCCTTAGAGAATTTGGCTCATTTATTTCTTAAAGCATCGATAAAGTTCTTTTATGATACTCAGGAATTCTTATGCTTAGTCCTGTTTATTATTGATGCTTCTGCAGGGTAATTTTTTGGCTTGTTTCGTGTTGGGTTGGAGCATCACGTCCTTTGCCGGGGTTTGCGCCTACCCTTTTGACACACTTCGCCGGAGAATGATGTTGACGTCTGGACAGCCAAATAAGTATCGTAATGCATTGCATGCTTTTCATGAGATTGTTCGACAAGAGGGTTTCTATGCTCTATTTCGGGGAGTCACTGCAAATATGCTTCTTGGCGTCGCCGGAGCTGGGGTGCTCGCAGGATATGATCAACTGCACCTAATCTCATCAAGACACGGTCTCTATAATGAGCCCAAACAGGCAGCTTTGAAATGAAAGTCTGAAATCCGACTTATGGAGATTCTTGGCTGCAAATGCCAAGATCAGGCGGGAATCATTATTTCAATTTGATCATTAAACATCATTGTAGATGTTATGGTACTCAATACTCATTGAATAAAATACATAGTTGTAGTTTCCCTTTGAATAATATTAGAACTTTAGGCTTTGTTTGGTTGAGGATTTTTTGGAGGGGAGGTTTGATGGGGGGAGGGTTGGAAGTGGGTCAAGTGAGTTTGGTTAGGAGGAGGAAGTAAGGTTAAAAATTTTGTCTTCTTCCCCTCCCCTTCCATCTCTACCCTCCAAAATTGGGGGGTTTTTGGAGGGGAGAGAAACATTGTGTCCCACTTTGACTGAAATGCCTATGATTATTTTTTAATATTCTAAGCTTACCCTTCCAATTTAAAACGCTTTTTTTCCTCTCCACTCTCTTCCGCAGCATTATCCTCGCTCCCTCTTTCCTTGTTCATGAAGATGATGATCGCTGATCCTAGCGGTTTCCTTCTTCCAATCCCATGTGTGTCCTCCGAACAGCCCCTTCTTTGTTGTACTTGTTAGACCTGGAGAAGGAAACAGAGGACAGTTTTGATGCTCCCAGAAATCACGTCCTCGGCTTAGAGAAGAGAACAAGGGGCCATTTGGTATAGGGAAGATTTGAGGAGGGAAAGGAAGGGAAGAGAATATTTTGAGGGATGAGAGAAGATGAATTGTTTGTTATGAAGAAAATGAAAAAGTGATAGTTGGAAGAGAAAAAAAAAAAAAAATCAGGAAATACCTATTTTACCCTCAAAAGTAATTAATTCAAAATGAAAAGGAAAATGTTTTTTTTTTTCCAATAATTTGAATTTAATACAATTTTTTTTTACATTAAATTCAAATTTATGGGTCAAATTAGAATTTTATAATGAAGCATTTATTTCATAAAAAAGAAAAGAAAAGAAAAGTTGAATTTGTCTAAAATATTATACTATCAAATTCGAATTTTTGTAATCTTATTTTCTTGCCTTATAGAAAAATAAATGTTTTTTGAGAGGTAAATATATCCAAAAGCTTTACGGTTCGTAGAGAGAACTTGGGTTTCAACTAATTTTGATAGGATCTTATTTTCTTACCTTTAAAGAAAGATTGGTAGGCTTGAGAACTTGAGTTCCTGCGAAGATTGGACGTTAAAAGTGTACCAACTAAGAGAACTTGTTTTTCTCTTATTCCCTTCCCACCTACTCCGCCTACCAATCGGCAGAATCTGCCTCTTTTAGATTCTAGAGGGATCATCTAAAAAACGAGATCTTTTGAATGCATTCAGATATATTCAGACAAAGGGGCTGATATAGATGTTATGGATGTCATGTATTCCATTTATATTTGTTAATATGTTCCATAAAGGAGCCGAATGAAACTAATGTTTCACGTTCGGTTTTGAATTATAAAATAATGAATCAACGTTGACTATAACCTCGAGCCTTTCAAACTAACAATACAGAGATCGACTCCCACTACCCACATCTATTATACTTCTATATTCTATTCGAAGCTCAATTTGTGTATTATAGAATATAGAATAGGCGGTCTTCCTTTAGCTTCTCTAACTTGCTCACTTTTGAACGATCGCTCATGAAAAAGAAGATCAACGGTGAGAAAAAGTGTCGCCTATGCATAAAAGGAAAAGCCTAAAAAGTAATGAACAATAATATTAATAATGATAATAACAACAACAACAGTTGAAAGTATCTTTTCTTTTCCTTAATTTTCACTTTAAAATATTACTACATTTGATCCTAAATATAAGATAAAATTTGTATTGTAAATTGTACTATAAATTTTGTCCTATATTTAGGACTAGAGGAGATATTATTTATTTAATTTTTCACATAGATCTAACTAACCTAATTTAATTTAAAGTTAAGATATTTGTGATGAAATCCCCTAAATCATGGACCAAATTTATATCTTATTAAAATCTCCAATATATATCTTTATTTTAGCATTGATGATTTGTGAAAATATATCTCAAATCTATTAAAGATGAGGAGTTATCAAAAGTATATTAAAACATTTTATCATATTAAAATTAATGAGATAATATGTAAAAATCAATAAAATATCCTTTACAGTGTATATAACTTTTTATTATATATACATGAGGTAATAGGTTTTTTGAGATTTATAAATTAAAAAATAATAGTTCTAATATAAATATTATAAAGGGGAGGAAATATATAAATAAATAGATAAGGGTATATTTATCAACTTATAATATTAGCTCTTACCCTCCTGAAGCAAACAAGAAATCAAACATCCCCTCCCCTCTTCTTTTTTCTTGAACCAAACAAAGTTCATAACCCCATCTCACCAAACTATAATGAACTCCACTTGACCTCTCTCAATTGAAACAAACACAGTACACCTTTGGTGGGTGAATTCCTAGTTTAAGTTCAATTTTAGGAGTCCATCATCCTGATCCCTAGTAGGATATGACTTATCATTGTTGATCGTGCATTAATATTGTACTATTAAATTAGACACGACTCTCATGTATATAAATGAATTGAAATATTGATAACATCTAATAAATTTAAATAATATAATTTTATATTTTATATTAATACCGATTCGAGCTTGAACACCTAACTATAAAAGACAAGTTTATTACATGTAATAAAGAGAAACATACATAGTTGAGAGAGACCTGATGGATATATATAGCCTACACGCATATTTAAGACTTATTTTAGTAAGATTTAAGACGAGTCTTCCTATACATGACTTCTTGCTATATATATATGTTTAAATATTTTGTTAAATATTGGATATTCTTAAGGATGATGACGAGACATCGGATAGAAGGAAAGAGCAGCGATGATTGATGAGTTTTGTTTGTGATTAAGCCCTCCTTCCTCCGGTGCCACTCTCTCGTTGGCAATTAAAGTAAACAGCAGCGACGGGTGATCCCAGATTGTAAAGCTCTGTAAAGTCTCTGGTGTTGAAATTTTGTCGCCACCCTGGAGCATACACCGTTTGCCTTCCCTGTTGCTGGAACAACACAAACACGTAACGATGAATCCCCACCGTTGGTCGTGGACTCTCGTAGCACACGATCTCTTGTCCTGTCAAAGCCCCATATATATACACATTACGTTGCTCCACAAAACCAAAATGATTTTATTTCAACGCAACTCTTATAGCTACTTACCGAAGGTTGCTCCTGTGCCTGCGGGAATATCAGTCACCAACCTGCAGGGCACATCCAATCAAAAAGAAAAAGATACGCAGTTAGAAATGCAAAACTGCTTTACACACAGGTCATGCAAAAGGTCCCCCCACTTTTAAATGTAAGAATCAAGAGCAGCATTTTCATGCTTTTCAATGTGAAACTAAATATACTTAATTAGTCTTTTTCTTTCTCTGAGATTGACTTTACCTAAACTTTCATCGCAGTACGTCCCGGTAGAATATATTTTATCTTTGAGATCACCCTTTTTCAATTTCTGGCAGATTAATTTTGGACCGTCATAATACCATGTTGATGAATGTGATTTTTAAGCCATACTAAAAAAAAAAAACCATCTTCAAATAAAACCCATAGGAACAGTAAGGAATGGAGATATTCGTGGTCAAGTAGTTATATATGCTCTTACAGATGACTACCACTTATAAACCATACGGGAAATGATCACCAGTCATCGGATTGCCTCAAAATATTAACGTACGTTAACTTCATATCTTAATCATACAATTAAAAATTTCAACCATTTTTGTCATCTCCGTGCCTCTGAATCGGTTGCGTGCATGTCAGAGAGCTACGAAGCCATGTGGAAGGTGATGTACTAATGATGATGAAGATAAAGGTTTGAAGTGAGAGAGAGAGAGAGTCATGTGATTACTCACCAGTGCAAGTACTCTCGTAAGTTTGGATCACTTGGGCTAGGCGAGTCAGGGTCAACCATTACCTGCATTATATTATGTAATTCCGATATAAAAAAAAGGGAATTAATTAACCACCGGGAACCGAAAAGCAAGCTAATTAAGTGGCCTTGCATGGAGAGCAATATTGTGAGCAAACAAAATACGATAAAATAAATAAGAAGGAATAATGAAAGTACGAGAGTGTATAAGGTCCTGAGGTCATGTCCACCAACTTCGATCTGAGGTTGGGAAACCACCTGGGACGGCCTGAGCTCACGACTGTTGATGACTTCTCTGTTATTGGGGTACGTGACCGTCATAGATACCGACCTCGTAAATGGGTCCAACACATCTCCAACCACCCTTCCTACTGCCAGAGGATCCATTTCTCTTCTCAATCGTCTATTATATTGCCTTTGCCTCTCTCACTTGTATGCTGCTATCCCCCACATGAACCTCTATTTATATCTTTTTTCCCACCCGTCATCCAGGGCTTCAACATTCTATCAACATGGATTCTGTGTGTTTCAGTGTTTTCAAGCTCTTTTCAATTTTCATTCGTGGACTTGCCTCCCTCATGTTTGTGCCATGCATATTCTCTTCAACAAATTCAGAAAATTATTAGCGGCATTGGAAACGGCATAACTATATATATATCACACTCATTATTTTTTTTTTCAAGAAAAAAAGGTTGAAATTCTAAATATTTTTCTTCTATATGATTTCAAAATATGTTATTTTATTTGAATCATTTTGGCCTATGGCCTTATAGTATTCTCTTATAAGTCTATAGTCATGGGTTTAATGCCACTTATAACCTCAGGCCATTAACGTTAGCCACTTTAACTCAAAATAAATAAATTAACTAATTAATCATTTTGACTCATTTTCAAATTACATAATGACATGCTTCATAAATTTTCTGAATGCCAATTGATGTATTTGGATTATTGTAAATAAGATATTTTAAATTCAAATAGATTTTGTTACCATGATCATGTTTATTTACTCTTTTGAGACGCTACATCCAAACAAGGATATTGGTTCTTAAAAAAATTAAAATTAGACTAAAGTATGATATTTTACCAAAAATAGATAGTAGTATAAGATATAACTTTTAGTTTCATGAAATGTATATTGTAAAAAGTATATATGTAAGAGAGTATATAAACATATGTAATTATAATAATAAAAAGATTGGTTGAGAGGCTAAGAATAAGAAAAAGAGATCAATGGTAAAGGAGAAAGATGGAGAGTGATTTGAAATTGTTATGGTTGGCGTGGCTTGAAGTGGAAGGGATTTGAAAACGTGCTTGGGGTAGAGGAGGGCATTAAGGATCAAGAAATAAAAGTTTGTCTGTCCATATATAGACTGAGCACGAAGCAAGAAGGTAAGTGAAAGAGGTAGTGACACCGCATTGATTAAAACTTATCAACCAAAATGGGAATCAACTCAGATCACCCGTTTCTTCTTTGCACGAAAATGGCAACCCACAACATCTCATTCCTTTCCAATGTCTCGTCCCATAACTCAGTGCCTTTTATCTATTTCTTTATCCTGCCGCTTTGTCTTGATTTTAGAATTATATATCACCTCTCATTTTTCCTACTGAGAAGGATTAGGTGAATTTCCAAATATATATTTGACCGATCAGTTTAAGTCTATTTGCTTTTACCGCGCGCTACCTACACGACCATATTCACTTCGAAGTCTCTTTCACATTTGAGAATTTTTACTTTTTGATGAATTGGTACGGATTAAGGAGGTGACATGCATGTGATACTGCCCATGACAATAATAAAGACGATAAGTTTAGGTTTCTGTTTAGCTACTTGCGCATGGAGCCTCGATTCATCTGATGTGGCTTGATATAAGAGATACAATACTTGCGAAGAGAAATAGGGAATATGTGTGTTTTTTTTAATATAATAATCGATTTCCATTAAAAGATATCAAATGAGTTACATCAGATCTCTGCAATCATCCTCGGATACATGCAGAGAGTTTAGAATGCTATTATCAACACTAGATACCACTACTATTTTATGTAAAGCAAAAAATTGTAAAAGATTTGTTATATCCTGGAAAACAGTATCTGCAAAAGAGGGCCATGTATCCACATTAATGAACCACCTCTTCTTCCTGCAAAAAATGGTTAGTCGCTCTGATGAAGAATTAATAAAGAGAGGACAATTGATAATCCAGAGTAGAGCATATCGCGATCCTATGTGAGCAAAGTTCATCACTGTTCGATTTCTCTTCCATTGTATAGCTTGCACTGACTGCCCTTGATGACAAATAATGGAACAGAGGATCACATTTCTTCCTATACGGATTTTTCCTATTTTAATGCTCCAGCCACTTGAGGTAATAGAATTGAGATGATTGGTCAGAGGTAGAGCCATGTGTCTTCTTTCCTCTGGTGATTTCTAATTCAAATGCAGCTTTGCAGATTGATGAGGACCAAAAAATTTCATTTATTATCTGATGAGGCTCCACTTTCTTTCCTTTGTGAAGCAAAAGATTTCTCTTCATCCATAAGAAAGATGCACTAATAAATCTGCAACTGATCTCAAAGAGTAATCACTTGCAGAATTAGACTAGAGGGGGGGGGGCGCACCGCAAAGGGTGGTTTAGAGGAATAGAACTTCCAGTTCCAATCTTTCATCTTAAATGAACAGTATCAGGTGAGCACATTGAGAAATACTCTTCCAAATCGAAGAGGAGTTATAAGGCCTTTATACTAGAGCAGCATCATTCATGTCTATGTATTTAGGCTTTAAGGTTTCAGCAAGCAAACTTCCTTGTCTGGCATTGAGAATTCGCCAAATTTAACCTACCCTCTTGGGCAAATACCCAGCCCACCTTCTAAGGGAGGTCTGAAAATAAATTCCTTCCTAACTAGATGGATATGATTTCTGTCACCATTTGATCCCCATAATAAGTTAACATATCTAGAATCAATTTTGTGACATATGTTCTGAGGGAGTTTCATACGAGACAGAACATGAATATTAACCCCGAAGAGGACTGATCTAATCAAAGTTAATCTTGGAGCTTATGGTAGTAATCTAGCGTTTCAAGCTGTTGTTCTTTTATCAACAGATTGAGTGACTTGGAATAAACTTACTCTTTTTTCCTTTCTGGATCAATCCAGGTCCCTAGATATTTCTCAAGTTTATCGGAGTAATGGACTCATAGGAAGTGAGCATAATGATTTTTCTATTCATGAGAGAAATTTGGACTGAATATTAATTTGGATTTTGATCGGCTTATCTGTTGACTAGACCACAAACTATAGAAATCCAATGAAACCTTGACGGAATTGAGACTAATATTTGTTCCTTCGAAAAAGAATACATAATCATCAACATATAAAAGGTGGAACACAAGCTGAGAGCTTTTGCTGATTCTAATGCCTCTTAGATTTCCTGAATGCTCAAAGGATTTTATAATGCAAGGGACATTAGCATCAATTATGTTGATATATGGAGACATGGGGTCTCCTTGACGAACTCCTCTGGTTGGAGTAATAGAGCTGGTAACCTGTCCATTAAAGCTAATTTGATAATGGACACTAGTGATATATTGCATAGTCAATGCAATCCATTTATCTGGAAAATTTATCTTTGTAAGAACAGCATATGAATTGAAGCTCCAGGATAGTGTGTCAAAAGCCTTTGAATTTCAAAGCCATAAGTTTCTTCCTGCCCTGTGTGAACTTGGTTCATGAGATCCGTAGATAGCAATATATTATCTGGGTTATTCCTCCCTTCAAAAAGCACATTGAAATGGACTGAAATAGGAATATTAGTAGATCCAACATATATCCGCACTAGATTAATTTTTAAAAAATCTTGTTTCACCACGTGGCTTAATTTTTAGCAAGGCCAATATGGAATATATTCACATTTATATGAATATGTTGGTTGATTTATGACCTATTGATGGTAATAATAATCTAGGAGGAGAGGGAGAGAGATATAGGAAGATAAATAGCGTGTTTAAAAAAAAAAAAATACAGAATATCATATTAACTAACTTAACTAATATCCTTAATCTATTTAACTTAGTTAATTAAGTATTATCATATCTGATATTAATTTACACTACAAAAATATTCCTATAATTAGGACCGGAGGGAGTACTACACTAGTGCAAAAAAAGGCTTTAAGGCCGCCTCATTTAGAGCGGACAATGGAAACTCCGATCTTAAAGGAATGACCGTGCATAGCGGTTAAAGTAAATATAAAGAACTTCTTGCACCGGACCAATTTTTCACCGCTCTTAAAATCATTATTGAGACCGACTAAAATACCACCGGTCTTAAAAATTGAACTGAAATTTCAATTACTTTCTAAATATATCTCATATAGCCGTACTTATATTTTCTCGGTAAAACATAATAAGGAAAAATTTAAATATAAAAAGTCTAAAGTTTTAAGACCGAACTTAACAACAAGACGGTCTTAAAAGTTTTCTTTCAAGACCGGACATATGATACTTGCGGTACGAAAAAGTTCATTAATATTAAGACCGGCGTTTTAAAAGGAACGGTCTTAAAGTTTAAACTTTTAAGATCGGACGTTTAATATGACCGAGATTAATGTAAATATTAAGACCGTCTCTTTTTCATCCGGTCTTAAAAATCCAAGCAAGTTATACATTTCTTCGCGAAAGCTTTTGTTACTCTCGTGGAGAACCTCGTTCGCGTTCCGAAACCCTTCCCCGTTGCATTACCTCTCTTCCTCGCCCACGTACCATCGGCCCCGTTACTCTCTCATTTGCTCGGGCATTCCTCTCTCCCCGTCTCGAAAATGGACGGTGAAAACGAATCTATTCGTGTTCCGGCAACGCGTTCCGGTGTGACTGGTGTGAGTGAGAACGAACCCTCTTCATCTCACAATGAGGCTCGTAATCGCCCCGCACGCCGTGGTAGAAGAGGCACACGAATGATGGATGTGACCCTAAGTCGGACTTCGGGTCAAAGCTCGAGATTCAGTTTGATGCAAGGTTGGAAACCGTCGGTCCTAATAAAAGCAAATATAATAGTTTTGTCGGCTGTCTAGCACGTTAAAGCAAGGTTAGCATCTTGACAGATGAGTGGAAAAGTGTGGACTATAAGAATGTAAAGGATCCTATTTGGGAGACTATCCGGGTTACATACACCGTCCCCGATCGTAGGAAGTTGAAAGACAAGACATTGTCTTATTGTGCTGATCGGTGGAGGAAGTTTAAGACCTTTCTCGCTAACACGTATATTTTCTCCGATGTTCCGCCCGCCAAACATCCTTGGGAAGTTTACACATTTATTGATGAACGAATTTGGCGACAATTTGTTCTTTCGCGGACCACTCCCGAAGCTCGGTGAGTTTATATTTAGTTTTGTTTTCCCTTTTGTTTGCTTATTAACTTTGTGCGGATATGTGAATGTTATTGTGTTCATCTAATCCTGTTAGTTATATAATAGTTCGGTGTGTGAATAGAAGTATACATTTCCCCGCCTTTGTCTATGCAAGTCGATATGTCAACCCCGAAAAGGTAAATTACCGATGAGAAGGTATTAATTGTGTAATGGTTTGTCTTGCAAAGGAGGAAATGAATAGTCTTAAAAGGGGGAACTTTATATACCCAATTGTTACTATCTAATGGGATCTGCTGATCCCACCTGGATGCCTAAAAAGGATCAAGTTTGTATTATTCGTAAGCCTTTGTCTATGCAAGTCGATATGTCAACCCCGAAAAGGTAAATTACCGATGAGAAGGTATTAATTGTGTAATGGTTTGTCTTATGCAAAGGAGGAAATGATCGAATAGTCTTAAAAGGGGGAACTTTATATACCCAATTGTTACTATCTAATGGGGACTACTGATCCCACTGGATGCCTTAAAAAGGATCAAGTTTGTATTATTCTGTAAGCATAATTCTCTTTTGTTTCTTAACCTATCTATCTAGCTAGCACTACAAAACATAGCTCCAATTTCTTCTACAATTCTACATCTTCCTTAAATAAAATGTTGAAACTTGATGAAGTGAAGAATTTGACTACTTGTTTGATTGACGTTCATATGAAGCGAAGTTCTCTAATTTACGTTAGTGACATGCATGGTGGAATTCATAATTAATAGATGTTTTCAATCCCGATTCACGTAAAAGAAGGGAACAAGCACAGGAGATAGGTAGAAAGAATGATTGCCCTCATAGGGCTTCTCGCGGCGGATATCAAAAGGCCGAAAAAGATTTGATGGTCGCAAGCGGAAGAGATTGGATGATGAAGCGTAATCCAATCCTTTCGTGATACATGCTCCTCCATCTCCAATACGTCGCGAGGAGTTGTGGTTGCATATTCGGCAAAAGCCAAGCGGCGCCTACACGAGTGAACAAACTCGTCTAGTTGCCGAAAGAATTGTAAGTATCGTTATTGTTATTTTTTAGTTACTAAACATGTTTCATTACTAAGCTTCTCGTTATCCGTATCTTACAGAAGATCTTAAAAACAAAGAAGCGAGAGGGATCTTTTGTGTCGGACGGGAGGAATGATGTTCTGACCGTTGCGACCGGAAAACCGGATCACCCGGGGCGTGTAAGGGAGATTGGAGGACGGGTAGGAATAAAGCAAGTCTTTGGTACATCCAAACGCCATAGACAAAGTATGGTTACCGGGAGGAGATGGACCAGACGCCGGCCGCTAATAAAGCTTCAATGATCGCAATGTTTCAATCCGAGATGAGCCAGATGAAGGAGGAACTGAGTCAGCTGAGGCTGCTTTTGAGCAATCGTCCAGAGACCAGTGTTCCCTTCACACACTCACCTGCAACTGTGCAGCAGAGCACTAGAGGGAGCTGCATTGATGGACAGTCAGAGCAACCTTGTGACCTTTATGTGGACGATCCCGATCATCATGATGGACGATTATTGCTTGCAAAAGGGACTGTTCACAACTTCGGATCAACTGTACACCACCAACAAATGCCTGATGATGAAGTCAGAGTGTCAGTTGAAAAGGTGATCATTAATGCACAACTCCCTCTCCAAACTGATGAGCTGAAGCTTGTGAGTGATGTCAAGGGAACCTTCATCCCTTGGCCAGTGAAGCTTGTACATGTCTCTACTGCTCCTGAAGCTTCAACCCCTCCTCCTCCAGTTCCATCCCCTCGTCAGGCTCCATCCCCTCCTCAAGCTCTATCCCCTCCTCAAGCTCTATCCCCATCGCTAAGTTGGTGCTTTGCCAGGAAAAAATATCCGATCTTATGAAAAGTGGATATTTTAAGGATAAATCGTGGCCCTGTCGATGAAGTAGTAGGTGTCCCTCATCCTATGCCCGTTCAAGTTGACACCGTTGATGTTGAGTCCCCGCCGCTTCCTCGACAGAGCTTATCGATGCAGTTGTTAGAATTTTTATGAAGTAAGTATCTTCTCGTCTATGAGTACATCATTTAAATGCATCGTTTAGACATACATACATATATACTAATTCCCCGATCGATGTCATTATGGTAGGTTCTTGCATCATGAATTGGTTCAAAGGTGCAGGATCAACGATTTTGGATTCTTGTGCCCTGTCTATTCAAGTCAAACATCCATGGAGGAGAGACAGGAGTACATATCAAAGAGGTTGTGTCAAGTGATCGAAAGTTGTACTTTTTGCCATTCTTCCACAAGTACATATCAAAAATCTTGTCCGCAATTCACTTAATTCTGCTACATATATATATCACTGAGTATAGTTTACTGATGTGAATTTTCAGCCGCCACTGGAAGTTGGTCGTCATGTGCATGGACGAGCATAAAGTTATCTTCTTATGCTCCACTCACACTCAGCCATTGCCTACGTTGGTGCAGACCATCAACGAGTAAGCATGTCATTTTGATTCTCTTGTCGACATCTCTCGCTTTGTGAATTTTAAGTGAATCATTGATAAATTTGTGATTTTGATGATAGTGCCATGAGGACCTTCCAAATAGTAGAAAAGAAAAGGCGTGCTACTCAGGACAAAGACCCCATATGGTACATGCACCGAGGTTGGTACAATATTTAATTTGTAGCACACCGCCTTGTGAACTTGGTCATTGAGCTATATATATGCTCGATATATATTTCTTGTTCATTTTAGACCCGTCGGCAACCACGAGAGTCCAACTTATGTGGCCGTACGTCATGAAACACATGTATGATATTACAAGGCTTAGGGGATACTAAATTAACTCGCAAAGGTAAATGTATTTGATGTTACATATTATGCAAGTTAATTCAGTTTTGGCTTATCGCTACAAATGAAATATGCACGCAAGTTAATTCAGTTGTTGTCTTTGATGTTACGGATGTTTCAATGCAAAACTCCCTTTCCCGATGATGAACTCGGAGCACATACGCAATGTGTTTTGTGAATATCTCGTATGGTCCGATCTTAGAGTCAGAAAAATGACAATAATTAATGTCCTAAATTCATTTGTAAGTATAATATGTAGCAACAATAATCGATCTTCGTAAATTTGTTTATTTTTTTGAACAATTCATTTGTAAATATACATAGGCAATGTAAAATTCAATACATAAATGTAGTTAAATTTTCGAACAATTTTCTTGTGTCCATTTTGGGTTTCGAATGTATTATTGGATGGTGGATATAGCTATTTAATTTAGTGTTTGAAATCTCGAGACTTTTAGGACCGTTCATTAACAGATGTCCGGTCTTAAAGGTCCGCAAAAATCTTCGGTCTTAAAGTATGAGACTTTTAGGACCGTATATTTCTATAGTGTCCGCTCCTAAAATCTTAAAAAACTTCATGAACTTTTAGGTCCGGACGTATTATAGAAGGTCGGTCTTAAAAGTCGCCCGCCTAACTCTTAGGACCGTTGTTTTATAAATAATCGGTCTTAAAAGTCCTTCGCTTGCTTAACTTTTGGGACCGTATGTTTTTATTTGTGCGATCTTAAAAGTCAATCACCTTTAAATACATCTTTTCGACAAATTAAATGGATAAATTTGAAGACAATCGAGGTTCGGCGTTATTGCTCAAGCTAGGTCCTTCATTATCATCGTTGTTACCTCTCCATGTGTAGAGAAAGCATTATCGGTGTCCCTTTTATTTTGTCTTTTGTCTTTTTGTGGGAAAAAGAAGGAAGATAATGAAAAGGACACTTTGTTTCTAACATGGGGAGGTAAAACCGACGACAACGAAGGTCCAACCTTGAGAAGAATAGTCACTTTTTTTGTTCTTATCCGAATAAGGTAAAAGCTCCTTTTTTTACGTATGTTCTTAACTCGTATTCTGCGAATTTCGTTGTTGGATTTACACGAGGACAATGTTTTGTTTGTTTCCTTTTTTCGGAAAAAGAAAGACGATAATAAAAAGGACAAGAGGCAATCGGATATGGAAACCAAAGCCGACAAAAATGGCAAGTGTTTTTAGGACCGTCGATTTACTAACTAAAGTCTTCGTTCTTTTATTTTATGTTTTTTAGTCCGCCATTATCCGTCCTTCATAGTTGCCTTGTTTATTGCTTTCCAGGTTCGATAATGGGATAAAGTACTAAACTCGCACGAGAACAAAATTTAAAAATATTTTATTTACTAAGTATCCCGACTTTTAGGACCGTATATTTATTTAGTGTCCACTCCTAAAAGCTTAAAAGATACATGAACTTTTAGGTCCGGACGTATTATAAAAAGTCGGTCTTAAAAGTCCCCCACTTAACTTTTAGGACCGTATGTTGTTATTTGTGCGATCTTAAAAGTAATTCCCTTTAAATACTCCTTTTCGACAAATTAAAAGGTTAGGGTTGAAGACAACCGAGGTTACGGCGTTCGCTCAAGTTAGGTCCTTCTTTATCATCGTTTTTACCTTTCCATGTGTAGGCAAAGATTATCGGTGTCCCTTTTATTTTGTCTTTTGTCTTTTTGTCGGAAAAAGAAGGAAGATAATGAAAAGGACACTTTGTTTCTCACATGGGGAGGTAAAACCGACGTCAACGAAGGTCCAACCTTGAGAAGAATAGTCACTTTGTTTGTTCTTGTCCGAATAAGGTAAAAGCTCCTTTTTTTGTATGTTCTTAACCGTATTCTCGCGAATTTCGTTGTTGGATTTACACGAGGACATTGTTTTGTTTGTTTCCTTTTTGTCGGAAAAAGAAAGACGATAATGAAAAGGACAAGAGGCAATCGGATATGGAAACCAAAGCCGACAAAAATGGCGGGTTTTTAGGACCGTCGATTTACTAACTAAAGTCTTCGTTCTTTTATTTTAGGTTTTTTAGTCTCGCCATTATCCGTCCTTCATAGTTGCCTTGTTTATTGCTTTCCAGGTTCATATAAAGTACTAAACTCGCACGAGAACAAAAATTAAAAATATTTTATTTACTAATTTTTTTACGCCGCCCTATAGGGGCAGCGATCACAAAAAAAAAAAAAAAACAAAAAAAAGCAACAAAAAAAAACTAATCCCTCTCGTAGTCGGAAAGGGGGGCGGGAGTCGGAGTCGTCGGAGTTGTCGGAGTCGTCTTCGCGGGATCGTAGTTCACGTCATTGGCGTGGAGTACCATGTTCAGCTTGTTGTTCATGGTATGAGCAAGCTGAACCAATTGGCCCAAACGTCGATCGATTTGATCGACGCGGGCCACTGATGATCGCACCAACCGCTTCACGTCGGATTTGGAGGAGGCGGTGGCGGAGTGGCCGAGGTTGAAGAGGAGGAGGAGGAAACGGAGGACTGGGGGAGCAGCCATTACGGTGGAATGAGGTTGAAGAGGAGGAGGATGAAACGGAGGACCCGGGGGAGAAGAATGTGAAGAAAGTACAAGAACAACGGGTTTAAATAGAGAACCCATCCGAACAATGTGAAACGCCGAAAGCTTTAACGAGGAGACGCATTGTTCATCGAATACGAGGAGACGCCTAGTTGGGAAGTTTATCCGGAAGCCGAAGAGACTCGCATCATTCATTTGAACAAAGTGTGTAAGTAGGGTAAATGATAAAAGGTCGGTCTTAAAGGTAAGACTTTTAGGACCGGACTTGTTATAAAAGATCGGTCTTAAAAAATTAAATAATAGAATTTTATACCGCATACCTCTAAGTACCGGGTTAATGATAAAAGGTCGGTCTTAAAATAAAATGAATTGGAAAAATATTAAATAATGGAATTTTATACCGCGTACCTATAACTCCTTATTAATTCCTCACTACCTCGTAACTCCAAACTACGTACGTGGCTATCCGAGAACAGCTCTTTGCCTCTATTAATTAACTCCTCATACCTCTCGCCTAACCGCTCAAACCATGGTTAGATTCAAGAGAACCGCTCGTAGGGGTGCTCTTAGTCGTGATGCTCGTGCCTTCCGTCGATCGTTATACGGTGCGCTCCTCCATCGAGAGTCCGTCCTATTGTGTGAAGAGTCTCGGGTCGTTGGACCCATTGTTATTTCTTCGGATGATGAAGAGGTTCCCGCTCCCCCTCTCCAACCTCTTGGCCCCACCGCGACTACTACGACCCCTCTCCTCTTTCCTCTAATGAAGCATTGTGGCTGATTCGAGTAAGACAGAAACTTGCCGATCTCCGGCGGGAAATTAATGCTTTCACGCCGAAATCGCCAAGGCTTTGGAGGATAATAAGCTTTAGGAGATGTTTAGTCGATTCTTGTTTTTGATAATTTTCTCGCTTGTTTTTGTTTTGTATTTTTTCTTGTGTACGTGCATATGCAAGTAATATATGTAATTAAAGAAACTCCAGTTTTCCTTTAATTTTTATTCATTCGATTCTTTGCGCTCGCCAAATCCTTTTTAGAAATCACAAAAAGAATTTTAGGACCGGAGTATTATAAAACGGCGGTCTTAAAAAGTTGTATATATAGAACCGTGTTCTTTTAATGAACCGGTTTAATTGTCTCAATTTAGGTCCGGAGGATTATAAAAGTCCGGTCTTAATAAAATCCCAAATATAAAACATGTCTCGCTACGTCGCGCGGAATATTAAATTTCCCTTTGAACTTCTCTTGTCGCGCCTAAAGTGTTACTCGGGTTACGTCGCCACTTCGTCGGGTTCGCGTTGTACCTCTCGACAATCACTTTCTCGGTTCCTTAGCTAAACGTCTATAGACCAAGCCGTAAGAGGTGTTTCGGTCATATAACTTTATGATTTTCCCGCTCATCGTTCGGGTTTTTCCTGGGTTGAGCGAAATCGATCAAATGTTCTTGTGGGTTTCGTGTTGTTAATGGATATTGTATTTTGAAGATTATAATTGCATTTTAGACCTACCCAACTGACCAATAAATGTTTTTAGGGTACTCTTTCTGCCCTGCAACATCAACGTTCGTGGCGGGAGAAGAAAGACTAAGCAAACGCATTTGAATTTATATGATACGGGTGAGTCCACAAGACCTTCACGCGATGCATTTAATTTCCTCGTCATGCATTTATTTTGGTTCTTGGATTTCTCTGCGATACATTTATGACCAAAAGTTATTCTTCGTTCTGCATTTAATGAGCAAGTTTATCCAAAAAAAAAAAGGAAAAAAAAAAGACATAACCGACATTTGAGCATATATATGTATGTTAAATCTTTCCGTCTATATATATAGGAATTCTACTATGGATCACAGTTGGATAAATGCTAAACGGACGAGTGTTGAATATCGAATGGGGTGAGAGACTTTATAAAATTTGCTAAACAAAATGCCCATGCCGAGGGTGGGAAGTTTTATTGCCCTTGTGTAAAATGTTTGAATGAGAGGCGACTAAGTCCCGAAGTTATACACACACATTTAATTTGTGAAGGAATTTGTAAGACTTATACGGTATGGGTATGGCATGGTGAAAAAATACCAAGTGGGTCTCAACATAGGGAAGTGGCCTTTGATGATAATGACACGGATATGGATGATCACATAGAGGACATTATCCGTGATGTAGGAGAAGAGGCTTTTCATCAATCACATGCATATGGTAATATGTGCGGTGATGCGAGACCCTCTATACCGTGGGTGTAAAAAATACCAATTGTTGAATGCTGTATTGAAATTGGTAAGCTTGAAGGCACGTCATGGATGGAGCGACAAGAGTTTTTCGAAATGCTTGAGGCTTTTAAGGACATGCTTCCGGATGATAATGTGTTGCCGCATCGATACTATGATGCTAAGAAAATACTTTGTCCTTCGGGGATGGAGTACAAAAAGCTCCATGCATGCCCGAATGATTGCGTGTTGTATAGAAAAGAGTTTGAAGAGGAGCGAGTTGTCCGAAATGTGAAACCCCAAGGTACAAGTCAAATAAGGGGCCGGCAAAAGTGTTGTGGTATCTTCCAATCATACCAAGGTTCAAGTGGTTGTTTGCGAATGAAAATGATGCAAAAAATTTGAGGTGGCATGCAGATGAGAGGATTTCTGATGGAAAGCTTCGACATCCGGCCGATTCTTCTCAATGGAAGAAAATCGATCAATTATTTCCGAACTTCGGCGAAGAACCTAGGAACCTTAGGCTTGCCCTTAGCACGGATGGCATGAATCCATATGGAAGCCTTAGCAGCATACATAGTTCATGGCCTGTACTACTGATTATTTACAACTTATCTCCAATGTTATGCATGAAACGAAAGTACATCATCTTGTCTATGTTGATTTTGGGACCGAAACAACCAGGAAATGACATTGATGTTTACCTTCACCCTTGATCGAAGACTTGAAGGAGTTGTGGGCGAAGGTGTTGATGTTTTTGACTCTTTCAAGAAGGAGGTGTTTAAAATGCGAGCCATGATATTTTGTACTATAAACGACTTCCCAAAGATATGGGAACTTGTCGGGGTATAGTGTAAAAGGCCATAAAGCATGTTCGGTTTGTGAAGAAGGCACACGCTACCATCAACTTCAACATGGAAGAAAGACGGTTTATCTTGGACATAGGAGATTTCTTAGACGGGGCCACCCATATCGTCGATTGAAGAAAGCCTTTTTTGGTGGCCAAGAGTATGAAGATGCTCCGGTGGCATTGACTGGGGAGCAAGTTTATGAAAAGGTGAAAAATATCAATGTCGTATTCGGTAAGGCGCAAAGTGTAGAAAAGAAACAAATATATGGAAAAAGAGATCTGTATTCTTCGATCTTCCATATTGGCGCAATCTTGATGTGAGACACGGTATTGATGTCATGCATGTGGAGAAAAACGTATGTGATAGTATTGTCGGCACGCTTCTCAACATACAAGGTAGTTCCAAGGATGGTGTGAAGGCAAGATTGGATCGATAGCAATGGGAATACGCGAAGAGTTACATCCAAGGCCAGATGGGAAGAGAACTTATTGTCCCCGGCTTCTCATACTTTGTCTAAGGATGAGAAACGAAGTTTTTGTGAGTGTTTACATGGCACAAAAGTTCCCACGGGGTATTCTTCAAATTTGAAGAGGCTTGTATCGATGAAGGACTTGAAATTAGTAGGCCAAAAGTCTCATGATTGTCATGTCTTGATGCAACAAGCTACTCCCAATAGCTATTCGAGGCATCGCCGAATATGATCTTCGGGTCGTTTTGACTAGACTTTGTGTCTTCTTCAATGCGCTTTGTGGTAAAGTTTTTGAGATTGAAAAGTTGGATGAATTGGAGAATGAAGGATATCTTATCTTGTGCCACCTTGAGAAGCTTTTTGTTCCTACATTTTTTGACATCATGGTTCATCTAATTGTTCATCTAGTGAGGGAGATAAAGATGTGCGGCCCTATCCATTTACGGTGGATGTACCCAATTGAAAGATCTATGAAATTCCTAAAAGGGTACGTGAAGAACGCATACCCCGAAGCATCGATTGTTCGAAATATGTTTCGAAGAAGCCATGGAATTTTGTCAAGATTATTTGGCCAAAGTAAGACATATTGGGCTTCCAAAACGTCAAAGATGCGATGGGGGTAGACGAGGGCTTCCGTAAAGAGTGTGGATCCCGATGAATTGTCACTAGTCCACTTGTACATCTTGAATAACGTCGATGAAGTTCAAGCCGACATACATAGCTGCACATAAAGCAGCTGTAAGGAAAGAAAATCATCGAATGACCGAACAAAGGTTGATTAGGGAGCATAACGAGAACTTTTGCAAACCGGTTCAAACAAAAGGTCGAGGGAGAGGAATGTGTTTCGATACAATCAAATGGTTAGCAAGGTGGTCCCGAGGTTGATGTCATAAGTTGGAATTCGTATGTGATCAATGGTTATACATTTTACACGAAGTCCCTAGATGATACGAGCACAGTCCAGAACAGTGGTGTTATGTTAGAGGCTGAATCTATGCACTTCTCCAGTTCGAAAGACAAGAGCCCTTTATTGGTAGTCATGCCATATTATGGGGTTATTGAAGAGATTTGGGAGGTGGACTATGTGAAAATTAGATTTCCCATTTTCAATTGCAAGTGGGTTAATGTCAATAATGGTGTTCGGATCGATCGGCTAGGATTTACATTAGTCGATGTCAATGGTAGAAGTTTTGGAGATGAACCTTTTATTATGGCAGACCAGTGCAAAACAAGTGTTCTATATCACCGATCAAGAAAATAAAATGTGGTCCGTAGCTCTCCAAGGAAAGAGGGTCATTGATATTGATGAGGAAATGAATTCAAATTATGGTATTCCCGAGAGTACTCCTTTTTCAAGGGGTCTACCGGACATGAACGAAGAAGATGAAGCGGATAATGAACCCGGCATAAGAAGTGATCATCAAGAAGGGATATGGGAAGATATCACTTTATAAAAGAGTCAATTCATAAGGTAATATTCATATGCAGATTTCTTTGAAGACTTTAATTAAGGCTTTAACTATATATATTATATTCCTTCTATCTATGTTCATAGTTAATGTCACCGACTATGAATTTTGTTCTTGTTTTATTTTTGTGGCGGGATCCGATCCAAAGGGGCATGTTATATAAGAGGATGTTACGTTGTTGGGTGGGGGAATCGAGATGAAGGCATGGTGAATATTATTTTGGGCGCATGTATGTTGTACTTGTAACTTATTGTATTTGTAAGTAAGTTATCTTATTGTATGAATTAATTTAGGTGTTGTAGTCATAGTAATCATTAATTAAGAGGCCAAATAGCTCATGGTGAATAATATTTGTATTCTTTTCCAATTCAATTTATTCAAATAATTGTTCATAGTTTGTAGCTTAAAATATCGACTTTTATGTCTTGGATTGGGTGGTGGATTTATGTATATATATATATATATAATCGGGAAGAACAAGGGGAAAAATTGGGAAAATTTAGACCGGAAATAATAAGCCGGTCTTAAATGTTCACTTGTTAAGACCGGATGTAATTATATGACCGGTCTTAAAGGTCAAACACTTTTGAGTTTTGATATTAAACCCGGTCTTAAAAGTTGGTCTTTTAAGACCGGTATATTTAGAAGTCCGGTCTTAAATAAAAATCTTTAAGACCGGATGTATTTATCATCCATTCTTGAAAGTCGGTCTTTTAAGACCGTATGTGTCTTGTCCGGTCTTATAATTACGATCTTTTAAGAGCGGCCTATTGTTTGACCGGTCTTAAAAGTCGAGCTTTAGGACCGAACAAAAAATATTTCGGCTTCATTTAGTACAACTTTTTAAGACCCAAGTTTTTAAATGTCCGGTCTTAAAAGAGTTTCTTTAAGACCGGTTCGAGTCCGGTCTTAAATGGTAGACTTTTAATACCGGCTTTGGAACAAGACCGGTCGCATATCCGGTCTTACGACCCCCCTTTTGTCCGATCTTAAAAGCCTTTTTTCCACTAGTGCTATATATTAAAGTTCAAAGATAAGAGGAGTATGAAAATTTTGCAACCTGCTGAGGAAGTTTTTTCCTCATCTTTTTTTTGGTTTAATTCTCAGCTCGCTTTAATTTTTTTGAAGGAAAAAAAATATACCTTTGCTAGTTGGTTTACTTTTCTAATCCGAAATTAGGAGAAAGCGGTCCATAATTTAAGATGCTGTCAATTATCGTAGAGGGTATCTCAGAGAAGTGAACGACGTTGATCATTACGTACTGGCCAACGAGGGAGGAGAGGAATTTTTGGAAAGCTAATATTTATGTCCAAGAGGAATTATTCTAGAAAAAGAAGAGGAATGGATCCCCCCGTTATGTCCAAAGTAAAATGTGGATCGAGTATTTCACTTTTCATTCTTCCATCTTTTGATGAGGTTTCTCATCAACGAATGAATGAGTGTATGAAGGTAGAAAATGAAGGGAATTTATTGATATTTCAGAGAAATTTATTCTCCATGTGCATTCTCTATAGACTTAACCCATCACGACATATATACCTTGGATCATTTTCAAGCCAATAATAATGTCATCAGAACATAGGGAATCGGAGAGAAACACGAAATTAAAAGGATGCGAGCAGGATCTGATTCCATGTTTCATTCTTAGTTCTTGTCATCGAGATGAAAGAAAGGGGGAAAAAGCCTATATATGCGTGGCGTAAAAACAAAATCCAACGCCAAAAAGAATAGTCTGGTCTTGAGAGAACCTTCCATTTATGTAAAAGATTTATGTTCGTCCCAAACAGGGTTTCTATATATGGCTCAGGTAGAATACATTGGGCACACATTAGAGGCTATTATACTCCAACTCAAAAAAATAAAATGGTAGTAAAGTCAACACAATATGACAGATTCTCAATGGATTTTGTGATGGGAGGTGCGGCAGCTATTATATCTAAGAGTGCAGCAGCACCAATAGAGAGAGTTAAGCTTTTATTGAAAAATCAAGGGGAAATGATAAAGAGAGGACAACTCAAGAGACCATATTTGGGTGTATCGATTGCTTTAAGAGGGTCTTGCAGGAGGAGGGTCTGTTTGCCTTTTGGAGAGGGAACCAAGCCAATGTTATACGATACTTCCCAACTCAACTGAGTTATTAACTTTTCTGACATTCTTGTAGTTGATGTTAAAGAACAGCCCTTGAGCTCCTAGATTTGTCTTTCACTCCCTTGTAGTCACTAGCCTGAGATGGGTGATTTAGTGAGTAGGATCTTAAATGTCATCAGGATAATTATTTCCTTTAGGCTAACTGAAAATGTGTTGAAAAATTGTGTATGACCTTATTTGCTTCTGGATTTAGTACTCTCTATCATTAATAGAGGTAATTCCGGAATTCCCATTCGTATACTTGTGCCTTTTCCTTTCCCATGTATTCTGTACCCAATTAATATTGGTTGATTCTAGGAACTATGTTTGAACAAACAATTGTCTATAGGCTTTCAATTTTGCATTCAAAGGTTACTTCAAAAGCATTTTTGGGCATTCCAAAGAGAGAGACGGGTATATTAAGTGGTTTCTTTGGAAATGTGGCTTCGGGGCGGTCTTCTTTGGAGCTACTACTTCACTACTACTATATCATTTAGACTATGCTCGTACACGATTGGGTACGGATGCATTAGAATGCCATGTCGGTGGTTAGCGGCAGTTTAAAGGGCTAGTTGATGTATATCGCAAAACCTTATCAAGCGATGGAATTGGTGGCTTGTAAAGAGGATTTGAAGTTTGAATAATGGGAATCACCATGTATCAAGGCATGTACTTTGGGATCTATGACACCACGAAACCTCGTCTTAGCTGGGCCTTATGAGGTATGCTTTTGTACTTCTCTAAAGACGAGTCCGGATCTTCTCATTATCACCATTTTGCCCATCTCTCATCATCAGCTCAACCTGATCGTTGAAATCTTGATCCAAGGGCCCAGAGCAAATTTTAAAAAAATCGCATGCGGTTTTTTTAAAATTTGCTCTGGGCCTTTGGATCAATATTTCAACGGCCAAGATGAGACTGTGAGAGAAAATGAGAAATCTGATCATGAGAGAATCCTCTTCCCTCAAAAGACCAAAGAGTTCTCTAGCTTGCATGGGGAATGATGTAGTTTAATACTTCAACCAAGCATTATGAGATTCTTTTACTATGGAAAGTCTTCTGGGGAGGGTTTTCAATGATATGCGGTACTGATATTCTAGTCTCAGTAACATCTGTAAAGTTGCAACATACTCAATTTTGAATATTCATTTTTTAGGGAATTTGAAAAATCAGGCAATTTTTTTCCTCCCAATTATGAATGTCCTGGTTTTTCTTGCCATAGCCTTCTATACTTGCATGCCTTAGAGAATTTGGCTCATTTATTTCTTAAAGCACCGATAGAGTTCTTTTATGCCATACTCGGGCATTCCTATCCTTAGTCCTGTTTATTATTGATGCTTCTGCAGGGTAGTTTTCTGGATTGTTTCGTGTTGTGTTGGAGCATCACGTCCTTTGCTGGGGTTTGCGCCTACCCTTTTGACACACTTCGTCGGAGAATGATGTTGACGTCTTGACAACCAAATAAGTATCGTAATGCATTGCATGCATTTCGTGAGATTGTGGGACATGAGGGTTCTTTGCTCTACATCGGGGAGTCTCTGCAAATATGCTTCTTGGTGTCGCAGGATATGATCAGCTGCACCGAATCTCATCAAGACACGGTCTCTATAATGAGCCCAAACAGGCAGCTTTGAAATGAAAGTCTAAATTATGAAGATTCTTGGCTACACATGCTATCCATCAACATGCCATTTTCTATGTCTGACATACAAGATTAGGCGGGAATTATTATTTCAATTTGATCATTAAACATAATTTTAGATTTTATGGTACCATTGAATAAAATATATAGTTGTAGTTTCCTTCTTCCAACCCTATGCGTGTCCCCAGGGGCGGATGCACATAGAGCATTGGGGGGCACGTGCCCACCCTTAAACTTTTTTTTGGGGGTGGGGGTTGTTTGGGTGTGAACCTCTCTATTTTCCCCCTCATCTCTTACTCCCTCAAAGCCTCAAAGGGAGATTTCTGACTCTATGAGACTCCTCTTCCTCCGATAAATAGTTGAATGATTGTTTAATGTCTTATATTAAAAAAGATGTATTTGATAACATTGATAATGAGACAATTATGATGGAATCTCAAAAAATAAGTCTTAGAAAGATAACATTGTAATTATTTTTATTGTAATATACTTTTGTTATTAAAATATATGGTGTCCAGCCTTGCTATTTTTAACAACACGTACTTAGTCTTACTTTTCCCTTTATATTCTTTTATTTTTTAATACATTTAAAGCTTTACTTAGTCACATTCTTCATGATTTTTGACCTAGTAAATGGACTTGAAAAATTATGAAATTTTACAGGGATAAATTAGACATCTCAAGGATTAATTTGATATATAATTTGTATTTTTATGAATTTTTTCTAAGGGGAATAAATGTTTCAAAATAGCCCCTGAAAACTGGGAATTATTTTGGACAGCGGGGGTATTTTGAGCTATGGATGAATTTTTTGACTTGGTCTGGCCTAAATGAGTATTTTTGGTTGAAAATATACATATTAAGAGTCATTTGGGCTTTGGGATCAACCCAAAATAATTTTTTTTATATTTAATTATGAATTTTTGAAATTGGACCTTTATTTCGGAAATTTCAAAATAAGGACGAAAATTAAGAGAATATAGGCCCATATTAAATTCCTTAATAAGAAAAGGAATTTAGAATAAAAGGACATATGAATTGGGTTTATTTTAAATTATCAAAGGAATATTTATTGAAGGGAATTTAATTATATTTACATTTATTATTTTAGGGATAATTGTGATATTTTGCAAGGGAGTGTTATTTTTATCGTAGTCGATCGCCAGGTAGTAACCTTAATTCTCATATATTCTGTGTGACTTGTGTATGTATGTTTTACCTTGAAATTGCATACATTTAGTTATTATTTATTTCCAAACGCTGTGGAATCGGAACATGTCGTGTGCATTAAGGGCTTTCTTGTGTCCGTGTGCTGGGTGGTCTGTCTTTGTATGCTATTAGGACCACCGTCTATGTCTATGCTATGTGCTATTAGGACTGCTAGTTCCGGATTTGGCTGTGTGCCTTGATATTGAATGTTATGTGGTATTTGTTTATTTATGGTTTTTCTTAGATGCATTATTTATACATTTTAATTATATGATATTAATGGTTACTGCGGGATTCAATTTTTGAATCCCAACCCCCTTTAAGCCCTCGCGGTTCATCGA
This sequence comes from Acacia acuminata, assembly GCA_019022655.1. Lineage (NCBI taxonomy): Eukaryota > Viridiplantae > Streptophyta > Magnoliopsida > Fabales > Fabaceae > Acacia > Acacia acuminata. The sequence goes on from JAFJYI010000071.1 coordinate 1,295,582, forward strand.
GACGGAGCGGGGAGACAGAGGTAAGGCTGGAGGTAGTGTAGAGGTGGATGTTGGTGACTGTTATTTTTGAGTATTTATTTTGATTACCGGATGACTATATTATGTTATTTTAGCCGGTCAGGCACCATTATTCGGATAATTGTATATTTTGATCCCTTCTGGGAAAAAATGTATCCTTTTGTATTTTTATCAGTATATTTTTGTCCAAACCGGTACGTGCTCTGCTGCTTATACTCGATGTGTGTCGTAAATTAACGGGCGGAAAAATAAGCTATAATTAAATAAAAGTAAAGGACCACACTACCCGTCACCCGAAAGAGCGAGGCCGGTAGATGTGTAACAAAGTCGGCGGCCTCCTTGTGTTTATGTGTTTGTTTGAAATAGTGATTATTGAAGCTTTTACTAGCAGCTTTTCAATCGTGACTTACAAAGTTATGGTATACATTAAGAATGAGAGAGGAGCTTTATCTTAAGTTATGTAAATAAACAATTTTAGAATCTCAAACCTAATTCCAAATAAGAACCGTGTTATCTATGCATAAAATTAATGAGATAATATGTAAAAATCAATAAAGTATCCTTTACAATGTGTATAATTTTTTATCATATATATACGAGGTAATAAGTTTTTACATTTATAAATTAAAAAATAATAGTCCTAATATAAATATTATAAAGGGGATGAAAACATAAAAATAAATAGATGTCATATTTGTCAACTTATAATTAACTCTCATCACCTACCCTCCTCAACCAAACGAGAAATCAAACATCCCCTCCCCTCTTCTTAAACCAAACAAAGTTTATAACCTCCTCTCACCTAACCTCCTCCGTCCCTTGAAACAAAACACATTTGATGGGTGTGTTCGAAAGCACATAAGGTGCTTCTTCCATGCTTGTCCCTCTAATTAGAGGGACAAACAAATTTTTTTTTAATTTTCTGTATATTCTATATATTTAGATTAAATTATATGATGTTTTTCGGAAAAAAAAAATTAGCGCCTAGTATCTCAAATTAATTAGTTTCAGTTTTGCATTCGAAATATGTCTTGCAACACCAAAAGATATCGAAAACTAATTAATTTGAGATATTGGGAGCCAAATTTTTTTTTTCAGAAAGCATCATATAATTTAATATAAATATATATAATATATAAAAAATTTAAAAAAAAATGCTTGTCCCTCAGAGGGACAAGTATGTAAGCATATAAGGGAGAAGCACCTAATGTGGTGTGTTCCTTGTCTAAGTTCAATTTTAGGGGTCTATCATTCTGATCCCTAGTAGGACATCTATACCTTATCGCAGTTGATCATGCATTAATATTATACCATTAAATTAGACATGACTCTCATGTATATTAATGAATTGAAATATTTGTAACATATAATTAATTTAAATCATGTAATTTTTTATTTTATAGTAATACTCATTCGAGCTTGAACCCCTAACTATAAATTAAAAGACAAGTTTATTATATATAATAAAGAGATACATACATATAGTTGAGAAAGACCTGATGGATATATATATATTTAGCCTAGACGCATATTTAAGTACTTATTTTAGTAAGATCTAAGACGAGTCTTCCTATAAATGACTTCTTGTGCTATATATATATTTTGTTAAATATTGGATATTCTTAAGGATGATGACGAGACATATATAGGAGAGAAGGAAAGAGCAGCGATGATTGATGAGTTTTGTTTGTGATTAAGCCCTCCTTCCTCCGGTGCCACTCTCTCGTTGGCAATTAAAGTAAACAGCAGCGACGGGTGATCCCAGATTGTAAAGCTCTGTAAAGTCTCTGGTGTTGAAATTTTGTCGCCACCCTGGAGCATACACCGTTTGCCTTCCCTGTTGCTGGAACAACACAAACACGTAACGATGAATCCCCACCGTTGGTCGTGGACTCTCGTAGCACACGATCTCTTGTCCTGTCAAAGCCCCATATGTATATATACATTACGTTGCTCCACAAAACCAAAATGATTTTATTTCAACGCAACTCTCATAGCTACTTACCGAAGGTTGCTCCTGTGCCTGCGGGAATATCAGTCACCAACCTGCAGGACACATCCAATCAAAAAGAAAAAGATACGCTGTTAGAAAAGCAAAACTGATTTACACACGTCATGCAAAATGTCCCCCCGGCCCACTTTTAAATGTAAGAATCAAGAACAGCATTTTCATGCTTGTCAATGTGAAACTAAATATACTTAATTAGTCATTTTCTTTCTCTGAGATTGACTTTACCTAAACTTTTATCGTGGTCCGGGTGGAATATATTTTATCTTTGAGACCACCCTTTTTCAATTTCTGGCAGATAATAAACTTCATGTGCCAGCACAAAAAGTCATGTGATTAAGTTTTGGACTGTTATAGTACCATGTTGATGAATGTGATTTTTAAGCTATAATAATTTTTTTATTTTAAAAAAACCATCTTCAAATAAAACCCATAGGAACAGTGAGGAATGAAGATATTCGTGGTCAAGTAGCTATATATGCTCTTAGATAAATGACTACCACTTATAAGCCATACGGAAAATGATCACCGGTCATCGGATTGCCTCAAAATATTAACTTAATTACGCTAACTTAATATCTTATCATATACTCTCATCGGTCCTAATTATAAGCCTAGTTGATTTTTTTGGAGAGATTAAAGAAGCTAATTAAATTATTTTAGAGTATTTTTATTTTATTTTTTTCTTCAAACTAATTAGTTTAACTAATAAACTAATATATAATCTAAGGATACACAACATATGAAATGATTAAGTAACTTATTTAGCTTCTTTAATCTCTCCAAAAAAAGTCAACTAGATCTTATAATTAGGACCGGAGGTAGTAGTAATTTTTAAGGCAATCATACAATTAAAAATTTCAACCATTTTTATCATTTCCGTGCCTCTGAATTGGTTGCTTCATGTCAGAGAGCCGGGAAGCCATGTGGAAGGGGATGATACTAATGATGAAGATAAAGGGGTGTATGTGAGAGAGAGAGTCATGTGATGACTCACCAGTGCAAGTACTCTCGTAAGTTTGGATCACTTGGGCTAGGTGAGTCAGGGTCAACCATTACCTGCATTATATTGTGTAATTCCGATAAAAAAAAAAAAAAAAACTGAACTAATTACCACCGGAACCGACAAGCAAGTGGCCTTGCATGGAGCAATATTGTGAGCAAACAAAATACGATAAAATAAATAAGAAGGAATTCTGAAAGTACGAGAGTGTAGAAGGTCCTGAGGTCATGTCCACCAACTTCGATCTGAGGTTGGGAAACCACCTGGGAGGGCCTGAGCTCACGACTGTTGATGACTTCTCTGTTATTGGGGTACGTGACCGTCATAGATACCGACCTCGTAAATGGGTCCAACACATCTCCAACCACCCTTCCTACTACCAAAGGATCCGTTTCTCTTCTCATTCTTCTATTGATGCCTTTGCCTCTCTCACTTGTATGCTACTATCCCCCGCATGAACCTCGATTTATATCTTTTTTCCCCTCCCGTGATCCAGGGCTTCAACATTTGCTATCAACATGGATTCTGTGTTTCCGTGTTTTCAAGCTCTTTTCACTTTTCATTCGTTGACTTGCCCCCCTCATGTTTGTGCCGTATTCTCTTCAACAAATTCAGAAAATTATTTGCGGCATTGGAAATAGCAGAACTATATACGGATATACCACACGCATCATTTTTTTCAAGAAAAAAGTTGAAATTCTAAATATTTTTCTTCCATATTATTTAATTTAAATCATTTTGGCCTATGGCCTTATTGTATTCTTTTATAAGTGGAAAGTTGTGGGTTCAATGCCGCTTATAACTTCAAGCCATTAGCAGTTGCCGTTTTAACACAAAATAAATTAAGAAATCATTTTTACTCATTTTCAAATTTGCATGGTGACACGCGTCATAAATTTTTTGAATGCCAATTGATGTATTTGGATTATTGTAAATCATATATTTTAAATTCAAATAGATTTTGTTACCATGATCATGTATATTTACTCTCTTTTTTTTATGCTACATCCAAAAAAGGATATTGATTCTTTAATAAAAAAATTAAAATTAGACTAAAGTATGATATTTTAGAAAAAAATAGATAGTAGTATAATATATAACATAGTTTCATGAAATGTATATTGTAAAAAAAATGTATATGTAAGAGAGTATATATACATATGTAATTATAATAATAAAAAGATGAGTTGAGAGGCTAAGAATAAGAAAAAGAGATCAATGGCAAAGGAGAAAGATGGAAAGTGATTTGAAATTGTTATGGTTGGCATGGCTAGAAGTGGAAGGGATTTGAAAACGTGCTTGGGGGAGAGGAGGGCACTAAGGATCAAGAATTAAAAGTTTGTCTGTCCATAGAGGCATAGACTGAGTACGAAGCGAGAAGGTAAGTGAAAAATGTGGTGACACCGCATTGATTAAAACTTATCAACCAAAATAGGAATAAACTCAGATCACCCGTTTCTCCTTTGCACCAAAATGGCAACCCACAACATCTCATTCCTTCCCAATGTCTCGTCCCATAACTCAGTGCCTTTTATCTGTTTCATTATCCTGCCGCTTTGTACCTCTTGTTTTTAGAATTATATATCACCTCTCATTTTTCCTACTGAGAAGGATTTGGTGAATTTCCAAATATATATTTGACCCATCAGTTTAAGTCTATTTGCTTTTGTCGCGCGCTACCTGCAAGACCATATTCGCTTCGAAGTCTCTTTCACATTTGAGAATTTTTACTTGTTGAATTGGTACGGATTAAGGAGGTGACATGCATGTGATACTGGTCATGACAATAATTAAGACAATAAGTTTGGGTTTTTGTTTATCTAGTTGCGCAGTGAGCCTCAATTCATTTGATGTGGATTGATACAAGAGATACAATACTTGCAAAGAGAAATAGGGAATATATGTTTTTTTAATAATAATCAATTTCCATTAAAAGATATCAAATGAGTTACATAATATCCCTGCATTCATCCTAGGGCACAATTGCAAAGAGTTTAGAATGCTATATATTATCAATACTAGATACCATTACTGTTTTATCTAAAGCAAAAAATTGCAAAAGATTTGTTATATTATATCCTGGGAAACAAAATAGTATCTGCACAAGAGGGCCATGTATCCATATTAATGAACCATCTCTTCTACCTCCAAAAAAATGGTTAGTCGCTCTGATGAAGAATCAATGAAGAGAGGACAATTGATAATCCAGAGTAGAGCAGATCGCAATCCTATGTGAGCAAAGTTCATCACCGTTCGATTATTTCTCTTCCATTGTATAGCTTGCACTGATTGCCCTTAATTTTTAGCAAGGCCAATATGGAATATATTCACATTTATATGAATATGTTGGTTGATTTATGACCTATTCATGATAATAATAATTTAGGAGAAGAGGGAGTGAGATTTAGGAAGATAATTAGCATGTTTTAGAAGGAAAAAAAATATCATATTAACTAATTTAATTAATATCCTTAATTTATTTAAATTAGTTAATTAAGTATTACATTAACTATTAAAGATAAGAGGAGTATGAAAGTTTTGCATCTTGCTGATGATGTTTTTCACACATTTTTTTTTAAAAAATTCTCCGCTCGCTTTAATTTTTTCTGAAGGAAAAAATATACCTTTTGCTAGTTGGTTTACTTTCTAATCCGAAATTAGGAGAAAGCTGTCCATAATTTAAGATGCTAGCTGTCAATTATCGTAGAGGGTATCTCAGAGAAGTGAACGACGTTGATCATTACGTACTGGCCAACGAGGGAAGAGAGGAATTTTTGATCAATTATCCCCCCGTTAAGTCCAAAGTAACAATTAAAATGTGGATCGAGTATTTCACTTTTCATTCTTCCATCTTTTGATGAGGTTTCTCATCAACCAATGAATGAATGTATGAAGATAGAAAATGATGGGAATTTATTGATATTTCAGAGAAATCTATTCTCCATGTGCATTAATTCTCTATAGACTTAACCCATCACGACATATATACCTTGGATCATTTTCAAGCCAGTAATAATGTCATCAAAACATAGGGTATCTGAGAGAAACACAAGATTAAAAGGATGCGAGCAGGATCTGATTCCATGTTTCATTCTTAGTTCTTGTAATCTAGATGAATGAAAGGCCAAAAAGAACAGTCTGGTCTCGACAGAACCTTCCATTGATGTAAAAGTTTTATGTTCGCCCCAAACAGGGTTTCTATATATGGCTCATGTAGAATACATTGCACACACATTTATGGCTATTTGTTATTCCCTCTTTCTTATAAGAACTCAACATCAATGTACGGTTTTAAAAAAGGTTCAATAGTATGTCAGAAAGAATCATTATTTTTCCAAATATGCCTTTTTTTATGAGGAGACAAGCACGAGAAAGAAAATGGATAATAAATTAGGGAAAGAAATAAAAAGAACATAGAATAGTAAGAGTATAAAAGAAAATGAAGAGAGAGAATGAAAAAAAATTCACCTTTTAATTAATGCCATATAAATGATTTATGAGAGCCAAAGATGGAAAAATGTCATTAAATATTTACACAATTTTTATCGGGCTCTTATAACAATGACCAAGCCAATTCAAATCTTGAGCTCTTATAAAAAAGACCGGAGCGAGTATAAGAGATTTGGATGGAAGGAAGAGAAAAATTTTATGAGTTGATTTTTTTTTTAAATATTTATTAATAAGGACCTTAAAAAATGTTCTTATTTTAAAGGACTAAAAATTAAAATATAAATATTTAATTACTAAATTAACCGTGAAAAAACTTCCAACATTTTCTCTAATAACATCTTAATTATTTAACGGTGATAGTTCTTCCTTAAAAGCGTCCATAAATTGAATTGACTTTTATTGACATTTGTTTAAGCTTTTTTTTCCATGAAAAATCGCATATTTTAAAAGAAATATATTTAATTTTTTGTGCTTTTTTAAATTAAAAAATAATCAAAATCTAGAAAGAGGTAGATTTCTAATTATTTATGTATTTTAGAAGCTGTTTTAATTTGAATAATTTTTAAGATAATCTGTTGTATACAAGAGTCAACATCATAAAATTATTGAGTTGCGTATAGATGTGTTTTCTATCGAAATATGCAAGAGATATCATGAAATTTGATAATTCACCGTTAGGGAAGCTCAATTTCGTAATTAAAAATTTATATTTTAATTTTTTATCCTTAAGATTAATTAATATTTTTAATATCCTTATTAATAAATATTTTGTTTCCTTGGTCCTTCTCCCTAATTCTCTGTAAAAAAAAATTGAAACATGGAGTTATAAAATTTTAATAAGGAATAGATATAAGATAAAAATAATAAAAAATATTATTAAAAGCTTTTGACCCTATTTCCCTACTTTTTTTTTTAATCCAACTCAAAAAATAAAATGGTAGTAAAGTCAACACAATATGACAGATTCTCAATCCATTTTGTGATGGGAGGTGCAGCAGCTATTATATCCAAGAGTGCAGCAGCACCGATAGAGTTAAGCTTTTATTGCAAAATCAAGGGGAAATGATAAAGAGTCTACAACTCAAGAGACCATATTTGGGTGTATCTGATTGCTTTAAGAGGGTCTTGCAGGAGGAGGGTCTGTTTGCCTTTTGGAGAGGGAACCAAGCCAATGTTATACGATAATTCCCAACTCAAGTGAGTTATCAACTTTTCTGACATTCTGGTTGATGTTAAAGAACACCCCTTGAGCTTCTTTCTGTACCCAATTAATATTGGTTTATTCTTTGAACCATGTTTGAACAAACACTTAATTGGTCTATAGGCTTTCAATTTTGCATTCAAAGGTTACTTCAAAAGCATTTTTGGGCGCATTCCAAAGAGAGAGACGGGTATATTAAGTGGTTTGCTGGAAATGTGGCTTCAGGTGCTGCTGGAGCTACTACTTCGCTAGTACTATATCATTTAGACTATGCTCGTACACGATTGGGTACGGATGCATTAGAATGCCACGTCGGTGGTCAGTCGGCAGTTTAAAGGGCTAGTTGATGTATATCGTAAAACCTTATCAAGCGATGGAATTGGTGGCTTGTACATAGGATTTGGAGTTTCAATAATCGGAATCACCATGTATTGAGGCATGTACTTTGGGATCTATGACACCATGAAACCTCTTGTTTTAGTTGGGCCTTATGAGGTATGCTTATGTACTTCTCCAGAGACCAAAGAGTTCTCTAGCTTGCATCTAAGGGGGAATGATGTAGTTTAATACCTCAACCAAGCATTTTGAGCTTCTTTTAGTATGGAACGGGTCTTCTTGGGTGGGTTTTCCATGATATGCGGTACTTATATTCTAGTCTCAGTAACATCTGTAAAGTTGCAACATACTCAATTTTGAACATTCATTTTTTAGGGAATTTGAAAAATCAGGCAATTTTTTGTTTTTCTTCCAATTATGAATGTCCTGGTTTTTATTGCCATAGCCTTCTATACTTGCACGCCTAAGAGAATTTGGCTCATTTATTGCTTAAAGCGCTGAGAGAGTTCTTTTATGCCATACTCCGGCATTCCTATCCTTAGTCCTGTTTATTATTATGTTGGTGCTTCTGCAGGGTAGTTTTTTTGGCTTGTTTCGTGTTGGGTTGGAGCATCACGTCCTTTGCTGGGGTTTGCGCCTACCCTTTTGACACACTTCGTCGGAGAATGATGTTGACGTCTGGACAGCCAAATAAGTATCGCAATGCATTGCATGAGTTTCGTGAGATTGTGCGACATAAGGGTTTCTATGCTCTATTTCGGGGAGTCACTGCAAATATGCTTCTTCGCGTCGTAGGAGCAGGGGTGCTCGCAGGATATGATCAACTACACCGAATCTCATCAAGACACGGTCTCTATAATGAACCCAAACAGGGAGCTTTGAAGTGAGAGTCCGAATTATGGAGATTCTTGGCTGCAAATGCTATCCATCAACATGCCATTTTCTATGCCTGTCATACAAGATCAGGCGGGAATTATTATTATTTCAATTTGATCATTAAACGTAATTGTAGATGTTATAGTACTTATTAAATAATATATATATATATATATATAGTTGTAGTTTCCCTTTGAATGATATTCGTACTTTAGGCCATGTTTGGTTGATGATTTTTTGGAGGGGAGGTTAAATGAGGGAGGTTGGAAGTGGGAAAAGTGTGTTTGATTGAAGGAAGAGAAGGGGAAGTGAGGTTAAAAATTGTCTTCCTCTCCTCTCCTCCCCTCCCCTCTCAACCCTCCAAAATTCAGGGTTTTTGGAGGGAAGAGAAACATTGTGTCCCACTTTGATTGAAATGCCCATGATTATTTTTTAATATTCCAAGCTTACCCTTCCTATTTGAAACGCTTTTTTCCCCTCCACTCTCTTCCATAGTATTATCCGCTCGCTCCCTCTCCTTGTTGATGAAGATGATAACAGCTTATCCTAGTGGCTTCCTTCTTCGAACCCCATGTATGTGTCCTCCGAACAGCCCCTTCTCTGCTTTACTCGTCAGAACTGAAGAAGGAAACAGAAGACAGTTTTGCTGCTCCCAGAAATCACATCCTCAGCTCAGAGAAGAAGAGAATAAGAAGATAGAGATGGCAAAGGGGTTCCTTTTGTCCTCTATCTGGTCGCCGTTGTCTTCCTTCAGCTCCTCTACCTTGCTCACTGTTACACACCTACTGGCCTCGCCCTTCCGGGTGACGAGTACTAGTGTGGTCCTTTACTTTTATTTAATTTTAGCTTATTTTTCCCAGGTTAATTTACACCACACACATCAGAGTATAAGCAGCAGAACACGCATTGGTTTGGACAATAACATACTGATAAAAATATGGAAAGGTAAATATTTCCACGGAGGGATCAAAATATACAGTCATCCGGATAATAGTGCCTGACCGGCCTAAATAAAATAATATAGTCATCTGGTAACCAAAATAAATATTCAAAAAAAAAGTCACCAACGTCCACCTCCACACTACTCCAACTCCAGAGCCTTACCTCTGTCCCCTTACTCTGGTCTCGATGAACTTCTAAAGGGCTTAAAAGGGGCTGGGATTCAAAATTGAATCCTAGAGTAACCGTTAATTTCATATAAAATGTATAACAAAACATGTAAGCAAACTACAAATAAAAATAATTCAAACCACATCTCATTCAGTATCATGCACACAGCAAGGCACACAGCCAATCCGAAACTAGCAATCCTAATAGCACACAACACAAACTGCAAAGTCTAATAGCACACAGCATAGACTGTCGGGCACGGCACATAGCAAGGCCCGTTTATGCACACAGCATGTTCCGGTTCCATAGCGCTAGGAAAATGAATGATAATCGAATGTATACAGTATACATGGAAAAACATATATACACAAGTCACATAGAGTATATGAAGATTAAGGTTATTACCTGGTAGTCGACTACAACTAAAAATAATTTCTCCGACGCAAAAAGATTACAATTAAACCTAAAATAATAATAAAATATAAATATAATTAAATTCCTTTCAATAAATATTCCTTTGATAATTTAAAATAATCCCAATTAATGTGTCCATATTTACTAAATTCATTTTCTTATTAAAGAATTTAATATGGGCCTATATTTTCTTAATTTTCGTCCTTCTGCTGATATTTCCAGAAATAAAGGCCCAACTTCAAAAATTCATAATTAAAACTAGAAAAATCATTTTAGGTTGATTCCAAAGCCCAAATGACCCTTAATATGTCTATTTTCAACCAAAAATACTCATTTAGGCCAGACCAAGTCGAAAATTCATCCATAGGCCAAAATACCCCTACTGTCCGAAATAATTCCCAGTTTTCAAGGGCTGTTTTGAAACATTTATTTCTCTTAGCACACAATTCATAAAAATATGAATTATATACCAAAATCAACTCATATCATCAAGAAAGCTCAGTTGCACGAAATTCTTTAATTTATCCACAAAATACTAAACTTTCATTCTAACCTCATATTTTCCATATACTATGCTTGTTTCTCCATTTTAGACTATGAACACTAGCTTTAATCATTTATTCATATTTTTTTCATTATCAAATCAAACCCAAAAATAAATGCATGCTTAGAGAAATAAACATCCATTTTCAAGCTTTACAACTAAAGGAAAACATGTTATGGGTCATAGATGACTTACTTATCTTAGGACCCAAACTTCCTTTGATCTTTACTCCTTTTAATCACCCAATACACTAAACTTTTTCCTTAAATCACCAAGAAAAGGATAATCTTTAGTAACTTCACCACTTTAGAAAAATAGTAGAGAGTAAATTGGAGTTCTAAGACCATGATACTTACCTTTGCTTCAACTTTCCTCTTCTGTCCCAAGCACTCTTATACTCTCATGACTGGAACCACTTGTTCTCTCTTTTTCTCTCTTTTCAACTGAATAGGCAGCCAAATTGGAGGGGGTGATAGCCTATTTAAAGTGCTAAATGCTTGTGTGTTGGTAATTTATCTCCATGTCCTTATTTTCTTCTTAAGTTTCTAAATTTTTCCTTAGCAATTTTCCTTTTCTCCCTACCCTTACACATCCGGCGCCCTTGAAGAATTATTAGAGGAATTATGTGTTTTTCTTTCAACAAGCACCAAATCCCCCCGTGCGTTGCACGGGTGCAACATTTCGAGAAAAATTATAGTACATCCCCACCTTAAACTCATCCAAATTATTTAGTAATTGAATTAAAAAAAAAATGCATCAGCAAAGAAAAGAATTGCATTTCAAAGCACCCTAAAAAAAAGGTTGTCTCTGTCAGTAAAAACAACATGCACCAGAGTACTCCTCTATGTTTAGCAATGTATGGTGCAGCTCAACAGCAACAACAAAATAACATCAACATACTAGCCATCGAATATATAAACATTCATATATGTAAAATGAACAACCAATATCTCAATTATCTCACTAAAGATTTCTTTGTAAATGACATTAGTAGTTGTACATTTTCCATGATTTTTTTCCGTCTTGTATAAGAATCTTCAGACCTGCAATATTGTTCACTCTTGATAAAGCGACGTATATTTGCACCATAGTACCAACATGCACCTTAAAAAAAAGGGTTGTCTCTGTCAGAAAACACAACATGCACCAAAGTACTCCTCTATGTTTAGCAATGTATGCAGCAGCTCAAAAGCAACAAAAAAATAACATCAACATACTAGACATCAGAATATATAAACATTCATATATGTAAAATGAACAACCAATATCTCAATTATTTCACTAAAGATTTCTTTGTAAACAACATTAGTATTTGTACATTTTCCATGATTTTTTTCGTCTTATATAAGAATCTTCAGACCTACAATATTGTTCACTCTTGATAAAGTGACGTATAATTGCCCATGTGTGAACACTGACTTCGATAAATATAACCCAACATTTTGTAATGATTGACCCGACTCTACATATTGGAACAAAAAACCATCTCGGAAACGAAACCAACTACATATCGGGCATAAGTAATAACCTACTCTACATTTAAAAAAACAATAGTATTTAACTAATGCCACCAACATTAAATGGCACAAAGAGACAACGTGTGTAAATCCATAGTAAACCCTAATCTTGAAAACCCATAAGTATAAACATACTCTACAGTCAGTCCTAGAATAAATGCCTACAGCTAAACCACAATACACTGCCTACATCTGAAATGCCCATACTTCTTGATACCTAACCATGTCTAACATCAACTTAGCTGCCTACTCCACTGCCAACACAACTGTGATAAGCAAAAAAAACTGGGAAAATCCACAAAAAACCCCCAAAGAAATGAGATTTCCTGAATTCACCTGCTCAAAATTACAACTACTATACCAATTCCCAAGTGTTTCCATACTTACCTCCATTTATTTAATATACCAAACACAGGGATACCAAACTCTTGTCAAAACTATAATGAACATAAGTTTCGATAGATTATAGTCAGAAATGTCTAGAATGTGAGTGAAAATATTAATGGAAGTATATTGGGCATTAAATTGCATGGTAAAACAAAAATAGTCACCTGTACCAAGGGAAATATATCACCCATGGTGGATGCTTTTGTGCAGGACACACAATGGCATGTAATGACTTAATTGAAGAATATCACCTCTGTAATTTTGTAGATGCAGTATATTGGATTTACCATATTAGTATCCTACACATGGCCAAGGTGAATATCAAAATCAAATCCACTAAGAAGTCATGTATGAGTAGACTAATGAATCTTCATTATGCCAAGCATTGCATTATGAAGTCAAGTATGGAGTAATGCTAGCCTTGGTATACTCTCAGTAAATGGGCTTATTTTCCTCAATCTTAATAATGGCAACAAATGTAAGTGCCTTTTTTTATGTACTGTACCCTTAATAATATAAGTAATAGGCAACAAATGCATTGTTGTGGCATGTTTTCCTTTTTTTTTTTTTTTTTACGCTACTAATAAAGATGAGTGCAGATAGAAGGGTCCATAGTTGCATTTGTTGGTCGAATCTTCATAACATAACTAACAAAAAATTCATAGCATTAATAACAAAAGCACTTAAAAATGTAACATTCAAGCAACAGGTGGTTAACCATTGACTACATGAACAGAAAAACAAAATGATCTCCTAATAAACAAAGCGTTTCAACATAGTTTCATCCGACGTAACCACAAGAAAGCTGAACAATACAACCAACATTGCCAAAAACAACTTAAAATACTGAAGGAAATAGAGTAAGCTGCTCAATTCTTTTAGTGTTTAATTGACTTCAGAGGGTTTGAGGATAACTTTGCCGGAGATGGTGGTCCATATGAGACTTTGAACCACGAGCAAGGGTTTCTTAGAAGCAACCTTCCTCTTCCCCTTTGAAGGAACAATAGGCATCACATCGAGTGGGGAAGGTAAAAGACATGTCATAAAAGTAAAGTTCATCAAGTTCGAAAGTGGGGAAGGTTTCAAATCAAGTAACAGATGCTTCAACATGTACTGATTTGGAAAATGTACGAAATATATGAAGAATGTTTGAAATAGAGACTCTAGGAAGAGACTCCAAATCATGAGAAATTAAATGCAACACAAATGAGTATAAGTGGAGTTAAATGACAAGGTAAAAATAATTCTTGGTCAACATGAGATCAAGGTAAAAGTAAGGAAACAAAATGCAGCTACCACTTTAAGACAATTGCATATAGATTGAATTAAATGGCAGAAACATGACAATGCTAATGTCATAAATTGGTTGGTTGAAGAAGAAATATTACGATACCATATAGAAGCAGAAACATTTGATTGATGATATAAAGACTCTAGGAAGAGGATGCAAATCATGAAAAAATTCTAATACAACTTGTTGACAAATGCTTTTCATACATAAGACCTTTATTTATAGCACATAAGCACCACTAAGGGACTAAGGATGTAGTTGACAGGTACAACAAAAGCACCAAGGGATGATGATTGTTACTTTACCAAAAGGCATATATAATAATTAATTTTAGGCCAGAAGTAACTAATCGACTTTTATATGGTATGAACAAACTTTAATGATTAATGGGATTGTAGAGCCACTTAATTTGACTTTTAAATGATAAGTCAGATTTACTTGAATGTAAAATCAAATCAATAGAGACCAACACAAGTAAATAGCATTCATTGATGATATAAAGAATCTAGGAAGAGGCTGCAAATCATTTGATACCTTGTAAGGAAGGTAAAAGACATGCCATGAAGGTAAAGTTCATCTAGTTCAAAAGTGGGGAAGGTTCCAAATCAAGTGACATTTTCTCTAGCATCAATCGATTTGGAAAAAATTCCACACATATGAAAAATGTTTGAACTAAGCAACTCACCTCTCTTGGTCCATCAGTAGCAAACAAATAGCATACAGCTGACTTGGAGAGTCCTTCTAAAAGCTATTCCACCTCCTCAAGACACGAACAACAATCCTCCACATATCAGTGCTATCATCAATGTCTTTAATCATTGAATCTTCCTGCCCGCCATTGAGGATGATGAATTTGTTAAACTATGTCAAAACCATACATAAAGTTTCTCAATATTAAAGAACCAACCAACTAAGCAGACTTAAATAGATGAAGTCACTCCAATATAGGCCTTTACTCTATGTCAACCACTTAAGTTTGGTCAAAGTAAAAAAAAATGCAGCGGTGATTGGAAATTTGTTGTGTGAAATATAATCTTCCTCTGTAAAAATAAAAGCAAGAGCAGTTCATTTTCATACCTACTAATGTCATTCTGCCACTGGATCATGTACTCACATAGCCATAATGATTAAAGCCTACACTTAAATGACTATCAATAAAAAATGTGGCAGTGAGTGGAAATTTATTTTGTGTGAAATATAATCTTTTTGTAAAAAAAAAAAAAAAAAAAAAAAAAAAAAAAAAAAGAATAAGTAGTCACTTTTCATACATACTAATGTCATTCTTCCGCTGGATCATGTATTTACATAGGATAATGGTTAAAGCCCACACTGAAATGACTCGTCAATAGAAAATGTAGAAGTGAGTGGAAATTTGTTTTCCGAAACATAATCTTCCACAAGTAAAAATAAATCTTAGCAGTCACTTTTCATACCTACTAATGTCATGCTTCCATTTGGATCATGAACTTACATACGCATAATGGTTAAAGCCTACACTAAAAATGACTTCATACGGGTTCACCAAAAATGTTTAACATAAATGGACTTTCCGTGGGATGAGGTAAGCATGTGGTTCACCCAAAATTTAATAGACGTTCCAACATTTACTTCCTACAAGAAAAGTTTATTCCAACATAAATGGAAACTTATATAGTCAACGGGTACCTATTTAAATTTACTTTAAATAGGTACCCTTTGACTCATTCTTCACATTTTCATTGTCATGTCTATAGTTTTGGTTTTTAGTGTAAATTTAAAGTGAGAACCCCATTATGTCATCAGCCCACAGTGTCATTTTCTTCCACCCTTTAGTTCTTCCTTATTCTCATTATTTACCCCTATGCGTGAATGTCAATTAAAGCGAGAATATATTAAATGATTTTATAACTAAATATTATAAACAGATTTATTTTGTATATGATAAACTATTAATTTTGATATATTTAATTCCAATATGATTTAGATATAAACTATATTAAAACAACATCGTTAAAAGCTAACCGAGATGGGGCTACATTTAATCAAAATCGTGTAAAAGCTAACCGGGCCGAATGAATGACATGCATTTAATTTGTGTTCAAGGATAAAAAGAAAAACTACCTGCTCCATAGGAAATTAAGGATTTGGCAGATAAAGCTAACATGGTGAAGGAATAAACTTTGGTTCACCACGACAAGATTTTGATCGATTAAAATTCAGAAAAGGAAAGCAAAATCCAACTGAGTTTACTTCACCACCAAGGCTCAAGATCATGCACTTTCTCGTAACACAATGACAAAGTGTTTGAAACAAAGCGTAAAAAACTTAATCTTGGACAAAGCGATCTTGATAAAGCTCTAGTTGCGTTCTTCGCTACTATAGAACCAAAAGACAAAAATATAAGAAATCACACATTTACAACACGAATTGATTTGTAGAAAGACTTTAACTCAATAAAGTACATCAAATACCTTAGATGCAGAAGCCAAGGAACTAACATTCAAACTCCAAGTAAGAAATGTAACTAAATGGAATACCAACAATATACATCAAAAAAATTCAAACTCCATGTAAGGACCTGAAGACCTGTTGGAATTATCAGAGTTTCCTTTGTCATTAACAGGAAAATTGGAATTATTAGACTGTTCTACCACTACATTAAACTGTATATATGCTTAGTTTGTACTATATAACATGAGTAGCACTTATGAAAATGGGCATTAACGCAGAAGTCGCAGACTCAATTTAGAATTACTGAAGATAATTATTCTTACCATACATGCAGATTACAAAAGCATAACTAAATGTCCAAAATGGAAATTTTTTTCTTGTTAATAGAGAGAGCATGGTTTCTATAGCTTGAGAAAGGGAAGAACACATAATGCCATTGTCCAGGGAGAGGGAATAACCATTACAAAGAAAAAAGACAACAATAGCAATATCAATGAACAAAAAAGAGGCCCTTAAAAGCCAGGGATTTATTGGTATTAAATCTGAAAAGTGTCATGGATTATAAGTTTCACTCTATGTAGGAAAAATGAACATACAAATCTTGCTGGACAGCATTGTTGCATGCATAAATCAGATCGCATCAACAGATGTATAGAACATTAAAGATACAAATACGATAGGAAAGTGTACAGTGGTTTTGTTGCTCTCATGAAATTAAGTTTTACAAATATGGTTAAGCTCCATTTATTACCATTTATTATTAAGTTACAGGAGCTGGATTTTGATCATAAAAGAATTTCAGAAGTATGAACCAACAAAAGGTACCTATTGCAGGGAATTTCAGGAGTCTGGATGTAGGTAAGATCAGCCGCCAACGAACCAAGGTGATCGCACGAGGTTCGAGCTTCGACCCAACCCGAATCAGAGCCATCTATTAAGTCGAATTATTCTTCATACCTAACCATGTCTACATAACCAAGACATCTGATGTAAACTTTTTGTTGAAAAGACAGATACTGTCACCCATAAACTGAACATATAGACTTTGCAAACAATGACCAAAATGTACATTTAAAAGCTATGATTATGGTACATATTGTCATTGAGGGCTACATCAATTTCAACACCTAAACCACAAAACATTACGATCTGCCCATGCTTCTTCATACCTAACCTGATCTCATTTGCTTACTCTTTTGCCAACAGAACTGATTTAAGCAAGAAAACAGAGAACAACTCAAAAATTTCAAAATGAATGATATTGCGTTAATTCAGCTGCCCAAAATTACAACAATTACACACATTCATAGTGGTTTCCATGACTTGGGAAGATCAAAATTATTAACACCGATTCCAAACAGTAGGCTTATTAGGAAATCATCAAGTTTTTGAAAAGAAAGTGCAAACTCAGAAATGTAAATCGGTTCCCGTATAGCTTGGCCAAGAAGTCCTTCCGTAACATAGCTAGGCAACAATTCATTTATAACATGATCATGAGTTGAAGAACAACCAAATAGGAACATTAAATATAAAAAGTTGATTGACTTACCGAGAAGTCACCCACTTTGATGCCAATCAACCTTTCATTAAGGAAGCTAACATTTTTGCCCACGGCTTAAAAACAAAGACACGGAAACAAACAAAAATTAAACAAACCGAGAATCCATCTACAAAAGAACAATAAGATTTCTTTTTGAATTTCCTTAACACCACGTGCATTACTGTTCAGACTTGCAGAAGATATGAGCATGCATATAGAGAAATTAAGAAATCATTCTTTAATGCAAACATTTGCAAGAATCTAAGAATAGATTACCCTTTGAGTTGAAACAGCACCTTTATCTTTTGTACCAGAAAAACCAAATGAAAGATAAATTTATCATCTTAAAAAAAGTCATAGTACACTTACATTGCACCACCTCCAGCAGGACCAACTACTTTGAGTATTAACATATGAGTCATAGAAATACCATTAGCTGCTCCTCTTTCATGTTTTTGTGTTTTTTTAATCAAATCGACATGCCATACTAGCTCAACCCAAAACTGATGATCTCTAAACTTGAAAAAGGATAAGATTATGAAGGATAAAAGTATCAAATATGCCTCATCCAGAGGGATACCAGGATAAATCATTATCGTTGAATTGGATTCATCATCCATCTCACCATGGCTTAGAGACACTGCATACAGAACCACATAATTGAATACGTTTTCTAAAGGAGATTTCAAGATACCATACAAACCATATGCCGATATTCAAATAAATCAGAATTTAATAATTCTAGGAGAAAATAAGTGAAAATGTGAAGTATTAGCTGCAGGAATCTATGAGTATTACCTCTGAATGCCTTTGTTTGGTGTCTTCTAAGGAGAATGGAATGTGCAAATTTGGAAGAGGACGTGATGAGAAGGATCCAAGCTGAAAAAACAGAAGTAGCAGCGGAATGCACCGTAGACAAAAAAATTCAAATGTTTAGAGCGATAAGAAGGAATCAGATTTCAACAATCAAACTATCAGTCGTCAAATACAGAAGGGAGAATCCAAGCATATCCACAACCATCCCTTCATAATTGAAAAAGGATAAGATTATGAAGGATAAAAGCAGCTCACCGGGAGAAACCAACGATCATCCTCTCTCGAAATGCCAAAGGAAGAGAAACAACGAAGGCGATGACGAGGTCGATGTTGATTTTGATTGGACGAATGCTTGAAAGTGGAAAAACCAATGAATAGTGGATCAGCGAATCACGGAAGAAGGCCGTCTCTGAGGGTGAACTTTGGTTGGAGAAGGTGAAAGGAGTGGGTCATCAAACTCGGGTGAAATTGAATTGCGATGGCAGGTAACCTAACTCCGGTCAGGCTCAGTTAAGAAGTTAGCGGTGAAGGCCGCGACGGCGAGAGCTCAGGAACAACGGGTACAATGATTTGGCACTCAAAGACGGTAAGTGATTTAATAATTCTAGGAGAAAATAAGTGAAATTGTGAAGTATTAGCTGCAGGAATAGTATTACCTCTGAATGCAGCACGCTTGTTAGTCAAGACACAATATGCATTTTTCTTTCAGGATTCTATTCTTGCATGGGAGAAGAGCTCTCAGGATCGATTGATGCCGATAACGGAGGGACATTTGAATTTTGGAAATCAAAAGCGTGCAAGGGATTAGGTTAGAAGTCACAACTGCGACATGCTCCATACACCTTCTTTCTCGCACGAAGCCCAACACAAAAGTGGAGCCGATCTTGTTACGTTGGAACACGAATATGTGAGAAGACAAACAGTGCACGGCTTAGTTTGATTTTCGCGCACGACTTAGTTTGATTTTCCTATTAAGTTGATATTGATGCCTTGCCCAGCGTACACACCTCCATCTACCCTCATTAATGTGGTCATGTCTCATCTTTCAATTCTCTCTCTCCCCTCACGTCTGACACCCTAGGAAAACATGGGAAGTATTTTATTTTTTGTTTAACCTCCCATATGGTTCCTTTGTCCATCACGTTGGGAAAATACGTTGAAGAAATTATGTGATTCTCGAAGGAGATACTCTCCTTATCCTTCTTCTCATTGGCCACATCTTGACCATTGATTTAGAAAAATGAGAGAAAAATGAAAGTAGTATTATGTTGATTGGATGGATGTAATTTAGAGATTATGAAGGATAATAAAAAAAATGATGATGAGAAAAACCCAACCCGTGATTCCACCTTGTTCACGTGCTCCCTCCCTTTCTCATTCATTAATTAATTTGTTCATCCATCACTTCATTCTTCTTCTAACCGGCGGTTTTTGGGGGTTGGGAGCATAATATCTTTTTTTTCCCCATTTCATTTGGTTTCTCACTCATCTTATCTCTTTTACACCTACAATTAGATAATGATTTCCTACTTTCTCCCTTCCTACTCATCTGATGCCAAGGGGAAAATATTGTGTCATATAAATCTCATCCAACATCCACCTTTCTAAGGTAAATTAGACTTATATTAAAACTCTACTAATTTTTCATCAGGATTTCCCCCTCCTTTTATTGGGCAAAAATCATGAAAATAATGAGGAAAATTATTTATTTAACTTAATTGGCTTTACTTATTTTGAATTATCCATAACCAAATTTAATTGCCACCTTTTCGAATAATTCCATTTTATTTTCCAATAATTAATTTATCTTGTTAGAAAAAATAATATACCATTGACTATTACTTGGTGAAAAATTTATATATGCAAAAGAATTCACATTGAGGCACATAAAAAATGGGGATGTTACACTCACTCTTCAACGATGGCTCAAGAAAAAGAAGATCAACAGTGAGAAGTCGGCGTCCACCCTGCTTGTGTGCTTGTTTGGAATAGCGATTGAAGCCTTCAAAAACATATTTTCAATCATAATTTATGGTATACGTTTAAGTATAAAAGAGAAGTATTGTCTCAATTTATGTAAATAAACACTTTTAAAATCTCAAACATGATCTTAAATAAGCACCTTGTCATCACCTATGCATAAAAGGAAAAACCAAAAAAAGTAATGGACAATAATATTAATAATGATAATAATAACAACAAGAAGCTGAAGGTATCTTTTCTCTTCCTTATTTTTGACTTTAAAATATTATTATTTATTTAATTTTTCACATAGATTTAACTAACCTTATTTAATTCAAAGTTAAGATATTTGCAATATAATGATGAAATCCCCTAAATCATGGACTAAATTTATATCTTGTCAAAATCTCCAATAAATCTCTTTATTTTAGCATTGATGATATGTGAAAATATACCTCAAATTTACTAAAAGTGAGGAGTTATCAAAAGTATATTAAAACATTTTATCATATAAAATTGATAAGATAATATGTAAAAATCAATAATATATTCTTGACAATGTGTATAATTTTTTATCATATATATACGTGAGGTAATGGGTTTTTTGATGTTTATAAATTAAAAAATAATAGTTGTAATATAAATATTATAAAGGGGATGAAAATATATAAATAAATAGATAAGGGCATATTTGACAACTTATAATTAGCTCTTATCCCCTACCCCGAGAAATCAAACATCCCCTCCCTTCTTCTTGAACCAAAAAAGTTTATAGCCTCCTCTCACCTAATTAACCTCCTCCTTCTGCTGAAACAAACACACCCCAGGTGAGTTCCTAGTTTAAGTTCAATTTTAGGGGTCCGTCATCCTGATTCCTAGTAAGATATCTATACCTTATTATGGTTGATCATGCATTGATATTTTACTACTCTCTCTCTCTCTGCAGGTAATAAATTTAAATCATATAATTTTTTATTTTATATTAATACTCATTCGAGCTTAAACACCTAACTATAGAAGACAAGTTTATTATATATAATAAAGAGAAACATACATAGTTGAGAGAGACCTGTTGGATATATATAGCCTAAACGCATATTTAAGTACTTATTTTAGTAAGATTTAAGACGAGTCTTCCTATACGTGACTTCTTGTGCTATATATTTTTTATATTTTGTTAAATATTGGATATTTGTAAGGATGATGACGAGACATAGGGCAGAAGGAAAGAGCAACGATGATTGATGAGTTTTGTTTGTGATTAAGCCCTCCTTCCTCCGGTGCCACTCTCTCGTTGGCAATTAAAGTAAACAGCAGCGACAGGTGATCCCAGATTGTAAAGCTCTGTAAAGTCTCTGGTGTTGAAATTTTGTCGCCACCCTGGAGCATACACCGTTTGTCTTCCTTGTTGCTGGAACAACACAAACACGTAACGATGAATCCCCACCGTTGGTCGTGGACTCTCGTAGCACACGATCTCTTGTCCTGTCAAAGCCCCATATATATACACACACACATTACGTTGCCCCATAAAACCAAAATGCTTTTATTTCAACGCAACTCTCATAGCTACTTACCAAAGGTTGCTCCTGTGCCTGCGGGAATATCAGTCACCAACCTGGTCACATCCAAATCAGAAGGAAAAAGATCCGCTGTTAGAAAAGCAAAAATGCTTTCTACACACGTCATGCAAAATTTTCCCCTACTTTTATATGTAAGAATTTTTTTTTTTTTTTTGGTCAACAGTTTAAATATCGAATCAAGAACAGCATTTTCATACTTTTGAATGTGAAACTAGATATACTTAATTAGTCATTTTCTTTCTCTAAGATTGACTTTACCTAAACTTTTATCGTAGTCCCGGTAGAATATATTTTATCTTTGAGACCACCCTTTGTCAATTTCTGGCAGATTACAAACTCCATGTGCCAGCACAAAAAGCCATGTGATTAAATCCTGGACTGTTATATTAAAGCCGCACCATACGGGAAATGATCACCAGTCATCGGATTAACTCAAAATATTAACTTACGTCAACTTAATAACTTATCTTATCATATAGTAATTTTTAAGGCAATCATACAATTAAAAAATTCAACCATTTGTATCATTTCCGTGCCTCTGAATCGGATCGGTTGCGTGCATGTCAGAGAGCTGGGAAGCCATGTTGAAGGTGATGATACTAATGATGATGAAGATAAAGGTGTGTGTGAGAAAGTGAGAGAGAGAGAGAGAGAGAGAGAGAGAGAGAGAGAGAGTCATGTGATGACTCACCAGTGCAAGTACTCTCGTAAGTTTGGTTCACTTGGGCTAGGCGAGTCCGGGTCAACCATTACCTGCATTATATTGTGTAATTCCCATAAATAAATAAATATTAAAAAAAAACTGAATTAATTAACCACCGGGAACCGACAAGCAAGCTAAGTGGCGATGCATGGAGCAATATTTTGAGCAAACAAAATACGATAAAATAAATAAGAAGGACTAATGAAAGTACGAGAGTGTATAAGGTCCTGAGGTCATGTCCACCAACTTCGATCTGAGGTTGGGAAACCACCTGGGAGGGCCTGAGCTCACGACTATTGAGGACATCTCTGTTATTGGGGTACGTGACCGTCATAGATACCGACCTCGTAAATGGGTCCAACACATCTCCAACCACCCTTCCTACTACCAGAGGATCCATTTCTCTTCTCTTTCGTCTATTGCCTAATTGGCTCTCTCACTTGTATGCTGCTATCCCCTGCATGAACCTCTATTTATATCTTTTTTCCCCACCTGTGATCCAGGGCTTCAACATTTGCTCTCAACATGGATTCGGTGTTTCCGTGTTTTCATGCTCTTTTCACTTTTCATTCGTGGACTTGCCCCCCTCATGTTTGTTCCATATGCATGCATATTCTCTTCAATAAATTCAGAAAATTATTTGCGGCATTGGAAATAGCATAACTATATATATCACACTCATCATTTTTTTTTTTCGAGAAAAAAAAAAGTTAAAATTCTAAATAGTTTTCTTCTATATGATTTCAAAATATGTTATTTAATTTAAATTATTTTGACCCATGGCCTTATAGTATTCTCTTATAAGTCGAAGGTCATCAGTTCGATGCCACTTGTAACCTCAACTAGGTTCGATGCCGCTTTTAACCTGGGCCATTAGAAAAAATTTTGCGGCATTGGAAATAGCATAACTATATATATATCACCCATCATTTTTTTTTGAGAAAAAAAGTTGAAATTCTAAATATTTTTCTTCTATATGATTTCAAAATATGTTATTTAATTTAAATTATTTTGGCCTATGGCCTTATAATATTCTTTTATAAGTGGAAGGTTGTGGGTTTAATGCCATTTGTAACCTCATGCTATTAGCACCAGTCGCTTTAACTCAAAATACGTAAATCATTTTGACTCATTTTTAAATTGCGTGGTGACAAGCGTCATAAATTTTCTCTGAATGCTAATTGATATATTTAGATTATTGTGAATCATATATTTTCAATTCAAATGGATTTTGTTACCATGATCATGTATATTTACTCTTTTGAGATGCTACATCCAAAAAAGGATTTTGGTTCTTAAAAAATTAAAATTAGACTAAAGTATGATGTTTTAGTAAAAATGGATAGTAGTATAATATATAACTTATAGTTTCATGAAATGTATATATTATAAAAGGATATGTAAGAGAGTATACATATGTAATTATAATAATAAAAAGATTGGTTGACAGGCTAAGAATAAGAAAAAGAGATCAATGCATGGCAAAGGAGAAAGATGGGGAGTGATTTGAAATTGTTATGGTTCGCGTGGCTTGAAGTGGAAGGGATTTGAAAACGTGCTTGGGGGAGAGGAGGGCATTAAGGATCAGGAAATAAAAGTTTGTCTGTCCATAGAGGCAGCATAGACTGACTACGAAGCAAGAAGGTAAGTGAAAGAGGTGGTGACACCGCATTGATTAAAACTTATCAACCAAAATGGGAATCAACTCAGATCACCCGTTTCTCCTTTGCACCAAAATGGCAACCCACAACATCTCATTCCTTCCCAATGTCTCGTCCCATAACTCAGTGCCTTTTATCTGTTTCATTATCCTGCCGCTTTGTCTTGTTTTTAGAATTATATATCACCTCTTTCACATTTGAGAATTATTACTTGTTGAATTTCCAAATATATACTTGACCGGTCAGTTTAAGTCTATTTGCTTTTACCGCGCGCTACCTGCACGACCATATTCGCTTCAAAGTCTCTTTCACATTTGAGAATTTTTACTTGTTGAATTGGTACGGATTAAGGAGGTGACATGCATGTGATACTAGCCATGACAATAATTGAGACGATAAGTTTGGGTTTCTGTTTAGCTAGTTGCGCATGGAGCCTCAATTCATTTGATGTGGCTTGATATAAGAGACACGATAATTGCAAAGAGAAACAGGGAATATATGTTTTTTTTATAACAATCAATTGCCATTAAAAGATATCAAATGAGTTACATCAATCATCCCAGGGCACAATCGCGGAGAGTAAGTTTAGAATGCTATTATCAATACTAGATACCACTACTATTTATCTAAAGCAAAAAATTGTAAAAGATTTGTTATATCCTGGAAAACAGTATCTGCACAAGAGAGTCATGTATATATCCACATTAATGAACCTTCTCTTCTTCCTCCAAAAAAATGGTTAGTTGCTCTGATGAAGAATCAATAAAGAGAGGACAATTGATAATCCAGAGCAGAGCAGATCGCAATCCTATGTGGGCAAATTTCATCACCGTTCGACTTCTCTTCCATTGTATAGCTTGCACTGATTGCCCTTGATGAAAAATAATGGAACAGAGGATCACATTTCTTCCTGTACGGATTTTTCTATTATAATGCTCCAGCCACTTGAGAGAATAGAATTGAGATGATTGGTTAGAGGTAGAACCGTGAAAGTGTCTTCTTTCCTCTGGTGAATTTTCTAATTGAAATGCAGCTTTGCAGATTGATGAGCAACATAAAATTTCATTTCTAATTTAAGATGCTGTCAATTATCGTAGAGGGCATGTCAGAGAAGTGAACGACGTTGATCATTTCGTACTGGCCAACGAGGGAGGAGAGGAATTTTTTGAAAGCTAATATTTATGTCCAAGAGGATTTATTCTGAAAAAAGAAGAGGAATGGATCCCCTCCTTATCTCCAAAGTAACAATTAAAATGTGGATCACCACTATAAAATATATAGATTTTACTTCTTCAAACAACGTCTATTTTTTAAGAAGGGAAGAAAAAAATAAAAGTGGTAACATTTTTATAATTTTATGGAGGAATTTTGAAATATTGGACGTGCCTTTAATAAAAACAGCCAAAAGTATATTTTTGACGTCCTAATTAGAAAAAAGATGCCAAAAGACTTTTAGCGTCTCAATTTAAAAAAGAGACATTTTTGGCATCAAAAACACTACTTTTGATGTCCCTTTTAGAATGGGGACACCAAAAGTAGTCTTTGGGCGTTCCTATTGAAAATTTGAGATGCCTAATTTGATTTCCTTAAACTATGTTTTCTACCGTGTGTTCCTCTTTGTCCCTTTTTTCTTTGTTCTCGCCCCACAATACGCTGGTGATTTCAACAACTTTCCTCACACTTCTTTCTCCCTCAATCATGAGTGCCGTGAGAGTAGCACTAACCCCCCTTTGCGGTGGATGCAAAGACAATCACTAACCCAAAGAACGAACGCCAATCTTCATCTTCAATCACATAAGGGTGAGTGCGGATCTAGAACTAAACTCATAAGGAAGTTGATTTTGATTTTGGTTCACTTTTCTTATTTTATTTTGAGCTAGATCTAGAGTCAAATCTCATGATTTTTGTTCATTGCTCTTATATCTAGGCTCCCACATGACCCAATGCTTCCTTCCTCTCCGTCAAGCTGATCGAGGTTGTTGCTGATGGCGGCAATCTTATCTGGGGAAGGTAGCTCCGTCCCACGCTCTGCTCGCTAGCGTTAAGGAAGGGTGCTCCCCTCCGACCTTGCCTTGCCGCTGCCTCCTCTCCGGCTGAGGGAAGCGATTTTGCCGGGTGAGGTCCGTTCCCTCTGTTTTGACTTGTCCACTAGTCGTTGTCGATGTCCTTATCGAATTTGTTGTCGTGGTTTTGTTTCTTTCTTTCTTTTGTTTTTTACAGGGAGGCGAAAGTGGCTCTGGTTGGGTTTTTCGATAGGTATCTGACACTCATGATTGGATTCTTCTTCTTCATGTGGTAGGTGTCCTGATTCGTCACATCCTCTACTATGGTGCTCATCTTTCTCTCTTACCTTCTTGTTGTGTTTGCTTTGCCTGTTTTCATGGATGGTTCTACAATTACTGGCAACGGTGTTTTCTTTTCTATGGCATGTAAGCTCTGCTGCTGTGCAAGGGGAGGCATAAACTCTTTTCTTAAAAAAAATAATAATAAAGGGACACTGTAATGAGAATTTACTACGTCGCTCAAATAGGCATTTCCTTAAAAATAGACATAGAAATGGCCTAAAAACAAATGTTAAAAGTGTTTTTTGTAGTAATGGATCGAGTATTACTTTTCATTCTTCCATCTTTTGATGAGGTTTCTCATCAACGAATGAATGTATGTATGAAGATAGAAAATGATGGGAATTTACTGATAATTCAGAGAAATCTATTCTCCATGTGCATTCTCTATAGACTTAACCCATCACGACATATATACCTTGGATCATTTTCAAGCCAATAATAATGTCATCAAAACATAGGGGATTGGAGAGAAACACGAAATTAAAAGGATGCAAGTAGGATCTGATTCCATGTTTCATTCTTAGTTCTTGTCATCGAGATGAAAGAAAGGGGCAAAAAAGCCTATATATGCTTGGCGTAAAAACAAAATCCAACGCCAAAAAGAATAGTCTAGTCTCAAGAGAACCTTCCATTTATGGAAAAGTTGTATGTTCGTCCCAAACAGGGTTTCTATATATGGCTCATGTAGGATACGTTGCGCCCACATTAGAGGCTACTCCTCTTTACTTTTTACAAGAGATCAATACCGTACTATGTAGTTAAAAAAAACGGTTAAAACTGATTAAAAACAATAAGTATATCTGAAATAAATATTTTTTCCCCGAAACATGCCCTTATTTATGAGGAGACAAGCAAAAGAGAGAAAATGAATAATAAATGATAGGAAGTAAGAAAGATAATGTAAAATAATAAGAGTATAAAAGAAACAATGAGAGAGAATGAAAAAAATCCACCTTTTAATTAATGCCATATAGATTATCTATGAGAGCCAAAGAGACAAGTTTTGTGAGACTAAATCAATTCAAATTTTGAGCTCTTATAAAAAAGATCGAAGGGAGCATAAGAGATTTTGGAAGGAATGGAAGTGAAAATTTGTAGGAGTTGGATTTTTTTAAAAAATAATGTAAGGGAGAAGGACCAAGAAAATAAAATATAAATCTTTAATCATGAAATTAACCCTAACCAAAATCCCAACATTTTCTTTAATCACATATTTTTTAAAGAAATATATTGTATGCTTTTTTTTAAATTTTTAAATTTAAAAAAAATCTAGAAATTAAAGAGGTAGATTTCTAATTATTTATGTATTTTAAAATCTATTTTTAATTTGAATAACTTTTAAAATATCCGATTTATATGAGAGAGAATATCATAAAATTATTGAGTTGCTTATAAATGTTTTTTCTATCGAAATATATATGGAGATATCATCAAATTTGATAACTCACCAGTAGGGACACTTAATTTAGTAATTAAAATTTATATTTAAATTTTTGGTCCATGAAAATAACTATAATTTTTAAGATCCTTATTAATAAATATTTTATTTCTTTGATCCTTCTCCCTAATTCTCTCTAAAAAAATAAAAAAAAATCAAAACTGGAGTTATAAAATTTTAATAAGAAAAGGATAAAAAATTAATTAAAAACTTTTGATAGCACAGCCCCAAGTGTTGAGATTGTCGAAATATATTAAATTCATCTAGCTGACTTGTTTGATAAAATAATAAGTTGAGTAATTGATAAAATATACTTTTAGCCATTTAAATTTACATTATTTATACTTTTGATTCCTTAACTTTATAAAGTATACTTTTGACCCTATAATTCTAACACCGTTAATGTTCTTTAAGTAAGAAAATTGAAACATCAGATTCAAGGAAAGAACGTGTAATTAAATGTTATTAATCTTAAATTTAAAATATGTGTAAATTAAAAAATATCTAAAAATCTAATGAAATAGTCAAAACATTAAAAATCCCATCGTATTAAAAAAAAATTAGTTTCATAATCTAAATAGCAAAACCTCACTTTCATTTGTAATAATTTATCGGTTTATTTTAGTAAAGTAATCTAAATATATTATATTAAAAATTAAATATGTTTTATCGAGTTCACAGTCATCTCACTTGAGTTTCTTGTATCAACATTTTCCGTTTGCAATATAATATTGACAATGTCATAAATATATGATCAAAAATATACTCCCTCTCGTCCCTAATTATAGGAATACTTTTGTAATATAAATTGCACCTATAAAAGTGTTTATATAATTAAGATCGATGTAGTACTTTATAAAGTTAAGAACCAAAAATATATCTCATATAAAACTTAAAGGAGTAAAAATATACTTTAGCCGTTAAGTAATTAATGAGTACCACTTTGGTCTTATTTATAAGTCTATTTTGACCAAAAATAAAAAAAAATTGGTTCTATTTATAACTCAAGTTTCATATAATAAATGAGATTATAACAATTTTACTCATATTAATTGTACCTATAAAGATAGAAAGAGAAGAAACAGTTGAAAAATACTCAATCATAAATGAAGGTAAAGTTAAAAATTCACTTCATAATCATTGAATTAACTACCTCTTATTAGTATGTGATATTTGATCAAAATAAATTTATAAATAACACCAAAATAGTATATATTTTGTTAACCCCTAATTATAAGCAACCAAGAATTAGCATTTTCTTAGAGAGACTGATAAAAACGCAACTTATATCCAAACGATACGAGTTTAAAAATCACGCTCATGATATAGCGATAAAAAATCAAAACCATGAGATAATCAAAGTGTCGAACAATAAAACCTGATTCTCTTGCTAAAGTGTTGAACAATAAAACCATGATTCTCTTGCTATTTCGGACTAACACGGACACCCATATGGATTTCATCGTTTTCGTTGGTTCCCGATTTTTTTTAAGATCTGAAGCTTGCTATTTCAAAGCAAAAATATGGGGATTCGAATGTGAGTTTCAGGCTGTCGAATCCAGATCTGTGGACCGAGGGGAACATAAATCACATACAGGCCATTGTGGCTTGGTCGAACCAATAAGCTCCCTCCATTGGCAGCGGCGTGGTTTTGCCGTCTTCAAATCTACCGACTGCAAGCCAGGGTGGGAGATCGAAGGAGGACCGGCGGGTTAGAAGAATGGGTTCATGATGCCGAAAATCACAGGGAAGTTGCTGTCGTTTGTTTTGCTCGCCGGAGGTGGTTATGCTTGCCGGCAGTGGAGTTGAGGTTGACGTCTTGGCATGGAGGTCTGTGATGATGGTAGATTGGGGTTGAAGATGGAAGGGGCAAAACTAGAATTCCATAGAATTTTTCAGAATTTTATAGGTCATGTAATAGAAGCCAATTCCATCAGTATTGAACTGATTTCAGTATAAAATCCAATTCCATGTCTCATTTGATGTACTAAATGATCCACAAGCATAGAATTCAATTCCAATTCCATTTCGATCAGGTCAATTCAAGTATACCAAGCAGGGCATTATGTTAGCCGCAAAATTAGTGAACGACTCTGTGGCCACATGCCTCAGTGTCAGTGGATGAGTGGATACACTGGACGACACATAGTGTTTGGGATGCCTTTTCAGTCTAAAAAGCAATAATTAGAGGGTTAAAAGTGAGGTTTGTGGCTTCTGAGTTTTTTTTCTTGTATTTGGTTTAGGTTTTCCTCCATTGGACTTTTAGATTAGAAGTAGCTTAGATTTTCTAGCTTTTAAATTTTAGTGGAAACACGGTTTAGAAGTTTCCAGCAGAAAAAAGGGAGAGAAGCTGCCAAAGGAAAAAAGGGCCCCGTGAGTGTGACAATTGGAAGAGAGAGAAAGAGAAGGAAAAAAGGAAATGGTGACATGTGAGAAAGAGAAAGTGAGAGTAAAAATATTTATATATATTACTAATTTATATTCATTCTGGTTTTAAATAGTTTTAAGGGTGAAGGTACAATTTTACCAACAAACTATTGTTGGAAGAGCACCTGGCACAATAAACTATTTGAGGTATCTTAAATGCAAAACAACAATTAAAAGAGGGAAGGAAACACAATGCCGTCAGTTTTTGTAGGTAACAAACGTTTGAACGCTTATGTGGCTGCTGATGTGGATCTTGTGGCATTATCTCAGATTGATTTAACTCTGGATTTTTTTCCCCTTTAACTTTGCAATCTGCTAACTCACCATTTGTGGGTCCCACTCCTTCACCTCCCTTGGCTTCATCTCCTATGCCAGTAGATTCCAAGAAACCAACCTTTGGTGTTTCATCAATAACAAGGTGGAGTAAATGTGATCCAACCTAAGACGAAAGGAGATGGAGAAGGGTCAGCCATTGCCATCGCTCCATCACATCCACCAGCTAGGGTTCCTCGTGGTCACTACTGGTGGAGTACTATCATCGTCGTCGATGGTGGAAGGCCACCTCCGCTGTCGCTGAGTATGGCGCGAAGGAGAGGGAGGAACACAATACTAGAACAAGAAAAGGTCGGTTCTGATTTTGTTGAAAATAGAGTAATTGGGTCACTGAAGAATTAAAAAAGAGTCGATCCTTTTGCACTTGACGTCGATTTGGTTGATTGTGTTTTCGCCCTTCTTTGTTCTTCTCAGGATCGCGTCGTCGTCTCCTCTGCTCTCTTCGTCCAAGGCTCGAAACTAAAGGGGAATATTTTGTGAGAGGGGTCCCAACCTTTGTGAGAGGTGGAATATTTTGCCGATCGATCCGGGGGATGAATGTTGTGAAATCGAGGAGATGCGTCCGCAAAAGTTGGGGTGAAGAAACAACAAATGGACTTCCCTGTTACGACTGTTGGTGGGCATAAGCTTGCCGCTGACCTGAGGAAAGATGTTGCTGAAAGAGCACTGGCTTAACACCCATTCCTTGTCTTATCTTCATATCATTTGCATCGTTTAGTTGATGAGGCTGCGACATTTGTAAATGCAGTTGTTGCTTTGCTGGTTGGTGTAATTGTTGCTGTTGGTTTAAGCTTCCTTTTGATATTTTCCCCTCAATTTAAATTTCTTTGGTTCTGGTTTTCAGATTTGTTTTTGGTGCTTCCATTTTTCTTGTTCCTATGGTTTGGTTCCTTCGACTTGCAAATGAAGATGAAGTACTGTGGAAGGTGTTCGCAGCTGCGGTTCTACCGATTTATCTTCTTTGTTTGTCTTCTTCTCTCCTCCCCATCGTCGAAGCTAAAGGCACAAAAAAAAAAGATGCAGATTAATGCCACAAGCACCCACATCAGCAGCCACATAAGCATCAAACGTCCGTTGCCTACAAAAACTGACGGCGTTGTGTTTCCTTCCCTCTTTTAATTGTTGTTTTGCATTTAAGATACCTTAAATAGTTTATAGTACTAGGTGCTCTTCCAACAATAGTTTGTTGGTAAAATTGCACCTTCACCCTAGTTTTAAATATAAGATGGAGTTCACTTTATTTAGAGATATTAAAAAATATAATTAAATTACTTTAAAATATTTATATTTATCATTTTTTCTCCGAACTATTTTTCCTAACTTATATTATCGATATGTAATTAAATTACGCATTAAGTATGATATGATAAATAACTTATTTAGCTACCTTAATATCTCAAACACACTCATGTAATATTATTTAATCAAATTGATTTTAACATTGTTAAATTTTCTAATAAACATTTTCACTTTTTTGTAATTTTAATTTTTCTCTTACAATTATCTAAAAAGTCACTTATGCTACTATCATTCGAAACAAGTTTTAATTTCACAAAAGTTATTTGTCAATCCAAACATAAATCATATTATACAATCTGAGTTTTACTCAATCTTATTTTTTCATAAGTCAGGTTGCGAATAAGTGATTTTTCCCACCATTATCCCAATCATGAGCAATGAGCTTGTGACAAGCGCCATTACACATTGATTTCCTCTTTATATATAGTAATCATTCACATTTCTTGAAAAGAAGGTACTTGTTTTAGACTGAGAATAGAATTAATAATATATAGAGGCATGATATATATATATCTTAACTTAAAATACAACACTATGTATGAACAATTTTTTTCCATTATATATTCCCTTCAGTCATTAATATAAGAGCTACTTCATTAACTAATTTAGGTCAATTAAAAAATGAAATTAATTATAACAAATGTGATTTGATCTTCATGTTTAACATTATATTATATATGAGTTTGTATTTATGGTAGATAAAATTAGTTTGGGAAAAAATTATACATATACATACATAGAAACATAAAATGTATTAAATTTTCGTATTTTGGAACAAATACCTCTTATATAACTAGTTTTTATATTAGCCACTCTGGGTTGTATCTTTTATTGGAGTTGCCACGTGAAATCAAATTCCTCCCCTCATTTTTTCATACTTGTACATTACAACATTAATTAATTAATGTTGATGGCCGCATAATGAAGTTTGTATGGGTGACAAGTGAAGGGATTTCGTCACATATTCTTTTCCCTCTGGCGATCACAATAAATATATATTCTGAAAACAGCATCACAACACGCACAGACAACTCTTTTTCCTCATCAAGTATTTAGGATATCATTACTTCATCGAGTAGATCGACGAGCATCCAATAAGATAACTATGCTAGCTACTTCGTTAAGTTTCACCTCTCGTAAAAAAGATGGTGGTTCATCAAGAAAGCATTGGCTATCGTCTAATCTATATATCCCATCGTAAGATTCTCTCCAGCTACATGTATGAGACAGAACCATTCTTTATATAACAATAACTTAATATCATCAATAATATCCTTAAAAGGGTGCATGGTTAGGGCTACAACTCTTCAAAACAACACTAATATATAGCTTTAGTACGTACAGTCACAAAAAAGAATAATTTTCCAGCAAAGGACGAGACCATGCAAAATTCTAAGAAGTTCAACTATATCAATACGCAGATAATCACTACGTGCACCCTCCCTTTTTCTTTTTCTCCTTGTATTTTTTTAAACAATAAATAAAAAAATAAGCAGGTCGTATGATATTTTAGAGAGAGCGAGGCAACATGCAATACGCAGACAATGAAGGTGCTGAAGTAGTACGTACGCATGATGTTTGGGAGATGGAGAAGAGAAAGATAAGACACGAATAATTTGAAAGATGATCGAGGAAGGCCCGTCGTGCCATGGAACTGGATACTCACCGGCAATTCATGACTTGCATGCAGCGTCGTCTCCACGAGCATATATGCAGTACAACAATTCTCCACATCTTTCTCTCCTATCATTTCTAATCCCTCGTCACTGCTTTCATCATCCCCATCCAAAACACCACACACATACACATCAATTATATTCATTCTCCATTAAAATAAAATAAAAAAGTCCCCTTACTTTATAAGTAGCTACTGGCTAGTTATGCCTGTGGGTGGTTGGATTTTAGTTTGTTCTGCTTTCCGGTGTAAAAAAAAAAAAAAAAAAAAAGCTACTGGCTAGTTCGCTAGTGATAGAAATTGGAATGGGTGGCATGGAACAGGGAGGAAGACAAGTATTATGTTGAGATACAAAAGAAAAACGAGGTAAAAAGTCCTTAATTAATTTTTTTAATTCTTTTACCTTATATGTTCTTTTTATTAAAAAAAAATTTAATTGAACTCATCAAATTTTTTCCTCAACTCTCTTCACTTTCATTTTCCTTGTGCCAAACACATCCTTATACTCTTGAGAGTTAGTTTCAGTGAGCATTGAGAGCTACTTAATTACTATAGTGAGATTTTCATAATTTAAATAAAATTTCCAACTAATGATTTTAATTTGTTTTTGAAAACTATCAATTAAAAAATATTATCTTTATTTTAGATTTTGTACATTTTAAAATAATTTTTTTGAAAAAAGTAAAAGTATAAATAAATAAAAAATCAATCTAAATCATCCAATTAGATTTAAACGGTTTGCAATGTTAAAGAGCTCTCGCTTATCGTTGAGCACTGAAACGGGCTCTGTTATTATAATTTATAACAAATTTTTAATAGGCTCATAGATACATGCATACATCTATTGTTCAAGAAAAATTTTAGATCCATCCCTTTAATTTTCTAAAATACCACAAAAATAATAGACACAGTGATGAATATCATAAATATAAGGTTGTTTTAATGAAACTATTTTAAATAAAATTCAATTTGGACATGATTCGTGGGTCTTGACTGGATTTTGATTTTTACTTGACTGGCTTCTAATTAAATTACTTGAGACACAGTGAAATCACACGGAGTTTGGATAGTTTTTTTTTTTTTTTTTTTGGATAAAAGAGAAGACTAGAAGCCCAAGTACAGAAAATAAATTACAAAGCAAGGGAAATAAATCCCAGACATTCCTTATCAACTAAGGCCCTTAATTTCTATCAAAAAAAAAAACTAAGGCCCTTAAAGCCAAAGGACAATCACTAAGGCCCGTTTGCATTACGTAATCCGTGGGAAAGGAAAGAAAAATTAAAGAATTCCCTCGTTTGAGACGCATTTTAGACCAATCTTCTCTAAACCTATTTTCCGGCCTACCAATCTTCCTCATATGTGGGAAGATCAAATCCCTCCAAATTTGGAGAGATTTCACCTTTCCCACGTCACTTTCACACTTTTGACAAATTTACCCTCAAATTCAAATATGGCGGGACGTTCGAACATGGCGGGAATGTTCAACTTTTGCGGAAATTTTTTTACGGAAGTTCAAACTTTGATATATATTTATTAAAAATATATTTTAGCAAAAAAAAAATTTTTCTATTTTTTCTTTTGAATTAATATATTTATTAAAAATATATTTTAGCAAAAAAAATTATTTTTATTTTTTATTTTGAATTAATATATTTATTAAAAATATATTTTAGCAAAAAAAAAAAAAATTATTTTGAATTAATTACTTTTAAGGGTAAAATAGACATTTATTGATTCTTTACCAACTACCACCCCTTCATTTTCTTCCTACCAAACAACTCATCTTCCTCAAACCATCTTCTCTCATTTTTCAAAATCTTCCCTTCCCTTCCTTTCCTTCCTCTAAATTCCTTTCCCTCCTCAAATTTTCCCCGTACCAAACGAGCCCAAGGATCCCAGATTTGGAAAGACCCCATTTAGCTAAGGCATCAGCCACTTGATTGAGCTATCTAGGAACATAGCAAAAAGAAATAACCCAATTCCTAGCTGTCAGCATCTTGATTTGCTGAACAAGAAGGCTCTCAGTAGGAGCACTAGGCAGCATCAGCGAATTAATCAGATCAAGAGCATCCGATTCCACAATAAATTTCTTTAAGCCCAAGTCCCAAGCTAACATCAACCCCTCATAAACCACCCACTCCTTCGCCATACTAGCACTACAGACTCCTAATAGCTTAGTAAAGCCAGCCACCCATAAGCCTTTATCATCTCTCAAAACCCCACCACAACCCGCCTTAGAAGAGCTCAAAACCATGGCCCCATCCACATTTAACTTGATCCATCCCTCCAAAGGAGGCTGCCACATACGAGCAGGAGAAGAAACAGGGTTGTCACCCGAAGTAGCAAACTGAAAAGACTGAACATTTGCAAACTTTCTCCAAGTTTGTAAAATAATGATTTCAGGTCTAGTGGGTTTCATAAAGCCTTGTTCAAATGTAGATGAATTTTTCCAGCCCCACAACTTCCAAATAGTCACCCCAAAAATAAGAGTCCAGAAGGGTCCCAAATCAAAGCAAAGTTTACCATATAAGTTCATAGCCATCCAATCCCTAAGGTTAGTAGAAAAAAATTGAGCAGAGTCAGTTGGACCGATAAGCTTCAACCATAGGCGCTCGGCAAAAAGACAGTTCCTTAAGATATGTAATATATCCTCTACATCCCCATTACAATGACCGCACTTTTTTTTTTTTTTTTTTGGCTATAAAAGATGGCTAAAAGCCAAAATTACATAAATGCTGAAATTAAAAGAAAGGAGAATTAAATCTCAAACACTTTTTTTTTTTTTTTTTTTCGGATATAATCTCAAACACTTGGCTTTTTTTTTTTATATTAGAAAGTTTTGGAGGGTTCGACATCGCCCCCACTCCAGACATCCCTGCCTATGAAGACTTACCGGGACTTACGAGATCGCTTACCAAAGCGAGTCCCAACGACGGGCAGAGGATCGAACCCACCCACCAAGCGCCTACCCTGATCCCTTACCATCTATGCCAACTCTTGAACACACTATTTTTTGGTACATGGGAGTTTGGACAGTTGCCCAGGGGCGTATCAGCATGGATTCAACTAAACTGTGCGGAGCCCATGGGCCAAGTGTTACCGTTCTTCCACGTAGGACAAAGGGCCACCCAATTTCCCACGACTTGGGAACAAAACTCACCGCTTCGCGCTTCCATGTATTAAAAAAAAAAAAAAAAAAAAAAAAAAAAAAAAAAAAAAAAAAAAAAAAAAAAAATACTCACCGCTTCCATTTAAAAAGCGAGGGAAACAATTCTGAACAATTCCTCCCCGCCATGGACAGGTGCCAACCTCATGAATCGGCCACTCTTCCCCGCCATGGACAGGTGCCAACCTCATGAATCGGTGCTCTTTGTGCTTACTCTATAACCATGCCATTTTCTTTACTTCTCGGTACTTGTCATTTTTCATTTTGATTCCCCTATAAATACCGCATCTCCACATCCCCTGTTTTCTTTACTCTGTTTCTATCACCTTCATTTTATTTGTTTTTGCCGTTCTTTTCCTTTTAATTTCTTGTGAATTTCACTCCTTTGTAATTTTCATTTTGTGCGGACGGATGGGGTTTCAGGAATTCCCAACGATGCCGATGTTCAGATACGATTCAGATTCGAGCTTGAAGGACAAGGTGCAGGATACTATCTCTGGTCAACGAAACGAGATGATTTCTCTCCTTTCCAGGTTTCCCTTCCCTTATCCCTCTCTCACTATCACCTTGGGGTCTTGAGTAAGTATCGACGTTTGCACCGAAAGTGAATTTGAATTCTCCATGATGTACGGGAGTGATATAAATACAGCTGCAGATTTTTCACATGAATGCATTCTTGCTTCGGGTATCAGGGGCAGGGCTATGCATTATATGATCTCCGTTTGGAAAACTTTAGTTTCTGAAACCCAATGCTCTTATGTTGCAACTTCCAAGGTATGTGGCTCAGGGAAAGGGAATATTGCAGCCTCATAATCTTCTAGGCGAACTAGAAAAAATTCCCCAAGAGGATGAAGCACTGCAGAGACTCAAAGATAGCTCTTTCGTCAAAGTGCTCGAATCTGCAAAGGTGAATTCACTAGACCTACTAACGGGTCTCTTTCTTCCTCAAATAATTGAAACCACTTTAGTTTCTTTCTCAAACGTTTAATGGGCCTCTTCTCCTGTTTTTTTTTTTAACAATAGCGACTCCAAATAATTATCTTGGAACGACTCCGTTTTTCTCAAATTTTTTAGTCTCTATAAATTGCAATTTTGATATATGAGAGGAGACAGGAATTTTCTTTATTAATGTGGTCTTTTAAAGCTATTTCTATTATTATTTGCTTTGATAGGAAGCTATAGTTCTGCCCCTTTCGTTTATATAGCTATTCGTCCAAGACCCGGTGTTTGGGAGTACGTTCGTGTCAATGTCTTCGAACTCAGTGTGGATAATCTGAGCGTTGCGGAATATCTTCGTTTCAAAGAAGAACTTGTTGAAGAACAGTAAGGATTTTCTGTGTCATGTAAATTTTGTGCTGTACTTTTCCAATTTATGTTAATTATTGATCGTTTGAATGTTATCATCAGCCCAAGTATTGTAGATCCAATTAAACAATCCTATGATCTAAGTTTTGCTTTATGAAGAAATCATGTTTAACTTGATTTTTGAAAATTTATCCCAGATGCATTGACAAGTATGTGCTTGAACTTGATTTTGAACCATTTAATGCAACATTTCCTCGACCAACTCAATCGTCCTCCATTGGCACTGGAGTTCAATTCCTCAACCGTCACCTGTCATCAATCATATTCCAGAATAAAGAAAGTCTAGAGCCTCTACTTGCATTTCTCCGCACGCATAAATATGATGGCCAGGTACGGTTCGTTAATATTCAGTTATTCAAGAATAGTGATCCATATGATAATCAGATTTTGCCACAGCCTATAATTTTCGCCCTGGAAAATAACTGGTGAAATTTTTATTTACGATCCTGGAGCATAAAATACCTCTATTGACATTATTTTGAGATAAGCATCCATTTTATTTCACCTTCATATTCTGTGCATGATAATTTTCACAACGGCAATGAAGTTATAATTAAATT
Source organism: Acacia acuminata (assembly GCA_019022655.1). Taxonomy (NCBI): domain Eukaryota; kingdom Viridiplantae; phylum Streptophyta; class Magnoliopsida; order Fabales; family Fabaceae; genus Acacia; species Acacia acuminata. Next base: position 1,335,040 of record JAFJYI010000071.1, read on the forward strand.
TCTGTTGCCATTATATTGTGCAGGAAATGATGCTAAATGACCGGATTGGTGACATATCAAAGCTTCAGTCTGCCTTGGTAAAGGCAGAGGAACTCCTTTCAAAGCTTCCAACAAACACACCATATTCTGATTTTGATTACGAGTAAGAAAAAAAAAATTAATGGAAATGAAGTTATATTGCTTTTGCTAAGTTGCGGAGCTAAATAAGTGATAATAAAAGTAATATTTATTTCTGATATAATGATGGCACAAGGTTCTAGCCTGTTATTTCTCACCATAAGTCCAAAACCCTCACCACAAGACTATTCCTACTGGCTTAATTATTCATTTTATCAATTCATGAGATTTAAATGCTATATGCTTCTTCACAATTTGGGAGCAGATTACGAGGATTGGGATTTGAGAGAGGTTGGGGTGATGCCTCACAGAGGGTGTCAGAAACGGTGCATCTTCTATTAGAAATCCTTCAGGCTCCTGATCCATCTAACTTGGAAACTTTCCTTGGAAGAATTCCCATGGTGTTCAATGTTGTCGTTGTGTCCCCGCATGGCTACTTTGGGCAAGCAAATGTGCTGGGTTTGCCGGATACTGGTGGGCAGGTATTTTTTTTCACAAGTTTTGCTTGAGTATGCAAGTTGGTGTTTATTAGTTCTAAAAAATAGAAAACCTCTTCATTCAAAAAATAGAACACCTCTTGTTTCTGATTTTGCCTTTCTAATAATTATAATAGGAGCTATAATTCCCCATTAATAACTGTACTGATTATAATGGGCAAAAAAAAAAAAAAAAAAAAAAGAAACTGCACTGATCATAAGCCTTACTGTCACTTAAATTAAACAGATTGTTTATATTCTTGATCAAGTGCGAGCTTTGGAACATGAAATGCTGCTTAGAATCCAAAAGCAGGGACTTGATGTGTCTCCAAAAATTCTCATTGTAAGTGGATCCAAAAGTCCTTCCCACTTTTCAATTGATTAATTAATGTACAGATTGAACTATTAGAGTTGCATTTATATTTACAAACAAATGGTGCTTCTAGGTTACAAGATTGATACCAGAGGCAAAAGGGACAACGTGCAATCAAAGACTTGAAAAAGTCAGCGGAACTAAATATACACATATATTGCGAATACCCTTTAGAACCAGGAATGGAATTTTGAGGAAATGGATTTCAAGATTTGAAATTTGGCCATATCTCGAGACATTTGCAGATGTAAGCACCAGAAATTCTTCCGTGTTTATCTTATTTTCAGATTCCTTTGTGTTGTCTGTCTTCTCTTTTTCTTCCTTGCAGAGGTAGTCACTTCATATTTTTGTTAGAACTCATAATAATTGTTGTCCGCCTGAACCAGAATCTAGCCAGCGAGCAGCAGTCTAGTTTTAGGACATTCCATCAGTTATCAGTCGCTTCCTCTTTAAGGGAACAAGAGGGAGCAAAAATCACTGTGTCTTGTTTTCCCAATCCCATGGCATTTTTGGTTCGTGTAACATGTTTGTTTCTTTACTGTAAATAGGATGCATCAAATGAGATTGCTGCTCAGTTACAGGGAATTCCAGATCTGATAATTGGAAGCTACAGTGATGGAAATCTTGTTGCATCTTTGTTATCTTATAAGCTAGGGATCACGCAGGTGAGTTGACAATTCAACAAATTATTCTCATGCAATATAAAGATCAAATTATCTACTGTAAACCTTTTTTTTGCGCTGAATGATGAGACTGAACATATTTGCCAACACTTTTTACTCAATTTTCTATGTAGTGCAACATTGCTCATGCACTGGAGAAAACAAAGCATCCAGATTCTGATATATATTGGAAGAAATATGAAGACAAGTATCATTTTTCTTGTCAATTTACAGCTGATCTTATTTCAATGAACAATGCTGATTTTATTATCACCAGTACATTTGAAGAAATTGCAGGAAGGTAATTATTTTTTTCCTAGGGTCATCTTTCTTTCTTTCTTAAAGAGCTTCGAACTCAAGGTAAATTCTTGATCATTTTTATGTCCCCAATGTTGATCCTTATGCTTCAGAGGCTCTAGGCCGAAAAAAAAAAGTTGGAGAAATTGTTTCAGAGACCTGATGTTATCTAGAAAGTCACATTTGTTTGGGAATAATCGTGCCAATTTAAACGGGGTTCTAGTTCAGATCATTTACCAATAATCATTTTTCTCATGATAGTTTGGTGATCCATCCAACATATCTCCCTTCCCTTTCACCAATCAAGTATTCATAATTACCCCAACTAACATCTATGGCCCGAAAAGGGGAAAACAATACCCCATCTAATATGAAACTTAGTCATGGCCACACACAATGCAGACATTTGATGTGACTAAGGATTCCACAAAGGAAATTGAATGAAACTCTGTAGTATGTAAGCATATTCAGAAAATTGTATGTCACTATCACATGAAAATTCAGCATCTAATTTTGAAGAACTGATGTTTTGCACCTTTTTCAAGGGTTGAACGTATGATAATTTTCTGAATATTGCTTTTGCTTCACCTATCATAAATGCCTAACAACGTCTTCAAACTTTGCCCCAGCAAGAATAATGTTGGACAATACGAGAGCCACACAGCCTTCACTCTTCCAGGACTGTATCGAGTTGTTCACGGAATTGATGTTTTTGATCCCAAGTTCAATATTGTGTCTCCAGGAGCTGACATGAGCATATATTTTCCATACTCTAACAATGAAAAGAGGCTTACTTCTCTACATGGTTCGATTGAAGAACTGTTATACGGAGCTGAACAGAAGGAAGAACACATGTAAGTAACTTCCAATAAAGTTCACATTTTGCATTGTAAAGACTAAAGAGAGACCTGTTTTTATTCGGATTACGATTTACATGTGGGCCTATCATACATTGTCATACCAATGTCTTCAATATTCTCCATTCGTCTTTGCTAATGCAGTGGTTTGTTAAATGATCGATCAAAGCCTATTATCTTTTCTATGGCAAGACTAGATCGAGAGAAAAATTTAACGGGGCTTGTTGAATGCTTTGGTAAGAGCTCTAAACTGAGAGGACTTGTAAATCTTGTGTTGGTTGGCGGCCACATTGATGTAAAGAAATCGAGGGACAGAGAAGAAATGAGGGAGATAGAGAAAATGCACGACCTCATTAAAAAATACGACTTGCACGGGCAGTTTCGTTGGATAAAGGCCCAAATAAATTGTGCACGAAACGGGGAACTCTACCGTTATGTAGCTGATGTGAAAGGTGTATTTGTGCAGGTATGCTGCTGAGAAGATAGGTAAGGATTCTCTTGACTTGTTGGATGTTAGGTGGCTAAGCATACTCAACCATGTTGTTGTAAACTGTTGCAGCCTGCTCTTTATGAAGGATTTGGGCTAACAGTTGTGGAAGCTATGACATGTGGTCTTCCTACATTTGCCACGTGTCACGGGGGGCCAGCTGAGATCATTGAGCATGGGATTTCTGGATTCCATATTGATCCACATTACCCTGATCAGGTTGCCGCAGCTTTAATCAACTTTTTTGAGCGATGCAAGCGCGATCCTGGCTATTGGAACAACATCTCTGATGCAGGGCTTAGGCGCATTAACGAGAGGTTGGGTTTTTGCTAGGTGCGGTCTTCAGAAGAAAACTTTTTCTCTACTTGGAAACTGATTTTCGTATGATGTTCTTTGATTCTGCAGGTTTACATGGAAGATATACTCAGAGAGACTGCTGAATTTAGCTGGTGTTTATGGGTTCTGGAAGCATGTATCTAAGCTAGAGAGGAGAAAAACTAGGCGATACTTGGAGTTGTTTTACATTCTCAAGTTCCGGGACTTGGTAAGTTGCTTTCCTCCCCCAGCAGCCAGCCGTTTTTAACTGTTCAGCAACACATCACATCTATTAGGCCCTTCTCTTTCTTTTTCTTTTTTGCATTATTGTCTTTTCTTTCTGTTGTGGGCATAGCTGATCGCCATGTCTATCTTATAATGAAATGGGATGGTCTACGTACCCCATCTGCTTTTCTTTCTTTCAACAGGCCCCAACTTAGAACTCGGTTCTTTTTTTCTTCTTTTTTTTTTTTTGGGGAAAATCATAACAAGGTCCCAATTGAAAAAAATAATATCAGAAAAGTTTTATAGCTTGTCAATGACAAATGAATGAGCAATCATTAACAAGTGGAAGAGCGATCATTGATAAGTGAGATGAGATTTTTCTGATATTATTTTTTTGCCATTTTTCTTTCTTTTTTCTGGTCTGGGTCAGTCTTACGTAGCACTTCCATCATCATGCGCTTCACCTTTTGTTGTTTCTGTTATTCAGATAAAGTCAATTCCCCTGGCTGAGGATTAGCATGATTGGGTTTGGACCATATTCAAGGAGCTTTTTGTCGAAAAAAGCGCGCAGTCTCTGACTCTGAATATCTGAGCAACTTCTAGAAGATGCTAAACTTATTTTTCCCTGCTCAAAAAAAGAAGGAAAAAAAAAAAAAAAACTGTTTTAGAGCTATGGTTCCGCATTTATTTAGCTGGAAATTCAGAGGCAAGCAAAACTGAGAAAGTTAATTATAATAGACGTAACTTGCATTATTTCCTGTGTATTGAGCCCGAGCAGACCGGTTATCATTTTCAAACTAAAATACCTTCCTGCAGGTTCTATAGACATAGATGTAGATAAAATGTTGTGTGAAGTGTGAGCTAAGGAAGGTTTCAAGGTTAAAAGAAAAAAAAGCGAGTGAGGTTTTCTAGGTGGTCAAAGAGGTGCATACCCAGGACTCAATTGGTAAAGCTAACAGCTTTTTATCTTTTTGTTGAGCGACAGATTTGTTAGTTAAAAGATTGGTTGCTTTCATTTGTTGAAGGCAAAAAATTTCCCCCAAAAAAAAACAATTGAATATTGATTGCCGCTATTTAACTATTTACCTTTCAAGATGACTAGAAGGCAATTTCCAATAATCATTTCATTTGCAATGACGATTAACAAGAGCCAAGGACAATCGATGACAAACGTAGGTCTTTACCTACCAAGTCCGTGTTTTCACATGGACAACTTTATGTTGCTCTATCTAGGGTGAAAAGTTTCAACTACCAAGATATTGATATTGGATGAGTTTAAGAAGTGACACTACAGTTAATGTTGTGTATAGGGAAGTTTTCCAAAACCTTATGCCAAATCCACAAATGTAATCAACCAGATTGTATGAATTCATTAGTTCACATTGTTTGTATACGTCGTTTAATGAATTCATGCTAAATATTTCTTACATTAGCATAGTGGTTCCATAGATTGAAAAAATATTAGTTAAATATATTCCGTGCAACGCACGGGTCGAAGGTCTTGTTGACCAACAAAATATTACACTATGAGCATTTAGCACAAAAAAGTTTAAAAGAACTAAAAGTATCAATCAACAATTAAAAATAAATAATTAGCACAATCAACAATTAAAAAATGTAAATAGCACAATGACATCAAAATCAAGTTAACAGCCGTTTAGTACGAATTGAATGTTGTGCAGTTGACTAGTGAGAGTGTTAAGGTAACGTATATTTAATTCTTCACATAGACTTATCCCTAAGCCTCAAATCTCTGCCTCTGACATGCGACTCAAGAATCTCTTTGTCTTCTTTGTCCTCTTTTCCTTCTAGATCCAATAAGGAAGCAAGAACTTGAGGGCACTCCAAGTGGTTGAAAGCAGATCTGCCCATTCAAGAACAACTCATCCGCTGAGCTCATGGAACCCCAGGTAGCTAACCCATTAGAGCCAAACCTCGCCGAGAATTCAAACTCCTAACCCAGAGAGACATAAGAAGTACTATTTTATAGGAAGAAGAGTGTGCCAAAGACAGGGAAGAAGCAGTAATAGTGAAGTGCATTGGGCTAGCCGGAGCATCGTAGAAAAATCCCTCCTTCACCGGACTTCATCTTCCTCTACCGCCAATCTTTTCCACACTACCGCTGGTCGTTCCCCCGTCAGAAAACATAGACGAAGCTTGAGAAGGCCGTGGAGCATAGTTTCATCGATTCACCACCATCACCTCCCTTTGTCGTCCGCTGGTGAGTATGAGAGCTTCGGACGCCCCAACCTTCATACCAAGAGGATCGAACCAAAAACTCAGACCCACCTCTAATGTCCTTTGCTCAATCAATATCTACCGACACTAGCTTGTTCCCCATTCTTCATAGCCTTTCATTGATGAATTTCAAGTAGATCCAGTTTTCTTCTTTGATTTTCTATAGTCTCATGCCGTGGCTTTCTCTAATTTGTTTGTGTTGAAAATTCAGTCACCAAGCTCCATTGAAGATCAGTCTAATACCAAACGGCCGTTAATTTGATTTTAACGTCATTGTGATAGTTACATATTTTTAATTGTTGATTTTACTAGTTACCTATTTTTAATTGTTAATTATACTAGTTACCTATTTTTAATTGTTGATTGGTATTTTTGATCCATTCGACACTTTTTTGTGCTAAATTTTTCGAACATAACACTTTATTGATCAATCTGCATTTTAACACTTTATTTTATGCCAGACTTCCATATTATTCAACGTTTTGAAAATGACACCAAGTGAAAACATATACCGTTTATTACATCTGGTAGGGTCTAAGATTGTCCAAAACAAAAGAGACAACCGACACAGTTTCGCGTGGCCTCCAAAAGATGTGGAACTAAGGCAGCAGTACGATGAACAAACCCTGTGGCCCCATGACGCCAAAATCTAACGCAAATTATGCTAATACCTGCGTTTTAATTTTTGTTTATATGATTCGCTTTTTTTTACCATGATTCACCTGGAATTTGTAAAAGGAGAGGTGTTTTGTAACACCTCATGTCAGGGAAGATAGAGATCAAGCAGGGTACTTCAGTACAAGGAATGTGAAATTGAAATCATGACTTGTGAGTGTTTGGATAACTCTGTAATAGTAATCTTAGAAGTCATTTTTCACAAATTAAAATAAAATTCTTCTCATATGTTACCTTATAAATCGTAAAAACTATCCTCTTAAAACTAATATAATTAAAATCAAAACAACTTGAGAGGTTCATGCATTCTAGTTAAACCCAGCTATACTTTGCTATTTTGGCAATTTTTGCGTATATTGTTGATGTTTAAATGTGACATATTGCATTTTTCTCTCTCTTTCATGGATAAAGTTGAAAATTTCTTTGAATTTAAGATAAATGTAATGAGTTAACTAATATTTTTTGATTTTGATAAATTAATTGAATTAACTTATATTATGACCAGACGAGAGGAGAGCATCCATTTTACTTACCATACTGAACAAGCGGGTACCGAGGTCGCACGATATCATATTGATCCTTTGATGACAAAAAATAAGGAAAATTTCAACTAACCCGTAAGGAATTAAGGATAAGGTTATGACTTAATTTTAGTCAACGAATGCTGAAATTTCACTTACATCGTGAACTCAGATGAATTTATGTTTTAGGGGCGAAAAGATAATATCGCCCTTCTTTTATTTTTTTTCAAAAAAAAAAACATTTATAAAACAAATATAGGTATTTATAAAGCAGATAAATAAATAGATTAAAAAATTATAGAGGTAACCAAAATATTTAGGTCATTTATAAGGTAAATAAAGTAATGACATCATTACTTTTTACCCAAAACTTTTATTTCATTTTGACCCAAAAGATTTAGTAAAATTTTAGAAGCATTTGAGAGTTGACTGAAATAAAGGGGATCCTTGGAACTAACCGAAATTCTCCCTCAAAATATAACTAAATTAGCCGCAATTTGATCCGTATCAAGTCTTGGTCTAATAACACGTTGGCAAAAAGAAAAAGGTCTTCGTCTAACACATACCTAAAGAGTCATCATGGTTGCTGAGCCCTAAGTGAATAAATAAGAAATTTAAAACAAATGAAAAAATTGTATGCAATTCAAGAGTAACAGTGTAATAATGATGTCTCGATTTTATCGACGGGCTACGAACTTATCGGATAAGGGTCTTATTTGACAAAATGACAGAACCTCTTCCGTTTTCCTCGACTTCCGTGACATATCTTCCTTCGGCATTATAAAATATTAATACACACACAATATATCCATATATAAAAACGCGGGCGATGGATCCCCGGATCATTGATTCTGACGATTACGGTAAAATTCGAAGTTGGGTATGGCGAGTAGAACATCTGAGCTTGTCCACCAAGTGAACCCACCCAAGGAATTCGATCTCGGCGCCTTGTTTCGCTATGCGTCCGCCAATATCTCAGGCTTCCCTCACTCTGCCTCTCATTTCGTTGTCTCCCAGGTCGGCTCCTTACATGTTTCAGGCTTTTTTGTTTTGGGGGATTTTCTTGTTTTGTGCTGGTTTTGGGCAATTTTTTCTTGTTTGACTTTTCATTCTCATGGGTAAACTGTAGTTTGGGCACGGGCAATCGAATCCCACCTACTTGCTGGAAGTGGGCTCGGGGGATGCGGTGAAGCGTTATGTACTAAGGAAGAGGCCTCCAGGAAAATTGTTGGCATCAGCTCATGCCATCGACAGAGAATTCCAGGTTTTGTTATGGGGTTCGATGAAATTCTTGTACTTTACGTTAATGTTTCCTTGCAAGTCTACTTTTTGCATTGAGGATACGCTTACATGTTGGTGTCAGTACTTAGAAAATTGACAATACGCTTGAACAGATCACTTGGTTTCGTTCAGTTGTTGGGATTAGACTACTAAATAATATCAGTATGTTGAATGAGTAACAGTTTCTTTTTTGTTTTCTCATGTTCAGGTTATCCAGGCGTTAGGCACTTACACCCAAGTTCCAGTGCCTAAGGCTTTCTGTTTTTGTAATGATCCTAGCATAATTGGAACAGAGTTTTACCTCATGGAATATTTGGACGGACGCATATTTATTGACCCCAAGCTACCAGTATGATTGATGATTCAAATATTTAAATCCTTTTGAAGTTTCATTAGATTTGGTTATCTTTTCTTACATTCTCACTCTGAATTCCAAATTACTATCGGCCTGATCACTAAATTATGTCATGTTAATGCATTATAGGGCTTGGCACCAGAAAAGAGGAAGGCAATTTACCGGGAAACTGCCAAAACTTTAGCTTCCTTACATTCTGTTGATGTGAACTCCATTGGACTGGGAAAATATGGGCGGCATAACAATTATTGTAAAAGACAGGTGAATCTGTTTACAAATGATTTCAAACTGAAATGATTATTTATGTATGGTCAAGATTATGCCCTGAAATTTGCTGGTACAAATTGGCTTGCATTAAACCACTATTACTGCACAATATGTGAAATTATTTGCGGAAGTGCTCTTTGTTGTGTTATTGAAAAGTTTGAGCACCCCTCCCATTTTTGTTTAGTTGTTTAAAAAGAGGGATTTGATTAATTTTAATTGTTACAATTTTATAGGAATTATTGATACTCTGTTAATCTTAGGTTGAGAGGTGGGCTAAGCAATATATTGCGTCTACCAGTGAGGGTAAGCCTGCAAGTAATCCAAAAATGTTCGCACTGATTGATTGGCTTCGGCATCATATTCCACTTGAAGATTCTTCAGGAGCAACAGCTGGCCTAGTTCATGGAGATTTTCGCATTGATAATCTTGTTTTTCATCCCACTGAGGTATGATGCAAATAACAAGAATACTCATTTTCCTTTGATTTTTAATTAATAATAACGTTATTGCTTTTTCTTTGGTGCTATTATCAATCCATAGATATTTCTGTCGACAGAAATTTCACTCTAGGCAGTGTCAAGATTAACAGCAAACTCTATGCCTTATCATATTTATTTCTATTGCAGGATCGAGTCATTGGTGTGCTTGATTGGGAATTGTCAACCCTTGGTAACCAAATGTGTGATGTTGCTTACAGCTGTTTGGTATGTAGCATATAGAATCTGAATCAACACTGCTGCTTATAGCGCTATTCGCTACATTATGTGGCATATAATATTATCTTTATTTCTTTCAATTAAAAAATGGATTCACCTATTCAGTTCATGGTTTCCTTGCAGCCTTATATTGCAGACATTGGGCGTGACAAAATGTATAAAGGACTGGAACACCTTGGAATTCCGGGAATTCCTTCACCGTCTGAATATTTGGCTGAATACTGCTCTCTGTCAGTAAGCACCATAACACAATAGTCATATTTGCTCAATTTTTTTTCCAAAAAAAAAAAAAAAAAAAAAAAATCTTGCATGGAATATTCAGGCTTTAATCAAGGAAAGCCCGTTTGGCTCTCCTACTTGGGATGAAGAAGTTGCTTAATTTTCTTATAAAAAAAATTCTTGTATTCAGATTTAGCCTGTTTATAAACCATGTTATTATAGATAATATGAGCAGTCCAGACACATACCATGGCCTGGATATGGTCAATGAAATAGTCTTTGAATTATATCCTGTTATCATTAGAATTGAAAAAACTGAGTAGAGAAACTTTTTATGCCAGGGAAGAAAATGGCCTGTTGCTGAGTGGAAGTTCTATGTTGCCTTTTCTTGTTTTCGTGGGGCTTCAATCTATGCAGGAGTGTATAATAGATGGATCAAGGTATCTTGATTTGTTGGGGATGCTTTTATCATGGGAGGTTATATTTCACATTTTTACCTTCTTTCTGTTCATTCTAGGGAAATGCTTCAGGGGGTGAGCGTGCTCGTTACACAGAGCTACTTGCAAACGGTCTAATAGATGCTGCTTGGGAATTTATTGAGCGCAAATCTGTGCTTCCTCAAAGTCCTCCGTCTGTAGGTAGACCATTGAACTGTTATGGAGTTTACATGCAAGTTGGCTCAAATTAGTTCTGTGCTCATTGCATGCCCAATTATTTTTCAAGAGAATTAATATACCCTAAATAGCTGTTTCATTAACTCTTTAATAATCAGATGCAAATGCACAAGACTATTCAAAAGGATTTGTGGATGAGGATGATATGCACGGCTTTTCAAATGTGGGAAAGTTTGTTCCTAGTAAAAAGGTTTTGCAGCTGAAGAACAGACTAATCAAGTTCATGGAAGAACACATATACCCAATGGAAAAAGAATTTTATGAACTTGCTCAATCTGCATCACGTTGGACTGTTCACCCTATGGAGGAGAAATTAAAAGAGTTGGCTAAGAAAGAAGGCTTGTGGAATTTGTGGATACCTGTATGCTTCTCATTAAGCTCTTCAGTCGTATAATTTATCTGTATTTTGTTGAAATCTTCCATCAGGCTTTTTTTAGGTTTGGAATTATGTTGAGTCCTTCCTCCATATACTCCATGTTAGAGATGAACATTGCTTATTTTGATCTGAGGTCTAAGGGTTTACTGTTTTCTATACCATCCAATATTTAATATTATTATACTGGAAAATCAGTAACTTCCATTGCAATGAGTTAAAACTAAATATTTCTAGAGCCATGTATGAGATTCTTACTTTTAAACTTTTGTGTTTGAATGCTATTTGGTAAGTACCTCTGCTCAAGCCTCAGTGAAAAAAGTGCACTGAATAGCAGGATGACTGTGCTGAAGGTTTAACAAATAGGGAAAAAAAATTATGTTTGAATTTAATGAGTATGTCTAGTGTCCTTCATAAAAAGTCTGGTGGTAAATTATCAGGATATGAACCATTAAATGTACAATTTTATAGGAAAGGAAATTTGGAGAAATAAGGAAGGGTAACTTTAATACATACAAGGCTTGTAAATTGTAATTATTTGCCAACTGTGGTTCTTCTTCCTGCACTAATTGCCTTTTGAAATTAATATGCTTTGAGTTTGTAATATTTCTGTTTTTATGCAGATTGACAGTGCTGCCAGGGCAAAAAGTATACTTCTTGATGGAATCAATAATGACCTCTCTGGTGATGCATATGACTGGTTATGGGGTGCTGGTCTCACAAACCTTGAATATGGATACCTTTGTGAGATCATGGGTCGTTCTATGTGGGCTCCACAAGTGTTCAATTGTAATCCACCTGACACAGGTAATATGGAGGTAAGATGACATGTACATAAGCAAGGCTGAGCAGTAATTGAATGATTTTAGCTCCTATCATGTTCTTATACTCTCTTCACTTAGATTCTGTGTCACGTGGATCAACACCTCTTCTACTTTCATTGCATTTTTCGTTTGTTCTACTTGTAAGTTGTAACTCGTTACATTACATATTAGGTTTTATTGCGCTACGGAAATAAAGAGCAATTACAAGAATGGCTCATTCCTTTGCTCGAGGGGAAGATTAGGTCTGGATTTGCTATGACAGAACCACGTGTTGCATCTTCTGATGCAACCAATATTGAGTGTTCTATCAGAAGGTAGAACTATCACAAATTTTCATTTTCCTAAAAGATACTCGCATGCAGCCAAGAAAGCCTTTTAGGCGATATAAATGCATTAATTAGCAAATTAACTAAGCACAAGTTTGAGCCAAGCTTTTGTTAGAAAGACCTGCGCACTCACGCGCACACACACATCTTTTTCATCATTTTCCTTTGTATATAGACAAGGAGATTCATATATCATCAATGGAAGAAAATGGTGGACTAGTGGTGCCATGGATCCAAGGTGCAGGCTTCTGATAGTCATGGTGAGTATTTGGTTGAAAAGCATTGCAACGATAATATCCCTTGTGCTACCAGTCAGTATAGTTTAATTGAGGAAATGTGCACAGGGGAAAACTGACTTCAATGCAGCTAAGCACAAACAACAATCTATGATCTTAGTGGATATTAAAACTCCCGGTGTTCACATAAGGAGACCATTAATGGTGTTCGGCTTTGATGATGCACCTCATGGGCATGCAGAAATCACTTTTGACAATGTGCAAGTGCCAGCAAAGAATATAATACTGGGCGAAGGACGTGGATTTGAAATTGCTCAAGTAAGTTTAATAAACTTTCACATTCAGTGGCATGATGATGTTAGCATGTGATAGATTTTACTGTCTTATCCCCTAACTTGACCATGTTTTGAGCAACTAAATTGTAGTTCTACTTGAAAGTTACAACATGTGGTCCATGAGTTTGACCTTCCATGGAGTCAGGTACTGACTTTTATTCTTACAGGGTAGGCTAGGCCCTGGAAGGCTGCACCATTGTATGAGACTGATAGGTGCCGCTGAGAGGGGCATGCAGATGATGGTTGAAAGGGCTGTGAATCGAAGAACATTTGGGAAGTTGATTGCTCAACATGGTTCATTTCTTTCTGATATGGCCAAGGTTCATATTTGTCTATGTGCTATAAACTTATTACTATGATTGTTCGATCAGTGAGAGCCTGAGACATATTATCTTATAGGACTGGGTATTTAGAAAGGTCAAAGATAGAAACTTCTCCCAATGTGACATCATACAGAATCTTGCTTACATGTTTTTTTTTTTTTTTGGTTCTTTTTGGGTATAGTGTCGAATAGAGTTAGAGAAGACAAGATTGTTGGTGTTGGAAGCAGCTGATCAGCTTGATGGGATAGGGAACAAAAAAGCTCGGGGGATTATAGCCATGGCCAAGGTAATTCTTTCTTAGTACTTTGTAATGCAAAATCATTCCCTAAATTGTGGGTTACTGTAATTTCATTCATAATCAAGAAAGCTGATTTTTCTGTCAACACCATGCTTACTCCTGGTTTTGGAGCAGGTGGCTGCACCAAATATGGCACTTAAGGTTCTTGACACAGCAATCCAAGTGCATGGAGGAGCTGGCGTATCATCTGACACAGTGCTGGCGCATCTGTGGGCATCGGCAAGGACATTGAGAATCGCAGACGGTCCAGATGAAGTTCACCTAGGCACCATAGCCAAGTTAGAATTGCAGAGGGCCAAGCTTTAAGTTGATGTATGTATTTGTTCTCTGCACTGGAACAGGGAAATAAAATGTCTATTATGACTACGAACGAGAATAAAAAGTCAGAAACTCACTCGATGATCCAAGCCTCACAAGGTGGCTTTTCCAAAACACGCCCAAGTGGTTGCTACTGTTTTGGCATTAATTTTACCTGACCCTGCTGTGTGATAATAAGAAGCCAGTTCATTTGTTGAGCAAAAAAGAAGCCAACTCATATGTAAGGTCGCATTTTGATTTTAACCATGTGCGTGTCCGTTTAATTACTAAAAATAATCCTCCTCAGAATATCTCAATTACCTCCATGATCTTGTTTCGTATCAAATACCGTTTTCTTAGTTTTTTTTTTTTCCAATTTAGCGCTAAGCATTTTTGCTATTCCCTTCGTCCCATTTTATCGTTTAAAAGAAAACATTCTCGAAACTTTAATTGATATGGGAACAAAATGATTGAAATTGAAATATTAACTTGAATTAAAATGCTAAATTTTTTTTTGAAGTTTGAAGACGGAAACAGCACATTGCTTTATTAATCAGCGTCCATATTGGTACAGTGCGTGTAGATGGTGGCCCTGAAGTCCATGTTTTGAGGAGCTCCAGGGATTAAATAGCGTTTTGCCCAGATTAATAAAACAACTGCAGGGCAAGCAACTAAGTAGATCAAACAAAGTGTTAAAGTGTTGAAAGATCGAAAATGTTGGAGAGATGTGAGCGTGTATATATGTATAGAGAAGGAGAGAAACGTCATATCCATACTTTTCTTACTCATTTCTCTTTGAAGAATTTCCTTTGCGTTGAGAAAATCCACTGTAATATTTTCAATTCTCTGCAATCATGCCCAGTCATGATTGTGATATCTTTTTATTTAATGGTATTGATATTTTTCCAAAAAACAAAAAGAAAGGAGAGGAACCAGACGCATTTATCACCCTTATTACGCTAGGAAAAAGAAAAGACGCCTTGGCCGTATGCAAGGAGGTGTTTGGTTAAGCCTTGAAGAACATTTGATGACTCCATTGATAAGGTGGATGAGTTCGAACTGTGGCCAATCTGGGCGAATTTGCCTACGACCTCAAGGTGTGGCTGTCATGAATAACGGATATACTCATTTTATTACAAGCAATAATATTCGAGCACGTGCTAAATGAGCCAAAAAATAAAAGAGGCTTAATTAGTGATAGCCCAGTCACAAAAATAGTTGATTGTTGTGAGTAATCTGGGCTTAATATCATGGATAATTTTGGCCCAAATGCAAGAATCGTGTGAGCAGAAGAAGGTGGAAGACGATGCTGAGAGAATTGAGTTGAAGAACAGCTCTTCTCGCCAATATAATGGCTCTCTGATTCAAGATAATAACAATGTTCTCTTTCTATGAGGCTTGTTTCTGGGTCTTATATATGAATATTCATATCGTTGTTGTTTTGTATTTATACGAGGGATTAACTTATTATTAGTGGTAGTGAGCGTGAGCTTGAGTTGATAGCAGTAATAATATTGGACAATGCAGTGTACAAGCATAATATGGAGGCAGTTGCAGACTTGCAGTTGTTGGCAGGGATGAACAAGTATAGATAGGTATCATGTATTCACAAATTAAATGAGACTTTGAGAAACGCTATTGGTAGAACTGCCCTTCATGTTTGTGGTTTTGGTGTAATTAAATAACAGCTCCCATCGCAGCACGTTAAGCCAATGATCATATATATATAAAAGTGCAAGATAAATAATGAAAGGCAAAGCTGTTCGTCTTGTTCGGGCATCAATATCATTCAATGGATTGGTTTTGTATTCCTCTAATTAGGTGTGACTTGCCCGGGCAGTTAGTGAGTGATACTAATATAATATACACCTGATCCATCTCAAACGGAATCATCACTTCTTCATCCCACCAGCTATATATGTGTGCGAATACAGAGAGACTGACCCCAATTTTTGGAAATATTATATAATTTTTAATTAAATTCTTTTGTAGGAAATTTCTCCCTGCTGCAGGAAGAATACCCCACGGACCCTTTTTTTCTCTCCACGTGCCCATGCACTATTACTAGTGGTGGACTGGTGATGGAAAGCGTGTCGACATTCCTCCAGCTAAGTCGCATTGCTGCGAAAACGACAATTAAGAGCTCACTTCTCATATGCAGATATGCCACTCGCTCACTTCACATATGCAGATAAATTGATTAAACCAGAGTTTTTTACACCCAAAAATTGCTTTATATTTTTAACTATTATTATGTACAATAATCGCCATAAAATGTACAAAACTTGTCTAAACGACTATCATCTAAAATAAACTTTATTCATCTATGTATTGAAGAAAATGTCTAATCAAAAGGTCTCGGATTATATTAAGGGAGAATTAAAATAAAGGACTAAGAGAAAATAATATTTATTATAAAGGACCATAAAAATTGTAATTACTTAGAAGGATCAAACATGATAATATAAATTTAAAAATACTAAACCGCTATAATCAATCCTCATGTATTATCTTTTGTATTCAAAATTAAAAAAATAACTAAAATTAAAACTAAAAACGTCCATCATGATATGATCGTAACTTTTTTCTAATATATTATTTAATTAACAATTGTTACATTCATATTTTTCTTAATTTTTATTTTTCACCAATTTATATCATCAAGTTACCTATTTATATTATTAACGTGGATATCAATTAAGTTCTTTTATAAAAAAGAAAGATAAACTTATTTCATATTTTTCAAAGCATATAATAGGTTAATTAGATTTTTTAAATTTTATTGTCATTATATGAATTTTTTAACCCACATAAATTTCTTCTAAAACAAAAATAAGTCGTACAAACTTTCTTGTTTAACATATAGGATAAATTATAAAAGACCTTGACTTTTATTAAGACTATATAATTCCATTTTTAATTAAATTTTTTATTAATTTTAAAAAATATAATTTTTGAAAATTGAAGAATGCGTAATTTTTTTTTCATAGATATATATTCAAGTTGTGAAAATTGAGAATATCATTGTTTAATTTAATGAAACTTAGAATTTTATATTAGTTTTAAAAATAGAATAGGGAAGCGAGATGCTTGACACAACACCAGTGAGGAAAGCGAGGATTATGAAGATATTGACTAAGTTTGTTAACTATAAAGGCAATATCTGGTCTAGTGTAACAAAGGTATTGAAGTTTGCCTAGAATCTTTGCGATACAATTTTGGATCAAGAAGAGGCTCATCAGAGGCTGCTGTAAGATGAGCAGTAGTTTCCATAGGAGTAGAGGCAGAATTAGCTGCCAGCAACCCAACATCAACAAGTAGCTGAAGAATATACTTTTGTTGAGAGAGGAACATACCAGAAGGTGAAGAGTAAAACTCAATGCCCAAGAAATATGACAATTCACCAAGCACTTTAAATGAGAACATACCACTCATACGATCAATCAAGTCCCTCACACTAGTCTCACTAGTTCCTGTAATGATGAGATCATCCACATAGATGATAAGATAGATGGTATGTTGATCATCAATGTGAATGAACAGGCAAGGATCAGCCTTAGAAGGACGAAAACCAAGACTACATAAGAAATCCTACAACTTGTGAAACCATGCTCGTAGGGCTTGCTTTAGCCCATAAAGGGCCTTTTTAAGCTTACACACCAAGTGATGACCAGAGCTATCAACAAATAAATGCTCAAAATCAAGTGGAGGATCGATGAAAATATCCTCAGAGAGATCACCATTAAGAAAAGCATTGTTGAAATCAACTTGGTACAACTTCCAATTATTTTTAACGGCTAAGGTGATGAGAATTCTTATAATGACAATCTTTATAACAGTCTAAAAGTCTCATTATAGTCTACTCCAGCCTCTTAAGAGAAGCCTTTTGCAACAAGACGTCCCTTCCTCCGAGTAAGAGTGCCATCTGCATATGTCTTGACTTTAAAAAGCCATTTACAGCCAATAGTACGCCTATCAAGAGGTTTGGAAACCATTTCCCAAGTTCTAAACTTAATAAGAGCATCAAACTCATCTTGAGCTGCTTGTTGCCAAAGTGGATCTGCTAACGCTTTAGTAATAGTTGCTGGACAAGAAGTATCATCAAAAGTAAGATACACTCTAGGTTTGAAAACACCGGCCTTGGACCTGGTTATCATTGGGTGAGCATTATAAACTTCATGAGAAGGCATAATAGAGGTGGTATCTACAAGAGACTGAATTGGCTGAGAAGAAAGTCCAAGGCAGCAATAGGTAGAGAGGACGTCGTGAGATAAGTTCATATCAGAGGAGCTGGGAGGAACAAATGACAAAGGTGGAGTAGCAACTGTATCTTTGACTAAGGTTTTGACACTAAACTATGTTCCTCCAGGAAGAACCTGCTCATTGAATTGAACATGACGAGATATATAGACTTTCCCTGTGTGTAAGTGAAGGCACTTGTATCCTCGATGTTGACTGCTGTATCCAAGGAATATACAGGGACCAGATCTGAAATGTAGCTTATGAGCTTGAAATGGCCTTGTATAAGGAAAGCAATCACACCTGAATACCTTGAGCAAAGAGTGGGTCACGCTGAAAAACCATGAAGTTTTTCATATTACACATTATTGATGACCTTTAAAGGTAACTTGTTAAGGAGAAAGACTGTAGATAGAAAAGCATCAGGCCAATAGTGAAGAGAAAGAAAAGCATGAGCAAGTAAGGTGAGACCAGTTTCAACAATGCTCCTATGTCTCCTCTCAACTAGTCCATTTTGTTCTGAGGTATAAGGATAGGAGAAACGATGCTCAATACTAGACTCAACCATAAAAGACTTGAAAACAGTAAACTCACTCCCATTGTCACTTTGAACAGCCTTGATTTTCTGATTAAACTTGTTTTCAACCAGTGTCTTAAACTCCTTAAATTTTTGTAATGCTTCTGATTTATTATGTCACAGATACATCCAAGTAAATCGAGTATAGGCATCAACAAAAGTGATGTAACAAGCAAAGCCATAAGAAACAAGAGGGGCAGGACCCCAAACATCCATTATTATTAACTCCAGTGGGTGTTGATACACTATAGTAGAAGGAGAGCAAGGCAGTTTATGACTTTTGCCTAATTGGCAAGCCGAACACAAGTGTACAGAGGAATTGAGATTACAAGCAATGGCATTGTTTTTTAGAACAAGTTTAACAGTATCTATGGACAGATGACCTGTCAACGAGTGCCACAAAGACAGTCGGCAAAGCATGACAACAGGTAGAGTATACCGCATCGAGGAACAGGTAGGCGGAGGAGCGAGAAGAGACATTAACAATTTGGGTACAATCCAGACACTTCAGGCCCATGCATAAGGATATGTCTCGTCTGCAAATCCTTCACAAGGCTGTCATGAGGAAAAAATTCAATTGATACTTGGTTTTCTTTAGTAAACTTGGCAATGGAGACTAAGTTCTTTTTCATGCAAGGAACACATAAAACTCTGTTCATATCAAAGGTAGACACAGAGGAAGGAATATGAACTCACCAATGTGAGAGATATCTGCCGCTAAGGGTGTTCATAGGCGCCGGTTTGAAGCGAGGGCGATACCCTTGCCGATGCCCGCCCGAAAGATCAGGCGGCAAAATGCAGCCCGCCGGTCTTTTTTGATAAACCCTAACATTTTTGGGCAGGCGATAATGGGGTACAGATTTGACGGCCCTTACATGCCAAGTGGCAATACTTTATCACATCCTATGTGAAAAAAACTTCATCATACCTAATAAACAATATTGGAAAATGCAAATGAAATACATAATCTGTAAGAAAGAAACAAAGAAATCATATTATTACATTTTTTTATTATTACAAAGAAAGCAACAATGATGAGTAGCACCTGAAACTGGAAGACGGAAGTGACCGATTATCAAGCACTAGACAGTGGAGAGGCAGTCAGGCTCAGGCAGATCATCGAGCTAGAGGAGTGGAGAACGAGAGAGGAGAGAACGGCTAGGGCATCCGAGTTGAGAAAAGGAAGAGATGAAGAAATGAGGATATATATTTTTTTTATTATAAGTTATATATAATTTGTAAAAAATATATAATACCATCTTTAAAATATATATATATATATATATAATAATTTTTTATTCTATTAAAAAATAAAAAAAATATTATAACTATTTGGCGGGGCCAAATGGGCGGGCGACATACCATGCCGATGCCCGCCCTACCCATAAAAATTCCCGCCATTTGTGCCCGCCCGGTTTGGGCTTTTCCTTGAAATTTGGTAGGCGATTTTCGTGGCGCGGCGGCGGATGGCGGCGGGCATGATGAACACCCCTATCTCGCCGCATCACCGGTGCCAACTTGAACAGATCCATGAGAGGTGCCTGGACCTAAAGAATTCAGGTTAGCAGGATCACAAGTAATATGTTGAGTAGCACCAAAGTCAAAATACCAAGTAGAGTTAGTGATAGCGGCAGGAGTGGCAATGTAAGCCTGAGCAAGAGCAGGAGTGGAAGTAGGAACGGCCGAGTCAGGAGCACGAGACACTGAGTCAAGCGATTCAAATTCATCAAGATCAAGATTACGAATGGATGCACCAGAATCAGCTCGAACCGTCGACGGCGGTGTAGGAACTATGCCATCAAGGAACCAATGTAAACGGTGTTGTTTTACCATTAGATACACTTGCTGCTTCTAGAGAAGGAAATTGTGATCGTCTAACTGAATGATGATTTTCTCTTTTGCAAATCCACGCTAAGACGCAGCACTAAGAGAAAACGATGGTGTAGATCCAGATCCACCGACAGAGCTAGTGGTAGACATTATTGCGCAAAGAGTGATGAATCCGGATCGGAGATCTCACTTGCTATTAATGTCACTCGGATTTTTTCGGCGAACGGAGTCAGGCCGTGGATGGTGGCTCTGATACCATGCTAAAAATCAGAGTATAGAGAGAGACAAAGTTAATCGCATAAGTTCTGTATCTCGACTTGTATATTGCAATGTAAACAGGTTACATTATATAGACTTTGGACAGTGTAACTATTCCAATTAGTTGACACCACGTGTGCAGACCCAAGTGCCACAGTTACAACTGACTGAGTAACTACAGCTGGCTATTTCATCTAATCTGACTATTATATTTAATAATGTGAATCTTGATAATTATGGATATCTCATTTTCTTTTCTTTTCTTTTCAAAATAAAGTATGGATTTCAGAAGTTGGATTAAAGCCCAAAGTTGTCGAGAAAAATATCAACAAGAGCTGAACAGCAAACGTGCAATTGAATTCGGGATATATTATGTGCAAAAATATTGACAAAATTGTAGTAATGTATGCACACACTTCACAATCATGCATGTATAAAAGCTAATTACCCACCGCCAAGGGAAAAAAATAATGAAATGGAAAACTAGTACTCGTCTCAAATAATCGAAAAAATAAATAACACTCCAGTTCCAGCTCCAAACTTCCAATAAGGCTGCGGCCTGCGGCAGTGGACTCAACTCTGTCACCCACTCACCGCCTCCTGCCACGTCCATGAGCTGGACAGTCAACAGTCAAAAAAAGAATTTGTTTTTAATATGATCTTTGACTTTCAATGATAAATCGCCACGTCAGCGCCACCTGAGTCAGCTTCTCCTAGTCCACATCTCAACCTCATTGCGTCCCTCTCCTCCTCCTCCATCCTTCTCTATCTCACTCCAGATCCGCTGACGCCGATGATGAAAGGTTTGCTTTCCGATCTCTGCTAAGCATCCTCTTGAACGATAGCATGCGACTCATCGGCGACCTGAACGGTGACTGAGTCGACGGCGACTCGGCTCCAAAGCTCTCGCTCCTCTTGGGCACCTCCAAGGTCACACCCACCAGTGACGATGGCTTCCTCCCTAACTCAATTGAAGTCGACGACGAACAAACCGTGCGGCCACTTTGAATTTCATCCCTCCCTTCGTGCTGACACTCTGAGTACAGCCCAGAAGTGGACCCCGGTTCAGGAATTTCCGGTTCATCAATGACAGTAATTACCACTTCAGGTGGATTGGCATCCGCGGGTGCGGGTTCAACAGCAGCCCTGCAAGTGGGGCATGTGGAGTGGGTCTTAAACCACATGTCGATGCAGTCAACGTGAAAAATGTGATTGCATTTGGGCAAAATTCGACCCGTTTCGCCCTCTTCGAACTCGGACAAGCATACTGGGCATTCAACCTGCTCGGTGTGGGTCTTGGAAGAGTAGACAAAGACGGGGAGAGACATGAGTAGAGATGAATCAAGACCGCGCGTTGAGGCCAGGACAGGAGCAGCGGCGGATTCTTGGTAGAATACAAGGTGAGAGCGGCGGTGGCGGCGGCGTTGGCGGCGGCGAGCTTGTAAATGAAAGCAGCGAACATATAGGTGGAGGCAAATCATTAGGATGACGATGAAGAATAAAATGACGATGGTGCTAAGCATAATCTTGCCGCTAAGAGCGTATCTCTTGGCATCTTCTTCGTTGTGATAGAGGCCGCCGTTACCCATAATGAGGTGCGATGTCTGATGAAGTAAGTGAAGGTGGAGAGAGAATGGGGAAGAAGGAATGGGATTGGGTTATATGAATTGATAGATTGAGAGGGAAGGAAGGAAGGTTCTTGGGGGTTTCCAAATTGTGAAGTGGGTAAAGCGAAGGGCTTCAGCTGAAGCTGAGGGAAAAGCACTGCCCACGCTGCGAGTGGGTGGAGGGTTTAATAGCGCCCCAGAGCACAGTTTACGCGGCTTGGATCAAATGACGTATCTGCCCTTCACACGCCTTCCTGGAAATGATTAATTATGTATTCAGGAAATTGGTTTGCACTTTCGTTGTCACTGTTACTCTTACACCCACTATTTTAAAGTCTAAAGACTCAACTGTTCTTTTGACAAACAAGTTGCAACTACTATTATCGAAACTCTTTTGATTATTAAAAGTGGGCCTTATCTAGTCAAGGTACATGTGTGTTGTGGTGGAGGCTGTGGTCAACTTCCTTCAGCACCAGTGTCAAATTATCTCCCGCTTTCCGCGCTTACTTTCTCGGAAAGTAATTCGTCAAAGCAGAAAATTACGTATCTTGTTTTTGAATGTACTGGACCGTAGGTCTGTCTCATGTTTCACAATAATTTTGGGGTGAGTTATTGCTATGTATGGTAAGCAATGTGGCTATATACTATTTACGCACGAATTTTAAATTAATCATCTTATTTTTCAGACATTCCCATCCTAGATCAACGTCGTACGAACGAAAAAACTTGTGGGCTTTGGTGGAGGGACAGATCAAACTTGGGCCCATCATCCACTTTATTGGTTTATTTCCAAAACAACAAAACCCAAAATCTAATATAAAAAAACAAACAAAACCCAAAATTGTTATCACCAAATGAACATGCATACCTGCCAATATGCAGGTACTATGGAGTAGTTTCACAGAGCCCAACCGTTAACTGTGGGACTGATGCAGCCAATACTATTTATAAAAACGACGAAAGGTGGATACCTTTTGGGAAACACAAAGCTCGACGCTTCCATATTTGACCAATTTTTGAGTGTTGCTAGGTAAAAGGTAAAAAATGTGGCTTTTTTTTCCAAAAAAAAAAATGATTTTTATAAATTTAAGATATGATAAAATTTATATTATGAATATAATTTATATTTAAATTGGCAGTGGCAGAATTACTTTTTTCTAAACTGAAATTTATTTAAATGATTATTTAAAAAGCAAATTTAGATAGAAAATGAATAAAAATACATCAATTTAATTAAATAATACTTATAGGATTTTCCCCTCATCAATTTCATTTGTGTTTCCCCCATTATTTCTCAAACAAATGGCTAAATCTAAATTTTGTTAAATATGACTATTGAATATTATTTTATTTTTTATGGATTTTTAGAGATTAATTAAATACTAACTATAGAGATTAATTGGGTTTGGAGTGGACTCTCATAATTAAATTTTATCATTTAATTTTTAGGATATTTTTGCAAACCTGAAGTTATTGGGTGTTTTACAATTTTTTTTTTTTTTTTAAATGAAAGCATGAGCATTGGGACCTTTCTTTCTTTTTTAGGGTAAAGGAGCAAAAATACAAATGTGTTTTACCCTCGAGAGCATCCGGCACCATATCTTTTACGGAGGAGCAAAAACATGAGTTCACTTTCAAAATGGGTGCAAAAAATACACATACGTTAAATTTCTCTAACCGCTAGTTTGTCTTAAGGTGGGCCCCACGCTATTTAAAAAAATAAAAATGTCACACTTTTTGTAATTGCCAACTTTACCCATCTCTCTCTCTCTCTCTCGTCAGATCTTCACCTGACCAGCCCAACTTCTGGATCTGAAAACACCCCCCTCAAGCTCTCGATTAGCTTCCCAAAACAACGCTACACACGGTACGACCGACATTTAGGGGTTGTTTCAAGGTGGAGAATCGAGCCGCGGTCTTAGACGTGCAAGGCCAAGGTGTTGGCGACGAAGCGAGTTCGTACCCACAGGTGTACGTGGGATTTGAGCAATCCGATCGGTCACGGACTGTTGTCGGAAGATCGGTTTTTTTCTTCTGGTTCACTCGTGGAGCGACGTACTGTGGCTTCTTCGGAGCATCTTCACCATCAAAATCACAAGTCGCATCCCTCCATCTTTGGTGACCACTTTCACTCCGACGGCTTGCCGGAATTTCGCATTCCGACGCTATTCAAGATCGATTTGCATTGATTGGGATTTGTAGAGATCGGCGGTGGGGGTATCCCACTTATCCCTGCATATCTTCGCCACAGTAGGTCTTTCTTCTTCTCCACGAGTTTGGACGAAACTCATGGCAGACAAAGGTTGAGATTTATCAGCAACAGGGTCCAGTGGTTTTGATTTTCAGCTTGTGATTTGCGATTGGTTCTTGTTGAATGCTTTGCTGGTTGGTTTGCCTTATGGGTTTTCCACACTTTTGATATTTTTGCCTTCAATTCGAGTGTATATTCAGTTTATGAATTGCCTTTAACTTAGGGGTATATTCAGTTGATGAATCACTCATTTATTGCCTTTGATTTGGGTTTATTTTCGATTGATGAATTGCATATTTATTTCCTTCTATTTGGTAATGTCAGATGATGAAGATGATGAATTTGGAAGGAAAGATGATGAACATTGAGGTTGAGCGGAGGGTATTTTTCCAGAAAAATGAACTGTGGAATGGAGCTCACCGGAGGAGGAGAAGATTCGACTGAGTTCAGGGGTATTTTGGGTTGAAAACTTTTGAGTTCATGGGTATTTTGGTATTTTCACACTCTACTTAACATCTATTAAAGGAAGTTAACTGTGATGGGATTTTTGCACCCATTTTGAAAGCTTATGTGCATTTTTTCTCCTCTGCAAAGCATATGGTGTTGGACTCTCCCGAGGGTAAAGCACATGTGTATTTTTGCTCATTTACCCTTCTTTTTACGATGCTCCTCTTCTCTCTCATCGGCAAAGGCCATGGCTTTTGTTGAAAAGCAATATGATTTTTTTTTTTTTTTGCTAAAAAATTTTAGGAAACCAGTTGAGTTCACCAATGATCCAAAGGTATGACGAAATCTCTCTTCCTCTATCCCTTTCTCCTAGATGATAATGATGTTGGCGAAGGTGGCCGTCTATTACCTTCAAGCATTAACCAGACCTTTAGAAGCTAAAATGTCTCCCCCAACGTCTTGACCAACTCCATAATCGAACTCTCTCCCTTTAGTGAAAATATCCAACTCTTTTACTAGTTGAGCTCAAAAACAAGAGATAAAAGCAATATAAAGTTGCTTTAACTAATACCGTGTGTTGGGCCCAAAAGTTAAATTGTTGGACCGCCTTCCCAAACCCCCTCGGCTTATGTCTGCTGTCAGCTCAAACAAGCTCAGTGTGTTTGATTAGCTTTTAGATCATAGTTTCTTATGAAAAAAGTGATTTCAAAGAATATATTCTAGATAATAGTTTTTGAAAAAGTAAAAAAATATAGTTTTTAGCAAAATTGTTTTGGAAAAAAAAAAAAAAAACTGAGTGTTTGACAGGCTTACAACAAAACCATAGTTTTTTTAAAAAAAAACAAAAAATGCTTTTGGCTTTTTCTTAAGTGTTTGAGTCATTTTTTATCAAACTAAACTATGATTTTGACCCTGGAAGTGTTTTTTTTAAAATGTTATCCACACGCACATTTTACCTAACCGCCGTCAGTGTTCCAATATAAGCTTGATCGGCTACACACTCGAAAGCCTATCCAAATCCATTTTATCTTGAAAATCGAAAATCTGTCCTCTCAAATTAATTTCTTAAAATGTACAGTATTGCTTTAAATTAGTAAAATAGTCAATATATTTGATTAAATTTGCAGAGATACTGAGATAGTTTAAGTTTATATATTACTGCTATTGATCCTGTGGTGAACATTACAGCAGGAAAAACTTGAGGAGAACTGGTGAACGTTGATTTGGGCCCTATTGGAAGTTTGTCAGTGTGAGCCTAGCATTAACGGGGAGAGGATATGTTCGATATTAAAACAAATCAAAAATATTATCAAAAAACAAAAAAACAAATCAAAATCAAAATCAAACCAAATATATATCAATGTTGACATTGAGAAGATCAAGCCCAGCCTTTTTTGTGGTCGGTTTTATTTGATTTCTTTCTATCTGAATTTGTTCATTTTATTTTAATTAGTTTAATTTGATATCAAACATCCATACTGCCGTCGTTACGATTTATGAAATATATAAGATGAATTTTATCTCTATTTGTTAAAAAAAAATTTCTAAAACTACGGTTTGATTGTTTCTTTCTTAGTAAAGTTGTAGAATCTAAAAATAAGATTGTTCATTTTAGTTTAATTAGCCATTCTTAATTAGTTGATGATCATGATTTGATTTCTTTCTTAAACTTTACAAAGTCAATTAAAACCCTGGTGAGATGTGTTCGCATTTTCCGTCCATTAATGATCGGGATCTTGCATCGTCTAGGAAAGTCACGAGTTGAAATTAAGAATGACGTTTTTATTCAAAGCTCCGGTCGGATGGAAATATATAATGTCGTGGGGATAAAATCTGTGATTTCATTGAAGATTGCTTTGTTAATCCTTCCAACATGGCCAATATTAATAAGTCCAAGATTGTCCTCATACCTAAGGTCGATAACCCTTCCTCGTTGAGAGACGTCCTATATCCTTTGATTGAGCTTTAAAATAATTGACGAAGCAGACTTAGAGGAATTATGGGTAAAGTTTTATTGCAAATAGATCCACGTGTGATAACATATTAATTGCTCAAGAAATCATTCATTCAGCAATCAAGGTTTGGAGAAAGCGTATGATAGCTTGATTAATCTAAAAATAAGTTTGAATCGGAAAGAAACTTTATAAATCTCATTATGGCTTGTATACTCTTCTATGTGTAAAAGACTAAAGGTGATCCTTTAAGTCAGGTATATCTTTGACTGGACACCTTATTAAAGTTGAACTGCGATGGAAGCCGTTTACCTTTATTTTTTTCTGATGATCTTACACAACAAACAAGAGCAAAGTGAAGCATCAGTCATCTTGGAGAAATTGAAATGTAACTTTAATAGAGCGCCAGTCAAATGACAAACTCCGTCATTCTCAAAACATTGCAATTGTGCAAAAAGCCGAACAAAGGCGCTGTCTATGTGGAAAAGTAAATTCGACTATTCTTTGGTAGATCGGTCTTGATTAAATTCTTTGTCCTCATTACCCGATTACTATATGCAATCAACTCTACTCCCATTTGTACTTTAAACGAAATTGATAAGCTCTCGAGGAAATTCCTTTGGTCGCGGGATCAGCGAACACATTATTTATGTTGCATTCATAAAAGACGATGTAGAGGAATAAGGCCAAATACAATTTGTTATGTCAAAAAGAGAAATTCATCAGTGACGACTGTGGGACAAGTTCATAAGTGGAGTTGGGAGAAAGATTAATAATGGTGAGGACACCAAGTTTTGGTGTACCCCAATTCCCTTAACAGAGTCCATCTTTAATAAATAAAAATGGCAAAATTCTCCCTCGCGTTATTAGCATTAGAAGATCCCACGATTGGTTCGCATGCGAAAGATGGGAAGAAGATGACAAAAAGTGGAAAATTCGAGAAAAATTTAAATATTTTATGTGGCGAGGTTGGTCAGGCGAGAATTAGTCTTACAAGTGATAAATTAGGGAGCTAGAAACTTGTGGAAAGAAATTATAAAACGTTACTTTAGCTTGGGATGTTGGATTCTTTGGATAAGATGCAGATCCTGGGGAGAATCCGAGGAGTGATCGTGGACTCTCGCGGTGACTTGGTTGATGGGACGGTCATTGAGGCGGAGTTACATGCTATCTTGCTTGGCACGAGGAGAGTATCGTTGGATTCAATAATGAAAGCTCAACTATACACCAAGAGATAACATTTGATTAGGCACTGTTCAAGAGCAAGCATCAGCATCTGAAATTGAAAGGGACCAGACAAACTCCGTTCTCTATGGAGCGAACACTTTTTGTGCATTCAAAAGCGTCTTTGTTATGTTCAGTCATCAGTGACGAGGCCAATTGGCCAAAGGTACCCCAATTCCCAGCAGAGGCCAAAGGCAAAAGAGAGTAGATCGGGAAGAAGATGACAAAAACAAGAGGTCAGGCAAAGGGAACGTTACAACTAGGGAGAATCGGCAGAGTATAAGGATTCAATAATTATAGGCACTGTTCAAGAATTCAATAATTCACGAGTGAAGTTACGTTAAACGAGGCATCAAACAAATAAATAAATAAAATACTAATTCCACTTCTTTTATTGCTACAGCTTGAGAATGGAGAAGAATAAAGAGGCAGTTAGTTACATTGTACCGCATACATGACTATTATGCGTTTTCTCGTGAAGAGAGAGTGTAAGGAGAGGCCAAAAATATAATTATAATAAAGGTCCTTTTTTTTGCCATAAAATTATAATAAAGGTAATACTACTTTAATATAAGTATTGAGTAGGGATAAAATTCAAAATTCATTAAAAATATAGAGTATAATTAAATTCAGAAATTATAAGAATTAATATCAATTATGTGAAGCTATACTAATAAAACAAATTAAAAGGAGTGGAAAAGAACGTGTGAGAGAGAGAGAGAGAGTGGGGAAGGAAATGAATAAAAAAGGAGCATTGGAAGAGTAAAGATGTGAAGGCATTAACTAGGGTCTACCAACACCAACCGCAACGGCTTCTCCCTCGACCTCGAGCTAAGTTTCCCATTTCGCCCCTTCCATATCCTCCATTCACTCTCTGCTTCTCTGTTTTCATCTCTGAAATAGCAAACAATTACTCACAAATGTCTACCAAATCGCCCATCTTCCCAATGCCAGAGCCTCAGCACTTCAGTGACTATGGCTTTGACCCCCAAATTGACTATTTTCAGGTCCATCATCATCTCTTTGCTTCCTCTCTTTCTGTGTGCCTCTCTGTTTTCTTATTCTTCCTTTCCTTGTTGGTGACTAAAGCAGGTGCTGGAAGAAGCTATGAAGCACAAGCGCGAGACAGCAAGATCCATAGACAACATACACTTCAAGCTGCAGAAGCCTATTTCTAAGGATGATTCGGGCAAGATTCACAAACCTAAGAGGAAGCGCTGGTGGAAATCTGCTCTCCTGTTTTTTAAGTGGAGGCGCAACCACCACAGCGTCCGCGCTCATGATCACCGAGATGTGGATGTCGACGTTCACCGAGCCAGGGCTCGTGCTTTCAGGGACTCCATGTCAGGACCCGTGTACCTGACAGAGAGCAGAAGCGGGTCCACTACACCCTACCGGACCACCAGCCGGCCGTCTTCGGGTCCGCTGGCCAAGGGCGAGCTGGACATACCTTACCTGAGTCTCCGGCAGCTCACAATGGAGCAGCAGCAGCAAAGGATGTCTACCTCAGTCGTGCCCTTATACTTGGTCACCTGAGCAACCACTTACCGTTACCGTTTGTTACATCAACTAATTGTAGCTAGCTACTCAGGGGAAATGGGTTGTTCCGTGTTCGCGGGTAGGTTTAAATTTATTATGTGGGCTGTGGCTCTATTCGCTATTTGTTCATTTTTAGTTTGTTTTTTTTTTTTTTTTTTGGATCCTCTGGAGAATGGATGAAACCTCCCTGTGGGATTTCAGTGTTGGGTAGTTGAATTTTTGTGAGGAAAGAAATGCTAGTAAATACTCCGTACTCGTAGCAAAATCTGTGTCTTTCTGATCAAAGTGTAGTAATGAGTAATGAAGTATGAAAAAGGAGGAAGTGGAAGATGATAAAGTGAGACAAGACAAAGCGAGGGTAGGGGAGGAGCGTGAGGAATTGAAGAGTGGGACCCGGGAAGGCGAAGCAACGGGAGTGACATTTCGGGGTGGAGTGAAAGCGTGAAAAGGGGGACGATGTTTCAGAGGGAAGCGTGAAGGCAGAAACAAGATGTGTGGAGATGGACTGCTGGATTTCAGGGAGGAAGAAGAGTCCCTCAAGTCTAGAGTCTAAAAACAACAAGGAACGGTCATAGGCACAGGCCATGGCAGCATCAGCATGTGGGTTGAAATGCAATGTGGGCCAGCTTTGGGGACTGTGACTCTGAAAACGTGCTTGCTTGGAAACCCAGACCATTGTTGCAAAAAACTATTTTACAAAATCTAATGAAATATTCATGACACCTTCAAAAATATTTGAGAACATTTCAATTTTTTCCAACTAAAATGATTAAAATTAACATTGGGCCTATGTTTTAAAGGGAAAATTACGTGTAGGTCCCAAAGACCAGAAATAAATACAATAAGGTCCTTAAAATCACCAAATTATACAGAAGTCCTAACAGACTTTTTTGATATTATTTGTATTAACAATAGGAAATGTTATATTTACAACAAAATTTAAAAACTGGACCATTTATAATAGAAAAAGTCATATTTACAACAGAAAGTGTCATATTTACAACAACATTTAAACACCTGAATTTTGTTTCAAACTCAAGTCCTTAAATATACAGATGTTATTTACAACAGAAAAAGACTAGATTTACAACAGGAAGTGCTATATTTATAACAACATTTAAAATCTGGCTATTTACAACAGAAAAATACATATTTACAACAGGAAATGTTATATTTACAACAAAATTTAAAAACCTGGATTTTGTTTCCATACAAATAATATCAAAAAAGTCTTTAGAAAATTTTTTGATATGTGAATTTTTATTGGGACTTTTTACTATTTTTTATAGTCCTTGGGACTTGACTATAATTTTCCCTATTTTAAATATGGCTCAGAGACCTGATTTGAAATTTTTGAATGTTATTAAAAGACCACAATATCCCTATAATATTTAAAAGGAAAATTGAAAGTAATTCAAAAAGGGAAAAGCGATTAATTAAGCCTAATCTAGCTTAATTAATTAATAAACCTTCAATATAATCAATTTTAAATTTGGAAGTTTGAAATAGTTTTTTAAAAAATATATGCGTATGTAAAATAACATTCGAAATTTTAGAATTGCACTAAGTATTTTATTTTTTTATTTAAATTAGTGTGGATGGATTTTGTGTTGTATAAAATCTAAAAATTGAGTTGTGTTTTTCATAAGTTATTGCTTTGTTGCAATTTTCATATGTTATATATAATTTCATGATCATATTTTTCAAAAAATAATCTATCAAATGCCGACAGTTAAAATGATAAAGGGAAAATCTATATGGGGCCCTTTTAATAGAAAAAAAATCCTAAAAATGCCTAAAGATTAGAAAATCTCGAGAAAAAGGCCCCAAAGTGCCTTTTCTCGATATAATTTCATTAAAATTTTAGTTGTTAGCAGGGGTTGATATAGTTGTTGTTGGGTAGGTCATTAACAAATATATTAGCCCCATTAATAATCAGATCAAGATTTGTTAACAACTATATCAACCTCGTTAACAACTAACGTTTTATTGAAATTATACCAAAAAAGTCCTGGAGGCATTTTCGGAACTTTCATAATCTTTAGGCCTTTTTTAGATTTTTTTTTTTTTTTTTGTTAAAAGGTCCCTGGTATGAATTTTTTCAATAATAAATGCATGCGGGCCATTTTGAATAGTAATTCTTAATTAGCTTAAGTTAGATGAGATCTAATTTAAATATCCTTTTTTTAAACTACCTTTAATTTTTCTTTTTAACAACAAATGGTCATTCTATCATTTTGACAACATTTTAAAATCCCTAGTTAGACCTCATGACCTAGTTAAAAATTTGTTAAAAGTATAAGCCAAATTTTGGTTTTGATCATTTCACGTGGGTTTTATTAGGACTTTGTCAAAATATTTTTGTATTTTTTACTCTTAATTTAATTGATAGTAACTTTTTATTATCTCTCGTCTTAATGGACCATATCGGTGAATGGATGATTAAAAATTTGCAAGATTTTTTAATTTTAAAATTTAGATAATTTAAGATACTCTATTTAATTTCAGGAAAATAATTAATATGGTTTGTAAAATGAACTGAAAGGAGGAAAATTTAATTTTAAACAAAGATCGTTTATTCCGCTGAGCTGCTGCATGCCGTTGTGGGTTGCATCTTGTCTTCTAGCGGGAACTTGTATATGATGTTGGATGCCTCTCTTTTTCCTGCACGGCTGGGTTGAGTTTAAAAATGATTGAGGAAATAATTTCCTTATTAAGGACATGTTCATAACTGGTGCTAAAAAAGTAGTGAGGTTTAAGGTTAACGCATTTTTTGTATTCTAAAGATATCGTCTGCGAAGCAATTTTGCCCGAAGTTTCAAACGCACAACGATTTTTTTCGAAGTTTCAAACAGAAGACGATGTTGTTCCTCCATTAAAAACCCTAATAAGTCAACTAACGATCAACGTTAGGGTTTTTAACGAAGGGGCAACATTGCTCTGTTAAACTTGAAACTTAAAAGCAACATTGCTCCCAACAAAAAGAACAATTTTGCGCGAAGTTTTCAAAACTAACAATGTTGCTTCTTATGTTAAAAACCCTAACGGTCAACTAATCGGTCAATGTTAGGGTTTTTAACTGAGGGGCAACATTGCTCCGTTTTGAAACTTTTTGGCAACATTGCTACGCCAAAAACTTTAGGGGCAAAATTGCTCCGAAATAAGATACTTTAAGGGTAAAAATGCACCTTAACCCTTGTGAGGTGTAAGTTGTGAGGTGTAAGTGAAAAAAAAAAATTAAACATAAATATTTGAGTTTTATTTTTGGGCCAACCATTCCAATAGCTAACCACTCAATCAACTGGTAGAATATTGGTTTAAAATTTAATTTAACTTGTAGTAATTAAATTAATACAATTTAATTTCTATGTTTAACAAATGATTATAATTAGAGAAGAACTTAGATCATTTTGCTTTTAAAGAGGTCAAAACCTCTTCTTTAAAATTTGAGGGACCAAAATCTAAATAAAGATAAATTTAAATGAACAAAGATGGTACTAACTCTAAATTGTGAAATGGGAAGGTTGTAATTATAAATTTGAAAATATCAATTCGGAAAATAGAAAATCAACCATGAATACAGCTTTCTAATTTCTCCCTTAGAAAAGTCGTTTATATCATTAAATTCGTAAAAAAAAAATTACTATTTTTTAAGATTAACTTTCAATTATAATCAATGTATATGAATCATGGCTTTTTATTTCTTTCTTACGTAATCTCTCTATACAATTAATTAATAAGAGCATTTGTTAGCAATAAGAATTTAATGCCATTAACTTTTTGTAAAGTGGCTTATATTTAAATCTATAAAAACCTTCAAGAAAACTTCTTGTATTAAGAACAGGGTGGGAAATTGTAAACTTTAAACATATTGGAAATTTAAAAAACTAATTCATGAACAATCTAAGCTTGGATATTGATTCCGGAGATTTAGTTGTAATGTATTGCAATACTCCTCCTGGTCCTAATTATAAGACCTAGTTGATTTTTTTGGAGAGATTAAGGAAGCTAATTAAATTACTTTAGAGTATTTTTATTTTTTTTCTTCAAACTAATTAGTTTAA
The DNA here is from genome assembly GCA_019022655.1 of Acacia acuminata. Taxonomy (NCBI): domain Eukaryota; kingdom Viridiplantae; phylum Streptophyta; class Magnoliopsida; order Fabales; family Fabaceae; genus Acacia; species Acacia acuminata. Next base: position 1,368,795 of record JAFJYI010000071.1, read on the forward strand.
CTAATAAACTAATATATAATCTAAAAATACACAACATATGAAACGATTAAGTAACTTATTTAGTTTTCTTAATCTCTCCAAAAAAAGTTAATCAAGACTTATAATTAGGACCGAGAGATAGTACCTTTTTATAAATCTATAAAGCTTTACAGTTTTTTTTTTTTTTTTTGGGGGGGGGGGGGGGGTGTTTAGATTGATATCTATAAAGCCTTCAAATTTAGAACATTTTTGTTACAATTTTTTTTTTTTCCGGTTAAGTAGTAAATTTGTCCCGCAAATATATGTCCAGGAGTAATTTTGCCTTGAAAGTTTTTTTTTTGCCCAATGTTACCCAGGAAGTTTAAAAACATAATAATCTTACCCTTTTCCATTAAAAAGTTGATAGTCAATGTCATTTTTTAAATGGTCAACATTAGGTTTTTAACGGAAAATGGTAAGATTGCTACGTTTTTAAACTTTCGAGGCAACATTGGGCCAAAAAAACTTTCAAGGAAAATTTGCTCTTGGACGGACGTGTACTTCTGAAACAAATTTACTAGTTAACCTTTTATTTATTTATTAATATTTACAACTGAGCCTTCAAAATTTATAATTAAATTTAAATGATTCAGTTGGTTCAATTTAAATGATTCAGTTTATCTTAGATTCCTGAAATTTAGTTGTAATAATTAAATTTCAATGTATTTTCGGCGTCCTTGCAGGATTGGTTGAATTTTAATCTCATTGAAGAGATTGGTAGTCAGGGCATCATAAACTGGGAATTGACCTTTGGTGTGGGCATTTGGAAGTTGTGGTTTTGGAGAAATCAGACAGTCTTCAATGAACATTTTAGCAGACCAGTAAATTTGGCATCGATGATTCTTAACACTAGGCGTTTCTTTACTACTGATGAGCCGCCTGTATCAGTTGAACTAGAGAACACTAGGAGATCTAAGAACTGGCAACAGCCTTTGCAGGGATGGATTAAGGTTAATGTAGATGGCGCTGTAACTTGTGCAAGAAATAAAGCAGGTTGTGGCATTGTCATTAGAGACCTTAGTGGTCGTTGGTTAGCGGGTGAGTCAGTTCCAATCGGTCACTGTGATCCAAATGAGGTAGAGGAGTGCGCTCTATTAAAAGGCCTTGAGCTAGCTTGGCAGAAGGGAGTTAAACAAGTTATTTGTGAATCTGATTCAAGTAATCTTTTTTAGTATGCTTATGGAGAAGGAAGGGTCTGATTCTTAGAGTCTGGTTGTATATCAGATCAGGTTCCTCATGCGTCTTCAGTGGAGATTACAGATCAATCATATTTGTCGTGACCAGAATAAAGTGGCGGATCGACTAGCTCAAAATGGTTTATCCAATTACTCTTTCTTTCATGCGTGTCCTTCTCATCTAAAGACTCTTGTGATTCACGATTGTATCATTGTATGGGATCCATATTCCCAACTTTTAATATAATTTCGCAATCTTTAATATATATATTTAAAAAAAATGCAATGATTCGCAAATGGAGCTACGAATATGGGTCAAAGTCTCGAAGGATAACAATTTTTTGTCCATTGTATTTGTTTTCATAGGGTCAAACTTTAAACATTTAAAAAAACAAAAATGGCTTTTGGGCTTAGACTTAAAAGCCTTGAAAAATGGGCTAGCATGGAAGCCTCATTTTCTTTCTTTTAAATTATTTCTTCTTTTTAATTTCTAAAATAGTAATCATCATATTCTTAATATAATACATATTTATATAATTTGTTTATATTAAAAAATTTGTTTGAGTCATTTAATATGATATATATTTTCTAAAATACATTATCTATCTTTTAGTTGAATAATTTAATATAATATATATTTTCTAAAATATTTCATATATCTTTCATAATTCCATTATTTCATCTTCTTGATATTGTTGAGGGATAATCAATTGGGATAAATTAAGAAAATATTGATAAATATAAAAATTATGTATTATATTTAAGACCAATATCAACTCCTTAAATACTTCTTATATTAAAAACCACAGGGGGTATTCGATTAAATGTAAAGTGCTTAGAAATAACTTCTGCACTTGTTTATCTACACTATTTTCATATTTCAGTCGATTTTTTTTTTTCCAAATAATTTATTTGCATATGAAAAATGTTGTAAGATATTTAATTAATAGTTTTTATTAATTAAATATCATATCTTTGATAATCTTGTGAAAATAAGTGTATTATAATAACTTCCCAATATTTATAAGAGTGAACTCTTGTTTTGAGGGGAGAAAAAACCTCTTATTAATAAAAGACGTGCTGATTGATGACAAAGGTTCCCCACATGGCCACATGGTGTATTAAATCAATGAATGCGTATATAGAAAGAAAAAAAAAAATGATTAACGATTTTTTTTTAGGGGGGGTATACGTGGCTCTATTGGCCATGGCTCGTGTCAAAAGTAAGATATGATCCTCATGACCTAATCTTGCGGGTCAACAGAGCACTCCTTCCCTGAAGTCCAACCCCGTTAACTTTTCCTCATGCTTTTCTAATAACCCTAACCACCATGTTAAAATGTTGAATGTTCACACCACACGTGATCCACATGAACACTCTATTTTAAAACTCTTATCCAGCTTTATTACAAGAGGGGGAAAAAGAAGGGGAAAATTTCAGGGCCATTTTTATCAAAAAAATCCTACAAAAGACCCCCAAAAGTCTGAAAATTCTAGAAAAGACCCTTCAGAATCTACGTGAGTTGTTAGACCAAATGATATAGTTGTTAACGGGTAGGTCATTAACAACTAAATCAGCCCCATTAACAATAATTTGTTAATAACTAGATCAGCCCCATTAACAACTATATTAGTACCCCCATTAACAATAATTTGTTAACAACTAGATCAGTCCCATTAACAACTCACGTTAACAACTATATATTTTTAACAACTCACATAGATTTTGGGATTTTCAGATTATTGGGGTCTTTTTTGAATATTGGGGCATTTTTTAGGATTTTTTGGTAAAAAAAGGGCCCTGGAAAGGATTTTCCTAAAAAATACGTTACTGTTGATATTGTAAATGGTGGTACGAATGGGAAAAAACTCAAAAATTTGGTAGTGGCAGATGGCTTTTGCTTTCACACCCAAAAAGGGGGGAAAAAAAGCAAGGAGCATTCAATCATTTCATTAATATTGATTCCTTTTGAGCAAAGAAAAAATAATAACATCCAACAAAGCAGAGCAGGTAAGCCTTATCCCTGCGAGTGCCGATCATGGAGGGAATAGAGCACAGAACAGTGAGTGTCAATGGAATAAACATGCACATAGCAGAGAAGGGTCAGGGCCCTTTGATCCTATTCATCCATGGCTTCCCTGATCTCTGGTTCTCGTGGCGCCACCAGATCGCCGCCCTTTCCTCCTCTGGCTACCGATGCGTGGCTCCGGACCTCCGTGGCTTTGGCGACACAGACGCTCCGGCCACTCCCACCGCCTACACCAGCCTCCACATCGTCGGCGACCTTATTGGCCTTCTGGACGCCATAGCGCCGAGTGAAGATAAGGTGTTTGTGGTGGGACATGACTGGGGAGCCATCATGGCCTGGTATCTCTGCCTCTATCGCCCTGAAAGAGTTAGGGCTCTGCTTAACTTGAGCGCCCCTTTTACCCCCAGAAATCCTAAGAGGAAGCCCCTTGACACCTTAAGAGCTGTCTATGGAGCTGACTACTATATTTGCAGATTTCAGGTATACTTCCAACTTCCAAATTTCTCATGTTTGCCTTGCTTGTTTTATGCTGTTAGTATATCTGTGGTCGTGATGTGAGAGAATTAAAGCATATTTTAATTTACGTTAGTGGGTCAAGTACTCTATGGCATTCATTTATCACATCCTAATACGAAGCCTGTCTACTTGCCTGGCTTCCGGAGAATTTTAACTTATTGCCATGGAACTTTTATTCCAAGTGGTCATGTTCTTTCTCCTTAGCTACATTTAATATAATAATATTAATTCGGTCCACTTCCATCAAGATTGGAAGCTTAGGCTATAGAGAGAAGATTTAGCTTTAGCTGCCAGGCATTTCATTGATTTTGCGGCAAATGTGTTCTGCTTAATTAATCACTGAGGGTGTTCGCTGGTGTAGGTTTTGGGAAGTAATATAGTAGTTGACTATACTCATTATATTACAGGAGCCTGGAGACATAGAATCTGAGTTTGATCAAATTGGAACCGAGAGAGTTGTGAAGGAATTCCTGACATACCGCAACCCTGGCCCACTTTATCTGCCAAAGGGTAAAGGGTTTGGACATCCGCCTGATGCTCCCATTGTGTTGCCCTCATGGCTATCTGAGGAAGAATGTAACTACTACGCCACCAAATATGGCAAAACTGGCTTCACTGGGGGGTTGAACTACTACAGAAATTTGGATCTGTAAGTATTGTCATATACAACTTATACATATTTTCAAAGGGAAAAAAGGTGGTTTTTTGATCCATTCTAAACTAGGAAGTGATGGCCTGTTGTGCTTGTATATATCTGCAGGAATTGGGAACTGACGTCGCCATGGACAGGGGCTCAAATAAAGGTACCGGTGAAGTTTATAGTGGGAGATCAGGACTTGACCTACAATGCGCCGGGGATGAAGGATTACATTCACAAGGGAGGGATGAAGAGAGATTTGCCACTTCTGGAGGACGTAGTTGTCATTCAAGGAGCGGCTCACTTTCTCCATCAAGAAAGGCCCCTTGACATCAACAAACACATCCTTGATTTCTTTCACAAGTTTTAATATTATTTCTGCTTGCAGCTTCCTCTTCCACTTCAGGTTGTTTTTTCATCTTTGTCCTTCAGTTTCTTGCTGAGTGTGAATGCTTTGTGCTGAACATCTCTTAAGCTTAAGGACTTTAAATATATAATTGAATCATCCATGAGTGCCTATTATTTGTCAATTATGGGAACCATAATGTTTCTCAATAGCCAATACTGTACTTTCATATAATATTCCATGCTCCTGCTCCGCTTGAGAAGCATCTTTGTTTTCTTTGGGTTTGAAAAGAAGCTTTCTTTTTCCCCCAAAAAAAGATCAGGGGAAGGAAAAAGTATCACCCCGGCTGCAAAGCAAGCTTCGAATATGGTGCTGTCATTTGGAACAAGGATCCTTGGGGTTATGCTTAAGTTTCCTGAAGTTTTTAATAACTTGTTTTCTTCCTTTTTTTAATTAAAAAAAGGCTGTAACATTTATGAAAACGATACCTTTTCTTTTTCTCTTGAGACGAGGAAAACACCACTGCAGCCATCAATGTTATGCTGTGCATAAAAAATTAATGAAGCTGCTTGGAAATTGTACAACAGTCTGGCTAGCATAAAAAATAGCTTGAATTTCGTGATTTGGCAGATTGGCAATCTGGCAGAGGGTGAAGTGTGACACTTGTCTGTTAAATTAAAGTGTCATAAAATTTACACTTAAATATCTTATTCTTTTTTTTCTAGCCAATTAAATATCTTAAGTATCCTTCTATTGGATGCAATTATATTCAAGGCATTATTAAACATTAAATGGAGGTAGTTCTCTTAGTGGAGATTCAAATCTTGATTCTTCATGTTGTAAGGGATTAGCTCATTACACCGTGGTTGGTTAAATATCTTATTCATTGCCAAAATGAGAGGAGGTTGCTCTTATTGGGCTTTTAAGGCCCCAGTCTACCAAAAAAATAAAATAAAGAGGAGGTTGCATTTCTAAATCTCCAAATGCCATAGTTGGAAATGCAGACTCATTAACTCGTTTATGTAAAAAAAAAAATAAAAAAAAATAATCTCGTTATTGTAAAATGGTTCTCCGAGCTGCAAATTTTACCCAACAAGTGCTCAAATACATCTGTGACTCATCACTGTCATATAAATTTAGAAATAAGATTCAGATCATTAAAAAAAAGAAACAAACAAACAAACAAGTTCAAAACATCTTCCAGCCATTTTTCATTTATCCTTCACTCCTTTTATATGATTTCTCTGTTCTTCCCCCTTCCATAAACCGACGCTCCCTTAATGGTTCAGATTCTCCCTCAATCCTTGAAAACCTCAAAAGAACATAATCTGTTTCGACTTTCCCTTTCAGGTCCCTAATGAGCACATTGATTTTTATGCTTTACAGTACGTACACACCAGTGAACTCTAACAATAGCTGCTTGTAAAGCATCGCGTTGGCGAAAATTCATGTCCCCTCTGCTTCCATCGTCTTGCTCAGAAGTCCAATATCCACGCCTGAGGGAAACGATTCACTTAATTGCATGTTTTCTTTTTTGCTTAGCTTACTATGCCTAGAAAGATTGGCTTTCTGGCTCGGAAGAAGCAATCATGTAGCCGCCCATATATTTGATATTTTGTTAATTCTCTCATTATATACTTTTGTCACTAGCTAGGTCTTCCTGAGGTAGACTCAGATGAACACTCCTGAGTAATACCACCTGGTGGATATCTGCGTCTTGCTAGGCGAAAATCACTATGACGACAAAGTTTTGTTTGGTATCATGAGCGACTTAAGCCTATTGCTCTGCAATGTGATTCTCTGCTTTTCTCTTTGAATTTATATTATCTAAATTTTGATTATTTATTTTTGTTATTTTAAAACTGAAAATAAATAATGAGTAAAATGTGTGTATTGGATGTCATGAAGAGGATATTGGGCTTGCTTAGAATCTACTTGGATAATATAGACAACATTTTGTTCATTGTAACCACCTAAACTACCATGTAATAGCCGATGAGAGTTGGCATAGATGGTAAGGAACAGGTCTAAGTCCCAAAAGGATGAGGGTTCAATTCCCGCTGCGGTTGTGAGAACTCCTTCGGTAGGCAATCACGTAAGAACCCCTGTAAGTGCTCAAAGAGACCCGGCCGTGTCCCGCCTTGTGTGAGGACCAGTGCGAACCCATCTAAACTTTTTTATACCAAAAAAAAAAAAAAAAAAAAAAAAACTACCATGTAGTACTTCGTCGCCACTTTGGATGCAACTTTGATGCTTTGTTGGACACCACATAAGATGCCACTTACACCCCCTATTACAAGATATCACATTATAATAACTCGTTTCTTCATTTCTTTTTATACTTTGGCATCTATTGATGCATCAACAAGCAGCCAGCTAATCTTGAAAGGGAACCACTAATTATAAATTTTTAACATTGTCTACTTGGATCATCGTTCCCTTCAAAATATTTGTAGGCTACTATACAATCGGCATCAGGACGCACTTCAACTTCAGTGTACCCTTGAATCCATCCTCCCAACAAAAATTAAATAATTTGCTAACTGGACGTTCATGGGTAATGGGGATCAATGAAATTGCAAGGAAAATTACTCTTTGATCTCTTTATTGGGCTACTGTACATGCTGATGACCCCAAAGAGACCCAACTTTCATATCAACTGGCAGTTGCCCACCTTTCATATCCATTGAGATATATACGAACACTTTAGACTGAAGGGATCACTGATAGATTGTGCGTTGAAACATGTATAGTTCAGCAATAATGCACAACACTTTTTGTTTGGTTGGTACTCCCTCTTGACGCGTTTTATAGGTTACAATTGGTATCAGAGCCAGACTCGGATCAATGTGGGTTGTTGTGGGTCTGGTTACCTATCCTTCTTTATGCATTTTATAGGTTACAATGGGTATCTGAGCCAGGCTCGGGTCGATGTTAATACACAAGAATAGGTTACAATTGGTATCAGAGTCAGGCTCAGATTGATGTGGGTTGATGTGGGTCTGGATACCTCTCCTTCTTGAGGCGTTTTAAAGTCGTGAGGGGATGATGGATCCTAAAATGGACAATATCAAGAATTGGTTTCCTTTGATTGTAAAGTTAGACTCAATGAACGAGTCAAACAAAAGCTGAAGGGTCAGGATTTGAGCTAATTTTACAAAAGCCGAGGGTTTAGGATTTGAGCTAATTTTTGAAATTGATGACAAAATCACTAATCTTAAATCTTTACTCGTGCTTTAATAGACGCCTACGAAAACAATGATGCAGAAGGGACTCCAGAGAACAAGACCCAATTGAAATCCAAGAAAATTCTTCCTTCTACACTCGGAAAAAATAAGACTAGCTTGTCAAAGGATTTTTGTACATTCTCCAACTTCCTTTCGGAGATGCAATAGTGCTTCCTTGAGACTTCAATCGAGAGATCTCTTCCATCAAGTTGGCTTTGTCTGAAACTACAATATTTTCTGGAGCTAGCTACTAGCATGTGTTTTATTTTCAGACGGCACTTTCGACATAGCTTCAGCAGTTTCTTGATTTCCAAGAAAAATCCTAACGCAAATTTTCAATTGCTCGATTTGCATCCTCACATAGCTGAAGCCGTCGATTCTTAAGCTTCGGATCTCAAGAACCATACGAATGGATCGGGAGAGGCTAGTAGTTTCTTCAATATTGCATGCCTACCTAGTGCTTCTCTTCGCTCTTGAGTATTTTCACCCGAAGTTGATTCATTGTCTACCGGACAAGAAAGACGTCTAACAACTTGACTATAAGGCCTGTACTGATCTAATCCTGCAACAACTTATTAGCTTTAGTTGAGAGAAAATTAATGTTCAATAAAGGTTGTCATAATCTCTCTTACAATCTTCTTAATTTATTCCTTCTTTCAAGTTCAAATTGAGATTGTGCCAGCTGACGCCTTAGCTCTTCCATCTCACTCTCCATCTACAAATATAAGTTTGTAATTATCAACAGCAAATTCTCTTTCTTCATTCAAAAGAAAGGGAGGGATTATAGAAACTTTAACAAGCAACCACATTGATTTTTTTGCTGACGGGAGGATAACATGACTTTCAAAACAACTGTGTGGAAAAATAATATGCTGACTGGTCGCAATTCTGAGTTGGGAAGAATTAATATCATCATCTCTATCCCTCTGTTCACCTCTATGACAACATCATATCTAAAAATCACAACATGTCCAATGTGGATATATCACCCTTCACCCTGCTAAAAATGTCATCAATGATTGCCGACATATCCTACAACTAGAATTTGAAGACCTTGCCTAGACTAGCGTTCTCATTGTCGTGGTCACCTCAAATCCATTAAAATTGAACTGTCACGCATCGGCTTGAGTGAGTATGCAACAGAAGACGCGTACCCGTTGTTGTCTCATAAATAGCCCCATAAAACTCATACAGGTAAACGGATATGTGAATGAAAAATATATCCGCATTTGACATATTTTGATTTTTAGATGCAATGTTGTTACATGGGTGAACAGAGAGATAAGGATGGTGATATTAATTCTTCCCAACTCAGACTTGTGATTAGTCGACATGTTTTTTTTTTCACATAGTTGATTTGAAAGCCACGTCATCGTGTAGGCAGTAAAAAAAAATTAAACTAACGGTCAAACAGTATTTTTACACCTAAAAAAGTGATTTGGTGTTAGACGCTCTATTGGCTAAACCGCATGTGTATTTTTGCACCTTTAAAAGCCACGTTATCATCCAGTTAGCAAAAAAGTCAAACTTAACAGTCAAACGGTACTTTCACACCTAATTTGTAATGATGTAGACACTTTTACACCTAAAAAAACTGCTGGCTACTGGACGCTCCTCCAACCAAAACACATGTACATTTTTACACTTTAACCCAAAAAATAAACCATATATTTTATTTAGCATGGAGGGACGGAGTATACAGGACTGGATTGAGATAGTACTCTCTCTGGTCCTTATTATAAGGCACTAACTAACAAGTTTATTTGATCCTTTTTATAAGGCACTTGCTTATTCCCAATGAGCATTAATTATTTTTTTCATGTCTGACCATAATTAGTAAGGGTAGTGGGTAAGAGTAATAATTAATACTCCTTTCGGTCCTTATTATAAGGCACCAACTAAATTTTATCACAAACCAATAAAAACAGTTAAAGTCAATAAAGTTGTCCTAGAATTTAAGTAACTTCCAATATTACCCATACTAATTGCACTAAACTCTAATCTTATATTAATTATTACTCTCATATACTACCCTTATTAATTATGGGAATACATGGAAACAAATAATTAATGCTTTTTGGGAACAACAAGTGTAATACCTCAGGTTTTTATTAATAGTAATAACCCATTTATTTTATATAGCCTTGGTGGGTCAAATATTCCTAGTCCTAATTGCCTTAGGAGTTTCCATTATTCACACCATGATTAATTGAGTGATTAAATTTGATATACCCTATTGATGACATTAAATTTACATAATGATTGATTGATTGAATTTGATATACCCTATTGATGACATTAAATTTACATAATGATTGACTGATTGAATTTGATATACCCTATTAATGACATTGAATTTACATAATGATTGATTGATTGAATTTAATATAGCCTATTAATGAGTTGGCAATAGTAAAGAGCCCAACCCATAGCTAACCCTAACCCTAATTTTAAGTTATAAATAGAGGTCTAGTCTAACCCTAAAATACTCTTACTCTCTTCTCCTATTCTCTTCTACTATTTCCTCTATTCTTTCTCTATTATTCTAAGAGGTTAGCAAAACGGAGACCAGGTAATCCTAATTCCCATGAGTCTTAGGTGAATTTTATTTGAATCTTGATAGGTAATTATGATCTTAAATATATCATATGTGATTGTTACATGTAAAATATACTTTATATAATCCTATTTAACTTTTTATAAAACCATTCAACCTTTGAATATTATTCTGTACGTAGATGCATGAGTGATTGAATTATATGTATACACCATTTCATTCTTGAATTGCGTGAAGAAGCTTTTTGTAAAATCCATTTATGATTTGCATACACCTACCTATACGTGGTAGCTTTATGGGTTTTAGTTCTTTTTTTTTTTTAAAATTGAAACATATATATAGATTGATGAATTACCATTGAATATACATACCTCACATGGTTGCTCTGGTTGCTTCGGCTTTTGTGATCGAAACTTATAAATGCTTTCATATATATATATATACTTATTTATTTATTGAGAAATCAATTTATTATGTAAGTGTATTTAAAATAATTTAAATCGTGGGAAGATAGCTTTGGGATGGTACCCCAAAGTGACGAACACAACCCCTAGGCGTTATACCTCGATATGTTATTTGATGTGAACCGATTATATCCGTTCTTTCTAAAGTGGTGTCCGGGGTTTAGGGACACCTGGTAGCAACTTTGGGAGTAGCAACTTTGGGAAGAGGTGTGCACATTAGGACGAAATGTTTTTATGGCCAACTTGATGATTTGTGACCGGTTTAGGGTCCAAATGAAATTAATAAAGATAATGAATAATATTTGATTCGATGTGAATGTATAGATATGATGAGTATTGAAATTGATATTTTAGATTATATGTACTACGTAAATGATATTTTTATCATCATGTAAATATTTTATTTATTATTATTATTATTATTATTATTATTATCATCATCATCATCATTATTATTATTATTATTCTAAAATATTGGAATGGATAGTTGATTCAATCACTATGTGATTATATATTTGATTTAATTAATATATATGAGTCGTATAAATTGTGTTTTGATTAGGATCACCACTTTTTTGCCGATGTTTGCGTTGGTCGTGATGATCCTTCGGGAGCAGATTTTCGGTGAAACAGGTTTCAAAGTTGGGGTCGGCTTGGGGTTAGCGGTGAAGTGAGGAAGAACATTCAGAACTTTCTAACTAGTTTCTTTTTATTTTATACTTTGAATAAAATACTTTTATTTAAGTTTGGATTTATGTTAATGTAATAAGGTAGCCTTACACTTTTTCCAAGAAAGTGCGGCGGTAACACTTCCCAAATTTGGTTATTTTAATTTCAGTAATTATTTATAAAAAAAATTATTCTAATTTTATGTTATTATAATTGTTAGGAAATTTGGGGTGTTACAAAATGGTATCGAGCTATTCTAGCTAGTTTTTTATATATTTTATTTTACGCTTTGAATAAGACATTTTTATTTAAGTATGGATTTATGTTATTGTAATAAAGTAGCCTTGCACTTGTCCCAAATTACAAGTGCTTTGCTTAACACTCCCAAATTTGATTATTTTGAATTTCGGTAATCATTTATAAAAATTATTGTAATTTTATATTATTATAATTGTTGGGAAATTTGGGGTGTTACAAAATGGTATCGAGCCTAAGGTTTGACTTAGCTTCGCTTTTGATACTAACTCGGGGATCAAAGATCCTAGAGTTAAATAAATAAATAAGTACAAAACATTTTAATTAAACGTGAGAGATGGGTAGTGAATGGTTATTTCCTTGTCTTTTAAAAATGATTTATTTTCTTTGATATTTTAATAATTGTTTGTTGGAAATTATTTTGTGACTTGTTATGTGATTATTATTGACTTGTGAATTCTTATTTTTAAATAAAAGAGGTTGATTTATCATTTGAAATTATATTGGTTTATCGTTGAATTTATATTAAATTATTTTTTTGAATTTATGATTTGTTTATCATTTGAATTGGTTTATGGTTTGAATTTACATTGCATTATCTGATGATTGATTTTTGATACATGATGTAAATATATGTAGTGAGAAAAGTGATAGTTAGAGTTGATAATTGTATGTTTGAAATTATTCAAGAAGGTATGCAATTAAGTTTCGGAGACGAAACTTATTTTAAGGAGGGTAGAATGTAATACTCCTTTTTCTAATTAGCCGACTACTCCTAGTCCTAATTGTCTTAGTATTACATATTTATTAACATGTGAATTTTATTTCGGTTTAGGACGAAACTTATTTTAAGGAGGTAGAATGTAATACCCCACTTTTTTATTAATAGTAATAACCCATTTATTTTATATAGCCTTGGTGGGTCAAATATTCCTAGTCTTAATTGCCTTAGGAGTTTCCATTATTCACACCATGATTAATTGAGTGATTAAATTTGATATACCCTATTGATGACATTAAATTTACATAATGATTGAGTGATTGAATTTGATATACCCTATTGATGACATTAAATTTACATAATGATTGATTGAATTTGATATACCCTATTGATGACATTAAATTTACATAATGATTGACTGATTGAATTTGATGTCATCAATAGGGTATATCAAATTCAATCAATCAATCATTTTGTAAATTTAATGTCATCAATATGGTATATTAAATTTAATCACTCAATTAATCATGGTGTGAATAATGGAAACTCCTAAGGCAATTAGGACTAGGAATATTTGACCCACCAAGGCTATATAAAATAAATGGGTTATTATTATTAATAAAAACCTAGGGTATTACATTCTACACTCCTTAAAATAAGTTTCGTCCTCGAAACTGAAATAAAATTCACATGTTAATAAATATGTAATACTAAGACAATTAGGACTAGGAGTAGTCGGCTAATTAGAAAAAGGAGTATTGCAACAAGTATCTTATAAAAAGGACTAAATAAACTTGCTAGGGATCAGAGGGGGATATTAGAGTTTAGAGTAATTAGTAGGGATAATATTGAAAATTACTTATATCATAGGACAACTTTATTGACTTTAACTGTTTTTATTGGTTTGTGAGAAAAATTTGTTGATGTGTTATAATAAAGAGTAGTAGATTTGACCAACGAAGGTTGATACAGTGGAAAGCGCTTGTGTCGTTTAAGCAAGGTCTCGGGTTCGAGCCTTGTGAATGCAAAAAATCCTTCTTTGGGAGACTCACCCACCAGTAGGTCTTGTAATCCGAAGTCGGATCTGGATTAGTCGGGCTGGCGTGAACCGGTGGCAGCAAAAAAAAAAAAAAAAAAAAAAAAAAAAAAAAAAGAGAGTAGTAGATTTGATATGATGGACACTTGAAGTGACACTTGTCGCCGGAGGAGGCGGCTTTGGGCGTCGAATCTTTTGTACTCTGCTGACTGCTCCTCCGCATACGGCATATCTACTCGTGGCTTCTGCGTTGTCGTTTTTCCCCGTCTTTAATTTCTTTATTGTAAAATTATTAACATACATTTAAAAAAAATATTAAATCATAATATTGGCGACAATTAATAATACGATTAATGTATTTAACTCACCTCACCCTTTTTTCGGCCAGGACCTGGCCAATAAAGCACGACTGGGAGTGAAAACCCACTTGATTTCATCTTTGGTTGTTTATATTGTATTTTTTGTTTTTGTTTTGGTAATTAAACATACTCATGGTTAACTGATGCATGATGGAATAATTTCTACTTGTTGCAAATGCAAGGTATTAAAAGTTATAATATTTACATTATGTAAATATCGCTTATAAACTTCATACAATGGACGATAAGAAAACTCCAATCAGCAAAAACAGGATTGAGAGCTTGCCTAGGCAAAATACTTTGGCATGTTTTATCATAAAAATGACTGATTTTCTGTTGACTTAATGTATGAGGAAAAATGCTAAAAAAAACTCATGGTAAAAGATAGTTAAGGATTCAAGTCTTGGAACATGTATAACTATTCTTCTGTTGCATATCCCCAACTATATTCAATTGTTATTCGTTGTGCATTTGAAGGTACCTTGGAAGAATAAATTTTATAATGTCAAGCGATAAATGGTGATGGAAAATATTAAAATATGCATACAATTTTGTATGACAGCTTTTCATGGTGACAACCAACCATCAATGGTGATGGAAAACGTACGCCATTAAAAAATATCTTCTTGTCACCCTTATCTGTTGGAGCAGCTATATTATCTTTTGGATTCCCGTGATGGGGAATGCGCAAACCTGCTGCTTTCCCATTTGTTTAAACAAATTAAAGAAGATGACTTCGAAGAGCATCAGTGGAGTGTTGCAGATATCAGAAAAACTAAAGGAGGAAGAGTGAGTGCATTGAAAAGCCTCACAATCATTTTCCACTTTTTTGGGTTTTGAAAGAAATACATTGAAAAGCCTTTCTAACCACTGCTTCACTAAATATGGAACATGTCACGCATCTCTTCCCTTTTGTGCCTACTGTACTCTTCTTTTTATCTCCCTCCCCCCACCATACCAAATCATCATTATTTCATTTTGGACCTTTTGACCGTTCCTACCCATTTTCTTTTTGATTGATTTTACATCTCACACCTCACCATATTCAGGTCCGGATTCTCTTATCAATATTATTCCTCGTCGGTTTTAAATCTAAATTATAGGTTTGATATAACTGTCTACATCAACAATTTTATTAAATTAAATTAACGGTTTAGATTGAATGATGAGAAAAAGAAGGAAGAGAAAGTTAATTAATAAGAGAATCTTGTTAAAACCAAATTCACAATCTCGGCTAAATGTTTTTCATCAGCCTTGTACGGCCCTTTTTTGGTTGAAAAAAGAATGCAACAGAAAGAATTGTTAATCAACATTTTTGAGAAAGCCACAGCGATCGAAGGGAAAAGAATTGTTAATCCCGCTTGTCCCAATCCAAATATATATCTCCACAAGGCTGTTCTAAATGGATTAGCTCTGGCTGCTCTGCCTCTTCCCTCCACGGTGCACAAGTGAACAGCTTGAAACCAAAAACGCAACCAAAAAAAAGGGGACTGGGCATAACATGAACACTATTGCTACATGCATGTTGGATATATGTCCTATACGTATAAAGTTGGACGATAAGGAGCATAAATAAGAAATTAAAATAGGGAATTATAGTGAGAAATTCTTGCATGCACCCATGGTTTCACATCACTTGTGCCCTGGTCAATAAAATTGTGACAACTCAAGCATATTATCATATATATCATCCCATGTGTCGCACCTTCTTTCCCCTATTTTTTTGAATGGTTGTTTTAGAACTCTGTGCTTCTCCTTCTCTCACATCTGCGAATTCTCTTTGGAAAAATTTCTCTCTCTCTCTCTCTCTCTCATTTGCCTCTCACCTCCTTCGAGAACCCCTCGGATCTGTTGCCATGGCTTCTCGAGGGACTAGCACTTCTGCTAAGCGAGGGTGAAAAAAGAGGATCCTCCATTTCCTCTGTTTTGGGAGGCGACATTTCCTTGTTCTTCTTGATCAACATGAGAATTCTGAAGTTACTCAAGGGTCTGTTAGGTAGGAGGGACTTGGAGGACGGGGAGGGGAGAAAAATTCTTATGATTAGGATTTAAAGAAATGAAGAAGCGATGTTTCAAAATTTTAATACAGACAATTTGTAAGATAAACTATTAGAACAAATTAATTAAATTTTGGGAAAATTATAATAAAGAACCTAAAAAAAATAATATTTATTAAGAAGGACCATAAAAAGTGATAATTATTTTGAAGGACCAAAAATTAAACATTAAAATAAAAAAACTAAATTGCCCTTAATCAGATTTTCTATATTATCTCTATTTAAATCAATCGATTGATTTTTTTTGATAGTAAAATCGATTGATTGAAAATAATAAATGGAAAGTTTCATTAAGTATTGTATAAATATATTGAATGAAACCTCCCACAATACTTAATGATATAAATTTATTTAATATTTCATCTATTTTAAAATTAATTTTTTTAATATATCATATTTTTCAATTCAAAATTATTATATTTAAATTTGATTTTTTATTTTTAATATTAAAATGTAAATTTAATATAAATTTGGAATATTCTAAGAGTCATGATAATATTCTTATCTGTAAGATTTACTTTCTCGGTACCTTTCCACGAGTTCTTGACTTCTTGAGTGAAGATTAAAGGATTCATGACATGTTTGTGGAAGATTTGTTGTGACACCGTTGTTTTTAAATTTATTTAAATGTATCTTTTTTTTTCTCCGGTAAAAAAATAATTAGCATTTTTTTTTAAAATTTTGAAAAAAAAAAGGGATCCAATTCCAAAAGAGTAAACAAAGACGCGGATTTTATAAGGGCAAAAACAAGAGAGTAACGGGGGTCATATTGATCGGCATAGGAAGACAATCGAAACTTTCCATTTATTATTTTCAATCAATCGATTTTACGTATAAAAAAAAAAAACAATCGTAGTCGATTTAATTAGAGATAATATAGAAAATCGATTAAGGGCAATTTAGTCTTTTTATTTTAATGTTTTAATTTTTGGTCCTTCAAAATAATTACCACTTTTTATGGTCCTTCTTAATAAATATTATTTTTCTTAGGTCATTTGTTATAATTTTCCCTTAAATTTTTAACTCCATTTCTCTTATTTTTTTTGGATTATAAGTAGTAAATTTGTTATGAAAGTTTTCTCCGATAAAGCAATATTATCCGAAAGTTTTTCTTATCTCGTATTATCTCGAAAGTTTCAAAACGTAAATATGTTGCCCATTTCTACTAAAAATATTAACGGTCAGTGTCAATTTTTTAATTGTTAACATTAGTTTTTTAACGTAATAGAGTAATATTACCATATTTTAAAACTTAGGGGTAATAATATCAAAAAAAAAAAAACTTCATGAGCAATATTATTCTTTGGTTTATACTTCTAAAATGAATTTGCTACTTAACATTTTTTTTTTTTAAATCTAACTCAAGAAAAAATTACTTTCACCCACTTTCTGTCTATTATAACTAGGATGGCATGCTCTAGTTAGATAGAAAACAAAAAAGAAGTATATTATCTCTTCATTTTTTAACTTATTACTTTTATTAATCTATTTAGACTGTTAATTAAAAAAATGAGATAAAAGTTAAGTAATATTATAATATTTTAAATTGATTTAACGAGTATAATTTAAAAATTATATAAGATGATAAATAAAAAATGATGAGAGAAACATTAAAAAAAAAACTCTAATTAGGCTAAAAAAGTTTAAATGCGAGAACACGCATTTTTGGAAAGAAGGAGGAGAGAGAAGGAGCCCCAAAAAATGCTGCTCCTTCGTACCATAACACTTTTTTTCCCCTAGCTACCCGACAAATCCTCATCTAAAAAATGGGAATGCAGCCCCTCTACGTGGCACTCATCCAGCGTTATATCAGTCAAATCTTTCTTTCTTACTGCTCCGTAGCTGTAACTTTGGCGGGACCCACCTCTCCCTTTCCTTCCGTACCACCTCCCTCCTTTCTCTCTGCTATTTATTCGATTTTCCCTCTGAAATTCACCTCACTCCCAATTACCAGCAACCATGGCGGGTTTGAGTATTGTGTTGGAGTCCCAGAAAAGTGTTGTTCCCGGAAAAACCCCTCAAGTCATCAGCAAAACCACCATGTCCATCCTCAACAACAACAAGAACAAAAAACCCTCATCTTCCAATTCACGCCGTTCTGCTTCTCAAACTGCCACTTTCCTTGACCAATGCTTTCTCTGCCGGAAGAGGCTCTCCCCCGGAAACGACATCTACATGTACAGGTAAGTCTCCTTCTCTCTCTACACCCAGATCTCATTTTCCTCTGTCCAACCCAGATCTTTTATGGCTGATTTTGGATGTTCAGCAGTTTGTTTTGTGGGAGTGTTGTTTAGTAACATGCGTATTTGGAACATGCTGGTGTTGCAGGGGAGACAAGGCGTTCTGTAGCGAGGATTGCAGGTGCAAACAGATATTCATGGACGAGGAAGAAAGCATTCAAATAGAGAATTGTTCTTTGGCTGCCATCAGACCCCCTTCTGCTGCTTCGCACACTTCCCCTGCGCCACCTCATCACAGGAAACCACCCGGAAACCGAGCCAAGGGTAGCTTTGCATTCTGAGACTGAGGCAAACCCTTTTTTTGTGACGATGACATTACGGTTTTGCCCATGCTTTATTTTGTAACGACCACTCCCTTTGCTTCCTAGTATGAAGCCAACACGCCTTTTTATTTCCACTTATTATGAATATGAATTTCCTTTGGCTATGAAAGCTATAAAAAGTCGAAACTTGAAGCGCACACTATTGTTGTGGCCCGAAAGTGAAACCACCGAGTTATTGGGAATATCCAGTGGGACAGTGAACGGGAAGGGGGGCAATTATGGGATGTGAAATATAAAACGGGGTTCACAACTGTCGTTTGAGGCACGATGCAATGTTAATCGTGACGAATGATGGTTGGGACTTTTGGGAGAGGGAGGGTGATGTGATGAGCAGTAAAAGTGATGGGGGCATTGGGGGTTGTGGGTAGGGATAGGGGTGTTTGTTTTTAACGTAAACGACAAGGCAGATCAGAGCTTCAAGTTTTATTTCTCTCAGCTATATATGTCGGCTTCATTCTATTGGTCCTTCTTCATCTTCGAACGCCCTCCTATTCTTGGCAAATCTTCCCTTTTCCTCCCTAATTGGCTGCGTGTGGTTGCTCCGTTGATCTTCCAAAAGCTTTGAATTTACCTTCACTGGTCACTGGGGACAATAACTAGAAGAGAATTCATTTTCACCTCGAGATGAGATTTGGGTATGTGATAATATAAAAGCACAGTAGTTTTGGTCACTAATGGCTGCAAATCACCCTCATTAATCATTAGTCATTTTCATGTGATTAAAGGGGGCAAATGGCGAGTTGAATCCCTTATTTTTACCGACATGTGTTGGAATTATTTCCGGTTGTGTCTACGTCTTGGAGGAATATTGGCGAATCACAAGGGATAAGCTTAGATCTATTATAGGCCAGCTCTAATTTAAAATTGGATTTATGTCCTAATTATAAAATATATTTAATTGATTTTTGGGAGATTAGGCATAGAATTTAAATTAGTTAATTTTACTCATTTTTTTAAATGTTCTTATATAAATTTAAAATGGCATAAGTAAAAGTTAATCATCAGCCCTGTCATATAATTCTTCGACCTAAAATTTTCCTTTCTATACATTTTCAAATTGAAATAATGATCCTGTTATATATACATATATGTATGTGTGTGTGTATATGATAAGTGTATATTTTATGAGAATTAGTTGGAATTATTGATATTATATACCTATTTAATTATCTTTTATTGACTTTTTCATCATTAAATCAAACTTAGGATCAAAGAATAAATCGACATAAAATCTACTTATATCCTATTTTTATTGTGTAGGAAATATTTGCTGATTTGGAATGAAGTAGAAAGATCAATTAAGAGGATATACAATCAGTCAAACTCGATGGTCCCAAGCAAAAAAAATAGAAATAAAATCAATTGCGTGATCTTGTGGAATTGATTACAAGATATGAGATATCTTTTTAATAAGAAAAGGAGAATAAATGACTCAAGACCTAAATTATAAATAGGGAGGCAGAGACAAGAAAAGAGAAGGAGAAAAAGAAGATCAGAGAGAGGCGCCGAACAAAAAGGAACAAAGAAGCAGAGGAGTAGCGGCTGAGCGTTTTGATTCTCTTCATCATCTCCATGGAAGGACGGAAGGACTGTGGAGGCGACGGAGATTTTCTTTCCGCTTTCTCTTTATTC
Source organism: Acacia acuminata (assembly GCA_019022655.1). NCBI lineage: Eukaryota > Viridiplantae > Streptophyta > Magnoliopsida > Fabales > Fabaceae > Acacia > Acacia acuminata. The sequence goes on from JAFJYI010000071.1 coordinate 1,389,057, forward strand.
TTTGAACCTGGATTTTTATCTCTTTGTTATAGTTTTATTAGAGCCATGTTTGGCTAGTTGGTTTTGCAACCTAGAGACCTATAAACTTGTGGGTGAATTGGATTTTGTTTTCATTGTTTAGTTAAATTTGATATTAATTTTAGTTACTTAATCTTGTTTAGTTTTATCTATTTAGTGATTGGCCATCATTGAATATGATTTTGAGCATTAGGATTTACCTTAACGAAGGGGATTTTAATTAGGCTCGAGATTAAGTAATATGAGATTAGATTACGATCTAATATGAGATTAGATTACGATTTAATATGAGATTGGATAGACATATACCTAATGGCCCCATATAGTTATTTTTTGTTGCCTCTTGAGTAATTATGTTAGACATAACAAGTTATACTTAAGAGAGGGTTGTAAGTGGACCGACGGACACTTATAGCTATTTATACTCGAGATTAACAAAATTGATATTAAAACTAATTAAATTAGTGGAAACAAGGTTTATGAAGCTAATAAGGGATTAGTGACTCTGGGTTGCTCATTTGATTATTGTGGTAGTTTTCTTATTTTTATTTTAATTTATTTTCTCTTAATTAAATTCAATTAGGTTTGTTCAACTTAAACGAAAGTGTAAAATTAATGTTTAACCGAAGTTTTTGTACTTAAGTCTCGTGGGAACGATACTTTACTTACTCTTTATTACTTGATATGGAACCTATACTTGCGGAGTTATAGGCTTAAAGTTTTGTCCTATCAATATACATATATAGATATACATACACGTGTATGTGTGTCTATACACATGTATTGACACACAGACACACATGTACACATATATATATACACATACACACATATATAGGTGTGTGTGGGTAGACACACACACACACACACACACACACATATATATATAGACAAACACGCACATGTGTATGTGTGTGTGTCTATATATATTTGGTATGTAGACACACATATATACATCCACAGACACACATATATATACATATATATATATATATAGACACACACATGTGTGGGTAAGGTTATGAGCACTTTTTTTTATTTTTTATTTTTATTTTTAAAATATATACGCCTTTCTGAGATTTTTTGCATCCACTATCTCAAATTAATTAGTTTTTTGATTCGCACTTGTCTTGAACATCGATATCAAAAACTAATTAATTTGAGACATTTAGGTGTAAAAAACATCTCAGAAAGTAACATATAATTTAAATTTAAATAAATATAATATTAAAAAAAATATGCTCATACCTCTAATAGAGATATGAGCACATAAGAAGCATATATCTTTTGGGCATATAATGTGAACTCTGTGTGGGTGTCGGTGTTTATATATATATATATATATATTGCCAAACTAACATTAGTCGATTAATAAATAAATTAAAATTCAATTTAAAAGTTTCATTGAACAAAAGAGTCTATGTACCTATATATATATTCACACAAAAATCAAAAACACTTGAGAGAATAAAATAAAGATATTTTAAGGAGAAATTGATAAAAATTAAAATGTTATTCTATATTTAAAACTAAAACCTACTTTTAAATATTATCTTATAATTATAAGAGGGAGTAATAAGTAAGCTCATATAGTGATATACAAAGGACGACCCATCTATTAATTAACCGACACGATGGAACATTTTCGAAATGCATGCACGGAATTTGTATTATGGTTTGGTCAAGAAGGGTTATTAATTTCTCATCCTTATCCATGTTCTTCAGATCAATTAGAGGTATACGCACTCTCCCACTTTATTTCGGCACATTGTGTGATTCGTTTTTTCGTTGTTTCTTTCACCACAGACCACTGTAGGTGCTGTCATTTTAAGACAAGACATTGAGGCAGTAAACTAATTTGAGATTGAAAGAGGACCACATATTTCGTAATTTCTGAATAGTAAGTACAGGGCATATCTGTAAAAGCACTGTTCCATATTCCTGTCCTCTCTTTACAGCTATGGTAGATGATAGATAATGACAATTACTAAACCAAGGCCCTATATGAGTGATTAATAGACAAACTTAAACACTCATCAATGTGTTAGGTAAGCTAATTAATCCGTTGCTTCCTATTAATGAGGGTATGTGTGTGCTAAGGAGGTGCGTCTCAGAATCAGACGCCTGCCTATATGTAGCCGATGGATACCAATGTGATAGGGATCTCAAGCATGAGCCATCATCAAAAGTTACAGCTTAATTAAATTAATACTAAATTTCAAGTGTTATAAGTGACTCTCTATTTTTTAACTGTTCAGTATTATTATTTCTACAATTTGAAGCTGTCATGCTTTTATTATTAGATTGATCTGCATTTCTTTAAAAAAAATCTTCATACATACTGGTACCTGGATACATAAGGAGAAGTTAAAAAGTGATGCGAAATTTATTCAGGTATAAATATACCACTACAAGCAAACATAAATTGAAATGCAGTGAAAGTAAAATAGGGTAGAAATTGGTTTCCCCATGAATAGAATGATTCCTGCAGGGACAGAAGCGCAGAGTTTTCCTGTTCAGACTCACAAGTGAAGCCGTTGTGCATAACAGGCGTCTGCATGACGAAGAAGAAGCACATGTGAACACATAAATTAATGGAGAACGAATGGAATATGATATATTACTGATGCACAAAATATCAGATACCCAAAGTTGGAGCTGGCAACCATACCAAGGTCACCGACCACAAATACAGTTATTGATGGAGCTTAGTGACCCGAATATATAGGTTTTGTTATCAACCATCCAAAAATAAACAAACAAAAAATCAAAATAGTAAATGACAGCCTTGATTTCCGTCGTCACTATTAATCTTCTAATTTATTGTTCACTCCTTGTTTTATATCTATGCAATGCACGCTTTCTTTTATTTCACTTGCTCTTTGGTTCAATGCTGCATTGAAATCTGAGGAAGGAATACGTGCTTTTATTAACAAATAAAATAGCCGGAGGAAAGTATAAAGAATGGATGATAAGATCAAATAAAGAGTGTGTGAGTGTGAATAGCATGTAAATTTCAAAGTGCATGTTAATATTTGAGAAAATGGGGTAAGACCAGAGAGGGTGTGTGTACAATATGCTCTTTTTATTTTAAAAACAGAGGGACCAGTAAGTCCACTTTCCTGATGCATGTCTTGTGTTTTAAAGCAGAGTGAGCATATAAAGAGTGATGGTCACAAACGAAGCAGAGTATCTGAATCTGCTACAAAAGAAAGATTCCTTCCCATTTCAATATCGTGTACCGTCCACTCTCCTCTTTAAAGCAAATGGTCACCTCCTTGTCTCCAACACCGGTGCTTCTCCACTTTTGGAACCTCATTTAGTAGTCAGTACGCATCCTCAACAGTTTTAAGAGGCTCTCGTGTTTAGGCCTCAAAACTCATTCTGTGGACAATAGAACTCTGATCCATGTGAAAATAGACAAAGGCTCAACTTGTGACATAAAGAAAGGCACTGTTATAAGTCTTAATGCATTACACCTTAAATTCTTTTGTCTCTCTACTTGTACCTGAAGAGAATCTCTCTCCTTAAATCATCTTTGCTTGTTGGTTTACATTGACAATGGGATAACTCAGGTCGAAGAAATGAAAAGAAATTGGGTTGGGATATACTTGCCCGCAAAAGTCATCAACACTGGGCTGAGATAATTTGGGCTGGACAACTCGGGCTCTTTTGGTAATGATTTATGATGACCCAAAGTGGCCCATGTTACTCAAAACAAAGTCATTATCATTATTATTTCTAATCCTAGCTGGCTGAGTCAGATTTGGGAGCGGGCTCCCCTTTAAATTATGACTTCTCGTCGCTGTTCAGCACATATATATATTTATATATATATAATCCTCGACCTCAGCCTTTTTTGTTCTAAAGAAGCTCTTGTTACATGCCTTTTTGTTGTATCTATCAGTCAACATGAGGAGGATTCAGAAATCCTGTTCTGTTTTGTTCGCACACATGGCTGAGCTGAGTTTCTTTGTTGGGATCATAGGTATGGAAATGACATTTTTTGTTGCTCCTTACATGCAAGTATATGTATTGCCAATTATAACTCCAGGTAGTCGATTATCTTCTTGATTTGGTACAGAAACACGTGATGTAGGATGATGAAGATAACGATAATTAATGATGAAGGTGCCAAACGGAAGTGGGGTTTTTGCTGGGAGCCGTCCAGTTGGCGGTGGAGTCCAACACTTTCCACCAACAACAACAAGAAGAACACCACCACTCTCTCCTCTCATGATCACTCCTTGTGTGTGTCTCTCTCTCTGTTTTATTTTGTTTATTTCCCCAAACATTTGGAGGTCAAAACTCATTACTTGACTTCATGTCCGTGCTCTGCTCACCCAACCAGATCTTCCCTTTTTGTTGTTGATACATCTATACTCATTACTCAACATCATATATATATGCGTGACTGTTGGGTCCGTTGGGCTTTATTCAAAGTTTGTTTTGTTATTTGTTTGGTCCGTAAAATGTTGATACGAAAACACCGATCTGTTGGGCCTCTCTTATGATTATGGTAGTTAAAAACTCGTCTTATGTTTGTGATTTTACGTTTTCACGATTTTTTTTTTCATTAAAACGATTTTACTAATTTTCCAAACACTTTTAAGTTTTTACGATTTTACTACATTATAATTTTAAGTTTTACGATTTTTCATTCTTCTTCCGTTTTCGGGTAAAATCTACGTTTTCACTACCATGCTTGTGATAGTTTTTTTTTTTTTTTTTTGCTGGACTCTTGTGGTGGTTTATCATGTTTTATATTCAAAGTATTATCTATATAAAAAAATATTCAAAGTATTACGTATTCTTTACCAAAAAAAAAAAAAGTATTACGTATTACCAACGGAGATTGGATCAAATGGAAGTGGTTAGTTCTTCAAAATGTGGCGACTCAATGTTTGAATTTTCGTTTAGATATACTCACATTTACTGCTCACAGTGCCTTGAATAGGATATGTTTAACCAAAAAAAAAGTATGGCATATTAAAATTGTAATCTATTCTTATTTTTTGATTTTTTTTTTAACAATTAATTTTTTGAAATTGACTATTTTAATAGTGATCAAACATAACTTTGACGCCTGGTGTCTTTTATAAGCAATGATAAATATAAATATTGAAATAGTAAACGTGTAAAATGGAAAAATATTGCTATACTTTGGTGATGAGGTTGAGGAGTCAGATTATATTTTAACCGATGGATAGGTGGATGTTTAGTAAGGCGCATGCATATATTTTCGAGATGAAATAATTAAAATGAAAAAAATATAAAGCCCCGTACGTGACAGGCTCTTGGCAGATATGAGGTTGTGTGCACAAGGGGGAGAAATTGTAATTTTAAGGGAAATATTTTAAATAAATACCGTTTAAATTTATAATACCCAAAAAGTTTACTAACACAAAAAAATTATATAAAGGTGATAGAAATTAAATTGAGATTTTAAAATATTGCTATATTTATCATTATGCCTCTAATTTTTTTTTTTTTTTTTTTTTTAAAAAAGAAGATGCCCTTACCAAAGAATCACTACCGATCGGCCACCCAAACTCTAGTAAAAAAATATTTCAAAATGTTGGATATATTAGAAATTAATTAATTTAATATACTCCATGTTAAAAAACATACATTTCAAGTACAACATGCTATTTAATCCAAATAAACGGCAATGAAAAATACAAAAATGGCTTTCCTCGCTCCTAAAACATATAATGAGCAGGTGACGCGGATCAATTAAAACACAAGAATACAAGACAATAATTCAGGTTGCGACCAATAATGAATTTGTCAGCGTACCCGTAATGCCTCAGAAACATTTTGTGGTTCAAGCTGGTGTGGTGATCTGCAGCATCATGTTCCCTTAATCTTTATCCTTAATCTTTTTGCCCTGCACCCCTGTTCATCTCTACTCGTCAAAATCATTACCAAGCTTGACCCCCATCTTTACCGTCCCATAGTCAAACAAGAACAGAGCTCAGAGCTGAGCAATGGAGAGTCGGAGACGCGAGTTCAGACCAAATGGGGTTTCGAACCAGAGAAGGTCGCCACGATTGTGAAGACCACCAGACGGGGTTGAGTAAATGTGTTTCTCTTTTAATTGAATTTGAAACCTACCTCCTTATCGTTGAATTAAATCTCGAAAGTAAAGGATGAACCTGAAAGGGACGATTAGCGAGATCTGAGTTTTTTCCAATGTGTCTCTCTATGGCATTTCCTTTACCCAGAACAAACCAACAAGGAGATGAGGATATGATATTGAGATCTGAGTTTTTAAGCTCCAGCAGTCAATGACGAGTATTTGTGCTTTCCTCTCAATGGATTATGGTATTTGGGAAGAAGATGAGGATATGACATTGAGATCTGAGTTTTTTCCATCGTTTTGAGCTTCTGGGTTTTGGAAGTCAGATCCAACGTGGCTGGGCATTGAGGTGAACGGACGTTTGTTGGCTCCTGATGGTTTTGTTCGGATTTAACAAAAATAATTGTTTCTTGGCAGTTTTAGTCTAATTAAAACTTATTTGTGTTCAATACTCCTGATCTAATTGTTTGTTGGTAAATTTGATCATTAACCCATATATAAATGCGAGCAACTTATACGGAGCACAGCTCCAACTTTTGGCTTGTTATTAAGATATGTTTCAGGTCTATATATAGTTCGTACTGTGCATCGATCAGGTGGAGGCTAAATTATATTGAAAAATTATGTCAGTTCCAAAGTGGACAATTAGAGAGCAGTTGGTGATCAGAATTGAAAAATTATGAAAGTTCCAAAATGTACAATTAGAGCAGTTGGTGATCAGAACTGTAGATACAGGGATTGAGAGGAAAGCCCCAAACGCGGAAGCAGTGGAGCGTCAGTTTGATTTTTTGTTTTTTGAGCAAACGAACATATATGTTCATGAGAAAATCTTCCAACATCTTTATGTACCACATTATTCTCAAACAACTACTGAAATTTTCTGAATCACCAATGCGTCCTCTAAGGCTAAACTAAAAATAAAAATGAAAAGATAATTGTGTTCTTATTTTACAAGTCAAATATACTTATTTATAAAACATGTATAAGAATTTACAAATAAAATATGTTTACTTATAAGACACGTGGAAGAATTTATATGTCAAATATGTTTATTTATCAAATAAATAAGTGAAATTATAAAATCGGCTATTTCGGCCACATAAAAGACAATTAGCATATTTACAAAAATACATACTATTTATAAGACACATTTAGGAACTTATAAATCAAATATATGTATTTACAAGACATACGTAAGAATTTAAAAGACTATCTCGACCATGTACAACACAAGGGAATAAATATATTTTCAGCCAAAAAAAAAAACTTAATTTCAATTTAGCCTTAGGAGTACTCTGAAGTTTTATAAAATTTTGAGTATTGTTTGGGAACGATTTGTTACAGAGTGCTCCGGTGAAATTTTCCTTTCTAGGACCAAAGATCCTAGATTGAGGAAGTTTATTAAATTATTTTAGAGTATTTTTATTTTTACTTTTTTCTTCAAACCAACTAGCTTGACGAATAAACTAATATATAATCTAACGATACACAACATATGATATGATTAAATAACTTATTTAGCTTCCTTAATCTCTCAAAAAAAGTCTAAAAAAATTCATAATTTAAGAAGGGAATATATATTAAAAGCTGAATCAGTGTGGTAGCAGCAACACACCAACGAAGAACCCAAGAAAAGCAGCAAAATTAAAACAGAGCTAAACAAAAGGACAAGACCCTCCTTATATAGGAGAATAGCACACATCCCTTAAACCGATAGCATCATTTGATTAAAAGGCTTCATGACTAACAGCACCAACATTTTAAACAAGATCCAGTAGTGCCAGGCGATCCTATTTTGAACATCTAGTCATTAAATATTACACCCATATGCACTCAAATCCAACAAATATGACAGGGCTTACACCAAAACCTGACTCACTAGAATCGTTATATTAGTTGCTCAACATACAATAATCTTTGAATCTTAATTACCCCTACAAATACCCACATCTTGATTACCCGCCAGTCTCAATTGCTCCTCCGTTGATGCCGGAAACCTGCAACCACTCACCGCCTCTCAGCCACCAAGGGCAGGGAATGCTCCCATGAAGACGGAGAAAGTAGGGAAGAACCAGCCTCTCAGTAGCATTATTTTGATTAAACATACATTAAACTCCAGCCACATTCTATTCTGCAATCTGCATTGGCTTTTTGCTACAGGGGACAGGCAAACTTGGCTGCTTCTAACTTCTGTTAATTTTGATTATATAAGTCCATCCATCCATTTCTTTACTAATTATATTCCTCTCATGTTCTTACTTTTTTGTTTATTTATACTCATTATTGGCTTTCTACGCTGATGAGTGTCTTTCGCTGTGGCAAACAAAGCTGTTGGGTTCAATTAAAAAATACATATACCGATTACCTATCCATCAATAGCGCGGCTTGGCATTATCTCCGGCAATTAATTAAACCAGTTTCCCATCACTACGTCAAATCTTGCTCTATCTTTATTATATATGTACACACACTTTATTTTGTCCTACACAGTAGACACGAACATAATCACACACAGACACACACAGGCCCGGGATATTTAAAATTTTGCAGCATTTTTTTTCGAAAGAAAACAGCGAAGAAAATTTGAGGCTGCCGTGATCCCAACAACATATAATATTAATTGAGCTGAGATTCCAGATCAAAACAGCAAATAATGCATGAATATGTCTGTCGACGAGCACGTATTTAACGTGTGTGTGTATACATATACATTATATGCACACAAAATTCCTCTCAATGTTCCCCGCTTTCCGTCAAAGGTCTACAATTGCATCCCATACTTGTAACTTTTTTCAAATATCAGTTGATGTCCACAGACGGAAATTTTCACTTTTTTATAGTTAACATGGCTTCTTAATATTACTAATGATTCATAATGATGGTGACGATGCTTCAGAGATCCTAACTATTCTTTTGCGTCTTCATATTTTTCTAACCGTCCTATGCGCGCGTGAAATAATGGCCCAAAATAATTTGAGTGAGTGAAGTTCGTTGTGTGACAAGGTTCTGGTGAGACTCGACATCAATTTTCATACACAGATGATGGATCAGTACGAAAAAGAAAGAGAAAAACAAAACTGTGGGTGTTTTCATTTTAGCCGTGTGGGGTGGATGTCTGGGGTTGTGATTGGTGAAGGAGTTGAACTTTTACGCAATTGAAGATTTGGTGTCATCGTTTAGTAAGCTGGACACTTAATAATGCAAAGATTTGTTCTTTCCCATCACTAAAGCTTATGGTCAAGTTATTATCGTCTCATCATTATCACCACACAGTGATCACATAAAAGCCGAAACACCATGGTGGTGATCATCATCATCTTCTGCTCCCATTTGTCTTTTGTCTTTTGATTTTTTGCTACATTTTCAACCCCGAGCATCCCATGCATGTATACTCAGGAAAAAGACAACACACAACTGATTGATTTTTATATCAATCAATTGTATGAAATGAGATTAGCCAGCGCAATTTAATCAAAATATTGAAGATTAAAACGAGTCAGTGTTTGACTGTTTGTTCCCATGTTTATAGACGATGAGGGATAATAAATAGAGGAGTCACGGTAGCGTCTTTTGTAGATTCTTCTGTTTGCCCTTTACTCAAATGCTCGGTCTCTGTAATAAATATATAATATTATTTACTACTTCTCGGCCTGTTCCTTCTCTTCTTGTCTCTTTCACTCTTTTTAATACACTCTCCGCCTTCACCTCTCTCTTCCACGTGCTCTACTTCTCCCATCTTTCTCTCTCTCGCTCTCGCTCCAATTCCGACGCCATTTCCTTCCCTCTCTTTCTCTGTTTCCCTCACTGTTACTGAAAAAGGCGTTCGAGGAGGGTAGTGGGAGAAAGAAAAGCTATCGTCTACGAAATTTAGCTGCTTTGCCATCAAAATCGAACATTTGGAGGAATGATCCGCATGGAAGGAATCAAAGGTGGTGGCGGTGGAGCAAGAGTCGGCGCCGGTGATGACGACGTGGGTGACGGAATGCGATGCAGCGACCACCCTTACAGGAACAACCCTGGTGGGATCTGTGCCTTTTGCCTTCAAGAGAAGCTTGGCAAGCTTGTTTCCTCCTCTTTCCCTGTCCCCATTCGTCCCTCTTCATCATCATCTTCTCCCCCATCTTTCGGATCCGACATACCTCCTTCTGCTTCTTCTGCAACTTCTGCTGCTCCTTCCTCTTCTTCACTCTCCTTCTCTGCTCGTCCTGTTTCTGCTATCAAAACTGGAACTTCTGATTCTCAGTACCGCCAGTACTGTGCACGCCGGGCCCGCCTTCCTTTTCTTTTAGCCAAGAAGAAGATGAAACCCTCATCTAACTCGTCGTCGTCGGCCGCGCCGCCTTCTGCCTCTGATATCATATTCAAACGAAGCAAGTCCTCTGCTACGCCAAGAAGGGGGAAGTTCTTGAATGATGCAGAGGATGATGATATAGTCATTGGAAACTTAAGCCCCAGAAAAAGAAATGGGTTTTGGTCTTTCTTTTATCTTCCTTCTAAGTCCTCTTCTTCCACGAAGAAATCGGATGCCAAGAGCTGCAGAGAAAGTCGTAACAGCCCGCGCATTTCAACAATCACTCCGGCGATTGCAGGGCCGAGTTCTGTGAAGCAGGACAAGTTCTTGAGTTCTAATTTAGGAAGGAAGATCGACATTGGCAGGGAAGAAGACAGTCCTAATAGCTTAATCACAGCCTCTGCTTCATCCTTTGAGCGCAAGGTCTCGAGATCCAGATCTGTTGGGTGTGGCAGCAGAAGCTTCTCCGGTGACTTCTTCGAGAGAATCTCTACAGGGTTTGGAGACTGCACTCTCCGGAGGGTGGAATCACAACGCGAAGGTAAGTCTAAGGCCGTGGCGGTGGCCTCCGCCGTCAACCACCACCATCAATACATGAAGGAAAGAGTGAGGTGTGCTGGCATATTCAGTGGGCTGGTGATGACTTCGTCTTCTTCATCGTCGTCGTCTTCCTCGTACTGGGTTTCGTCCTCTGCGGATGATCACGTGAATAGGAAATCAGCGGCTGTGGCCATCTCTCACGGCCGAGCAAGGAGTTGGGGTTGGGCATTTGCGAGCCCCATGAGAGCTTTCAGCACCAAAACCAAAAGAGATATCATCAGAGATGCTTCTGATCATAATAAGAATGCTACGACGCCAAAACCAAACTTGTCCGATATTCCTTCATTGCTGACCGTCGGCGTTTGAAACGCAGGGGAGATCATACACAACACAATACACCAAAATGGAGGGATCTTATTTAAATAATACAAATTACTCTGCTTTTTCACTCTTTTTGACTTTTTCATCATGTCCATGAGTTGTTGAGTTTCTTTGAAATGTAATATTCACTAGAGGGGTCGCATCGCGTCTTATTGTCGATATTCATTCATGTTATGGAAGCTGTGTGTGTATGGAGGGTTTAGATTTAGAGAAAGGAAAATAGAGAAGAAAAGAAAACTGCTAAATCCAATACTACATTCGTTAGTGTCATGATTGTGTTATGGTTCTACTTTCCCGTGACTCTGGCTGTATGATCAGGGAGAAATATGGATGACCACACTGCTCACTGGTCTTTTGTCAGCTTTGCTTTGCACCGTCGATAGAAATAGAATCGCATGTCCCTCGTCACGACAGGTGTCTCCAGGTCCGTATGTAGTGTTCAGTAATTGATCACATGCATACACATGCTTGTTTGTGTGTGGGCGTGAAAGAAGAGAAGATGCAAAGAGGGATTCAATAGAGAACGTTGGGAGGAGGCCAAAGAAGAGTTTGCATTTTGATAAGGAAAACAATGGGACTGGATAGTCAAAGAGAACATGGTTAGGTGTGGTTGGAGCGAAGGTGGTCCCCTGGAGGCCATTCAATGATAAGATCTTGCATTTATATTAAAACCTCATAGGATCCACCTACTTGCACTCATCCTTATTTTTTTAAAGACACTTTTTCCTTTGACTCATCCTCTACTCTGTTTTGTATAGAAATCTTAGCTGTTTGTTGTCCTTTTGTTCACAGCATGCATTGATCCAAGCTCTATGCTCTTGTGGATTTTTCTCTTTTTCCTCCAAATGTTGCGCTTATGATCTCTTTGTACTCCAGATTTTTTTTTTTTTATGTCAACCAATTGTTATTCATCAGATCTAGAGTGAATCTACTAGTAAAGAACTGTTTTCTGATTAATTCAGAAAAATATTTTTTTATTAATGAGTGAAGAAAAGAATTGATGATAATAAGTAGAGTGTTCTCCATTTTGAAGCCATCAGCTTCTTCTATTTCAGATTATTTATCATATATTAGTTATCATGTTATAAGTTTTCCTATTTTTTCAAATTGATTTTCTTATAATTTTAACGAAATATTAATTATTCTTTTCTTTCTCTAATATTTTGACCTTCATCTACCTCTTTACTTTTAATGAAGATAATCTTCAGTGCCAGTATAATACTCCTCGGTAATTCAAAAATATTTCAGTAAAAAATTTATTCCTGTATTTTATTTTATTGTGTTGAGTTTTACGTAATCATTTTTTTATTATCTTTTATCATCTTTAAATCACGTCTGTTCAATCAATCACAATACTACTTTAACTTTTTTCTCATTTTTTAAATCAACAACCCAAACAAACTAATAAGGAAAAATAAAAAAGAAGATGAGAAAAAGATCCTTGTTCTATTCATTCAGGAGTTGTAGTTTTCAAGGCGATTACAAAAGAACGAATGGAAGGAGAGAAGAACGGTTAGGAGGTAGAAGAAAGGAAGGAAAGAGGAAAGCTGCAGCTGAAGACAGAGATGGTTAGCGTGATAATGAATGAGTGCTCCTTTTCCACAATTCCGGTTAGGAAATGTGGCCGAAATCTATTTCCCATATTTTAGTGCAGAGATAGGGATCTAGTACTTGCTGTAACAAAAATTACGATACAGCCCATGTGCATGCACTTCAGTTACGAGTACTTTCTCGGTTGGTCTTGTTTCCTATATAAATCTTTTTTTTTTTTTTTTTTTTTTTGTTTGGCATACATTGGGCAAGTATAGCTTGAAAGGATCCGGATCCTCTCCTCAGCAGCTCTCTCCCCATCTCTTCCATATATCCAAATCTTGATTTACAATTTTTTTTTTTTAAAAAATTTAATTTTGTCTTTTTCGAAAGAGACAAAAAAACAAAAATTTCTCTGTTTTTTTTTTTTTACATACTTGGATCAAGATTTGAGAGATGATTGGGGAGGGATGCTAAGGAGAGGATCCGGCTAGCTTGAAATTCAATTTCCTATATAAATCTTGTTTACAATTTTATTAACTACTTGTCATGAGAGTTTTGCTGCCATTCTTCATTTAGATTAATCCAAAATTCAAGAGCATTGACTAGTATTAAAAAAATACTTCATGATCTTGAAAAATTATTTTAGGGTCTTGAAAAAATATTTGAGGAACCGACTAATACTAAAAAGATACTTGAGAATATTAATTGCAGATCGAAAAAATACTTCATGATCTTAAAAAATTATTTTAAGATCTTGAAAAAATATTTCAGGGTACTGATTGATACTAAAAGGATACTTTAGGATACTAATTGGTACTGAAAAATACTTCATGATCTTGAGAAAATATTTCAGGGTTCTGACTGGTACTAAAAATATACTTTTTTCGAGATCCTCAAATAAATTTTTCAGTATCGTATAATAGCCTAAATTATTTTTTTAATACCTCGTCAAGATTTAAAATATTCTTTGAAAAACAAAAAGGGCAGTTGCACCAAAATGGTGCTGTTTTGGCTCCAAAGAGGTCGCAAAGGAGCCAAACCAGGTCTTTTTTTTTTTTTTTTTTTTGTATTATACTATTATTTCTTTGATATATTCATGGTTTTTGTTCGTAAACCACTTTTTTGAATGAATTGGAATTCCATTAATAAATTGTCAAAAAATGTATAACCGAGGGGTCAAGTAAGATTACAAAATGAGATTAAACTTAGAGAAGCACTTTTGAGTATGAACAACTAAAGATTTAACTTGAGACACAATCTCTTCTATAGTAAAAGATTCTCCCATGAAAACTCTTCAGTTTTGGAATTCCCAGAGTTTACAGCATCTGATGCATATTCCTATCTTCTAAGAAATATCCAGAGAAGGTGACCTGATGATCAAGGTTAGTTAATTCCGAATGTCCAATCCACAGTAGTCGGCACTCATGTCTGTAGGTAGAATTTTCATCCAAACTGATGAGGTCAAACTACATCCTTTGAAAACATGTTCTAAACATTTGTTGTTTACTTGACAAAGAGAACAGAAATGATCCATAGTCATTCCCCTTCTGAAATGTTCCTCATTAGAGAGCAGCTTTCCTTTTAGTAAGACTTTGTAGAGAAATTCCATTTCTTAGTTAAATTCCAGTAGCATGAAGGAGCTTGGGAGCTCGTTGTATTACTATGGAAATCAGAAGACAGTTTTATTGGCTTTTTTCCCAAAATGCCCCTAATTAAATAACTATTTACCAAAATGCCCCTGTTTCCAAACTATTTCTCAATCTGCCCCTATTTAGTCGACTAAACTATGATTTAGTCGACTAAAACGCGGGCTCAGTTTTTTTTTTAACTTCCTCCGCGATTTAGTCGACTAAAGCTTAGTTGACTAAATCATAAAAAAAAAAAAAAGATTAAAACTTCGGAAGGCCATAACTTCTGGCTCGGGGTCCGAATCAAGTGATTCTTTTTTTGATTTCATATGACTTTTTGAGATCTATGCCGACATAAAAATTAACTTCCGATTTAATGAAGAGAAATGAGAAAAAATAACTGATTCTTTATTGCGAGGAGATATTAACAATTAATTAAATATAATCAAGTGATTCTTTTATATATATATATATATATTTAGTGAACTGTTTCCTTTTATTTGATGTTTTCTTTTTTTATTAGATCACATAATATCTCCTGCACAATAAAGATAGGATATGTGTGTGTATATATTTAATGAATTGTTAGTATTAACATGAGTTGTTAATATTTAATATATATATATATATATATATATATTAATAATATGTATTTTGAATATATTGTATTTTGAAAATTCAATAATTAATAATATGGATTTTCTTAGATTTAAAGGGAAAAATATTATTAATTATTGGATTTTAGGAAAAAATATCGACACATTCGGTAATCTAAGAAAATCCATATTATTAATTATTGGATTTTCAAAATACAATATATTCAAAATACATATTATTAATATATATATATATATATTAAATATTAACAACTCATGTTAATACTAACAATTCATTAAATATATATATATACACACACATATCCTATCTTTATTGTGCATGAGATATTATGTGATCTAATAAAAAAAAGAAAACATCAAATAAAAGGAAACGGTTAAGCTAAATATATATATATATATATATATATAAGAATCACTTGATTATATTTAATGAATGGTTAGTATCTCCTGCGCAATAAAGAATCAGTTATTTTTTCTCATTTCTCTTCATTAAATCTGGAAGTTAATTTTTATGTCAATGCATAGATCTCAAAAAGTTATGTGAAATAAAAAAAAAAGAATCACTTGATTCGACTCCGACCGAAGTTATGGCCTTCCGAAGTTTTAATCTTTTGTTTTTTTTTTTATGATTTAGTAGCTTAGTCGACTAAATCTCGGAAGAAGTTAAAAAAAAAACTGAGCCCGCGTTTTAGTCGATTAAATCATGGTTTAGTCCCGATTAAATCATGGTTTAGTCGACCAAACAGGGGCAGATTGAAAAATAGTTTGGAAACAGGAACATTTTGGTAAATAGTTATTTAATTAGAGGCATTTTGGGAAAAAAGCCCAGTTTTATTCCCTTCTTGAATAAAGGAATAAAATGGATACGATCATACAAAGCTTGAAAAATGGCTGTTTGCTTGTGCTGGGCCAATGAAGACTATTTGACAGACCCATGGTCTGCAAATTTCTTCTTGTGTTCAAAAGCCCAAAAAATTTATAAATTCATCACCGTAAGAAAAAAGGTGATTTAAGAAAGAGGGAATTTTCCATCACTCTAGAAAAATATTGTAACCAACCGGAGCGAAAGGGGCTAGTCATCCCCAAAATATGTGCACATCTTGTGGGGAAACATAACTTTCGTAGGAAACATAACTTTCGTAACTTCAGAAATAATTATGATAATGCAGAGCTATATCTTACAAAAACTTGTCAACTTACATAAAGAATGCTTTGAGAACGAATAATTTACAATTGCGGTAATCTATGTGGATCTTGTGTAGAAGAATTTATGAGGTCTCCCCTACACAGGAATTTTTCCCACATTTTCCCAATGTTTTCTAATATCAGTCTTTCATTGATCTATTATGCCTAGATGTTTGAACTCTGTATTTACTCGTTCGGTGAGGAGTTATGATAATGGTGCCTTGTCAAATTTGAAATACAGGAACGACATATTATCATGTAACGTAGACACGCACGGCAATTAAATTTGAATCCGACTAAGGCCAAAACACAGAAAAAGAATAAAATCTCATAATTACTGAGATGAACATAGGCAGTCGGTATAATGAAAAACTAATTATTATTAATGATTATAAAATGCTGTAGAAAGTGTGTAAGCTGAATGCAAGAATAACCAAAAAAAAAAAAAAAAATTGAAAATATCCTGAATGCATCGCGCAGCTACTCTCAACTACAAAATAATAGCGTCTGATATCCAGGAAACCAAACTCTAGAACTCTTTTATGAGGAAAAGTGGTCAAGTGAGAATTATGCAGACACAAAAACAAGCATCGTAAAAAAAAGAAAACATGGATCATTCGAAGTCAGAAAAGAATATGGCCTAAGTGGAGTTGGTGGGTGATCTGAGTTTATGATTCAAGAGCATGAGCCGGAGTTCGGCCGGGTCAATTTCCGGGAGTGATTCATGGGCCTGTAATAACCAGTGACAGGATCTGGAACCCAAGCAGAAGCTGCCTCAGAAGAGGCCTGTTTCGTTGCCGTCGCCGATTTGTCTTCGAGCTTCCCCACTTTGCTGCCGCCACCGCTGCGGACATGCGATACAGAAACCGCGTACCCTCGCCGTTGAAGAGCCGGAGAAAGAACGTCAGAAACAAGTGAGAGAACACACTTCGATTGAGGGAGAGAGCGAGCCATGGCGGGGGCGATGGTGGTAGTGTTAAAGTCGGCAACGGTCTCCACCACCCTTGCCTCTCGGCTCTCCCACCCGCTGCCTCTGTGAGTACTGGGTAGGGTTTACATGTTTCTGCGGTTATTTATAGACAATGTGAGGCGGCGGACGCGTCCCGAACTTTTAATTGAGGCCCAGCCTATCTGTGTTAACAAGCATCTTCCACCGATTATGATAACGCATTTTTACTTTAATTTAATTCATATCAATGTGGATACTAATATTTGATGGGGAACACTTCTCCAGAACTGTTTTTTTATGTCACATACATAAAATGATGGAACCCACATATATATATATATATATATGAGTCCCATTATTTCATGTGTGTGTAGGAATCTTCTTCTTCTCATTAAACATGCGTAAGAAGTTTAAACTTTAAACCCCTATTTGATATCTTTATAATTATGTTTAGATATTAAAAATTTTATAATTTTTTGGATTAGAAGAATAGAATCATGTGTGATCATGCGCTTATCACGAACGAGTTTTTCGATAATTAGTTATAATTTCAAAATTAGTTGATAGAGAGAACTCAACTAATATAGGCCTTCTAATTGAGATCTAGGTAGTTTAGATTTTTTTTTTTTTAAGAAAAAAATTGTTTTAATGGGTAAAAAATTTAAAATAAAGATAACTTTTAAAATAATGTTTTTTCTAAAATAATTTTTTTCATTTAAAAATTATTGAATAAAAAAAAAAATTGGACTTGTGAATTGCGATGATATTTGGCCCTCAAATTGAAATGGATGTGCTCGACGATCAATTTTGGGAGACATTGGGATTTGCCCGCCGTCCAGAAAATTGTTGTAAATAATCTATTTGGCCCTCTGCCCTTGGGGTTTTTTATTCTCCTTCCACTTTTAGGTAAAACTACATTTTCACTACCATGTTCATGACCAGTACCCCATACAAGCTCTCATTTCAGCGATTATCTTCCATTTATTTTTTCTCAATGATGGTGGGCCAATGGGCCATATCTGCCTATGTTGAGGTCGATGAAGCCTACCTGACCGGCCCATGGTCCACAAATTTCCCCATGTTTTCCGTCTCCTAGTTTCTTAAACAGGTCGGCCAATATAACAGGTTTTCCTAATTATCAAAATAAATAATACGACGATTTTGTATACGAGTACCATTTATCACCTTAAGAAAACAGTGATCTAAGAAAGTGGTGAATGTCGATCATTTAAAGAAATTTTTTCATTTAAAAAATCAGTGCGACGATATAATAGAGTTATACTCCACAAAAACTTGTCAGTTTTCAAATTTTCTATCATGTTCAGACACCGAGCAACCCATTGACAACGTGGATGGAATTGTATCTTAATTATAACAAAACACGTAAACCACTTTAGTTACCAGATACACATCTGAATTCTGTATCTATTTGTTCGGTGAGGAGTTATACTCTGAAACTCTTATTAGGTTGAAAAGTTGTTGTCTTGATCATGGTGTTGTAAATTAAAAAGTAGGAACTGGGAAAAAAGCTCTGAAAATGACTATTTTATGGGGAAGCACTAAAACAATGCTCAGCTCCATCCCAGTCAACCTCCTCTTCTTCTCCCAATTAACGAACTCGCCTTCCCTCTATTCTCTCTCCCACAAACTTTTCTCTTCTGCTTCACGCCATAAAATCGTCCCATTAATCCATGCCAACCATTAATATAAACAAAAGCACATTTGCTTTAAATTTCACGATACCAAAATTGTTGATCCAACCAGCAGCCAACACGGTGGTCGAGCTTATTCTCTTATCTTCCCTGCACCTGACGATGGTATTGGCTTTTGTAACACTGGTAGTTTTACACCTTGTGTACAGAAGAAAAGGCGACATTTAATTATCTGGTAGACTGTTACCTGCCACGAACGCCTTTCCCTACCTATCTAATTAAGGATAGGTAGGCACAAGGCATAATCTTCCGGTACAAATTTAACTTTTTTTAATTTGGTGATTTTTAAATAATTTTTTTTTTGAAAAATATTAATTAAGATATCATCTTTATTTTAGATTTTTTACTTATTAAAATAATTTTTTTTTTTAAAAAAAGTAAAAAAATCTGGACGGTTCAAATGGGATCTATGCCCAAGGATAGACACGCGTTACTGCCTGCCATTGTCCCCCCAGTTTCAATAGGCTAACTATGTCCATGTTCAAAGAGAGTATGGTTTATGAGAATATGAAAATATGGACGAAGTAGGGGTGTCAATATCAAAAAGCGTGATCAATGTGGCTGGGGACACACTAAAGGCAAATATAGCTTCGCTTGGTCCTCTGGTTTTGCCATACGTGGAGCAATTCATGTATCTATTTTCCTTAGTTTGCCGCAAACTAAGGAGTAAGAGACGAACAAGCATGTACACACCAAATTTCAACAAGGCTTTCGAGCATTTTTTGCGTACATGCAAGGGGCAGAGCAGTGATTGGAACCATTAAAAGAAACCTGAGGTTGAGGAAACATGACGTGGAAGCATCAGCCATGACTCTTTATAGGTTTGTGAATACTTCGTCTTCTTCAATCTTGGTACGAGCTCATACAGAGGCAGAGGGGAGAATGAAAAGTGGGAACAGGGTGTGGCAAATTGCCTTTGGCAGGGGCTTTAAATGTAATAGCGCCGTGTGGTAGTGCGTGCGGGATGTGAAGCCAGACACGACCAGTGGAATGAAGGATACTTACTATCCAGTCTTGCCCACACTACAAGTCCCTCTACTCTCAGCATCAACTGTGTACACAGAGTTGTCCCCAACACATTTAAACATATTTTACAACACTTGTATTTTCTTCCTATTATTTTCGTTGCGTTGAGATATATGGCTCGCGTATATTGTTCGAATGACTGCTGCTGAAAATGCAAAGCTTTCTTGTCCCGCTGTCGCTTCATCAATGCAAATAATATAATATTTGTTAAACACCTAATAACCGCTGCGAAATTTGGATTTTTACCAACCCCCCCCCCCCCCCCAACCCCAACAAAAAAAGGGGTGAGTTGCGATTGTTCATTATTGTTTGTCTTTTGTTTTATTAACAGGAGGCTTTGGTGTTTATTACATTTTTGTAGGACACAACCACACATCCTTTTAATCAAAAAGTGATACTAAAATAAAATGCAGAAAAAAAAGGCTAACATAGTAAGAATTCATGACATTTTTTTAAACCTAAATTAGCTCGTAACGATAAAATCAGGAAAACTTATAGAGATCAACTTTCCTTTCTCACACAGTACATACCCAAAGGGACCCCTTACACGCTTTCTCTCATATTTAGAACCAATGGGTTAGAAGCCAGATATATTTTTTTTTGGTACAAAAAAAGCCAGATATAGAGTAGGAATAAGCAGGAATGAAGTGGTTGGGCTAGCGACGATATTGAGTGTGGATCAGCCCAAACTGTTGCTCCCATTGTTCAGCCCTCGTTTTGTGCTCTGGGGCAGTTTCAGTCCACTTTCCACACCTCCGTGTCAAATTCAAGTTGAAACCTCCTTCCTTCCTTCCTCCCTTGGTTCAAATCTTGTTTTTCCACATAATATTTATGTTCACATCCCCAAAGCAATTACTAGGCAGCTTCATCTTTTTCCAGGTTGGGGTTTTCTCTAAGATCTGAGCTCTACATCAAGAAACGCACCTATTTCAACGCCATACATCACCAACACCACCAAACAACACTCGCGTGGCGGAGTATCGCCAAGTTCCATCTGTATCAGAAGCCTCCGGCCCCAAAATGATCGAAGAAAGGCAAGGTGGTGCGCCGCATGGCATCCTTCTGGCACTTGTGGTGGCCGTTGTTGTCATTGTCCCTTTCCTCGTCGGCGATCAAGGCGAGGCCATCACGGAGGCCATCTCCGAGCTCCTCAGCCCCCTCGGCCTTCTCCTCCTCCCCATTGTCCTCCTCCTTACCATTCAGTTCCTCTCCTCCGATCGCGGCTCTTTCGTCTCCTCCCTTTTCTCCACGGGCGAGCGCGATTCCATCCACCGGGTCAGCGGATCACCCGTCGGCGTCGCACTCTTCCTCCTCCTCCTCCTCTTCCTTCTCTACCACCGCTTTTCGATCTTCGGCGGCGGCGATGATTCCGGCGACTGAAGATCGCACACGGATCTGTGTTGCCTGGTCCCACAGAGTCTGAACTCTGTATTTTCCTGTATTTATTTATTTATTTTTGAAGACACTCGTACACTGTATTGTCTTGTGGTATGTGCTCGCATTTTTGTTTTTCCGGTATGTATGGATGACTTCATTTTGTAATTTACGAGCACATTGATGGCCAACTGTAAACATAAAGTGTTACGGCGGTAATTATGATCGGAGAAGCGGGTATTGCATTGCTTTTCTTTTTAATAATACTTGTCCTTGTCGGGTGGGCATTTAATCTCAAATCTCCATTATTAAATGGCGTACCGGAACCTGGGAAGAAGTACCAGTGTTGTTTTTTTGGTCGAAACGAGAGGATCAGCTTGGGAACACTTATTTTATGTTTTAAAGCCAAAAATCACTCTTTATAATTATCCTGCACGGCTCCAAATTAGTTAGATGAAAACAAACCCCAAGGGCTACTTCATCACAGAATGATAGCGTGGCGGCGCAGTAGAGGAAGATCATGGTGGTGACTTGGTGACCCAACAATTGACTTAGCAGGCAGAGAGTTCATATTAGGTGCTTCTCCTAATGTGTTTTTTTTCTTATGATTAGAGGGATAAAGTACATTTTATTTTATTTTTTAAATTTTTTTATTTAAATTAAATTATATGTTGGTTTTCTGAAAAAAATTTGCGTCAAAAGATCTCAAATTAATTAATTTTCTAGATAGGGGTGTTACAGGACAAATATTTTTATATACGTAACTTGAAACTAATTAATTTGAGATATTGGTTGCAAATTTTTTTCTTCAAAAACTAACATATAATTTAATCTTAAAAAAAATTATAAAATAATAAAATAAAATTATAGGGACAAACATATAAGAAGCGCATCAGGCGGAGTTGGCGGGACTTACCTCATATATGTATGCGTGTGTATGTGTGTATATAGAGAAAAGAGACGGTTGCCCTTTTCAATTTTTTTTTGGAATACCAGGCACAAAAAAGGGAGATTTCAACTTTTTGGACAAGAATCTTTAGCTTGGGGTGTTGGATTCTTTGGACAACCAGATGTAAATTTCTATTTCAGGGGGAGAGCACAGAAACAAGGGAGATGTTACACCGGTGCAGCTACCTACTCATGGAAAACGGAGCGAATCAAAAGCTAAACCACCAGATTTTCCAACTGGACAAGATAGAGGAGAAATCTTGGACACCCCCTCCTGAGAACACGGTTTGCATTGATGTGGACAGATCGGTGCTTCAACAACACCAAGCTGCGTGTGGGGGAGTACTAAGAAATACCCAAGGGGAATGGTTGATGAGTTTTTACAAACCTCTTGGCCTATTTTCTGTCATTGAAGCTGAAATTTATGCTATCATGATAGGGTTATAGATTGGTCTTCAGATGGGGTAACAGAGAATCGTCATATACTCCGACTCTCTCGATGCCGTCAATATCCTCATGAGAGATTGCCCTACTGATCATCCTCTTAAAGGCATTATTGGGGAGACTAGAGACCTTTTGTTCCGAGACTGGGACGTGGAGCTTCATCATACTCCAAGAGAAAACATCTCTTGTGCTGATTACATGGCCAAGAGGGCCATAGTGTTGCCGTTGGTGCCGATATTGTTATGATTCCATCTATCCCGAGAGGTTGCCTGGATATGGTTTTGAAGGATCAACAATCATGCCACTCCTAGTATTTTTCTTCTTGTTGTATTAGGGGCTAGAGTCTTATAATCTAGTTCCTATTTTACACTTTCAAGCTTCGGCTTGCCTAAAATATCAAAAAAAGAAAAGAAAAAGAGAGAGAGAGAGAGAGAGAGAGAGAGATGAAGGGCGTCACATGGGAGGTAGATGCCATGCCCAGCCCAAGACACGAGCAAGCGAGAAGCGACCCTGCTTAGATCCACAAACCACGCTGCTTTCTCCATCTCCTTCTTCACGCCCCAACTCTCTCTCTGTAAATTACTAATTTGCACTTGTTTATTGAGGAAATATCAGTGGGTTCCCAAGAAAGGAAAAAAATTTAAAAAAAGTCCAAACCCTAAATCGTCTATCAAAAAAGTCTCTATGGACTTTTTACATATTAATTATGGAATTACAATATCAAAAAAATCTCGTTGTCAAAATAACTTTTCATGTTGTTAAAATTTCCCTATAAAAATATTGTTGTCAAAATAGTTTTTTCTATTATAAAATTTTTTGCACATCTAAGGAAAACTCAAAAAAAGTTTGATAAAAGAAAAACCATTATGACAAAATGAAAAGTAATTTTGACAATATATTTTTTCACATGGAAATTTTAACAACAGGAAAAATTATTTTAACAACATAAAATCTATTTTGGCAACGAAACTTTTTTGATATTGAAATTCCGTAATTAATATCAAAAAAATCTCTAGAAAATTTAAAGTTCAAACTTTTTTAATATTGGACCTGATTGATATTTTCCCTTGTTTATTTTACACAAAATAAAAAATAAAATAAAAAGACCAGAGGTAAAACATAAATGATCTGGATCAGGATAGATCAACCTCGAATCATATTGTTACACGGTGATTGTATAGTTGTACGTACCACGCAGTACGCATTTTTGTTTTGTCGGCAGGTATGGATGACTTCATTTTACTGTACTCCCTCATGCCTTTAACTAATTCATGAGAAATTAGGAATCACGCTTCACTTATTAAATATATGATAAACTGAATTTTGGTTCATTTTTAATCTTATTAAAAAATATGTTTAAAAATTTAATGAGTGAGCAAAATATAAATGAGCATTAATTACATGGATAAAATTGCAAAATAAGCTTTAATTATCATATAAAATAATAAGGTTTAAATTTACCGTATTCTTGAGAAAAAAAGATTCCTATACACACACGGGAAATAATGAAACCCATATATATATATAATGAGCATTATATATATATATATATGGGTCCCATCATTTTATATATGTGTGACATGAAAAAACACTTTTCCTACAACATGAGAAGTGTTTTCCCCATAAATAATTTATATTTTGAACTAAATTATTTTTCTAGTAAGTACCATATAGTATACTATAGACCGGGAGAGTATAATTTATGAGCATATCAAAGTCCAATTGTGTGAAAGAAAAATTGTTACGAGGCTATTGCTTTAATTACGAGTGGAGAATCATGAATTTGTCGAAGTTGAAGTTATGGTATTAAATGTGGGTGTTTTTTGACAAAAAAAAAAGTGGGTGTTTCAAATCAAACAAAGTCTCACATTACTTGAAAGCAATAGAATATACAAGTGTATTACAACTTGTATTTTTATTTGGGCGAAAAAAAAAAACTTGTGTTTGGGCTAGTAAATGGGAAAAAAAGAATAGTGGGTTCACACGTATAACAATAGACCACCAAGAGGTAGTATATTTTATCACTATACTTTTTAGATGAAAATGGCTCACCGGATAAGTCATTTTAAATCGACCTTAAAGTACAATGATCTTATAATATTTCTTTCATATCCTTTTCCCCTAATTTATTTCATTAGTAAAAAGAACAAGTATCAATTTATATCTTCCATGAAGAATGAAACTGTGAGAAAGGCAATGGTGATTCCCCCATAGCATAAGCATCCTGAGATCATCTAGCAACACAAATCATGCCTTTTGAAAAGCAGAAATTCTTATAATCAGCTAGAAAACGTTCAGAACAGCAAAAGCACTGAAATTGCATAAGCTATAAGTAAAAAAACAAGTAGAATAAAATTAATACATAGTTTTGTGCCAATATTTACCAGTATCAATATCATCTGTCAGAAGCGTCACTGCACTACCTGAAGCTCCCAAGCCCTTTGTCAGTTCTTTCTTATTTTCTTTATCTAATCTTTCGTCATTTTCAGTCATTTGTTTTACATTTTCCCCAGGTCTATCTCGATAATCATCCCATGCATCCTCTCCACCATATGAATTATCATGAACAAGTGTTCCATCATGTTTTTCAATGATTTTTTTTCCTTTTAAGGCCTTTGCGTGTTGTCTTCCTCCATACCCTTCTTAAGCAATTGCAAGTATTGATAGATCAGCCAGAATAAAACAACATAACATACTGCAGAGTTGAGCATCTGAAATGGCTTTGAGATTTTGAGCTTCTGAGAGGTCTAACAAGGATGAACTTCGGCAGCTATCTGGTAGTAGGAAAACATGAGCAACAGGAACTTAATATGGAAATATGATGGGGATATCTTATTTATAAGAACTTGATAATTAAATTACGCTTATTAAAATTAATTAAAATTAATTAAGTATGTCTGAAATATTTTTTTTAAGTATGTCAGGAGGGGCAAGTAAGAGGGAGAAATAAAGTGAATATATGTATCACTTTTTAATTAATGTAATGTATATAATTATTAAAGGACAAAAATGAAAAAAAAATCATTAAATATTCAGACAAGATAAATAAGTCACTTGTAAAATAATGAATGCTACTTTTAATAGATAAAACCAAAAGAAGAATAATTTTAATACTTCCTACTTCCAATCTCCAATATAAAGTTCTTCTAATTTCCTCAAGAAATAAGTCACTTATCAAATAATAATGAATGCTACTTTTTAATTTTGCTTACTTATTAAATTTTCAAACAAATTTTTTAATAAGATTAAAAGTGAAAAAAAAAAAAAAAAATCTTCAATTTAAGACCTACTCCTGATTTAACAATTTTAAAGTGCCCTCTTTACAATTATACCAAAAAGTGCCCTGTTACAAAAGTTTCACCGTCTTGGAAAGCCCAAAGCCTAGGCCGCGTGTTCCATCTAGGGACCGACCTAACATGAAAAAGTGACGGTTAAAGTGAATTCAAGATCCCTTTGACGTAGCACAATCTACTTCTCCGATTGCTTTGGAGTGGGCTCCTCCTGGATTTAAGTGAATGAAGATGGTGGGGTTTCAAATGCCAGGCTACACGTTGGCTGCGACGGTTGTTGGGTGGCAGGATTTTCGCATTCACTGGGGAAATGCGTGGTGTTTGATGCTGAAGCTTGGGCGATGTTGAAGGGTCTCACCTTAGCGTGGGACTTGGGCTTTAGGAGAGTAGTCACAGAATCAGATGTTAAGGAACTGATTGATGTGCTGCATATGGATGGACCACTTAATCGTCCAAGGAGACTTGATTATTTGGTTTATCAGAGAACTTATGCAGAGGGATTGGGATCTGCAGGTCCAATTTATCCCAAGGGAACAAAACAGAGCAGTAGATGCACTTGCAGAGGAAGGGATTGCCTCAACCAACTTCTTTTTTAATATGTGTCCTAATTTCTTAAGGACCTTACTTGTTCAAGAACGGATGAGATTTATTTCCCTTACGTGATTTCCTTTATTTTGCGTTGTCTTATTCTTAAGTATCAACCAAAAAAAAAAAAAAAAAAAAGGTTATAGTGTGTGAGTCTGTGTACGTAACTTATAATCAATTCATCTGAAAATATAAGAGAGTGTTAGGTGTGTGAGACTTACCTTCTATTGTTAATGAGGGATGGTTTTGGAATTAATGCTTCCATGTAAGCCTCTGTTATTTTTTTTGGGCGACTCAGATAAGGAGCTCGAACTGCTACAAATATCCCTCTACAAGAAAATGCCACTACGAGGATATGAAGAACAAGAATTGCTACAAACGATAATAGACATTTATGAGGAAACTCTTCACAATTTGTTCGGTTAAACGCACATTTTTATGTTTAACCAAGTGAAGATTTTTTGAGAGAGTGACATTCCCTTCTTCTTTTTCTTCTACCTTCCTCAACCAAGTGCTTATTTTTAACCTTTAGGATTTTTCAGTTTTGGTTTTTCTTTTGATTTTGATTTTGAATTTATGGTTTATGAGTTTTTCTACTCATATATTTATTTTGATTTATGGTTCTATATTTTATTTTATTCTTCATTTTATTTGAACATTTGATGTTTGATGGCGGCGTCTCATATTTGGAATAAACCAATGAAAAAATTTGTGACTCCTTAGCATAATTAATTAACAAACGGTTGACTGTTTAGATCTATTTATTAGGTACTTAGGACAATATTGCCCTGTATTTTAAACTTCCAAAGTAAATTCTCCCCCTAAATGTTTTTGGTATTTAGTGATTCCCAAAGTAAATTTCCCCCTCTGAATGTTTTTGGTATTTTGTGTCTATTCGTGAAAACTTTTAAAGACATTTTAGTCATTTTATATTTATTTGACCACTTATCGCTGCGGCTTGCAGAAGCAACTTTTATACGGTTTTCATCCCTGTCTTTCAGCTTATTTTGTCCATGAGTCTTGCTCAGAGTCTCTGAACCTTCAGGTGATCCTCGTGTTCTTTGAGTTTTGGACCTAACACCGTTCAAATTACAGCACATATTTAAATCAAACAGGGAAGAGGAAACCAGGGTGTCATGGCCTAATGAAGTATGAGATCGGTGCCAGAAAAAAGGAAAAAGGAACTAGATAGCTCCATGCACCATATAGTCAAAACCTAAAATTGTTGATAACGATGCAAGATTAATTATAATGTTTTGAAAGAATTACAAGAAATATTTTTTTTAACCCTGTCAATGACTCCAAACCGCCCTATTTTTGGACCCACAAAATCCACATGTTATATCTTGTTTTTTTCTAGCTGCGTGTATTTTTTAATGAGAGGTAGCCATGTTTGAAACATCATCGGACATTAAATGTAGGTATCTTTTACATTGAGGATTCGAACCTTGATTTACTACGTTATTAGAGATTAGCTTTTTTCAATAGACTCAATCATATTGGTTATATATATTTATTTATTTTTGGGTTAAAGACCAATTTAGCCAACAAACTATTGGCTTAGGAGCATCCACCACAATTAACTTTTAACTAGACCTTAAATACCAACAAACTTTTTAAAATGTTAATTGAGCACAAAATCGTTACTTTACCACCAACGTCGTTACTGCATTTGAAGCAATGAAAGAATCATCTAAAATTTTCCCACGAAATCCAGATGGTTGCCCATGAAATCTGTTTCCGCTGAATATTTTCCCAACTCGGTTTCCTCCAATGGCCCACCCACCTCAAACCCTTTCAATTTGAAGCTTCACCACGTGAGACAGATTTTGGAAGATGATTCATCAAGTGATAACTCGTCCCTGATCAGTACCAACTTTGATGAAGGTTCTTCCAGCACCGATAGCACCCGCTATTCAATTTGTAGCCAAAGAGAGAAATCGATTTGTGATAATGACAAATAACTGAGGAAGACATTCGGCAAAAACTCTAAAAGACAGTGCAACGCTCCTTACCGAACGCCGACCTCTCTCTCTCTCTCTCTCTCTCTCTCTCTTCGATATGGAGATACCCAAACGTCGACCCTTCTCCCTCTTTCATCTGCGATGAACAAAGTGATGAGTTGCAGAGATTAGTGATTTTGGAGAAGAGGAAGAAGAGAGCATGCAGTAGGTGGAGGAGTGGAAGAGGAAGGCGGAGGAGGCTGCCTCAACTGTGAAGATGAAGAAGATGGAGGCGATGGCGAGGAAGAGGGAGGGAAGGAGCGCTATGGAAGAAGTGGTGGATGACGACAACTGTTGAATGGATATTCTGAGACAATTCAGGCACAATAACGGCGTTAGTGGTAAAGTAACGGTTTTGTGCTCAATTAACATTTTAAAAAGTTTGTTGGTATTTAAGGCCCAGTTAAAAGTTAATTGTGGTAAGTGTTCCTGAGCTAATAGTTTGTTGCCCAAATTGGTCCTTAACCCTTTATTTTTTGATAAGAAAATTTTAGGAAAGAGGTTGGGTTCACCCACGATCTAAGAGTAGGATGAAATATCTCTTTCTCTTAAGTGATACTGATGTTGGGCAGGGCAAGTTGTCTGTTATTCTTAGGCGTTAAACTAGACACCTAGGAGCTAGAATACCTCCCCTAACGTCTTAACCAACTCCAGGATCAACCTCCTCCATCTAATAAAAATGTATCTAAGAGTAGGATCAACCTCCTCCTCCTCTAATAATGAATGTCTAGGCGTTAACCGTCTTAACCAAGGATCAACCTCTTTATCTAATAAAAATGTTTGACCGCTTTACTAGTTAAGAGGTATATTGGTTATATTTCTTTTAATATTCAGGAAAACAACTTTTTTTGTTATATTGGGAACCATTGGCAAAAGACGCCGTACCGGAAGGAAATCCTTCACCCTTGGTTCAGTAGCCCATCCCAAGAAAAAGTTAAGCCCATAAATAAAAACTGAGATCCAGTACAAAACTCGCAGGACTTGCAGGGCCATTTGGTAAAAAGCAAGACCCATAAACGTAATTTCATTGTTCGCACCTCCTCCCCCTCCTCGGCCAAACCCTCGCCTATAAGTTCTCCTGGCCTATCACTTCGTACACCCTCCTAGCTCCCTCGTCGGCCCTTGTTTCTCTGTTTCTCTTTTTTTCAAACTGTTCGGAGCTATCCGAGAGTAACTCAGCGAAGATGTTGGTTTACCAGGACCTCCTCACAGGTATTCTTTTTGCATAATCTTCTTATGGATTTTACAAATTCTTTTTGCATATGCTGTGAATTGTTTTTTATTTGCGCGAGGTTGCTTGTATCTTCTGATTTTTATTTTTGTTTTTGTTTTTATCACCTGAGATGCTGTGTTTCTACCAACTTCTTTTGGGTTTGTTCGGAACGCTGATCAATAATGATCATCTTCATCTATTGAACTTCTCTTGATGTTTGAACCTGGTCCTTTTTTTCATTGACGGTTGTTATATATCTTTTGCGGTGATCTGATCCTTTGATTTGTTCTGGCTAATTATAAAATATATCAATATTAAAATATGATTTTTTGGGCACGGCCAAATTTTGAGTTTTTATGTTCTGTCGCTTCTTGAAAAGTTTGATGCTAGTGCAATTTTCTATAGCCCGTTTGCTGGCTCGCAAGTCAGGATGCTAATTCAGTACTCGATGCATGAATTTACATATATCGTCATCTTTGTTGGCGAATTAGGTGGAACTGATTTTGTTCTTCTATCTCTCTCTATACAAATTTCCTTGTCATAATATGTTTTGATACATTGTTACCAGTCATTTTTTGAGAATGCAATGGTTGGGGTTCATGCAAACACAACCATAGTATTGATAATTCTTTTGCGTAGGTGATGAGCTTCTCTCGGACTCCTTCCCATACAGGGAAATTGAGAATGGAATGTTGTGGGAAGTTGATGGGAAGGTTAGTTGAATTTCGCCCCCTTATTTTGTTAATATACTACTCCGGTCCTAATTATAATACCTAGTTGATTTTTTTTTTTGGAAAGATTAAGGAAGCTAATTAAATTATTTTAGAGTATTTTTATTTTTTTCTTCAAACTAATTAGTTTAACTAATAAAACTAATATTTAATCTAAAGATATACAACATATGAAATGATTAAGTAATTTATTTAGCTTCCTTAATCTCTCCAAAGAAAGTCAACTAGGTCTTATAATTAGGAACGGAGGTAGTAATATGTATTCTCTCCCGTTGACAAAGTTGACTTTTCTCAAGAAGATATTAAAATATTTATATTTGTCATTTTTTCTCCAAATTATTTTTCTAAACTTACATAAAATGATAATGATATAATGATACGATTAGCTAACTTATTTAGCTTCTTTAATTTTTCTAAAAAAAGTCAACTCTATCTTATATTTAGGATTTATCTTATATTTAGGACTGGAGGGAATATAAGATAGATTATTTGATTCTCCATTTTGCTCGGGATATTTAAGTTTAGGTTGTTTATTGCATGCTAAACACAATCGTTTTGGCTTACAGTGGGTTGTTAAAGGAGCAGTTGATGTAGACATTGGCGCAAACCCTTCAGCTGAAGGTGGAGAAGATGAGGGTGTTGATGACCAAACTGTTAAGGTTGTTGATATCGTTGACACATTCAGACTTCAGGTTTGGACAACTAAACTTTCCCTCTTAATCTTTCTATTCTTGTGACTTGTTTGGCGTTTTTCAGTGGATAAGCATTTTGTTAATTATCTATTTCAGGAGCAACCTTCTTTTGACAAGAAGCAATTCCTTGTCTTCATGAAGAGGTACATCAAGTTGTTGACACCAAAACTTGAAGAAGAGAAGCAAGAGCTGTTTAAAAAACATATCGAGGGAGCAATCAAATTCCTGCTCTCCAAGCTCAGTGATCTTCAGTTGTAAGTGCTTTGTAATCTGTCTGCAGCTTTTGGTGAACCAATCAAAGTTACTGATGTTGAGTTTTTTCCCCCCTTTGCAGCTTTGTCGGGGAGAGCATGCATGATGATGGTAGCTTGGTTCTTGCCTACTACAAGGAGGGTGCTACTGACCCGACATTTCTTTACTTTGCTTATGCCTTGAAGGAGGTGAAGTGCTAAGCGCCATGCTATTTATAAAGCTGGAAGATCTAGCTGTAGTTCTAGCCTTTATCTTTTTTTCTTCTTCTGGTTTTGCTTTCGCATTCTGCATTAAGTGATTTGAGACTCTGGGTTGTGATGTTGTGGTATTATTATGATTGAACTGTCCGACAGTTATATATGCTAAGCAGTTTTTGATTACTGATAGGCATCCGATGAATGCTTAATAATAATATTATCTTGGTTTCTTTTGTTCAAGGCTTTCCCCCCTGCTTTATGCACTAGAATGGCTAAATTTTAATTTATCCTCATGCTCTATTCGACCGACTTTATTTAGTTATGCTTTTTAAGATGGGAGATTGATTGAGATATATCAGTTCCACACGCTAGAATATTCCGGTTAGGTGTCACTTCAGCATCAGACCAATTCCCAAATTATCTCGTTTAGTTCAGTGAAAACTACTATAGTGAATGGTCATTTACACAATGCAGAAGCATGTAAAAGTTGAAATGAATTGATCTTTGGCGATCCCTGGTTTTTATTAGGGCGATGTGTATTGAGTTATACCTTACCCTATGCTTGGATGAAGGGTATAATTTTTACTTACAGTATGCTTGGATGGAGAGAGGGGGAATAGTAGGAAGGAAAATTTCTAAAAATGATGATTTTTATTATTATTTTTGGGAGTTTTCCCTTTTAATAATATTCTTTCTTCGTGACCTTCTCTCCATCTAAATATAGTGTAAAAATAGTATGAAATAGTATGAAGAAGCTTTATGCTATGGTGGTTCTACATGACCCTTAATTGGTTATACCATATTCAATCATATGTTCTTACGTGGGTCATGATTAATTGGTTCAAGTACTCGTGCTAAGGTTGGTTAATGGGTCTTGCCACTTGCCTATAAACACCTAATCCTTTGCACCGATCTCCCAATAATCCAATATGATGCATGTCCCTGAGATTTGACTCCGAAGGCCTAATTGAATAAGGCCCTGTCCTTATTGGAGAGGCTAATTTAATGCGGAGTGGACCTAAAAATACATCTTCCCGTTTTCCATATCTGATGGATCATATATTTCGTGCTGAAATTTCTAGGGGCCTGCGATAGCAGCAATGCGGAAGCAATCTTGTTTTTGTAATCACATGTTTGTCTCTATGGAACTGTACACGTATGAAGAAACTTTTTACATTTTAGCGCCTTTTAGCTAGAAAGAGGGGATCAGTGATTCTGAGAAGCAGGAAGGATCTCAGCTTCACAAGCAAGCCTCTTTTGATTGGGTTCCTAAAATGTTCAGATCCAAGTCTTAATGCTACTCGAGATGCAGGTACCTTAACCACAAGGATACTTTTCTAAAATTCGTCACGAGAATTCAGTTTGGTAATTGTTAAATTGTGTCGATAAATGGCTTCATCATAACAAATCTCAATTTGTGAAAAGCTCTAGCGTTGTTCATCTTCAGTCCTGCTTTGGTGCTTCCATTTTCACTATTTTCCAGTTTCACGACAAGCTGGAATCAATGCAGGGACCCAGGGAAGAGAAGAATTTCAACTTGTTGTAGTAGGCCTACCCAATCTCATAAATAGCCACCAACATCACCAGCCTTCTCAATATGAGTTCAGATGTCATTATTTTTCATGATCCATGAAGAAATCTTTTGAAATTTACCTGATTTTGTTGTCTCCTTGCATGATTTGGGTGTACTGGCTGCAAGGTTACTTCATTGAAAAACTTATATACTATGGACTCTTGAAGACTTGGAAAGAAAATCATGCGGCCTGTTGGTGTTGGGTCCATAATTCTACAAGTTCCACAGTAACCAATATTGAATTTTAATGAATGATTCAAAAAATAAAAAAAAAAAGTTACCTCGTTGCATGATTTAATGTATTTGTAGTTAACTTAATCCATCTTATTTTTCACAGAATTCATTTGACTTCCCCTGAACGATCCCCATGAGTGAAGAGGAGATAGATACGATCTTTAATTAGTAGGGATGGTTACATCAAATTTTAGTCGATGAGTTTGGTTCCCGTGACATCACTAGTATGTCAACTTAATCATTACAAAATTATGATAATCACCGCTAATCTTAACCTTAAACTTGCTGTGAACTCAATGACGCGGCACAAGCTACCACTTGCCCAAAGATTTGAGATTTTAACCAAAAAAGGGAAGGAAAAAAACAAAGAAAAACCCCTATGATATGTAAAGCAGTGAAGGATCAAGACCATAAAAAAAAGGGGGAGTAAAATTAAATTAAATATTTATACAAAAAATTAACAATAACTGGTCTATATCTTATCCAAATTAAATTAAACCTCAATACGAAAAAAGCAAGAGAAAAGGACTAAGATGGTAAGATAAATGCTTAAGTATTTGTGAGTGTCTTGGGTCTTGGCTGGATTATACGTTTAAACTATATTGGTGTGGCCAACGTATAGATTTAATAAAAGAGTTGATTAAAGGGATAAAGCTATGGACAAAAGCATGTGACGCGTACTGGGAGGGGTCTACATGAACCATACTATGAGTTCAAAAAAAATTGATTAATCAAAAGTGTGGTATGAAATTGAGGATGGAGGTTTGGAAAGGATGGGAGAGCTAATTTTGGTGATAAATAAAAAAAAAAGGAGGATCAAGCTTTAATTAAAGATTAGGGGTTTTTTAATTAGTTGGATCTCAAATGCTCTCATGCTTTAAGCAAAAGCAATCGCTTTTGTTCCCAACAGAAGTGTACCGCAAGGTATGAGTATGACAACAAGTTGGGCACTCTTTCAAAATAAAGAAATCATACCTCAAAATCCACCTCCTTTATTCTCCCCACCATGCCCCACCATGATCACACCAAAACACCCTTTTTCTTTGAGCAAAAAAAAAAAAAAAAAAAAAAAAAAAAAAAAAAAAAAAAAAAAAACACCCTTTTTCTATTTTTATTCTTCTTCAATTCATTTGGAGGCAAAAAAAAAAAAATCCCATGTTTTTTTTAATTATTTTAAAACACATGCTTTATTATCCAATCATGACCTTTCAATTGGGGATTTTTATATATTAGTTACTTTGTTCGTTGACCTTCAACCGATGAAGCGGGTAAAAGCAAGAGACAGCAAGAAAGACACTGCCAATATAATATCTTGCAGAAAGGTCATCTCACCCAAAAAAAAAAAAAAAAAAAGAAGTGTTACGTGTACTTTGAGCAGGGCATTGGTGTCTTCATCAAAAGGATATTCATTATATTATAATATAATGTACACACTTTAGATTTTGGACATTTGGAACTTTTTTTTTGCTTCATGTGGCATTCATACTGTGAATTATGGGACAAGGAAAGGGGCATGAAATTTATGAAGCATCTTAATAAACAACTCAATTGGTACCCTTCAATTCCCGACAGATTCTTTATTCACGTTCCTCTGATTCTTCTTTTAGAAAGCAGAGTAAAATATCAACTCTCCTCTGGAATCATCATGACTCCATTGTTTGTATTTTAGCTTCCTGTTACATGTTATTAGTTAATTAAAGGAAAACCAAATATATTGGATACCTGCAGCTTTATTTAGCTTGTTTAGTCTCGTTCGCAATCACATAATCCCCCCCCCCCCCAACTTACAATATTACTACAGTTATTATGAAGAACCCATGTAAAAATTATTATTATTTTCGGTGTTAAATATAAGATAAAGTTTGTATTGTAATTGCACTACAAACTTTATGTTTTATATTTTATATTGAAGGGAGTACTAAAATTCATTTTGAAATATTGAAAAATTGATTATAAATTTATTCATCTAGAGAGATATGAAAAGGAAGCAAAAGATGATAACAGAAAGAGGAATCCAAACGTTGAAATTTGAATATGGATTTGGCTACTTCTGTATCTCTTACTTTCCTTTTCTCTTTTTTATCGTTGAATTAAATTCATCTTCAAATATTAAACAAATTGATTATAAATTTATTTATCTAGAAAGATATGAAAAGGAAACAAAAGATGATAACAGAAAAAGGAATCCAAATATTGAAATTTGAATATGGATTTGACTTCACTTCCTATACCTCTTACTTTGAAAACCTGAATTTTTTGTCTTTTTCACCATTAGATTAAGATTTCAATGATCCAAATTTAACATATCATAAAAATATTATTAATTTCAACTTAAAGATATAATATGTTGAATTTTGACTGTTAAGATTCTTAAAGGAGAGAGCAAGGTATAGACGAGAAACAAAATATTTGGAGGACACACTCAACCTTATGCGTACAGCTCCAATTGCCGTCCTGGAGAAGCCATCCTCATGGTTCCAGTCTCTATCATCCACATTTCCTATTCCTAAATTACTAATTAATTATGATTAAATAACTAATAAACGGTTATATACTCGAATGGCCTTGGATTAGCCCTCAAATTACATTGATCTGCCATTCACACAAGATTCATCATCTCTTCGTTCATGGCCCCTCCGTGTCCCGTTGTTTTGAGTTTTTGATCCTCGCCGCTTCAATTTGTAACGTTATATGCGTGTTGTTGCTACTAGTTAATTCCCATGATATATATTCCGTTAATTATTTCCAAAATAAATGATAATGATGACATTATCCCACGTTGATATTAAAATAAATAAATAAATAAATGATCAGCCTTGGCGAGTGGTGAGCAATATCAAATCCGTGAGCCGGTGGGGAGGTTGAGCCCATTGGGCTGTCAGAGATAGCCGATTATGTCCCCTCTGAATAGACGCAACTGAAAATTAGCGGCACCGGCGAGGGCATATCGGTCTTTCGGAAAAGGCTCGAAGTTCCTCGTAGCCGTTTAATAATTTTGAAAATATTATATCCAGTAATTTTTCCACGGCAGATTCTCACATTTCCTCAAATGTATATTATTGAAGACCTACTCTCGTGGAATCTCTGGTGCCATCATCGCCGAACCCATTTCTTCTTCACTCGGATACACATAAAGCGAAATTAGGAGAGCGTTCGGCTGTCTTGATTGATTTTGGGCTTCGCTTTTTCTATCTGCTTTCAGATCTGATCGCAATATAACCCTCGCTATTTTCCAAGTGCTGATCCCGATCCCATTCATATTGCGCTCTTCGTTTTCATTGCGTGCGTTATTTAAAGTCATCATTATTGATTAATTTTTATCATAAAACCTTGTACCTCTTGGAGTCTTCGGTTAAATTCTGAAACCTGACTCCGTTGAATCGCAGATTTGGTGGATTCTGTTTTGAGCTATCACTTTCATGTTCTTCATTGAATTCCATTTTCCCTTCACTTGTGAGTATTCCTGATTTCTTTCGGGTCCTATAATTTCCTTCGGACTTCGTTTGATGTTATTTCACTTATTTATTTATTTATTTTTTTGGATTCGTGTTGTCAATGTTTTTTTGGGTGAAGTTTGTGCGTAGACAGATCTTGAAAATTGGCGCCCCAACGACGTTCCCAGCGCCACATGGGTGGCCAGGTGCAGCAGAGCAATGCTGCGGCGACTGCTCTGTATGACCACGCTGGCGGTGGGCCTTTGCACAATGCAGGGCCTGCCGGTGATGCCGGTGATGCGGTCATGGCTCGGTGGTTGCAGTCTGCCGGTTTGCAGCATCTGGCCTCTCCATTGGCTTCTACCAGTATCGATCATCGCCTCCTCCCAAACCTTCTTATGCAGGTACTCATTTTTGGGGGAAAAATTTTCTATACGCTCTCATTTGTAACGTACTAGTAAGTTGTTGTAGATTTATTTTGCTTTAAAAAGATAATACTCGTTTATCCCTCTTTCAATTTTTCTATCTAATGATATTATTGCAGGGTTATGGGGCACAATCGGCTGAGGAAAAGCAGAGGCTCTTTAAGTTGATGAGAAACCTCAATTTTAATGGGGAATCTGGTTCAGAGCCGTATACCCCCTCTGCCCAAACCTTTGGTGGAGTAGCTGCATCAGATGGGTATTCTTCTCCTGAGTTCAGGGGGGATTTTGGAGCTGGGCTCTTGGATCTTCATGCAATGGATGATACAGAACTTTGTCTGAGGTATGATTCATATTTTGGTACAGAGCTGTTTATCTTTGTGCTGAAACCTGATCCAATGTTAAGAACTTTGGTAGGAATGAGAAACACCCAATCCTATTGGGCAAGGTACTAATGGCATGCTAGGGATATTAGAAACGCATGGATAGTTTTATTACATCCCAACAATGCTCATTTTGCCGATCCATTTCTGAATTTATTTTTATTTCTTCTCAAGCAAGTAATGTAAGTGTCTGCACTTGCATAGTTTATATTGGTTCTGATTTCTTCTCTTGTCAGCATGTTATTTCAGAACCTTTCGAACCATCACCCTTCATGCCTGGAGGTGCTAGAGTATTCGAAGAAAGTTTTGATCCTGTAAACAGCAAGCAAGAAAGAGGAGAAGCTGATGTAGATGCATCAGTTTCCTTACCAATGAATGAAAAAGACAATAGTACAAGGGAAAATAGTGTCGCAAAGATTAGAGTTGTGGTATGTTGTTATTGGATGTCATCATCTATGCTTCTTAATTGCTGAAAGTCTTGCTTTAGTTAACTTTTCTTGTATAAAGAAGTTGACTTGTGTCAGATATGGTGCAGAGTTCTTTTTTTTATTTTTTATTTCTTTTTTTATTTGTTTACATTAAATTCTATAGTTGATTCTGTAGCTCGTTGTTGTTAGGCATTAGTGAGGGCTCAGTTGATATTTTACTACAAAAGCAACAAAAGCAGCTGTTGCTGCCACTAGGGTCGCCATTATTCTCCCTGGATATAGTTCACTAAAATTTGAAGTATTTTGTTAAAAAATCAAGGGGCAAAATGAACTTTAAAATTTTCCATAATTGAACATGACAGTCACAAACATAAATTCAATTTTTAATTGATGAGCATTTGAAATTGGAAATATTTATAACTGAATTGTTTTGTTACACTGAAATATTTATAATTAATTTTAATCATAATATTTAATCTTCTGTAAGTTTTAAACATGTGTTCTTAATGTTTGTTTTAGGTCCGCAAAAGACCTTTAAACAAGAAGGAGCTTGCTAAGAAGGAGGATGATATTGTAACTGTCTATAACAAAGCAAATTTGGCTGTCCATGAGCCCAAACTAAAGGTTTAATTTTTTGTTTTTCTGAAGCAAAGTATCAAAATTATATAGTTAAAAATTTAATAATTGTGTTTTTGTGATATTTTAATTCTTCTGCTGTTCAAAGATTTAATTGTTTCTCTATCCTGTAAGGTCGATTTGACAGCTTATGTAGAGAAGCATGAGTTTTGTTTTGATGCTGTTCTTGATGAGCATGTAACGAATGATGAGGTAAGGAAGCTGCTGCCAGAGATATTTTGTCCTGATATATTGTTGCTGGCATTTAAGGCTTGTACAATCCATTGCTTCTCCTTGTCTTCTTGGTTTTGGTCAATTAGATTGAACCACAATCGCTTTGCATGCTTTGCACCATAACAGGTGTATCGGGAAACAGTGGAGCCAATTATTCCTACAATTTTTCAGCGCACCAAAGCTACATGTTTTGCTTATGGTCAGACAGGTGAAGAATCTCTTTATTCTTCTTCATATACTAAATACACCGCATTATAATTGCTTATGTTTTGTTTATGCACGTAATGCTCAATGATATACTTTCAGGAAGTGGTAAGACTTACACAATGCAACCTTTACCTCTCCGAGCTGCTGAAGACCTTGTTAGACTGTTGCATCAGCCTGTATACCGAAATCAGAGGTTTAAATTGTGGCTTAGCTACTTTGAGATATATGGCGGAAAACTCTTTGATCTTCTGAGTGACAGAAAGTGAGTATTTCTTATTCTGTGTTTTTGGAATACTTTATTATGATTTGATTGTTCATATTAATACACTTAGTGTACTTGGTTAAATGCATAGATAATTTTAATGAAGGTGCATATTACAGTTTTATTTAAGCATTCAGACTGCCTTTAAGATTTTATTTTGATATGAATGCTTCAATTTTGTGACCAGGGAATTAATTAAAAAATGAGGTTTTTAGCGTTAGAATTAAGTTGTCAAATTATTTACCCTAGACACTTTAATCACTTTAATTTCTTGGAACACCATTCTATATTGGGCATGCATTTTTCTTTTTCTTGTTGTATGTGCATGTTCATGAATCACATCCATTTTCGTCAACCAAAATGCATCTACATTTGTCTTTTTCTTTCAAATATATTGACCTGTAAGCTGCGCATTTTTGGCTACAAAAACAAATTATCGCGTGATTGTTTTTCTTTAAATAGAAAACTTTGCATGAGAGAAGATGGACGACAACAAGTTTGCATTGTAGGGCTGCAAGAATTTGAAGTTTCTGATGTACAAATTGTCAAAGAATTCATTGAGAAAGGAAATGCTGCCAGAAGTACAGGATCCACTGGTGCTAATGAAGAGTCCTCCAGGTCACATGCTATCTTACAATTGGCTGTGAAGAAGCACAGTGAGGTGAAAGAAAGTAAACGGAACAATGATGGAAATGAGGCAAAAATTGGGAAGGTTATGGGGAAAATTTCTTTTATTGATCTTGCTGGAAGTGAAAGAGGTGCTGACACCACTGACAATGACCGTCAGACTCGGTAATTTTCTACTTTTAATAAAAAAGTCCAATTAATTTTTCCCTTTTGTTAAAAATCAACTACCAGCTGTGTTGCCATCTGGAATTGATAATGCAAATGTCCCAAAAAAATACAAGGCAGTGCGGTGGCTGTTTGTCTGCATCTGAATTAGTAATTTAATTGGTATTTTCTTGCAATTGGTGTACACAAGGATAGGCATTGCTTCCTGTCTGTTTCCACTTGTTTTATGCAGTAACAAATCTCTTCATGATACAACATTATGCATCATTTACTCTACAGGATTGAGGGCGCAGAAATCAACAAGAGCCTTTTAGCCCTGAAGGAGTGTATTCGTGCCCTGGATAATGACCAGATTCATATTCCATTCCGTGGAAGCAAACTTACAGAAGTGCTTCGTGACTCTTTTGTTGGCAATTCCAAGACTGTTATGATATCTTGTATATCTCCGAATGCTGGATCTTGTGAGCACACACTTAATACCTTAAGATATGCAGATAGGTATGTACTTCCCCTTAGTATTGACTGCAACAAGTTAATGACTGGGCACTTCCCTCCGCTGTTCTAGTCTGTACTTTTTAACTGATTGGTCATTATTATAATATGAGCAGGGTTAAAAGTCTATCAAAAAGTGGAAATCCCAGGAAGGATCAGGCCTCAAATCCTGTACCACAAACTTATAAGGAGGTTTCATCTATATCAGTTCCAGCAAGTGCTGGTTCAGAGGATGTCAATGATCAGCGTCAAGAGGTCAAAACAATGGATATAGGTAGAAGATTGGTGGATAAGGAAGTTTCTTTACACAGCTCTGCTGCTGAAGTTGACAAACAGCCCTCAAATCTTCCATCAAGTTATATGTTCAATGGGCGAGAGGACAAAGGCATGGCTTCTTCCTCAATGGAGAGGGAAAGGTCTGAAGTGAAGAATTCTATTATTGTTACTATCAACAATCAGAAGATGAACTCTTTTTCCCAAAACACAAATGATATAGGTGAGAAAGTTCAGAAAGTATCTCCTCCTCGTAGGAAACCTTCTAAAGAGAAGTCAGAAAGATCTACAAACTGGCTGAAAAGGGATGCTAATGGGCCTGATCTCTTGACAGCAAGCTCGAAGCAGCAGAGCACTGGGAATTATAGCACAACTACTATTGGATCTAGGCAGTCTGAAATGGAATTATCTCCTGATGGGAATATCAATGAAATACTTGAGGTTCAACTAAGTGCAATTGCTCTTTCTTTGCCAAAGTTCGGTTGAATGCAAAACTTATTCATGCTTACTGTTGAAACTTTAATTTAATTTTGCAGGAGGAAGAGGCATTGATCGCTGCTCATAGGAAAGAAATAGAGGACACGATGGAGATTGTTCGAGAAGTAAGTGATTGTGTTTTCTTATAACTAAATGAGTCTATTTGTATTTGTTTGTCAGGTTATGTCTGGGTTTTAGTTTCAAACAAAGTTATGATAAATTCAGGATGTGTTGCGGGGTCATCATCAAATTGGAAAGTTAAAGGCGTATCCTTTGTCTCCTCTTAAGTCGTTGCAAACAGTTTTCTGAGGTTATGCATGCATCTTGTCTATATATTTAGCATTAGACAGGCACAATAAGCCAGTGGAGAACCTTTTTTCTTTTGAAATGCTGCGGGGTTCCTAATGAATGCTGCTACGCTTTTTCCCTTGCATTCTCATACTAGAAATTTTCCCATATTATTAATACCTTGTTGAACATCTGTTAGGAGTTACTAAATTAGCATGGCATTTTCAATATATTACTGGGGTACTTTGGCATTTTATTACCTTCTACTATTTTCTGTTGGTGTTGGTGCTCATCTATTGGTTCCTTCTGGTTTGTTAGGAAATGAAACTCTTGGCAGAAGTGGACCAACCAGGAAGCCATATTGACAACTACGTAGCCCAATTGAGCTTTGTGCTTTCTCGCAAGGCAGCTAGTCTGGTTAGTCTTCAAGCTCGTCTCGCGAGGTTCCAACATCGACTAAAGGAACAGGAGATACTAAGTAGAAAAAGAGTACCCCGCTAAGTTTCTGTTAATTCAGCATCGAGCCGTATGTTATCAAATGTAATTTTTCTCATGTTTGTTAGCGATTTTTGTTTATAATAAACAAATTATTTGTCGGATATTCAAATTAAATTTCCTTACATGTAAATTTGTCGTTAGTGATATGATGGTGGTCGTCATGCAGTTGCCAAGTTGAAGCAATGCATGAATATCCGCCCTTGTGATGTTAGTTTGAGGGCGGCACAAGAAATCAAATCATTGTATAGAAATATAAAATCCACTTTCTTCCTTCCTCTTCCTCTCCTTTCCCTTCTTGACCCGTTGCCCTGCTGGGAGATTTGTGCCAAGAGTGAGTTATCTTCTTCAAAGTATAAAATCCTGTCTTTAATTACGATAAATCAAAGTTATATGCGCGTGCGTGAACACGGATGTGTTTACATTAGTTTGGTTTAGTTTGTAAGTCACGGGAAACCAGTTCCTTTTTTCTCAAAATCCTTGCATTTCTTCTTGAGAACTTACTCAAGATTTTATAAGTAGTGATTTTACTTTTTATAAAATAAAGAGTGCGCATCTGCTTAGCCTTTTAAAATAGGTTATCATGATAACTGTGTGTAGAGTTAAAGGCCGAAAGATTCAGAGAACACCAAAACATTCCGCGAGAAATAATGCGGTGCAAGGCATGAGAGAAGAAACATGTACAACAGGGGCAGCCCTTTTCCTGAGAGGCTGAAAGTTAAATGACCACCCTTGTAGACTAACAAAATTTTGCCTTACATTTCATCCTTCTTAGGTTCTTCCAATTAATGAATTGTAAGAACAGCAAAACCGTTGATGTCTCTGTTATTGATACCTTATTCAAATAACATTAATGTGGTGCGCTGACGGAGCCGAAGCCTGAATCACAATTTAAGATGATCTGTTAGAGTACTCCTGGACCAATGCGCCAAAAAGTGAGGGCCTTTCCAGCAATCTCTCCGGCGTATCAAATTCCTTTGCATATCCTGTCCAAGATACACACATGTAGTTGTAAAAAAGGCTAAATGCTTGCATAACTTGACAAAACTATATGGCAGAATGGTTGTAGCAGCTCATAAACAGTACTAGTGTTAGATAATTACCTTCATCTACAACTAGAACCTTATCACAATCCATAACAGTGGGTATTCTGTGAGCAACACTGAGAATGGTACAGTTTTTGAAGTCTTCCCGGATGATCTTCTGTATGACAACATCAGTTTGGGAATCAACTGAGGCTGTTGCCTCATCCAAGAACAGTATTTGGCTGCGTTTCAGCATTACCCTTCCCAAGCATAACAGCTGCCTCTGCCCCACACTCCAATTGTCTCCGCCATCCACCACTGCAAAATCCATCATCCCCATATTACTAAATAATATATAACCACATTGAATTAAGATTAATTGCTCAGAGGATTGAGACCTGAAGAATCCAGTTTCTTGGGCTTTGCAGCCACCACATCCTTCAGTTGGCACCGCTCGAGGCTCTGCATCAATAAAACTCTTCAGTGAAGAATGTCATAGAAACAAAATGAGTTATGTTATTATGAGTGTGATTAATGCAATACCTTCCAAATTTCTTCATCGGAATAAAGTCCATTGGGGTCCATGTTGCTTCTTACAGTGCCTTCAAAGAGAACAGGCTCTTGTGGAATAATACCAAAGCGAGACCTAAGATCATGAAGTCCCAGGGTGCAAATGTTGATGCCATCAATCACTATTTTCCCAGATGAAGGCTCCACCAGCCTAAATAACACCTGCACTAGTGTTGATTTCCCACTCCCTGTACGCCCTACTATCCCAATCTTCTCTCCTCCATCAATGCTTAGAGAGATTCCCTTCAGAACTAGTGGTGTATTTGGCCGATATCGAACCTGCTCGCCATATTTGCACATAACCAGGAGATGTTATTGTTTTACTATTATTCATATGAAGGTTTCAAAATGGCTCCTAAGTCACAAACTAACATGAGTGGATTTTACCTTCAAATCCTGCAGCTTGATATGGCCATGAGTGGGCCAATTGTGCGGTGGAAGGCCATCAGGGACTTTCCATGGAGCTTCTGGTGGAATATTGGAGAACTGCTTTATTCTCTCGACTGAAATCATTTTGTTCTCAACTTGGCAAGTCAAACTTACGGACATTGCCAAGAGAGCACTCAGAGACAGACCATAGGATAGAGACAAACCAACATATTCTGCAATACCAAAATGACATCACTTTATGAAGAGACCCTTGTCATTGCCAATAAATAAATAAGCGATGAGCCCTGAGGGTGTACCTGGCTTCATGATAGCACTCGGCAAATAGATCATAAGCACTGTGGCAATGCAAAGGAAAACTACTCCAAACATGTCCAATCGGTAAGCGAGCCATTCATAGGATCCATAGGTGCAAAATTCCATCTTCAAGTTTGTATTCACCTTATTTATATTTTCTTCACAAAATGTGCTTTGTTTCCCGAAGCCACGGATTGTCATGACACCAGAAATGGTCTCTGAAAATTGATGAATCACAGGAG
The DNA here is from genome assembly GCA_019022655.1 of Acacia acuminata. Classification (NCBI taxonomy): domain Eukaryota; kingdom Viridiplantae; phylum Streptophyta; class Magnoliopsida; order Fabales; family Fabaceae; genus Acacia; species Acacia acuminata. The sequence goes on from JAFJYI010000071.1 coordinate 1,433,878, forward strand.
CTTTTGCAATAGATTCAAGCCGAGACAATTCCCGAGAAGAGGCTAAGTAATATTTCTGCAATAACAAAACCAAATAAACTTTTTAAAAAATTCTGTAACACCTCAGCTCAAATAAATGGACAGGTCAGTGCAGGTATCCTACCCGGTACCAGTTGTTGAGCCAAATCAATGGAACAATGAGGAAGACAACCTCCCAAGCATTTTGGCAAGTGACGACGAAGATGCTGAGTAAGAAGAAGTACGAGAGCACCAGTATGCCCATGAACATTGGAATTATTATATCCACGAAGAGTTGATCAGTAGACATCTACACAAGAACAGGACAAAAAGATAGAAAGTCCGACAGCATTTTATTAAGGAGAACGTACGTTTATCTTGTAGAGATGCATTAATATGCAAACTTGCCCATGAAGTTTTTTTATGTTTAATGTCGTACTGAAAACTTTTTTAAGTTCAATGTTGTCTGAAAGTTTTAAAACGTAACAATGTTGACCTATAATATTAAAAAAATAACATTGACCATTAAAAAATTAATGTTGACCATTAATTTTTTAATGATAAGTGGGACAACATTGTTCCATTTCAATATTTTTAAGACAACATTAAACTTAAAAAAACTTACCGGTAACATTGCTCCTCACGAAAATTTTCAGGACAAATTTATACATTAACCCTGTAGAAATTGAAGGAAGGCGTATGTATGTAGACTCACACGACTAAGAATCCTGCCAGAAGGAGTGGTATCAAAGAATGACATGGGTGCATGGAGAATACTTTGAAGCATTCTATTGAAGAAGCTCTGAGCTGTCTCTAGACCCCAACGTGTTACTGCGTATGATCTGATTATTACCATTATACATGAAACAACTCCAATTGCAGCATAGCCACCCATGAACAGAGTGGGATTAAAGGTGCGATCTTTTGAAGTTTCAAATGCCAGCCAGTAGTCTGAAGACATCATCGCTACAATCCACACTAGAGACATTAGCAGGATTAGTGCTACTCCCCACCATCCATATGCTTCTGTACAATATTGTATATATACTTGGAAGTTAACTCGGCCGGTTTCTCTCTCCTCATCTTCTATCAGCTTTGAAGTTCCCTTGCCAGATTCAGACTTGTCTTCCTCTTGAGAGTTCATTTTCCCTTTGTTTTCCCCTTCTTTTGAAGGTTTTGTTGATGGACCAGAAGCATCAGTCCTGTCTACAAGCTCCATTGAGGATTCGTGAGCAGCTACAAGTGCTTTAAAATCCAAGCCAGATTCCATAAGTTCTTTGTACTTTCCGCTTTGCACGATCTTCCCATCTCGCATGACCTTGTTGTTGGCACCAACGTAAGATCAAGTTTATCAGTTGAAAGAACTTGAGTATAAGGTTCGTTATTGCATAGTAATATTTACATTTCGTGTTTAATTCAAGAAAATTAATACCCTCTCTTGTACTTTTTATATTTAAGAGACTTATAAGGGGATACATACCGCTATAAGGTTGAAATTATGCAAGAAGTCAACTTGGTGGGTTACAAGGATAACGGTCTTGTCTTTGAGAGCCCCCATAACACATTCCTGCAACAAAGTCCGGGCGGTCAATACTAACCTTTCACTAGAAGTTTACTGCTCTGGCAGTATGTAGCCAAAGAAGAGATAGAAATTACTTCCTCCGATTCTAATTATAAGACTTAGTTGTCATTTTTTAGAGAAATTAAAGAAGCTAATTAAATTATTTTAGAGTTTTTTTTTTCAAACTAATTAATTCGACTAATAAACTAATATAATCTAAGGATATACAACAAATGAAATGATTAAATAACTTATTTAGCTTCCTTAATCTCTCCAAAGAAAGTCAACTAGGCCTTATAATTAGGACCGAAGGTAGTAACATTTTTAGGAAGGCAGAGTGTTAAAGCATATATAGGTAACCTTAAAGATAAAGGTTCCAGTTTGGGCATCAACAGCACTAAAGATATCGTCGAGGAGATAGATGTCACAGTCCTGATACACAGCTCTAGCAAGTTGCACCCGTTGCTTCTGCCCACCACTGAGGTTTATGCCCCTTTCTCCTATCTCTGTCTGGTCTCCATATTCTAACATCTCCAGATCCTTTTCCAGGCAACATACTCTTATCGCTTCACTGTATTTCTCCCTATTCATCGCCAATCCAAACAATATGTTCTCCTCTATCGTCGCATTCCTTATCCATGCTGTCTGTGCTACATATGCTGTTTTCCCACATACTCTCACCTATAGCAATTTCATACAAGTGAAAAACACAATGACTAATGATACAATCTTTAAGAGACCGATTGGTGGACAATTTTTTTTGAAGATTTGAGACCTCAGGGGAACCAAGTTTTATATCTAATCCAAATTTCGATTCTTATACCCCTCTAGTCTGACTTATATAGGGCACTTCTAATATTTTTCATACAGATTAAGGAAAACATTAATCCTCATTAACTCTACCATAAAATTCAACAACTTTTCAACTCTACCCCTACTTAATATAGATAATACCAAGTGAAAACAAAAGTTAATAAAATAAGTGAAGGGTCAAATGTACATTCACCTCAAAATTTTAATGAGGTGCGTTATAAAAAAATGGTGGCTCAGTGCATAAAAATCCCATCAAATGGGGTCTGAATAGGTATAGATGTACACAACATTACCCCTATTGTGGAGAGGCTATTTTCAGAATTTAAACCTTTGACTTTCAGGTCACATGATAGAAAAGAAAATTTCCTTCTCTCTTTGCTTTATAAATAAGACCAGAGGATTATATATTAACATGGACACTAATGATACTACATAATCTTCAATAAGTTAGGCATGCAACAATTAGGAAGTAAAATTGAGTGCAGACAATTACCTGTCCTGAGATCTTGTGCATTTCGCCTAACACAGAAGACAATAGTGAAGACTTGCCAGATCCAACAGTTCCAACAATTGCAGCAAGATCGCCCTTTCTTATTTCCAGCTCTGAAACTTGCAGAGTCGCCTCCTCTCCTTTATCATCCCATGAGAAAAACCCTTCTTTTATTTCCACAGCTAGATTACTTTCACTGTTTTCAACTCTCTTCACCGAACTTTCATCCAATTCCCTACTTTTAATGTACTTATCCAACCTCTTAAGGGATATTGTTGCTTGAGAGATGGAAAGAAGAGACTGAGGGAACGACCTTATTGGTTCTTGCAGTGTTTTAATCATTGATATTACTGTAAACACAGTGCCGGAATCAAGATGATATCCCTGAAGAATTGCTGCTCCAAAGGTAAGAATTGCTATCATAATAGGAGAAGTCGAGAAAATCCCAAGGGTGTTAGAAAAAGCATACATGAACTTGCCAATCCAATGATACTCCAAGTCACGAAAATTTTGTATCTTGCTGCCGAAATGCTTCTCCCATGCTTGGAACTTAATGACACGCATGTTATTAAGCATATCAGTCACGGCCTTCATCCTCAGATCACGATTCACCATTATACTGTACTGGAACATGTTGTTCTTTTTTGAACCCAGTACTGCATACACAAACATTGCAATGGCCCCAAGCAAGGCCGCGAATGCCGATAAGCCGACATAGAAGTACATCAAAACCATAGCAACTACAACTTGTAAAGGCGTCATCCAAATATTATGCAGCTGCATCGTCATGTCATGTAACTGCTGAGCATCCACAGCCATGTAATTCACAATCTGTCCAGCCCCATGAGTCTGCCTGGCCGAGCTTGTCAATCTCATGAGTTTTTCGTATAAAGAAGTCATGAGGCTGGAACGAACTAGCATACCCAGTTTCTGATTGTGAAAACTGAACAGGTGGCTACTGAGGGATTCAACTGATTTTGCCAGAAGCAGTATCAGTACCAAAACAAGCCCTTGTGAGGCTGGCCTTTCTTTCATAGAGGTGTAATCAACAAATTTTTGAATAAGCACTGGCCCCACAAACGAAACCACAAGTTTAATGGCTGCCAGAATGCCAGTGAAAATAAAGTCTTTCCAGAAGCATCGGAGTAGTGTGATTCCTATTGGATATTTGCAATTTTCCTCTGGCTTCGGCCAATTCCTCGCAAAAAGCTGTGTCATTTTTTCAGTTCGATACTGAGGAGGAAGTGAAGGCACATCATCAAGTTTAAGGGGAAATTTGTAGCCTTTTTGGAGCAGAGGGTTCATCCACAGAAACAGCATTTTGGACAACAAGGAAGCATTAGCGTAAGGACTCAAATTCTCTTCCTTTAAAATCCTCTGGCTCAATAATGGTTCTGCGGAACTCGAGTCGAAGTCTGGTCTTTTGACTACATGAATCCCCGATGACCCTTTAACAGCTACAAATGATAGATAAACAGCCACAGGAAGATTTACAATCGAGAATATATCGTCAATCTTCAAATTAAACTCCAAGTTGGCTACACCAATGTTTACTAAACGATAAATACCCGAAGCAGCGAATAAGAAAGAAATAACCAAATTTGCTGCCCAGTAGACTCTCAGTGGCAAGGGATGTTTAGTATCTTTAACCCTCTTCTCGTTCATCATCACAAGCAAAACCACTACGTTGGTTATTGCTTGAGAACCCCGAAACAGGGCTTCGATGAGTTTCCATGAAGTCTGAAGAGAGGTGTCGTGAGTGAAGGTTAAGATGCTTAAAACCACGTAAGCTATTGACAACAGAATGACTACAAAGAAAGAAAAATGGAAAAAGCAAGTAACTTTGTAGAGTGTGTCCTTTTCAAACAAAAGGGGTCTAGCTATGTATGAGGTGGTGTTGGCATAAGAACAGGGTCGAGAACAGAGTTTCCGAAGGGAGAAGACTAAAAGAATCAGCAAGAAGAAGAGATCAACAGAGAAAAACAAAACTCTCTGAGGACATGGAGATAGGAAGAAGAAGGCTGGTGAAGATGATTCTATGGGGGAAGGGGAACAAGAGAAGCTTGTGAGCCATGAAGGAGAAGGCATGGTGAAAGGTGTGAAATTCCTGGCTTCCTTTCTGGTTTTATAGTCAGATTTCTTGCGAGGAGGGATCAAAGTGTGGAAGATGATCCATAAAAGGCAGCTAAATGATTTGATGAATGAAGAGTTTGAGTTTGATGGATGGACAGAGTTGCCGCATGGATTGTTATAGTCATACTACTAACGTCGGAGGTTTGATGGTCGTGTGAGGCGATGTAAACTTTTTTAAAAGAAAAAAAATGCCCATGCGAGACACGCTTTTTTGTATACACACATATTATATCTGGTCTCGTGAAACAATCAATTGGAACAGTTGGCAAAATCCAATGGTATGTGGGAACAATTATACTCCAACCAGGGTAATTAACATATCAAACCATGACAAAATTATTTAAATTAATACTACCTCTGACCGTTCTTTTATTTTTTTGGGCAAATCTCTAACCCTTCTTAATGTAACATCTAGTTTCCAGTTCAAATTTAGTCTTATATCATGGACTAAGGTAGTAACATACAACTGAAGTTTTAGTCGTTGCAAAAATTTGGTGGAAGAATATGACTTGATGTTAGAAAAGTAGGTACTAACGGCTTGAGATTATAAATGGGATCGAACCCGCAACTTGTCATTCATAGGAGAGCTCTCATATCATCAGATAACAGACAACAAGGTCATTAGCTATTGCATGTGTTGTTGGCAATCATATGAAGGAGGAAAAACAAAATCCAAATGCAGAAAATTAGGACTAAGACAGCAATTAAAAATTGTTAACAATTTTTTTTAGTAGAGTTTTGGTCGTACAGAAGGACACAATAAAGAAGGGAGTGCTTGCACCGTTGTCCTCCCCCCCCCCCCCCCCAAAAAGAAAAAAAAAAACAACAAAAAAGAAAAAAAGAAAAGAAAAAAAGAAGAAGAAGTAACACCCACCACTTTTTAGACTTTAGGTCTTAGGGTGATATAATTTTAGTCCCTAAACATTTACTTAATCATTGATGTATAGTTCTTGAATTTTAAATCAATACAACTCTGTATTTAATTAAGGAATTGAATTGAGAAAATTTATGGGATTAAAGGTTATACCAAAAACTTTTTAGAGCATTCTTTGATTCCATGGCCCTAAGAACCAAGATGAAAGGGTGTTTTTATGTAAAATTGAGTAAGAGAAATTAAGAAAGCAAAATAAATTACTTAAGGCTAAAGTATATATTTGGTCTTTTATGTTTACCTCTGGTATTATTTTAGTCTCTTAAGTTTGTAAAGTGCACATTTGGTCCCTTAATGTTAACATCGTTAGTCTGACTTAACGGAAAATACCGACTCAACAGTTTTAAACAATGACTGTGCAATAAATGCTGACCAAACATGTTTATATGTTAGTATTTTAATAAATTAATATTTTAAATCCTATTAATTGAAAAAAAAATCAATCTTTACAGATTGTTTTTTGATTTTTCACAATTTGTGAAGATTAATTTTTTTTTTTTGTCGAAGAAAATTACATATTTTTCAATTAATAGAATTTAAAATATTAATTTATTAAAATACAAACATATAAGCATGCTTAGTCCGCATTTAATTGCACGATCATCACTTAAAATTACTGATTTAGTATTTTCCGTTAAGTCAGACTAACGGTGTTAGCATTAAGGGACTAAACGTGCACTTTACAAACTTAGGGGACTAAAATGATACCAAAGACAAACATAAAGGACCAAATGTATACTTTAGCCATTACTTAATTATAATTTAATAATGTATGTAGAACTCCCTCTCTAAAATATCTTTGTGAAACATTAGACTATTTACCAGCTTAAAAGTTAGGCGAATTAAGTTGAAAAAAAATAAATAAATAAATAAAAGAGATAAAATAGAAAAATATTTTCCATTTAGGACTAGAGGAATATTATTTAATGGATGAATATTAATTAAAAAAATGTGCTATGACATGAAAAATCTTCAGGACCATCGTCCATCTTGGATAAATTATAAAAATATACATACACATTACTCATATATAATTTAAATTTATACAAACATTTGAACTGGCTAAACATTATATAGAGAAAATGACAGAAAAAGGATTTTGGAATTGCAAAATCCAAAATCGTGTATTTCTCATAAAATAAGTTGTATATTATTATTATCTTATCAATTTTTTTTATAATAAACCTAATCTAAAATTTTAATATTTTAAAGTTCTTTTTCTGTGATTTTATATATGACATACTACGTATTTTTAAAACAAACGAGAAGAGGAAAGTACGCTGAAGAAGCATTAGATAAAGAGGACCCCACAACACATATTTCGAACATAGCTGCCATCCATAAACTTCTGAGTTCTGATCTTAAACTTAGCCTTCAGTTGAGTCCACATGCTCATACGGTCATACCGGAGCATATATATTATATTTTATATATATATATATATATATATATATTGTATTTATTTATATTTAAATTATATACTACTTTTAAAATGTTTTTTGTATTAAGATCTCAAATTAATTAGTTTAGGTCTATTGGTGTTACTGAGACAAATATTTCGAATGCAACACGAAAACTAATTAATTTAAGATTGGATACAAAAAACATTTGAAGTAGCATATAATTTACATCTAAATAAATATAATATATAAAAAAATAAAAAATAAATATGCCCATACCTCTAATAGAGGTATGAGCACATAAGGGGCACCTAATGTGGACTCTTGCAATCAAAACTCAATAAGTTTTATTAGATTAAAAACTACTGGAATTAAGTTTCATTAGATTAAAATTTAGGGAAGTTAAACTTAATTGGGAGCAATGATTAATTATTTCATAAAGACGGCAAAGATTCCTTTTGTAGGTATACTTTTCAGTAATAAAGCGAGGATGTCGTGGGATGTTTCTTTTATTAAAAGAAGAAGAAAAAGATAACGTGAACTTTGTTTGTTGGTACAGTGGCATCGAATGTTTACTTTCACGTGGAATTCATCTCCATAATTTTATTTATAGTGTGTCAAATGCTTGAACTTATCTTATTCTAACAGCATTAGTGGATGCTGAATGCATAAGAAAATTAATAGTTGGCATTTCATTTGATTATTAAATGCTACTTTATTCTTATTTGTTTTTAATTGTGTGTTCAAGTTTATTAAGAAACACTACCCTCGTAACATTTTTGTAATACAAACTATATTATAAAAGTGTTCCTATAATTGTGAATTTGGGAGGAATAATATTTTTGCATTTTTTGTTATTGTTGCCTATCCGGTATCTAAAGTTTCGCCCTGACTAATCCGGATCCGACCCTGTGAATCTCCCAACAAAGCTTTTTTGTATTTATAAAACTCAAACTCGAGACTTTATTTAAACAATACAAGCCGTTTAACTTGTGCCAACCCCATTGATAATATTTTCACACTTCACATAACTAATCATTGCTTCCAAGCTAACAAGTTGTACCAAGAATTTCAACAATCACTTTCGAACGGGTCGTCCCACTCGGCTCATCCGTTCACACTCCTGTGTAAAGGAGACAAAAACATTTGATACATCATTCTATATTTGAACATAAAATCGTCTTTATGTCCCCCACTTCATACTGCTTTATCGAAGATCGCCGCCTAACTTGATTGTGTCCAAACCTTGCACACAAGTAGGGAAGCTCTCCCTCCCCAATCCCAATCAGGAGAGTGATAGAACTAGAAGGTTTAGGAATAGGAAAGGGGAATATAAGATACTCTAGAGTCAGAATCTAACTCTACCAACACAACACATTCTGAAAATACTTCTTCATTCATAATCCATAAAACACAATACATGAATATATAAAAGGAGTTTCCTATGTAACTGCATATGCAACTGCCTATGTAACTAAACAGATAGTATAACTTCCTATAACTGATCCTACTGATAACTGATAAGCCTTATCCTATTCCTTCAACTTCTTACGCCTAGAATAAACTAACAGAGGTGAGGGGCGGTTATCATCCCCATTACTATTATTCCTATCAATACCCTCCTCTAGGAAAACTTGACCTTGTCCTCAAGGTGAAGAGAGGAAACCGATCATAATCGATCATAAGATTCCCAACCGGCCTCTTCTTGTGGTCTATCATGCCATTGGATGAGTAGCTCGATTGTGCCTGGATGCCATTTGCGGTGGATACACCGCGACAAAGACTCTTGCCGGTTGGAGATTGAATTCCCAATTGTCATTGACTGGGAGTGGCTGGATTGAAGGTTGCAAAGCACACCCATGAGCCTTCTTGAGTAATGAGATATGGAAAATGGGATGAACTCGTGAGCCTGGAGGAAGGAGAAGTTCATATGCAACAGCTCCAATTCGACGGAGGATGGAGTAAGGGCCAAAATAGCGCGCTGATAACTTGGTAAACCGATTAGATATGGAATGTTGACGATAGGGTGAATCTTAAGGAAGACCAAGTCTCCTGGTTGAAACTCCACTCGGACGTCTATGAGAATCGCTTGAGCCTTCATTTGGGTTTGGGCGTCGGATAAATTTGTTTTGATTAATTCCAAAACAAACATCCTCTCATTGAAAAATGATTCCATTACGCAATAGGAGTGGTTCCTTGTACGTATGGCATTAAGTTTGGGGGTCCTTGCCATAGACAATCTTAAAGAAATTTGTATCCTGTAGATGTGTGGTAATCTGTGTTGTAAGAGAACTCAGCCCAGTGTAAATAACGATGCCAACCTTTTTGATGATCCTGACAAAAACAACGAAGGTAAATTTCTAAGCATCGGTTGACCATCTCAGTTTGTCCATCTGTTTGTGGATGGTAGGATGTGCTCATTTTAAGCTTTGTTCCAGATAGCTTGAACATTTCTTGCCAGAAAGAGCTAAGAAAAATAGGATCTCGGTCAGAAATGATTGATCTAGGGAATCCATGAAGGCGAATCACTTCTTTGCAGAAAAGAACAGCCACGCATTTTGCAAGAAAAGGTTTTGTCGGACCAAGAAAGTGGCTATATTTCTTGAAACGATCAACAATGACGAGGATGGCATCAAATCCATTAGATTTGGGTAGACCAGTGATGAAATCTAATGAAATATCTTCCCAAATGTGTTGTGGAATTGGCAATGGTGAAGTAAACTGCAGGAGATTGAGGAATGTATTTCTTCGCGCCGACACACCATACATTCTTGAATGAAATCGATACCTCTTCTCTCATGTTGCGCCGAAGTAGTGTTCTTTGCAATCTCTTTAAAGTTTTGTTAACACCACCATGACCGCCAACAAGAGTTGTGTGAGCTTCTGAAACTAATAGTGCAGTAAGAGTTGATCTGGCAGGCAAGACTAATCTGGATTTATGATAGAGTTTACCATCCACCATAGTGTAATTAGGTACTGAATGGGGGTTTTGTTGGAGTGATTGTAAGATTTGATTAGTAAAAGGATCCTGCAGAAGTTGAGTTTGCAAATCTGAAAAATCTGAAGCATGTGGTATTGCCAATTGGAAAAATTCCCCAGAATGAGGGCAGCGAGATAAGGCATCAGCTCCTTGGTTAGTTACACCAGGTTTGTAATGGATATGGAAATCAAATGGAAGTAGCTTCAATAAGAGTTGTTCTTTGGGATGGTGTAGTTACACGTTGTTGTAAGAGGTATTTCAAACTAAAATGATCGGTTTGTACCCAAAATTGGCGCCCCGGCGAGGTAGTGTCTCCATTTTTGTAATGCCATCACCAAAGCGTAAAGTTCGCGGTCATATACGACCTGGCGATGAAATGCGATGCAGTCCCTTCTTTGTAATAAGCGATCGGATGGCCCTCTTGTTGTAAAATTGCACCTATACCAGTTGAAGAAGCATCGCATTCAACAATAAAGGGTTTATTGAAGTTTGGCAAGTGCAAAACAGGGACTTTGATGAGTGCTGCCTTGAGGTTTTCAAAGGCTGATAGTGAAGTAGTGTCCCAATTAAAAGCATCCCTTTTTGTCATATCCACAAGGGGTTTTGCTATTTGCCGTAATTTTGCACAAACCTTCGATAGTAACCAGTGAGACCCAAAAATCCCGTAGTTCGGTAATATTTTTAGGTAAGGGCGGTCATTAATGGCGCCCACCTTGTCTCGGATCGAAGAACACCCTTAACAGAAATTATATGGCCCAAGAAGGAAATGTTCAACTGCAAGAAGTCACATTTCTTGGGGTTGGCATAAAATTCATTGTGCTGTAAGAGTTGGAAGATGGTATGTAAGTGTTCCATATGTGCTTCAAAACTTTCACGTACACAAGTATATCATCAAAAAACACCGTATGAATTTCCTTAAGAAGGGCGAAACAAATCATTCATGGTTGCTTGAAAAGTGGTCGGTGCATTGGTTAGACCAAAGGGCATGACAATAAACTCGTAATGACCGGAATGAGTGCGGAATGCAGTTTTATGCACATCTGAAGGGGATACTCTGATCTGATGATAACCAGAACGTAGGTCTATTTTGGAGAAAAACTTGGCTCCATGTAACTCATCAATCAACTCATCAATGGTAGGGATTGGATACTTATCTGGGATGGTGAGTCGATTAAGTTCTCTGTAATCTACACAGAATCTCCAGGTAGAATCCTTCTTTGCTACTAAAAGAACCGGACTGGCAAAAGGGCTTACACTAGGCTGTATAAAGCCTTTTCGTAACAAGTCAGCCACTTGCTTCTCTATTTCATCTTTTTGTGCAAAAGGATATCTATAAGGACGAATGTTGGGAGGTACCGCCGTGGGTATAAGTGGTATGGCATGGCTGTGTTGTCTAAATGGTGGTAAGGTTTGAGGTTCAGTAAATACAGATGAGTAAATCAGCAGTAATTCTTCTAAGAGATCAAACTGTTGAATCATGTTGTTACAGATGTAACTACAAAGAGAAGCCGAGGTTACTTTTTGAGGAATCCCCTGAAATTTGTAGCGCTTTCCATTATGCCAGAATATCATGAATAATTTGTTCCAATTAGCCTCCACGGTATTCAAAGATGCCAGCCATTTGACACCCAGTACCATATCCACTGTCCCTAAATTGAAAGGGAAGAAGTCTTCTACAATGGTAACGTCTTGGATTTTGACTTCTAATTGTTGACAAACAGCTTGGCAAGGAACCATGCGATTATCTCCAACTTGAACACCAAAGGCAGGGAGGGGTGAAGAGGTAATTGGAGATCTTCAATGGTTTTATTGGAGATGAAGTTGTGCGTTGAACCGCAATCAATTAAGATAAGAAGTGTTTTCCCTTTACCGTTCCTCGTACCTTTAAGGTGGAAGCCGATTTGTTGCCGAGAATTGCATGCAACGAGATTTAATGAAATTTTCATCAAGTTGTGAATCCTCTTCTGAACAATAGGAAATTCTTCCGATCATCGGACACATCCATAATGCGCAATGTTGACGTTGCACTGACGATGCCTGAGCGAGAATTTCTCTCGCACACCGAAAACAAAGGCCCTTATCCGTCGGTTTTGCTTTTGTTTCGAAAGCCGAGGACCCAGCGGATTTGTCGGATAATTACGAGAGTGGGTTGGTTTGGAGCAATTTTGGGAAATTCGAATTTCCAAGATTCGGTCGAGAGTTAACCGATCGAACCGCTAGGAAAGGAAGAATTGGAATTAATATTAATTCCCCGATTGCTCGCACCGAACAAGTGACTTGGCGCATAATTCCGTATTTGCGGAGTTCGTGTAACCGATCGAATCGCGGCGGTTTTGTGATTTGTAATCACGGTTGAGGTTTTCGCCGCCACGTGTGTGGGGTACCGTGAGTAAGGCTTTTGGGTATTTACGGGAATTCAATTTAGACTCAAATTCCAGGGCAAGGCTCACGGCTTTATACACAGTGCGTGGTTTATGGATTTTGACATCTGCTTGCAGTTCTTCCTTGAGGCCATTAATGAAAACTCCTAAGAGGCAATGCTCCGGCCACCCTTTCACTTGTGCCTGACGTCTAACAAACTCCTGCTTATACTCAGTCACTGAGTATAATTGCTTAATACTACATAAATGAGCATCGGGATTTCGAAATTCAATGGTCCAAAGCGCTCCTGAAAAATTTGTACGAGCTCCTCCCAATATTGTATGGTTCTTCCGGAGGATACCCAAGTGAAGGTATCCAATGCGTCTCCTCAAGATTTATCGCGGCTATGTCAACTTTCAAGTCCTCCATTGTTTGATAATACCGAAAGTACTTTTCTCGCTCTTAGAATCCATTACAGGATCTCCTCCATCGTACTTCGGAAATTCAATCTTTGAATAAGGACGACGTGCGTTACTTTTGTGCCAATAAGGATCTTCACCATCATCAACCTCGTTGTAAGTTTCTCGATTGATTTGGCTTGATTCTCCTTGAACGATTGTGGGTGATTTCTGCCTTCTTAAGTGGTTGATCTCAAGCATTCATCGATTCGATTGCGCCATGATGGCCGATAATTGTGGATTTCCGTTTCGGTGGTGTTTGTAAAGAATCGGCTCGGCTCGATTTGTGGATTGGATGTGAGAAGAATTTCTGGATTATGGGGAATTTGCTGTGAAGGAATGTGGGACGGCTGTTGTGAAGGATTTTCCTCATATGAGGAATTTCGAGTGTTTACCATTGTTCCCTACAGGTCCTAAGATTGTCCGCTCTGATACCAAGTTGATAGAACTAGAAGGTTTAGGAATAGGAAAGGGGAATATAAGATACTCTAGAGTCGAATCTAACTCTAGCCAACACAACACATTCCGAAAATACTTCTTCATTCATAATCCATAAAACACAATACATGAATATATAAAAGGAGTTTCCTATGTAATCGCATATGCAATCGCCTATGTAACTAAACAGATAGTATAACTTCCTATAACTGATCCTACTGATAACTGATAAGCCTTATCCTATTCCTTCAACTTCTTACGCCTAGAATAAACTAACAGAGGTGAGGGGCGGTTATCATCCCCATTACTATTATTCCTATCAGAGAGTGATGGCCAAAAATAAGGAATAAATAATTTTTCTACCAGGCAAGATTGCTTCTGATATTTTCAAATCCTTTGGTGATAAATTGCCGGATCTAATGCATTTGATAGCCTGGTGTGACTCACTTTCGTTTTTCATGATCTTACTTCCGTTTAATTGACATTGTTAATGGATGAATATTGGGGCTATCAAATAGCTAAATTATTGTCACTTGTCAACACGTCAGGTGAAATGTATACAATTCCGCACGTGTGGTGTTCATGCATCTTGGCATACTAATCAAAAGGATGCATGTTCACTGTGGTTCATCTCTTCCTATATCACATTTCTCCAAAGAGAAGAATACTATTTCTCTATAAAGGCAAAGACAATTTAGCTATTTGACCTTCACAGGATCACAGAAAAAGCATCAACAGCTTCATACGCAGAAGAAAATTCCTGTCCCTTCATCTAAACGAGCTGCACCACGGCAATTATTCGAAGGGCCCCGTTCTGCAGAAGATCCGCAAGCTCGTCAAACAGCAGAGCAGTTCGCCAACCCCATCCTTTAGGAGCTTTAGGTAGAAGAGTGCCCGTTTGTTTAAAGCTTCCGAACACCATCACTTCCCTTTTTGATGGGCATATCAACTAAATATCACCGCAGTGCAAGCCCAGAATTATTATTCTGATCCACTATCCTTCAATAAACTACAATGATAAATTAAAAGCAGTGAAGTCACAACAAATATTACCTGATAGCGAGCAGTCACCTTTTCACGAGAATCCACATACACGTGCACCTAAAAATCATATTTTAAAAAATAAACCATGAAACTGGGTTGAGTTCTCGTTCAAAAATAAAATTTTTGTTTGGGATTTCAGCTAAAAATGTTCAGCCACGGTCCCTGAAAATCAATCACCAAGTTCTTTTGGTATACCATGACACCACTAGAGGTAAAGCATACTCCTTGAAACGATGAAAGTGACTGCTACCAACCCACTCACATATAAAATAAAGCATTTCATTTATTAAAAGCTGTATCCAATCCCAAACATTCTTCAATACCTAATTATTTAAATACAAAAAGATCTTCCTAACCTTTCTATGTAAATCAGCAATCTCTGCTTTCCGACGGTGAAGAAACAGCCCTGTAATAACATTGATAATTAGTTCCCCGATAGACGTCGGATTTTCTCTACTTCCACATGAACATCAGTTTGAATCCTAAAAACATTACCGACGGTTCTCCGTCCCTGGGGGTCTTCATCATTAAAAGCCTGTACACTGACCTGAAAATTCAATTCAATAAATTTTATTTTACCAGGACACATGAACTCAGGCTTGCATGAATATGACAATTAATTGAAGTTCCAGAACCTTCCACAGAGAACCAGCATAGAACACTTCTGGAGAATGCTTCACCTGACCATCACCAAGCCTGTGCACATCCTCAAATTGCACTCTGTAAATTCAGCAGGGAATTTACAAGAATTTGAGGAATTTATGCAACTCATGCTCAAGAATTTAATAAAGAAAAGGACCAGACAAAACAAAACAAAATGAACAAAAGCAGCTTAAACAAAAACATATGAATTCATCATTTGAACCTAACTTACCCAAATCGAAATGGGGGAAAATGGGTTAAAGGTGTTTTCAAATCCAACGATATGGAAGAACTACTGGTATTCTCCCATTCTATTCCTATGGTATGTTCCGGTGCCTCTAACAATTGCATGGGAATGCCACCAGTACTTGGGCCTCCAGCAGCAATTCCAGAGATCTTGCTTCTCAAGCCAGTCTCATATCCCCTTTGTGCCATTTCTCCATGTGCATTGACTCCACTACTCCCTCCCTGGCTTAGTCCAACCAAAGCTGTCAACCCATCTCCAGACATGTCTCCGTTGTGGTCAGCTTGTGCCTCTGAGTCATCATTAGCTGCAGATTGTGGGTAGTTTCTGTTGCCAACGCCAAATGGCACACGAGAGAAGACAAAACGTGTAGGAGGTGAAGCAGATGTTGGCACAAATGTAGTTCCTCTACCAATACCTGCAAGCCCATCAATAGCACCTCTAACATGTACTCGTACAGGTCTAAATATGCCACTTCCTTCACTTTGAGAAGACTCAGCAACATATACGTTTCTCGTGTTCCCAGAATTATTACTCGGGTTATGTTCTTGCATGTAGTAACTAGGTGTGGAAACTCCCTGAGAAAATGCAAATGGCTGCCTGCAAGTGCATGCTGCACTTGCAAGGCAACAAGTTTTGCATGTATCAGCAGCAATTTCTTGCACCCTCTGACTAAGAAGCATCTGTTTGAAAGGAAAACATGAGGAAAAAAAACAGAGTCAAGAGCATTTTTTTATATACAAGCTTTAAGTGCAATGCTAAGTAAATAATCAACTAATTCTGTCAAACCTGCAGCCAAAGGCCATCATTTACAGCTTTGCAAGGGAAACCTAATTCTTCAAGTTGCTTTCTGACATTCAGAAGCGCCTCAAAAGACATATTGCAATATAAAAGAGAACCTCCTTCAAATATATTTACAAATGCTTCATGTTCATCCCCATGAATTCCATAATTTCCTTTGGAGTGAGCTTTAAGCCGTCTTCCACCAACTACCCGGCTGCCCCATGGAAAAAGAGGCACATTGTATCTTCCCCAATCACTGGATGTGAGGCCATTGCAGGAAGAATTTGACCCTTCCTCAGATGGCCCTTCAATAGCCACTCCAGTTGCGCCAGCACTGGGAGGCATCTCAACATAACAACATGATGTTCTGATCCCATCTTTTTCTGACACCAAATTACTGATTGACGAAGGCCCTTCCATGTTGCAAGCATATCTAGGTTCCAAATTTGATGAACCAGCAAACGATGTTGCTTGTGCCAGTTGATTAGAATCAGAACCCTCATTGTTGAGGTGTTCCACACTGTCTGCAAGCTCATCTCGCAGATTATGATCAATGATGTCCTTTACATCACTACTAATATTCAGACACTCTATATCAGTTCCCAACCTATTACTTGTGCTGCTGTCAGCTCCACTTTTTCCCTTAATATTTTCAGAATCAGCATGAGTACTAGTTGCAGACTCAGAACCAGAACTCCCTTGCTCAGGATGCTCAGCTTTCCAGTGAGCATTTTTTGCCAGGAACGTGTGTAGTGCCAATTCAAACCTTTTACATACACAAAGCAATAGTTATGTGAATCATAAATTCAACCTGCTAACCACAAAATCCAACTAGAAGCTCAGAAACTATTTACCGTTTCTCTTCACTTGGTATCCACAGTTCATCAGAGGTCAGTAATGCATGTAAAGTTTGAGAAGAAAGTTTCGGAAGCACCTGGAACAAGCAATAATACAAGAACCTGAATTTCCAGCATAATTAAGAATAAGTACCAGTCCCCTCTCATTTCCTTTCCTTAAAAAAAAAAAAAAAAAAAACAAATGAATGAAAATGGTATTATTCAACAATGATATCCTAAATTTAAAACTTAGATCAGTCATAGGATGGAAAAAAATAAATCTGAGTTGTGGTATTAAGAAAAAAATAAAGTTGCAAAAATTTTCTCATCCAATATTTAATGGACTACAAGGAAAGTAATCGCTAAAATTAATTAAAACTTGACTTCATAGAGACCTCAAGTTATTAATCAGCAACAGCAAGCATATGAGGTAAGTATTGCTCCTTTTAAATGTTGTTTAAGCTAACTTAATCTTCATATAACATAAAAAACAACTACACCGGCCATCAGGTGCCACTATGTGAACCCATCTTCCTCATTACCTCCTTCAACTCCATGCCACCACTTTGACAGAGGTAGCCCCAACAAGCATTTCTTACACGCTCCCCATGAATGCCATAGTCTTGGTTTTCTGCAAAAACCTAGCACACAATCACATGCCCCCAATCATTAAGAAAAAGGCTTCCACAGTATAGATGCATTTCACAAAGATGTAAACAAGCATCTTGAACCTGATAAGCCAAGAAATTGGAAGTCCACAGCTCAGATATGATGAAGTCTGTACATATTGCACATAAGTCCTGCATGGTTATACAGATTCGTCAAAAGAAATTTTTTAACAACTTTAAGAATGTAACTAAACAAAAATCAATAGTAGCAAACATGTAGATAAAAGTGAAGTCTGACATGACTTAAAATATTATAACTTTTGAAGATAAACTCCTGCATGGTTATACAGGTTCGTCAAAAGAAAATTTTTAACAACTTTAAGAATGTAACTAAACAAGAATCAGTAGTAGAAAACATGTAGCTAAAAGTGAAGTCTGACATTACTTAAAATATTATAAATTTTGAAGATAAACTATGACTTTCAAGTCATTGTGTAAACATGATACCTGGAGGTCAAGAAAGGATGCTGCAGCAAGAACACGAAATGCATTACTATCACTAAGCTTAGGGTGGTGCCCGTAGAGATAAGCCAAAGCCATTGTGATTGCCTCATCATTAACATTCTTATCATCAACATGCAGGGTGACAATAGGAGCACCGGCTTCTTTCCAGGGACCATGAAGCATATTTCTGACAGACACATTAGACAATACCCATTGATTTTCAAACCAACAAATTATATTGCGTGTGAATACATCATTAGATACATAAAGATATTGGAGCAAAGAATTTAGATATCGAAATATGTTCATAAGCCAGAAAGAGAAGTAACATTTAAATGTTGTCATATACATCTTAAAATTTATACAAGGTAAAACATATGCAAATGTTTAAAAAACGCTTCATAGTAGATAATAGGCCTTATTTTCCAGTTTAATACAAAAGATAAAAAGCCACAAATGCAGTAATAATCAATACTTAAAACGAAATGGGCATCTCCTTTCTTAAAACCTGTTGGGGTGCTCCACGCGGATGGTCCTTTACAGCACAGACACTTCCTCAGTTAAGATGATGTCTTTCAGGACTATTTCTAGATTCTATATGAGCCTTATCCTCTAAGTTCTCGAAAAGTTTAGCCATTTTTCAATAGTAATGATAAACATATCAGCACCATGGCCCATCACGCCATATCATCATCATCATCATCATCAATGTAATTTTCAGTGTTATGGTGATGCAGATAGAACCAAACTAGTAATAGCGTTAACGAATTCAGTAACAGCGGTCATTAGCAAAAATAAATAAGTAAAAGGAGTTGACTCAATAAGTATCCAAATTGAGAAGAGAAGGAGGAGGAACTTAATGAAGAAAATTGAGAAGAGAACGTAAACAAAAATGAAATTTCAGTAGAAATTTATATTATCGTCACCTGAAGTAAGAACTCCGAGAAAGGATAAGGCGATGGAGGTGATAAGTGGAATCCATTGCATGGAGCACGATGTCGGAGAATGAGCCGGAATTGAAGCCTTCCATCTGGATATGGTCGCAAAGCGAAGTGAGGTTGCAATCGAGAGCTCGCAGTTCGGAGCTGCTCCGATCGTTGTCGGAAAGCTGGGAGGGGGGAATCGTCATCTCCATTTGTGGTGCATAGGATCGAGGTTTAGGGTATAGAGGGTTCATGCGCGTAAAAGGAATGCGAGAGGGAATTCCTGAGCTAAAATGTCAGAGAATGCAACAGATCAAAGGCATCATCATGATCAACTTCGTCCTTCATTCAGGCAAGAAAACAATAACGCACCCTCGCCCACTCACTTTGCTTCAGTTTGTTGTTTGTCACCAACAAGTGCATAACACAAAGCCCCAGAACCATCGAAATAAAAACGGCGCGTTCAGCCGCGATTAGTGGATCACTCGAAGAAATCATCTTTTCTTATCCATCTCCTTTCTTATTCGATCAAGATTTAAGATCGTATTTTACATCATTCTCTTCATTTCTTTTTTTTCTTCTCTCTCTTCGTTTTATAAGAGAAAAAAAAAAAAAATATTAATCATTCTCATCATTCTCTCCATTTTTTTAAATTATTTTCTCTCTCTTTCTTTTATAAGAGGAAAAGAAATATTAATAGCATTAAATGTCCTCCAAAACTTTTTTGATCATAAAAAGGATAAATGAACTTTTTTTGACCCAAAAAAAATGTAAATCTTGAACAAAAAGGATAAAAAAGAAAAAAGAAAAAAGAGAGAAGCAAAGTCTGAAATGGACATCATATGCCATTGGAAGAAACTTTGATCTGAAAATTTTCTAGCTTCTTGTTTATAAGATAATCCGTTTAATTATAGGATTAAGGTTTGCCGTAAATTTTTTTTATGAGAAGCAAGTTAACCATTAAGGTCAATTTGTTGCTTTTAAAAAAGTTAACTGTCAAAAGTTATTTTTTTTAACAATATGAGATAATATTGTTAGGTTTTAAAAATTTTAGGTTAATATTAAATCTGAAAAAAAATTTCTATACAATCTTGCTTTTCAACCAAAACTTTCAAAATAAGATTGTACCTTAATCCTTAATTATGTTATGCTCACAATTTTACGTTTTTTTTTAATCAAATACTATACTAAACCTCTCTGTCTTTAAATCACTTTTTTTGCGGTTATATTGAAAAGCGTCCAGAGTAAAATTATTTGGACTTTTCCAAAGAAAATGAATCTGTTGGATAAGAAATTTATTTTAAAGGCAATCGGCAAATTAGAAAAAAGGGACTAACCGTCAAAAACGAAATGTTAACTACTTCATTACCATTCCATTGTCCAGCATCTGCATTCTAAGTGATTATAAAGAAAAATTAATTTAACACTAGCCATTTGAAAGCAAAATACTTTCAAATAGTTCTACAACGTTTTTAAAATTATACAAATTTCTCAATTAAAAAATAAATTTATCCAGTTTGAACATTAAAAACATAGGATTTGATTTCTTTAGTAAATACTATAAAAACTAACGAGTAATAACATATGTGTTTAGAATTTAAAGACAATAATTTTTATTTCTTTTTTATACCGGAAAGTTTATGTAGGAATAAACACCGGTACCCCACCAAAGTGAGGGCATGCCTCCGGACACAAAGAGTACTTACAGATCGCCCACCAATAAGGCCCTCATATTGACTAGCAGGTATTGAACTTTCTCTCTTTTGGAGTGAAGGCTAGGGATGGAAATAGGCCAGCTCTATCGGGTGGCCTACTACTGGTCTACTTAGGCCTGGTTAGGCCTGGCCTATTTATTAAAAAGGCCAGGCCAAGGCCTATTTAAAAGCTCGAATTTATAAATAGGCCAGGCCTATTTTGTTAAGGCCTGGCCGTAAGCCTTATAGGCCTGGCGTTTAAAAAAATTATAATTTTATTTTTATCATATATATAAATACACAATATTTAATTTATATGATTTTTATACTCATATTTTCCCTATTCGATCGTCCATTGCTATTTCTCTTTTTTAAGGGAAAAAAATAGATCGCTATTCGACTATTCCTCTCCCTCCTTCGATCTATCTCGTCTCGCTATTCCTCTCGTTCTTGTTTCGATCTATCGCAACTTGCAACCCAAATCATCTCAGCTCTCGTTCTCCTTCGTGCCTCGCTCATTCTATCACAAACTTGCAATCATTTTTTTTTTGTTCTTCATTGTTAGCTGTAATCTCTTTTTCCTTCAATTTATCCTTGAATATTTTGTTTCTATAATTTCTCATAGGTTTTCCGGCCTAATTAGGTTTTCAAAGAACCATTATTTTGTAATCTCTTGCAACCATTATTAGGTTGGATTTTGTCATTGTTTTGATTCTGTAACAACTCGTAACCATTATTGTTGGAATATCAGACTGTCACGTTGTTTTAAAATTTATTGTTGCTAAATGTGTGGATTAGCTGTTTAGTTTTTGTTCTTGAGAACTATACGGGAATGACTGGATCCGACTTTTCCTAAATTTTATTGTGAGTGTGGCCCTAATGATTTTGCAAGTCATCTGTGTATAGCAAATTTGCATTTGAATTTTGAAACATTCCAAAAGCTTACATTCATTTAGGTTTTATTAGGTTTAAAAGCTTACTTATAGTCTTGAGCTGCGATATGAGGCTTTTTAAAGGCCTATATTGTAAGTAGCTATAAAAAGACTTCAGGCTTGCGTATAGGCCTCACGTAGGCTCGAGCTTGAGCCTAAAAAAGCTTACATGTAGGCTCGTGCCTAGGCTCGGCTTTAGATTCTCATTGTGCTCAGCCTATTTAGTAAAAGCCTAGCTCGGCGGCTTATTTTATGCCTAGTAAGACCGACGCCTTAACTAACTGTATCACTCTTCATTGGCTAAAGAGAATAATTAAACCTAATAAAACAATCATTTTTTTTTATACGAAAGAGATGCCATTAAAAATTAAACTGGGAGTACATTTGAGGATTGAGATCCCATTAGCTCATTTGAAACTAAGGTTCGTAAATACATCGGACAAACGTCTAAAAAGCTTGAGGACATGAAGCCCTTTTTAGCTAGGCGTTCTGCCACTTGATTCCTGCATCTGGGTATCCAATGAATTTGCAAGGTCCAATTCATTCCCATGAGATTCCTAATGCGCCAAATCAATGTTCAATAACCCATGGGACATTGTGGCCCAAAAACAAAAGTTCATCAGTGGCCCGGCCCACCTATTGAGGCCTTGACCATAATATGTCAAGGAATTCTTCTTGTACTAAAAAACAAAAGATCTTAATACCAAAAAAAAAAAAAAAAAAAAAAAGATCTCATCGGCAATAGCCTCTTCTTATGTACCAAAAAAAAAAAAAAAAAAAAAAAAAAAAAAAAAAAAACAGATCTTATCCGTTACCCATCCTTCTCGATTTTGAAATGTTACCGTTACGCGAACGCATCAACCGATTAACGTCTCTTTCCCTTTTTCCAATTTTGAAGTGATTTTTATACATCAAAGGCGAACGCTATTAGGTTCCTCATCAGACTCGACCCAGCCCCACAAGTTTTATACTGTGCTTCCTCTTTTTCTCTGTTGGTATCTCTGCTTTCAAACTCCGTCGTCTATAACCATGCCACTCAGACCAATTGATAACGCTCTTCCCACAACAACAGATGATAGGCCTAGAAAGCAATCGAAAGTTGTTCTTCCAGCGACCAAGCAATCTGTAAGCCTTCTGAATGACGAAAATCAGATTCCGATCCAGTCATCCGGAGATGCTGCCATTGATTACATCTCCTCTGAGGATCTTAAACCTATATCCGAACCTGAAGCAAGGATTCAAGTAAGTTCTTGATTTGAGGAGCCACAGAAATAATCCATATCACTTTTTGCTTTTGCCGTTAATTCTGTCATAAATAAACAGCACTGACTTTTGAGTTCTTTGGAAATCCAGGGTTTAATCGAAGATTTAAATTCGAAAAATTGGCTCAACGTCTGCCAGGCTCTGAACGATGTTAGGCGCTTTGCTTTGTACCACTCCTCTCTTCTTTTCCCAGAATTGTAAGTAAATTGTTCTGATATGGGTCATTCATTCACAATTTTTCGCGTCGCGCGCTGTTCATTTTAGTGAAGGCATGTATATTTGGGTTTCTTGAAATATGCGATGTGAAATTATGAAACAGGGGGAAAGTTGCATCGGTGGTGGCTAAGACAATGAAAAATCCTCGAAGTGCTCTGTGCAAAACCTCTATTATGGCTGCTTCTGATATTTTCAAATCATTTGGTGATAAATTGCTGGATCCATCCACATCTGATGCATTTGATAGCCTGGTGTGATTCACTTTCCTTTTCCACGATCTTACTTCCGTTTATTGATGTTGTTAATGGATGAATTTGGAGCTAACTGAAGGGATGAATCTTAACAGCTGATGCAGCTGCTGCTAAAAGCGTCTCAGGACAAACGATTTGTATGTGAAGAAGCAGATAAGGCTCTGACCTTAATGGTGGCTTCAATAGCCCCTCTTCCTCTGCTTCTAAAACTGCGGGCATATGTTAGCCATAGCAACCCCAGGGTCAGGGCTAAGGCCGCTATATCTCTCTCCAATAGCGTCTCCAATATGGTAAAACTGCTGTACAATTGAACTAAGCTTGTTATTATCTTCTGGGGTTATCATTATACAACGTTCAAAGTAAATGACATGATATCATGAACAGGGGCTCGAAGAAATGGAGGAGTTTGGGTTGGGAGAGATGATTAAAGTGGCGGCGGATCTGCTGAATGATAGGCTGCCGGAGGCGAGAGAAGCTGCAAGAAGCATCGCAAATTGTATGTACGGGGCACTTACGAAAGATGAGGAACAAAAGCTGGAAGTGTGGCAGAACTTCTGCCAATCAAAATTACCACCCATTCATGCTCTGTCTGTGTTCAAGACAATTAATCCTTAGAGTATAGTACCGTTTTTCTACTCGTGTATTTTTACAGCATTAGCCAAAAGGGTCGGTCTCATGATTCCGATTTCATGAGAAACCCCAAAAAAGTTTATATGTTGAGATAAACTTTGTTCAGTCTCTCCAGTTGTAATTTCCTCCCCTGAATGTTTAGTGATATTGGATCTCTGACTAAGTAGCTTGTTGCCGGGCCCATAAACTTCATCCAATCTCAATGCTTTATTTTCTCCGAAAAACCCGTAAATTGGGTCTGCTCATTGTCTCGTTGCTATACTGTTCTGTTGTGAATTCACTTGCGGTGAGAGATTTTAAAATTTGGATCCATCCATTGTCTTGTTGCTACTCTTCGATACTAAAAAAAGATATTTTAAGATTCCATCCTCTTCATATCCTTTTTTATTTTTAAGTTGGATAAATCTCAACCTTGGGATCTTCAAATTTAATTTTATAAAAATATTATTTTAAATATTTTATTAATATTTTAATATTTTATTAATATTCTTATAAAAAATTAAAAGGAGGATGAGGAGATATTTCAATCTAACGAGTTAAATGAAGAACCCTTTATAGAAGTATTTTGTAAAAAAACATTTCGGTTTCTCTGGCGGCTTTCTCCTCATCCCTCCTTATTCTCATTTTTTGGTGAATGGACTATCTTAAAATATATTTTTTGACGTGAGAAAATATTTTTGTGGTCTTAAAATAACTCTTGAAACCTGGTATTTTTTTAAGAGGGATTGATTATTAAAATTTTTTTTTCTCTGGTGAAATATTTTTTCAAGATCTTAAATTTTAAAATCTTGAAAAAATATTTTGAACAATCGACGATATTAAAAAAATGTTTTATAGAGAAAGAACCCTTTATAGAAGTATTTTGTAAAAAAACATTTTTTAATAATTTAATATTTTATTGGAGTAATATTTTTATAAAACATTAAATGGTTGAGATTTCAATCAAATATTAAAATAAGAAAGAGGATAGGAAAATATGGGAAGAGAAGAGAGGATCGTAGTCAATCTCGATTTAGAAGCCCTTGTTCACAAGCTAAAACAAAATTTTTGTGGCATACTTAACTAATAAGTTGGAAAAACTATACTCTAAAAGATAATCTAAACATACATTTGGTTCATAAATTTCTATTTCAAATTGAATAGAATTTGGCTTAATATAGGTTAAGAAGAGGCTAATAAATTCAGTTGTACAAAAAGGCACGTAAACTCTCGATCTTACTTCAAAGTTAAGATGTCGTCAGAGCTTGTTTACATTCATTCTCTTGTTAATTTAATTTAACCGTCACATTTCATGCATGGGGGCAGAGCCGAGAAATAGGGCCGGGCCCGTTTAAGCCCTAACTCTGGGGTCGAGTTTGAAAAATAGACCTGAAATTTGAAATTGGCCCAGAGAGGCCTCGCGCTTTTAACCG
Source organism: Acacia acuminata (assembly GCA_019022655.1). Taxonomy (NCBI): domain Eukaryota; kingdom Viridiplantae; phylum Streptophyta; class Magnoliopsida; order Fabales; family Fabaceae; genus Acacia; species Acacia acuminata. The sequence continues at coordinate 1,459,422 of JAFJYI010000071.1, forward strand.
CCCGTTAGGCTCATATCAGAAGATTTTCATTTTTTTTAAAAAAATTAGTCAAAAGAGTGAAATGACCTTCCCTTTAAAAATAAACACAATCAAATATCTATGAAATTGATGATAGTGATGAAGAAGGTGACAATTGACAATGATGATGGTATGCTTTTATATTTTATGTGAGTTATTTAATGTTCTTAGTTTAACGCTTCTTACGTTTTATGTAATTGTGGACAATGATTTGTTTTTTATTACTTAATTAATGAATGTGTTTATTTGTTGGATGATTTGTATTGTTTAAATATTAATGTTGATAATATTTATTTGATAGATTAGAATTTTAATGGTTGCAATTTACTAATTATATTTCTTTGGAAAAAACCCCCAAAAAAATAGTTAAAATTTGGAATAGTAATTTTCGCCCTTAGAGGCCGCCCTAACCCCTAGCATTATCGGACGCTTTGAAAAAAGATATTTTCTTTATCTCGGCCCGATTCCCAGCTTGGGGGTAGTTGGCCCGTGAACATTAACTAGCTCTTGAGTCTTACCCAATCTAACGGAGAACCCAACCAATTTTGCATTTTCGGAGATGATAATGGAATCTTTAATAATGCATTAATTTGTCTTTTTTATTGATCAGGGTTGCCCAGGTCAAATTTTTTGTTCCCTTCACATGCTCCTCTTGTCCTATTTATAGGAGAGAGAGAGAGAATATTTTTTTTTAATCTTATTTATAAAACATCTCATTAACTTTTGAGGTGTAATTTAGTTTTTCACTTACTATTATGTTGACTTAGTTTTCATATGTAGTTATGTGTATTAAATAGAAATAGAGTTACAAAGTTTTTGGATTTTATAGGATAGTTAAAGTGGTTTAAGGTTTTTATTAGTATGCCTAAAATATGTTGGAAGTGTCCTAGAAATAGGACCAGAGGATTTATATATTTTGAAGTAGTGAGAAAGATTAAATATTAATACGAGGATAAAATTTAGCACTATCTCCAACATTTTGAGAAATATTCATTTAAGAAATTATGAAAGTTAAATAAATTATGGGTTTAATGTTTTTTTTTTTTCGCAAAAAAGTTTTTTTTTTTTTCGCTACACTCATCTCAAAGTAAGTGGGTCTCACTAATATATTTTCTCTCTTCTCTTTATAATAGGACTTACTCACTTTTATATGAGTGTAACAAAAAAAAAAATTTCGCAATAAAAGTAAAAATATTAAACTCATAAATTATTTAATTATAATATATACTATTACATAATATCTTTAAAATATTTATGTATATCATTAGATTGTATATTGATTTCTAAATATGAGATTGTTTTCATTTTAAAATTTTAAATTTGGAAAATCTAAAAAAAAAAAAAAAAAAAATCAAATGCAAACATGTTTCATCAACATTTAATTGCATAGTTATATTAAGTTTGATGAGTTAGTATTTTCCACAATTGGTAACGTTAAATTCAAAAGACTATAGCTTCAATTTATAAACTAAGGGAGTAAAATGATACTTAATGCAAACACAAAGGACTAAGCCTATACCTTTTTTTTCCTCAGAAAAACCTGTTTTTTCCCCAATCCCCTAATTTATAAAGGGTTAAGGTTTTCCAGATACCCCTATTTTAGCCATAGATAAATTAATTTATAAAAGTATAAATAATTTATTTAATTTCTTTAATCATTCTAAATTAGCTAACCCCTATAATTAGTTTTAATTAATACACGCGAATTAGCCAAATGAAAAGGAGACAGCAAAGTCGAAATCCAAATATGAAATCAGGGCGCCCAATGAAGCCAAAATCCCAAAGTTGAAATTTACGCTTCCAGCTTCCACCGCTTTCTCTCCTCTTGTTGGCAGCAGGCAGCAGCGCCATACCATCCTCCCGTGGCTTCAAAAACTCGAGTCTCTCTCTCTCCGCCCCGCCGATGGTGCCGGAAAAACCATCATTTTCAGGTTCTCTTCTTATCCGAGCTCCTCTTACTCTTGATGATTCTGAATTTGATGCTTCCAGTAATGGAACTTACATATATTGTCGGTCTGAATCCGAGGGCTTTGTGAGTGATGACGAGTTCGAAATGCCCTCGACAAGACCTTTAATTGTTGATCCAGAAGCATACCCAATGGGTAATGCATGCGAAGGGGCAGAAGGGAGTGTTGAGTTGGATACGAGTTTGCGGGTTACGCCCTTTGCCCGGTTGTCTGGTTATGATGACTACGATGAGGAGGAAGTGTCGTATGAAATGGAAGGTGACGAAAATTTTAATGCTATGAAGGTCCCAAGCATTGATATACCAGAGGATTTTGTTAATTTGCCCAGAATTAAGGTAGCGGTTGTGGATATTGAAGAGCTTGAAACTTCAACGTGGAGGGATTCTTTAACTGTTAACCAAGCCTTTATCACAAAGGATTGGACAGCTGCGAATCATATGACTTCTGATGATCTTACTGAACAGTTAAGCGTTGATATGTCCGAGAACTTTGTTGGTTTTCCCAGAATTAAGGCGGTAAATGTTGAGGAAGAAGAGCTTGAAACTTTGATGTCAAGAACTGTTCAACAGTCTTTTGCTGCAAATGAGTTGACAGTTGCCGATTATATGAGTTCTGTCAATTTTATTGAACATGATAATTTTGACGTGCCTGAGACCTTTATTGGTTTGCCCAGAATTAAGGTATTGAATGCTGAAGAAGAGGAACTGGAAACATTGATGTTAAGGGATTTTTCAACCGCTGACAAATCCTATAATGCAAAGGATTTGTCATTTGTTGATCATTTGGGCTCTGATAATATTATTGAAGATGAAATCGGAGATGAGAGTTGCATGGCAGATAAGATTGTAGGTGAGGTAGAACACAAGCAAACTCCTGACGAAGATCTAGAAGATAGAATAGCTGAAGAGGGATATTCAGTTGCAACTGATACATGTATTATATTACAGGATTCACGAACTCGTTTGAATACTGAGCAACTTGGCAGAGTAAAGATCGCACCAGATGAGCTAGAGAATGAAGAAGACTTAAAACTAGATGACATGTATAGAGTGGAAGGAGAAACCATAAATATAGTAGAGGTTGGTGCGGTAAGAATGAACTCCATGGCACAGAGAAAGTTGGAGGTAAACGCCAAAGAGGCAACCAAAATGGGGGAAGGAACTTCAGTTATGATCGGTGACTTCAGCTTATTAAAATCCAATATTGAGGATCCTAAGAAAAGCAAAAGGCTGAAGACGAACACTTCTGCTCATGTTCTGCAAGAACAGAACCCTGAAACACAGCTTGAACTAGTTTCAGATGCCAAAAGTATTGATTGTACAGGAAGTGAATCTTGCCTCTCAACTCAAGAAGCTGCAGCTTATGGTAGCCAAGGATTCGGTGTTGACGTAAAATGTGAGAATGAGAAGCTGAGAAGCTTATACAAATCTATCATTAGCTCAAAAATCAATTTGAATGAGGCTTCTGCCAGTTTTGAATTCAATGACAATAATGCTTGTGAAGGTAAGAATATTCCTACTGCTGATTCTGCTAAATTTTCAGAGCTGGAACTTTTTCAGCAGACTGTATATTTGGAAAATGATTTGGAAGATAAACTGTGTATTGATTTCCATTCACATGACCATGCGGAAAGAGGTCCCAATTTGGGGGAGACCGTAAAAAGAGAGCCTACTGCTGACTTTAGCTCAATTAGCCAAGAATCAAAGGGAGTTGGTTCTGCTATGGTTGGAGACGTAGAAGGCTTGATTTCAGCTGGCCACGAGCATTTCATGGAACAAATTTCAGCTCTCTCTGTTCTTTTGGGTTCAGAGGGTTCTTCTTCTGATAAGAACTGTCAACAGGAGCTGCCAGGCCAAAACTCACACGAGAGATTAAACTTGCTGAAAGATAATGAATATTTCCTGCATGCAATTAATAGTGGTGAGTTAAATTGCAGCGGACTTACAATCGCCAATGCTGATGAATCCAGTGTTATCACTGTGAAAGATCTTCCTAGTCTCTCTTCCTTACTCGATTTTGAAGGTCAGAATGGATTCAAGCACAATGTAAGCGATAAAGAAAATGAAAAGGTTAAGAAGATACAGGCCATAAGTGTGAAGTTCCTGAGGCTTGTCCAACGAATCAATCTATCTCTTAAGGATCCCTTTGTTTTGAAAATTTTATCCACATTAGTTGCAGATATTGGGGGACTTTCCACTCAGGATTTTGTCATTGAATCGGCTAAAGTTCTGGCTAAGAAGCTTGAAGAAAAACATGATGATGATTTAGACTTTTCTTTGAACATTCTAGTTCTTGGGAGAAGCGGAGTGGGGAAGAGTGCAATCATCAATTCTATTTTTGGTGAGACAAAGGTCATGACAAGTGCATTCGAACCTGCCACAACGTCTGTAAAAGAGGTTACTGGTACCATACAAGGAATCAAGATCAGAATCCTTGACACACCTGGTCTTAGGACTACGATGAAGGAGCAAGCATTCAACCGAAATATATTGGCATCTATTAAGAGGTATATGAAAAAATTCTCCTTAGATGTCATTCTCTACGTTGATCGAGTGGATTCCCAAACCTGGGATTTCAGTGACTTGCCGTTATTAAAATCCATCACAAGTTCTCTCAATAACTCAATTTGGCAACGTACCATTCTTACTCTGACCCATGCTGCTTCTCCTCCATGGGATGATCCATCAGGATTCCCCTTAAGCTATGAGGCATTCGTTGCTCAAAAGGCAAACATTGTTCAACAATTGATCAGACAAGCAGCTGGTGACGTGTGCCAGGGAAATTCAAGTTTCATGTGTCCAGTTTACCTTGTAGAGAATCTTCCATTATGTGGAAAGAATAAAGATGGGGAATGTTTGCTCGCGAGTGGACTTGAATGGAGAAGCCAACTATTAGCTTTGTGTATATCACTTAAGATCCTGTGTGAAGTGTCTTCTACTAAAGGACCTCAAACACTTCTTGGTCAGTGGAGGCATTTTTTCTGTCAGGACCAAAACCACTCCTCATCACTGAGCCATCCATTGTCTTCTCTGATGCAATTTCCTTCTCAACCTACATTCTCCGCCAGTTGGAGATGATTCAGACGTTCTTTCAGGAAACGTCCATCATTAGCATCAAATGATCAATATAAAATGTATGTGACCCACTTTATAATTTTTAGACTATTGTCAGCTTAACAGAAAAAGGGATTTGGCTTACCTCCTCTGCTTTAAACGTCCGCTGCTGTCCTTTGCTATTAAACGCTGCCGTTTTTGATATAAAACACACACACAGCTGGTCCTTTAAAAAAAAAAAAAATAAGGACATTGGTAGGTAGTAAAAAAATAATTCAGGATACTGAATGGTACTAAAAAAATTCTTCATGATTTTGAAAAATTATTTCAGTATCTTGAAAAAATATTTCAGGATCTTAAAAAAAATATTTCAGTCTTGATCGATACTAAAAAGGATCTTAACTAGTATTGAAAAAATAATTCATGATCTTAAAAAATTATTTTAGGATCTTGAAAAAAAATATTCTAAACTATATTTTTAGTAGCATTCAGTACTTAAAATATTTTTTTAAGATCATAAAATAATTTTTTAAGATCATGAATTATTTTTTCAGTACTAGTTAGTATTTTTTTAGTACCAATAAATACCTTGAAATATTTTTTCAAGATACTGAAATAATTTTTCAAGATCATAAAGAATTTTTTTGGCACCATTTAGTATCCTGAATTATCTTTTTACTATCTGCCAGTGTCCTTATTATTATTATTTTTTTTAAAGGACCAGCTGTGTGTGTGTTTTATATCAAAAACGGCAGCGTTTAATAGCAAAGGACAGCAGCGGACGTTTAGAGCAGAGGAGGTAAGCCAAATCCCTGGATTGTGGTGCTCGAGAAGGATGGAGGAGTGAGGATCTGCTGGTTGCGTGGATTGTTTCACCGTGATCGACGCTGCTGTGATTTAGGCCGAGAGCTATCATGACGTGGATTTGCTTCTGCTGTGATCTTACTTTGTTGAATGGGGTTTTCTTCTGCTGTGATTTTTTTTTTAATGGCAGCTAATATAGATTAGAGGAAATAGGTACGGTGTAGGTTAATGAATCAGAATAAGAAATGAGGTGGAGTGGGTTTTTGATACATTGGCTAAATGTCTTACCTGGGCTGAAGCAAACAATTGAAATTGGAGTGATTATATGTAGGCCCAAAATGAATGTTTGGAGAATGAAGAAATAGACTCTGTACATATATGTGGTATAACCCGTGGAGGTTGAGAGGAAAGAGTAGCCTTTATTTGTATTCAGGTTTTTTTTTTTCTTTTTTTTTGGTTTATTTAATGGAAAATAATGGGTAAATAGTAAAAGTAAATCCTTAATTCCCATATAAGGATTTTTTTTCCTCAATTATTTTCTCCAGGCCATAAAATATTATTTCTAAAATATTTATGCTAAAAAAATTATCCCCTAATTATTTGTCCTTAATTTATGGGAAAATATGCCTTAAATTCCCTCAACTTAGGACTTGTTTGGTATGAGGCAAATAGCCTATCAAACAGTAAAATAAGCCTAACAGAAGGAAAAAAGCTAATTTAGACCCTTTGAGATGATTTCAAAGGTTGATTGACTTATTTTAGAAAAGTGACTTCTGATACAAGTTACTTTTTTCAGTTTCTAGAGTAATTTTTTTCATCTTATGGAGAAAAATGTTAGGGATAGGTGATTCAATAAGAAATATACTATTAAATATACATCCTTAGATTCTAATTTATCCATTATAATATATCTAATTAAGTATGTTACAATTTTTACATTTTTAATGATAATTTGATTTTTTTTTATCAAATTTAAATTTTTTGTCTTCAATTATCACAATATATATAATTAATATAATTATATGTAGTATTCAATAAGATTTATATCATTTTCCATCTTAAATGAATTTTCAAACGCTATTCCAAACAAGAATCCATTAAGAAAAAAGTTACTTTGTCACCTTTATCTCAAACGTAAATCATATCTACAATATGACTTTTATTTCATATTCTATTTGTAAAAGCCTATCTAAAAAAAAAAAATTCACTTTTATCACTCGCTACCGTTCCGTTCGTTCGACAAGAGACCTAGCAATAATAAGAATAAAGTTACAGACACTACTATTACAATCACATACTCCCTCCGGTCTTTATTATAAGGCACCAACTAACAAGTTTATTTGGTCCTTTTTATAAGGCACTTGCTTGTTCCCAATGAGCATTAATTATTTGTTTCCATGTCTGCCCATAATTAATAAGGGTAGTGTGTGAAAGTAATAATTAATATAATATTAGAGTTTAGTGCAATTAGTAGGGGTAATATTGGAAGTTACTTAAATTGTAGGGCAACTTTATTAACTTTAACTGTTTTTATTGGTTTGTGAGAAAAGTTAGTTGGAGACCTTATAATAAGGAGGAGGGAGTATGTGTTTGGAAATTGGAATGACTTTCAAAGCCTTAAAAGCACCATTTAGGGGTAGAAGTGATGCTTTTGACTTTTTTTTTTCTTCAAATATTTGGGCTAGTTTTTTCTCAATTGAGCTTTTGGGACAAAAATAGCCTAAGCCATAATAAAAAATGTCTTGCTTTAGGTTTTTCTACCATGAAGAGAAAAAAACAGCTTATAAAAAAATGATGTTGGGTACTTGGGTTTAACTGCTTTTAATTGAAATATTATCTTGGTCCTTATATATGAAATTTTGTCATAAATATAAATTCACTTAAAATTTAATAATCATTGTTTCCATTTTTATCCTTACTTAATTGTCATTGAAAATAGAGAAACATGTAAGAGGATTAGTGAAAATAAACTTATAATAAGGACAAAGTGGTAAATTTTAATGATAGTACTCTGATTCATGTCCATGAAAAATTTAATTAGTGAGAATTACTTGACAAATTTTCAAATTATGCTCTAGCAGTCTAGTGGTTGATTTGGTCTTTAGTGGAAGTGGGAAGTTGTGTTATTTCTAATAAATCCTTAATTAAGTTATCGACCCAATTTAGAATTTCAAAAGTTAGATTCAATAACGTTACTGCCCTCTCATAGTCTCCTCTCTCAACTTGAAAGGGTTTCAATACTCTTTAACTTATTTTTACAATAAGTGTAAATATATATAAACATTAATATATAATAAAATAAAATATGATTAACTTATATCAAAGAATTCAAAAAAAAAAAGTATCAGCCCCAATATTAATTAATTGATTTCTAGTTGAACATTGAGAATAAAAAAATTATTTTTTATTTGATTTTTTGTTCATTGAGAAAAAAAATGTTAATATAAAAAATAACTTGTTTGAGATAGTAAATGACATATCAAAGATTTTCATTAATGATTTTTTATAAGAAAATATATTCATTAACGTTAAAAAAAAAAAAAAAAAAGAGAGAGAGAGACCTATATATCACATAGGTAAAATGAGTGATTAATGAAGATTTTTTTTTTTTTTTAAAGTGACAAAAAGCTAATTTAGTTCTTTCAAAAATAAAATTTTATTCAAAATATTTAATAAAAGCATTTAATTGATAACGGTGTTGTGTGTGTGTGTGTGTGTTTTTTTTTTTTTTTTTTTTTTACACAAATCATTTTTCCTGAATATAAAAACTCCTTTGATTTAAATGATTCATATTTTATTTTATTATACGTTAATGTTAATATATATGCACACTTATTAAAAGACTAAGTCAAAGAGCAATTAAATTTTTTAAAGAGAAAGATGATAGAGAAGATTAGGGGAGTGTAATAAAGTCAATTTACCTATATTTTAAAATTCCAAATTGAGTCTATAACTTTATTAGGGATTTATTGGGTTTAACAACTTGATTTATAATTTCTCCATTTTAAGCAATGAGATTTTCCCAAAAAGTTACTTTTATCACCATTATTAAAAATACTAGCACATAATCTACAACCAAATTACTACTGCTATTGCTGCTACGACATTTACCCTCTCAACCTAATACAAGGTTGATTTAAAAGTTTTCACAACTCCCTCGTGGCCTAGAGTGAAACGAAGGATAATTAAAAAGCAATCTTACAAATAAGAGAAAATATTATAATAATAATCGCAACTAGCAATTTTTCCCTCCATCCCAAGGAAGTTATTAGCAAGAGGCCTGTTTGAATTAACAGGGCAAAAATACAATCATATAAGTCTAAATGAAACTCATTTGTACATATTTATCTCATTCACTTGTAAACTATATTAGAAAAATAATAACTGCGCTAATCCAAATAGACACAATTAATTTCTTAAACTCCAAAGACAAAAGTAACTTCCTTGGGGGGGGGGAGTAATTTGGCCTTTTATTCTATCTCGTTGTTCTTAACTTCGGGTGACCCGATTTTTATTCTATATTTTTTTCCGGATGAGTGATTTTTCAAATAAAATATTTTGAAATCAAATTAAATCGGGTAGATTTAAAATTTTAAAATAAGATAAAGATGTTAAATGAAGAATTAGCGACCAGCAGGTGATGTGGAATAAAGAAAACATGTCCCGTTTAATTGATACTCAAGCATCGTAGCTCGAATACAAGGGCCGACATAGCTCAAATATTCAATTAATCACGTGCTTTTCATTTGACAAAACTCCATGACTTTTGGAACTGTGACGTCAATTTTATGCCACCATACATGACGGCGGAGAAAATTAAAAAGAGCCGGCGAGAATGGTTTTTATATGCTTCACTGTTGTGCATCCATTTAATTCAAATATTTCCACTCCATCTATCTCAATGAGTTCCGATACCTATTAAGGTAATTAGATGTCACATGACAGAGTATTTATTTACAACAACTGCACAATGGTCGATCAAGTATCGATTTAATTTACAACATCCCACTTTAGATTCATATTTATTGCAGTTATTCAACCGCTGCTATTACCATCTAATCATTGTTTACAAGCTTCTGTCTATCATATTCAATTTATATATATATATATATATATAGATATATATTTGTTTGTTTTATTCGGATAAAGAGGTTAAAGCAGTGGTTGGTATGATTTGAAGAGTCTAAAATAATAGTAATGTCTACAACACCAATGTCAAAACAACTAACGCATGAGACTGACTTCCGAGATAAACTCAACTTTTAAGATTCAAACTCAATCGGTGGTCAAAACAAATTGCTGAAAATATCCATTATTTTCCGTTTACTTGGTATCCTTTCCCCCTACTCATTTTCAATTCCATCATTATTCTGGATCAATTAACCAGAAGAAACGAAACTGTTTCCACAGATCCACTAAACAGCAGAATAGAGGGAAATGAAATGTTACATACTAAAAAGTCACATACATAATGCAAGTAAACTCTAATATAGGGAGTCAAGGACAACAAGACTTTCTTTCATGCTGCAAAATTTTAAGCTAAAGGATAAACCATAAACGCCTCGTGTAAAAATTGCTTCACATCCTTCCACTTTAATAATTTGGTTAAACTAGCCAAAAAGGAAGAAGAAATTTTTCTTGGCCCTCTCTCTCTCTCTCTCTATTATTATTCAGATTGAACAGAATCAACTATGGCCTATGGGCAGAAGGAATAGAGAATTTGCTAGTAGCAAACCTGAACAAGTGAATCTATAAGCCCATCTAAACCCCATAATTTGGACCACCCACTGTTAAGGTAAATTGGTGTATGTTTTATGCATTATATGAAGTCTGAAAAATAAGCCAAAAAATTCGTTACAACCTAACCTGTAAGTATTATATACAGATAGATAAAGTGCTAATAACAATACGAATTGAAACCTAACGTGGCAGATGCAGCCGCAGGCAGAGCATACTCTTTCAAGCAAGCATCTATTTCCTACAAAACTACCTTCCTTAAACCAACATATTCCAGTCATTTTAATAATTACCAACATTAGAATAAAAGAGGGACTGTTAATGACCCCGAAACATTAGTCTTTTCCCTTCTCAAGTGAAACCAAGGGGAAAGGGATAGTGAGAATCAACATAAGTCTCAAGAAAACCCAACATTAATTTATTTGAATTAAACGGACAAGCACTAACGGCTACAAGTAAGGATCGAAGGGAAATCTCATACCACTAGGCTATAAGACCATTGACAAAGAACAACATTAGTATGACTACACTGGCCAATCAAAGTAAAAATACCATCTCTCAAAAAACATAACCATGAGTTTGCTAAACATTACTTTAAGGTCAATCCAACCCATACACAAATACCAAACTTATATGCATATAGTCATTATGCTTTCAACGAGAAATCATTTCTGCTACTTCCTACTTTGATTTACAGATCTTCAGCCTCATGCGTCTTCTGGAAAACACTTCTGCCAATTTTTCACCATCAAATGGCTATTCTTTGAGGTGGTCGTTCTTGTTTCATTTGGTAATGGCCCATCAAGATCCATTGTTGCCGCTTTTTCTAATCCTTGAATTGCTGCAATTACTTCAATTTTACTATCAATGCTAAAATAGGGCTTGATCCGACGAATATATTGATTGACTTTTGATTGCTGTTATAACGAAACAGAGGCATGATTGATCACATAACTTGACAAGGTAATAAAATTGACCAATTGAGCATTCATGTAAAAGACTAATTGAACTTACAAAATGTTCAAGTTTTCTCCTCAATTCTTGCTCAACAGGAGTTACCTTCCCACAAAAATAATGCAACTAAGTGAACAAAACTCATAAATTTAGATAGCACAAAAGGTAGGACACGCTGAAACAACACATAAGAAAATAATTACTACAAAGAACTCCATATTCTCTACAATCTTAAAATTTCCATATTCAAACTTGAGAATTTATTAAATATCAAAACGTGTGCACCAAACGGTAACATACGGAATCATTATATAATTTTTCTAGTCGTTTATCGCCAATGTGCAAAGAATACTTGCTCAAGTTTACTCATAGCCAAGGTCTAATGGAATAAGGCAAAGTGATCAACGTAACGTAAAAGTATAACCAAAAAGTTGAGGAAAAATATGTCTAGCATAACCAAAGGCCGCAACATGTAGAAACTAGAAACCAACCTTATATACCCTCTCCACTTGCCAATATTACCCCGAAAAATAATAGGATAAGTTTTCTTCTTTTCTTCCTTTTTTAGGAGATATATGAATAAAAGGGCGAAGCCAAAACAATATAAAAGAGAGGTCCGACGTCATCACGCATGACACATCACTACAAATAAGCTATAACCAAGCAACATAATAAGAACAACGGCGTAACTTGGACGGATTCGAAACTATGAAGGCATATTCAAAGAAGCACTCGAACCCGCAAGAATTTTTAGAATTACCTTCTTTGGCGGCCGGCAGCACTTCCAGGGGAATCTTGGGGTGTCCTTACCCCTCCACTACTACCAACTCCAACAACTTGTGGTGAAGCTCCACAAGGTGGCCCCGCGTTGGCGGGTACAGGGAAATCGGGAGGGAGGGCAAAAGGGACGGGGACGGGCGTTATGTTCTTTGGTATCTTGAGGGGACGCCGACGTCTTTTTGGAGGGTTGTCATTTAGCGGAACATCAGGCGGCAACTCGTCGAGCTTGCGCTTGCGGCCGCTTGTCAAGACATTCAAACGCTCAATGAGCAATTCGTTGTGGTTTAAAGGAAGGCCCTCATAGGTTTGCTCCATGAAATTTCCGATGGCCTTCTTGGTGGAGCCCTTTCCTTTGTCGAGAGTGGCGACCGCTGTGCATATCATCTGACTTAGAGAGTTAGAGTAGAACCCGAAAAGGGGGACGATGAAAATAAAGGGGGTAAACAGCAAGATTGAATCAAGAAAGGGAAACGGGGGAAAGAAGAAGCATCAAGATAAGTTATTGCTCTTGTTGGTCGTGTTAATCTTACCTCGTCATAGGAAGGGTAGTTTTCAGAAGTTGAACTGGCGGGGGCATCGGCTGGCAGAGCCGAGGCAGGGACGGCGGTGGGAGGGTCGGCGATGGCGGGGGTCGGAGGGGTGGAGGAGTAGGGGTCCATAGGGAATTGAGTGGGCTCAGACTCCAGAGCCAAACAGAGTTGGGAGTTTCTTAAATTTGGAAGCTTCGAAAGCGGTGATAGAATAGTAAAGGTGATGTGAATATATTGCAATCGAGCATTTGTTGTGAGAATCAATCAAAAATTACAGATCTGGAAAGAATTACTTCCAGCGTGAATTAAAACCTTATATCTAAATTTAGAAATCAAATCGCTAATGTATCAGTAATGAGAGAATGAACCAAATCACACAGATAGTTCTGCAATTTGAAATCAAATCACAGATAGTTTAATTCTAAAATCAAATCGCTATCAATAAGGATCACAAGTGCAGAATAAACCATTATGGCTATTTCTAATTGCAGAACAGTTGCAGAATATGTGCGATTTGAATTAATCTGATTCGTGGGATTGAATTAGCGTGGGTGTCGCGCGCTTCCAAATGGTTTTTTTTTTCAATCCAAACAAAAATAAGGATCACAAGTGCAGAATAAACCATTAAGGCTATTTCCGATTGTAGAACAGTTGCAGAATAAGTGCAATTTGAATTAATCTGATTTGTGGGATTGAATTAGCGTGGGTGTCGCGCGCTTGCAAATGGTTTTTTGTTTTTTTTATTCCAAACAAAAAAAGTGTGTGCGCTTTCACTAAATTAAACGATGTAGTTTTGGTTTACGGGAAAAACTCTTAGGTCTAGTCATCCTTTGGACAAATCATTTGCCCATATATATAAAATGATTTGTCCAAAGGATGTGACCTAAGAGTTTCTCCCGTGAACCCAAAACTACATCGTTTGGTTTAGTTAAAAAATTATTTATACGATTTTTTTTTGTTTTTTATTTAAAATCAAAATTTCTTATTTCATGAATTTATTTTTATTTTTTAAAATAATTATTATATGACTAAAATATATTTATTTCAATATAGCCCATTTGATTAATTCCAATCAAAAGCAATTCGATTGATAGGAAGTCATTCAAAATTTGTATTTGAATAGAGTTGATAGTCGATCTTTCAATACTTGCAATTAATGTTTCAATACCGGCAATATAATTTCCATAGTTTTTAAATAATCTTTTAGGCTTAATATTTCACCAACAAATTATTATAATATCATATCCCGATATATTACGAGTATGATTATTCCATTTGGATATAAAAAAATGATATCATTTTAAGCATTAAATCAATATAACATAGCATTACTTAATTGAATATTCTTAAAAATAAAATATTTTATGAATAAACTTTTGATTTCCGAATGAAATTAAAATTTAAACAATCAAATCTTTAAGATTGTTTTTTTATTGTTATTATTGATTTAAATATTTATAATTTATTTTTTTTTTTTAAAAAAAAATTATTTTTTATCCTAGTTAAACTCTCTTCCAAATTATTATTATAAATAGGGGAGCCAACACAAAGCAAAGAGCGTCTAATTCGATATATATATAAAAATAAAAAATTGATGGAAAAATACAGGAAGTTCACGGGAAATAAAATTCGAGTGAGAGAGGTTGTTGTTTTTGGCTAAACTTAATCCCATATTTCCAATAGCCTTTCCAACGCATCGTCTCGTGATTTGATTTCAAATTACGGAACCGTATGTGATTTGGTTAATCACTCACTCAAATTACCGATGCATTATCGATTTGATTTCTAAATTTAGATATAAAGTTTTAATTCATCTTTGGAAGTAATTCTTTCCAAATCCTCAATTTCCGATTGATTCTCACGACTAATGTTTGATCGCAATTTCCGAGAATCAATCAAAAAAGCGCGCTACACTCTTTTTTTTTTTAAAAATCTTTGGCACGCCCTCACTAAACTAAACGATGTAGTTTGGGTTCACATGAGAAACTCTTTTAGGTCCTTGGACAAATCATTTGCCCATATATATTTAATGAATATATATATATATATATATATTAATAATATGTATTTTGAATATTTGTATTTTGAAAATCCAATAATTAATAATATGGATTTTCTTAGATTCGGAATTTCATGTTATAGGAAGCCTCAAAGTATCGACACTAAATTTGTGGGGCTTGATTTTCAAAGTATCCCTCCCTATAACGTAACAATTAATACTGGATTTTCAAAATACAATATATTCAAAATTGAGATTATCTCTCCATTAATAATATGGATTTTAAAAGAAAAGAGAAATAGAAAAAATATCGGCACTAAATTTGTGGGGCTTGATTTTAGGGGAATAATAGCGTTTGGAAGTTATGTATGAGATCATATGTTGCAAGAGAATATTAATATTAAAATGGAATTGATCGCCACTAAATTTTTGGGGCTTGATTTTAGGGAAATAACGCCTCATCTACCGAAAAAAAAGGTGATTATTCTTTGAAGTTTGAAGTTTAATTTCAACATAAAGTCAAGGAGGGAGGGAGAACCAACTAACTTAATTAGGGCATGGTTTTAGGATTGATCTTTTATAAGATAAAATAAAAGGTTAGGGGTTCAATTTAGATTTTGAATTGTCCATATTATGTGATCCATATTATTCGGAAATACTAACAATTCATTAAATATATATATATATATATATATATTATGTGATCCATATTGTGCAGGAGATACTAACAATTCATTAAATACACACACACACACACATATCCTATCTTTATTGTGTAGGAGATATTATGTGATCTAATAAAAAAGAAAACATCAAATAAAAGGAAACAATTAACTATATATATATATATATATATATAAATCACTTGATTATATTTAATGAATTGTTAGTATCTCCTGCGCAATAAAGAATTAGTTATTTTTTCTCATTTCTCTTCATTAAATCTGGAAGTTAATTTTTATGTCGGTGCATAGATCTCAAAAAGTTATGTGGAATCAAAAAAAGAAAATCACTTGATTCGGACTCCCAAGAAGTTATGGCCTTCCGAAGTTTTAACATTTTTTTTTATGATTTAGTCGGCTTAGTCGACTAAATCGAAACCCGTTGGATATTTCTTCTCGGATCAAACCACCAGCTACTATTTATATACACGTGTGCTCTGTCCCCCATATCTTCACTTTGCCTTAAAATTGAGAATTTTGACTGTGTCCAGCGAAGGTCACGTCGAGCAAGCCTGAAACGAAGGTAATCATTGGGTCCTTACTCCTTGTAGTTGCCGTCATATCCCAACATAAGTTTCCAAGTTTTTAAGCAATTAATTATGTGGGAAGTATATATATGTATATATAATGCTATGTAGAGGAAGAGAAAATGCCAAGTAGGTGTATATAGGCATAGCTGATAAGAGGAAATTAAACGTTGCAGAAGCTTCAGCTGAATATAAGTGTTGCTATTTTTTTTTTAAAAAAAAAAAAAAAAAAAAAAACCTCGAAAACCTGTTAGAATATATATTCTTACTAGAAACAAAAGGAAAGAGCTTGCTTTTTAATATACCTATATCTAAAGAAAAGAAAACCTTTGTCGTGATTTGTGTACATGTATATATCGAAAAAAAGAAAACAACTAAGTGTGTGTGTGTATATACACACTTATATATTGCAAAACCTTATTCTCCTTGTTTTATTTTTGGCTGCTTGATGGAATTTGTTGGCACCATTGAGCCTATGAATCTCATATAGCGTTTTAGTCGACTAAATCATGGTGTAGTCAATTAAACATGAAATTGGCGACCACTCCACCATACCTTGAGGCCACCTTCCCCCCCCCATTATAAACCAAGCTGCATTCTTTGGGAAAGCGAGAGAAAAATAGATCGAGAAATAGTTTGGAAACATGGACATTTTGGTAAATAGTTATTTAATTAGGGGCATTTTGGGAAAAAAGCCATAAAAGGGACTGGCTTCTCTCCTTTGTTAACGTCATAATGAGTTGGATTGATGGTTACCACATTTTTCCAGTGATTTATGATATGAGCTTAAGCCCTTTATTAGTGCTTCCATGGATATTGGTATATTAAATGCATATATTATTTTTAATATTTTGCGGTTTATAAGTCGATGTATAAGTGCTATACACATGGTTCTTTTTTCACATGACAATGGTCCTTTTTAGCTTGATTTTTTTTTTTTTTTTTTTTGTGAAAAAAGGACCATTGTGTGTGGGCACGCTTATATGTCGACGTAAAAACGGCAAGAGACAGGAGTCCACAAAAGACCTAAGCTAGTTCTATAACATTATTGAAATTAAAATTTGAAGTCTGAAATTAAAATATATATATATATAAATAATAATAATAATAAGATTTTTATTAAAGAAAAAGAAAAAAAAACTATATAGGTATATTTTGCGGCAGGTACGCTGCCAGCAATTGGAAGTGGCAGCGTCCTGCCACTCTTAACGTGGCAGAGGAAGGATTACATTATAATAATAAAAAAAAATAGTCCATAGCTCACCGCCTTAATACCTTCTATATATATGTATGTGAGCTTAATATTGAGATAATGTATGTGCGTGAAAATTGGGAGTGAAATCCGGAGAAAAATTAGGAGAGCAAAAGAGAGAGGAAGAGAAACAGTGAAATAGGAAAGAGAAGAGTATCTATTTAAGCTTTTAAGGTATGTTATCTATTCTATAAGATCATTTAAATAGTTAAACTAATTTCTTTTCAATAAAATTTCTTTATAAAAGTTATTCTACTTATTTTTCTCTTTCTAAAGAGGATAATATAGCATTGATTATTGAAAATTTTAGAATTAGAATATTGGTAAAGTTTTGAGTTTTGATAATCGAAGGCTGTATATATGTCAAGCACGATTAATAAATAACTTTAATCGGCTTAGATTTATAAGTTTGTTGCGGTAGGAATTTAAGTTATTTTCTGTGTAGAAGAAATTAGGATTTTTGTCATATAAGATATTTTCACTGATTAAA
Organism: Acacia acuminata; assembly: GCA_019022655.1. NCBI lineage: Eukaryota > Viridiplantae > Streptophyta > Magnoliopsida > Fabales > Fabaceae > Acacia > Acacia acuminata. The sequence continues at coordinate 1,477,255 of JAFJYI010000071.1, forward strand.
TGAGAATTTAAGTATTTAGTTGGATTGCTAGAAGTATTATTTAAGGTTTAATCGGTTGGTTTTGCTAAATCTTGAATTACATGAAATTATGAATTGGGATATGAGATTTTAAATTAGAGATTGATATGATTTTGAATAAGTGGAGGTTTGGAGATTGTTTAATAAATTGGATTATACTTATAAAAGTTAGTATTAGGTGAAAATTGAGGAAAATGATAAATTGTCATTTTTAGGAAAAACTAAAGTGAGATAATTATTTAATTATGGTATTAGTGGATATTTTTGTTAATTCTATTAACATGTAATTATATATTTATTTTAAAAGGGGATTGATTTCTCTCACTGTTAATATTGTGTCAAGAACTTGAGGTAACCACTCTCCAATTTATCTAGTATACATGTTGAGGTGATTATAAGCGTATGCTCATATATTTAACTGATATAAATATATTATAGTTTGTTTTCTATGAAAATGTATATATACATGAAATATTTGTTTGAAGGTAAATTTTAATTAAGTGGGCATAAATTGTTTATATTATTATGATTAAAATTGTTTATTTTGAAATTATGAAAGTTATGGACGATGTTGATTATTGAACATAACTGTGAATTGTTGATGTTGAAAATTATGATATTTCACTATATATTGAAGTGTTTTGGATTGAGATGAGATATGATAGTAGGAGATTGATTTTATACCACGTGGTATTGCCGCCACTGAGCACACAGTGGATGGCCGGATATTGCCCTTGGTATCATCCTAATCCTTTGGCGGGGATTTGGGTCAGCCCTAGGGACAGTGACACCTTTCTATATTCAAAAGATAGGGAACCCTTGGTCTGATATGAGTGCTGTAGTCTTTGGCCGGGCTACACCTCATCATCGGAGAGCTTGGTGCAGTCTTGTCACAAAGATTACACCTATTATATTGTAGCCCTTGGGTTCTGTCAGCGGTTATAAGGAGTATATTAGGATGGTTGAGGGAGTTACATGCATAGTGAATAATTTTGAATTATTAATTGATTTGGTAAATTACTCGGTGTTATTGATTTTGTGAATAGATAATTGGCCCGCTTAACTACCTTGTAATCATTCCATGTATACTTGTTAAATTGGATATGTGGTTACTGAGTCTTCGTGACTCACCTCGTCTTTATTTGTTTTTTAGGCGAGAATTCAGGTGCAAATACTAAGGGGAAGAAGACATCCGAGACTTGATCTAAGTTATCAATCTTGTATGTCTCTTTTGTTTACATGAGTATAGTTTGATATATATTGCCAAACTTTAGAGTCCTTTTGGTACGTTACATATTTTGATCATTCCGCTGCATACTAGAACTTATATTATGAATAGAGCCTGTTGATATGAAATTTAATATGGTAATTATTTATTTTGGGCAGATTTAAATATGTTTAGATATAAAATAATAATTTAAATGGTAATTTTGGGAGGATGTTACAAGTTCCAGATAAAAGACAAAAGACGTAAAAGAGACTACTAACAAGACGCGGGTTCTACTCTAGAGCAGCCTGAGACAAAAGAAGAGTTGAGTACAATTGCATGAGTACTCAATTGAGTATTGAGTACAATGCAAAGAGAACTGCATAAAAACAGATCTCGCCAACATCAGAAAAAACATATTAATTTTACATTTACCTTCCATCGTCAATTTTGACAAAGTTCATGGCCACATCATCGGGAAAAGTACCATTGTAGCAACTTTTATAAAAAATTATGCCTAGTTAAAGCACATAAAAAAAGATTTACCGAAGTAGGACAGTTAGTGGCGTCTTGTCAAGTAACAGGATCAGTGGCATCAGGTGGTGAGTGGCGTCAAAGACTTTGACGCATGGCCAATCCCCGCCCCCCTCATTCACGCCTTATAGCATGAATGAAGGGGGAGGGGATTAGTGGCGTTAATCCTCCTGACGCCACTGATCTCGTCACCTGACAAAACGTCATTGACTGCCCTACTTTAGTGAATCTTTTCTCATATGCTTTAACTGGGTACAATTTTTGGTAAAAGTTGCTACAATGGTGTTTTTCCCCCATATCATCAGAACCTGTATAATGTAGTCCTTTGACAAAGCAGCATGGGATGCCCACACTATCGCATACTCCTTTTGGTCTTTATTATAAGGCACCAACTAGAAAGTTTATTTGGTCCTTTTTATAAGGCACTTGCTTGTTCCCAATGTGCATTAATAATTTTTTTCCATGGCTGCCCATAATTAACAAAGGTAGTGGGTGAGAATAATAATTAATATAATATTAGATTTAGTGTAATTAGTAGGGGTAATATTGAAAAATACTTAGATTCTAGGACAAATTTATTGACTTTAACTACTTTTATTGACTTTAACTACTTTTATTGGTTTGTGAGAAAAGTTAGTTTGTGCCTTATAATAAGGGTCAAGGAGGTAAAACCTATATTGAATGTAGAGAAATATATCAGAGGGTTCAAAAATTTTATATCAAAAATACCCAAAAAAAATGCAAATCTTCATGAATATCTCTACCATGTAGTAAATCCCAAGTTAGAGAATACAATAAAAACCTCATAGGACGTAGCAGTCATGATTGTCTCATTCTTTAGATATCATCTAAAAAAAGTTTGTTTACATCACAAGAGGCCTCCATCACTTCATGCATGGGATGGTTCTTAATTAGAATCCAAACCACACAAAAAAAATGGATGAACAAGTACCTTAAAAAACAATGCACGATGCCGAGCCAATCCAATGGCCAGAGAACCAAGTGGCAAAACCAAGCTACCAAGAGTTGCTTTCAGACTGTAACTAGGACTCCTCCATGCTCTTGTCATGCTTTCAGGATCTGTAGCCGGTCCACCCATATAGTCAGCCACTAATATGGCAAGCCTAATCTACACCAAATTGCCATTTACAATTAATTCAGAATTTGGTCTTGACTTGACAACGAACTCTACGGCTTTTTGCTCAAGTTTCAACAAATTTGAATCAGCAGCCCTATTGACCAAGACTGCTTCCCAAGTGACACTATCTGAGGTTGGTTAAAGCAATAGAATTAAGGGAAAATTTCAAATAAACACCATTTGAATTTGCAAAACCTCCAGAAGTCTGTCGAATTTGTAAAAAGATTGAGAGAATCTGAAAAAGGACTATAAGGGATATGCAAATTCGTATCAAATTACCTTTTTACCCTTTAATTTTAAATAAATAAATAAATAAAAAATACCTCAACCCCCCCACCCGCCGCCGCCACCACCGCCGGTGGAGGTGGTGGGTGGTGGCGGCGGCGGTGGCGGCGGCGGCGGCGGTAGGGGTATTTTATTTTATTTTTCGTTTATTTGACACTAAAGGGTAAAAGGGTAATTTGACACGAATTTGCATATCCCTCATAGGTCCTTTGTACCTCTCAGTCTTTTTACAAATTCAACAGATTTCTAGGGGTTTTACAAATTCAAATGGTATTTATTTGAAATTTTCTCTAGAATTAACAAGAATAATAATACAATTGATGAATAGTTTAAGTGAAAAATTACCAATTTTAAAGTTTAAAGTGATGTTTTATTTATTTATTTTAGAATTTATTATTATTATTATTATTATTATTATTTATAAATGATAAATATTATCTGTGATTCATATCAACCTTTGTGCGTGATTGCCTGTGAAGAAAAATGTGTAATAATATTGAAACAATATATTCTAACTTTTGCTGTCAAAAACCAAACCCGGGCCGTCGTAATTATTTTGAGAGTCAGAGATGACTTGCTGGAGCAGCCGTGAAAGAATAATTTCTCAAAGGAGCCTCTGTTCCGGGCTGTCCACATTCATCGCCTGGTGGCCAAAAAGATACAAAATCACAGATGGAAGATCGTCCAAATCCCATGACGACAATACAATATTAATACGGCGAGAGAGAGAGAGGGGGAGCGGTGGGGAATGCTCTATACGATTGGCAGAGAGTTAAGTCCGAAGAACGAGTTGGGTCTATTTGTGTGATCACGCAATCCTAGTGAGCTATCAACGTCGTCCTTCTTCTGCTATTACCTCTGATGAACGTATTATCAACATCGGTGATTGCTTGCCAATAATAGCCTCGCATTCACGACACATTTACCTTATTCTCAGCCTTCTGAGGAAGATGAAGACCCGGAAGATGGCTTCATGATCCGCAGGACTTTGTTATCTCTAACTCGAATCCTTATCCAACTGCCTACGCAGTCCTATTTCAAGTCTTGTTCTATGGCTTCTCACAAGAAGGTCTTCCTCCCATAGTCCCATACCTTTTCTTTCTTTTTCCGTTTCTCTTTTTCTTGATCAGTTTTTTCCTTCCCTGCGATCCTAACCTATCATGATATTTACAGTTTACCGCTTATTTGTTAGTGCTTGGATTTTACTTTATGTTGTTGGTTCTTTATTGTCTTATCGTTTCGAAGGATTAGATTACATCAGCCTTTGGTGCTATAGTTTACTTTCTTTGTCAAAAAGAATGGCTTCATTTGGTGTGGCCTTACAAGATTTTATAATTAGTGAAGTAACTGTTATATCTTGTTGATTGATTGATATTGATGGACGACCCATCTGTATTTTTTATTGCACTCTCTGCTTTACATCCGTTTTTCACATTTAATACCTTACTAACCGCTGTAGTCAAAAGAAGAGATCAAATTATCATCAAACAGAGTGATACTTTTTTCCCCCTTCAAATTATCATCACTCGTATGGTTCAACCACGTGCTAATTATCTCTGTGTACATAATGCTTCCTGGCAATCAAATAGGTAGAAACAGAATTTTTCACCGAATATGGAGAGGCAAGCAGATACCAGGTCCAAGAAGTCATTGGTAAAGGAAGTTATGGCGTTGTGGGTTCTGCCATTGACACTAATACTGGTGAGAAGGTTGCAATAAAGAAAATTAATGATGTTTTTGAGCATGTCTCAGATGCCAGATGATCCTTAAAGAAATTAAACTCCTTCGATTGCTCAAACATCCTGATATAGTAGAAATTAAGCATATCATGCTTCCTCCTTCTTGACGAGAGTTTAGGGATATCTATGTCGTGTTGAGCTGATGGAATCTGATCTTCATCAAGTAATAAAGGCAAATGATGATCTTACTCCGGAGCACCACCAGTTTTTCTTGTACCAACTTCTTCGGGGACTGAAATATATACATGCTGGTATCCTTTTAACCAGGTATTCGCTTTTTACTTATAGTGATTATAAACTGATATAATATTTGTTCTTGCAGCTAATGTATTTCACCGTGACTTAAAGCCAAAAAATGTTCTTGCTAATGCCGATTGCAAACTAAAGATATGTGATTTTGGGCTTGCTCGAGTTTCATTTAATGATGCTCCATCAACAATATTCTGGACGGTAAGTAGTCTGTCGTTCATGACATGGAAATCGCAGGACTAATTAGTTTTCATTTAAATATTTTTGGTAGGAATATTGCGAATTTACCATCAATTTTGTCATTTATGTTCCATAAAGTATCTGTCTCGACCCTAAACTATTGTTGGCTGACTATGTTTACCTACTTTGACAAAGGACTATGTTGCAACTCGGTGGTATCGCGCACCTGAACTATATGGTTCATTTTTCTCAAAAGTAAGCCTTTCTTCATCTTTCATCTGTGCCTCTGCCCTCTTCTTCTGTCCATGGAACCTATATCTTGCTGGATAATTAGGGCATATTATTTTTACTGCATTGATGCTACCTGTTAACGCTCATTTTTTGCTCATGTAAACTTGACAGTATTAATGTTATCCTGTAATTTAGAGTTGTCTCTCTGATCTTCTCTCTCTCTCTTTTTGCTTACCTAATTGATAGTAGTATCTCTTCTCCTTCCTTTGATGGTGATTGCTTAAATAATAATAATTCTCTTTTTAATCTTGGATCTCCAAAGATACATTTCAGAGTTTCAGTGCCTTGAGTAGTTAGTTGCCTTGTGCTAACGTCAGGCTGAGTTTCTCCTAGTTGATAGTTTCTGATGCATATCCTATCAATGGACGCGTATGGATGTATCTGATTTTCTACTTAGTTGCAAATCCAATATCATTTAAGATCTTTGTCTTTTGCAGTATACCGCTGCAATTGATATTTGGAGCATTGGATGCATTTTTGCAGAAATTCTCTTGGGGAAGCCATTGTTTCCTGGGAAAAATGTGGTGAACCAGTTGGATCTCATAACTGATATCCTTGGGACTCCTCCTGCTGAATCCATTGCGAGGGTTAGTTTATCCAAATCTAGTTTACAACTTTCTAACATCAATGGGCGAGCCCTCAGCATACTAAAATTCTTGACTCTTACTTTTCACGTACCTCAAGTCTTCCTGACTTATGTTGCAGAAGTTAGCTTCTTACTGTTTGCTGCTTCTCAAGCCTGGTTTCACTTCCATTTCCTTGACCCCTTGTAAATAATCTTGATTTCACAGATTCGAAATGAGAAGGCTAGAAGGTACCTGAGTGGCATGCGTAAAAAGAAACCAGTTCCATTTTCCCAAAAGTTCCCTACTGCTGATCCTTTGGCTCTTCGTTTGCTGCTGCGCCTGCTTGCATTTGATCCTAAGGATCGTCCAACTGCTGAAGAGGTTGATCTTCTGATACGCATATGAATCTACCAAATATTGCAAATGAATTTGTTTTGAATGAAAAATCCTAAGATATTCTTCAGAGACAGTCTTCCTTGTTCTTTAATTATTTTCTTGTGCTTGTGCTTGTGATTGTGATTGTGATTGTGATTGCAGGCTTTATCTGATCCTTACTTGAGAGGGTTATCGAATGTGGATCGTGAACCATCTACTCAACCCATTTCAAAACTTGAATTTGAGTTCGAGAGGAGAAAAGTGACTAAAGATGACGTTAGAGAGTTGATTTATTGAGAGGTATGGCAATATAGTAGGATGACTCTAACTTTAATTTATTATCTTGTGTGTTATGTCAATAATCTGTTTTGTGTTTGTGTAAACAGATTCTAGAGTATCATCCGCAGATGCTTGAGGAATATCTTTGTGGCGGAGAGCAGACCAGTTTTATGTATCCAAGGTATAACAGTAAACTGTACTTGGAGAAGTCGATACTATATCCTTTTCTAACTTAATAACTTGTATGATTCTGATGGCGCAGTCATACTAAATCAAATATGTTACCGCCAAATATATATAGTTCAAGTTAGGGCGTTGTTCAGTTGTTGTAACGCATTCCCTTTTTCAGAATAGAAATATCTTTCTCATTGTGCTCCCCTTTTTCAAGTTTCATCACCCAGCTTTACCTTTTAGAGTATTTATTCTTGGATGTAAGGATTTTCTGAGAAGTTACCTTGATGAAGTCTTAGTTGAAAGCTGAACATTACTCTTATCCTACTCATTATGAGGTTGGGTACCTGAAGACCATATATAGTTTGCGGTTCATTAAAGAGACAGTTGAATTCAGTGCTTTCTGAGACTGATGAATAATTCAGCAAGTAATTCAATGTTTTTTTTTTTGGGGTTACATAGCGGGGTTGATCGGTTCAAGCGACAGTTTGCACATCTTGAAGAGCATTATGGCGATGGTGAGAAGGGCATTCCATTGCTGAGACAGCAGGCATCCTTGCCTCGGTAAGTTTAAGGAAACTCTATATGTCGAGCTCTGTGAATTTGGTATGCAGTAGCTTACAGGGAGACTCGAGTGTTGACTGTGGCAATTGCACTTATGCAGAGAGCGAGTTAGTGGAGGCAAGGATGAAAAGAATGAAGGGGGGGATTTAGAGAAGCGTGCGGCAGCTGGTATTGAAACAGGTGTTGAGGGTGCTTCCAGGTCGAATGGGACAGATGCTGATTCTCAAAATGGTCTCTCCAATGCCATCAATACGCGTGGCTTGTTCAAGAGTGCCAGCATTAGTGCATCCAAGTGCATAGGAGTGAAACCACACAACCACCTCAAGGTACTAACCGCCTAAATGCATTTGAGTACTTGTGCTTATTCATTCCAGCATAATTTGGCTTTAATGTCTTGTGTTGTTGGCATGATAGGAGGAGCCAATCGAGGAGTTGAGTGATGAGTTGACAGAGAAGATGGATGTCCACAATTAATGCGTCGTCCCACTCAGTTTTTTTTTTGTCGTAACTTCCATAACAACTTCTTCATAAACCTTAATTGTATAGTGCGTGTCCTTGTGCTCTGCCCAGAATCTCCATGATCACATCACGGATGCCCATTTCTGCATTTCTTCCTGTGCAGTTAGGATTGTAAATTTACATAATTGTAATTAATTCAAAATGTATACTGTGTTGATGAAACTGCAGGGATATCTACTCCCAATACACACCTCATCAATCATCATCCTACAACATTGACGCAGCCTGGTTGTACATGATTTTTAAGACTTATTCTCTCTCTCTTTCTTTTAATCCATTTAATTTTAGAAGCACTTAAATATATTATTGATTTTTAACTTTGAAAACGGTATTATTATTTTCTTTTGAAAGATTTTTTTTTTTTTTTTTTTTATGTCGTGACTCGTGACTTACTTTTCATGAAACTTTGGTTTCAATGAAGTTCGTGAGATTAAGTTCCAATAGTTTGGTTGCATCATTGAAAATGTTTATTTCTTTAATACCTAAACATATTTTCATCCGCTTGCGTGGAGAAAATTTGATGAAAAGTGATTCTCAAATCTAAATTATCATTACCCCGAACATACAGAATGAAAAAAATTTTATGTTAGTTATCCAACCGGCGACTAGTAAGTTTTCTTTTTTTTTTTTTTTTTTTTTGATACTTTTTCCCAAATCCACGGAAGATTAATTTTTTAAAACTCAGGCAAAAAACTTTTTTTTTTTTTTTTTTACTTCTTATATTTAAAATGGATAAAAATATATTAAAAATATTGCAAAAATAAGAAGCAAAGTCGCAGCCTAATGGAATATGTTAAAAAGGAATAAAAGAATAAAATTTAAGAAAAGTTGCCAATTCCGTGTATATATGGAAATGGATTATTAGTTATTATAGTTATTATGTAAATGTTTAAATTAACTTTTGAAAAATAGCTTATCTAATTTATGAAGTAAGTATGTGAGATGAGTTTTATCTCGACTTTTATAAAAGAGTTTTTAAAGTTGACAATAACTTGTTTAGCTTCCTTAATCTCTCCAAAAAACGTTAATTCGGTCTTATAATTATGACCGAAGATAATATGATTAAGTAACTAATTTAGTTTCCTTAATCTCTCCAAAAAAAACCCCTCAACTTTTGTTTGACTTGTTCATGGAGTCTAACTCTAGAATAAAAGGAAACCAGCTCTCAATATTGTCCGCTTTGGGGCCCATCACCCCCTCACGACTTTAAAATGCCACAAGAGGGAGAGGTATCAAGACCCACATCAACCTACATCGACCTGAGTCTGGCTCTGATACCAATTGTATCCTATAAAACGCGTCAAGAATGAGAGGTATCCAGACCCACATCAACCCGAGCCTGGCTCTGATACTAATTGTAACCTATTCTTAGGCATCATTGTTTTCGTAGGCTTTGATACCAATTGTAACCTATTCTTGTGCATCACTGTAAGGCCTTTTGTGCCAAAGTAGACCACATTGATAAGTGAGCGTCTGGTCTGATACAGTTGGTATCAAGGCTAGGGCTTAAGTCATTGTGCCAGCGCCTGGGCTGTTATAGTTAGTATCAGAGTCAGGGCTCGAGTCCAATGGCGAGCCACACTTATACACAAGATTTTGAGAATATATACATATTGAAGGAATTTTGTAACAACTTGTCTGGGTGTTGTAGTTGGTTATCACCTCTACACACTAGAGGTCCCCAGTTCAAACTTCCTCTCTTCATGTTTACCAGCCCGGTCTGTCGCTGCTGTCCTCAAAACTTTCCCTTGTTTACCGTCACCCTCTTCCCTGTTCGTCATTGCCGCCGTCGCTCTCTATTCCTCATCAAGATAAGTCATTGCTCTTGTTAAATCTTACCTCATCATAGTAAAGTTCGTTTTCAGAAGTTGGATTGGCGGGGGCATCGGCTGGCGGAGCTGAGGCAGGGACAACGGCGGAGGTCGGAGGGGTGGAGGAGTAGGCGTCCATGGGGAATTGAGTGGGCTCAGACTCCATATTGGAAATCAGAGTATTAAGCAGAGAGATATGAGACGAAGACAGTATTGGATCATTTGTATGGATGAATAGTTGAGTTTGTCAATATATAGACTCTAATGCTACGATGCGTTGGTGATGACACGTACACACAGCAGAATCGTATTCAACAAATCTAAACAGCAGATTGCTAACTAGTCAAACAGATAAGTGCCAACTAAGCTTAGTGTTACAAAGTGCAAAGTCTTCTAGGACATTCTAATATTCCTCATACTAGTTTTTTTTTTAGGGAAAATTCCATTTGAATAGTAAAGTTGGAAGTGGGGGTCGGAGGGGTGGAGGAGTAGGAGTTGGCTTACCTCCTTTACTCCCTCTGTCCGCTGCCGTCCGCTGGTCTAAACTATGTCGTTTTTGACACAAAAAACACACACCCGGTCTCTCTTTTTTTTTTCCTTTTTTTCCCGTCTTTTTCACTAAAAATATTTTAGACACTGTCAGGCAGTAAAATGATAATTCAGGATGCTGAATGATACTAAAAAATTCTTTATGATCTTGAAAAATTATTTCAAGATCTTGAAAGATTATTTTAGGGTACTAACCAGTACTAAAAGGATACTCGATCGGAAATGCTTGAAAAAATAATTCATGATCTTAAAAAATTATTTTATGATTTTGAAAAAATATTTCAGATACTTACTGCTACTAAAAGCATAGTTTAGAATATCTTTTTAAGCTCCCAAAATAATTTTTTAAGATCATGAATTATTTTTCGATCACCAAGATCCTTTTAATACTACCAAGACCCGAAATATTTATTCAAGAGCATGAAATAATTTTTCAAGATTATGAAGAATTTTTTTAGTACCATTCAGTATCCTGAATTATCATTTTACTACCTGGTAGTGTTTGAAATATTTTTAGGAAAAAAAAAAGAGAAACAAGAAAAGGACTAGATATGTGTATTTTGTGTCAAAAACGACAGAGTTTAGAGCAGCGGACGCAGCGGACCAAAGGGAGCAAAGGAGGTAAGCCAACTCCGGAGGAGTAGGCGTCCATGGGGAATTGAGTGGGCTCAGACTCCGGAGCCAGAGAGTTGGAAGTTCCGTAAATTTGGAAGCTTCGAAAGCGGTGATAGAATAGTATAGTTGACGTGACTGGATTAGGATGATTGCGGCCTAATATAATACTCCATTGAATTTGTTCGCTCTTCCGGGAAGACCAAGTAGCTAGAATTGCATTTACTTGTACTCCCTCCGGTCCTAATTATAAGAGCTAGTTGACTTTTTTAGAGAGATTAAAGAAGCTACTTAAATTACTTTAGAATATTTTTATTTTTATTTTTTTCTTCAAACTAATTAGTTTAACTAATAAACTAATATATAATCTAAAGATATACAACATATGAAATGATTAAGTAACTTATTAGCTTCCTTAATCTCTCCAAAAAGTCAACTAGCTCTTATAATTAGGACCGGAGGTAGTATTATTTATTGATTCAAACAGTCTGTTATTTGGATAAAATCATAAATAAATAAATAAACTATTTAAACTTCAAAATTCCAATACCTAATAAAGCAATAGAATTAAGGGAAAATTTTAAATAAATACCATTTGAATTTGCAAAACCTCCGGAAGTACGTCGAATTTGTAAAAAGATCGAGAGGTACAAAGGACCTATAAGGGATATGCAAATTCGTATCAAATTACCTTTTTACCCTTTAGTTTTAAATAAATAAAAAAAATAAAAAAAATAAAATACCTCAACCCCCCACTGCCGCCTGCCGCCGCCACCACCACCGCCGCGTGGAGGTGGTGGCTGCGTGGTGGTGGCCGGCCATGTAGGGGTATTTTATTTTATTTTTTCATTTATTTAACACTAAAGGGTAAAAAGGTAATTTGACCCGAATTTGCATATCCCTTATAGGTCCTTTGTACCTCTCAGCCTTTTTACAAATTCAACAGATTTTGGGGATTTTACAAATTCAAATGGTATTTATTTGGAATTTTCCCTAGAATTAACATCAATAATAATACAATTGATGAATAGTTTAAGTGAAAAATTACCAATTTTAAAGTTTAAAGTGATATTTTATTTATTTATTTTAGAATTTACTTATATTATTATTATTATTATTATTTATTTGGAATGCTTAAAGTGGGTCATTATGACGGGATTGGAAAAATCGGTGAGACCATTGTAACTATAAATTCTCTTTCTATTTATTATTAATTAATAATACCATTTTCTATTTATTATTAATTAATACTTCCTTTTATTATTTATTCTTTTTCTTAATAATAATAATTACTATTATTATTTTCCTCTTTTTCTTTTTTTTTTTTTTTTTTTAAAATAATAATAATGATGTTATTTATTTTTATTTATCTATCTTATTATTATTATTATTATTCTAAATTAGTTTAAACTCCCGAGCCTATCCTTTAAATTAGGATTTTTAATAATTAACAACACCAAGTAAAATAAGCTTTATTGTGATAAAAGCTTTGCCCCACACTAACTTTTTTTTCCCCTAAATTCACGGGACATCTATTTTATTCTCTCCCCCTTTGAAGTCTATACTAACCTAGTTCAGTTAGTATTATTATTATTTATTTATTTATTTATTTTCATTTTCATATAACTTTAGCCCACGTCAAAATATGACATAATGGCTAAATTTTAGATTGCACAATTTAGACAACAATATTTGAAGTAATTAAATCAACAACAGTACCCTTATTATTGCTACAAGCTATAGCTCATATCTTACTTACTTTAATTAAATATAAGTCTAAAACATGATTTAATGTCAAAATAGTGAGTTCCTTCCAATTTTTACGTCTAGTTCCAATCCAATTTATAAGGTTCAACATCTAAATGCTTAATATTAGTTGTACTGCATAGATTCATGAGTCATAACCTCAAAAATTCACTACACCACAACAGCTCATGCGCGTGTGCATCAGAGTATATGTATACTTATCATTTTCTTTTCTTCTCTTATCTAAACCAAATGTGCACAAACACACACACACAGTGAGCTTTGGGTTCCCAAAATATAGCTATATGCTTTCATAGATATGATAATAACTCGTTCTTTTGTTTATGCAGTCACGTATCAGTAATTTTTTTTCCCAACTTCTTAAACAGTAAAAACAGCAACCTATTGCATGATATATATATATATATATATATATCGAGTAGCAAGTTTTCTTTTGGTTTCTACACCCACACTACCAGTGGCGGAGTCAGGATTTGATATTTGTGGGTGTACAATTAGTGGTGGGATTCGGGGGTTTGGGGGCAGCGCCCGAAATTTTTTTAAAAGAAAAGTGTTAAATACATTAAAAAATAAAATAAAATAAAACTCTTAAGATTGTATCATTGACATTTTCAGGAAGAAAAAAAGTTTGACAAGATTAGAGACACTAAGCTAGCTTATCTCAATGCTTCCTCTATCGAAACCTATAACATTGTATCTTTTTTCATACAGGGACACTAAACAAATGAAGTTATGATTTCCAATTCCAAAGCAACTTGACCACAAGAAATTGTTTTAATCAACTTCTCATGCAATTCTAAGACTTGAACAGATCATAATTGCATAATTGCAATCCTCCACCCAATTCAAAGTTAGAGATTTGGATCAACTATATAACGTTGAAGAATGTATAAAATAAAGCTTGGTTGCTCACCTCAAAATCCCAATCTCCATACAATCTTGGTTAGAGGGATGTTACAGACAATCTAGAAAGTAAGGAAAATGGATGTAAGCGCATGGTAGGAAAACAAATCCAGGCACAAGGCATTTTAATCAAATCTAGACCTTTGAATCGAGCAGATTACCCCGATTTTTAAAGATTGGATGTCAATCTGAGACAATTGACTAGCTATTTAATATCCAGTATTCCTGCATATTGTAAACGCAGTCTAAACATGACAGATAGCTACATAATTAAATTCACCAATATTAAAGAAGCACCCAGCCCTTTCAATATTTTGAACAATATATGTTGTTCAACATATAAAGGCAACCCAACTCCCATTTCCTATTAAGATAGAAAACGAAAATAAGATTTCACGGTGATTTTACCTCATATGACATGTTTCTAGCGGCCGGTGCCCATTCTTGAGCAATTCTTCTTCTCATTTCACCGGATCGCCAGTAGGGATTAGCCTAAGATCGAAACCTGCTTCAGCTTCTGAAGGCTGCAAATTCATTGCAAATCCCTGGACAAATACCACGCACCATTCATCTCTTCTTTCATATTCAACATCCTCAAATCAGTAATCAAATTGATGAGAGAGGGAGAGATATACATACTGGTTGCCAGCAGACGACAGAGTAGGGGAAGCGGTGGATCTGGAACGAGGGTTGAGGTCGATGGTGCAGCGAGTGAGGAAGCTGTGGATCTGGAACGAGGGTGACGGTGCAGCGAGCGAGCAGAAAATTCAATAAATAAGACTCCATGAACTATAAGGCCAAAATCAATAAATAAATAAGCTCAAATTTTATGACAAACCTAAAGATTTCGAAGCAAAATAGCTAGCGGAGAGCGACAGCGGCAGCGACAAATGGAGAAGAGGGTGACGGAGAGCAGCGACGAACGGGGAAAAGCCGTGGGAGCAGCGAAGTAGTGAACAGAGGGAAAAGCCGTGTGTGCAGGAAGCGAGGGTTTGGAGAATGGAGAAGAATGAAAAAAAAAAAAAAAAAAAGGTCATGGGTCGTGGGTGCAGCGAGGGGAGCCTCGAACTGGGGATCTCTGGATGTGTAGAGTGCTAACCAACTACACTATCTGAACAAATTGTAATAAGATTCCTTCTAAATATATTTATTCTAAAATGTTTGTGGGTACACTTGTCCCCATAGGCACAAGTGTGGCTCCGCCACTGCACACTACAATATGATAGCCAACAAAGCTTACTTATTCTTCTTTTTCTTTCTCATGCAAAGTGATCAATATATATTCAGATCCCCATTTCCCTTAATGTTCAAGATCTCTTTTTCCTATCATTGGAAAGTTTACATTGATCTATATATAAAGTTATATACATACAACTATAATATGGCAGTCGATGGTTTAAGTTTTCCTA
Organism: Acacia acuminata; assembly: GCA_019022655.1. Classification (NCBI taxonomy): domain Eukaryota; kingdom Viridiplantae; phylum Streptophyta; class Magnoliopsida; order Fabales; family Fabaceae; genus Acacia; species Acacia acuminata. Next base: position 1,492,421 of record JAFJYI010000071.1, read on the forward strand.
TTATTGCACTGTGAAAAACATGCGAAACTAAAAGGAAAAACAATCCAATGACTTACCTAGGTTGGCGTCGGCTCACACGTTTAATCTCCACGAATACCCAGCGCCCCTGTTTTGATGAGTTTTTGCGGAGGAAAAAGTTCACAATAGACTCTCTCTCTCGAACTCTCTCGGCAGCACGAGGTAATGAGAATAATAGAAAAACTGAGTGCATGGGTTTATATATTGAATTGGAGGACTAGTCCGAGGGGGATGACGGACCGAGGGTATACATTGAGAGCCTCAAGAAGCATGGCTCTACTGGATTGTGGATTTGGCTTACCTCCTCTGCTCTAAACGTCCGCTGCTGTCCTTTGCTATTAAACGCTGCCATTTTTGATATAAAACACACACACAGCTGGTCCTTTAAAAAAAAAAAAGTAAGGACACTGGTAGGTAGTAAAAAGATAATTTAGGATACTGAATGGTACCAAAAAAATTCTTCATCATTTTGAAAAATTATTTCAGTATCTTGAAAAAATATTTCAGGATCTTAAAAAAATATTTCAGGTACTGACTGATACTAAAAAAGTACTGACTAGTATTGAAAAAATAATTCATGATCTTAAAAAATTATTTTAGGATCTTGAAAAAAATATTCTAAATTATATTTTTAGTAGCATTCAGTCTCTAAAATATTTTTTCAAGATCCTAAAATAATTTTTTAAGATCATGAATTATTTTTTAGTACCAGTTAGTATCTTTTTAGTACCAATAAACACCTTGAAATATTTTTTCAAGATAATGAAATAATTTTTCAAGATCATGAAGAATTTTTTTGGCACCATTTAGTATCCTGAATTATCTTTTTACTACCTGTCAGTGTCCTTATTATTATTTTTTTTTAAAGGACCAGCTGTGTGTGTGTTTTATATCAAAAACGGCAGCGTTTAATAGCAAAGGACAGCAGCGGACGTTTAGAGCAGAGGAGGTAAGCCAAATCCCAGAAGGAGCTAATTTGGAAGAGTACGTAGGGGGTAATAGGATTCTGAAATAGGTCGGGTTAAGTCCCCCATAAGCGATTTGTATCTAAGATTCTTACTCTTTCTTTCATGAATTATGGAAATCGTCTCTGTCTTGTACCTTTATTCCCCCAAGTGTATAAATTTTTTTTCTTCCAAGCGGTTCTTAGGTTTCAAGTTTTTCCTTGTTAAAAAAAAAAAAAAAAAAAAAAAAAAAAAAAAATTGCTTCAAGTTGTCATTAATTTCCTTGATTTAGTTTCTTTCGTTCTCAAAATGCGAACGGTAAACTAAAATAAAATATAAATTAGTTACCTTTTTCACACCAGCTGTTCGGCTTACGTCGAGGACAAGAGGGAAAGGCAACAGTGATGGCAGTGTGCTTCCCAAAACTTGGCGTAGTTCAGAGTCAGAGCATCTGCGATAACAAATGGTAGGAGGAGAACACAGCTCTGAAGGGAAAATAATAAATTATGACAATTTCATTTCCTAACCTGAAGAAGAAGATCCTTCATCCTTTAATAAAATTTTAGTTCTTTAAATTGTTCGATCTAATTTTTACACGGAGTAGAAAAAACCAATCCCGATTTTAACAACTGTTATTTTTCCCACTCATAAATTAGAGGGGAAAGAAGTTAAACACAAACATACTGTTTTCCGCTCAAATCTTGTAAAATTAATAAAGCTCTAGCTAAATACACGAAAAGAAAAGGGAAAATGACAAGTCCTATCTGGCTTGATTCGTTTCAAGTAAACAGTCATTTTCAGAAACACAATTAGAGCGATACTCATTTTATCTTACAGTCTAACACGTTCTTTGTCATGTTCATAATCTCGTCCTACTTATGACGGATCTTTGATTATGCTTACATAAAACATACAATTATGGCTCGTCACTCAATTTAATATATTATACGTAGTAGCCATTGGCCATGTGTTTTGCTGCCGCGTAACAGCCGCTCAAATGGTTTTATATTGAAAACTATCAGCCAGCCTCGCCATGTGGTTATGTTCTGGAACAGGAATTACCCAAAGCCTGCTCTGTCCATTGCTTCACTGGGAAAGATACCAACAACAAATGATGTTCCATTCAATTTGCGCAATAAACTACTAAACTAGATAATTAGGTTGCAGCCTTGCAGGTCAAACAATTTGATTCAACAACACATGTTGCATAAGTTGTTTCCGTTTACGCTTCACAACTGTTTGCCCCAAGTGGACACAGATTCAGATCCAGTGCTCCCCCTTCACAAGCTTCTCTAATCCCATTTACTCGTTCGTGATTCTGCACGACAAATTTAAATCTGGTCAATATCACCACATAACTCGTTCCTGTCTATATAGAAACAGCTCTGGCAGGATTCCAGGATCAATAAAATCCATATAAAATCGATTCTCTTCAACCCAGTTTCCATATCTGTATCATCTTCATATACATATAATTGTGAACCAGAAGAACTCACGGTTGGAATTTCTATCACACTCACATCAAGAACGAGCAAAATACAAACGGCAATCAACAAATAAAGGAATTTATGAAATAAAAAAGTGGCTAGGATGCAATTATCCCTTCCAATTATACAGACTACCCAACGGCATAAAGATGACTATTGAATAGAGGATAGATACAGATGAAGAGGGTGTTTGTTCTTTTCAAAAATCAATATCACTCAATACTAAAACAATGATTGGTAAAAGAAAATAAATAGAGATTACAATTTTCAACACTACTGTAAGTGATCCAACATATTACATATTGAAATCTATTATACTTAATTGCGAATTAAACAGAGTATAGCAGCAGACAGACGATGGGAAGCAATACTTGTTCGTGAAGCTGATCACTATCTCTTCGGAAAACATCAAGAAGAAGCGGGCAACTTGATGGCTTTGAAAGATGGATGCAGCAATCCAAGCTCATCCTTCACATCCAGTGGATTGCTGGTCTCATTTCTCACTCTCTTTACTCTGCGACTACCAAGTGACTTGTGGGTGAAGCCATACATTTGCAAAATCTGGTTGTCTCCAAAATTGTAGGCTCGGTCCATCTGTTTCAAGCACCTCTCAACCGGGTAATCCCCAAATTTTCCACAGGGCTTGCAACCCACAAAGTGAGTCACCAGAGGCCACCGATGATCACCAAGACCTGGATGGTAATTCTCAATCATTTCTTCATACCGATCAACCAAAATACCCCAATATCCGTGCAAATAATAATGATTCTCAAGGTAAACCTTGCCACCCCATTTGTCCCTCTGCGTCGCCAATATATAAACCATAGCAGATTGGTCATCAGCTTCAAACACAGGCCGATTCTTCAGCTCCCTGGTGAGGACTTTCCCAGCTTCGTCTCTGATTTTCCCTTTAGGACCCATGGGCGCCCACGTATCAAGAATGTCCAGCGACCACTGACTATTCCTCAGCAGGAAACTCCCAGTGTTCAGACCGATCCAATTCTTCTCATCGTACACCATTTCATTCCAACCGTGCATCACAAAGTTGTGATCCTTGTACCGTTCCCACGGCACCTCGAACGCCATATCAGTGAACATTGCGTCACTGTCCATCCACCATAGAAACTCAATCTCCGGATGAGACAGCAACAGCTTCCGAATCAATGGGAGCTTTGCCCAGAAACCAGCCATTTCTGCATCGAGGAGGGCCATATTGTAGAAAATCTCAATCCCATGTAACCTACAGTAATCAATCTTGTTCTTAATTGATTTCAACAGGTAATGATCCCCCACCGGATTCTCGCAGGGCTTGGGCGAAGACCCAGTAACAAGAAGCACCCTAGGCTTATTGGGTCCGATAAAATTCGGGTATTCTGGGTTATTTCTCAGCCACTCAGCACGCTGTTCGTCCCAATCTGAAATTTTGGGGCCAAGACTGTAAGGTGTATTTGGGTCACGCTTGTCGTCGTCGCCCCCATCATCGACCAGAATCTTAGATATATCGAAGGTTGCGTAATTGTTGGATTGGGAAGAGCCAGAGTTCTCAGGTTGAGCCTCTTCGAGGACGCGATGGGGCTCAGCGCGGCGGCCACGCGAGTACAAATGGTCACGGATCTCGTTGAAGTCTTGCTCGGGGGTACCGAACTTGCCGGCGCCAATGGTGCCACGCAGGACGACGACGGTGAGGAAGAGGCAGAGGAAGGTAACGGTGCCGTGTCGGCACGCCCTCTGGATCTGACGGAGTCGGCGATGTCCGAGACGTGCCAGCATTATTGAGTCGACTCGGCCGAGATGAACCGCCGACACAAACCCTCTCGTTCCAGGTCTGTGAGGAGAGAAGTGGGGGAAGAATGAGTGATTGTGATTATTTGGGAGCGTCTTGTGTCCAGGTGTGATGTATAGAGAAATGAAGAAGGACGCGGGATCCGAATGGGAATAGGGGAAGGGGATGATGATGAAGATCGTAAATATTGTGAAAAGTATGGTTATTTCCGACAAGGGGCAGTCGGTGGAGTTCAAAGATCCACAAATTCAGGTCAAGCCCAAATGAAATGAACGAGCAAGCATGTAATGTTCCCACAGTGTGTATACGGTTTATCCAACCATATCTTTTTTTTAAAAACTTTGCCAGCTATATCATTATATATCCCTTCTTTTGCTTTTTTAAATATCCTGTAATGGCTTTTGGTTAGTGAGACAACATCCTTTTTCACACTCTCAAAATGATATCGAACACTTGTAATAGTGGGCCGAAAAGCACCTCTTGTGATAACTCGAAGCTACCCCTCTTTCTTTTTTTCTTTTTGCCCGGCGACGCTACCCTTCCCTTCGTTAACGCAGGGAGAATCATTTATATTTAGCATTTATTTACAAAAATTCTATTTCTAATTATCTGTATATTAAGGGTTTGATTGGAAATTTAAGACACAATTTGTAACGGCAGTAAATAGAAGTTGAAAATATGTATTTATATATTCCAATGTGGACCATAAACAATAGAGTAACAGTAGTTTAGGATTAAAGTTTTGTATGTAATATTTGATATTTTTCTACATTCACACGATTTTTAATTCTCTGTTGGGGTTTTGTTTCAAAGTCAACAACGTGTACCCAAGACTAACTCCAGATCTGAGCATTAGTTAAGCTTCGTCTGAAGAAAAAAAAAAAAAAAAAAAGAAGGCCACTGTGCGACTTTTGCCGCCTTCTTTTTTTCAGTTTGTTGTCATGGGCAGATCCTTTTGCCTCCAAAATGGGAAATGTGTTGGGTGTGATTTTCTGAGTTCTCCACTTTTCTACCTCTGTTCGCTAAGATATAAGCTTTGGCTCTTCTCAATTGTCATAAAAACACGCACCCCACTCAACAAAACAAAGCCATGTAGAGATTTACATTCAAGTATTAATTTTAAATATAATACATCATTCACCATTTTTGAAAAGATTAAATAAGTTATTATATCATATCATATGTTACGTATAATTAAATTATTTATTAATTTATAAGTCAGCAAAATTAGTTTCGAGAAAAAAATGATAAATACAAATGTTTTCAAATAATTTAATTAACTCTCTCAATTTCTAAAAAAAAAAAAAAAAACAATTGAATCGTATATTTAGAAGAAAGGGTTGATAAATTTTAGGGAAAATTACATATAGGTCCCAAGGAAGAGAGATATTTACATTTAGGTCCCTTTAAAATTACGAAATTACTCGAAGTCCCAAGGGACTCCGAGTAATTATTTCAGAATGTAAAATTACTTTTGCCCATAGTGCATATTTCACATGAAGCGATTAACAACACAAAATGCATAAATTAACAACACATAATGTATAAATTAACCACAACTTCTGAAAACCTTTAATTTATCATGTCTCACTTTCAGAGGCGATTAACAACACAAAATGCATAAATTAACCACAAGTTCTGAAAACATTCAATTTTTCATGTCTCACTTCCAGAGGCGATTAACAACACAAAATGCATAAATTAACAACACAAAATGCATAAATTAACCACAACTTCTCGAAAACCTTCAATCTGTCATGTCTCACTTCCAGAGGCGATTAACAACACAAAATGCATAAATTAACAACATAAAATGCATAAATTAACCACAACTTACGGAAGTGAGACATGAAAAATTGAAGGTTTTCGAGAAGTTGTGGTTAATTTATGCATTTTGTGTTGTTAATTTATGCATTTTGTGTTGTTAATCGCTTCTGTGTGAAATATGCACTATGGGCAACAAAGTAATTTTACATTCTGAAATAATTACTCAGAAGTCCCTTGGGACTTCTGAGTAATTTCGTAATTTTAAGGGACCTAAATGTAAATATCTCTCTTCCTTGGGACCTATATATAATTTTCCCTAAATTTTAACAAGCACGTGGTAGAAGGGGCCAACCATTGTGCGGGGGCATGGGTGAATTTTTATATGGGCTAAAACTTGGGGAGAGACAGCTAGCAAACTTCAGCCCAATATTTCTCTTGCCAATACATGTGTGGAAGTATTAAGGGTATTATCCTTTATTTTGGGCTTAAGGTAAAGGGATCGGACATTGTCATTAAAGGGAAGGAATTCGATCCCTGAGGTTAGTCGAGTCTTTGGGGAGACATCTTAGATCCTAAGTCTAGGTTAATCTTTGAGGGTAATAGACGGCTCACCGCTCAACAACGGTATCACCTAGAAGGAAGAGAGATTTCGCCATGCCTTAAATCGTGGATGAATCCAACCTCTTTCCTAAAATTTTTATATATAAAAAAAAGTATTAAGGGTATTGTCAATGAGGATTGACATAGTTGGCTAAGGCGGATGCCTTCACACTAAAAGAGATGAGGTTTGATATTGTTGGTTGATGTGGGGGCATTGGTTGGCGATCTCTAAGTACCTTTTTTTTTAGTCTAGAGGTATCCCGACTTTGGTGGAGAGCTTGGTATGACGATTATATATATATATATATATATATTTTGGGGGGGGGGTTATGTCGTTCAGGTTTTTATATAAATGATAAGTACTAATATCTATGATAGCGATGATAATAATAATTATGTGTGTATTTTTTTTTATAAAAATTTTTATATGCTTTTGAGAGTGGGGTTGATACTTGATACTATTTCTCTGGGTTTGAGTTAAAGAGTAGCCCCGTCTTTTTATTTAACACAGAACTCATATTTTGATTTCTCAAGTATTGGGTTGGACGTTCTCAGAAGTATGCGATGATATCATTTTAATTGATATTGAAATAAGCGTGACGGTGTTTGAGGACTGAGTCAAGATTTAAGTATACAAGACCATGGAATTGATGTTGAAACCCCCCATTGGATTAGGCCTGGGGCTCCTAGGTAGTGACAACCATTAAGTATTAAATTAAATTAAATATTTAGATATAAATAGAAGGAAAGTTGTGAAGGGCGTCCCCAGATTTAGTATAATAATATGCGGGCAGAGGCCAGCAAGCCGTATCACAGTTGTCACGCATATAAGGAAGATGCCCATAATATATGACGCGTTTGCTGATTTTGTTTAGTGCGGATAAAGTAACATATGTGAAGCTTACTCAGTGTCAAGGAGTTACGAGCTGTGCTGCTGTGCCATGCATTTTTTTTTTTTTTTTTTTTTTAAAAAAAAAAAAAAGTCCCAACACCATATTCACCTTTTTCTACTTCATTCCTCAGATTTCCCATCTTCCTAAATTTAGTACGTCTACCTCCAAGTTTGAATACTCCGAATCCTGAATACAAGATATTATTTATTTAATTTAATTGGATTAAATCAAGGAAGTCATGGAGTATATTTTTGAAAACTCCTTAATGATCTTTATTAATTCCCTCATTTCTTCTTTTTATTGATTATGGCTGAGAGAATATTAATAACGATAAATTAGGAAAATATTGATAAATATGAGAACTATATCTGATATTTAATATCAAAATCAATTTCTTAAATATATATTATATTAAAGACATGATGAGTGGGAAATTGGCAACAAACACCTAAGTTTTCATTATTCATTAGCCACTGCTTTCTCCATCAACTGCTTCCAGAAAAAAAGGGGGGAAAACTAAAGTACAGTACAACCATGATTTCTTTCTTTCTTTCTTTCTTTTTCTTTTTTTAGTGAAAGTTGAATTGTATTAATAGCCATGATTTCAATTTAATTTAACTTATCCCTATCTTTGCTGGCATGTGACATAAAAAATCTCATGATATGAAACCATTTGTAATATTAATAATATTTATGACATAGGAAAGAACAAGGGAACTATGTATGTGATTAATTTACTTTCTTGTTGTTGCATGTCAGCATATACCGTTTGTTGATACGATCATAACTTATCAATATGACACATATACTAACATTATGGCTTATCAATATGATACATAAAATTATCGATGGTAACACTATGATTTATCAATATGACATATATACTTACCAACAAATAAATTTTTCAATGAGGGCAAACAAATAATTTCATAATTTAAATCTATATCACTGAGGTCTTTAGAAGTTTTTAAATAATGAATCATATAATGAGACTTTTTTATATTTTTCTGTTCTTTGGGATCATACTGCGATTTTTCCTTTTTAATGTCCTATAATTACTTTTGATTATTAGTTAGACATCATCCTCTATACACTCTCAAAATGACATTGGACTCTTGTAATATCCGTCTTCTGTTCCTTTCCAGCATTTGGTGCCTCCAGAATGGGAAATGTATTGGCTGTTCAAGTAAATACCAGTATGATTTCCCAATTTCTTCAATTTTCTACCTCAGTTTCCCAAGTTATAAGCTTTGGCTCTTCGGTTATTACAAAAATACGGCATTTTTACCAGCATACTATAAATAGAAAATAAATACCAAAATTATATATGATGAAAAGTATTTCCTCAAATACTACATCTTAACTCGTTCGTCAAAGAAGTCATGATGTTTCACTTCCCATTTATTACGCAGAAACACCTAATTTCATTTCTCCAACACACTGACCAATTTCTTTTTTTTTTTAGGGAGAAATACATGTAATTAACTACTTTTTCCATTTTCCATTTATTCTATATTTTTGCCATGAATTCCCTAATACATGCATTTTGACTATCAACTTTCCTACTATAAAATTACCGTTACATGGTTTAACATTTGACATCTAATTTTATGTATTTATAAATACTTAAATAAAATATCTCAAATACTAAAAAATATTTAAAATATTTATTTGAAGTATCATTTTTTAAATAAAAAAGTTTAACATACTTAAAATTACATCTCAAATTTCAATAGTAATGTTTTAAATGATATGGTATGTAATCAAAACTTATGACATGGTAAAAAATATTAACTTTAACGGTAATTTCAACATTGGGAAGTTGATTGTCAAAACGAGAAATATTATAGTCCTTAATTTCGACTTTTAAATATTAGGGAGGTAATGTGCAACTAACCCAAGGTTCAAGAAAATTTTGTTTATTTGTTTATAAGTAAAACTTTGTGTATTTTAAGCCTTCTTTGTTTTTTTTTTGTAAAAAAAAAAATGCTGGCGAAAAAAATAATTCATTAAATTTATGTGAGCAAAAAACCCAAAGGCAGCCATAATTTAAAAGCATATAAAAATATAAATGTATGGCTATCGCTGAATGACTTTGTTTTTAACCTTTTGGCTAAGATCAAGCGTGTGATGAATTTGTTTTTTTGCTTTTTTCAAAACAAGGTCTTAACTCTTAATTAGAGCGTACGTCAGGTGGAAAAAAAAAAAAAAAAACTTGAGTGTATATGGCACTATTTGAATTTGAAGAGTGCTCCCATTATTTTTCTTAATAAAAAGTTTCTAAAATGGTATTTAAAACGGTAATAAATCGGTCACCAAAAAAAAAAAAAAAAAAACCTTTCTCCTTCTCTCCTTTTCAATTAATTTTTTTAAAAATGGAATTTAAAAGAACCCTATGCGCCTTTCTCTCTACTTTTTCCTCCCATTTCCCCCCTACGGCGTCTTGCTTCACTTCTGGGCGTCTATTTTTTGTTCTTCCATCTGATCCTTCTTCTCAACTTTTTCATTAATTTTTGTTCCTCTATGTCTTTTTGCTTCGCCTGGGTGTTTTCGGCTGAGCTTTGTTAGGCCCATCAAAATGCATGCAAAATAGAAAGGTCTCCGCACTCTTATAAGTCATGTTTCGTTCGCTTTTCTAGTTGATGTAGAACTTCACAATCCAAACGTTATGAGCCCGACTCTGATACCAAATATCACAACGACTCGAGCCCTAGCTATGATACCAAACATCACGGAGCACTGACTGTGATACCAAATCTCACAAGGACTCGAGCCCTGACTATGATACCAAACGTCACGAGCCCTGACTGTGATACCAATTGTAACAAGGACTTGAGCCTTGGCTATGATACCAAACGTCGCGACGAGCCATCACTGTGATACCAAATGTCACAAAGACTCGAGTCCTGGCTATGATACCAAACGTCACGAGCCCTGACTATGATACCAAACGTCATGAGCCCTCAAATGTCACAACGACTTGAGCCCTGGCTATGATACCAAACGTCACGAGCCCTGATTGTGATACCAAGTGTCACAACGACTCGAGCCCTATCATTGATACCAAACGTCACGAGCCCTGACTTGATACCAATTGTCACAAGGACTCGACCCCTGGCTATGATACCAAAACATTTGATCTCCTGATTCTCAATCCTGCATGGTTGATTCTGAAACTGAGTCCCTACAAAGAATGCCGGCCATCTGACCTCTTTTTCGTTGGCCGTTCCTCTTGAATTTCTTCAAATTCTTCTTCATCACCCCTTCGGCCTGCCTGCTCCTTCCAGTGTGCCACCAACTTCTTCAACCGAGCCACCTCTTTTGACGAAACATTCTTGCTTGAATCGTTCACAATCGACCTCACTCGTGACGCATACCTGAATATCCCAAAAGCATAAAATAAAAGAAACCCAAAAAAGAAAATCACAACAGAAAGATCTAGGGACATACATAAGAGAATTGTGTGTCTCCTCCAAGTTTGATTCTGCTGGGGATACATTCATGAGCGTGAGAGTTTTAGCATTACCGCCAAGTGAATCACTTATTAGCATTGTCAACTTATGATTCCGATAAGGAATGTGTTGACCACCAGAAGATAAAGCACTGATTACATCCCCAAGAGCTGATAAATGATTTATTTATACTCTGAGCTTCTTTAACTTGACTACCAGTGGAACAATTTTCTTTATTTTTAAGATCTACAAAACTTAATTGCATATTGAATCCAATATAAAACATGATTAAGCGTCGACCATGCCTCAAGCTAATTCCAAAGAAAAACTTTAAGAAAGATATCTTTCCTCTTGCCATTGATTGGGTTTGGAGGTTGGTACTTTCAATTACAATTGATAATATAAGATGAGATCTCGAACTTTCTTCGTTCATCTGAGTTCCCGATGTATGTCATTGTTCAGATCCTCTCTCTATTATGTCATTCAATTCCTCCATGGTTGAAATTGGCAAAACTGTCACATTTTATACCCATACCCTAAAATAAAACAAACAATATAACATTAGACAACTAAAAACCCACAAATCATTCCATCATGATTGTCAGAAACAACAACAATAAACAAAAAAACATAACTCGTGACCAAAAAAGCACCAAGATTAGTAACTTTTTAGCCCCAACATCAAAATAAAAGCTAAGATACCAAACGTCACGAGCGCTGGCTGTGATACCAAATGTCACGAGGACTCGAGCCCTGGCTATGATACAAAACGTCACGAGTACTGGCTGTGATACCAAATGTCACAAGGACTCGAGCCCTGACTGTGATACCAATTGTCAAGAGGACTCGAGCCCTGACTCTGATACCAAACGTCACGAGCTCTGATTGTGATACCAATGGTCACAAGGACTCGACCCTTGGCTATGATACCAAACGTCACGAGCACTGACTGTGATACCAAATGTCACAAGGACTCGAGCCCTGGATATGATACCAAACGTCACGAGCGCTGACTGTGATACCAATTGTCACAATGACTCGAGCCCTGGCTATGATACCAAACGTCACGAGCCCTGACTGTGATACCAATTGTCACAATGACTCGAGCCCTGGCTATGATACCAAACGTCACAAGCCGTGTTGTGATACCAAATGTCACAACGACTCAAGTCCTAGCAATGATACCAAACGTCACGAGCCCTGACTGTGATACCAATTGTCACAAGGACTCGAGCCCTAACTATGATATCAAACGTCACAAGCTCTGACTGTGATACCAATGGTCACAAGGACTCGACCCTTGGCTATGATACCAAACGTCCCGAGCCCTGACTGTGATACCAATTGTCACAAGGACTCGAGCCCTGGCTATGATACCAAACGTCACGAGCGCTGACTGTGATACCAATGGTCACAAGGACTCGACCCGTGGCTATGATACCAAACGTCACGAGCACTGACTGTGATACCAAATGTCACAAGGACTCGAGCCCTGGCTATGATACTAAACGTCACGATCGCTGACTGTGATACCAATTGTCACAAGGACTCGAGCCCTGGTTATGATACCAAACGTCACGAGCCCCGATCGTGATACCAATTGTCACAAGGACTCGAGCCCTGACTATGATACCAAACGTCACGAGCCCTGACTGTGATACCAATGGTCACAAGGACTCGACCCTTGGCTATGATACCAAACGTCACGAGCACTTCGATGTGATACCAAATGTCACAAGGACTCGAGCCCGGCTATGATACCAAACGTCCACGAGCCCCGATGTGATACCAATTTTCACAAGGACTCGAGCCCGGCTATGATACCAAACGTCACGAGCCCCGATTGTGATACCAATTTTCACAAGGACTCGAGCCCTCGGCTATGATACCAAACATCACGAGCCCTGACTGTGATACCAATTGTCACAAGGACTCAAGCCCTATCTATGATTCCAAATGTCACGAGCGCCGTGTGATACCAAATGTCACGAGGACTCGAGCCTTGACTATGATACCAAACGTCACGAGCCCTGACTGTCATACTAATTGTCACAAGGACTCAAGCCCTATCTATGATTCCAAATGTCACGAGCGCTGACCGTGATACCAAATGTCACAAGGACTCGAGCTCTGGCTATGATACCAAACGTCACGAGCGCTGACTGTGATACTAAATGTTACAAGGACTCGAGCCGTGGCTATGATACCAAACGTCACTAGCGCTGACTGTGATACCAAATGTCACAAGGACTCGAGCCCTGGCAATGGACCCTACCATGTTTACTTGCGCGTTATTAATGACATCCTTTGCACTGGTTGCGAATGTTAAAGTATTTGTTGTTTGATCCATATGACTTAAGGCTGGACTTATAGTACACACATATAATTGTTGTCCGAGCAATTCCCCCAAGCCAAGACTGCAAAATTGTGTAGCCGCTTGTGTTTTGACCAAATTGTGTAGCACTAAGGCAACTTATCATATCACAATAATCAAGGCCAACTTTAAATTACTCAACCTCCCAGAGTAAATAAACGTTATTTAAAAAATGAAAATCATCAAATAGATCTATTCAACAACATAACTAAGGTCTGTCAAAGTTTTTACACAATCAAAAAAGTCGCCATGTTTGCAAAAAGTAGACTGTTAATATAGCTTTTCACTCAATAGGAAGCAACTCAATAAGACCGTTATTAAAATAGATGGGATTATTTTTTAGACTCAAGATTCTATAAACACCTCAGGATTTTTGCTTCAAAAATCAAGAAATTTAAGAGAAATCATGTGGTCCTATTAGAAGCATAATAACAATTAGTTCCACTCTTCTCTTTCGATTTTCGATTTCTTCTCCTTTCGTCTATCTCCGGATCTTGTGCTTTGTCTATTTGTTTCTCTGTTATTTGTTGGCTTGCTGCTCTGTTACTGGAAAAGAAATTGATATAGAGTTTGTTATCCTCTCACTATAATAATATACTTTTTTTTGGCTGAAATATATTTTACAGAATTTATTTATTTAAATAGTTTCAGCAAATTCTTCTGATTTGCCTTATGAGCATTCATCCTTAATATATATAGGTATTGTAACTACCGAATGACTTTATTTTTTTTGGCTAGGGTTGTGAATTTGGTTTTTTGTTTGTCGTGAAGTTCGCTCCCATTATCTTTTTAATCAAATGTTTGTGTGTGATTGTTATTGCCATTCATTTATCTGTCATGTATTCTTTTTGGTTGTCCGCTTATGTTCTTTTGTATTATCGATTTTTTGGACTTTAATTGCAGTGTTCTTTTTTTGAGGTTCCTTCTGTTCTGTTATTATTGCCAAATGTTTGTGATTGTTTATTGATATTAAACCTTTCTACATGTTGTGTTGTATTATTTTTCTATTTGTTTTCAAGTTGCCTCCTCTTTCTAGTTTGCATTGGTTGGTGTTTGTTACTTCTGGATTCTTAGAAAATAAAAGAATACTAAAATATCTATCTTTAATACTTATTTAACTTATTTTTGTGATTTTTTTTTTTTGGTACGAAATGAAATACATCCCTTATGTCTCAGAATGAGCTAAAGAGTACTCCAACTTGTATTCTCAGTTTTTTCTTGTCGTCGTCTTTGAATAGCCTTCCCAGTTTGTAGCCCATCTAACAAATGTTTTGAATATATATCGGGGCGGAACCAGGATTTGAAATTAGGAGGGCGAAAATTATAGAATAGAATCTAGTGGAGTTGGCATTTGAAATTAGGGGCGAAAATTATGGAATGGACCCAAAATTTTAAAAAAATTGTGCTTTAGCCTCATAAATATTTCAATAGTTTCATTTTAGTCACTCCATGAGACTTTTTGATAGGGACTAATGTAAAATATTTAAATTTTTATAAAGGCTAAAGATAATTTCCTAATTTTTTAGGTCAAATTCTGTAATTTTAGAGGGACCACCCCTAGCCCCTCAATTCCGCCCTTAATATATATTGACTTTAATTCCATAGTTCAATGAGATTTTATTTATGAACTGTTGGAGGAATCTAACAAATATTTATTCGAGAGAACTATAGAATTAAAGTCAATATCTATTCAAAATATTTTTTGGATGTGCTAGTAATTGAAGAGGCTATTCAGAGTCAACGATAAGAAAGAACATTGGAGGGCAAGTTAAGAGTATATTAGTTTGAGGACCCTCTTCAGCTCGTTCTGAGGTTTGAGTGATGTGTTTCATTTCATACGTAGAAAATAATACTAATCACGAAAATAAGTTAAATAAGTATTAAAGGTATCTTCTTGTCTTTATTTTCTAACAATCTAGAAATAATAAACAATGCAAACTAAAAATAGGACACAACTTCAAACCAACCATGAGAACAAGGGTGGAACCAAGAATTGAAATCAGGGAGGCGAAAATTATAGAATAGAATCTAAGTGTTTATGAAATTACATTCAGCCCTATAAATATTTCAATATTTTTATTTGAGTCCCTCTATGAAACTTTTAATGGGATTAAAGTGGAAAAATTGAAAGTTTTATGAGGTTAAAATGTAATTTCCTAAAAAAATTTAGGTTTATTTTTGTAATTTTAGGGGCGGGGGCCACCCCTAACCCCATGTAGGTCCGTCCCTGCATGAGAAGCAAAAAAATGCGACACAACAATATATAGAAAGTTAATCTCGATAAAAAAATCACAAACAATTGGAAATAATAACAGATGGAAGCTAAGGAAAAAAGGAAACACGGCAATCATAGTCCACAAAATGAATAATGCAAAAAAACATATACGGGCTGGCAAAAGAATGCAAGACAACAAACTCTAGAAAGAGAAAAATGTATGACAATAAACAATGAAAAGCATTTGATTAAAAAAATATTAAGAGCGAACTTCAAATACAATTGCGACAAACAATTATTTTGAATACAACCTTAGCAAAGAAGGTAAAAAAACAATTTCATTCAGTAGACGGTAGTTGCGATACCTATATATACATGTATTTTTATATGCTTTTAAATTATGTATGCCTTTGGAATTTTTAAATTTATTTTTCAAATAAAATTTAATATATAAAACAGTAAGATACTGGATTTCAAAAGTTTGTAAGAAAGATTTATTTTATGCATATATTTGTCAGCTATCATAAACTTAATTAATTCCATCTCCATCAAGTGTAAAATAATAATAATATAATGAATGTTTGAACATAAGGTTTTGAATTGAAGGGGGAAAAAAGCACAAGAAAGGAAAAGTTTTGAATTAGAATAATTATAAGAAAGTGGATTTTAAAATTGTAAATTCCAAAAGCAATAATAAAAAATAATATGAAAATCAAAATTTTTTTTGTTAAAAATAAAATCAACATATTTATTTTCAAATTATATTTGAAATAGTATGATGAAGGATTTTCAAATCATGAATCAAATAAGAACAAGGATAAAAAAACTAACTTTACGTTGTAAGCATAATTTGAAAAAGTTATCCCCAAATGTAAAATCTTTTTTAAAAAAGCGGAAGTTTTTGATTCAAATAGTAACAAATATAAACGGAGGAAAAAAAGTAAAAATAAAAAGGAATATTAAAAAATTAAAATAGAAATTTATAGTTTGGAAAGAATTTGAAAAAATTGTTAAATGGTAACAATTAAAATAAAAGAATGGATTTTAAAATTGAAAAATCAGGAATAAATAATAAAAAGATAATATGAATAAGAAAATAAATTTTTTTTAAATAAAAACATGATTTCTGATTCGATATTAAAAGCATAACTATTTAAATAAATCATATAAGAACGAGGGGAAATAACTAACTTTTAGACGAAACGTTGTAAACATAATTTCAAAATATTGGTTTGCTATAAAAATGTTATCTTCAAATCTAAAACGTTTTAAAAACAACAGAAGTTTTGGTGAAGCAAATAATAAAAAATATAAAAGGAGATAAAAAAAGTAAAAATAGATTAGAATATTAAAATGTTTTAATAGTAAAAGTTTGGAAAGGATTTGGAAAAAGTGTTAACCATTAAAACTCTGACGAAGCAAACAATTTTTTTTTTTAGGAAATTATTAAAACGGTTGTTCTTTATTTGAGTAATCTATTATAATCTTTCTATTAAAGTAATCTATTAAAATGATAGGAATGAGAAACTAGTGGAGTGTTTGTTTTCCTTTCTTATGATCTAAGGGTGATGAGATTAGTCGTAGATAGTAGTTGTTGACTTCCCTCCATTCTAAATCTTCTTTAGTTTTGAGAAGAATTTTTAGAAGAATTTATTTTCCTCAAGGTATATGTTGGTTGATTATCAAGATCAATTTAAGTTATTACTTGTATCATGGGTATATTTTCATTTCATCATTAAAGTTGCGGTTGTAACAATTGTTGTTAGCAATTCATTCTTGTTTAAAATTTTTCTAGATGTTACTGACTCTTTCAATAATGTTTTATGCAAAGTCATGAAGACTGTATCGAGTCAAATGGAATTGTTTGTAGTGGTAACAAAAATCCTATTTTTTTAATGAAATTTCGAAAAGTGTGGACATGTTTGACAAATAGTGAAAAGAACTTTCGTTCGTCGACACATTATTAGTAGATGACTCCCCTTCCAAGGCAGTAAAAAATCCTGTAAGCTCTATTTTTAAGTTTTCCTCTTTTATGGAATAAGCTTGACTTTCTTGTATTAACATCATTTTCTCCCATTTTATTAATTCACACGTGCAAATGATTTTCAGATCCACTATTCAATATATCCTTATCGTTATATTCAAGCAAAAGACGAAGGACTCTCGTGAGACAATCCTCTACTCATTTTCTTCCTTCTCATACCTTAAATTTCTTTTGAGATTGTTAGTTTATTTCTATTGATTTATAGACTCAAAGTCTTTTTTAATATCAAATACTTTAAATATATATATGCCGCTAAAATTGTTTGAGGCTTATTTAACAATTCTCTAAATCTTAACAATGCCCTTAACTATGAACTTTTAAATCCCATTGTTTCCATTTTTACTATTCACAGGAGATATCATAGAGTGTCTAGGAACGCTAGCTCAAGTTAAGAATGTTGAAAGGTTTGTGTCATCTAATCAAGTGATGATATGTTGTTAGATGTTCATAGAAGATATGATGGATGTTGCATGTTGAATGTATAAATGTGACTTCTAATTATATTTTTCACTAATTCAATAACATAGAAATTGCCATTAAAATGATAATCTCCCATCACCTCTGCAAAAATCGGTCCTCTGCCCACTTCATAATTGGTATTTTAGGAAAAGCAAATGCATACAAGAACACAAAGAATGTTGATATGGAAAAGAATAGAACTACGAGGATAGTAGTATAACATTAAACGGGATCAGTAAGTAAATAGTACTTTCTCGGTCATAAATATAAGACAAGTTGACTCTTTTTTATTATTATTTAGAAATTAAGGCAACTAATGAAATTACGTTAGATTATTTTTATTTTTATTTTTTCCCCTAAACTAAATAGTTTGGCTAAGAAATTGATATATGATTTAAGGATACACAACATATGATATGATTAAGTAACTTATTTAGTTTCTTTCATCTTTCCCAAAAAAATCAACTATATCTTATATATAGAATCGAAAGGAGTAATAATTATCAAAACCAAATATAGGAAGGACCAACTATCAAGCCGAAATCCTCTTTTTATCAAAATCTAGATTAATATATGGGGAAAAAGTAAAAAGTAAAGGCATGCTTAAATGTTTCTTTCCACCAAGCTATGGGTTAAGGTTTAAGCCTACTGCCATATAGTTCAACTTATTACCGAATAAAGGCCATACAGATAAATGAGTCACCAATCTCTTTAAAATTATTTCTTCACCACTTCATACTTAACTGACACAAATTGAGGTTGTTTTGATAAATGGCACCATATTATTGTAGCAAGTAGCAAAATATAGTGCCAAATAAATAGCTGAAAACTAGCCATGGCATGCAGAAGATATGAATTCCTAGTATTCTAGATTTTAAACCACGGTGATATGATTCACCCGAATATCAGACAATCTTATATCAGCGTAGGTGTGTTTTTACAATTTCGGATTCTATGTGCTACTATGTCAGAAACAAGTTACCTTTCAAGTTGTGTGCTAGCAGTGATCTATAAAATGCATGTTGCAAATAATATAAATCATTATTTGGCATTCCTCCAACACCATTGCCTAGATCTATCACATGTACATTTTAATTGATAAAACTATCACATCACATGCAAACGATTCATAAATAAAAAAATAATATCTACTTCAGGACATCAATGGAAACCACCACTACAACCCTTTTTTGTTATATTTGTCTATCAGACACTGCTACACTTGAACTGCATCAAACAAGTTTGAATTATAGTAGCACAACATCAACCCCTTTTTTTTTTTATTAATGCTTCAAATTTTAAAGCTGTTAATGTGCATATCCAAGAACTAAACAAACAATTTGGTCTCCAAAGAAATTGAAGGAAAACACAGCTCAACTATAAGGATAAAACTCGATTAATACAGGGATCAAGCAAGCATTCAACCCGAACTGCCGAGCTATAGCTCATGATCCCATAATGCAGCAGCAGGCAAATTAAATACTACAAGCGCAACAAATTAAAATTCATGATCCTCAAATTCCATCTTAATGGAATAAATTATTGTCCAAATTCTAAGGAAAGCTGGCTTATTTACAAAAATATAATTCACCTTGACCACTTGCCGGGACGCTTTATCTACACATTGGAGTTATACAACGAATTAGGCTTGCTCTGCCTCATGGGTCATCTTCGTTCTATCTTAATTTAATTTTACACTTTTAATCATAGTGATTCTACATAGGTATAATTATGTAAGAATGAAAATTGGGTGTAACAAAGAGTACACACTTAGTATACTATATTCTGTTACAAAATCATTCAACATCCAACTCAGGGATTTAGTTCATGAAAATGGATACACAAACAGCCATGAATGTTTCAACCCAGACACGGATAATGGTGATACTATTGCTGACTGTACAAGAAATAAGAATAGTAAATATATACAAGTGAAGTTCTCAAACTTTTCCTCTATGCAAACGTTCATACTTTTCTGTGACTGAGTGCTTCTCCTTTTATGAGTGCTACTCAATTTATTTTAGAAATTCCTCAAGTTGTTCCATAATTAAATCAAAAGGACTTTCGAATCAGCAGTGAGTCTTTTCATGTTATACTCAATAGATGAAAACAACTGATTCATCCCCCTACGCAGATAATTGATCCTATCACAAACATCACTTAATTAATTGATAATCAATCTCATCAATTCTTCTATTGATTGTAGCAATGTCGTTGCAAATGTTAG
This sequence comes from Acacia acuminata, assembly GCA_019022655.1. NCBI lineage: Eukaryota > Viridiplantae > Streptophyta > Magnoliopsida > Fabales > Fabaceae > Acacia > Acacia acuminata. The sequence continues at coordinate 1,512,685 of JAFJYI010000071.1, forward strand.
TGAAGACACGTTCTTCCTCTTGAGCTATGTCATGACATACGATGAGAAAAATGATAAACGTTTGTTGCCTTCCACTTTGAGCACGGTGAATTCCTCACTAACAAGTAGAAACAAGTTAGATACACAATTTTTTTGCCTGCATGGTATTATCACAAAAAAAAAAAAAAAAAAAAAAAACCCAATATTCTAACACCAAAAATCCACACATTCAAAGAATTAAAAAAAGAACTACATCTATATTTATAAACAAGCACGAACTCAAACCTGTTTCCTTCCTCGCTAGACTTCCTTCCCCTCTTCAGTCCGTTATCCAAATCCATCTCTTCGTTCCTGTAAACTTTTTGAGTTTTCTCTTTCTACCCTTCTCAGAATGACGCTTTGCACAACTCATGATCTCCATTGGAAATGAAAACAAGAGGTCAATATTTTTGTCAAGTGCATAGTCACAAAAAAAGTGAAACTAAATATATTTAGACATTAACAGTTTAAAAATTCAGATTTACAAGCTACTAAAAAAAGCAATACAAATGTTTCAGAACATGAGTTCATAAGAAACTCAAAACATGAATCCATGAGAGGTTATTATCACTATCGTCACTACAATCTTCTTTACCGTTGGATCTTACTTTAATCAACGATTATAACAAGTGTAGAATAATATTGTTGATTAGATAAGATATAATAGTTAAAAAGTGGTAGTGATTGGTAGTAATTTGAAAATGATAGTGATAATATCTTATCCCTACAAACTAATGAAGACTCTTACACACATGCATAGTTCAAATAACTTTCACGAAAGATCAATTATGAGTGAAGAACAAGAATTAAAGCGGAAAAAGTTCACCGCCATTGGAACATAACATAAGCATGCAGAATTACTCAATTTAAGGACCAAGTAAGACATGCTCAATGTGGTTCCAAATAGAATAGTGTATCATGTTCAGCAGCTCAAGTTACCAACATGCACTCTAGTCCCAAAAAAATTCACTATCACATCCCAATGTCGCACACGTCAAATTTACCCCAAAAATTTACATCTCCACATAAACCCTAACATGCAAGTTTACACCAAAAAGAAAAAATCCAAGTCAAAGGGAGAGACAATCATCTTGTGTCTAGTAGTGAACATAAAAGATAAATATTGGATAACGAGAAACAACTTACCGTGAAGAGAGCGAGAACGAAATGGAATGAGCAAGAAGGAGCAAAGTGGGAAAGAAAGAGAGAGTGAAGAAGCAATAGAACAAAGAGAGGGAGAATAAGGAGGAATGCTACTGTTTTTATTTTTATTTTTTTAAAAAAACATAGATATTAGGATTGTAAAAAAAATATATAGAAGAAGGAAGATGATGGGTGGACCTATTTTCAGCGTCGGTCTACGAACAAAAGAAAGATCCGAAAAGAAATGGGCCGCCGCTAGTTGTGTAGTGGTATAACAACTCTTCATTTAGTGGGAGGTCACACGTTCAGAGAAAAAAAAAAATTTAGTCTCAACAAAATTAAATGACGTGGAATATTAGTACACGTGTTATACCATGAGCGGGAGATACAATAGTAAATATTATTAAGTGGCGCGATAGCCCGCACCGTTTTTGGATACAAAAGCACCAATCATGGGGCTCCGCCTCAGATTACTGAATTTGAGGTGGTGCCCCGTGATTGGTGCTTTCACACCCTAAAACTGTACCTTTGTCGCATTGAAAAAATTCGTCTATCCTACTAAAATAGTCTCCCTGGTTTAAATTCTTTATAAAGGGTATTTTTGTCAAAAATATATTATAATATTATACAAAGTGTGATAACACATTTGTTCTGTGTATTTCGGGTTATTGATCATATTGCCCCTGAAATTAAAAATAATTCTCAAAATGCCCTTATATCCAAAATATTTCCCAAACCACACCACAAAATCGATTATATACCCCCACAATCGATTATTTTAACTGACGTGACCTGTTTTTGAACCAATAAATCCACGTGGTTAGAAAACAATAACTCACAATCTCCAAAAAGAGTCCTAAAAAAGTTTGTGAACAATAGAAGCTTCTCAGAAAAATCCCTTATTGCGGTGTGAATAAGAGATGAGATACAGTATTCTTTCAAAAGTGAATCTTCTTCATGTTATAATGTCAAACAGTCACCCCAACAACTTTGGAATAGAAAGTAGGTTCGTTATTTTCTATGTTTAATGATGATAATGTATTTCTTTTTCCTTTCTCGTGGGGTGAATTATGTTTTTTCCCCCAGCAATTTCCAAATTTAAAGAAGAATGTTCTAATTCTAAGTCACACCAAATGGGAAGCCCCAGACCTTGAAGAAGGCATAGGCGTACGTGGTTATGTAAATTTTGCTCAAATTCGCTTGAACCGGTGATGATGCCAATATTTTTGTGTGATGTTAAATGCTTCTCACTCACTAAAATGACAATGATGTTAATGTCATTCGTATTAGGAGAAAAATTACATTTTCTACCAAATTTATTCATATTCTTTATATTTTGCAGGAAATAAAGTCTACTTATGTTCTTTTTATTTAGTTGAAAAAACAGAATGGAGAAAAGTTGAGATAGTGATTATGGGCGTATTGACTTGTCTGTATGTTTCCGAGAGTTCAAATGATATTATTTCTGTGTGTTTGATTTAATGAGTTACAGGCTAGACTTGTCTTTTCACTTAAAACAAAATTCATTTCAGATTTCTCTAGCATCGCGTTGGACCTTCTCTCTGTACGCGATGATATCATTTAAATTGAGATCGGAATATGCATCGCGATCTGTGACAGCTTGGCAGAGATTTTGGTGAGAAGATGGAATTGATGTTGGAGCCCCACTGAAACAGGCCCGGGGTTATCAAGGTACGTAATACCCACTAGTTCCGAAATTCGGATGGCCATTAAAGATCGGTTTTTTCCTAATTTATCACCTTTTTAATAATTAATTACCATTTTATCACTTTATTTTCAAAATATTTCCCGATGTCCATCGTTTAGTGTTAAATCAAGGTTTAGTGATTAATCCAGCGGTGGCAGATTTTTTTAAAAATGGCCCGATATTTAGTCGACTAACTCACTTGAGTTAGTCGACTAAATCCGACAAGGTTTTTTTTTTAAAAAAACGACATTTAGTCGACTAACCAACTTGGGTTAGTTGACTAAATGTCGGATTTAGTTGACTAACCCAAGTGAGTTAGTCGACTAAATATCGGCATTTTAAAAAAATCGGCCCGCAATTTAATGACTAAAACCTAAGTGCATATGGGAAATATTTTAAAAAAAAGTGGCAAAATGGTAATTAATTATTTAAAAGGTGACAAATAGGAAAAAAAGCCATTAAAGATCAGTAGGGATATTTGGTTGTAGGATAGACTAGAATTAAATCGGAAGCTAACTAAGATTAAATCGATAAAAAAGTAAAGATTTTAAGGTAATTAATATAAAATTGTAAATAATTTTTTTTTTTTTTAAAAAAATCATTTTTATTTTATTTTATAAAAGTACCGAATTAGGTTGATACTTGGATCGAACTACTTTACTTACTAGTTCGCTGGTTTCTATTCTCATCCGGTCAGTCCCATCCTACTTTCAGCTGTCACGCATAAGGAGATGCTGACATAGGCGGACTGAAGGAGAAGAGAAGGGGGCACGTGCCCCCTTGATTTTTGATAAAATTACAAAAAATACCCTTATTCTTTTTCCCCCATTTTTCCCTTCTATTCCTTATTGTTTATATTGCTTAGTCTAAAACAATCAGAGTCTTTATGGTCCTCAGTTTACATTGCTTACTGTCTTATTTTTAAAAATGTGTATTTGATAGTATTGATAATGATACAATTACAATAGAATTTTAAAAAATAATGTCTAAAAAGATGATATTATAATTGTTTTTATTGTAATATACTTTTGTTATTAAAATATATGGTGTCCAACCTTACTATTTTTAATAGTACTTAGTCTTGTTTTTCCTTTAATATTGTTTTATTTTTAATACATTTAAAACTTTACTGTTAAAAAAAAAAAACTACTTTCAGGGGCAGCACCTCCGCACCCCAACCAATAATGCCCCCTTCAATAAATTCTTCCTAGATCACCTTTGGATGTGGATGCCCATGATATGTTGATATGGATGCGGTTGCTGATTTTGACTGACGCTATTCTACTTGTTTGGGTTAACAGTATCAGAGTTACGATTTACAAATTAAATATATAAGATATAAGAGAAATTACGTGCTTTTCGAACACAAACACAGCAACAAATGTGAAGATTCCTAGATGTCTCAGACTCAGGGTTAGAAGCTACGAGCTCCATACACCATATTCTACAATCTAGCCAAAAACTAAAAAGTTCCAACACCATTTTCTAGATCATTCATCATCCAGTCGCTTAAAAAAATTAAAGACTAATTTCTCGTACACCCATTATTTCAATTTAATTCAACTCATCTCTCTCAATTTGCCGGCATGTAATACGAAACCATTATATAATTACCAATAATAATAATATAATAATGATATAGAAGAGAACAAGGGAACTGTGTATGTTATTAATTTATTTCCTCGCTATTGCTGTATACCAGAATATAACATTTACGAGAGAAAAGAATTTCAACGTCTGCAACGAGTGATGGCACTGCAACCGCGACTGTAGGGATTGGCCTGGGCGCCGGGCCGGCAATTGTAGTAGGAAGCACCGCGTCGAGAGCAGGGCACAGTGTTCCTCCTCAGCGCTCCGTAGCTTATGTACCTCGTGGTGGCTAGAATGCGCCGGCTGATCTCCGACTCCATCTCAAACTCCGACCCCAACAAGTCTCCCTCGTTCTCCAAAAGCGGGAAGACGCCGCCGAAATCGACGGTGGCGGATGAGCAGACAAGTGCGTGAAGAGCCAAGATGGTACACAATAACAGGAAGCCGTAATAGCTGCCGGAGCCTCCCATCTCTTGCTTTGGAATAGAATGAAGGAGAGGGACGTGAGGTGAGAGATTATAAGCGGCACGGAAGGAAGGAATGGTATAATTGCGATTGTTGCCACCTGGCCAGGAATGCCACGTGGCTGTGCTTGGGGCTAGCTAGGGAAGAACATGAATTCTTAATGGGTTCCAGTTGTATATATGGAGGAGTGAGTTGCCTTGAAGAGTCGGCTCACTCGGCTGGTCCAGTTTGCGTGTGAGAAAGTTGAAAACGGAGAATATAATGCCAGCATGAAGACGCGTTTTCGGATGATGTGTGTGGCTTCATGAGTTGCCTAACCAGCTCCACAAGAACCAGTGAGCGTTTCTTTGAAGTGGAAGGATACTAAATTATACACCTTAATATATCATTCATGTATATATTTATTGTTTGGATTGGTTCTATAGACAGCCTATATATGAATGGAAGAAGACAAAGAAGGGAAGAGATAGTGATTGAAGGCGCAGTCAGTGGGGCAGATATATTACAAAGCAAGTCAATACCAGGCTGTCTGCTCATTCATCGGCACTTGCCAGCCCCACACGTGGCACCGGTTCACAGATAATGGTCACACACTTCCATGCGTTCCATCTAAGATCGGTTACAGCAGTTATATATATTTGCACCATAAGCCAAAGTCAACTTAACTTGCCTTCCAGCCTAGTACTATAATTACACATGGTTAATTAACTCAGTTAAGTCGAGTCACATTTTCGCCAAGTCCAGTCACTTGCGCCTCCCCACCTTACCATAATGTAAAGATCATATAGGGTTTACATAGATTACATAAATCAGCTAAATCCACTCTATCTATTTATAGTTGAATGTACGTCTAGCAACAAAAATATGGTTTATGGCTTTTTTCCCTATTTACTACTTTTTAAATAATTAATTACCATTTTCTTCTTGTTTTCAAAATATTTCCCGATGTCTGCCACCATTTAGTCGACTAAAGCATTAGGTGTGATTTTTTGACTGCCCCCGCGATTTAGTCGACTAAACCAAGTGGCTTAGTCGACTAAACCAAGTGGCTTAGTCGACTAAATAGCGACAGAGGAGTTTTTTCAAAACCCCAATCGCGGTATTTGGAACCCTAATCCACCACAAAACCTCCCCAAACCTCTCCCCCTCTGTTTTTCTTCACCAAATCCTTACTGAATCCGTTCGTGAGTAGCGAAGGAAACTTCATTCTAGCATCATTTGCGTCGATTTCGATATGTTATCATCTCCATTTCGAATTTCCGTAGTTGTTCTTTCGTTTATGCGAACCCCCATTTCCCTAGAAGGTAGACAAATTAATTAAAAGTAAAAATGAGTTTTATATTTAAAATCAAAGTTCACCTAAGATCAGTAAGGATCGAGGACATGACTAAGAATCCTAACGAGAAAAATCTCCAATATAAAATCTTAATAAAAAAATTAATTTTATGGTTTATTAAACCGAATATGAAGAAATATTTTTCAAATTTTATAATTTATATTGATTACATTCAAAATATCAAATTGATTAGTTAAGATGCGATTTAAAATAAATATGAAAATCCCTAATGATGTCTTTATTTTCAAACTCATCAACAACAACTTATTGAGGTACTCAACCTACCTCCAGCAAGAATTCATACGTTACTCATAATATATCAAAATATAGATTGCAATTATGAGAGGTATAGATCAAATATATATTTCTTTGTTAAATTGGACTCCATGTATTTGCATATATACGTACACCTCATAAACAACGTACGTTGCGTTTTTATTAAGATGTGTTTTTTTTTTGTCAAATTTTTATTAAGAGGTGTAACTTCGCGTGTCATGTTAAATTGTCTAGATCTCTCTCTCTTTTTCTTTATTTCAGCCATCAGAGATTAGATCTGATATATAGCTACACTTTTTTGTTATTAAGTTTTATTTTAAAAACGTACAATTCAAATTAAATTATCATCTTTAAGAAGACCGTTTGAACAAATTGTATGATCCAACCCCATTTAAATCATCATTAGCGACGATTCCTTAGAGCACGAGATTAAAAAGAAAGTTTTCTTCGCTACCCACGAACGAATTTAGTAAGGATTTGGTAGAAAAAAACAGAGGGGGAGAGGTTTGGGGAAGTTTTGTGGTGGATTAGGGTTCCAAATACGTCGATTGGGGTTTTAAAAAAACTCCCCTGTTGCTATTTAATCGACTAAGCCACTTGGTTTAGTCGACTAAATCGCGAGGGCAGTCAAAAAAATCAGCGCCCCGCGTTTTAGTCGACTAAATGGTGGTTTAGTCAACTAAATGGTGGCATTTGGGAAATATTTTGAAAACAGTGGCAAAATGGTAATTAATTATTAAAAAAGTGGCAAATAGGGAAAAAAGCCCTATTAAAATACATTTACTTATATTAAAGTAGTTAATATGACATATATTATTTAAAATATTTTAGTCATTTTACTTAAGTGTGTGTTTGGACTAGCTTTTCAAAAATAGCTTTTACGATTTACAAGGTAAGTATATCGGTTTGAAGAAAAAATGTGTGGTTCTAGAAGTTACAAAACACTCACTTAATTCTTTTATTCCTATCCTCTTTAATAAATTAAGAAAATATTGACAAATAAAAACTATGTCTTATTTTTAAGACTAAGATCAACTCTATAAATATACTTTATATTAAGGAACGGACGAGTAATTTGTAGGTGTAAAATCATATAGAGGGAGGAAAAATGAATAATATATACTCCTTCATGTCCTTAATTATGACCCATTTGAATTTTCTAAAGATATAAAAAAAAACTAAATAAGTTACTCAATCGATCAAATTATATATTGTGTATTATATTACATATTAATTTATAAGTCAATAAAATTAGTTTTGAGGAAAATGATAAATATAATACTTTTAAATAGTTTATTTATATTTTTTAATCTCTAAAAAAAAATTAAATAGATACTCCCTTCGGTCCTATTATAAGAACACATTTTGGATTTGTCTTGTTCTTCATTATAGGAGCAAATTTTAACTTTTGTCAATTCCTTTCTAAAATACCCTTATTGATACTTTCTTAATAATAATTAAATACAATAATAATTTAATCATCCCTCGAGAATATTCTATATGGCGTTCCTTCCTTAATACAGTGGTTTATGTTGGCCACGCCATACCACAATTTGGCACATGTGTAAACTCTAGCTAGCTTTTTTCTCTTTGTTTTTTATAGTGACAGGTGCCATGGATGAACTCCGGAGACACCGGAAGCCTCCATCGATCGAATAAGGAAGGGTATTTTTGGAAAATAATTATAATTAATTAAATTAACTTCTCTCCTTAATCTCTCCAAATTTTGGTAAAGTGCTCTTATAATTTCCCTATTTATATTTTGCAACATTGAGGACAATGAAATTCTTTTCGATTGCATAAGGACAAGCATAACCAAAGAAATTATATCCCTCCCCCACACTTAAATCAAACATTGTCCTCAATGTTGCAAAATATAAATAGGGAAAGGAACTAGTACTCCCGGTTTTAGGTCTCTAACTCGATGTGGAGTGCTTCATCAGTACCATCCATGATGTTTCAAATTTTAAGAGAGGAAAGAGTGCCTTGACAAGACTTAGCGCCACCACAAGAGGAGTGATCATCTTTAAACCTAAAAAAAATGAAAGAGAAAAAAATAGCGCAAGGAAAACTTATTGGGTTGCCTCCCAATCGGCGCTTGTTCCGTCCGAGAGCGACGAATGTCACCTTAATTCTTAACTTCCAATGCCACGAGAGGTTCTTCCTCTGTCAATGTCTCCACCATGGTAAGGCTTTAATCTCGCCCATTCACCTTAAAAGCTTCATCGAACCTATTGGTGCAATGACAATTGCACCAAAAGGTGTGACTTCTTTGACTACAAAAGGTCGACCATCTAGACTTCAATTTCCCTGGAAAAAGTTTCAAAGCGAGAATTATAAAGTAGTACCTTTGTCCCGTATGAAACTCTCTAGGAATAATCCTTATGTCATGCCATCTCTTGGTTCTTTCCTTATAGAGGCTAGCACTCTCATATGCAAAAATTTTGAATTCATCAAGCTCATTCAACTGAAGTAACCTCTTTTCATCAGCAGATTTAGCATCAAAATTCAGCAGCTTAGTTGCCCAAAGCGCCTTATGCTCAAGCTCCACTGGAAGGTGGCATTGACTCAGCAGTGTAGTGCCATTATTCAAACAAAGTTGCCACCAAAGCTTAAAGATCCAGGCAGCTTTAGCATTCCTTGTGCAATAGGGAACGTCAATATGGGCAGAGCACTTTGTGATCTGGGAGCTAGTATAAATTTAATGCCCTTATCTGTTTCGAAAGCTCTCGGCATTAAAGAGTTGAAGCCTACTATGATGTCGTTACAATTGGCAGATAGGTCCATTAAGAAGCCAGAAGGTGTCATTGAGGATGTGCTTGTGAAAGTGGACAAATTCATCTTCGGTGGATTTTGTGGTTCTTAACATGGAGGAAGATCTTGAACTTCCTTTGCTTTTGGAAAGACCCTTCTTGGCTCTTTTGCTAGAGCGGTAATTGATGTAGCTGCGGGAAAAATGGAGTTCCAAATGAATGATGAGAAAGTCACCTACAATGTGTTTCAATCCATGAAATACCCGGTGATAATAGTATTTTGCCTTAATTGATGTCGTTGATGAGGCCATTCATGAAGATCTTTTTCAAGAAGGTTCGGTGAGTCTATGGAGGATGATCTTGCGCAATTGTTACAAGTGGAAGAAGAGGTTTCTGAGATGAGAATTCGATTTACTGAGTTGAGGAGCCGAAGAAGAAGGATTATGATGCGCCCGCTGTCCCTCTAAGGTGGAACTAAAGGAGCTCCTTCTAATCTAAAGTATGCTTTTCTAGGGACGGATGACACTTATCCCATTATTATTAGTCTTTGAGTTATCACCTATTGACGAAGAGAAGTTCTTTGAAAGTTTTGACTACCCACAAGGCGCAATAGGGTGGTCTATATCGATTTAAAGGGGATTAGTCCTTCATTTTGCACTCATAAAATTCTTATGGAGGACGAAGTAAAACCGGTAAGGCAGCCCCCGGAGGAGACTTAACTTACTATGAAGGAAGTGGTGAGAAAGGAGGTGGTGAAAGCTGTTAGATGCGGGTATGATTTATCCTATCTCGATTCAAAGTGGGTTAGTCCAGTACATGTAGTAGAAGAAGGGTGGAATCATTGTAGTGCGAATGAGAATAACGAATTGATACCACTAGAAGCATTACGGGTGGAGAATGTGTGTGGATTATAGGAGGTTGAATGATGCCACTCGCAAGGACCACTTTCCTTTGCCATTCATGGATCAGATGCTTGAGAGACTTGCAGGTCACTCCTATTATTGTTTCTTAGATGGCTATTCCGGTTACAATCAAATAGCAGTGGCTCGGAGGATCAAGAGAAGCGACTTTCACTTGTCCCTTTGGGATTTTTGCTTATAGACGGATGCCCTTTGGTCTTTGCAATGCCCTGACTACTTTTGAGGAGGTGCATGTTGTCTATCTTTTCGACATGTGAGAGATTTATTGAGGTATTTATGGATGATTTTCTGTTTTTGGCACTTCGTATGATACTTGCTTGGCTAATTTATCTTGTGTGCTCCAAAGATGTCAAGAGAGTAACTTGGTGCTTAATTGGGAAAAGTGCCACTTTATGGTGAAAGATGGGATAGTCTTGGGTCATAGAATATCGATAAGGGGATAGAAGTGGATAGAGCCAAGATTATAATCATCAAAGACTTACCTCCTCCCACCAATGCGCGTAGCGTTCGCGAGTTTTTCTTGGTTATGCGGGTTTTTATCGGAGGTTTATCAAGGATTTTTCCAAGATAGCCAAACCACTTAGTCGGTTGTTGGTCAAAGATGAAGACTTTAACTTTAACAATAATTGTCTAGTGGCATTTAACTTGTTGAAGGAGAGATTGACCACGCACCTATTTCGACGGCGCTGATTGGGAGTTCGTTTGAGTGATGTGTGATGCCGGTGACTATGCTATAGGGCTGTGTTGGGGCAAAGGAAGAATAAGTTGTTGCATGTTATTTACTATGCGAGTAAAGTTCTGAATGAGGCACAACTGAAATATGCAACAAGCGAGAAGGAGATGCTTGCAATTATTTATGCATTAGACAAGTTTAGACAAAAGTATTTGATTGGTTCCAAGGTGATTATTTTTACGAGATCATCTTTTCTAAAATATCTCTTGACTAAGCAAGACGCTAAGCAAGGCTTCTCCGTTGGATCTTTGCTATTCCAAGAGTTTGATATTAAAATCGAGACAAGAAAGGGGTGGAGAATGTGGTAGCCGATCACTTATCTAGGATACGGAGTTAAGGAGTTGCGGGATGATTCCGAGATAGCGATTCGTGATGAATTCCCGAGATGAGTATGTCTTGGCAATCAACAATGTACCTTGGTTCGTTGATATTGCTAATTATAAGGCAATTGGGATGATACCGGAGGGACTAACATGGCGGCGAGAGGAAGAAGTTCATGCATGATGTTCGGCGGTATATCCGGGATGAGCCTTTCTTATTTTTCGGGTGTGCGAGATGGAGTGCTCCGGCGTTGTATCCCGAGAAGAGGAAACTCATAAGGTCCTACGGCATTGTCACGGTTCAGATTATGGTGGACATTTCTTTGGAGAACGCACTTTGCTAAGGTATTACAAAGTGGTTTTTATTGGCCTACACTTGTACAAGGATGCTAGGAAGTTTGTGGAGCGTTGTGATCGTTGCCAAAGAAGCTGGGAATATCTCTAGGAGACATGAGATGCCCCTTAACAACATTCTTGTTATTGAGATATTTGATGTGTGGGGATTGATTTTATGGGGCCATTCCCAAGTTCTTTTAACAACAAGTACATTCTTGTAGGCTGTGGACTATGTCTCAAAGTGGGTAGAGGCAATTGCTCTTCCCACTAATGAAGCTAAGGTGGTGGTATCTTTTCTCAAAAAGAATATATTCAACGGAGTTTGGGGTACCTAGAGCCATTATCGATGACGGAGGAACTCACTTTTGTAACCGCGCAGTTTCAATCGGTGCTTAGTAAATATGGTGTCACTCATCGTGTCACTACTCCATATCACCCACAAACTAGTGGGCAAGTGGAGATGTCTAATAGGGAATTGAAGCAAATTAGGAGAAGACTTGTTGGGAAGTCAAGGAAGGATTGGTCTAAGAAGCTTGATGATGCCTTGTGGGCGTCCGAGACGGCATTCAAAACTCCTATTGGCATGTCACCGTTTTTTTGCTATATGGTAAGTCTTGCCACCTTCCGTGGAGCTTGAGCATAAGGCGCTTTGGGCAACTAAGCTGCTGAATTTTGATGCAAAAATTCTGAATTCATCAAGCTCATTAAAAAGCTTGATAGCGACTTCGGCAAGTGCACCGGTCGTTATAAGTAATAAAGTAGTGAGAAAAAGATCGTCCCACGAGGAATAGTACTCCAATCACTAATTCGCTATTTTTTGCTTTAGTTGGATGAATGAGTAATATGGGTGAGTTGTAACCAAACAGAATTTAAAGAATTAAATAAAGAACCAGAATCCAAAATCAAGAATTTCAAGAACAATTGAGAGAAAAGATGAGTAATCCAAAATTAAGACCTTCAATTAAGAAATACGCAGCTAGGGATGAGAATCCCCCTATGTTCCTCTAATAATTTGAATTGAATCCTTAATTGATTATTATTCTCATGATTGACGATCAATTCTCTAAAGTTAGACTAAGTCCCAATGTCTTGATGCTACCTTAGTCCGTTATCTTTGAAATCAACCTAATGTCTTAGTATTGATTAAAAAGATTATATTTTTAAACCAGAATTATGAGATCGCATAAAATCGTAAGCCTATGTCTAGGTCATGCAACTCTACGATGACTTAACGGTTCTAGTTAAATGCACCAACATCTCTATTGTCATACATTAACCTATGAACAATCTAAAAGGTGATCAATCTTCAAGAAAGCTTTAAGCAAAGATAATTCATTCAATCAAGAAAAATAAAGATTAATAAAGAATCCAACCAAATATTTTAAATTCGCATAGGGTTCATCCTCGCCCTAACTACAAAAGAAAACTAGCCAAGCATGACTATACTAAAATCCATGAAAAGATGAAAATCGATTCGAGATAAGATAGGAAAAGAAAAGAGAAATAAAGACTTTTAAAGAATCCCTCAGTCTCAATACTCCTCGCTGATGTGCGGCGTCTCCCTGGTAGAGCTGTCAAAACGGGCTGAGCCCCGCGGGCCAGCCCGTTAAGCCCCATCTTGAGCCCCCATATCTTTAGCCCCCATATAATGGGGTTATTTTTGGCCCTAACCCAAAATAACCCCCACTTTTATGGGGCTAAGATAGGGCCAACCGCGGGCCCAATTACAACTGCCCCAAATTAGCCCAGTTCAAATGATTCAGCCCTCTTACTTGTCTAATTTACTCTTCAGCATACATTTATCAAAAAAAAAAACTCAGCACACGTCTGTTTCATCACTTCACGCCTCCGCCTACCGTCGCACCGTCCGTCCAAATTAACCCCAGCTCGTCGTGGTTGCTTCATTCTCCCATCTTCGTGAAAACTTTGGCCGGAAAGAGTGTCAATCTCGAGGTCGAGAGAAGTGGGACCATCGACAATGTCAACGCCACTATTTAGGTTCGATTTTCGTTTTTCCAAAGATTGGGATTTCATTAAATAGTTCTGGGTAGTGGTATAGCTGTTCTGGGTTTTCTATTCAAGTTACTGGTTGCAGCTTTTAGATTCAGTTTTCCGATTACTAGCAATACATGTGCTTGCATTTGTATTTTTAATATTAAAAAGATGGAAATACCTCGGGGTAGAATCGTGAATACAGTGAATGGAGGAGAAGTGAGAGGGCAATCGAGGAGAAGAAGCGGCTGAGAGAGGATGATTGGAGAAGAGAAGGGCTGATTGCCTAGGAAGCAGAGGAGGCGAAGTAGATGCTATCGAACGGCAATTGCTATTGTTCATGGAATTGGGTTTCCAGATGCTCTTCATTTTCACTTCTGCATCTTTATTTATCATGGCAGTTTAGTAAACAACGATAATTATCTTTCATGCTAGTTTCTTCAAGAATTTGGATCAAGTGACGATGTGAAATGAATTGATCAAATTTCCAAATTATAAAAATGGATATTGAAAGTGTTTTTTACTTTATCAAAAGACAACATTTTTAAATTTTTAATGTGTTTCTGGATGATAATTGAACGGTTGGATTCAATTAATATAGAAGATGAAAATATACACAAAGATAATTATTGCAAGTTTGCTATCCACATGTCTAGGAAAGAAGAAGAAGCAGGAGGAGAGGTGGGATCAGATACATTGATTTGCAGCTAGTGCCACTCTATTTAATTTATTTTGCTTTGGTCTTGTCGTATATAGTTCTATATTCCATTGTGAAAGTTCTTGCATATGTTTCCCCAGCTTGTTCTATCAGCAAACTCCAATCCACACTTCACCCTCTCTGCAAACTCTTTCTGAAACAATCACAAACCCCATCGTCACTTCATTTTTTCCCTTCAAACTCTCTCTACCTATATGTTATGGGGTTATTATTTGTATCTCCTACATGTTTCCTAAATGAAGGTTGTGGTCTGATAGTGTCAGGAATTCACGCTTGCATTAAGGAGGTAGGGCAGGGGATTAGTTTCACATTTGAATTTAATGTCATGATACATGTATTTTGGTGAAGTGAAACTTAAGCTATTGAAGGTGATAAAGCAAAATCATAATTTCCTTTTCAACCAATTTTAATGCTTTGATGGGAGTATTTGATTAGGTAACCAACACCTCTGCGTTATGGTCTGATAGTGTCAGGAATTCATGGACCAATGCTTCTTAAGGTGGGGAAAGCTCTGACCAGGTCTAGCTTGTGATTCATTTGGAGAGGCCAGATCTTGAGGCTTACAGATTAAGCTTTGCTCAAGCATATACCAGGTTAGCCTACACATACCTTCTATGCCATGATAAGTCTAATTATTTCAATCAAGAAATTATAATATAAATTTATTATTTGTGTTTACATGAAAAAAAAAATATTTTGCAGAATTTATTATGGATGATGAAGTTCAATATGAAACTCCACTTGAAGCTTCTGGAAGTTTTAAGATAAATAAAAAAGAAATCTCTAATGTGTGGAAGTATTTTACAAAAATTGGTAAGGACAAGGATGGTTTTGAAAAGGCTGTATGTAATTATTGTGCTGCTGAATATGTAGTTGGTAGGCATCCTAAGACTAGAAGTAGCTATGGAACTTCACATTTGGGTCGTCATATTCCCGTTTGTAAGTTTCTTACCGACTCTGAATTAAATGAGCAACATGGAAAGTCTAGTACACAACAAATTAATCAAGAGGTCCATCGAGAAAAGCTTGCACGAGCCATAGTTTATCATGATCTGCCTTATAATTTTGTTGAGTATGAGATGATTAGGGATTGGATAAATTATATTAGTCCTAATGTTGTGATGCATTCTAGGAATACCGTTGTGTCAGATGTTCGGAAAATGTATGTCAAAGAGAAAGAAAAACTTAAGCAAAGCATGTCGAGGATTCCTAATAGAGTGTGTCTAACTTCAGATGTTTGGACAGCAACTACCAGTGAGGGTTACATTTGTTTAACAGCTCACTTTGTTGATGATAATTGGAGATTAATTAGTAAGATTCTGAACTTTTGTCGAATGAAGCCTCCACATACTGGGGTTGAGATGGAAACTACTTTGTTTGATTGCTTGAAGCAATGGGGTATTGAGAAGAAGATATTTTCTATTACACTGGATAATGCTGCTGCGAATGATAACATGCAGCATATATTAACAAATCATCTTCGTGTGCAAAACAAATTGTTGTGTGATGGTGAGTATTTTCATATACGTTGCTCTGCACATATACTTAATTTAATTGTTCAAGAAGGTTTGAAAGTGGCTACTGAAGCATTGTATAAAATTAGAGAAAGTGTTAAGTATGTGAGAGCATCGGATGCGAGGATGATTAAATTTCAAGATTGCGTGGAACAAGCTGGCATAGACACAAGCATTGGTTTGAGAATGGATGTGTCAACCAGGTGGAATTCAACATATTTGATGCTAGAAAGTGCGCTTAAGTATGAAAAAGCATTTGACATTCTCCAAGTGTTAGATAGGAATTATAAATATATTTTGTCACAAGAAGAATGGAGAAGAGGGGAGAGAATATGTGAATTTTTGGAACCCTTTTATGATACTACAAACATGATTTCGGGTTCATCTTATCCAACCTCTAACTTGTATTTTATGCAGGTTTGGAAGATTGAGTGCATATTGAATGAAAATTTGGGTAGTGATGATGATGTTATAAGGGATATGTCAATGAGAATGAAAGAGAAGTTTGACAAATATTGGAAGCAGTATAGTGTAGTCCTAGCTTTTGGAGCTATTCTTGACCCGCGCTTGAAGCTTGTTTTCTTAGAATTTTGTTATACAAAACTGGATCTTTCATCCTCTTATGATAAGGTTAGAAATGTGAGAGAAAAGATTGAGAAGCTTTATGAAGAATATGCAAGCAATCTCCAAGGATCAAGTTCTTCTCTATCATCCAACAAATCCAATATCTTGCACAAGTCTGGAGAAGGGAGTAGGCCCAAAAAATCAAAATTATATATTAGGGTATGTCCTTTTATGCTAAATTAATATTTTCTTCATTATTGTTTCATTTAGATAATTGATATATTATATTTTGCAGGAGTTTGAAATGTTTGAGAACGAGAGCATGTATGTTGCTGGTAAGAGTGAATTAGAACTTTATTTGGATGAACCAAAAGTTAAATTTGGTCAAGGTGAAGATTTTGATGTGCTTAGCTATTGGAGACTTAATGAAAGTAGGTTCCCCACACTTAGTATTATGGCACGAGATGTGTTAAGTATCCCTATTACTACAGTGGCATCAGAATCTGCTTTTAGTATTGGTGGACGTGTTCTTACCAAATATAGAAGTTCTACTCTTCCTGAAAATCTTCAGATGTTGATTTGCACTAGGAATTGGCTGCATGGTTTTACTCTCAATCCTGATGGTAATGATGTGTTAATTTTCATAATGTTTTATATGTACTTGTAATATTGATCGATTATGTTGGAATTGATTGCTTTATTGAGTGATTGTATTTTAATTGATTGTGAATTTTAGATGAAGATGATTGTAAAATTACTCATCATGAAGCACTAACAGCAGAATCCCAAGGGGCATCAAGAATTTCAAATTGAAGACTAGAGAGGTACGAAAACACCAAGTTCTCTGTTTTGGGTTGCAGAATTTAGCAATCACTCATCATGTGAAACTGATGAAGTCGCTATTGATATTATTTCTGTAGAATGGCGACAAGATTGGGTGATGGATCATGATTCAGATTCTGGGTGGTTATTAGGGTAGAAAATGATGTTTCTTTCATGAAGCTTTTCCTCACTTTTATAATCTCTCTTCTTTATAAAATTCACCTATTCAGAATTTTAGTATTCTACTGGATTAGATAGGAGAAAATGGACTCTCGGCTCTTCCAGAATTTTAGTATTCTACTAGATCAAATAGGTGAAATTTATTTTTTCTTTTAATATTTGTGGATGCTATTTGGTAATCTGTTTGAACAGAGTTGAGAATGATATTTGAATCAGATCAAATATGGATGAATGGATGTGTTGTAGATATAAAATGTTTTTTGGCCCGCGGGCTGGCCCTAACCCTTAGGGCTCAATTATTTTTGGCGCGTGAACAACGCTTAACATATGGGCTTTTTGGCCCTGTGGGCTTTTTGGCCCTAACCCACGTGGGCTAGGGCCTAACGGGCCAAAGTGGCTCGTTTTGACAGCTCTACTCCCTGGTGGTTCTTTTTCTCCTTCTTGAATTGCCGCTTGCGTTCTTGCTCTTCGTGTTGTGCGTCACCTTCTCTGAATTCCCCCTATGTTCTGATGCGTGATCCCCTTTTTAATAGATGTACTTTTGCCCTCTCTTGCTGCGGGTCCCACGGCATTACTCCAATTGCTTGAAGATATGATATCTTCCAAATCTGATCACGTGGGTTGGCATATTATATTATAATAATATAATATATTATATTCTTTTTAATTAAATTTCTTGCCCAGTAATATTATGCCTTTCCTATATTTTCTCTTCTCCAGATTAGATAATATCTCCTACAAAATAAAATAGGATATCGATAGATTTTTATTACAATATTCTTTTATCCTATATTTAATTAAAAGATAGATAAATATATAAAAGATAATTAAATAAATACAAAATATTAATAAATTCAATCAGGTATATTAGGAATCTATACTTATTTAATTATAAAATATCTACTTATCAAGTCTTTCTTATAATTAGGATCGGAGGAAGTATTATAATAAAGACTAGAGGTAGTATTAAACATTTAAACCATACATTATTTTTATTTTTTCATGAGGCTTTTGCCTTCGCATGTAACAATTAAAAAAAAAAAAAAGACCTTAAATGAGAATAAATCAATCCTTCCTCCCCCTAACTTTATAATCGAGCTAGACAGGAGGCCTTATCAGCAGGCCTTATCTACCAACATTTTGGGCCTTTTAGTAAAAATACTTCAAAATCGAAGTGCAAACCCGCCCAAACTAGGAAACTAGGTTTTGGTCATATAAGATTCATTCATCTTCGAAGATTACAGTCTCTCGCCGGCGCGCTCTTTTCTTAGCCTCCTTCGGTGCGTACGCCCTCCCTCTCGAACCTCGTATGCTTCCTCATTGGTTTATTTTAGCTGGATTTCTTCGTTCTATTAATGTTTCCCTCCTTGGTATCTTCTGAGTTTTCAATTGTTGGAGTCAACGATGCGTGACAGTCGTCGAACTTCAAATACTTTTTTTTCAAAAAAAAAAAAGTTTTGCATTCTGGGTTTTTCAGATATTCAGCCTAATTCTTGAGCCTTGATGATATCACAGCAATACTGTATTTTAGATATGTTTGAACATTATGGACGTAATAAGCTCTCCTTTTGGATTCTAATTCCATGTGGGCGTCTGAACTGATTCATGTTAACTCTTTTTTTTTTTTTTTTTCTTTTTTTTTTTTTTTTTTCGTGTCTATCCATGTTACAGAGTTGTATCAAAATGAAAATAAAATTCTCTATTTTACGTAGGACATAACTGATACGTTTCAAAAGTTTTATATTCATCATGCACAAATACTGACAGATATATTTGCAGTTAATAGGAAAAGTAAGTTTTCACGTACCTGATACTGTTGTTTCAAATTTATAAATGCATCTACTTCATGAGGACACGGACCTTCAAATTTCACACTTGATAATATTTTTTTATTTGTAGAAGACATGATCTTTAAAACTATACTTTGGTTTCGTTGTATTCTATCTTGAGTCAGGTTCCTAGATCTTGAACGAAGAATTTTTTATACCATCCAAAAAAAGATGCAGAACGAGGAGGGACAGATCACCGAACTTTACATTCCAAGGAAATGGTACGTCTTTACATTTTCTTGAATTTGTGATGTGATTGATTGTTTGATCTCCGGGAGATTTGAACTAATGGGTGATTTTGTTCAGCTCCGCAACAAATAGACTGATAACTGCAAAGGACCATGCGTCCGTGCAGATCAACATTGGGCATCTGGACGAGACCGGTATCTACAATGGTCAGTTCTCCACATTTGCCATGTGTGGGTTCATACGTGCCCAGGTCAGTATAATTATCTGATCAGTTTTGTAACATGTTCTGGAATTGTACAATGGTTGATTATAATCAGAGTCATGACCTACTAGTGAACATTTGACTTTTTTGCCAAGTAATTGTTGGAGTGTTGCCAGCTCGGCAATGTGGATTTGGCTGCCTATGGCAACTGAAGATGCCTATGGCCCCATGCCCTTCAACTTTTAGTTTTTGGTTTATGTTTTTCAATATTTGAACTCCATATATCCCTTTCTTTTGTTTTTTCATAAAATTAAGATAAACTTCTATGATTGATGACTGAGCCTCTCTCAGATTTCTGTTGATCTGATTGCATTTATGTGAATATCTGTAATTTTTAAGCTGTGAAGATATTCTGATTACCTGATCCTTGTCAATCATAAGTAGTGAATCATTGATTGCGCTTGAGAATTGAGATCCTTTTCATGAACATAATACTTTTGATATACTTCTAGTGTAGGAATCTTATGATGTAGTGTATTTATTTCCAGGGGGATGCTGATGGTGCATTAGATCGTCTGTGGCAGAAGAAGAAAGGCGAAGTCAAGCAACAATAGAAGAGGATGATAAATTTTCTTTGAAGTTTTGTTTTAAGTTCTATTCTGGGAATTCTTATCAAGTTTTTGCTAGTTTAGTTATGAATGTTACTATAGATGATTTGTCTACTCAGTGGTACCAAGTAAATGTACTTTCTGTCAGACTAATGTATGCATTTGGAAGTGATTTGATAATTTGATTGGTTTTCTTCTCTTGGTTGTTGTAGCGTCATGTTACAATAATCCGTTTGGTTCAATTGAATTGGAAATAATTATATGCTGCCTGGCTCATTATGCTCCCTTCTAATTAAGAGGCACATATGATACAATATTCAAAACGGAAACTAGTTCTACTCCTACAACCAAAGTAGATCATTTTGTTTCTTCTCCAACTGAATAGATTAAATTAACATATTTCATAATTTATTTATTTAAATGTTTGATGTGATATCCTATTAAATCTATATAAAAATCGTTGACTTGT
This sequence comes from Acacia acuminata, assembly GCA_019022655.1. Lineage (NCBI taxonomy): Eukaryota > Viridiplantae > Streptophyta > Magnoliopsida > Fabales > Fabaceae > Acacia > Acacia acuminata. Next base: position 1,533,370 of record JAFJYI010000071.1, read on the forward strand.
TTTGAAAATAAATCTAAAACAGTAGTTGATTTGCAAATAAGACTCTAAAATCTAAATCTAAATTAATACACAATTTGATCAAGTTGTAACTGCTAATGTTATAAAACAGCACATTCAAAGCTTTTGATTACTCATATGTTATCTTCTCATGTGTCAGAACAGATTTTGAATCCATGCTATGGTAGTTCCGTACAACGTCCTCTTGGACAAATTAAACAGAAAAAAACATGCATAAATCTATTAAAAATTATGGGGAAAAAAGAAAAACGCTGTATGTTGACAATTTCGACCCTCACAATTTAAACAAGTCCGATGAAAACTCGGAAAAATATTCTCTCTCTGAGTAAACTATACACGTAGCAAATCACAAAACAAACTTAATTCGTAATCCCCTATACAATATTCACATGAAACATCAATACCATCGTCTTCTTCCTCATTCAACGAAGGCCATCCTCTTGAAACATTCTGAAACGTATGGAACTGGCACAAAGGTCTGCGAATTCGAACCAAACGGTTTCTCACCCACATGCTCCAAATAAAACTCTTTACCCTCTTCCTACTTCTTTTAATACACTTGGACATTCTCAAGAAACGTAAAAGTTCAAGTCCCTGTTTTCTCTCATCTTCATCATCGGCGCATATCAGAATCATACCATATACATAATTTGCATCTTTGTGACCCTTTTGGGAAGCCATTCTTAAACTCTCAAGACCCGAATTTAAGTTTAAAGAACTGAAGTATTCCACCATTCCATGTCTGTATAAACTCTCTGAATTACCACTTTCCTTGCAACGTTTCAAGAATGAAAATTCTTTGTCGGTAACAAACCATGGAATTAGCGGAAACTTCTCGAGAGATACATGCTCATACACATAATCATTGTCCGAGGCCTGAAGGAATTCTCTACAGCATACTTTAGCCTTATAGAGGTCAGAAACCGAACCAGAGGCGACCCTCGCTAAAACTTCCATTAACAACTCTTTTGGAAGAACCTTAATGGCAGAAGATGACCGGCGTCTTCTTCGTCTCATACTGCATGCCTTCCTTACTCTTAAATTAGCCATTGATGAAAGATTTCAAGGTTTTAATTTTCTGAAACTTTCTTGTGCTTTGGAGAGAAGGATTAAATCTATAAAAGGAAGGGCCTTCGGTCTCCCTAAGATTTAAGAATTGGCATTAAACTTCTCTTACGCCTCTTTCTCTTATACGTAGCCACCTTTTCCGGTGAATTAGTGGTATGGCGGTTGGACCAAGTCAAAGTCAATGACGTTTTCGATAAGGTAACCTGGGGTGCGCGCCACGTTTTACTCCCGTAATAAAATACCAATTAATAATTTTTACAAACTATATCTTAAAATTTAAGTAAATTTAATATTACCTTTATTAATTGTACTAAATTATAATATTATATTAATTATTATTCTCTTCCACTACTTTTATTAATTAATTATTTAGGGGCAAAAAAAAAAAAAAAGTAATCAATTTTAGAAACAAGTGTTAGTGGGAGGTGACTTATAAATAAAAGGTGATAAGCCCGAGTATAAGTTTTGCAGAATCAAATATCAATTACCGATTACACTTTAATGTTTCGGAAGAAGAACGCGACATACTTTTTCTAACAGCCGCCAAGCACTAACATAGTGATAATATCACAGAATCCCGACCGATCCGGTACTCGGTTCCTCAATCGGCGAACTGCCATGGATTTGAGTTCGACTAAGCTCGATTATTACGATGACATGTGGAGGCTCCAATCTACTGCTACGCTTCTTTCCCACTTTAAGGTTTACATCACTACTACTTCTGTGATGTGTTGGAAATGCATCAAAAATTATTTTGGGTTTTTTTTTTTTCTGAATTTTTTATTGTTTTTGTTTTCCTGAAAGGGAGATGATGACAGAAATGCCTTGATATTAGATCACACTATCTTCTATCCGCAAGGTGGTGGTCAGCCGGCCGACACTGGCTTCATACGCATTTCTGGTTCAGACTGCAAGTTTGTGGTTCAAGACGTTCGATCAAAAGATGGAATTGTAAGTTCGAATGTGAACCTGAGTTTTACTAGTTTGGTTAACTGGTTTGTCCATTTTTGTATAACTATTGCCCATTTTTGTATATCTTTAGGTTTTCCACTATGGAATATTTGAGAATTTGGGTCAGGAAGTTGAACACAAAGTTGAGACGGGAAGAGAGGTCACACTTGTTGTTGATGATACCCGGCGAAAGCTGAATTCCAGGTATAAAATTTTGCAATGCTGAAATTCATTTTGCATCCAGATAATGAAACTTCATTTCAAAAGGAAAAAAAAAAGTCATGGCACTTGTATTATACTTGTGGAAATTTATCTCTGTTGTTAAGTAATGCGAGCACAGTAAATGGTGGTCTCAATTAAAGAGACGTCATCGTTGCATGTTTTGGGATACATCATATGTCTTCTTATCTTCTGAATGTACGACTATTAAATTGCTTGTAAGAGAATTCATGATATTCCTTGGGTTCATTCTAATACTTCAATCATTTGTTCATATAGGTTGCATTCAGCTGGCCATTTACTTGATATTTGTCTGCCCAGAATAGGATTGGGTCATTTAGAGGCTGGCAAAGCTTACCATTTTCCTGATGGGTATATACTTTACTTGCTTCTTCTTCTTCTTCTTGGGTCTTTGATTATATGTGCATTGCATTTATAGCTAGCTACCTATAAAATATGGAACCTGGAAAGGGTTGGAAGTGAATAACTGTTGCATTCAGCCTGATTGCTTTATGCCTTCCACTTGACTGGACGTAGTATTCCAATGTACAAACTGACAAACAATAATACATCGGTCTAATCTCTGCTTTTATGCGGAAATACTAATCATTAGAGTGATTATTGGGAAGAATTAACCACAACTAGTTTCTTACTATTGTACCTCACACAATTAACTTTTTAAGAATCTGCTCATAAGATGCAAATATTTTTTGGCACTTCCTTCTATGATGGCACCAGGCCTTGGGTAGAATATAAAGGAACAATTCCACAAAATGAAATGCTGAACAAGCAAAAAGATTTGGAGCAAGAAGCCAATGGGCGAATTTCTGTGGGAGGAAAAGTAAGTCTTGTTCATAAGTTGCTTTTTAATACATGCACGCACAGGGGCAGAGCTTGGAGCAAAAATTTGCTTGCCCCCAAAATTTTTTTGAAGGAAAGTTTTAAATATAGAAAAAAATTTCAGGTAATTAGAATGAAATATAGAAAAAAATGACAAGATTAACATAAATTATACAAGATCCCACATGGAACAAAGATTGAATTATAAGCCCAAAGATATAAAAAGAGGGAAAATGTAAAAAAAAAAAGTTGGGGTGGCAAAAATTAAATTTTACATTATATTAATTTTTTTAAAAAAAAAATTCTAAACAATATTTTTTTTGCCCCCCTAGTCCAATAGAAGTTCCGTCCCTGCGCACGCACAAAATGCACCTGGTTCTCAAACTGTTGATTTCATTGCCTAGGTTTATGTTGCTATATTACCTTATGATGAAGCTGCTGTGCTTTGTGGCGGTTGCCTTCCTGATTATGTTCCCAAGGTCAGTTTATCAATATACACACATAATTATAAATTATAATCATATTACAAATAATTGTGTTTTACTCTTGCACCAAACAAGTTGTAGGTTTTGCTGTGGCCATTAATTTGTGAATTGTAAAAGTTGCCAACTATTTAACAGGATGGCTTTCTGCTTTTGTGTGCATGAACGGTGCCCTCCTTTTTTCCCTTAGATGAATCGGCATACTTCTATAATAAATATTTTGTTTGCAATGCTTCATATGCAAAAGCCAATATATATTAACTATGAACCTTGATGATGACAAACAAATTTAGGATGTTGGACATGAACAGGTGCCTAAGCACTGTCCTTGCTTGTTGTATGCTTCTATTATATAAGCTGGTAATTCTTTCATTAGTTGACACCCAGCAATCGTTATCTAACTCTGTTAAATGAATATATTCGTTTATGTTACATGAGACAAATATGAAAAACAGATGTTACGTCTGGTTTATTCTGTTCTGAGTCGCCCCCCCTCCTCCTCTTTTGGGTAGTGATATACAGTGTGTTTTGATATTAATGCACCAACTCTGGCAGGGAAGTACACCTCGCATTGTGAGGATAGGAGATACTCCTGGCTGTTCCTGTGGTGGTACCCATGTTTCTGATATTTCAGATATCGGATGCATTAAGGTCTGAAACCTATCTACTTCACTGATCAACCAGATATTTATATGTTATTTGTGATTCTGTAATGTTGTGACCTACACGTTTTCCCCTTAAATCTTTGTTATTTAATTCTGTTGAAGATATATGGTGCTATTTCTCTCAATTGTCTTTGGTGAGAGGGCAAGTTTAATTATTATAATCTCTTTGTATTTGCATATGCATGTAGAAAAGAGATAGTGAACATTGTTCCCCATAACAGCAAAACCATCCACGCACTTTGTAGTCCTTCATGACTTATTTGACTTTTATTTTTTCATTTTTCCTAACTTTGCATGTTATTATGCCTTACTTCTGAAGGAGTGAACGACTGATCTTTGTCCTGTAGAGACTTTTTTGTTGCTCGCTTTGTAATTTTCTGTTGTTTGCTATGATTGATGCGTTACACATTTGTACAGGTTTCTCAAATTCGTTCAAAGAAGGGATCAACAAAAGTCTATTACAATGTTGAGTGAGTCCTAATCCTATTATTCACTTAGAACCAGCCATTCAGTAGATGCTGTTGGGAACTCCGTAGTGAGGCCAAGTTTCAGTCCTGATACGAGATAGCTATGCACTACTCAATGATGATGCTTTACTAAAATACTTGTAATTACATGTAATCGCTTAGGTTTATGATACCAGCGAAGATGTTCTTTCTTGTCATCGTTGTACGGTACGGATAATGAATTTGCAGAGGGAATATTTGTCATACGTGTATGGTTGATAGTTTTTAGTGCTTCTTAGATTGTTGAAAGCTTATTCTCTTAACTTATCTGAGTGCTATGATTGATGCGGTATACTTTTGTACCTGTTATGCTTGTTCTTTTTTGAGTGCTCTAAATTTATTGTTATAATTTTTTTTGGATTACAACGGCAAGCTATTTACTTCTGGTTTACAAAGTCTACAAGTTAAAAAGCACTATTGGGAATCTGAGCCCCTTCATCACATTCCAGTTTGAATGGATCCAAACAAGTACCAGGCGGTGCTAGTTAGAAGACATCAAAATCTTAGTTAATCTCCTGAGTCATTCTGGTTAGATAATCAACACATTTCAATCATTCTTTGTATGCAATAAGATTTGGAGATCAAAAAAAAAAAAAAAAAAAAAACCTTTACTTTGTCTAACTTTACCTCAAAAAAAAAAAAACTCTCTTCTGTATCTTTGAGCTTTTATCTCAAAAAACGGAGAAAGATAATTTTTTTACTTGTATTGACTAGTTGATAAGTGTTCAGGTCTATACCCTATTGATCATCCTCTTAAAGATATTATTGGGGAGACTAGAGATTTTTTGTTCCGAGATTGGGACGTGGAGCTTCATCATACTCCAAGAGAAAACATCTCTTGTGCTGATTACATGGCCAAGGAGGGCCATAGTGTTGCCATTGGTGCCGATATAGTTATGATTCCAACTATCTCGAGAGGTTGCCTGATATGGTTTTGAAGGATCAGTGATCCTGCCACTTGTAGTATCTTTCTAATTGTTGTATTAGGGGCTAGAGTCTTATAATCTAGTTCCTATTTCACATTTTCAATCCTCAGTTTGCCTATATTATCCACACACACAAAAAAGTGTTCTGGTCCATATTTGGCTGCATTAATTGTTGAATGAGTTCATGCACGTCGTGATCATTACGAATTTGAATAACGTCCATTTTCATGTGAGAGATTAATGAGCAGGGTCTCTCGCCAAAACTAAATGGACGGTAATGGCTGTTCTTGGCACCTGGTGCATTCCACTTCCTAACAAAATTGCAAATTTAGATAACAAAGTGGTCCATATTAATTTGCATATAGAATGCATAATCTTGACTACTTTCTTTTCCTAGCAGCCGTTTATTTCTTTCATCTGACATGGGGCCGAATATTGTTCACTCTTTTTGAAGTTCAAGGATGCAATTCCTTAGATATTATTGCAGGGTCAAAAGCATGATGAGAAGTGAAGAACCAAGGTAGGTTTTAGGACATTTTATTTTGGAATGATTGGCTTTGGTTTGGCCTTTACACGTTAGGAAATAAATCAGTACAAAAGTTAGGTAAATAATTGATGGAACCAAACGTTGAACCGTTCAATTCAAACGCAGCATCTATACATGCGGAGCGATAGAACAGCATGAGCATCCTATTCTAATTCCATAATATGGTTTACTTGTTAACATTACCATTAAAATTGCCACAAACATCGTCATCACCAAAGAAGTTCATATTCTTACTCAATCCTCCCTCCCGTATGATCTGAAATATAGAGAATTTGTCGTCCCATGAGGCATCTGAGATGAAGAGCATTTGGGTAGGATTTAGCAAATGGACGAGGAATTGTTATTTGACCAGGCAAGGATAACAAGGTAATTTCACAAGCCAACGTCACTATCCACAGGCCACAATATTAGATTTATGAATGAGTACACAATTGTGCAAGTGTCCGTGCTTGAATAAAACTCGGGAAAAAACCGGACTTTAACGATAAACGCCGGGAATCGACAAAAGAGACCAAAATGTGAGCCATGGAAAAATTCCTCTAAATTTGGCAGGGACCCTTCTCTACCATCCAATGCCCTCATGTAAAGCTTCGCTTTTCGGCACCACTTCGATACAGATTCTCCACTTACACTCCTTTTCACTCTCTCCCACACACACCTTCTACATCCAAAATTTTCTCAGAGATCTTATTCAGCTTTCTGATTTTCTTTAACTTTGCAAAGTCACACTTTCATTCCCTCTGCTTCATTCTGCTTCTATATATATGCACGTTGCAGTATGTATGTTGCTGCATTCTGATTTCGTCGTCTCTCTTGGCTTCGTGTGCTTTGTTGAGGATCTTCTGGTAAGTGGGATTTCGTTTTCTGTTCTGTATGTTTTGTTCAAGTAACGTTTATGCTCAAACTTCGCATTCAATCTTTCACTTTTTTGTTTATTTCACGAAATAGTTGGCTTTTGTATTGAAATAAGGGGGAAAAGTGTGTAATTGTTTGGATTTTTGTTAAAAATACGCTTTAATGGCATTCTAGTCTGAAGTTTTGGATTTGTTGAAAGAATAACTCGTTGAGAACTGTTAACAAAATGAGCATTGGGTAATTTTATTTTATCTCGAGTTTCTTACGCTCTAGTTTTTGTCTACTGTACTGTTACATCAAGTGGCAATAGGTACAGTCGCATGATATGGATCACTCTCTCTGAAGCTTTGTTTCTGACTTCTGAGAGGGAGAAAGTGTGGAAAAGAAGTCCATTGAGGTTTGATTGACATAGCGTTATGTTTATAGAATTCAGTGTCTGTCTGTCCATTTTGTTGCTGCAACTTTTACAGAGGGACCTTTGGGCTCAATTCATTTATTACTTAATCAATTTTCATTTTTTTCCTTTTTTCTTGTTGGGGTTGGTGGTGGTGGTGCTGTGGTCTTTATCAAATCCTAAGGTCTATATTCTGGTTTAAGTATCATTATTGACATCTTAGTATATTATTCCTGATGGGAAAACATTTTGGTCCTTTTTGTTTGAGAGGAATGCGACAATGGCAACCGCACCAATTCCTGTACAATATTTGACAGTTGGCTTTTAGAATATGACTTAAGAGGTGTATTGTTTTGTTTGTTATAAAGAAGGTTCAAGGCTTTGGGAGTAGTGAGGGTACCGGACCTAGATCAATCTAGGACCACTGACTCTTGTGTCCAGAGAAGTTGTCACTTGAATCAAGACTCTTGGGCCAAAAATGCACTTAATGAATATTTATATGTATTGAAGAGCTTCTGTTGAGCATGATCTTTTCCCCACTTCTCTATTTTTGTTTTATTGAGATGATAGTTGCACACCAATTATGAGATGCAAGCTTCAAAATTCCATTGAGTGAAGTCAGTGAACACTTTATTCTTTCGACGTCTCTGAGGTTAAGCAGGCCATTTTTCTATCTGGAGATAATGCATTAAAGTTTTCTGTTTGATAAAATGGCTTTCTTCGTGTAGATTATAAGTATTTTTCTAATGTGGTTCAATAACGTGTCATAAATCATAACAAGTTCTTTTATACATGTTCTATGCCTGTGGTTTTGGTGACATTTGACAATGGATTTCTTAAAACAGGAAATCAAGCATGCTTAGTCCTGAAGGAGAACTTAAAATTAGTTTTGGCTATCAATGCAATAGCCAAAAAAGTATACCTTGTGAGGTTGCGAAAGGCTATAACATTCTACCCGAAGTTCACAGAACAAGCAGTTTCTCCTGCTTGTCTGGTGCAGCCTTGAGTGCAAATGCTACGTTAGCCAACACAAACATCTGCAATGGTCTGCTAGGAGAAGAAATACTTCCAACTTGGGACTCACCCAATTCATTCCGTAAGGTACCCTCTTCTCCAAATCTTTCGAGGTTGGATATATTATCAACTTCTCTCCAGAGTAATTTGTCAAACTTAAGTTGCAGTCCACCCACTCCAAGCGATATGCTTGATTATGACTCTTGTACATTAAAATGCATGAGTGCTCCTTCCAAGAGTGAAGGTTTTTTTAATGCCATGGAAGTCCAAGCTGCAGGGGGAGCTGCTGGCGAAGATAGAGTTCAAGCTGTTTGTTCTGAAGAAAACGGTTGGCTCTTTTGTGCAGTTTATGACGGCTTTAACGGAAGAGATGCTGCCGACTTTCTGGCCGGTACTGTGTATGACACAATTATATCTAACTTTAATGCATTGTATTGGGAATTTGAGCCAGATTCCAATAAAGCTTCTAATGATGTGGGTTTGGGTGGATCCTATAAGTTGGATGATACTCTCCTGGTTCATCAGGAGCAATCTCCGTCAAAACTTGAGGGAAACAACAATTCTTATCTTGGCTGTTTGGCAAAGAGTAACCTATCTGCTAAGGTAGGAGCGCCATATAAATCATTTTCAGATGGGGTACTTGATAGCCTTGAACGCTCTCTTAGTCAGGTGGAGAATGATTTCTTGTACATGGTTGAGCAAGAAATGGAGGAACGGCCTGATTTAGTTTCTGTTGGATCTTGTGTTTTGCTTGTGCTTCTTCATGGGAATGACTTGTACACACTTAATTTAGGTGACAGCAAAGCTTTATTAGCAACATGTAACACAAGAGGCAAACTTCAAGCTATCCAGCTTACTGAAAGCCATACCGTTGACAATGATGTTGAAAGAGCTCGACTTCTGGCTGATCACCCAGATGATCCTAAAGCCATTATAGGAGGAAAAGTGAAAGGAAAACTGAAGGTTACTCGTGCGTTAGGAGTAGGTTACTTGAAAAAGGTACTACTGATTAATTGGCAAAAATCAGGAAGTTTTGGACATTTAGCACATGAATGGAAGTGTTAGTCATTCTTTCTGAGTTCTCTGGTTCCTAAACACATAATTTATCTTACAGAATAATTTTTTTTTTTTTTAAAAAAAACGTCACTGTCCTACCTAACAAGTTGATATGATTTTTCTTCTTATCTTACTATGCAGAAATGTCTGAATGATGCGCTGATGGGAATCCTTCGAGTCCGAGATCTTATAAGCCCTCCATATGTTTCCTCTCAACCATCACTGAATGTGCATAAGATCTCAAACTCTGATCAATTTGTGATTGTAGGAAGTGATGGCTTATTTGACTTCTTCAGTAATGATGAGGCTGTGGAGCTTGTTGAGTCTTATATCTTAAGCAATCCATTTGGTGATCCAGCTAAGTTTCTTATCGAGCAGCTTGTAGCAAGAGCAGCCATTTCCGCAGGTCATTTTGTGAAGTTTTATCCTATCCCCCCCCCCCCCCCCGGGGCCCCCTTTTCAGATTCATTCATTTTGTGATGGTGTATGTGTCCTGTTTGATGAATGGTAAGAAGATAGCTAAGCAAGGCTCATGCAGGTTTCAGCATGGAAGAGCTGATGAATGTTCCGGCCGGGAGGAGGAGGAGGTATCATGATGACGTGACCGTGATTGTGATCATTCTTGGGAGGAGTCATCGGACTTCAAAGGCATCAACTTGCATCTAAGCTTTCAAGTAGTATTTCCTAGGGTCTCATAAGTGTATATATCTAGCCTAGTATTAGAACCCAGAATCGTCAGGCCTTGTTCGGTAGGTATCATCATTTCGTTCAAAAATCCAAGAAATGAAAGTGTCTGTGTGTTTTCCCTAAAGCATGCAAATTTAAGAAATATGCCTGTGTCTAAATTTAAGTGTGAAAATAGGGATAAAGTCTTAAATGTTGTGGAAGTTTTCATTTCGGGAAGACTAGTAAGACGGAAGTTTTTTTTGGACCAAAAATGCTACGGATGTTTTCTCTGAGGAGCAATTTTGCCCCGGAAGTTTTCACTAAGGAGCAATTTTTCCCCGGAAGTTTTCACTAAGGAGCAATTTTGCCCTTCTGTCCCAAATATTAAATTTGACTATTAAATCAGTCAAAGACCACACATGTTATGCCTTGAAAATGTCAAACTTGGAGCCAGAGAAGGAGATCCTTGATATGTTGAGCTCAAGGCCCGGAATTTGTGAAGCCGAACTGGTCAAAGGGATTGAAAGGTCATCGTCACAAAACCCAAAGGAAGCATCACTTATGATCTAAGCAAATGATCGTCTATACAAACGTAAATATTATCACTATTGATTTGTTTTTTTGAACCAATTTTTGGAACAATTCATTTTCGTTTTGCGTTTCATTTGCGTTTTGTAAAGACCTTTCGGTCCTTTGACTAACCGCCTTGATTTCAACATCGAAGGATCTCCTTCTCTCGACTCCAAGTTCGACCTTTTTAAGGCATGACATGTGTGGTTTTTGACTGATTTAATAGTCAAATTTAATATTTGGAGATAGAAGGGAAAAATTGCTACATTTTGTAAACTTCCGAGGTAAAATTTTTCCTTAGTGTAAACTTCCGGGGCAAAATTGGTCCTCGGCTAACACTTCGTGGCAAAAATGATACTTCCCGGGGCAAAATTGCTACGTCTTGTGAACTTCCTTAGTGGCATTTTTGGTCCAAAAAAACTTCCGTCTTACTAGTCTTTCGAGCGAAAACTTCCATGGCATTTAAGACTCTTATCCCGTGGAAATAAAAGTTGTTAGATACAAGTAGAAAAATAGGACAACATCAAACGCGAAGAAAGAAGTCCGGACGATTTCGTTGTATCTTTATATTCAAAGTCCAGAAAAATCTTTGTTTATCCAAAACAAAACAAAAAATAATAATCCATACGAAGAAAGAAGTTTGAATACTTCTCATTGTATATGATGGAAAATGCTAGGATTTTTAACTTTTCGAACTACGCTAAAACTTCAGCTTAAATAAGCTATAAATTAACGTATTATGCATGCTTGTAACGGTAATAATGCATCAGTTTTCAGAATTCAGCGAAAGAGTGATGAACCTGATAGATTTTATTCATGTGCAGACATGATTTTTTGAAGCCCCAGCATTAAGTAGTGCAGTACCATCTACCCAACTGAGATCTGTTTTTACGCTCCCTTTTTGCATGCGAGGGCACTTGTTTGTGCTTGTTCCACTTTTTATCTTCTCGGGCTTCAAGCTTCTGATAATAAACTACAATAGACTAGACACATGCTCGTTGCTTTAATGCTTTTATTCACTTTATTTTCCTATTGATGTTCGCACTGGTTTTGGTCCACATCCAAAATCACTCACATGCCTGCCTCCACAATCTATGCGCGTATGCCGTTTTTGCCATCTCACATCACAACTTTTAACTCTCAAGTTCAAAGGAGATCAGTATTCTAACAGCTAAGTTTACCATTCATTGAAGACTAAACATCACTTTGAATTGGATATATATGGTAAACATGAAACAACTTGTTCATAGTATTATTAGGATTAGTATGGTGGTGTTATGTCAGTGGCGGCAGCTAGATGCCTCAACGGTTTTTGGCTTTTTGAGGTGTAAATGCGATGCCAAAATGGTTGGCCTTAAAATGAGACTTGGCAAACAAAAAGTGGCGTTCACTGTGCGATATGGTTGCGATTAGGACTGAGATTCCCTTGTTTACCCTTCTCATTCACTCTCATCCTTTGCCCCAATACTGCCAAGTTTTGGGGTAAAAACAAGCTAATGAAGCCTTTCTTTTTTTTCTTTTTCTTTTTTTAAAAAAAGTCATCCATCACTATAGAATATTTTTTAAAACCCAAGATACTAGATGCTACTAAGAAAATACTTTTGGGTGATGGGTGCTACATACTAGATGCCACATAAAAAATATTTTAGGGTGTTAATTGAACTAAAAATTAATTTGGATACTAAATGCTATTGAAAAAATATTCCATAGTGTTTGATGATTTTGTTTTAACAAAAAGACTTTCTTCACTTGTTTTTAACCCTAAAAATTGCCATTTATGAAAGGAATATTTCTTTTTGGTAAGAATATGTTTGTAGAATATTGAAAAACTTGTAGGGGCAATTTAATAAAGAGGAGACCAAAGATTAGCCCCTCCCCATCCCCTTTTCTCCCCCTCCCTCAAACCAAACATACCATAAAACTATGTAGTTTTGGGGTAAAGAACGGATTGGAGGGGTAAAGGAAAACATTGCAATTATGCTAAAGATGGCCTCTTGGGCCAGTTGCTTGAATGAAGCACCACCATTGGTGTTTTTGCCTTTTTTCGGCCAATGCAGCATTTTGTTGTCAGAATGACAAATTACTCACACTAGTATTCTCTCTCTCTCAAACACACATTATTCGATTCAACAAACTGGGTCTAATGAGGATAATATCTGCTTCTGACCTCAGTGCCGAATGTCAACAAAGGATTAGTACTTTTGGTATGAGATGCTAATTCAAGTAAAAGTCATCTCCTTCTGATCATTCTACATCATCGACCAAAGGTGGTAATGTTGGCTTCTCATCCATATCATAAGCTATACTTCTGTCATAGAATCTCTTAATGACTAATCATCCTTCTCAGCAAATAAACACTTATCCACTCATTTCAGAGTGGATATTTCATTCCAAGACAAAACTTGGAACATCTTTCTTTGGGGGGAAAAAATCCCCATATTGACCAGCAAGGTGTAAGCTAGATAAGCTTCAAATACAGGGAACGATGTAATCTGCTCATGAAGTATACAATAACATATTTTAAAGTGAAAAAAGCCAATATGCAGTTATTGGAAGGAATTTATAAACCCATAAATTGTAGGGTTAATCATTTTGCTCATGAGGAGCAATTTTATACAATAACATATTTTAAAGTGAAAAATGCCAATATGCAGGGTTTTTATTGGAAGGAATTTATAAACCCAGTTTAAATTGTAAAATAAAACACCAGTCACAGAGCCCCACGAGCCCCGCAAATGAAGACACCACAAATAGGGGTGAGCAACGGGCGGGTAGGGCTACCCCGGGGGGTAACCCGTGGCCCGCCCGTTTATTTTACACGGGCACGGGGCAACCCGGTACGGGTTAAACGGGTACGCCTAAACAGGTCCAGGGAACCCGTTTAAGAAATCTGCCCCTTTTTTTTCACAAGAAATTTTTTGGGCCCATAACCTTTTTTTGTGTGCCCGAACGGTTTTTTTTTTGTTGTTGCATTTTTTACCCGCACAAAGCACAATAATCATTAAAAAAAAAAAAAAAAAAAAAAAAAAAAAAAACTTCATGCCTCCTGATTCAAACTTCACTGCCCAGAATAAATGGGCGTTTTTCTCTTTACATTTCTTGGCGCTTCAGTGATACCTAAGCTCTGCCATTTTCCTGATAAACATTAAATAAAACATATAGATTCTGGGTTTATATATACACTCACGCATATACATAACAACTCAACTTTGTGCCAACAAAATCATGGTTCAATATAATTCAAACTTCAAACTTAAATTCACGCCCAAAAGCGCCAATAATCACGCCTGATTCATCAGATTCACTTGGCAATATTAATACGCGTACATGGTTGGGAGAGTCCAAGCAAAGTCGAGAACCGAGGGTAAAAAAAAAAAAAAAAAAAAAAAGGTTAAACGGGTAACGGGCGGGCACGGGTGCCCCGTGCCTCAACCCGTGGCCCGCCCGTATAATGTAAACGGGTACGGGGCAGCCCGTTACCCGTGATGGGCCCAATCTGGGCGGGTTTAATCTGGGGAAAATTTCACGGGGCGCGGGCGGTTGGGCGGGGCGCGGGTCACTTGCTCACCCCTAACCACAAACACAAATCACGGGTCACTAGATGTTGAAAAATTAATGCAGTCCTAGCTCCGTACTATAAATGCCACTGTCTAGTAGCAGTAACTATACTAATTAATCAGCCTTCACCATGAATTGCATTTGGTTTCTAAATTGTGCTTAATTAATGTCATAGAGCCTTGAATAATGAGATCATTGTTTTGGTAGCTTATGGATTTATTAGGCTTGTCTTGATGCCTATTTCAGTGTAAAGCGAATTTCTTCTTTGAGTCACACAATACAAGTCTCTCTATCTGTTTTCAACTTCAAAACTTGTCCTTTCCGTCAAACGTATCATTCTCTGTTTTCTCTTTCCATCACTGGATTATAGCTCTTGAATCATCAAGCATAAGTGAATGTCAACCTTCATTCTTTCTTCTTTTTAAGGTAAAATTCTTCATTCTTTCTTCTTTTTAAGGTAAAATGTCAACCTTCATCTATTAATTCAATTCATTATCTATTTTCTTACATTCTCATTTGAAAAAAAAAAAAAAAAAGCGCTCTAATTTGAATAGTGTCTGAAGTCTGAACACTTTACTACTAGCAGAGACTGAAATATGAGATCCCTTTACAGGGCAGTCAAAGTTTGAGTGGATTATATAATAAGCACATTCTATTCTTAACCATTAGGCCATGAAAGAATAGTTTTTGTCGGGCACACTTGAGATCATATATATGAATGTCAAGGTTTCCATATTAAAACATGACGATAGAAATCCATTTGTAGGGAAAACTACATCATCATGTATACTTTGGTCAAGTACCAAAATAACCTACTAACAAAGTGTAAAATCAAACCTAAATAATATCCAACCTTGACTTGTATTTTCCCTACGTTACAAAACTATCTCTGGCCATTCACATTCTCTTCCCTTCCAGTTCTTGATCTTCACATAATAGAACATCCATTGGTATTTTCATCACTGAAAATCTCAAAGGAAACCAACGGTGCAGATTGCAGCTGGTAAATTTCATGGTCTAGGCCTGCTTGCATGTAGGGTAATGATGATGGAACATAGTAAGAAGAATGGCCACCACCCATTCTTCCCATAGGATATGATCTATTATAAGTCGCTAGATAAGCCATAGAAGGATAGTAGGTTTCAGGGTAAGTGTATGATTGCTGATGGGTGGGGCTGAAATTCATTTGCCCTGGAGTCTGGAATTCAGTGTGTGCAGGTGCAGGTACTGAATTCGAACCATTGTTACCACCACCACTAGCTGCTTTCTTTTTCTTCTTCTTTTTGCCAGAGCCACCTCCGCCGCTTTTTTTGTCGGCGTCTCCGCTTCCTCCGCCTTTATGACCGTCCGCTGGAGTCTGATTACCAACCGGAGGAATAACTGTTGTGTTGGCGCCATTTTTTGAGTCGCTGGTTTTATTTTTGTTGTTGTTGTTGATGTCGTCACAGTTGGCAACACTTTCAAGTCCCTTCTTTTTGTCGGAGTTGGGTTTTGATGCGGATTTATCAATGGAATGGTTTTCCTCATTTTCTGGGTCTCTTTGTTCGTTCTTCTTCTTTGCTTTCCCGGAGGATTTTCCCTTTCCGGTCACATTTTCCGGCCAAATTTCGGCGTGTTTGCCTGCTTTGATCAGCTTTCCAATCAGGATGTCAACGCCAACATTTCCAGTGACCGTTACTTTCTGTTGCTGTTGGTCGATTGTTGTCGTGAAAACACCTGTAAAAAAGCAACGAGCTTCCAAACATGAAATCTCTGTTACGGTTGCCATTGCAGGTTAAAGAAAACCATGACCAAGGATTTGGGTTAACTCGGCAAAGTTAGGATCTTCATAATCTAGTCATGTATGGGAAAAAGAACAAGGAAGAAGCCAAGCAGAAGCATAATACTGGAGAAAGAGTTGAACTTTCAAGTCAATTCCCTGTTCAAGCGTATCCAAGCCAAAACAGACAAAAGAGAAAGTAGAAGAATTTTCTACTTAAGCTTAATTTGTTTGTACCATCAATTCTCTGTAGAACTTTCCTGACTTTCCTCCTGCAACCTTCACAGTGGATAGGAACTTTCAAGAGCCATGTCTGAGGAACAGAGGGAAGAAACAAAAACAAGTTGGAGACTTGAGAAGATATAAAGATAAAGAAGCTAAATTTAGATTACGGTGTGATTAATGGGTTATAATTACCTGATACTTCAAAGTCTGAGAGGCAGCTTCAGAAGATTTTGCATCCATTGTACCAGAGAAAGAGAAGTGACGTTGCAGGAATGGGGAGCAAGTAAGAAACTTGAAATTATAGAGAGGAGGAAGAAGAGTGAGGGTGGGGCTTAAAGAAGAAGGGAAAATGCCAAGAATGTACTCTGTAATATGTACTCCGAAAGGGAGCAAAGTGCGCAGGCCAGGATGACCATCAAAGTATAATGAGACAATGACAGAAGAACACATTGTTTCCATCTTTTTGCAATCTCACCATTATTCTACTCTATTATTTCTCTCTTAACATACGCTCTCTTCCTTTTATTACCCAAGACACTTGAGTATTATTATATTGTTTTTATATTCTTTTTTCATCTCATCTCTTTTTGTCCATTATGGATGTTGTAAGCTTGTGTTTTGTTGTTTGTGATGGCGAGTGATTTGTTATCCATGAACCTGAGCTAGTTGTAATTCTTCCAGATAAGATTCTCCTCTCAAATAATATATATTAAGTTGGATTGAGACTAGGTTGTGTTGCAAATAATATCCTCTTATTTGCATGAAAGTGGATGCATCAAAACAATTTTTTTTTAAGGGTTTGACTGATTGAATAGGACCACTCCAGGTCCCTAAGTTTGGCCCACATCATTTCTAGGAAAGGACAATTTTTGCTTGAAGGAGGGAAATAAGGGAACCAAGGAATATGATAGAGGACAAGGTAAAAAGCTCCAATTGGGTTCAAGAATACATGCCCTGCCCACAAGGAACCTCTTTCAAATAAAATCACTTGAATTCTCTACTTCCCTCCATTTACTTCCCCCTACAACCAAAGGACTAGTCTTCTCTCAACTTGTTCCCACATAAGTACATATGACTAGGGCCATTTATTGCTAATATCAAGCTCTCTCAACCATCTTTTAATTAACTTTTGTTATACAGTTAACGTGATAAGGAACTATAGTTTTGAGCTGACAACTTAAAATTTACAGTTTTAAATTTAAAAGTTTTATTTATGGCAATTTTTGAAATATTTTTGGCTGGATTCCTTTTGGTGACCTCAACTAATTATTTTATTTAAGTTTATGTGAATAAGAAAAAGCAGAGATTTGTGGGGCAAGAATATTAAAGTTTCTAGAGGTGATGACTTATGATTGAGGGAGGTCACGGGTCCACATAATCGCACATATATTCTGCAATCCACCAGTAAGTGGGGGTATAGTCTAGTCCCTATGCCTTCGCAGCCCTTGTTTTCCCATAGAAATTCACTTTTCCTTCAAACATGCTTTCACCAAAGCGTTTCTGATATTTCAATATCAATATATAGTGTCATGATTAAATTAAGATCAGTTAAGCAGAGGGGGTTTTTTAACTCATTCATTAAGTCAAATTTTGAACTATGCGCATAAATAATACACGCATTTAAGCCCCAAGCTGCATTACTTGGGGGTAGGTAGAGAGATTTAAAGACGCCATCAATCATGACTTTTGCATTGGGCTTCGTAACTGAGCAAGGAGAGGCGTACCTACAAATGAAAATTAAGTGATATACATGTTTGATGAATAGTAAAATTACTTGGATCATAAGCATTTGTATATCAAACCCTTCCTGTTTCGAAACGTTAACTTATTTCTTCAATCAGAAGTTCACTTCACCCACTGACATAGGCAACTTTAATTATTATGCAAATCATTAAATGATGAGAGATCTCACGTTATGTATGCCACCGGTACATAGTTACGTACTCGTACCTGAACTGAACCTCTTGGGTTTTTAATGCCATCTGATCTCCAAACTGTCATGACCCCGATCCGTACAACTCTTGGTTGGTTGGTTCAACATTAATTCCAGATTAAACTTTCTTACTATTTCAAGCTACTCAATACAACCCAAACCAAGCTCACTCTCGTAACTTGAACCCGGTGATGCCAATTTGCCGAATTTTCCTCTCTGCAAGACCTTGTTCATTATTAGAGTATATCAGTATATTAGGTTTATTGTATTAGCTGGCACGCACAAGTTGCTGAATGATTAGTCTAGAAGTAGTCTAGAAGTGGTTAGAAGTTTGTTGTAGATACTGGCACGTGCACACTCATAAACACTATCTGTATCTCTTACATTACGGTGTGTTACACTCCTACCGGCCTCGTCCTTTCGGATGGCGGGTTAGAGTGATCTCTTTAATTTATTACCTTTCCTTAGTCAATTTTCTCATATTATCATACATCAGGGCGTTACGCAGCAGAGCATTTGATCGGTTTGGACAAAGTACGTAATCTTGGTAAAAGTAAAATAAACAGAAAGTGAAAGTCCCCGAAGGGTTAAAGGGTACGGATATCCGAATATAGTATTAATTAATTGGTCATCCAAAATATGATAATACAAAAAAGCGATAGGGCATTCCCTATTTCTTCAACCTGAAGCATCTTGCCCTACCTTCTTCTTCCTCTGCCTGCTACCTCTTCACCCTGTACCTTCACCACAGTCTGGAGTTCAAAGTTGAACCCCAGAGTAACTGTTAGACTCAAATACAATATGTATGTAGTGCATGCAATGCAAATCACAATAAGGAAAGTAACAATAAATTCTGCCTCAGGCACAATAATCTGGCATGTATGTTCTGCCTCTGGCACAATCCGCAGGACCGCCTGGTCAAGACAAGCCCCTCGGTACAATCAGCGCGCAACTGGGGCCTCAGTAGCTAGGGCGGACGACCCCAACTACCTACCCCAAGAGGTTTCAGTAGCAACCTATAAACACACAGTCATATAGGCCCTACTTACCTCACATACCTCGGTACTGTAGTAGGTACTACAGCCCGATCATACATGCCCTTGGTAATGTAGCAGAGTACTAAGGACACACAGTCCAATAGGTACTACAGCCCGATCATACATCATGATCAAACACAACATGCAAAAGCAACATAGAGTATGCAAGTCAACAGTTACTACCTGGTACTCCTTGAAGTTAGCGAACACTTTTCTTGATATGGTCCGCACGAACTAACACCTTAGTTACAACAAAATATCACACTTTTAATTATGTTCATCAACTCAACTTCTAATCTCTTTGAATTTCGCCTACACCAGAATTTTCCAGGGTTGCTGTTCTAACTTCGCCAATTTTTAATAAATTCTAGAAAACTCGTATTATCATGAAATCAGCGACCATGGAACGTTTGGGATGTCTAGTTTATGGGGAAAATAATTATAAAATACTTCTGGGTTCATATCCTTTTTCTTATTCACAAGAACCGAGCCTAACTTAAGGTTTCTAGAAATTCAGTGTTTCTGTCCTTACTTCAACGATTTTTATAAAATTCCAAAAAAATCATTTTTATATGAAACCAGCGCCCTTTAAACCTTTAAGATGTATATTTTTCAAGAAAAATACATTCAGGACCTGAAAGTACACGTATTTTTACTTATAACCACTTTTACACCTCCTGGTTCAAATTCGACCTGTTGCATCTGTACCAACTTGAGAAATTTTTATCTCCCAGTAGAAAAATCCAAATCATACAAAATTATATATCACGGTGAACCTTAGGGTGTGTAATTTCAACCTGTAAAATTTCAGCCAAAACCGAATTCGTTTACTATTTTTAAAGTCCAGTTGAATACGCACTGCCAGAAATTCCAGATTTGAAGATAAGCTTAGTTCAAGAGGTTTTTCGGTGTCTTTAACTTTGGAAACTTAAGCTACAACCATACCCTACACAAAATCATGTTTTAAACACTTTGGAACCATCAAACTATCCAAAATCAGACCCTATCATCAAGCCCTAACCAGGTGCACGAAAATACTTTAACAAGAACTCAAGAAGATGGAGTTTTCGGGTTACCTCAAGATCAATCGGCAAATCGGTGAATACTCTTGTGTTTTGGATCTTGAAGCTTGGATATAGAGGTGGCTGAGCTCTTTCTCTCTGCCCTCTGGAATTTCTGCCCCCTTTGGGGTGAAAATGAAAAGATAAACACCTTTTTATAAAGGTAAATTTTGATCCGGTAGAATTAGAATCAACAGGCGTAATTTCTGACTGTTGGGTAATAATGAGATCTGAATTTTTGACTTATTTCCCAAGTTTTCTAGAGTTTTCCAGGGCCTCCTAGGGGCTGCCACGTGCTGCAGCTCTCTCCCAAAAAAATCTGAGATATTTTCTGCTTTTGGGGAAAATTACACATTTGGCCCGAAACTTTCAAGAATTGTGATTTTGGCCCAGAACTTTTTAATAATTATCCAATTTTTCCCCATATTTTCACCAGCCCACAAGGGCATATGGCACGCCATTTTGGGCCCACCTTTCAGTCCAAATCAATTTTTACCCATTTATTTCCTATTTTGCCTTTTTTCCCCGAACGTGGGGACCCGGTTTGACTTTCGACCGATTTCCCTTTTCTTTCTCTCCAAGCAATTCTAGAGAATTCCAGAGGCTCCTAGATGGCTGCCATGTGGCACCTCTTCTTCCACTAATATCTAGATATTTCTTTTACATTTAGGGAAAATTTCCTACTTTGACCCGGAATTTATGGAAATTACCAATTTTGGCCTGGGCTCAATAATTACCCTTGACTTTTTCCCTGAGTCTGATAGACCTTTCCTATCCCTAAGTGGCGCCTCCTGGGCCCCACGATTCAGATCCCCTGGTCTTTCCATCCAATCCGACCCGGTCTTTATCTACCGGCCCCCATAGGTCCCGCTGGTCGACAGGGCATTTTCCCTTTGGGTCTATCTTCAAATTTTCCCTAGGTATTTTCTTCCAATTGGAATATTGATAACTACAAGTATGTTGGTTTCAATCGTAGGGGTGTTACACGGTGTATATATTGACCAAAGGACTAAATGAAACATAGGCTTCTTGATCCATTTCTCTCCACTTGTTCTCTGCCTTACTTCTCTATTCCCTTTTCTGTTATGGTATCAGAGCCATCGACGACCATTGTCGAAGCTCGATTCCTGTGACAGAGAACAGTCAACGGCAAAGCTTGGTGATCTTCATTTTTAAGATTGATTACTAAGTGAAAACTGTCGTCTATGTCTGGATCCACCGATACCGTCGTGATGACTGCTCCGACGGCTCTGTCAAGCCTTAATTTCTCCAACAAGAAGATTACAATCAAGCTTGACGACTCTAACTTTCTGTTGTGGAAACAACAAGTTTATTTTATGGTAAAACAACACAGAGTTTACTCCTTTCTTGATGGTACGACAACTCCTCCTCCAGCGAAGATCAGAGGCGATAATGGTCGTGATGTTGACAATCCAGATTTTGATGAGTTTGAATCGTTGGATTCAGCACTTGCTTCTTGGCTCTTGGCTTCAGTCGCTTCAAACATTCTACCAAATCTAGTCGGACTCAACACCGCTGCTTAGATTTGGACCAAACTAAATCAACTCTACTTAAGCAAATCCGATGCAAAGATCCTTTCATATTGCAATCAGCTGGCAAATCAACGAAAAGGTGATCTATCTATGCGCGATTATCTTGCTAATCTGAAATCAATCTGTGACCATCTGGCAATGCTTGGAGAAAAGGTTGATGAAGGAGTACATGTATCACATATCTTGAACGGCCTTACTGTGGAGTATGAACCTGTGATAGCAGTTATAAATGCATCTAGACCTTGCTTTGGTCTTGAAACGGTATCCACTATGCTCCAGGACTCTGAATCTAGGCACAAAGTATTTCTCAACAACAACCAAACTCATCCAGTAAACCTTGTTACTCATCCTCCCTCTATCAAAAATACTTCCCTTACTGATATGTATTTGGATGAATACAGTGGTGAGGACTCTTTCAATGTCATATGCCACACTCAAGGACCTAGCTCAGGAAATGGCAACAAAGGATTTCGTCCTCCAGCTTTTCCTAGAGGAGGAGGACGTGGACCTAACGTGGTCGTGGTCGTGGTCGTTTTAATAATTGGAGGCTCATGTGTCAAATATGTCACAAGTCAGGACATCTTGCTGACCGATGCTATTACAGATATGAGCATCCAATGTCTTATGATCCATCTACTCAAGTTTAGGCTCACTATGCTACAAGATATGGTATACCAGAATTCTATTCACCGTTCGAGTATTATTCTCTTTTTGGAGATTCTTTTGCTTCTGATGCTTCATCTAAGCCACCTGTCTCTGCTTTAGTGGTTGTCTCTAATCCAGTAGCTGTTAACACTGCAACTCATCATTCTTCAAAATCTAATACTCCTGTCACTAGAGATACATCTTCTAATCCCCCCAACAGCACAAGCTTTCCTCGTCACACCTACTACAGTCATGGATGCAGCTTGGTATCCTGACTCTGGAGCTACAGAACACATTACTCATGATGAATCTTGTCTTGCCTCAACTTCAGTTCGACCTGGCACAGGCACGGTACAGGTTGGTATAGGTGAGTTGTCTTCTATTCACTCTGTTGGAACCACTTTTATTTCCAATACTGCATCTCGGTTTACACTAAGCAATGTTCTCTATGTTCCAAAAATGAAAAAGAACTTGCTCTCCATTGCTAAGTTTACTCATTAAAATAACGTCTTGGTTGAATTTTTATCCCAAATACTTTGTCATAAAGGATCTGAGAAATGGCCAGATCTTGATGTCTGGAGTTGAGAGACATGGCATGTATCCTTTGATGGCAAAAGTTCAACCAATGAAGTCCTATCTAGATGTTGTTCTATCCAGTGATAACTCTCGAGCACCAACACAGTTGAATCAGTCTCCCAAGTCTTACAAACGCACTCAAGTTTGTCACGCCTCTACTGACTCTTTGACTCTCTGGCATCAACGTTTAGGGCACCCATCGTTTGCCACCGTGAAGGATATTTTGACTTGTAATTCAATCTCTTTTACTGCTTTAGAGAATAAGACCCTGTGTTCTGCCTGTCAACATGGGAAAATTCATAAACTCCCATTTTCTCCTTCTGTTACAATGTATCAAAAACCTTTACAACTAATAGCAATGGATATTTGGGGACCTGCCCTTGTTCAGTCTTTTGGTGCTGTGTACTATATTGCTTTAGTAGATGCATACAGCTGATTTACATGGCTCTATTTTCTGCATAAAAAGTCAGATGCCCTATCCAAATTCAAAGAGTTTAAGTTGCTTGTCAAAAATAAATACCAAACAAAAATTCAGCAAGTTCAATCTGATAATGGAGGTGAATTTTTAGCCTTCAAATCATATCTGACTGAGTGTGGTATTGATCATAAATTTACTTGTCCTCATACTTCAGAACAGAATGGCTTGGTTGAACGACGACATCGGTCAATTGTTGAAACGGGTCTCACGTTATTAGCACATGCCTCACTATCGATATTCTATTGGAAAGATGCCTTTGTTGCAGCTGTGTTTCTTTTAAACAGACTTCCATCCAAGGCTCTACCTAAAGACATGACACCATATGAGAAGCTTCATGGGGTAAGACCTAATTACTCCATTCTATGCGTATTTGGCTATCTGTGTTACCCTTATACAAGACCATATAATGCTCATAAACTAGAATCCAGAACTGTTGCATGTGTATTTTTGGGTTATAGCTCTCAACATCAAGGCTATAAATGCAAAGACATGACCACAGGAAGGTTGTACATATCTCGACATGTAAATTTTGATAAGTCAAAATTCCATGCTAGTGGCTCTCAGTATTCAGTCAAAACAGCAGTTACTGGTTGTTCTCAATCCACTTAGGTCCTATCATCCTTCCCTAGCCAACCTACTGCATCAACAACACCAAGTTCCTCGTCTATTAATCCATCCTCATCCTCTGCTGATATAATACCATTAGGCCCTATGCCATCTCACTTCACAACCAACTCGTCCACTATTCCTCTCCCATCCTCATCACCTTCAAGTACTCCTAATTCAACACTACATACCTTGCCTTCAAACACTCACCCCATGGTTACTCATAGTAAAGCTGGTATACATAAACCAAAAAAAAATTCAGTTACCTTTGATTTTATTCTTCCCACTACCATTACTGAGGCATTACAAGATCCAGCTAGAAGCAGGCTACCATGGATGAATATACTGCCCTTATGAAATTTAATACTTTGGATGTTGTTCCGTTACTCTCTCATCGCCAGTTTATTGGTTGTAAATGGATATGGAAGGCTAAAACAAATGCTGATGGTTCTTTAGCTAAACGAAAGGCACGTTTGGTAGCTAAGGGGCTCTCTCAAGCACCGGGTATAGACTATAGCGACACATTCAGCCCTGTGGTCAAAGCTGCAACTATCAGGATCTTACTCATTGTTGCTACAACCTTTCACTGGAAATTAAGGCAGTTAGACTTCAATAATGCCTTCCTCAATGGCGATCTTTTGGAAGAAGTGTACATGGATGCCCCACCAGGTTTCAATCTTGGTTGCTCATCCACAAATGGTAGGCCACTTGTGTGCAGATTGAAAAAATCCATCTATGGCCTCAAATAGGCCCCTAGAGCATGGTTTCACAAATTACATTCTACTCTCTCTAACTTAGGGTTTGTTGCATCAAAATCTGATCCCTGACTGTTTATACGGAAAACTCAACAACATGTTGTTTATTTGCTTCTATATGTTGACGATATTGTAATAACTGGATCTAACAATGATGAAGTGCAGTATCTCATTTCAGCAATGAGCAATCTTTTTTCCCTAAAAGACCTTGGTCAGCTGTCTTATTTTCTAGGAATCGAGTTCTATTCTACTCACCTTGGTCTTGTACTGGCTCAACGCAAGTATATCTTGTCACTACTCAAAGAGGTGAAGTTCCTTAATGCCAAGCCATATATCACTCCAATGGCAACCAATCTACAACTATCCTCTACAGAGGGTAATTTCTTTCATGATCCCAATCTTTACAGGAGTATTCTAGGACAACTGCAAAATTTGTGTTACACTAGACCTGAAATCTCTTTTGCAGTAAATCGCCTCAGTCGATTCCTTCAAAATCCACGTGAACCTCATTGGATTGGTATTAAAAGGCTACTTAGATATCTAGTGGGTACAATTGATTATGGATTACTGTTTCGTGCTCTGCCTCGCCTTCATGTTCAGGCTTTTTCTGATTCAGACTGGGCCACCAAGCGAGAAGATAGACGTTCTGTGAGTGGTTATTGCACATATGTAGGCACTAATCCAGTCATCTAGGTTTCAAAATGCCAACCGGTTGTTTCTAGATCTGCTACAGAGGCCGAATATCGCAGCCTTGCTGATGCCTACTCAGATGTTGTGTGGGTCATGAAATTGCTCCAAGAAATGCATGTTCCCATTGTAGAAATACCCATAGTCTGGTGTGACAACTCTGGAGCCATTGCCTTAGCTTCAAATCCAATACTTCATTCCAAAGCCAAGCATGTAGAAATTGATATTCATTTTCTTAGAGAGAAGGTTGCTACAGGATAGATTAAAATTGGCTATGTTCCATCACATGATCAAGTTGCCGATGTACTCACTAAGCCACTGGGCAAGGGATTGTTTCTTCCTTTTCGTGATAGATTAAATGTTGTTTCGTTGATCACTCAAAACAAAAACAATTCGCATAAGGAATATTAGAGTATATCAAGTTTATTGTATTAGCTGGCACATTCTTGTATTAGCTGGCACGCACAAGTTGCTGAACTGATTAGTCTAGAAGTAGTCTAGAAGTGGTTAGAAGTTTGTTGTAGATACTGACACGTGCACACTCATAAACACTATCTGTATCTCTTACTTTACGGTGTATATATTGACCAGAGGACTAAATGAAACACAGGCTTCTTGATCCATTTCTCTCCACTTGTTCTCTGCCTTACTTCTCTGCTCCCTTTTCTATTATTCATGAACAGCTAGGTACGAGGGGAAAATGACTTGAGAGAAGCATGATGAGATGAGGTTACAAGGCTACGCGGAGGGAATTTTTTTTAGTTGGATTTAAAAAAATAAGAGAAGTAAGGCTAAAGTTTTTAATTAATTTTTCATATTCTGTTATATTACATCTTATTTTTGTCAAAATTTTGTAACCCAATTTCTTTAATTTTGTAAACTTTAACTCAATTTTTTTCCTTCACCTTGAAGTCCCTCATACCATACAGCGCCCTAAGATAAAGGAATTGGATGGAAAGTAAAATGGGAATGGCCCGGTCCATAGAAAGAAAACTCAATTGCCACTGATGTAATGAACATACACGGTTGGCTTATTATTTCCACATGAAAGTAAAAATCAGGCACTACAAGGGAACATGAATTGCACACAATGAAGGCAGAACAGCAAAATTTAGTATTAATCGCATGATATAATCTTGTTTTCTCCCCACAACAACCAGGTTGGAATCATCCTTACTTGATAAACACAACATAAACTAATAATACAAAGACGCATAAAGTCACTCATTCATGTCCTCTCAGCGGATGCATTACTAATTGCAAATACAGATAATTCCCATTTAGTTTTCAGTTATTTTAACAGTGTCTTCCTTGGCCAACACCTCCTCTTCTTTGTCAGTTAATTCCCATTTAGTTTTCAGTTATTTTAACAGTGTCTTCCTTGGCCAACACCTCCTCTTCTTTGTCAGTTTCTTCAGTCTTTGTCTCCTTTGACTCTGCTTTCTCACCATTTACAGAAACTTCATCTAGCTGCAAAACAGCAGAACCGTTTTTATTATGCTTGGCAAACTTGAAATTGGAACTATACCATACAATTCTGAGAGAAAATTTCAAAGATAACTATGCCAAATGCAGACTCACCCCCAAGTTTCTTAAACTAGCAGAAACATCCTCTTGTTGCTGCTGAAGGGTTGTCCTCAGGTCTTGAAATTCCTGGTTTTGATTTTGCAAATAAAATTCAAACAAATATCATTTGAAAACTAGGAGAAGACTGAAATCGCACTTACTGTTCGGAGTTGTTCCACTTCAACATTGAGTGTCTTCTTGAGTTCAGAAAGCTCCTGCATAAACCGAAGAGAATGGTTGAGTTGAAATGCCAAAATAAAAATGTAAATGATGACGGAAAATCCTTATATCTAGGGCAGTCATACTGCAGTTATCACCTGCATAACTTCATCTATTAGGATAGTAATATTACACTACAGGTTTTTTGTCAATTGCAGTCAACTATGAGCGTCAAATACCCATTTGTTGGTTTCTATTCAACTTTCATTATCTAAGCAAGCTGTTCATCAGCCATGGGCACCATTAGAGAAAAAAGACATTAACGTAAACCAACACCACTTACCCAGAAAATTCTAAACACAAGATCTCATTAAATCAAATTTACTATTCGTATTACATCATAAAAGCTTTTCTTTGAGATGCTAGATCTGCACTATTGAGAAGTCCCTGTTGAATCAACTCCCAAAATAAAGACACCGTATACAGATTCAGCAAAAGAACACACATCATATGTCAATTTATAGATGCTATTGATCATTTCCCAAATCAGCACCACTGCACTAGGTCATACAAGGAACAGCTTCATAATGCAGAGGTAACATTAAATCAAGAAAAGAAAAGAAAACAATGTGATATCATTCATGGCGAGTATGGGGAAGATAAACTCTTCTAATAATGGCCCATCAAATGTGATGTGTATCAAATGTATTTCAATAAGCACAATAAAAACACTTAACATTAAAACTAACTAAATGAGTAACAGAAAAATTAAACAATTATACTATCATGAAAAGAAATAAAAGTATGAAACCCCTTTAATTATCTTCAAGGTATATATATCGCATTTGATGCTAAGAAAGAGTCTGAGCATACATGTCATATATCTATATAGTCAACTAAGCAACACGGAAGCAGTAATATGATATAAACATATTAGAACAAAACTGTGCAGCATAATACAGCGTTTTGCTGAGATTCATCATCACTCACATCGCGATAGACCTTCACTTGCGTATCTAGCTTTGACCTCCAATTATGCAAATCCTGGTGGCAAGGAAAAGAAAGAATCAGCAAAAGGGAAATAAACAACAAATCCACGAAAGGTAAAAATTAAAAAGCACAAAACAGGTTCGAATCGTTAGTTTTTGGACGTAATATCACAGAATTACTTCGGATTTTGAAAAGATCCGATAAATAACACCTGTTTCAAACTCTGAATTCTGTTGAGAAGCTCCGTTCTTGACTGGTTTAGTTCCTGGAATCGGGCACAGCAATTCGAAGAGTTCAAGATTACATCAAGCTAAATGACCTTAAAATACAACCAACAAAGTTTAAAGTTGCCTATGTTTTGTTTAGTAAAATCTCGAAGCACCAAACCTTGAAAAAGAAATGTTCAGCTGGAATTCTACTTGACAGATAAAATAAAAATGAGAAACGTACCACGATTTTGGACGAAATCGGAGCCGTATTCTCCTTCGTCTGAGGGACAAAAGATCAGAAAATTAATAATCCGTAATAAAGCCAAGAATTTTCATTACGGCGCAGCAACAAGCTGCAAGTTTGTTGATCCTTACTAAAAATGGTAAATGGGATAGAAAATAAAGCAGGAGAAAGGAGTTTACAGCTGATAATGGGGCAGGAGCTGCGGTAGATTCAGGGGAAGCCATCGGCGATCGGATTGGAACGTCCCGGAAAGTTCAATGCAATATTTCTAGGGTTTGACGTGAACAGTGCGCGGTGGTACAACGTTGTTAACTCAGAAACAGAGATGAGAATGAAACTCGGGAGATAATGCAAGTAAAGTCACAATGGACAGAACACAGAAGAACTCAAATTTGAAATCTGATGATAAGATATGCTCCTCGGCGGGATATTAGAAATTGGCGACAGTGAGGTTATGAGAACTGGCCGTTTTTATTTTCCGAATTTAATTTTACAAAAGATCAAAACTAATCGATATATCAATATAAATTTTTGAAAAAATCTCAAGAAAATATCATTTAAATTTTAAATTTTTAAATAAATGATTTTCTAATAAAATAAATTATGAATTATTTTATTTTTTTTGTTAATCTTATTACCTTGCCGGAGTATGACTACGGGCTTATGTGAAGGATGATGTCCCGGTTCGCCCTCCGACGCCCGAATGGTGGGTCCATGTCTTTTGAGGAGGATGAACTAGATTTAGTGGGTCAAAATCCTTCACCTTTTTTCTTTTTGCTTTTTCCTTGGGGCGTCGTGCCTTGGCAAGCTTGAATTTTCCCCCGTACATGCGGTTGTATACTCTTGCTTAGCAATTAAATTAAAACGCTTTATGAATTCTAAGCATAGTTAGGAATCCATCGACCGAGTGCGTCACGGGTCTTTTATACTCGACCCGCAGCTTAAATCGGGAGTGAAGTTTTAACCTCGTGGGGTGTTAACTTAACCGCGCTACCTCGTTCCGCTTGACTAGCCGGAAAAGTAATTTGTAACCGAAATAAGGGCGAGTTGTCACATGTTCAGCCGAGGTGTCCGTAACGCAATACTTAAACATTTTGACCCGATGAGGTCGGCATGACAATTCGTGTTCTTAGATCGGCGAGCGTTAGCCACGTATGGCAATTTCGCCGAGCTCTTTTCGGATTTCACACATCTAGATGGTTTTTGTTTTTAACCGAGTTTAAAGATTGTTATGCCGGGTTAGAGACCTCGGCGTCATGCCGGGTTTTAAACGGTTTAGGTAATGCTTAAGCTTATCAATAGTGCACTTTTGAGAATCTCCACTGAAGAATTCTTTATCCGGGGTCCGTTTAAGGAGCGCGCGCGGAGTTAAAAGTGTAATTTTCAATTAATCCGGGTCCAATTTTGGATAATTGTCGGTTTATCGGGGTCCAATTAAATTCAATGGAAAATCTTTGGTCATAATGGATTTAATTGTACAATGTTTTTAAGGAGCACGGATTTAACCGTATTTTGTGGGGCCCGGTTTTTAACAGATAGTAAAGCTTCTTCTCCTTCTCGAGAACTTTCCAGGCCGATTTTAACCGTAGAACCGGGTCCATTTTAAATGGATGTTGAAACGTCCGCTTTCTTCTTATTCGCAAGAATTTACTCGGATCCGGTGTTTAAAGTTGGTGTATATGTCCGACTCGCAAAACTTTTCGGCGTGTCCAATGTAACGGGGTCCGTATTCTTTTCTTGTGGAGGTGGACCTCTTTGGAGTTTTTCCTCAAATCCCGATTACGCGGAGCCCAAGTTTTATCCAGATTTGGTGGCCCGCCTTCTAAAATTAGCCAGGCTTTCAGATTTGGTGTAACCGGGTCCAACTTCTTTATTTTTTTAGCCCGGATTTTAATCGATATACTAGGGTCCGTCTTCACAAATTATCACGGAACGATTTTAACTTGATTTCGGGTTCATATTTCTATCTGGAGAGCAACCCCTCAATAATGGCTTCCGGCATTGTATAAACCCATGCGCCATTCTCAAGCTAATAGGTCTATCACACAAGCATATTGTCACAATGGACAGAACACAGAAGAACTCAAATTTGAAATCTGATGATAAGATATGCTCTCGGCGCCATAAAAATTATTTATTAACAAAAGGGATATTAGAAATTGTGAATGCGGTTTTGGAAGAAATGAGATGGAGAAGGTGAGGTTATTTTGAGAACTGGCAATGTTGTTTTTATTTTCCGAATAACGTTGTTCTAATAAAATTTTAAATTATTGAATTATTTTATTGTTTTTGTGAGAGCAACTGGGGCAGGGCGACCCGCAGGGAGGAAATTATTATTTCAAATTTTAACTATTTTTCCTCTTTTTTTCTCAAAGAAATATAATTAGTAAATTACAACAATTAAAGCTCTAATTTATCAAATAAATGTTGTCAACATTTATATCCAAAAAACACACTTATCCAACAAATAAGCAATCACGACTCACGAATTCATAATAAAAAACAAATTATGTTCTCAAATAACTTCTTATCTAAGTTCTTAATTGTTGTAATTTACTATCAAAAACAAATTATGTTTATTATGTTCTTAATTCTTTGTTGGAGATTGTCAATAAAATTTTAAAATTTAAGTGGTATTTTTTTTATTAGTTTCTATATATTTTTGTAATGAAGTGCCACAAAAGGTTGACTAGAATTGCCGGCAAAGATTCTAGAACTTGATAAGGGCTAGATATTGAATGGTTGCTTATTTGTAAAAAAAAAAAAAAAAAAAAAAAAATTGCCGGCAAAGAAAGTTGAATGGAATTAGTTTTTTTTACCTGAAAAATAGAATTAGTTTATACTACACTTTATAACAAATATAAACTATTTTAGATTGAAAATATTTTGAAAGCTCTTTTTAAAATTTTTTACAATAATTTAAATTTTTAACATTGTCATTGTATAGTTTATAAAGCTATGGTTGTTTTCATATAATTTTTCCAGTCTTTGATCTACCTTCCTCCGGCAATTGCGATGCCTTAAAATATTTATTAATCGAATTAGAAAATACATCATATTTCAGAAGCAGATACATTCAACAAAAAAAAAAACATAGAAAACTTTTTAATGATATGGGTCCCACTATTTATGTGTATGTAGGAATCTTCTTCTTCTCATGGTGTAAACCCCTATAAACTACTTTGTGAAATACATTTCTCATGTTGTAGGAAAGGTGTATTCTTATATCATAGATACAAAAAAATGTAGGTCCCACCATTTCCGTGTTTGAGTTTTTTTTTTTTTTAAAGATATGGGTCCCACCATTTATATGTGTGTAGTAATCTTCTTCTTTCATGTAACATAAAAAGTATAAACCGCATAAACTTTTATGCTCTTTTCAGTTTCATCGTTTGTAAATTGATTCCTTTTTTATTTTTTACAAATCAAATTTAGCATATGTTTGGATTAATTTAAAGAAAAAACACTTTACGCTATAAAAACCAAGTTTTGTATCGCAAACAAAGAGGTACCAAACATCCCCTAAAGGCATTGATGCATTAAGGCTTCTTCATAATTTATTCTCCAAGTAATCAATCACGTCTCAAGGGTTGAGACTTGACGTACGATCAACAAAGTTTTGAAGGGATGTGGAGTGCCAAGTGTAAGCAATGGTAGGCCCAACCCATTGGATCAAGATAATGACAGTTTGGAGATTCATACTCAAGCTCTAACAGTTCATTAAAATCTCAATCCAACTTATAAAAATTACACCATAGATTAGGTTAAATGCATAAAAAAACTGGAGGCAGTTACTTTGCTAGCTTGAACCAATCTAGCATTGGTACCACAATAGAGACTCGTCTATGGAGGTGAGATTCTGGTAGATCTTCTACCAAACTTAAAAATGGACGTTGATGGACTTTATTAATTAATAGGGGAAAGCTTTGTGGATGACTCATGAATCAACGGCGTGGATGAAAAAATTGCACCTCCATGTCCCAGGCCGCATAAAAAGTCAAATTCATTGAAAGCACCTCCAATTCATACTTTTCAAGTTAGATTTCATGATGTTTTGCTTTATGAAAGACGCGCGGCGTCCCTCTGTTTTTTTAGGTGTAGTTGTGGTCCTCTCTCGTCTTTGACAGTGGGAGCTTCTATCTCAACATCCCCTCGATGGTGGTCTCTGACGGAGGAGACGTCTGTCCTTTTCTTTTGTTTTTATTGTTTTATATTTGTGTGTTTCTTCTGATGTTATGGATTTGGGCATTTTTTGTGGTGTTTTTTGTTGTGGCTTAAATTTGCAATTTTCGGGAAAGGGTTTTATCGATGGTCGACACTGCTATATGCCTTACCTATGAGAAGACTATTGTGAGGATTGTTCGATGGTGGTGAATCCAAATTGCTAGTGTTAGCCAACATTTGTCCAATGGGTGGTCAACATCATCAGATTTGCTTCAATGGAGGAGCACAAGTATTCTTCAGGACTTCACTTATCTTTTTTCTTCTGACGTTGGGTTCTCTCTGTCCTGTATCCCAAGTCGGGGTGATTATATAGCTGATTTATTTGCAATTTATTCTTATAAGGAGGTGTGACCTATTGGGTGGGTTTTGCAACCAACTTCTTCTTTCAAGTCACTTCTAACTTTAGATGTCTAGGAAGCCGATGAAGCCTTTAATGTTACTTTTATTCCCACCTGTTTTGTGGTAATTAGCTCTCCTTACATTTGATTTGTTTTTGTTGTATTTGTTAGTCTTCTTATTTATGTTTGTTTTCGTTTAGTGTATGTTTCAGTTTGTTTTCGTAATGTAATCAACATGCTTTGATGTAACTTTTAATATTAGTATTAATATAAATTCCTTTTGACCAAAAAAGAAAAAGAAAAAGAGAGAGTTAGATTTCATGATTTTATCTAAATTCCCCCCATGTAAAATAATATACAGAAATGCATTCATGGCACTCATGAATGGAATACAGTGAATAATTAGAAGGGGAATCTTCAAGCATGCATAGGAATGATTGATTATAAGTTGGAGGCTTGAGAAAGCTACAAGTCAACAAAAGCACCGAAAAGGTAAAGCACACTCTCTCACTTTAATCATAAATATTTCCCCCCTCTCCAACTATTATACTCACTCATCTTTCACTTTACTCTAATTGGCTTTGATTATTTGGATACCTGTTTCAGCCACTTCACTCTTTACTAGTAATAGTAACTTTGCGGATTATGCGCGTGGCTCGGTCTATTCCTCTGTCAAATACAGTCAATCATCAAATCAAATTATTCAAAAAATACTCCTACTGGCTACAAGCCTACAACTGGGAAGATAGGAAATTATATTTCCACAATGAAACGTTGTCGTTTTCGGTTGGGTTCATTCTAGACGCTTTGCAAGTTGCCTTGCAAGGTTGATTGATTTCAGGATTCTTTAATTTCCAATCCTAAAAGAAAGGAAATTGTTCCTTCCTTGCAAAGAAAAATAAGCCACACGGGTTCTAGAAATTTTGCTCATGTAATTAATCAGACAAAGCTCTCTCTTCATCTCTCTGTTCGAGCTTCGATCGGTCTCACCCGTGATTGCCTGAGCAATGAGTCAGGAATCGTTTATATACAGCTTTGTGGCTCGGGGGACGATGGTGTTGGCAGAGTACACTGAGTTCACTGGAAACTTCCCGGCGATTGCTGCTCAGTGTCTTCAGAAACTACCCTCTTCCAACAACAAGTTCACTTACAATTGTGATCACCATACGTTCAATTTTCTTCTTGAGGATGGTTACGGTATATCTAAATCACTGTGATCTCTTTTCGCCGGCGACATTTTTTGTGCGTCGCATTTCTATGGCTAGTTTGTTCTAGCTTCGCCGAACCAAAATGATGTGCAACTTGAATTGCTTGTTTAACTAATGGATCTGGTCTAAGCCGTTTCAATGGTTCCAATATTTCGTTTTCGGATTTAATTTAGCTGTGGATTGATTTTCCTTGCGGGTTTTGCTTACTTTTATGGGTTCTTGAGTTCTGTCCGAATTTTGTCAACTTCACACGTGATCACTGAAATACGGAGAAATAGAGTCTGGATACTAAGGTCTGGTTAAGTTTTGCTGCTCTATTAGTCATTTAACTCACGACGTCTCTGTTTTTTCTCGGGATAAATAAGTGGTCTTTTCTGTGCCTTTTCCTTTTTTCACCTCTGGTATTATTTTTTGTGCCAGTTCTCAATTGCCTTCGTGGAAGTTTATTTGTACCTCATCGAGCCTTATTTACCTCGATAAATAAGGCTAAATTACTTATGTGCTTGGGAAAGTTTTGCAGATAAATTGGGAAAGTCCTTTAAATCATGTTTAAATTGGATTAAGCCACTGAGAACGGAGGAGAAAATCTTGACCAGCCACCCTATTTTGTACATCCTTTAAATAAGAGTTTTCCTCTCCTCAATTTTTCTCCTCAATCCTAAAGTACCCTTATAGACGGCCAAGCAACATAAGTAATCTGAAGGGGCCTTCTGGCCCAAGTGTTAATCCATTCCCAAAAGACTTACTCTAGGAGAGGCTAGATAACGGCTAGTGAGAAGTCATGGGAAAGTAGTGGAGAAGAAAGGTCATGGTGGTAAGGGGGTTATGGAGAGCTCAAGTAGCAACTTGAGAGAGATTCTAGCCTCTCCAAAGCTTGATATGGTCAGTCTTTATCCATTGTTTTTACATTATGGGTGTTGTGTTCTGTTCCTTCTTTTAGTGCTGATATTGAAGTTTTTTCATAGCCCTGTAGCTCATTCCTTCTTGTGCCATGTCTGCTTTTTGTTTCTGGTATATTGCTACTTCCGTCTGTTGCTTTCTTTCTAAATTTCATCCATGTTGCATCATCTTCAAAAAATGGAATATGTACTTTTTATTCCAAGACGCACGTAAAAGTTTAAAACATCAAGTTGCAGTACATTGAGGATAATATTGCTCTTGCTCTCCATGTCATGACGGGGCTTTTTGTAAGTTGCAGCATACTGTGTTGTTGCGAAGGAATCTGTGAGCAAGCAGATCTCCATTGCTTTCCTAGAACGTGTGAAAGCAGACTTTAAGAAAAGATATGGTGGTGGAAAAGCAGATACGGCAATCGCCAAGAGTCTTAACAAGGAGTTTGGGTATGCTCATATAGTTCTAAATCTTTAGTTGATATGTCACTACAAAGATAGGCAATAATATTTGTGCATATTTGCAGACCGGTTATGAAAGAGCACATGAAATATATCATTGATCATGCTGAAGAGATTGAAAAGCTAATAAAAGTAAAGGCTCAAGTTTCAGAAGTCAAAAGCATAATGTTAGAGAACATTGACAAGGTATGCCTACTTTGCAAGAGGAAGGCTGAATTTTTCTTTTCAACAATCATTCATTTCTGTGCAAAGTTGTCTCGAATCTTAAAGGATTATGGCCAAACAGTTAATCAGTTGCCAATTACATGCTATGGTAGGAAAATTTTGGTTTTTTTAAAAATAATTCAATGTTAGTCTTAATTAAGGGTCTTTTCTTCAATTTCTGAAAATTATACAACTTCTTTCTGCGTGCCTCCCTGTAATTCTGCCAAAAAATTGTTAGGGGTTGAAATTATTGAAGACAACACAAAGTCATTGGATGCCCAACGGACAGTATAATTCTTCTTTTATACTCTAGAACACATTGCTCCTTGTGAATTAGCGAAACTATGCAGTCTACATATGCTTATTTCAATCATTGATTTACTAATAAAAAAATTTCATCTGTGTAATCTGCAACTAAAGTCAACTTAAGTTTTGTGGTCACTAAATTTCTTTCCATGAATTATCCTGTAAGCATGAGTTACCATCGCTATGTTGAGTTGCCATATTGACATTGAACTGTAGCTGATGCAATTGTTTTTATGATATAAAGCAAGACAAGATAGTAAGTTGTCATCTTTATTTTCACTCTACATGCTTTCAGGCTCTTGATAGAGGAGAGAATCTAACTATTCTCGCAGACAAGACTGAGACATTGCGTTCACAGGTAAGTTGACTATGGTCATATAGCTATAATGTTGATTCTTGTCCTTTCTAGGCCTGAAGGAACTAATACTTTTCAGGCCCAAGATTTCAAAAAGCAAGGAACTCAAATTCGCAGGAAGATGTGGTACCAGAACATGAAAATAAAATTGGTGGTTCTAGGAATTTTGTTGCTTTTGGTCCTGATTATCTGGCTTTCTGTTTGCCATGGATTTGACTGCACAAATTAGCACGGGTTACTAATAGGTTCTGTAAATTGATGTTTAAGTGAGCAATCTAGCGAGAGATTCTGCTTTGAAGAAAGGGGGGTTGGCTTGGCAACTGGAGGTAAAAATGCAAAACCTTACCTCTTTGCTAGTTAGTATACGTTAAGTCTTTAAAAAATTTTGGGGGGGGGGGGGGGGGGATTTCTCTGTTTCATGTGCTGGAACTCTGTTCTTGTAGAAAAAAAGACACAGTTGTAATCTGCTTTCCCTCTTACATTGAATACAAAAGAAAGTGTGTTTTTCCGGAAACAGTAGAGGGCCCAAGCCATGTGAAAGAAAATGTTTCCGCTCTCATAGTTCTGAACATCTGCATGGGCCGAAGAGGGAGGGATATTCTTTTATAACGTGCTAATTAGTTTTGACATCATGTCAATTCTTATTAACCTCTTTTAAATATCAGTGCCTTGGCAGATTTTTACGGTGCACATTGAGGAACCATGGGTATTGATTTACATTAGTAATTTTTGTTTAGTGATGTGCTCAATATACGCAGAGTTTTTGGTATTTTCAATGCGCGGGACAATATTTCAATCACGCAACGCCCTCAATGTTATCTTCAAACAGGGAAATTCAAGCTTTAATACCCAACTTTGAAGCACTTACCTGTAATTTTCCCAAGAATGAAAAGGAAACAGGGGTTAACTCTCAAGTCTAAATTGAAGGATTTCACTTTTATTTGTCCCATTAGAAAATCCAAACTCATCATTGGAAGACAAAGAAAGAGCAGGTTGATTTACCACCCAATAAAAGAGAAAGCAAACAAGTCATTCTTTGGAGTCCCAATTTAAAGCAAAAAAATGACAAGTCAACGAGATAGAGCATCGTCGCCCATTCAAAACCAGAATGGGCTTCGAGCACTTACCTCCATGCATGATGCATGCCTGTGTCCCTTTCTGTGAGATTTTTCCCCCACACACATGGTCTGTGATAAGCCTCTTATCCTCATCGTGAGCTCATTTTTAATGTATTTTTTAATAATAATTCGTTAAACGGGCTACTGTAGGATGGGATTACACACTGTCATTTGAGATCATCTCTATCTATCCATTGACAGTCCAATGAGAGGCACAAGTTACATGGAATCAATGGGTTTATTTGGGATACCGGTGGGAAAAAATGACTTATGGAAAAGTCAGATTGTAAAATATGATTTATGTTTGGATTAGTGGTTGTATAGGTAGCTTTTACTCCATAAATCAGGTTTAAATAAAGAGCTTTTACTCCATAAGTCAGGAAAACTGGCTTTTCAAATAAGCTCTTTTTACCTATAAGCCTGATTTGGAAAAATTTTCATCTAAACAAAGAAGAAAAAATTCATAAACTCAGATTGAAATAGTAAATAAATCCGATTGCCCCTCATAAAAGCTATACTAAAGATGCATAATGTTGCCTACCTTAGACCAAAAGCTTAAGTTCAATGCATGCATGATTACTTTGAGAATATCTTTACAAATAGAGCCTCAGAGGAAAAATAGAATAAAATGGAAGGTTCTTTCTTTGTGACATAACATACAAAGAGTATTTCCGTTTCATTTCATATCATTAACTCCATTGGAAGTATTCCATATACCTTGTGGATCAAATATTCCTTCACATATAAATATAATAATATAATATCCATATCTCTTCAGGCCATCAATATTTTACCATTATTTTCAAGTAAAACTCATATTCTACTTACTTTTATTACGTCTCTTATTACTGGTTTTGGAAAGACAGCTATTTCCCACTACATAGAGCATGGGCATCAACATTTGATATCCTTATTCCTGTTTGTAGTTGTACGCTATAAATGAATTGAGCCGATCCATATATCTTCATGAATCCCAACTCGATTGCAAAAATCAGAAGAAAATGAGATATCGCAGATGACACACACACACACGCACATATATATATATACACGCTAAGATTTCAGCATATCGTCCTTTCTCTTTATACAGAAATATATGCTGTTTAATTTAGGTAAAGATGCTGGAGCCCAAAGTCCTGACTCCCGATAATGTCTTGCTAGTTTAGGCTTCAAGACAAATCCATATGTATCACGCGTTCAGAATAAGCCTTGTTCGTATATTATTTCTCTGAAACTTCGTTTCCGAAATTTAAGTGCGTGGTCCAAACAATTATACAGTATTTCGTCAAAAAAGAGAAAGAAAAAAGAACTGCGATGCTCTCACTCCGTATATACAAGATAGAACTGTCCACTTGTGCTTAAACACACATATATAAAAGAAAGGAAAAAGGAAAAGGAAAAAAGTTGTTATTGTGTGAGGCAAAACCAAATGGTCAACAGTGGATGAATCGAACCTGCTCTCACGTGAAACCCTCCTTTCTCCATGCATTCCACTTGATTTGAGAATTTGTCTTCGTATATACTTTGTTGCCCCAGTATTTAGGAAAATAACATAAGCCAAAATAAACGTACAACGTAACTACTTACGAACGCTTGATCCAGCTAGCCAGCTAGTCTGTAAGCTGCTGATCACATCGATCATGTCATTTAATTTCTTCTTGTCAGTCTTTTTTGTAATCAACCCATTATGCAACGTGCATGCATGTGAGCTTAAAACAAAGAATCCCATTAATTGCTTAGTTCCCTTCGTGGATATTGCCCCATCCCTTGTATCAATTCCACAAACAAAAATATAAATCCCATTCACTTCTTTTTGTCATTTCAAAAATATGCCATCTCACCTACAAACCAGATTCCTCATGTGTGTGTGTTGCATAGTTGAGCTTCTGCTCATTGAACAAAGATAACAAAAGAATCGAATAAAGAAGAGATCCAAGATAAGTAACAAGAATAATAGGAGGGAAAGAAAGCTTTCAATCAACTTCTTTGCGTATCTTTTCAATAAATATCTGTCATAATTGTAAATACGGCAAATATATAATTATTATCAATGAATAAGTATATGATTCTCTAATCATACATTTATCTTATTTAAATTTAAAAAATCGATGATAAACGTAGTATAAGAAATTCTATTTAAAGTTTAATCCACAATCAAATATATACCTAACTTGTGTAATATTCCAGTATATGGCCGGTAGCTAGCAGCACAAAATATTATAAGAAACTCGGATTTTATTGGGGAATGAATATAAAGATTTGCACAGGAGCACACAACAATGAGTCTCAACTTGTCACTTCTCACCAGCACGCAATCAGACCCTATATCATCTCAATCTATATATATATATTAGAACACAAACTGACCTACTACACAGTACTGAAATATAATTAATGTTACAGTCACATATAGATTAGCTATATATGTAAACACACCAACTCGCAAGGCCCCAATAAGAGGCTGTCGTCTAAACTAATTGATCAGAAACAAAGACAAGACACACCCACATAAAGAACCAGACTTTGATTACTACATGTCTCTGACTTCGAAAGAGTTCCTGTTCTTGACGACGATGTCGTACATGTGCATGGACTTGAACCTGGAGAAGTCTTTAGGGAGAGAGATGAGATGGACGGTGGATCGCTTGTGGAACTGCAGAAGATCAGGATCGTCATAGTAACGCTCCCACCCAAGCGACGCCAGCTTGCGTTCAAGCACTGAGTATGACGTAATCACTTCATTGGAAGGAGTGTGAACCAGCACCTTTCGCCTGCTTGACCCTTGTACTGAGTCCGCTCCAGGATTCTCCACCAGCCGAACGACGCCGTTCTTGAAAACCCAAACCCCTGACATTATTCTCACTTCTCAATTCTGATAGATATATCAGTAGTGTGTTGCGTTTGTGAGCTTGAAGATGTGGGAGGCAAGGGTGTGTGTATATATAGGTGAGATAAAACTATATGGTGGGGTATGTTTGGATGTGAGTACAGCTAAGGCGTTTGGCTATTCTTGATCGGATTGTGGGGAATCCCCGTTTGCGTACTCTAATTATGTTAACCCCACCCACAGAATCTTTGTTTTGTTTGGACAATAAATTGTAAGTGTCTAATAATATAATAAAATGACACTTATTTTTCTACGTACATTTACAAGCACTGCTGCTACTTATTATTATCATTATTTATAGTGGACTATGCTGCCGAGAGTAACTATTATTGTAATGGGGTGAATAGAAAGGAGGACATGAAATCAATAATTTAACTTGGCTGAGCATCTCCAAATTGTCTTTTTCTGTAATGATGCGCTGCTATATATGTATGTGCATGTGTGTGAGAAAGATAAAGGCTCATGCATTACAAATTAAATAAGGGTTAGGTTTAGCAGAATAGACTAATCTCATACAATTTGATAAATCAAGGTTCAAATATTTATTGGGAGAGTACCCACATTTGCTGTATGTTTGGATGGAGAGTAAAGTAGAGGGAAAATAAGGGGAGGGGATATTATAAAGGAAAACTTCTAAAAATGATAAAAGAATTTACTATTTTTGTAGTTTTCCCTCCTAGTTTTTTCTCTCTCATAATTCTCTCAATCCAAACATAGGGTTAGTACCCGACAGTGCCTCGAATTTAATTACCTCTAATAATAGGAGGGTACCGGTGTTTAGAAGGAAAAAGAAAAAAGAAAAAAGGAAAAAAGAAGAGGTTGATGCAGTGTACAAGCACATATTAGGGAAATATAATTTGGAATTTGGATGGTAGGGGAATAAGCTTCTTTTTCTTTAAGTAGAAAGGGACGCTGAGGCCACTGTAGACTTGAATGATATATAAATAATGGCCTATCGCTAAAAAGTATATGGTCTGTAGGGAAGGATCAAGGAGAGGAAATGGTGGGCGTGGGGACCAAAATATGAAAGGAATTGATCTCTACTATATATATTAATTTATCCCTGGTCGTTGTTGGGTGCGCTTAATTTATTGTTATTTAACTTGCTGTAAGAAAAACATCATACGTAAATTGAGGTTTTTTTAATCAATCATTTTTGTTTTTGCCTAACTCTTTCACCTAATTCATAAAAGACTCCCTCTTTTTGCCTAACTAGTTTTGACTATATATTCCTATTCTATGGAACTAGCCTTGTATGGGCTTATAGTTCATTTTTTATAATTCGAAATCACCGGCCAATTCCTTTTCTTTCTATATATGATCAACTTCTTCAAACTAAATCATCGCGTTGAATTTGCTTAGACAATGACTGCAATATTTAACCATCCTTTTGAAACTTTCTTCCCCACTATACAGGGAATTAATGGATCAGGTAGAGCTCATATATCCAGTAGTACAATATAATATTACTAATAATAATTTATTCTTTTTCTGGTGAAAATGGCCTCCAAACACTAACCCTAATTGATCTTTCAACATACATGCTGGATTGATGTATAAAAAAAAGTCTGTGCTAAAGTAAATGAGAGAAAACCATATTTAATTTCTACAAGAACCGATGCCACATGCAATATGTATCAGCATAAATTCCGACTTGTCATTTTCCTGTAGCCTTTGTTGGGAGAGTTCCATGAACACAACCAAATCACGTCGAGTGATTGAAAAGCCTCTTGCATGAGGGATTTGTGTGTACAGTATTCATCAAATTGTTGTTAGCGATATCATAAATTAAGATTGTGTAAAGAGAAAAGCAAGCACATAAAGTTGTAGGGGTTTTTAGGACATGTGGAAACTCTTGAATCCAACACCACGGTCGTGACCCTGCTTCTATTTGCTACCTCCGATGCTGACCTCTTCTCCTTCTGTCATTTTCTTCTCAAATTTCATTACACCTCCTTCGCTTAATAATAATCAAACCTTCTAGAAGCTTATAATAGTATATGTTCTTCCACGTGGATTATTCTTGGTGCCTATACAGTTAATTAAGAAACCCCATCTTGTGTGTCTGATCAAGCCGCCGCTTCATTTCGACACATACATAATATTCTTTCCAGCCAGTTTATCTGGTAGTATTGTATTTGATTTGGCTTTGAATTTTCTTGTGTTCTAGAAGTTTGTGATAATGAAGTAGCTAGCATTTGCGATGTAAGTGTATCAAACAGTCACGTAAAGAATATATATACATAATCTTTGTTAACTGATGAGGCTTAATATGACGAAGACACAGTGAGGTGGCATCGATCCAAAACTTGTTTTTATTTTTCACCTCACATTAACTAAACTGTCTACCTCAGACAATTATGTTTGATTCTCTCGAAAGGATTGAGACTGCATGTTATGCCGCGTCTGCCTTACCATGACTTTGGGGATAACAGAGATGAAAATATGATATGAGCAGTTTTGGAAAAGCAAAGGTTTAATTTGGTTGTTTAATTTAATTATATATGTCATCGGTGACATGTATTGGGAATCATAGAGAGGGCCAGAATAGAATGAAAGACAAGCCCATGTGATTGTCCCTAGCTAAACAAAAAGCCAAATTCTAAAGTCACATATACATATATTTATATACCCATATATTGGTCGAAAAATTCCTAAAGGTACTTGTTCTTTTTTGTATCCCCAATATCCTTTAGCTTTGTGCTTGCTCGCCTTTCCATATATATCAGCATCTCTTCTTTTAATTAATTAAACATACAAAGCCTTCCTCTCCCTTCTTATTCCTTCTAAATAAAGTTGTTAATTAAGCTTATATTAGGGTCCCTTGTTTTGTATTACAGCTAGCTTAATTTGTTGCTTTTATGTATATTATCATTAACTATCAGGAAAATCACGAAAATATTATATAAATTAATCTTAATCATTTGACAGCGGCTCCACTTCTGCAAACTTATGCTCTTCACACCTCGTCATACCCAAAAAAAATATTTAATACCTAATTGCTAGATCCAATTTGAATGACTGATTGTATGCGTATATATATCATGTGTTTTTTTTCGTGAAATTAAGATATAAAATGAAAAAAAAAAAAGAATCAAATGCGGGAAAATTTCTTTCTTCTACTGTATATATATATTGGACCCACTTCAATGAATTAACTAATGACAAACTGTAAATAACTACTCTGCATTAGAATTTTCTATGTATCCGAATCCAGTCGATGCCTTGATTAATTCTATAGTAATGGGAGAGAGGATGAAGCACGTAATTAGAAAAATAAAAAAGCTGAAAAAAGTAATAAGAAGAGCTAAATAAAGTACAATATGAATATATGATATGCTTTAATAAACAAAATAAGCACTACTATATATTATTTTAGCGGGCAGAGCAGGATGCTTTCACCTGTGGATTAGTGCCACAAGCCTAGAATACCAACTAATTAATTAATTAAAATGTTAATTGCTTAATTAGCCTCAAAAGGGTATATCGATCAACCTGAAAAGTCACTTTTTCCCAAATGATCATGCATGTGTATCATATTCAAAGCTTCAGTATCTTATGTTTTAAAATGATGCCCTCCTTTGGTATATGAACATATTCTCCATCGTACTCGTTAAAATAACATCCCAAACAAATTATATATTCTACTTTCAAATGCAGCTGTTTTTTAAAAATATATATGTGTGTGTGTGTATATAATATATATATATAAGTTTTATTCATCATCTATGTATTTTGGGAGGAACTTTGAGATAGAACAAAAGGGAGAAAATGATTAAAGCGAGGGAGAATGATTTGTTGACTCATCTAGTGTTGGGTTTATGCTTAAATTTGTTTTTTCTGGAAAAATATTATGGAATTAGGGAAGTGACATTGATCTTGGAGAATAAAGTACACAAACATAAAGAATGTAGGATCAATTCTGTGATCACAAGGGCATTAATGTTTGAGAGAAGTATTAAATATTTTTTGCTATATTCTCCATTTAATGACAGTGATGATTAAAGTATCAAACTGGGGCGAGGAAGAAAATTTGATTGCTTAATTA
The DNA here is from genome assembly GCA_019022655.1 of Acacia acuminata. Classification (NCBI taxonomy): domain Eukaryota; kingdom Viridiplantae; phylum Streptophyta; class Magnoliopsida; order Fabales; family Fabaceae; genus Acacia; species Acacia acuminata. The sequence continues at coordinate 1,578,228 of JAFJYI010000071.1, forward strand.
ATTGGATGTCTTCATTTATTATAAGATGCAATGAATGTAATGTATCCGCCTTAGGAAATATATTCCGCTCAGATTTCTATTATAAGTTACTTGTAAGAAAAAAGTTTGGTCTCAAATTATATGTTATTAATTGGAAAGTTATTATTAACATTTTTTAATTTTACCTTTATTTAATTTTATTTCACCATGCTGCCTAATTTTTATCAAGAAACTTCATAAAGTATCTAATATAAAAGAGTGCAGAGAGCTTGAGAAGGAAGGAAAAATAATGTTGAAAGGAAATTAAAAAAAGAAATAGAAAAAGGTAAAAGAATTCGTGTTACAAGGAGAGAAAAATTTAAAAGATAAATTTGTGGCAGTAGGAGGAATAATGAATTATGAATCATGGGATATTGATCATAATATATAAATCAATTATAAATGTAATAGTTGATAAATGAAATATTTGTATTGATTTCCTCTTAATTTTTCGGCATCACGCGTTATAGTTTTTTTTTTTAAAAAAAATAATAAATTATTCTTGTCATGTAGATCACTTAATCAGATTGCTGGGCTCAAAATCCGGTTGAGAAAGAGAAGTTTTAATTTGTTTTTGTCCATAGAAAGAGGAGTTTTTGCTGGACCCAATATTTCAATCCCTTGTCTTATTTTCCAATGACCCAAAATTTCAATACTACAATATGTGGAAGGTTTATTTAGATAAACTTCCAACTAATTTATGGAGAAGCTTTTGGTCTCAAGCCTCAGCTACTTGTGGATTTTGTAATGACGGGCTGGAAAATATCCTACATATTCTAAGGGATTGTGACTATGCCAAACAGTTATGGGCTAAGCTGGTTCATCCTCGGTATATTTCTGCTTTCTTCTTTGCGAATATTAGTAACTGGTTGTGTATGAATTTGAGTCGGCAGTTAGGTTTGGAAGGGGGAGGGTGTTAGAGCAGTTAGGTTTGGAAGGGGGAGGGTGTTAGAGTTTAATTTTTGGTGTATCTATTTGGAAGCTTTGGGAATGGAGGAATTTGGTTGTCATTGATAGCACCTTTGTTAAACCCATAAATCCTGCTGCTGTTATTAGTCATATCTAGATGAAATACTCAACTGATGCTTTTACTAATTCTATGAGGGAGCTGTTGGATAGAAGGGTGAATAGGGGTTGGGGTAAACCTCCTCATTCTTGGTATAAAATGAATGTTGATGGAGCAATGGCCTTTCATTCATCCAAGGCTGGCTGTGGGGGGGTATTGAGAGGTTCTGATGGAAAATGGATTGTTGGGTTTACTAAAAACCTTGGTAGCTGGTAGCTGTGATGCGCACTCGGCTGAAGAGTGGGCAGTGCTTGAGGGCCTTCGTTTAGCTTGGGATATGGGTGTTAAGAGTTTAATATTGGAGACAGACGCTAAGGAAACTATTAAGGTGGTTCATGACAGTAGTTATAATCTCGGTAGTCTTCAGCTTCCGATGATCAAAGAGATGCTTCAAAAGTCTTGGGAGGTTAAGTTTAATGCCATTGGTAGAGATTGCAATAAACTGGTTGACGCCTTAGCAAAAATGGGGTTAAGTCTGCAACTTTAGATGTTTGTCCTTCTTATTTGAAGTTTTGGGTTGATCAAGAGAGAGGGTATAGGATTAATTTCCCCTTTTATGTGATTTCTTTATTGTAATGTAGGATTCTTAGCCATCATTTATATGGAGGGAGGAAAAAAAACTACATTACTGCTATTTTTAAAAGAAAAACAGTCTAACACATATCCAGCATGCATTTAATTCTTGTCTAGGCCCAACCAAATTCAATAAATGAATATGTAACTCGGACTTTCATCGGACCCACAATCCTGCAATATTTTCAAAAAAGTAGTATACAAACAACACAAGCAGAAGGCTAAAGAAAACTCTCAAAAATTTAAAAACCTATTAGTATAAGTTAACCTATCCATAGAGATTAAAAATAGTGTAAACGTCTTTACCCTTACTAAAGCTGGTAAACACCGTCCGAGGTAAAAACGGGTAGACACTAGTGTAAAAACGTAAAAACAGGTAGAAACGCAAATTTTTACTGTCCTTACCGTTTTTACTTAAGACCAAAAAAAAAAAAAAAAAAAAAAAAACTAAGTAAGTCATGTGGCTCTCATGTGACAGTTCTTTCTTCCAATTCTGGCTTCCTTTCTTCTTTTCAACTTTCCTTGGGCAATTCTGGTGATGGACTCTCATGTGACTATATGATATGCGCATCTGATGCTATCTTGTTAATACTGAACTTTATCATTACTTATACTTGTAATAATATGAGGCGAGGCCATCACTTTTTAAGGTCATTACTTTTTAAAGTCCATTTTCCCTTGTTAAATGATGTAGCTTTACTTCTGTAGTCATTTTGTTGATTGCTTATCCTAATCTGTTTTTCAATCTGACAAACCCACAAGCAGTTCTTGATGATAATTGCTGCTAAAAAACTGCTTGTAGATGATTTTAGTTTAGGACAGAACAAAGGCAGTGCTTTTCTACCCGTAATGTGTGCTAACATGGAATTATTTTGATATTTTTGGACTTATGTTTTATATATTTATATGACTTATATTTTTTAAATATAGTTTTTCATTTAGTAGTGATTTATGATTTTTTTTTCCCATATATATATAATTTTAAAAAACTTCAGAAGGCTGAAGAAAACTCTCAAAAATAATTAAAAACCCTATTTCAGTGGTTTTTGACAACATTGCCCACAGCTTGCTCTAAAGAAAGAACGGTTAACATGCAAAAATATATGAGATTTTTTTTTAAAATTGTGTCTAATATCAAATACTTTTTTAAGGGTAAAAATAACTATGAATTTTTTAAATATGTGCAAAAATACACGTTGACCGTTAGTTACCTTTGTTTGAATTTTGGAAGGGTTAAAGAGCAAAAATACACCCGAATTTTTTTTTCCAAAAGTGCGCTTAACACGAATGTTTTGTTAGGGATAAAAATAATTATAATCTTCCAAAATATGTGAAAAAGTTCATATTGACAGTTTGTTTTATATTTTTAACTGAAAATGATAACATGGAGGATGACGTGGATAAAAAATAAAAAATAATCTAAAATAATAATTTGCTAGCTCGTCAAGGGAAATTAATTTCCACCTAAACTTTTATCTCCACTTAACCCTTCCTCTCCTCTCCCTCTCTATTTCAAAAGAAGTAATGAGGTGGAGATGATGTTAGGTGGAAATTAATTTTTCTTACCTAATTAGCAAATTATTATTCCAAGTTAGAGAAAATACTTACATATTAAAGGAGTACCATGTCATATGAACTCGTCAAGTGAGAACATTTGGGTATGTTTGAATTAGTGCGTAAAAGCATTTTACGCAATGCAAGACAAAACTTCTCTCACATATTTATTTTGTATATTGTAAATCGCAAAGGAAAAATAGTTTATACCACAAATCCAAACATACACATTTCATTTCATTTTAATTCTAGTTGGCCGATAAGTCATCCGAAAAGATATTAAATTTTATATTTATTCTAAGAAAAACATCTTAGTTTTTTTTAAAAAAAAAAAAACTAAAACAAAATGATTAATCAATATTTTTCTTCAAAACAAGTTAAAATTTGAATTTTTTTCAAATGAAACATCAAGCTACTAGGATTTAAATTATATGAGTTGTTATATTTTCATTTGACTGAGTGACGTAGTATTCATTGAGTTTATAAGTATTTATTTTCAAATTATTTTTTAATCAGCCACATCATCCTTAATGTCATCATTTTTAATTAAGAAATTCAAAGAGTTGACTAATGTTAATGTGTATGTTTACACCTATTTTAAAATTTATAGTTGCTTTTGACCCTAAAAAAAATATTTTATGTTGGTCACACTTTTTTTAAAAAAAATTATACATATTTTAACCTAGAAAGAAAAAAGAAACAATAAATAACCAAGGGAAAATTAAAATCAAGGACCTATAATAGATAATATTTATTAAGAAGGACCATAAAAGTTGTAATTATTTAGAAAGACTAATTAACAAAATAAAATTTAAAAATATTAAAATGTCTCTAATCAAACCTCCTACATTTTCTCTCACTTCTATGTTTAAAACTAATATGAATTTCTAAATGTAATCAAATTAAACACAATTTCTCTCATCATAGATATTTATAGAAAAAATAACACAAATATATTTCAGTTTTGTCAAAATTATAATTTTATTTTTAAAATTGACACAAACTTTGATTAAAAAATATATAATTTTAGGAAAAACTCAAAAAAACTTTTTATAATTTATTATAAAAATTAAATAAATGGTATATATATTGTAACATCCTAAATTTTGAGTTTAGGATATTAAAAAAAATATTACATGGAATTAATTATGGAAAATTTGGCCTTAATTATGTTAATATTAGATATTTGGAATTAAGGCATATTTTTTATCCTAAATTAAGGATAAATAGTTGGAAATAATTTTTGACCTAAATATTTTGAAAATAATATTTTATGGCCTAAAGGAATTATTTGAGAGAAAAAAATCTTTAAATGGAAATAAGGATTAATTTCCATAAATTATTCAATGTTGCCACCAAAGTGGAGAAAAGGTGGAAGGATGAGACACACATACACGTAGGCCCATTCAATTGGCCCAAAACACAACACCAACACTAACACTCAGTTTTTGTTTTTCCTCTCCATTCGGCCCACAAAACACACACACATGTTTTCCTCATCCAGCCCAAAATTCAACACAGCATCCACACTCATTCCCTCTCTCCATTCGGCCTACACCCAAACACACACACTTTCACTTTAATTGCATGGCAGCCACGTGTTTTTTTCCCCTTCTCATCTGATCACACAACAATACACACCAAATAAAACACCATTAACTCCTCTTCTCTCATTCAAACGCACGGACCCCCCTCTCTCTCACAACTCAATTCTCTTCTCAACTTCCTCTCTTCCCTTCAACCATAACCCTCCTCCTCCAAACATCAATAATCTCCATCATTTCCCTTCTCCAACCAGCTGTCCCCTCTCCTTCCTCTTCCCTCAACAACCACTATTTCCCTCTCCCTTTCAGCGTCACCATCATCATCCACCTCTTGAAGCTCCACAGTTAGCAAGAAGAAAAAGGTAGGTGGTGAAAACTTTCTTGCATGTTGATTTGGGTGAGTTAAAACTCACATGCAAAGGGCTGATTCAGGGTTGTAGACCAAAGGAAGAAGAAGAAAAGTGAAGTAGGAGAAGCCACAAAGTCAGATCAAACATTTGTGGTAAAACTATAAACACTTATATGAAATTTTGGAGATTTTAGTATTAAACCAGATTTGGTAATCTATGTTAAAATCGTCGAAATTGGTGGAATTTGAGAAATCTAAGACCACCATTGTGTTCCTTACAGAAAATTGTGTGGGAATAAGAGTTTTGATGAATTTTTTAAGGAGTATTTAAACATAAAATCACAAGCTTCTTATAAGTGTGTAAAACTGCCTGATTTGGTTTCTAAGGTCAGTGTGCTTGTGAACATGGTTTGAGTTGGTAAAAGATTTCCTAAAATCATGAAAATATTCTAGAAGATAAAGGACATGTATATATTTAAAATGAAGGGTAGTTTGTATTTTTATGAACTTTTGGTCAAAAAGAAATAAATTGTACAAAATGATCCTGAGTTCTAGAAATCAATCGAAACAGTTTGGACGTTTTTGTGAACTGGGAATGATTTACGTATGATTAAATATTGAAACCAATTTTTCCAAAAGCTAGACCTAAAAGGAGTTTATAGGTTTTTGAACCACTTCATTTGGACATCTAGAACTCCAGATATTAATTTTTAAAGATAAGTCACGTTTTCTAAAAGTTTAATTGCACAACGAATGAAAAAAAAAAAAAAGCTGGGATTAAGGTGGCATGTTCTGACCTTGGAAATTATTTTTCTATAAAAATAGATTTGCCAAGAAACATGTAGGTTTTGGAAACACATTAAAATGATTTTTTTTTTCAATTAATTAAAAATGATCAAAGTCTCTGGATTTTCTGGATAGTTAAGGTAAAAGACTGAAATTGGTGATTTAAAGTGGTTTAAGTTTAAACCCAAAGTGAAAAGGATAAAATGGGAATAAACATGATAATTAAAGACACTTTTATCATGTTTACATTTATGGAATTAAGAGTTAACCGTCATCCTAAATTATAGGGATTTCCTGAAGCGCACGCATCCCAAAAAGTTTAGACGTATTAAGGGTTAATATAGTACTAGGTGGTAACTCTAACTTTCTATATTTGTGTGTGTTTGTGTATGATTAAATGTCATGATGTGTGGAAAGTGCTTTTATAAACATGTTTGATTACATACAATATGTTTAAATGTTGGTCATTCACTGTTGTGCGAAGAAATTCGGATCCAAGTAGGTTCTGCGCATGTTTCCCGAGCACTTTGTTTTTGAACTATATTTTAATGTTGTCTGTATGGTGAGTTAAATTCCTGACTATGGTAGTTAAACTATGCATATGCTTATACACCAATTATATGGAAGTTAACATGTTACCCTGAGATTCATTCGTAAATCTCAGACTTGAATAAAGGTACAGGTAGTAGATCAGGATGGAAGAGGAAGGCGGTGCTATAGGCAATGGCGGAGGAAGGTTGGACTCATGAGGAGTTCCTTTTTGTTTTGTATATATTGTTGGATAATGTATAAGGTTTTAATTTTGAAGTTTAGGATTTGGAAAGATTGTATATATCTCAATATTTTGAAGGGATGGAGTTTTAAATTGCCACCAAGTTTTTAATTTGTTTAAAAAAAAATTCAGTTACTCTTTCGTCCAAACCAGATCCATACGCTCCTCTGTGTATTAACTCTGATAATGATTGGGAGATATAAGGAAGTGTTACATATATATAATTAATAGGGTCATATTTAACAGAGCATGCCTTCCAGTGTCAACCGACATTAACCTATTATTATATTTCAATTTTTGATACAATATAGTAATGTTTTATTTTTGTTATTTGAGCCTACACAACTAGCTAGTACTAACAAGATAAAAAAAATGCATTTATTTTTTTTTATTTTGGTTGATAAAGTTTCTTAGATAGAGCTTTTTTTCTTCTTCTTGATTTACATATAAATCAAGAAAAAAAAAACTTAATGATAAAAAATGGTTAAAGGGTCAATATCTATGTTACCAAGTAATAATTAAATTATATAATGATAAGATATGAAATACATTTAATTTTTTATTTTGGTTGATAAATTCCCTTTGATAGAGCTTTTTTTTTCCCGATTTATATAAAATTATGTAAATCAAGAAAAAAAATTAATGATATAAAAGGGTTATAAGGAAAATATCTACACTACGAGTAATATTTAAATGATAAAATGATATGATTATGAAGATATTAGTTAAGGTTAAAAAATGATGATTTTGGCTTTAGTAATTTTAGTGAAAAAAAATTAAATAATTTTCAAGGACAATTTAGTATTTCTAAATTTATACTTTGGTAATTGGTCCTTCTACATAATTACAATATTTATGATTTTTCCAATAAATATTATTTTATATAGGTTCTCTTATTAATTCTCCCAACAACCAATGTCAACTTTAAGCCTAAGCTCCCTATTTTGAGATCCTTCCTCATTATGCTGAGATCAATGTTGTGTGCTTTCATTACTTAGGTTTGGGATCACAACGTTTGTGATCCTAAAAGTGTCTATTTATATATATTAAGGCTAAACTCCTCTTAAATACTTATCTTATATGACGTGAATTAGATAAAAAACTATGTGTTTGAAGACTCCACTAACTATTTCAAACCAACAAATTTGTAAATTTTTAGATTGTAATTCAAAAGTTAATCCAAAGATAAAGAGTGTCCGCCACTAGAGCTGGGCCTTCTCATATAACTGCCCGTTTCCTGGTTTCAGAGTTTAGTACAACAAATGAAATTGACATACATGGCTCATTTTATCATGTTTCTCTTCTCTGCTGTCATTAGTGTTTATTGCTGCATATGCTGAATTGCGGGATCCAACCACCTTACTTAAACAGTATCGTTCCATTGGTTCGTTCCTCTGTCTCCAAGAATTGCAGGACTGAAATTGCCTCCAAACATACCAAATCACCCATTCACACCACTCTTCTATTTGAATCACCACGCAACCTTTCTTTTATTCTTAACTATGAACTGCCACAATGACTATTATTATTATAGCATCATCTAGTAAAGAAGAAAATTAGAGTACAAAAAATAAAAGATTAAAATTCATGAGAAGCAGAGAACTTGCATAATTTACAGAATCCTATGGTAAACAGTAACAGTTCTAAGAATGATTTGTCCTAGTGCTGCACCATCCTAAAAGCTGGAAAATAAATTTAAAAATCGAATCCACCCCCATCGTCGAAACCGGCATCGTATCCAGCATCATAAGCACCGGCGTCAGATATCATATCTCCGATGAGCATCCCTCCCAACGCTCCACCCAACAATCCAGCTCCCATTCCCATTCCAAAATTGTTCCTCCTAGCCGGTTGCTGAACCTGTGGATACCCGTAACCCGGTTGAGCCGGGTACCCGTATCCTGGTTGAGTCGGTGGTGGATGCCCGCCATATGGCGGTGGAGGCGGATACCCGTATGGAGCCCCCTGCTGTGGCGGGGGTGGAGGGTACGGCATTGAGCTAGACCCCACATGTGGCGGCGGAGGATACGCCGTCGCGGGCTCTCCCTTCGGTACCGCCGCCGTGAATGCTTCCCCAAATTTGTAAGAGATATTCAGGACACCTTTGGCTTTGCCCGACGGTTTCCTCACGTCGTAATTCATATGCTGCAACGATTTTCCGTCACCGGCGCGGTCGAGCAACTCGTTAACCGGGACTCGAACGCTACCGATTTCTTTGTCACCTAGAATAGAGCGATGAGAGAAGAGCTGGATAAGAAGGGTGAGTCGGTTCTGCTTGGCCAAGGTCTCGTTGATGGTGAACCGGACGGGGAAATTCCAAGTGGGGCTGTCACCAGCTTGTCTGTGGAGGGGGGTTTTGGCTAACTGATTCTGCTGGGGATCGCCGATGATTGAAACGACGGCGTAGACATGCATCTTGGTAAAACGGTTAACATTCTTGATGTCTTTGGCGGATACGATGTTGAGTTCTAACGTTCTGTAATCCATCCCGAAGAGGTTGTCAATGTCAAGCCTAAAAAGTGAGAAAAAAAGACAGATAGGTTGAGATAATGGAGGTTGGGAAAAGGTTTAAGGACGAAAAGAGCCGTATTGGACGAAGGTCTGGTTTCTGCTGGGTAGCTGGATTTATATAAGTGGGGTAGCCAAGGATTTAGCTGCATGGATGGAGATATCAGCCGATCAGAATCTTCCGAATAATCAGTGAATTTTTAATTTTATCTTTATGTGAGGCGGTGCTGTAACTTCATTGTTATCCCACCCCATATTTATCCAAAAAGCATTTTTTATTATTCTCAACACGATTTTTAGATTTTCTAGTTCGTGCTTCATAATTATAGCGAGAGTGCAAATATCATAAATAAAAACATTTTTTGGTATTTATTATTTATTGAACTAGCCTAGCCTCGCGGTAGGGAGAGATTAAGTATTTATTAATATGTTATTAGCTAAAAAATCACTTAGATTTTTAGGAGAATAATTGAAATTAAATATTTTGTTCTTAACTCCCATTATTAATTTATAAATTTTGTGTAACTACATTTTTATTATTTATCTTTTATAACCGTCTTACTTTAGAGGCACCCATTATTATATTTTTATATAGTTAAGATTAAAATATTCACAAAAAAGATATGGAATAATATAAGGAGAGATAAAAAGAAATTTGTTACAAAATATTTCAAAATCTCAAAGTTAAAATGTGAAAAATCAAATGGAGAAAGTTGCTTTATCGGTTAACTAACTAAGAGGGTAACAAAAAATTTTAGGGAGAATTACACAGTCTCAAGGAACAGAGATAATTACAATTAGGTCCCTTGAAATCATGAAATTACTCGAAGTCCCAAGGGACTTCGAGTAATTATTTCAGAATGTAAAATTACTTTTCGCCCATAGTGCATATTTCACACGTGAAGCGATTAACAACACAAAATGCATAAATTAACAACACAAAATGCATGTATTAACAACAACTTTTGAAAACCACGAATTTGTGTTCTTTCACTTCCGAAGCGATTAACAACAACAAAAAGCATAAATTAACAACACAAAATGCATGTATTAACAACAACTTTATTTATTAACAAAATTGTGGTTTTCAGTTGTTGTTAATACATGCATTTTGTATTGTTAATTTTGCTTTTTGTGTTGTTAATCGCTTCGGAAGTGAAAGAACACAAATTGTGGTTTTCAAAAGTTGTTGTTAATACATGCATTTTGTGTTGTTAATTTATGCTTTTGTGTTGTTAATCGCTTCAGGTGAAATATACACTATGGGCAAAGAAAGTAATTTTATATTCGAATAATTACTCGAAGTCCCTTGGGACTTCGTGAGTAATTTCATGATTTCAAGGGACCTAATTGTAATTATCTCGCTCCTTGAGACCTATGTGTAAAAAATTTTATCAAATAAATTGTATGCATGAATTATAACAAAAAATTAAAAATAATTAGTAAACGGAGTTACTTTTTTAGTTATTTAAATAAAGAGGACACGTGTCTAGTAGAGAGTTTATTACTGCTCTACTTTTTATACAGGCAAGATCAAGTGCAAATAGATTACACAAAAAACTAGGGTGTTCCACTTTTTTATTTGGTAAATTTTACTAAATACTCGCAATATTTTTCAAAAAAAAAAAAAAAAAAAAATACAAGTACCGCAGTCGGGCAAAACCAAAGAAAATAGAGAAATCCTCACCAAACACATAGCCACAGATGATATTTTGAAGAAAATACTTTCTCCAGTCTTAATTATAAGAACACTTTTATAATGTGAATTATACTACAAAAATATTTTTATAATTAAAACTGGAGGTAGTAAGTGATTGCAGAGAAAAATTGTGGAAAACTGGAACATGGGCCATTTTACGAACAGTAGGGGTGATTTCAATGTAGTAAGTACAGTGCATCTTTTTTCCCTCCCTTGGTAACAAGTAACAACTAATAAGAAACACCCATCGTTCTTGGGTTCAACTGACGTGGGGTTTAGATTTCTTCACTTTAAGGGAGGGGGGTTCGATCCTGCGTTGGTCAAGACGCTAAGGGAGGCATCCTAGGGGTCTAGGAAGCAGTGGAAACGCTGGTAGAGGTGGAGGCATGTGTACTCTCTGACCAGTATGCCCTGTGGACTGGGCTCCAAGCCTTGCCCTTAGGCGTGGGTGAGCTCAACTCTTTTCCTAAAATTTATATATATATATATATATATAAACTAACAAGAAACAAAATTGCTGCAAAACTAACTGAATATGAGTATTTGGAGAATAATTTTTAGGATCTACGAGGTAAAAATGATTTTTTGAAGAATAGTTTTTGGGATTTATAAGGTAAAAATGATTTTTGGAGAATAGCTTTTGGATAACTTCAAAACCTAGGTTTTGGCAAAAGTTTGTTAAACACTCCAAAATTATTCAAAAGTTATTTTGCATCAAAACCTAGGCTTTGGCAAAAGTTTGCCAACACTCCAAAATTGTCTAAAAGCTATTTTGTATCAAAACCTAGGTTTAGACAAAAGTTTATCAAACACTCCAAAAATTGTCCATAAGTTATTATGCATCAAAACTTAGGTTTTGGATCTAAAACCTAGGTTTTTAAAAAGCTATTTTTTCAGCTTTTTCTCCCTCATCCGCTATCATCGTAATTTTTCGGTGCAGTTAGTATCGTTAAGTATTTTTTTTAGTACCGAAATATTTTTTAAAGATAGTCATTATCAAATATTTTTTCAATATCCTAATTTTTTTTCAAGATCATTTATTACCCTAAAATATTTTTTTAAATATCCTAAAATAGATTTTTAAGATCGTGCATGATCTTGAATTTTTTTTTAGGATTTTGAAAAAATATTTCAGTGTAATAATTGATCTTGAAAAAATATTCCGGGGTACTAAAAACATACTTAAAGATATTGACTAAGTATCGAAAAATATGCGATGATGGCGAGGAGAGAGAAAAATATGAAAAAAGAGTTTTTTTCCCCAAAACCTAGTTTTTGGATTCAAATCTTAGGTTTTGATGCAGAATAGCTTTTGGAAAAATTTGGAGTGTTTGGAAAACTTTTACCAAAACCTAGGTTTTGGAAAAAACTATTTTTTTAAAAGATTTTTCTCTCTCCTCTGTCATCATCAGTATTTTTCGGTACCAGTTAGTATCCTTAATTATTTTTTAGTACCCTTGAGTACCCTGAAATATTTTTTCAATATCCTAATTTTTCTTTTTCAAGATCATGGAGTATTTTTTCAATATCTTTAAGTATCTTTTTAATACTCGTTAGTACATTATGATGAAGTATTTTTTTTATTATATAACTGTACAGGCATAGAAGACACCATAATTTGAAAACAATGAATCCTAACCAATTCAAGAGTTTTGAATTGGGTTAACTAAGCTATATTTATTGAATCGGGTTAACCAAACTGGAATATGTGTAGAACACTTGCGACTCGTATTTTGAAAATGTAACACCTCCAATTTCTAACAATTATCATAGCATAAAAATTCAATGATTTTTATAAATAATTACTGAAATTCGAAATAAACAACTTTGGGAAGTGTTCTTCGCCGCACTTGTCTTTGGGACAAGTGTAAGGCTACCTTATTACATTAACAGAATCTGAACTTAAATAAATGTGTTTTATTCAAAAGAAAGAAAATAAAATAAAATAAAAACTAGCTAGGTTTATTGAAGTTTCTTCCTCACTTCTCACTGCTAGCCCCAACTCTTGCACCTGTTTCACTGAAATTCTGCTCCTCGAAGGATCATCGACCCATGAACACAAACATCGAACGCCGGTAATCCTAATAAAACAAAGCAATATAGAGAAAACAAAATATTTACCTAATAAAAATATCTTCCACATATATATAAATATATATACATCTAAGAAAACAATTTTATTATTCTTTATTCAATTTAATTAGTGGGAAAAGAACCATGGTAGACCCAGATATCTTGTCAGTCTACATTGTGACCCGAAAACCTGCCAGTCACAGATCATCAAATTTGGCCATGACACATTTTTCTTCCTAGGGTGCACACATCTTCCTAAAGTTGATACAAGTGTTCTAGAAACCTACCAGACACCACTTTGGGAAGAACGGATACTATCAGTTCACATCAAAATATATATCGGAGGCATAAAGCCTAATTGTATTCATCACTTTGGGAGGTACCATCCCAAAGCTATCCATCCCACAATTAATTTAGTTCAATCACACACAAAAAGGAATTTTCTCAAGTCTACGAAAGCCAACTAAGGCAAAACCATTTAAAGAGTACATGTATTTTATATATATATATATATATATATATATATATATATATTTATATTTATTTTAATGAAAGACACATGTATTTCAATCACCAAAATTAAAAAAATGACACACCCAGAGCACAAACAAAACGCACAGATACATATGAAAGGTAAATTTGGGTTTTAATCACCAAAAGAAGGCATATAGGTTTTATGGAAATATAGATGATTCATGCACGAAGGCCTAGGCATCTGAAGCAAAGGAAAATATAGATGTATATTTAATTCATGCACCAGGGAAGTAGTTACGTCAAGGAAAGGATATATATATCTAATTCAACATGAAAGCCGAGGCGTCCAAGAAGAAGGTATGCTCCAGGAAATTGATCAATTGCTTGCAACAATTACTCATAGATACCGAAAAATGAAAGGCATATAAATCTACAACGCAAACAACGCCTTTAAGGGTTATCAAGAAAATCAAATTGTTTAAAGGATTAGGATTACATATAATATATTTTATATATAACAACCCGATCAAAATTTATATGAAACTAACCTAAGACTCATGAGGATTAGGATTACCTATCAGGATTCATATAAAACTAACCTAAGATTCATGGGGATTAGGATTACCTATCAAAATTTACATAAAACTAACCTAAGACTCATGGGGATTAGAATTACCTATCAGGATTTATATAAAACTAACATAAGATTCATGAGGATTAGGATTACCTATCAAAATTTACATAAAACTAATCTAAGACTCATGGGGATTAGAATTACCTATCAGGATGCATATAAAACTAAGAGTAAATACTTTCTGGTCCCTGACAAAAAAATGCCCTTTTTAGTCCATAAAAAGAACGAATAAGGGTCGATTGATCGACATTTTGATCCTCACAAATTTCCAAAAGGTCCTTTTTAGTCCCTTAAAAGGACGAATAACGGTCGATTTTTTTGTAAGGGACCAAAATGGGGTCCGTGTTTTTTTTAGGGACCAGAAAAGGTATTTACTCTAAAACTAACCTAAGATTCATGGGGATTAGGATTACCTATCAAAATTTACATGAAACTAACCTAAGACTCATGGGGATTAGAATTACCTGGTCTCCGTTTTGCTAACCTCTTAGAAGAATAATTGACGAGAGTATGGAACGAGGATGTAGTAGCGGAGAGAAAAAAAAGAAAATAGCGACGAAGAAAAGTATCGGGTGTTTTCTAGGTTTAAACGGCCAGACTTAAGTTTATAATTAAAATCTAGGGTTTTAGCTATGGGTGGGCCTTTAATTATTCGCAATTAATAAATTATAAAACAATACAATTAAATTCTAAATATTTATTTTTACTATAACTATTACCAATTAATAAATTATAAAATAATAGAAACATTATTAAATTCTAAATCTTTATTATTACTATATTATTATTATCATCATCATCTTAATCTATTATTATTATTATTATAATCGGGTATTACGTAAAAAATACAAAGAAGTATTGGTAATTCCAAATTGCATTAAATCTCTTAACTCAGCTGGGTGAAGGTATTCCTTTGGAACCGGACGGAAAAAATGAACCTACAGTTGAACAAAAATAGAAGACAACATAGAAGACACCATTGGTATCAGAGCTAGGAGATGTTCATATTGATATGGTGGGGATGTCACAATTGGTATCAGAGCTAGGGTATATTATATTACTGTACACACATAGAAGACACCATAATATGAAAATGGTGGTTGACGGTGTCTCCTTCCCGACACGAGTGAAGACAGCTTTGAGAGACAAGATGAGAGATGGAGACGAGAGTCGGAGACGGAGACCAAACACGAGTCGAAGATGGAGACAAGACGCAAGAGAGCGGGAGAGATGGATTTTTTTTCAGCATTAGTGTGATTTTTTTTTTTTTTTGGTATTTTCACCTTAGATTTGCATATCAGAAAAGGCCTTATGTGTTTTCTGATCAGTGACTTTTCTTTAGGCATTTTTTGGGAATATATCGGCTAATTGGGTCTTAAAGAAGATTTTCCCTATATTTGCCGTGTGTGTTGGCGGGGTTTCAGTTAGCTTATGCATCTTCTCACATCCTCGCATAGTTTATTGCAGAACACTATCCTGCACGATCTACCATTTACGCTTCAATAACGCAGTTTAGGTTTATTAGAGCTTTTATATTAATAATAATGATGCATATTGTTATCCATATTATATTTCTACCCATTATAAAATTTTCAAAGGCCCAGGTACACTATGGAGTATGGACCCACCCACATCCTTATTCTCATTTAAATTATTTGTTGAGGAAAGCAACAAATATAATATAATTATTAAAAAAGAGAGAAATAATTTAATGAGCTTTGCGGGTGGCAAGTTGGCATACAAGCTGGGACCCGTAATCTTCCGGAGGCAGTAAAAACCATTTTTATTTGCCTTCTTGGTAAGTGATATGGCTAGACCAAACCCATCCCAGCGCTGGTCATCCTACAGGAATATAAGATGCTTAATTTAAAATATGTACTACAAGTGTGAGCAGCGACGAACATTAAATATATTAAAAATTAAAAAATTAAGTCCACCCTGTTGTTGTGCTATTTCGGTCACGGGCTAAGTGTGATTCAATTAACAATTCTACAAGATCAACAATCTAATACCTGTATGATTTTATTGTCTTTTGCATCTCTTCGGTGGGGGTCTTGTACTTAAAACGAAAATTACATTAGTTTAGGCGCTCATCAAATAAAATGTAAAATGACGTCGTATTGCCTGATAAACTCCAAAGCTTATGATGCGTTGCTGAGCACTTAACGTTTGTTTTATTGAAGAATAAAAACCTCACAAAGCCAATGCCATACCTATGTCAGGTCCGTCTAGTCTCTTAATCATTGGAATGAGGTGAGTTTCATAACTTTCATTTTGGGTGGGAGGCAGGGTAAACTCTTGAATAAAAATAATCCTTTTTTTTTTTTTTTTTTTTTTTTTTTTTTTTAAGACAAAACAATTTTTTTTTTAAAAAAATAATAATAATAATTATGCGGTAATTTCTGCAGAGGCGCGTCTCTCCCCGCTGCACCAAATCTGGATGGAATAAAGGCGGCAAGGAGGCCTGCCTCAATCTTTACCTCCTCCCTCAGATGATGGCTTCCTTCTCCATTGCCTCCTTCCCTCCCTACAGGTAGACACGCTTACCCGGGAATAGAACAGAGGCCCTTCCTGCCTTTCTGCTATTATCCTTTTGATCCGATGGCAATTTTGCTGTTTTTGCCTCCCCGGATTTTGAAACTTCATGAAAATATTAAGATAATTAGTGACTTTAAAGGCTTACCGTAATCTCTTGAGCATTAATGAAGGGATTGAGCTGATCATTGGTGATTCATTTGCTTTATTTTTGCCACAAATGCCAATTTTTCGCTGTTGTTGGCATTGCTTCCCTTATTTGGGTACTTGCGGAATTTCTTGGCATCTGAAACCACGCGGTTTGTGTTAGTTTCTGTGATCTGAAGCGGTTTTTGGGTGCATCATCCAGGTCATAGTCTGAAAGGGAAGGTTGTTTCCAGCAATGGAGGAGCCGAACCAACTTAAGCGGGCGATGATTGATGCTACGGCTGGCGCAATTTCTGGTGGTATATCACGGACAGTCACATCGCCGCTTGATGTTATTAAGATTAGATTCCAGGTCAATTTTGGTCCGTTCTTGTCTTCGTAGCTTCCTTTCCATGGCACATTAGGGTGACTACCACACATTGTCGGAGTTGCTTTTATTAGGACGAGCTTGCACTGAAGGATGGGGCGGGGCAATAGGAATTTTGTTTAAATTGAATGTATTCTGCGTTTAAAACCGATTCTGGGTTGTTGATTTTGTTCCTGTTAATTTAGTTCCACCTTCGAGATGAGCAATTTGCTGAACAAAACTATAATTCCATTTATTGACAGGTTCAAATCGAGCCCACAACTTCATGGGGTTTACTACGCAAGGATCGCTCCGCACCGTCAAAATATACTGGAATGCTTCAAGCAACCAAAGATATTTTTAGAGAGGAAGGCTTGCGGGTAGAGTTACTCAGCTTCCCTAGACTTTGTTATATTTCACCCTCTTCTTTGTATCCTTTTAGTTTTTACTTCTTGTTTAAAGTTATCATTGCCATAATTACATTCATAAAATTGGATGTGTGTTGACCCGTTAGCATATGCATCATATAATATCATTGTGGCTCAAGGACTCCTTATAAGGAGTGAACTGTGAAGCTTCTCGATGCTTTTTTCTTCTCTCTTAACCATAATTTTGTACATCTATAGCTTAAGAGGCTCATCCATCACAAAAATGGTTTTGAACATAGTCGTACAATATCCTGATTATTGTTATACATGATAATTGTTGACCCTTTTGACATCTTTTGTGGTGCATTGGACTGAGCACTCCGTGATCCTTAAACTTTACTTAAGGGATGCAAGGCACTGGCAAATAAAGTTCATATAATCTTCCTCTTTTGTGTTAAATCTAGATGCATATGCGGGGTCTACTATAAATGTCCCAATCTTTTATCTTAATTAGTGGGGAAAAAAATGTTGATTTTTTTTTTCTTGCTGATATTTTCTTGAAAACTGCCAATTACAGGGCTTTTGGCGGGGCAATGTGCCAGCACTTCTCATGGTTATGCCATACACAGCCATACAATTTACGGTTTTACACAAGTTAAAAACTTTTGCAGCTGGTTCCTCCAAGACAGGTATTCTTATGTCTAATTCAAAATTCTAGTTAGTCTGCCAGCATATGTGCTAGGCAGCAAAGCAACTATGTTTGATAGATGTCTCATAAATGTTCTTTTCGGAACTATCCATTGATTTAGCCCATTGTTACAAGGTGTTCCTTTGCCAAGATTTGTCCAATAAATCTTCATATTAATTTATGTTGTCACTAAGTCATATTTGGGAGATGCCATCCGTAGTGTCATTCCCTCATCAGAGATATTATTGAGAAATTCCATGTCTCTACAAATTCTTGATTTACGCTCATCCTTTGTTTTCTGTTTCTACAGAGAGTCACATTAATCTGAGCCCTTATCTATCATATGTCAGTGGAGCTTTAGCTGGGTGTGCAGCTACCGTAGGCTCATATCCGTTTGATCTTCTCCGAACTATTTTAGCTTCTCAGGGTGAACCTAAGGTATGAGCATTATCATATGGTTAAGGATACCAGGGTATTTTTTTCTGAAATAATGTTCTTTTGTTTATTAGTGTTCACCGTTTCCATAGTTAACTGAGGGAAATTACTGATGTGGTTATTAAAAGCCATCTGCCAAATCATATTCACTTGAATAATGTCTTTTCTCTTCACTTACGTGAGGCAACTACATTTGATAGCTCTCTCTGTTGTGCTTAAAAAATAAAAATTGTATATTTGTGCTAACATTGTTCTTTTTATACATTCCTGCAACCCATGACTAGTTGTATTGCGCTGTAATAATGCTTAGGTCTAAGCATATGGAAGTTGTACTCGCCCAGGAGCTGTGCTTTAAAGTTTAAACCCCTTAAAGTACGTCTTAATCTTTGTTTGAGGCGTGAGGGTGCACAACTTCCTTATGTGTTTGATTTGTTGTGGTCAAAGACCTAAATTGGCAGTTTGGCAGCATATTGAACATGGCTGTTTATTGCTGTTCCATTTTGTCTTCCTTTTATTTTTCCTTTTACTGAAGTTGTATGTGCCATCTTGTTCAAGAGTCACGGACCAGATGCAATTAGATAATTGCTTTGTATGAAAATACTATATGGCGTTGTCATGTTCGTTATGGAGCTATTTTTTCTAATTATATGCTATGCAAATATTTGCCATCATTTAGGTATATCCAAACATGAGGTCAGCTTTTGTTGATATCCTCAGGACTCGTGGCTTCCGAGGCTTGTATGCTGGACTATCACCAACGTTAATTGAGATCATACCTTATGCAGGCCTGCAGTTTGGTACTTATGATACATTTAAGCGTTGGGCTATGGTACAATCACAGTCCTTTCCCCCCTTCTTTCAGAAATTTATTTTTCTTAACTGACCTAACTACACATGCCTGAATAAATAGTGTGCAATTTATTATGCCTGATAGTTTGTTCTGGTCTACATTTAAACTATTTAATAACATTTTTTGATGGAATTGTAGTAGAAGAGAGAAAGCAACACATGTCTGCAAACTTATTCTAGCTTTTCGCTAGTAGGTTGTGTAATCATGTTAAAGATATGATTAAATTTCTTAACTCATGCCGGGGAATATTTTGTGATACTTTATTGTATTCTGTAGTGAGCAATTCTTGGTGACAGGCTGATTTGTGATTCGTATTCTGCAAAAAAATTGTAGGCATGGAACCATCTTAGATACTCGAAAACTGACTCAGAAGAAGGCCTCTCTAGCTTTCAGCTTTTCCTTTGTGGGTTAGCGGCTGGAACATGTGCCAAGCTTGTCTGTCATCCCCTGGATGTGGTGAAGAAAAGATTTCAGGTAAACTTATCCTCTTTTTTTTTTTTTTTTTAATGACCTCGGAGATTTCATAAAACAAAAAATGTTACACCCCTGTTTCTCAATATACAGCTACCATGATCCGCCACCTCCCAACTCAAAAGACAAAAAATACCCATTGTTGCATTGGGTCCACTTACTTAGCAAGAGCATCAGCACAAGTGATTAGGATTCTATACAAAGAATTAAAATTTACATTCCAATCCTGGGCTACTGGTGACCTAGCTTAAGCAGTTAAATCTATCCTCATCTATTTATAACTAGCATAATTTCGATCAAAAGATGAAAAAAGAAATCTAGAGATCTGTTTTTTCCCCCGTCAGTACAATGATATCTGGTGTGTCAACTGTAACAAAACAAGCATAGCGGGTAGTTAATAACTTAATATAACTGGACGTAAGTTATACCACTGCGGATGTGGAAGAGTTTTTATTGATCTCCGGACATGGATGCAGATTGAAGGGCTTCAAAGGCATCCAAGATATGGAGCTCGAGTGGAGCATCGTGCATATAGAAATATGTTTGATGCGATGCAGAGGATATGGCAGTCAGAGGGTTGGGCTGGTTTTTACAAAGGGATAGTCCCATCAACGATCAAAGCTGCTCCGGCTGGGGCCGTCACATTTGTCGCTTATGAATTGACTTCTGATTGGCTTGAGTCCCTTTTTGATTGAATTTTCATTGTTTCGACACTTCTTTCTCATTCTTTCTTCTCTTCTTTTTCTTCGGATTATTTAAGATACGAGGAATGCTAGCTCAGGTTAGAAGGGTGATTTATTATTTAATCTAATTATAATTTATAGGCGGTGGCCGTAGGAAAGGAATTCGATTTTTGTTTTATTTTTTGTATCGAAATTTTGGTATAGCGTATTTAAAAGCGAAAAGTCTTAGGTTGACGTCAAATATATATTTTATATGGACACTTGTTTGCATGGGCGATTTGTATTTCATTTTTCTTAACTTGTAATCATTAATACAATAATTGATATCATCAATATTATTTATATTTGAACTTGAAAATTTGTGTGGGATCCCATGTCTCAAAATAAAAAAATTATTTTTTATATTTTTTAATTTTAATATATACTGGTACAGGATAACAAATTAAAAAATAAGTTGAATGAGAATAAATGAAACTATTGTTTATATTCTTAATAAATTGTTTTATCGTATTTTTTTATTTTAAATTTTGATATATGCAGGATAACACATTAACATTAAACTATTGTTTATATTCTAAAATAATTTATGTGAGAATGAAGAATATATATATATATATATATATATATATATATATATATGGGGAAATGATGTGTGTAGTGACTGGAGGTAAGAGTTTTTACAGTGAATAGAAAACGACGCAGTTTTGTTTAGTTTAATGAACATTGCAAAAAAATAATAATCATTTTCTCTCTCTCTCGACTTCACTTCTCTCTTGTGCAGAGAAAGAACAATGGCTTCATTCTCTCTCTCTCTCTCGGCTTCACTTCTCTATTGGAAAGATGAAGAGACATGGATTGCTTAAAACCCATTGCTTCTCTTTAGCCTCAGCCGTGTGAGCCCTGCACTTCTCATCTTTTCAACAGTTAAATACTCCCTCAATATAACCATTTAGACAAGAATGAATCAGCTCCAAACATTTCTTCAATATATTCTATTATTGAAGCCAAAAAAAAAAAAAATTGAAAGGAATCAGATGAGAGGTGAAGCAATCAGAAACTCTCGCAAACATTTCTTTGCAATATTTTTCCTTTCAAAATAATAGAATAATGAATCAGCTCCAAAGACTTGCTGCAAATTACGTGGTTTTATTCTATTATTTCCTTTCCTTTTCCCTTTTAATATATACATCAGCCAAGCTTTTATACCTATCACAGTGAGGTTTCGTTTTTTTATTTCTTTTCCAAAAGTTGCAGTGCACATGACAGCAACGTGCTTCATATCATGACAGCAACTTTTGGGTTTGTTAATGGCCATTAGCCGTGACTATGCCATATATATATATACATGCTAAACCATCTCTATTTCGAGCCTCAAAAACAGAGCAAAAAACTTCACATTGGAACTCATGGAACTAGGAGATGAAAAGATTGAAGACTCACCTCAGGTTGCTGGCTGGAACACTGATCTTCGTTGATCCTCACCGTCAACAATAACCTCTGTTTTCAGGATTCAAAACAGGGTAACAACTGCTAGGACTCTCTCTCTCTCTCTCTCTCTCTTGTGCTCTCTCTCTTTCTTGTTCACTTTCTTTTTCTCGAGCAACAACGTCATTCTCGTCTCTCCCTCACTCTGTGTTCCTGTCTGAGCTTCTTCCTATCACTCTCTTCCTGTCTGAATGGTTATATTGGGCGAGTATTTAACTGTTGAAAAGATGAGAAGTGCAGGGCTCACACGGCTGAGTCTCTCTCTCTCTCTCTCTCTCTCTCTCTCTCAGCTTCACTTCTCTCTTGTGCTCTCTCTCTTTCTTGTTCACTCTCTTTTTCTCGAGCAACAACGTCATTCTCGTCTCTCCCTCACTCTGTGTTCCTGTCTGAGCTTCTTCCTATCACTCTCTTCCTGTCTGAATGGTTATATTGGGGGAGTATTTAACTGTTGAAAAGATGAGAAGTGCAGGGCTTACACGGCTGAGGCTAAAGAGAAGCAATGAGTTTTAAGCAATCCATGTCTCTTCATCTTTCCAATAGGCGAGAGAGATAGAGAGAGAGAATGAAGCCATTGTTCTTACTCTGCACAAGAGAGAAGTGAAGCCGAGAGAGAGAGAATGATTTTTTTTTTTTTTGCAATGTTCATTAAACCAAACAAAACTGCGTTGTTTTCTATTCACTGCAAAAACTCTTACCTCTAGTCACTGCACACATCATTTCCCCTATAAAACTTAACATGTCTAACGCTCCCTTATATCTCTCCATCATTATCAGAGTTAATACATAGAGGAGCGTATGGATCTGGTTTAGATGAAAGAGTAGTCTTTCCCAAAATTAAATTAAATTAAACATACTCTTAAATTACATCACCCCAAATAACTTCAATGTAACTATATACAAAGCAAAATGAACTCTTCCCAAGTTCCTCCTTTCTTTCCGACTCCAACCTCACAGCACCGCCTTACCTCTTCTTCCTGAGGAACTTCCTGCACCTTTATTCAAGTCTGAGATTCACGAATGAATCTCAGGGTAACATATTAACTTCTATAATTAGTGTATAAGCATATGCATAGTTTAACTACCACAATCAGGAATTTAATTCAACATACATGCAACATTAAAACACAGTACAAAAACAATGTGCTTGGAAGACATGTGCAGAACCTACCCGGTTCGGAATTCCTTCGCACAACAGTGAATGGCCAACACTAAACATACTGTATGCAATCAAACATGTTTATAAAACACATTCCACATATCATGCCATTTATCCAAACACAGACATACACATAAAAATATAAGGTTAGAGTTACCACCTAGTGCTGTATTAACCTTAATCGTGTCCAAGTAATTTGCGGTGCGAGCAGACTTGAGAGTTCCTATAAATTACATTGATATAAAGATGGGTCATTATTCATTTAATCTTAATAAATAATTAAGATTATTTCTTTTCTAGACCCACCCCAAAATACATATTCCTAAGTATCCTTATGACTAGGGATGTATACTAATTGGGGATTATTTAATTAGATACTATTCACTATGGAATAAATATCATCTCAGCCATTTAACCATTCAATATATCCAAGGAAACCTTTACCTTGAAGGTTATACACAATTAACAACTTGTATGGCTATCTGAAGACTTATCAAAAATTCGGCTCTTAACTTTCTCGAGAATTTAGAAAATTCATAACTTGACCGATATAATTTCAAATGGAGTGATTCTAATTTATACTTAAACCTTAATAAGTCTATTTTCATAAATTAAAGTCACCAAATTTATTTATGGCTAAGAAAATTCCCCAATTTTGAAAAACATAAACAATGTCTAGAATTTTCCTAATTTCCTGTCCAAACTTTGAAAAATCATAACTTTTTCTTCAATACTTATCGGAATTCGACAAATTATCTATCAAATTAAACCTCTATGAGCCTACTATTGATCTGGAAAATTTCACATTTGTTTGATTTTGTTTACTAGGTCCGAAATGCCATGTCATTTTGCTGTTCCAGAATCATACTGAAAATTTTCAGATTTTTAGCTCAACTTCTAAAAATCATAACTGGAGTTGTAAACCTCCATTTTAGGTGATCCAAAGCTTATTTTAAACCTTAAGGAGAGTACTATATGTTCACAAAATTTCATGGTCAAAAGAGGTCAATTCCCCTGTCTTTGCCAGACTCAAAAATCAGTGTTCAGATTGCAAAAATTAAATTTCCAGAGACAAAAAAATAATGCTGACAGCTTTTAAGTTGCAGCAACTTAATCCTTCTCTTTAAAACCTTCACTAATCGAAACCTGGAAGGTAAATTCACAGCACCCATGATAACTCTTTTTAAACTTGTTTCAATATTACTATATTACTAAACCTTATAAATCTCAACACCCTTCAATCACACTTTCATAGTTTTTGGCTTCAACTACACACTTAAATTACCACTATAATCGTATTATATTTCCTCTTTTCTTTACATTAAATAGGTCACAACCATGCTCATTAAAATAGAGGTTCGATTCAGTTATCACCAAAAACAGAACCATAGACATCATGCATGATATCAATGCAACTTTTCCCCAATGATTCATACACCTGCACCGAAACAGTAAGCTTCTGATTCATCAATAACAAATCAAAACCTACAAGCACATGCATGCATCACTTAAGCTTCAAACTTCTTTTGATTCAGTTCCTTAAATCAGAAACTCATTATGCAGAAAACACGGAAGCTACAATGATGAAGCTCAAAGACTCACCTAAACCGGAAACCAAACTTGCTTCTTCTTCCAGCAACTCGTGCTCTCTCAGTCTCTCAGATTCCCAGCTTTCGGTCTCACTCTCAGTCTCACCCTTTCTCTGTGTTTCTCTATCTGTCTCTCTCGGACTCTCGGCTCTCTGTGTTGCGTCTGGACCAGCGAATAAAATGAGAGAGGAATGGGTATTAGCAGACATATATGGTAAAACAGGTAGTGAGGTGAGCTGTCGAAAGGAAATAATGAGAGGGGGATGATGTGGCGGAAGCATAATGAAAAGAGGAGTGAACTGGGTTGCCCGGAGGTACAAGGCGTCTGAGAAGGAATTGGATTGAATATTAACAGGCTGAGAGTATGGAATGGGTTGAAGGAATAATGGATATTAGAGGAGTATTTGTGTTTTACGAGTTGGGCTGATGCATGTGTTGGGCTTGAGTGTTATGTATAATAGGTCAATGAAATAAAACAAAGGATGGTTGAATTAATTAAATGGGTGAGGTGTGTGTGTAAGAAAATGATAGGACTAGGAGAGTGGTCAAATGGCATTAATTGGTAAGAGTTGGGCCGAAGGAAATGAAGAATAAACTATATATCCTTAATTCCAAATAAAGACTAATCAAGAAAAGTTCCATATAAAGATCTTTCTCAATTGATTTATTTAGGCCATAAAATATTGTTTTAAAAAATATTTAGGCCTAAAATTATTCACAACTACTTATCCTTAATCTTTACGGAAAAACATGCCTTTAATTCCAAATATTCACTTTATAATTTTTGCAAGCTAAATTTCCCATAATTAATTTCATCTAATATTTTTAATATCCTAAACTCAAAATTTATGATGTTACAACATGCATGGGATAACATTTTTGAACAAAACAAGTTCATAGGGCATGAAAGAGACGTTAAAAAACAAAACATATGTTATAGATTTTTAACTTGTATCGTTACTAAAATAAATTGATGTTTATATTTGAATATAAATGGACACGTATTTTCTGTAAAATCATTCCTAAAAACATTAAGACTTAAAAGTGTACTTTTAAGTGTATACATGAGGTATGTTTTTTTGTCCCTTAATTTTATAAAATATATTTTTAGTTCTATAATTCTAATACCATTAGTTTTACTAATGGAACACACAAACTTAAGTGATAACGGTGTAAACTTAAGTGATGACCATGTAATTAAATGTTATTAAGTTTAAATTTAAAATATGGGTAAATTAAAAAAATATAAGATTTGTTTAATTAAATGCTATTAGTCATCAATTGTGTTTGCCACATCAATGTTTTTTGTTAACAATATTAGTGATATTGGAATTATAGGCCAAAAAAGTATAATTTATAATGTTAAATGACTAAAAGTATACTTTAGCTAAATATTAATTCATATATTATTCTTGACATTATTACTTCTCATAAAAAAATGGATGACTTTAATTTAAAAAACTAAAAAGTGTGGTTGAAATTTTTATTAATTTTTTACTGTTTCTTTTGATATTTTTGTCTATTAAAAATTTTATAATCAAACTTGTCCATTTTTTAATAAAAAAAACTAAGGAAAAATGTCATTAAAATACCATTTGAATTTGTAAAACCCCCGAAGTATCCCAAATTTGTAAAAGGGTGAGAGATACAAAAGACCTATGAGGGATATGCAAATTCGGGTGAAATTACCCTTTTACCCTTAATTTTAAATAAATTAAAAAAGGGATAAAATAGCCCCCCATCCGGTGGCCCTCGGGCGGCTGGCCGGCCGCCCGTCGACCGACCAGGTTGCCATCCCCCAATTCTCGAGAATTGCCAACTAATTCTCGAGAATTCATGCAATTCTTGAGAATTCAATCAATTCTCGAGAATTACTAGTGGTGGCCTCAAGCGGCCAATGGGGTGGCGGCCGAGCCGTCGAGGGGCCGATTTTGGCGCTATGGCAGCCCTCCGGTGGGCTGGCGGTGAGGGCATTTATTTATTTATTTTATTTAAAACTAAGGGTAATTTCACGCATATCTCTCATAGGTCCTTTGTGACTCTCGGTCCTTTTACAAATTTGAGGAGACTTCTTGGGGTTTTACAAATCAAATGGTATTTTAATGGCATTTTCTCAAAAACTAAACTCTATTAAATTTATAAATGCTTGTGGTAAAAAAGTGATTAAGAATTTAACTTCAGACTCGAAAATAATGTCAATACACGTTAGTCAACAACGAACTTGGTTAGGCCTCATGAGTCAATGGAGGGTCAAATGTAGAAATATAATATAAACCCCAAAAAATATTTAGGAGAAAAAAAAAATATTTAAGGAAAATTAATATACATATATAAATTGTTAAAACTCAAAACTCTCCAGAAATTATAATGCTAAAATTTTCACCAATGAGATCGAAAAAGAGAAAAAGGGAAAATTAAAATCTAAAGGAAAAGATATTTATTGAGAAGGATATAATAAAATTGTCATTATTTAGAAGGACCAAAAGCAAGCATATAAAATTAATAATACTAAAATACCCTTAACGAAATCTTCTCCATTTCCTCTTACATTCTCTCCCACACTCTATTTTAAAAACAAACACAAAATTTTAATTTTATTATAATCTATTTTTTTTTAAAATAAATTCATTATAAAATCATAAGACAACCAAATAATAACTTTTTAAAATAAAAAAATTTAATTAAAAATATTACTATATCATTTTAATAAAAATCAAGGTGTTTTATAATTTATTGTATATGTTAAAGCAAAAAAAGTATATGATTTAATTATTTTTATTTTAGAAAAATTTATGTGGGTTAAAAAATTCATTTAATGTTAATACAAAAAACTATTATATCCTAAAAAAAATGAAATGAGTGTAGTTTTTATTTTTCTAAAAAGATCTTAATGGATATCACCGTTGATACTTAACAATATAAATCTGAAAAATTGATCATATATTTGTTATTAAATGATCTATTGATTATATAAATATGGAACTTGTTGAAAAAAAAAAAAAAAGAGTTCGAACCGTAGTTGATTAAAAAATATATTGATTTTACATGAGTCGAAATCTAAAAAAACAAAGAAAGAAAAAAGAATATACGATGATATTACATGTGAATGATGAGCGGTTTTACTTTTAATTTTAGTTATTTTTTAATTATAAATGCAAGAGATAAAGTAGGAGATTTGATTAGGGACAATTTAGTAATTTTTAATTTATATTATGATATTTGGTCCTTCTAAGTAATTACAATTTTTATGGTCACTCTCATTAAATATTTTTTCCTCTAAGTCATTCATTCTAATTTTCCCAAAAGAAAAATGCATAGAATAACTTTCATAAAAGAAGTGAGGTGAAAAGAAGTGATTTTAAATATTTATTTAGTTCTTAAAATGAAGATGAACAACGCTATATATAAGATGATACTAATATTTTTCGTATGTATATCTCAAATAAGAATTTTACTTTTCTCTCTTAGCACAATAATTAATAAACAAAATATTGTCCTAATAAAAAAGAGTATAATTATAGAAAAGATAAGAGATTAGCTGGAGCCAAATTATTGATCAAAATAAAATATTATATAATACATATATATAAATACATAAGATAATAGAAGGCCCAACTAGCCATAACATGGCTCCGTCACTATTACAAAATCTCAAGAACTTGGCATAATTCTGAATTAGATGACGAATCCATACACTTCATAAAAAATCTTCCTCTTGTTCTTATGGTTCACATTTTACATCAAAGATTCTTTTGAATTCACTAATGTGCAGCAACATTTTAATCTACGTTTTTTCTGGTCTAACTCTTCAAATACTATAATGACGTTGGTGACAATGAAAGTAGTCAAGTGAATAATAGTTCACTATGAACGGGAATCACTCCACATAATCCATGTACAAATAATAAATAGACACACACTATAAAAATAATATGCAAAAGAACACACCCAATGGAGGAAAACCCTCACTAGTCACTACAAACGGCTCAATTTTCATCTCTATCATAATTTGACAGGATTGATAAGGTATTTACAAACTTCAACAACTTTGAAAGCTTTCATTGATGCTGCTGAGCTCAGAGCTTGACAGTGCAGAGGGGTTTTGCTCTGTTACGGTTTCCTATTACTTTGTGGATAAAGGGAGCTTCCGTGGTTAAAAATCTGCAAAGCCTTTATCCTAACATCTGAAAGCTGAAAATATGTGACCATTCTTCGAAGGCATAGACTCAGAAAAAAAGATTCTCAAGCTGAGTCCAACCAAGAACATGAAAACGTAGGACTCATTACCCTTCATGAGACTTGAAGCATGTTCTCAACACATTATTTTTCACCATACCATTGCCAACGTCATCAGGAATACCATTTGCTCTATCCTCTTTCTGGAGATTCAGCCCGTTGAACCAGTAAACTCACTTGTGCATGCACGCCGGGAAGGTCTTGACATTGAACTGTCAAAGGCATGATCCCTACTTTTCCGCTTCTCCTTTCTGTCAAGATATCCAAAGGCAAAAGCTTCCAGAACTTTTGTTGTCAGTGGGCGGTTTCGTGTGCTTTGCCTCCGGCCATTCATTTCAGATTGGTGCTGACAGTTATCCACTGGTTGGGAGATTGCTCTTGCACTGTGATCATCTAATTCCTTCCTTGTGTTATTTTGTTGTGTCTCAGACATTTCCCTGACAAAAGATTCTTTGCCCTCATCTTCATGTGAGACAGGTAAATTAAGGTCAATCATAGCCCGTGGCAGGGATTTCTTGCTTTGCTCCTCAGTTGCCGAAGAACTAGGGGCAGGAACAGCTTCTCTGTTGATAATCAAGCTGCCATTTGACAGAGGATCTGTTGATGTCTTCTCCATAGCTGGAAGATCTGCTAACACTTTATTCCCCAGTGCTAGATTTTTAATTAAAAAAGTCTTGCTAGATTTTGAATTGTTGTGATGGTAATTCATCTTCACTGGTTTTGTTCTGGGAGCCACAAATATATCAGCAGCAGTGTTGCAAGTTCTCTCTGCATGGTTACAGGCAGTTAGCCTCCTTCGTCTTTTTGTAAGAGGCCTTTGAACATTTTTGTTATCAGGTACCGCTCTCCAGTTTGATTGGCACTTTATAGCCTTTCTTTTCGTGTCATTTAACATATCCATCTTTTGGTCCTTGAAGGCAGAAGACAAATTACCAGAACCTATACCACTCACTGGAAGATGCTCCCTTGAGGGATTATTCTTAACACCATCCATATCAGAAGGGACTACTTTACCAATGCTATATTTGGTGACTTTGGGAAATTCAATCTTCTTCAGAAAAGAGTACATGGTAGTGACTGAGTCACATTCAATTGTTTTCTCCTCTGAAGCTTCCTCATTATCAGAATAAGAAGTTTCTAAAACTCCTAATGGTAAGCTTCTGAGTTCTCTTATCTTTCTTGTCTTTTCCACGGTTGGACTTGTGTCAACAACAGTAAACTTTCTTATGTTATTACTGCGGTTTGGAGTCCGTGGTTTGAGATGGCAATGGCGTTGTTGATCAGGGGAAATTTCTCGGTTCAGATTTGTTTCTTTTGTCCACCCATTTTCCTCCTTGTTTGTGCTACTGCTATCACTACCTGCTGCTGAATCAAGCTCAATTAGCTCAGGATTAGAAGCAACTTTACCCAGCACATCACTGACAGAATCAAAATAGTGATTTCCCTTTACTAGCTTCCTTGAAAACTTTTTAACTCCAGGGACAAGAAAGACCACTGAATTCTTCGAAGCAAAAGCATAATCATGACTTCCAGGCTGTTCAGAGTGCCAACCTCTGGCAAGTAAACGAGGCCAAACAGCTTCCCAGAAGAGATCACTTGATCGAGCTTTACTTCGTCTGAAGTTTCCGGTGAGAAAGGTTATTATTTCTTCAAGTGTAAGCATGGAACATGCCTTGCCAACTGGTATTCCTGGGCGGACAGGAAGAATCTGACTCGGCTTCAAAGATTCTGCATTGATACCTGTAAGATCGTTTCCTTTACCAACTCCTACTGCCTCAATAAAAGCACTCAGCCCAACTAAAGCCTTCAAAGATAAGACATAGTCTTCTAGAAGCATTTTTCCCTCTGCAAATGCCTTAGACACCTATTAAGTAATTTTAGCAATACCATTTATGAGAGAACAATAATAAATTAAAAGCCACCAAGCTATGAGAAGAGTTATGTCAGTGATGCATGCGTAAAAGATGTATGAAGGATTTTGCCAATTGTTATGTGGTAAATGGTAATGCAATGTACTGACTATTGAGGCAAGGATAATATCTTCAGTAATGGCTAAGTGTCTTTAGTTATAAATATAACTTGAGCTGTCCTAAATGTTGATGACATGAAATGATGAAATTGAGAAAACCAAAAGTTAGGAAGAATTCCAGTCAGTACCTTGCGTAAATTATCACAGCAGTCTTCTGATAGATAGGGAAGTAAACGAGACAAAAGCTCTTGTTGCCTTGAACCTCTGAAAATCTTCTGTCCATAAATGCATTTTCTGCTTCTCATTTTTCTACATTCTGACCATCTTTGGTATCTGTCAGTCCTATAAAATTTGCCATAATAGAATGACAAGATATCGCCCATGTTCTTATTGCCAACAAATCTTTTTACTTGAACGAGCTTCTTCCCAAATATATACAAACCAAGTATGAAACTGGCCTCTTCTATTTCATTCCAGGTGTCACTTGAGGAATCAGGAACCAGAGAGATGCCTTTGAATTTATGCTTCTCATGCACCTCAAACTTTGTTGCCTGATGCACATAGGAATCTCCAGATTCTCCCATTTCCTCTGTCTTGATCGATGTACTGTCAATGGCCTCAGGCGCAGGTGGTTCATTGCTATCCAAACTATTTTGGGTCTCTTTGATGCATCCTAGTTTTGAATAGTCAACATTATGGATTACTCCAATTAACTTGGATGCATCTTCCATCTGTACTTCACCTTGAATCCAAACTACAGGTATTGGTAACCCTGCTACAGACTCATGGGTGTTACTTGCTATGCTTTCTGGATCACACGGTTTCTTTTGAAACATGTAGTCAGATTGTGATATTAATGGTGGAATTTCAACCTGGTACTGCTCTCCCACACGAGAAATATGTCTGGATCGCCAAAAACATTATAAGCATCAGAGCCTTCCAGAGAAAGTGATTGCTCATCCGCTTGCTCCTTAAAGCAATCCACTCGGTTATTAACTTTCATTGTGTCCACCTATCATGAAAATTAAGGATATTTAGAGAGAACGTGCCCAAAACCAAAATATTTCTTCTGGTTCCACTATTACCACGAGAAAGTGCATATTTTAGATTACCAACCAATAATGTACTGACAAGAGAAACAATATAGTACGAAACTACGAATGAACCTACGCTATCCATGTCAAGAAGACAGTATTTCACATGAGAGATTCGCCAGCCATTGTGATTGGTGTGTTTCATCAGCAGGATTTAAGATCACATTGCAAGACAATCAGTTCTGATCATTACAAGCTCCAACAAGCGAAATAAAGAGAAAATCAAACTAATTAAAAAAATAAAAGTCAAGAGTATTCTGGTCCATATTGATGACTTACTTAAAAAAATAATGATAAAACGAACTTATGCCTACTCCCAAAGTTTAAAAATCCCAAAGTGAGGAACAGAAGCATTTGAGGACAAAAAAGCAGATACTCCAAAGTTTATATTAAACCGAGAAAAAACTCGGAACACAACCGAAAAAATATATATAATATCGATTTGAGATATTGGGGGAAGTAACACCATCAAAACCAAAGAAGATATAAATGAAAAACTCGAGCACCGGAATGAAAATTCAGAACGAAGTAATAAAGGAGATCCACTTGCTGAAGCAAAATAGGAAACGAGACAAAGCTGATATCCAGAGTCGAAGAGTTCGGACAAAGGCACGAAAATCCATCAAGCACATTATTATCGAATGACATAAGCAATATTCTCCCTAAAACTAGCGATATTCATACCCCAAACCCGACTGTATGTCACAACAAACAAATAAGAAAAAGACGAGAGAAATTTCATAGTGAATGAAGAAAACAAAAGCACGGAGAAAAAGACAACCACAAGCACCGGTTACCGGTGAGAATTCCAATATGATCCGTGGAAATTCGACTCTTTGTGAGGACGACGAGCTATGAAAACCGCATTTAAAAGCGCATTAAAATCGTACGAGCAGCAAAGCACGATACATGAGTATAAAAAAAGAAGATCAAAGCGTTACCTCCATGGAAGAAGAAGGAGAAGAAGTAGAAGAAACAAGTGATAGCCACGCGGAGAAGCGAACCTGAGGTAATGGGTTGTCGTGGATATACACCGATTAGTTAGATATTGAAAGCAAAGAAAAGAAAAGATGAGCACATAATATATGGTAGTGAGAGGAAGTAACACTAACACACACATACATAGCCATACGAACTGGGGAAGAGATATCACAGAGAAAGGAGGAGTTTTACCTGCGTTTACGAAAGCTGGGCTTTCATGGCTACGAAGGTTGAATTTGAGAGAAGTGTAATGAGGGGACGAGAGGAACGAGAAAACAGACGAGTGAAATAAAATGTGAAAAAAAGGAGGGGGTGATTATAGTAATATAGGAGAGTTTGGAGAGAGACGAAGATGTGGTCTTAGGGTGAGGGATGTATTATTCCCCACGCGCCATTGGCGCGTTTGAGAACGAACTACACGTGGCTTCTTGTGAAATTCCTCCCGCTGCTATCTGTGAGTCGACGTAGATCCTCCTAAAGTCATGGCTAGTCGTTGACTCAATGTTAAAGACGGATGGCCATTTTGATCTTTTATATGGTTCTTCTTAAATAATTCATCTAAAGATTTCGATACAGCCTAATTAACGTGGTCTTGCAGTTCATATAACCGATCATAGTAGGATAAAGCTTTATTATTATCACTATTGTGTCCAGTGGTGGATCTTGGGATAAATATTTGGGGGTCAAATATATACTCATTAACTAATTAAAAAACTTTATGATTTTATAACATGTTTAAAATATTTAGAGTTATAATAAAAGTATTTTAACAATTCTAATGTATAAGATAACATACATTTCTCTAGTATAGATGTTTTAGGATCTCGCTCTAAGGAACTAATATCAAATTCATTGGAAGTAACCTTAGGAATTTTGGAAGGTTGTTCCTCACATTCAAACTTTAGAGCATCATGGCAAGTATTTTCAATTGGTAAAGATGTAGAAGCTATGTTATCTTCCTCTATGTGATCACTAATTTTCCTCTTGAAAAATGAATCAATTGTTTTATTCTTCATCACCGAGCCTATTCTTAGATTTTATCACTTTCCAAATAACCTATAAACAATTTAAACAATATAATTAACTATTATCATACTAAATATAAATAGAAAAAAATCATGGAATCAAGACCAAACAAAGTAAATATGGAGTTGAATCAGAGTAAAGAAATAAGATGGGAGAATTTACCGTAGCAAACAAGTTCTAGAAAAATCACAAATGAGTTGTCCAGGGAAGGGAGATTGGGAGAATAATAGGTAAGCGTTACCAAATGAGTTATCTTTGACATAATTGGAATAATCAATCAATCAATCACATTTAATTGTTCATCGTCCATTAAATTTAATTAATTGGTTGAACAATTCCCATATTCTCATTGCTTAATTTAAAAGATTCCACATTCCCACATTTAATTTGCATAATTAATTTTTTTAGACTTTTTTTTTTTTTTTCTTGGGGGCCGTGGCCCCCTAGCCCCTTCTCCTAGACTCATCCATACATACTTAAAAACATGTTTAAAAGGTTAAATCTTATTCTACCTTGGCCAAAAATTGTTGCAGATGCCCATTTTAATTTGGAAACAAGTTTTTTAAAAATGTAGATTTGATGTTTTAAATGTATATAAAATCAGTCATCCAGTGATATTTCTACCATTAGTCTCAAATAATGATTTTTGTGGGTCAATTATTAATATGTTAAAAAATATAATCAAATTAAATAAGTATGTCTTATATTAAAAACAGAAAAGAGTATGTCAGTGTTTGTAAATGTTTTACCAATATTTAAAATTTTAATATTGGCATTTTGCAAGCAAACTAACCTTACTAGATTAAAGAACTAAATATACTTTATAAAACCATGCAACCATGGTTTTATAAAGTATATGTATAAAATATCAATGGGAGTAGTTACAGTCCACTGTCCAAAAATAAGTAAATTATTATCGTATGCGGTAGATTGTACCGTATGCAGTAAATTTCGGAAAAAAAATCTCAGCCATTCAAATTTCAATTCAACGGCTGAGATCCAGACAGTGGATGGAAAATGATATTAAGGTAGTGGACTGAAGCTAGAGGCGGACCTATATGTATCATTGGGGGGCAAGTGCCCCCCAAAAATTTGGGACTTAAAAAAAAAAAAAAAAAAAAAAAAAAGGTCTCATATAGGAATAGCTGCAGCATATTCAGGAATAATACATGTTTTCATTCTAAAGGTGCAACATTTCTATATTTGGCAGCTATTCCTATATTTGGCAGCTATTCCTATATGTTGGATTTCCATTAGCATTAGTATTATTTGTCTACTTTCCTTGAATTAATACATGTTTTCCTATATTTGGAAGCTATTCCTATATGTTGGATTTCCATTAGCATTAGTATTATTTGTCTACTTTCCTTGAATTATTTTTATTGTAATATCTTTTTTTTTATATTAAAATATATGTACTTGAACTTATTGAGTGTCCACCCTTCATTGTAATTTATGTAGCTGCATTTCTAATCGTATTTAGCCTTGCTTTTCTAAATGACAGGTTTATAAAATAATTTCCTCTCTTATTACATTATCAATATTCACTTAATTTCATAAATATTTTTTTGTATATTTTTTTCTTATTTATATTTTTTTGTTTTTTAACGCATTTAAAACTTTTCTTTAAAGCGCCCCGAATCCCCCCACCAATTATGCCCCCATCTCTAATTTTCGGGTCCGCCACTGATTGAAGCCAAACCCAAATATTAATACCTTTGTGATCTGGTACACGCCGATTACAGGCCAACCACCAAATCATGTACACAAATTCTTAAAATCTTTTCATTTATTATTTTAATTTGTAAAATTATACAAACAAGTAGAGATCTTAGGGAGAATTATAATGAAGGACCTAAGAAAAATAATATTTATTTAGAAGGACCATAAAAATGGTAATTATTTTGAAGGATCAAAAATTAAAACATTAATATAAAGAGACTAAATTACCCTTAGTCAAATTTCCTATATTATCTCTAATTAAATCAGAATCTGAAGTGATTGATTGAAAATAATAAATAGAGATCAAATCAGAATCTGGAATATGCAAGTTAGAGTCTCTATTGATAACTTTTTATCTCTCTGTGAAGAAGAAATTGTAGGTTCTTTCATCCACAAAGATCTCTCAGGTGTCCTTCCCTCTGTTCTATGATCTTCAAGTTCTTCTTCTTGGTAATTTTTTATCTCATTTTCCTTTAGTTCGGTTCTTGCTATAATCATTAAAATTTGATTAATCCTTGCCCTTTAGTATTGTATATTTTTCAAACTTTTGTTTTGAATCACCGAAGCCAATTCGCATGGTCCATCACTTTTCTTTCTTGGAATGGAAGGTTGCCTTATATTATTGTTCCAAAAAAAAAAAAAAGGTTCGCAAACATTGACCTGTAGGTAATTTTTTTTTTTTTTTGGTTAATTAGATATTTCGTTCTAAAAAAAGGTTGTCATATATTATTGTTCCAATACCTTTTTTTTCCATTTCTCACCTTTATGTAAAAATTGTAGAACCAAGGGCAATTTAGTCTCTTTAGATTAATGTTTTAATTTTTTATCCTTCAAAATAGTTACCATTTTTATTGTCTTTCTTAATAAATATTATTTTTCTTACCATTTTTATTGTTTTCTTAATAAATATTATTTTTCTTACCATTTTTATTGTCTTTCTTAATAAATATTATTTTTCTTGGTCTTTTATTATAATTCTCCCGAGATTTTAAGTGTCTAACTATTGACCTAGTCTCTTTTCTCTTTCCAGATTTTTCCCAAAAAAAAAAAAAAATCTTGAGGATTTGATCTCCATGCTCCGATGACTTGGACACTCCTTCGAATTTATCTAATAAAAAATTTATAAATAAATAATATATATTAAAAAAAAAATACAACAGAGTGCATTGTCTAAAATAGCAATAAAGGATCGACGAGTCTCATCGACTCTTTTTTCTCTATTCCTCCGTCGTAGATTTGTTTTTCCCATTAAAGAATTAATTCGAGAGTTTATAATTTTTTCCCGGCACGAGAGTTTAGACTCTAAACTAAGTCGCAATGATGTAATATAATCGTGACAAACAAATAAGTTTTTTTATGAAATAAAAAAAGAACTGTGAATAACTGCGACAGTTATTGATAATGGTGAAAGATGCATTGAAGCTACTTAACAAAGGACTTGATATATGATAAAATCAAACAAGTTGATTAGTGAAGTTATGTCGTGTGTGTAGTAAGGGACAATATTCATATTTTTTAATAAAATGCTGGTGGTCTTAAACTTGTTTAAACGCCAAAAAATTCAACAAAAAGAAAAAAGAAAAAACCAGCATATGACACTAACTCCAAAATTTAAAGATGACCCAAAGAAATGAAATATATAGTAAGTGCGCGTGCATGAAATTGGTAAGAAAATAATATTGTTTGCAAGGAATAAAACCGAACTTTTCAAAAATAGAAACTGACTCGATAGAATATTTGATAATGATCTGCAAAAATTATTTTGAACGCGTGTCGAACAATTTAAATGTAATTTCTTGATCCATTAAGATCTTTATTTTTTAATGAAAATCAAATGCATTAATATTTGAAAAGCTTTTACATCAGATGTCTAATATCATACATTAATATAAGTTTAGAGAATGTAAAAGCTCATTTTCTAAACAGTTAATTGATCAAATACCATCAAAAGTAAAAAGTCTAAGAATAATGTTTGATATCTGGATATATAAACAATAATTTGAGACTGAGATTTCTCTCCTTCTAGAGGAAGGAATTGTCTTTTTCAGACTAAACACTTGTAATTGCTCATCTGTTGAGACTTGAGTAGCTGAAGAAAGAAGATGTGGCGATCTAATTCAAAAGAGCTCTAAAACACAATAGACTAAATGGATCATTGGATGAGATGTTTCTCAATTTAAAATATTGCAACGACCCTCCTTGATAGCATATTCATGCTTTACATTAAAACATTCTGTTCACCTTTTGCTTTGCATTATAATTTTCCATTCAAAGTCAATAATACTTGAAACTGGGTTGTTCAAAGATGGCATGCATGAAGAAACCGAAGCCCTTGATATTTCAAACCTAAAAGCTAAAAAGCATGCTTGATTTCATTAATTGCATATGTCCGTTGTTGTGGATTTCCCCGCATGAATAATCTTATTCTTGTTCATACATACAACGTAGATAAGTTTAGTGATGCTGGTCACCATCGATCAAAGTCTGCCCATCTTGATATAACTCAGGAAGGATATTCTTAAGCTAGAACTTGAAGCCTGACAATGACGAGAAAAGAAACTTAACGGACAGGCAGTCAAACCACACTGCTTTTGTAAATGGGTAAGTTACAAATAAACGCTCCATGGCTCCAATTCATAGCATCAAAGGGACGATATAACATTAGGATCGCAGAATGGACTGTGTATATATTTTTTGATATGGAATATGGTGGCAAGTGTGCAACCACTCCAGGTTCTGTAGTGGCAAGGATGACCCTCCAAACAGTGGTAGCTCCATATAAGGCTGATTACGAGTAGTTTTACCGCAGTTCGAACCCTAAACCTCTTAAGGAAATTCAGCGTCACATTCTGCTGGACTAACCACAAGTTGGTAATGGACTGTGTATATAATATGCTTATTTTTAAGTCAAAAGTCAAAACATGGGCCTAAGCGAAGGAGGGAGGGAGTAAACGGGCCAGACCGCTTTTGCACAGACGGGATTTTTAAAGCCCAAGCCTGCAAATTTGACACTCTAGATTTATATATATACATGGTCGCCAGAAATTGATGAATTGGCAATGCAAGTTAATTTTGGAAAAACGAAATTCAAATAAATGTATGTAATTGGTCCCAATTTATAGTAAATAAATTAAAAATTAATCGCACATATTTTGACTGGGGGTCCAGTATAAATGAATATTATTAATTTAGGCTTTATATATGTTACGATACTCATATGGCAGAAGCTGAATGTTCCCCTGCATTCAACAAATGGGAGTTCCAGACACGTATTTACACTTGAGGCATTTTAATTGAAAAACAGAAAAGCTTAATATTACCACTTTAGTCTTATTTATAAGTCTCTTTTAATTAAATCATACATATCAAGGAGAGGTAGTTAACTCAATGATTATGTAGTAAATTTTCAACTTTGTCCTCATTTTATGAAGGAGTATTTTTCAACTCTTTATTCTCTTTCTATTTTCATTAGTATAATTAATATAAGTAAAATTGTCACAATCTCATTTACTACCCTGAAAGTGGACATATAAATAAGACCAAATTTTTTGATACAAAAGAACTTAAAAATAGGACTAGAGCCGGGCGGACCAGAAAACTATAGAAGGGGGCACTATTTATGCGGGGGATTTGGGGGTTCGGGGCGGCGCCCGTAAATTTTTTTTTTTTTTTTTTTTAGGAAAGTTTTAAATGCATTAAAAAACAAAAGAATATAAACAATAAAAAAATGAATATAAAAAAAATATTCATGAAATCAAGTGAACACTAATGATGTAATAAGAGAGGCAATTATTTTACAAAATCATTTAGAAAAGTAAGGCTAAGTCTTGTTAGAAATACTTACATAAATTACAATGAAGAGTGGGCACTAATAAGTTCAAGTACGTATATTTTAATAACAAAAGTATATTACAATAAAAATAATTACAATGTCAACATTCTAGACCTTATTTTTTGGAATTCTATTATGATTGTCTTATTATCAATACTATCAAATATACGTTTTTTTTTTACCAAAAAAATATATATCATTTTTAATATAAGGCACTAAATAATCATTCAACTATTCACCTCTCATTTGATTACGATATGTAATCTTGATGTATTAAGGGTGGACAATCATTTAAATATGTATTAATTATATATATATATATATATAATTAAAAATTATATTTTAAAAAAATAATTTTAAAAAAAACCTCAAATTTAAGGGCTCT
Source organism: Acacia acuminata (assembly GCA_019022655.1). Classification (NCBI taxonomy): domain Eukaryota; kingdom Viridiplantae; phylum Streptophyta; class Magnoliopsida; order Fabales; family Fabaceae; genus Acacia; species Acacia acuminata. The sequence continues at coordinate 1,618,276 of JAFJYI010000071.1, forward strand.
ATAACCTAGATCCGCCCTTGAGTCAAGAGCGATAATACATTGGAGGCCATAGCCCATATGCTGATATGCCTATAGTAACATATATAAGGCTAAACTAATAGTAGGGTCGACGTTGGAAAAGTATATTAACATAAATTGAGATAAAACTCTTCTCACAAACTTATTTCATATATCATATATCGTAAGTGAAGTTGAAAAAACAGATTTTACAGGTAATACACACATAATAGTCATTTGAACTGGACCCACAGTCAAAAGATGTGCGATTATTGTTGTAGCCAAGGGGAAAGACTGTTATTATTATATCTTTATGGGACGGCAGAGTTGTGATCCTTCTTTACTTTTTAGAGGAGTTGCCGTCAGGGAAACTTTCAGTACAATAACGAACATCCATCCTCATCCAGTAATCCTAATAATTAATCTTGTTTACTAAATCAGATTCCATTAACTTGTCAATTACTCATCTCTCATAACTTATTTGGTCCCATGCACACCGCATTAATAATCAATGTTGCTCCTCCTATTCACTTATTAATTAATTCACAAAACATTATTTTAATTAACCGAAAAAGAATTTCCTGACTTTGCTTGTGCCCAACAATCCCCTCGATCGCGTTGAATTCTTATGCCTGCACTTTTCATTTTCATGGCTTTTTGGCAAAGCTAGCAGACGACAACACTTACATATACTCTACACACACACACACACACACTACATATATCTATTATATACTCTCAACTGTTTTGTATAATTAACACAATAAACGGCGTAAATGAATACACACACACACACTACTTAACATATATTGCTCATCATCCCAATTCCCACCCGCTGAACAATTGGCTAGCTGTCGTACGAAATGATGTGAACTTGAATATATTGAAGCAGATGGCACTAAAATAAAATAAAAAATGATTCTTTGAAAGGTCTAGTTAGAATCCACCTTCAAAGTAGGGTTAAAAAAGAAATTAAAAGTTGGAGCGTTGAGCTAACCATACAGAATTTGTTGGTGTGTATAAACATTAAAGAATGGAGTGGCGTATTTGACTCTTGGTTATGTGGATGCGGATGCTAGTAAGCAAAATCATTGGTGGAATTGTGGTTTCACTGTACTATCCATCCATTCTCTTCAACCATCTCAAAAGCCCTCTCACCATCCAATCCCACAAACGGACTCTGATCTGTTGCCCCAACGCACTGTAACCCGCCATTATTTAAGCCCATCACCACGTCCCCTTCTTGTTTATATGTGCTCTTGCTAGTCAATCACTTACTTTGATTGATCCTGGGAAAGTTGGAAAACCATGGACAACGTTGGAGGAAGTTCGTCTTCGAATAACAACGACAACAGTGGAATCAAGGAGCAGGACAGGTTGTTGCCGATAGCGAATGTTGGTCGGATCATGAAGCAGATACTGCCTCAGAACGCTAAGATATCTAAGGAGGCCAAGGAGACCATGCAAGAATGCGTGTCGGAGTTCATAAGCTTCGTGACGAGCGAGGCATCTGACAAGTGCCGAAAGGAGAGGAGGAAGACGGTGAATGGGGATGACGTATGCTGGGCCTTGGCCACGCTTGGTTTTGATGACTATGCTGACCCACTGAGGAGGTATCTGCACAGATTTAGAGAGTTAGAGGTTGACAGAGCAAATACTAATGACCCTCATGACAGGGATGACCTTGATCAAATTCCCTCCACAGGAGTCAGGCAGTCATAGTTGCGTACTAGTTTCAATCAATCATATTTGTTGAACGTATGTGTCGGAGACTACCAGTAAGTAATGACTGGTAACCTCCGTCGCAAGGCTTGTTTAAGGTTCTGAGACGAGGCAATGTAATAATGTTGGCAACACTGTTTTCTTTGTTTCGCTTCTTCTCTGGTCTCTGAAGACATGCTTTTGATTATCTTGAAATATTTTCAGCTGAATAAGTTGGAGTTCAATTATCTTTACACCGCTTGTTACTGCTTGACTTAATCTGACATCTCGTGTATCTTACATATAAATTCTGGCATTTTTAACGCACTCTCACCCTGATATTTTTTTATTCAAGAATATAAATTCGTCCTGCAAGAAGAGTTCCTCCGAGTTTGGACGACAGCTATCGTGATAAGTTTGATCCAAGTCTATAAAAGGAGAATCTAAGAACTTGTGGCGTGTCACTTGCACTTGCATAGCATAATTATTGATTAGATGTCAACAGCCCGCAAATGATCCAATATAGGAAAGGAACAAGAGCATTTAGATTTACACGAACGAGTTTCCCCACTTATCCAAAACTCTTCCTATTTGGACCGTCTTAAAAAAAATTAAATGTGGATTGTTTAGAGGGAAATTGGTTCCAGAGGTAGAGGTGTACACAAAACCTAGTAACTCAATAAACCCGACCCAATATGGTCCAACCCGCCAAAAAGAGGAAAAAGCCTAACACAATTGGGCGAGACTGGGTATGGCCCAAAGACCGGGTATCAGGCTAGGATTATGGACTAGTAAACCCAGTCCTATCAGAATATATGATATAATTTTATTAATATATATATAATTATAGCCTTTAGGGGAAAAAAACCTAACATAAGCTTAAAACAACATCGTTGGGAGGAAGTATATATTCATACTATTTGCCTTACATTTCCCAGTGGAGCATTTGACCTCCTTGTCCCTGATTCGGCCATTGCAAACAAACAAACCTTAACATTGTTAGGGGTTGAAGAATTCTCTCGATCCTCTCCATCCGACTCTTTCTCTGAGATCCTCTCTATTTGACTCTCCGTCTCCGAGAGAGATTATCACTTTTCCTCAAGTTCTATACTTAAAGATTCAAGATTGTCACTTTTTCGTCACAGCACCAGGTGAGCCTCAAGTTCTCTTCTTCAAGCTTCAATATATAGTTGTCTTTAGCGTTATTCATTTTTTGGTATTGCTTTATGATTTTTGGTATAAAGTATGTCGTTTTATGATACTGCTTTGTAATTTTTGGTACTACTCTCAGTTAACGTCACCACCATGTTCACTTCCTCTCCTTGTCCCCATCGTCTTCGTGATTTTGCTATGTGTGCTCGTGGCGCTGAAAGATTCAGATTCGTAATTAATAAAAAAATGCAAGATGAATTGAGCTAGCTAGACAACTAACTTAGTCCAATCTGACAAAATATGTCCGACCAGGGAACCATTGGATTTTTCTCCGGGTTGGACCAGGCTTCAGGTTGAAATGTCCAGCCTGAACACCCTTCTGTACTAGACCATGGGCTAATACCCTATACCCAGCTCGGTGTGGTTCATGTAAAGGCCTACTCAGAGGAAAGGGCAGTTGGAGGTTAGACAGAAATTCGTCTTCCTGCTTTGCACTGGACTAGGGTGGTTGTTAATGTTAGATGTGCGCGTGCTCCAATTAGTTCAAAGTGCGGGAAACAGAAAACCGTTCCGTCTGCGATTAGTGCTTTTTCTCGTAAGAAAGCATTTTAGTGGTTTCAATCATCATTATCATAAAGAATGCTTCTCCCACATTAACTCTTCCATTCCTTGTACGGTAATTGGACAAGTTCGTACTAAGATACATTGAGATGTTGCCAGCAACAACTTTCCCAGTGTCCTTCACGCCATTGGTTGCTCGACTGCGCATTCCATAATCAATAATCATTAATAAATATATTATGCCCAGCAACGTCACGCCATACGTATATTGCATTCCAAACAGGACCTAATACCATTGCCTTTGCTGCTCACTGTTTAATTTTGCTGACATTTCGATATTATGCTGAGTAATTAATCCCAGCTATAGTTAAATTGGCTTTAACCACGCGAGGAAAAATATAATAGTTTGGAGCAGCTCTCCGAGTTCTAAGCATCTCTTAGGTTACCCTAAATGGCTTATAAGGGTCATGGCTATGGTGTGTTGAGAAACTGGCTCTTGGCAAACGGTGATACGAAGTATGTGACATTAAAGCAAACTTATTGACCTGCCGGCCTCTCCCACACTTGCACACAAATATTGCATAAAATGTCACTGCATGCGTTGTTTCACCTTCCATAGGATCACTTCCTCTGTATGTCCTTTGTTTTAACTACCTTTAATACTGGATTAAAGTCAATTCTACTAATTTGAATGTCCTGATTTAACCAAGCGAATTGACCAAAGTATCTCAGCGGAGTTTCATAATAGATAAGCCAGTTCTCAGTTGATCCAGTTCAGACAACCCTACTGCATAGCCATAAGAGTCCCTAGCGTAGTTACCCTAACATATTTAACTAAGCAAACAACAACTACATTTGCAAATCACAAATCACAAATACTGCCAATAAAATCTTCTGCGATCGCTCTCAGTTATGTCTGCAATAATGTCATCGTCATGAGAAAAATTCAGCACGTGAAACATTTTCTTAACAGCCAGTAGAATGAAGAAACTTGCATTTCAAACAATTTCAGTACATGATCAGCAGCTAAGCTAATCTTTGATGAACAGACTCTACAGAGGAAGATACCATCATAACTGATAATCTTTTTGTTGAAAGAGGTTTTATCAAAGACACGCATTGTGCTCATAAGTCAAAGAAAATGAAAATGCAACAGGCGGCCATATATTCCAACAAGTGATGATAAGTAGTATATTATGAAATGGGTTCTCTTGTCAATGACAATGATGGACAGCCACCACCAGAATAAAGTTGATCTGGTTATGAGCAACGAATTGTTTTTGAGCATAACATTGCATTGAAAAAACAAAGAGTAGGGGAAATTACAGAGAAAATGCCAACAAATTCACATCATATTCATGCAAGGGAATCCTTCTGGCTGGCCTGCTCCCGCAGTAATTCTTCTCTCACTCTTCTGATCTCTGCTTCCTTCTCCAACCTCTCTTTCTACAAAAGAAAATACAGAGGCAGCTTCTGAGGGATCATCCAAAGAATTTAATTTCACAAGCATAGTCGCAAAGATTGTTGCACATCTTTCTGAACTATTTCAAACAGAGTAAATGATGTATTATGATTTTGAAACTATAAGTGAAAGGCACTAATTTGACACAAATGGGTAGATCAAACCTTGGATGTATAAAGGTTACTTTCCACACACACAAAGGAAAAGTTCAAAAGTTTATACATAGTTTCAACTATGTGGAAAAATTAAGATAGCGGAGCACCATAAAATATGAAATTAGGATAAATGAGAATGTCAATGTCCGTAGTTCACATGATTCCAGGAAAAACAAGTTCATTCGATATAATTTCAAATTACGCATCAAAGAAGTAAGACTATCCCCAATTACGGATTTCACCGATTAATAACATACAAGATGCCCAAATGCAAAGAAGTAAAAATTAAAATGGCACGACATCTAGGGTTTTCCGAAGGGGACAATCAATATAAGAGAACCAAATAAAAGCTGGGAAGATGAAAACTCGAACGAGTTAGAAGTGGAGGGACATTTATCATAGAGGCAAAGAAAAGGTGAAGCAAAGGGAACAAACCTTTTCGTCCTGTCGAAGAGCGATCCAGACATGGACCTTGTCCATGGACTGCCAGAACAAGAAAGCTCCCAGAGACATTGCGAAGTAAGTTGACACCTTCACCATCTTCCTCTGATCCGATCGGTTTCCTCTATTCCGCACTACTACAGGGCTTCAGATTGTCAATCTCAAAGAACTCAATCAGAGAAACCAGAAGAAATCAAGGAACAAGAACACTGCAGCAATACGGGTCGGGTTATCCAAAACATTTACCCGAGTCCGTCGACCATGGGCTCAAGGGCCCAAAATAATTATTGTGAATGGCATTGTCGTTAATATGACAAAAAAAATGGAGGTCAATCTCGACCTGGGGCTTGTTTTGTGGTCTTTATAAACCGAGGCAGCGTGCAAGCATCGTACCGGTGAAAACCCTAACGCCGAGGGATGATAGTTTGGTTCCTGAGTTCCTGTCTTCCTGGTTATATTTAATGTGATTGTTTTTGTTTTATTGAATGTAATTCTGTAGAAAGTTGCTTTCGATAGGCGTTGCGTTCTCCTGTTTGTTTTGCAATTGCAGGAGGACGCGTCAACGAAAGCATAGATTAAATCCAACAGCGGCCTCATTCTTAAATCAACTGCGAAGTGCTTAACCCTCGTAGTTCATGATATGGTCGTGTGATATGGTCGTGTTGTGCCATTCTGTTCGTTTTGGTTATAGTTTTTGGATTGTTGCTTCTTACTGGTGAACTCTCTCTACAAAAGAGTGGGAGATGTTCATGTTTCCGAAGCATAGATTAACATGTTACCAGTTTTAAACAGCATGTGGCAAATCTCTTTAGTTGCTCCTTGCTACCTGTCTCCTGGTACAATTTTGTTTATAAATCGCATTATTTATATCCTGTGGAAAGACCTCCAAAATCTGGTACGTTCCCATATAAATTGCGAACTTGAGACGTTCCACCGTGAAAAAGTTTCTGATTTGAGGTGGGGGAAACGTCCAAAATCTTCTAGTCTCCGCTCCAAATTATAGGAACACTTTTATAGTTCTTTATACTACAAAAGTGTTCCTATAATTAGGACCGGAGGTAGTAGATCCATACCTGCGTACATCGGATCCTTCCAATGTGTTCACTCAAATTGCAAAGTGAGACGAAAGATGGGCGGATGAGGCATCTGGATCTGGTCTGTGTTCTTCGGTGTCTCTGAATTGTCAGCTTCTCTTAAATCACGTTGAATATCCTTTATCACATCTGATAGTTTAATAGTTTTTGGGGGTCTTATCCCTGAAAGTGAATAGCAATTTCCACCAAATCTGAACCAAAAATCTTATACCGCTAATATGTAATTAGCTAATAAATTTCTATACTTCGATAGACTTTACTTGAAAAATATCCCAAGGGAAGACATTCAATCATCATAAATGCAAGCAAGATCAAAAGCACGTTCTTGAATACATTGTTCCTCTTCTTAAGTAGTAAAAACTTGGCCTATCTTTCGGCTAATTAAAAGAAATCTCCCAGCCCAGGCCTGAACGGATTCAGGATTAACATCAAACCACAAAGACAGAAGCAAATATAGGGGTTGGGGATTTACATTATATTTCAAGACTGGACTTTTACCTCCATTTTCACGGGGATAATTGGATAACCCAATCATTTTAAGATACATACTGACGTTTCAAAATTTAAATATAAAAGGTTTTGTTTTTAATTAAAAAAAAAAAAAAAAATTGGTTCCAAGACACTGATTGATAGATCTAGACGAAATACTCATCGGACATGGATATATTGACCAAGTTTCAATCCACAGGGTTCTATTCAGTTTTCACTCGTACACAACATACGTCTTCATGGGACGTTTGCAAACACCACAGAGAACAGTTCCATCAATCTGTGCTTGACAGGAAGGAACGAAGTAAGAATGACTACAAGGGCCTTCAACAGCTGGAGGTTGTAGGAAATTCTTTATTGCACCCACCAGTCCCAACGCCTCCACATTATCTCCCCACTTTGCATATTGGTCCAAGCATTCCGTTATCTGCCTTCCCTGAAGCCTTATAATATCACTTGAATTCCCTGTTCCAATCATCACCCAACCTTCATTTCTCTCTTTTATGTCTAGCAATGCAGACAACTCTGCTAGCACTTGATCAGAACTTGTCTTTCCTAGTCTCACTCTCGACCTTCTCATGCTATCCAATCGAAGCCAAAAGAATTGTGCTTTTGTAAAGAGAAGTGAATTGCTGGGACTATATTTATTGGCAAGTGTTTCCATGATTTCCTTTACATGTTCACCGAACTGGTTCGTTCCAACGTATATGGCTTCCAGCTGCAGACCTTGTCGTTTGAGTTCCTCGATTTTACCATTAAATTCTCGAATCCATCCCAAGTTGTCACTCCCATAAATGCAGAGATTTTTGCCTTCTTCAACCTGACACAATGCCAAATGTTAGAGCCTTTTATAATTGTTAAAATAAGGCGTGGATCAGATTCATATCATACCCAATAAGCAAGCAAAAGGTTGATATCATCTATCAGTAGCTTCATTGTCAAATTCTCATCTTCCCAGAGCTCTGCCTCCTTTGATGCTGAAAAGGGATAAGCTCGAGGTCCCCATATTTTGATCATATCGATTGCATTTGAATTTATAACCCTGCCATTTGAATCTAGGACTACCATTTGGGGCTCTTCCTTGTAGTTCCATTCTTCTTTGACATACTTCACTGCTGCTGAACTGAGAAGCCTTGGCTTCCGAATAGCATACCAAGGCAGGAATTCTGATAAAATATTGAAACTGGTTTCTTCAGCTTCAATCCACCCATCAGAAGATGGAAGGGGGACCCAGATGATCTTATAGCTGCCCTTCAACGCCTCATTCAAAGGATGATCACTTGTTTGCTGAACTAGCAACAGTGATTCCTCAAGTGTAAGCTGCTCTGGTTTTGAGATCAGCAACAAAATAATCTTATTTTTCAGTTCAGACACACCAATCTGTTGATGAAAAGAGATTCAAAATTCGGAAGTGTTAGTTCCTGAGCAAAGTCCCCTTTCTTTGCCAAAACAAATTTTAAAATGAAAAATGAAAAAGCTGAGTAAACACATGAGTATGAAAGAGCAAAGTACTTTTTCTTGTGTTGAGCAATCCTTAAGTGGCAAGTAATCCTTCATTGGAAATAACAAACTGAGAAATTCTTGATTATCGGTTTGAACATTATCAGTGAGACTCAGTAGCCTGTTATGCAAGTTTCTCACTGAAAATTCAAGCCACAGTGCTGATATTAGAGAACAAAGCAGAATTGATAAATAAATTCCCCCATTATAAGAGGTCTAGTGAAGCTGAAAAGTAACCTATTTCTTGGTGACACAAATCCGCCTGCCCTTTGAGAATATTGTATATGTTGCTCAACCTATAAGCCAAACTTGAAAGCTCCCAAGCTGCAAGTATTGTTGAATCTGAATACCTGAAACAAGTCAATCTAATCTGTTGATTTTGACTATCAAGTAAACCAGATGAAACTATGAAGCTAACACAATTGATGCAATAGTCAATTGCAGGGATAGAAGCAGAACATGCACTTGCTCATGTCTCTTGGTTGTGAACTCTGTGAATTGAGAGAAGCAAGTAAAAATGCTTCTGGTGATCCAGTACACAGCTATGTAAATATGAAACTTTGTTACATGGAGAATGTCACTGTCTTGCTCTGTATAAAGAATTGGGAGAGATTCAAACTTGATGATACACTTGGCCACCTCCATCATGGTCTTAATCAACAAGCTCAATGCCTTGAATCGAGGTTTCAGTGAACTTAAGTCCATTGGTAGCTGCTTGAGCCTTGTAACTGAGACTGCCAATGCATTGCATTGGTATAGCTGCATAAGTCCCCAAAATTCACCATATTTTGCAGCGAAAGCAGCAATAACTAGAACTACTTTAGCATCCCATCTGTAGTTCCCTAACAAATCAAATAAAGCCATGGTTTTTGAATTGATGTCACCTTCCACAGAGCATTTGGATATTATCTGCCAATCAAATTGAAAAAAAAAATTATTATTTGTTTTGATAGAACTGCATATATACATCAATTATTAATATAGTAGAGATACCATGCATGAAATTTTTCTGATAATGCTTCCCACTGGTTCATCACAACCAAGTAATTCAATTTCGCATATATCATCCTTTGAAATGGAGGTAAAATGTAAACTCGGAATCCCCTGAAACAAGAAAAGAAGCCAATTTTATTCGTAACTTGAAAACTTGAATGTATTCTTGTATATGAAAGGTCTTATAACGCCATACTTGTGTTGTAGAAGCATGAAACATGATGTTGCCCACTGCATGAAGCATTGTATCAGAATCCAGCCAGCGACCATCTGGATCATGTGTAAGGAGGAGCTTTTTTATCAAAATATCATCCTGTTTGGTTGAATTTGAAAGCAAGCAGAGAGATTGGCTTTTAAGGAAATTCATTATCAAAACAAACGGTGAAATATATCACATAAACATGGTTTAATGAACTGCTTGAATGTTGTACTCGTAAACATCCTTCTGTTATATTTTATGCTTACGTGAAGGTCAAGGAGGCTGATATTTCTTCTTTTTTGCTTTAACAGGTTATAGTGTTCAATGGGGACCAGTATTCTTTGTCTGTGCTCTATCAGTCTCAGTCATTGCTCATGCTAAATGAGCCTAAAATAAAGGCGAATGTTTCTGATCTAAGCTTTTGCTTTTTTCTTACTTCCTTACTTTTTTTTATTCTTGGACTTCAAATTCCTATGGGTCCACTACTCAAGACTCATATAAGTGATTAACAATTAAAGAATTTCGACCTACGGAATAACCTATTAAATTTGGCCACTTTCAGGTTTTAAAGTAAAATAAGACAGGTCAAATAGTTGGGTGATATTAAACTCATTTCATAGACGAATGGGGCACTAGATTGAAGGAAAAGGAAAATGGAAGATGAAGATGGTGAAAGCGTTACTTTAGTCATTGAATTTCATTTTTTAGTTTACACACATCGGCTTGAAGGTAAGTCAAACTTACGTTCTATCTGATAGCGAACTTTAACCGTACACGTGATGAAAACAAACACTCTCCAGTACCCGTTTTTTTTCATTTGTCCCTTGATAAAATATGTTCTTCACACAACTTTACTCTGCATATTTTACTTCACATTGTTGCTTTATCAATTGTAATTGTTTTAATTTAGGGCTGAAACTGATGAAACATATTGTTTTGTAATAAAAGTAAAACCATCTTGATCACATTAGTACAAAATAGACTTTTTAAACCGTCATATTTAGGCCTAATTTCTAAATACCCACTCTAAAAAAGATAAAAAAAATAATTTAAAAAATCACATATGCAATATATTTTTTAAACCGGTTATCTATGTAACAGTTATAAATATATTTAGACCTCATTTGAACAACTGGTTTGAAAAATAATAAATTTTTTAGACCGACTGTATTAGATCTGATCCGTCTTAAAAACAATTTTCACCGGTGCAAGTTTTGTGGGGTGAAATGTGAGAGAGGAAAAAAAAGAGTTTATGAAGATTGAGGAACACGCACAGAACATAAAGGTACATTCTATTACAGAATCCCTTAAAGTGTGTGCCAGTCAGGTTAAAGTGGGGTTCATATAGTTTTGACAAATGCTTTTTCAAGATACTTATAGATCAAGCGCAAAAATCTTCTAGATCACCTAATTCCCTTAATATGCCCATTTTCTTCTCCTTTGTACACTTGAATTTTTTTTTTTTTTTTTTTTATTTATTTATAATAATAATAGAGGAGTTAGTGGGGGCAAGGTAGATGTTTTTTTCCATAACAGAAAGATTACCATTTCAATTCAAGTTAATTAACTCTACGATAAAGAACATTAATTTAGAATGTTAATCAGCCAGAAAAAGAGTATTGGTCGGTCTGTCTTCTTTTGCCCACTAAAGTGTGAAACATGATTATGGAACAGCGAAGCATGATTATTCGGAGGTCCCATAATTCCTTTATCTGTCATTCTCAAATGTCAATTCCCATTGAGGGCAAATAGTGTGAGTGGGTAAAATGGAAAGAATGAATGTTGTGTCTTATATTTATATACGAACGTTACATATATATACAAGATAAGAGAGCCTTAATAGTAATGGCTCATAAGATTATTCTTAATCCCTACAAATCAGGGATTCCTATAAATATAATAATGACTATTAATGAAGATTATTCATAATCCTTACAAATTAGGGATTCCTATAAATATAATAATGACTATTAATGAAGATTATTCCTAATACTTACAAATCAATGATTCCTATAAATCAGAATACAATTTGCTATGTAATCCCTGTCACCCCCCGCAAGCTGGAGCATTGATGTTTTGGATGCCCAGCTTGGACTTGAGTTCATGAAACCGAGTAGGATGGAGTGGCTTTGTGAATATGTCTGCAACAAACGGTTTCACAAGGGACCTAACAATATACTTCACAGGGCTCATCAGAGACAAACACCAAACGATCTCATCGGGGACCAAAAAATACTCCAAATGTGTCATCAAGGACCAACACCAAACGGTTAACAAAAGTGATTAGAAGATAAATCAGAATAAAAAAAAATGTGATTAGAAGAAATAATATGGAGAAAAAGAAAGAAAGATGAAGAATCATATTATGTGAACCACAAAAAAGCTATACGCTCATACAATGAGTAACCCACTTGAGTTAACTCTAAAACCTAGAATAAGACCATGTTAACTCTTACTTTAGAGAGACCATGTTAACTCTCTCTTGGAGGGAGACCAAGTTAACTCCCTCTCTAAACATGGAAAAAAAGGATCAATCGAGATAATAGATCTCGAAAAAAACAAAAAAAAAGGATCAAAAGAATAGGTCTCAAGAAAATGAGAAGGAGAAAAAAAACTGGAGGTGACGGGGAAGAACGAGAAAACCTAAAAAAATGTGTATAGAAAAAAAATATTTTAGAGAGAACACAACCTGGGCTCTGATACCATGTAACTGGGCAAAAATGGAAAGAATGAATGTTTTATCCTATATTCATATACAAACGTTACATATATATACAAGATAATAGAGCTTCAATAATAATGGCTCATAAGAAATAGAGGAAAGGGCACGGACACACGGTGATATATAAATTAGATAGTGGGGAAAAAGAAGATAAGTGATAAATGTGGTTATAGATTTGGAATTATATTTGATTAAATGTATTAATATTTTATATTAATTTAATTGGTTCATATATATATATGTATTCATACTTAATTATAGGATAAAAATAAATTTTGATATGAAATTTACTCATATCCTATTTTTTTAGCACTGTGCTGAAAAATGTTATAAGAAGGAAGGAAAGAAAAATGAATTGGATAAACCCATATTTTATAGTTAAATAGATAGAGATTAGGCCAAGTACCCATCATATTGTATATATGTATGTCTATGTATAGAAACTACCGATTGATATTATAAAATTTGTTAAAATAAGTAAGTCAAGTCTTATTATAAATATTTTATTTATTGTGAAACATTGACTTCACTTCTTCATTTTATCTGACTTAGATAATATTTGTTTTTCATTCTTCAACGATTCACATTCATTGAAAGTAAAATTTCCTTTGAGCGGAAAAGATTAGTATCATCTTATATATTGTTTTGATTTATAATTATTTGTTATTATTTGTTTGTATTTTTCAAGTTATTTGATACTATTTAGTAAATACTTCCCCTAGTCCTTATTTAAGGAACCAACTAATAATTCTCACAAGCTAATAAAAATAGTTAAAGTCATTAAATTTTTCCTAAAATGTAAGTAATTTTCAATATTATCCCTATTAATTTTCTAATATCATATTAATTATTTCTCACTCACTACCTTTTTTTATGAGTATACATGAAAAAAAAATATTTAATTTTTTTAAAAAGTGTTAGTGTTTTATAAAAGAATTATCTTTATTTTAGATCCTTATAATACCCATTAATATATTTATTTTTTAAAAAATATAAAAAAATTTCAGATTCCACCAAAGCACTTGAATAAGTAAGTCAAGTCTTAATTAGAAATAGTTTCCTTGCTTATTGTGAAACATTGACTTCACTTCTTCATCCTGCATCTGACTTACGTGCTCTTGTTTTTCACTTCTTCAACGATTCACATTCATTGAACATATCCTATAGCCCTTCCAGGACTATTTATCTTATAGCTTTTCTATTTCAGAGGCTCAATATTGTGGTCACTGTCGTTGATCGGGCCGTAATTGTTCTTACATGCTTAGCACAATCTGAAGAACCCCCTTAACTGAACTGAGCGTTTTCAGATTTAAGGAGCCACCTTTTGCATGGAATCCTCTGAGAGACTTGTGTTAGAATATATACGAGAAGCAGCACCTCAAGGAAGCAAAACAAATCGCTCATGGTTTCGCCAAGATGATTGCGACAGTGAACCCAACAGAGAATTAAGCAAACAAGGCAACTTAGACATTTGATATATCTGACCTTATTATATTATCATGTCATATGAATCATAGGATCGGGAAAATTTTAGTGGATAAGATTAAATAAAGAGCAGATATTTGAAGATATCATTAAGATTATATTGGATACATGTTAAACAAGGAGATGGAGAGTTGGATAATAAATATAGTGTTTAATTTAATGGGGTTTAACCCCTTGTGGTGTCCACAAATTTGAACCATTGACTGGTAGGGTCACATGTTGAGTCGGTGCTAAGGCATTTGCAAACACCGGTGACCACGATGTTGTTGGAATCCACATCCATACAAACGGTGGAATTGTCGATGACTTTTGATGACACGTGCATCTTAGAATCTGATATCATTTGCCATCGTGATGTGTCAGAAGCAGAGCATGTTGCCACCACTTTCACTGCCTTCCCTAATTCCCCTGCTTCCAGACACATGTTCTTTTCCTTCACTGCCACAATAATTTGCTGGTTCGTGTAATTCCAACCTTCAGAATTTGAGCAATCTCCCAATACTAATGGTTCAATCCCAGACTTCCTTGTTACGCAAAGACCCGTCAGTGGATGAAAAATGACTTGATGTGGACTACCTCCTGATACCCCAGGCCCTGCATCGTCTCTTCGATCATCATCATATAAAAGAATAAAACTTGCTGAAATTTATACAATAATTAAAAAAGTGGGAGACTATAATATGTATGACCTCGGAAAGGAACTTGAATGGAAGAGATCCTCTGCAAGAAACTTGGATTCTTAACGTGGGCCCACTCTGCATCAAGAACTCCATAATTTTCTTTGGTTCCGGCGACTCCTTCTCTGAAGTAGTAGCTGCCAACGAGAGACCACAAGGCCCAGTCGAAGTCAAGCTCGGCGGCTAGAGCAATGAAGCAGTGAAAGTACCTTATGTCGTTGAGGTTGGAGCCCGTCAAGTCCAAGCCAAACTCACTCAAGAACAGTGGGAATCCTTGGCCCAGCAAGAACCCTGAATGGCTCATCACATTTGCAGTTATTTGTGCACACGCTTGGTTTAGGTTTGTTGATACCCAAACCTGACCATCTGTGAAGCCGTACCAGTGCGCTTCGTACACAAGTTTCTTGCTGAACGTTAGAGTCGTTTTTTGACGCTGAAGGAATGACAAGTCTGTGTCGAAACTTAACCCTGATAGAATCACCAGAACATCGGAGTTCGCCGCGTGCACTGCCTCTGCTCCTTTTTGCATGTACCTGTCGTTGCCATTATCAGAACAAGCGAGACAGTGATTAAGAACGAGGTAGCTTCATATTTCATACTCCTAAATAAAGACCTTGACATTTTATTTTAGGGCTTGAGAAAGTTAACTTGCTCAAGTTATATGTTATGTAGGGTATCAGTTTATAAGTCATAAAAATTAATTTATAGTGACAAATATAAATATATTAAAATTATTTTGATTAGTTTTTTGTAATATTTCAAAAACATACTTAATATATAGACACTCCTTTTGATCCTTATTATAATATATTAACTAACAATTCTTATAGATCAATAAAAATAGTTAAAATCAATAAAGTTCTTTTATAATTTAATAAACTTCCAATATTACTTTTACTAATTATACTAAATTGTAATATTATATTAATTATTACTTTCACCCACTACCCTTATTAATTATAGACATACATAAAAAATAAAATTAATACGTTTTGAAAATAAGTAAGTCCTTTATAAAAAGATGCAAATATAATTATTATTTAGTATCTAGTACTTTAGAATAAAAATGAGAGAGTACTGTATTAATTACTTGAACCAATCGGGGACGTTCTGTCTGGGGCCTCGGAGTTCATTTCTGAGGCTCATGGCAACTACATGAGGAACTCCACGGAATAAGGTGGCCATCTTCGTGAGTCCCTCCACCCAGAGGTCAGGGTCGAAATGCTCGTCGCCGAAGAAGCCATTCCCGTCTGTGCTGCCGCAGCACCACCGTGGCTCCGTAATGTGATTGTCCAGAATCACCATCACTTCGTTGTCCCCGAGATTTTTCACCACCGCCTGAGACGACAGATTACCGACATTATCATTCCCAATATTCACCGCTATGTCCATGTTATTATATTCTTCGTCAGTGTAACACTTGTCGCCATCAGTATTAATCATCCACAATTGCAGTCCATCTGGGTAATCCACTATATCAAACAGTTCCAAAAAAATCTGTCCTTCCACAATATTCATTCATTTCCCTCCAATGATTTAATGCTCATAGAAAACTGTTTCACATTTCACAGCTCACATATCTATCAACGTTTAGAGTGGTGTATAGGCACCACATGCATCGCTTTCAAATTACGAACTGTTCCCACGGAAATTCGGACATTTAATTTACACCGACACCACATATAATATACTCCCTTCTTATTATAAAATACCAACTAACAATTATATTTAGTTTTTTTATAAGGTCTTTGTTTGTTTCCAAAATGCATTAATTATTTTTCTTATATACCTATGATTAATAAGGGTAGTAGGTGAGAATAATAATTAATATAATATTAGAATTTAGTATAATTAGTGGGAGTAATATTCGAAGTTACTTAATTTGTGAGATAACTTTATTGACTTTAACTGTTTTTATTAGTTTGTGAGAATTATTAGTTGGTGTCTTGTAATAAATAACCGTAGGAATATGTACGAATACAAATATCTTTCTTAGTTTCTTTCTTCTTCCTTTTTGTTTTGTTTTGTTTAAACAAGATACCTTTAGGTTCTACTATAGTTATTACAACTAATAAAAAAAATAATCTACAAGATCATTCAACACATCTTTTGGTTAATTGGTTAGGTAACGAAATGTATCCACTATCCAGGCAAATATATATGTTGTTTATTAATGTCAAACATATTCATTATTCTATTCGATATGTACCACTCTGAGCCTATTTAAAACTCTTTTTTGACCAAATCACATATACTAAAGAGAGATAGTTAGTTCAATGATTATAGGGTAAATTTTCAATTTTACCCTTATTTATGAATGAATACCTTTCAACTTTTTCTTTCTAATTATATTTTCATTGGTACAATTAATATAGGTAAAATTGTTACAATCTCATTTATTACTTGAAAGAGAAAAATGACTTATAAATAGTACCAATTTTTTTGTCCAAAGGAAGTTATAAATATATCTAAAGTGGTAAATTGGTAGGTTAAAAGGATTCGCAAAAGATGCCACCTGGGTCATTTTTTCCAATGTATTTTGACTACATTCGAAACATAAAGAAAAGTAGGAAACGTCCAACAAATAGGTTGGGTAGTTGGTGAATGGTGGTAACTTACCTGGAAAGCTTTAATGAGGGGAAGATCAATGATGTCTGGGTTTTTGGCTTCGACACCGGCAATGGCATCGAGCAGGCCAAGGTTCTGAAAGGAGCGTCTAACAGTGAGAGAAGCCAGAGACTCGTTAGTGACTAAATAAAGTGGCCAAGTGAGCCTAACACAGTTGAATCCCATGGATTTGATCTTGTTGGAGATAACGTCAAGAGGCTGTTTATGGAGTCCCTCGGCCACCACAGTGTCCAAATGAGAAACCCAGTTCACACACGCAAGCTTCATTCTCTCTCCACCTTCATTCTTCACCACCCACCTCGATTCTGTGTACAAAGCTGAAACTCTCACGGGCTTCATTGGGAATGCGAACACAACAATGAAAAAGAAAAAGAAGAAGAAAGAGGAAAAACCCCCCATCGTAGATCCTATATCGCTCGCTCGAAAGCCAAGCTATGTGAGAGATTAATTAAAGAATGAGCCCGTGACTCGCTTTTTATAGTCAAGAGATTTAACGTCTGGTGATTACTGCTCACTTCACACGTTGCGTATACTTCACTCGCTCATCATTTCCTCACTCTAGTCGCTTCG
Source organism: Acacia acuminata (assembly GCA_019022655.1). Lineage (NCBI taxonomy): Eukaryota > Viridiplantae > Streptophyta > Magnoliopsida > Fabales > Fabaceae > Acacia > Acacia acuminata. Next base: position 1,636,102 of record JAFJYI010000071.1, read on the forward strand.
GTGGGTTTTGTTGTTATAGTAAGCCTTCAATATTTTCACCTAAAAGATAAATTCCGTTGTTAAAAAGTCAACTCATAATTACAGAAGTATGAGTTGAAAACGTACCCATTTAATGATTTTGTCAGTGACCAATCTCTTTTTGAGCCAAGCACGCCTGACCTGGTGAGCGTCCAGAATACAACTCATTTAACCTTCTTATTAAAAAAAAAAAACAAAGCCCTCTATGTTTTATTCCTCATTATCAATTGCTTTACCTTTTATGTTATTTCCTTTTTTTTATCTGGACAACACTGTGAACGACAAAAAAAATCCAAAACACTAATATTAAAGAAGTAATAAAAGAAAAACAGAGAAATAAAGAAAACATCATATCATAGTGCCACATTCTATCCATATACAGCATTTGTAAAAAGTCAGGTGATGGAAATTGTATTTGACCCAAAAAAAAAAAAAAGTGATGGAAATTGTAAGGATACTTAAAGAGGACAGGCCACTGATAACAAATAAATATGGCTTTTAGCTAATAAAGATTGATTCAGGTGGTAAAGTGTTGGCTTATAAACATAAGTTTGTGGGTTCAAATCTCACAAATATGAGGATCTTGTTAATGAATAATTTATAAGTACCTTTGTAACCGCTTTTTAATTTTGGAGGTATACTCTAACCACTATAAGTCTTGAAACGCAAATGACCTAAACTTTTTGTTATATAAAAAAATATATGGCTTTTACGGCACATCGGGCTGTGATTGCTTAACCATTATTAAAGTAGATAAACTGATTTACAATACAAGGACATGGGTTCAAGGGATTCTTGATGACATGCTCGACACAATTCGAAGAAGCCTCTGAACTGCCTGTTTTTAGATATAAGGGTCTTAAATGCCATGGAAGTTTTGCTCAAGAGTACTGGTAAGACGGAATTTTTTTTGGACCAAAAATGTCACGGAAGTTCACAAGACATAGCAATTTTGGCCCGGAAGTATCATTTTTGTCAGAGAAGTTTTCACTGAGGAACAATTTTGCCCCGGAAGTTTTCGCTGAGGAGCAATTTTGCCCCGGAAGTTTACACTAAGGAGAAATTTTGCCTCAAAAGTTTACAAAACGTAGCAATTTTTCCCTTCTGTCCCCAAACATTAAATTTGACTATTAAATCAGTCAAAGACCACACATGTCATGCCTTGAAAAGGTCGAACTTGGAGTCAGAGAAAGAGATCCTTTAGATGTTGAAATCCTTAATTTGTGAAGCCAAACTGGTTAAACGGAGTGAAAGGTCTGTCACAAAACGCAAATGAAACGCAAAACGAGAAATGAATTGTTCCAAAAATTGGTTCAGTAAAACAAATCAATAGTGATAATATTTACGTTTGTATAGACTGATCATTTGCTTAGATCATAAGTGATGCTTCCTTTGGGTTTTGTGACAGTTGACCTTTCATTTGACCAGTTCGGCTTCACAAATTCTAGCCGCCTTGAGCTCAACATCTCAAGGATCTCCTTCTCTGACTCCAAGTTTGACCTTTTTAAGACATAACATGTGTGGTCTTTGATTGATTTAATAGTAAATTTAATATTTAATAGTCAAATTTAATATTTGGGACATTTAAAGGCAAAATTGCTCTTTAGTGAAAACTTAGGGGCAAAAAATTGCTCCTCAAAAAACTTCCGTGACATTTTTTGTCCAAAAAAACTTCCATCTTACCAATGCTCCTGAGTGAAAACTTCCATAGCATTTAAGACCCTTATCCCATTTAATTAAGGTGCCTTCTTTTGCATTGAAGCCTTTGAGATACTTGGGGTTAGATTGTTAGAATATGAGAAGCAACTCAAGGAAGCAATATATACAAATCGCTCATTATGATTTCGCCAACAGAGAATTGAGCGAACAAGGCAATTTAGACAATTGATCTGACCTTATTACCGTCATGCCACATGAATCATATAGGCACGAATGGGACATTTTAGTGGATATTATTAAAGAAGGAGCAGATAATTTGAAGATATCAAGTTGGGTACATGTTAAAGAAGGGGTTGGTTAAATCGATGCTCAAGCATTTGCAAACGTTGATGACAACGAAGTTGTTGGAATCCACGTCCATACAAACGGTGAAATTGTCGCTGGCTTTTGATGACACATGCATCTTAGAATCTGATACTTGCCATCGTGATGTGTCCGAAGCAGAGCATTTTTCTTCCACTTTCACTGCCTTCCTTAATTCCCCTGCTTCTAACACAAGTTATTTTCCTCCACTGCCTCATTCTGCTGGTCTGTGTAATTCCAAACTTCAGAATTTGAGCAATCTCCCAATGCTAATGGTTCAATGCCAGACTTTCTTGTAACCCAAAGACCCGTAGTGGATGGAAAATCACTTGATGTAGCCTACCTCCTGATACCCCAGGCCCTGCGTCATCTCATTATAATTATATTAAAAAAATAAAACTTACTGAAATTTATACAATAAAAAAGTAGGATACTTTAATATGTATGACCTCGGAAAGGAACTTGGATAGAAGAGACCCTCTGCAAGAAACTTGTATTCTTAACCTGGGCCCACTCTGCGTCAAGAAGCCCATAATTCTCGGTGGCTCAGGCGACTCCTTCTCTGATGTAGTAGTTGCCGCCGAGAGACCAAACGGCCCAGTCGAAGTCAAGCTCGGCGGCGAGAGCCATGAAGCAAAGTACCTTATGCCGTTGAGATCGAAGCCTGTCAAGTCCAAGCCGACTCACTGAAACACTGTGAATCATTGGCCGAACAAGAACCCTGAATGACTCATAACATTTCCAGTTATTTGTGACACACGCACGGTTTAGGTTTGTTGATAAATGATACGTACCCAAACTTGATCATCATCAGTGAAGCCGTACCAGTGCGCCTCATACAATAGTTTGTTGCCGAATGTTAGTGTCGGTTTTTGACCCTGAAGGAATGACAAGTTCGTGGCGAAATTTAACCCAGACAGAATCACCAGAAGGTCAGAGTTCGCCTCTGCTCCTTTTTGCATGTGCCTATCATTGCCATTATCAGAACAAGCGAGACGATCAATATATAAGAATGAGGCAGTTTCATATTTCACGCTTAATACGTACGGCCGTTGCTTTCCACAAGGAATACTTAACGAATAGCGTAGATTAATAAGGACAATAAACATGTAAACAAGGTAACTTTTTGACAGAAAATACTCTTATTTATAGGGACATAAGGAATTAAAAAATTATTATAATAAAGAGGATTTTAGAAATGAGAGAATAAGAAAACTAATATTATAGGAATAATAAAGATGATTATATAAATGAAAATATGTAGTAGTAAACAGAGGTATAAGAAATGAGTAATGAAATGGGAAAGTAAATGACAAAAAGTAAAATATTTCTTATAAATGAAAACGGGTATATGTGGTGCTTGTTTCTTAAAAAATATATATATATATATATATATAGGGGATGTTCTCTGTGCGGCCTCGAAGCTCATGGCAAACTCCACGGAATAAGGTGGCCATCTTGGTGGGCCCCTCCACGCTCGTCCTTGAAGAAGCCATTCCCATCTGTGCTGCCGCAGCACCACCGTGGCTCCGTGCTGCGATTGTCCAGAATCACCATCACGTCATTGTCCCCGAGACTTTTCACCACCGCCTGATCGAGATGACAGAGTACAGGCATTATCATAATTCCCTATATTCACCGCTACGTACATGTTACATATTATATTCTTCGTCGTCAAGGTGACACTGGTCGCCATCAGTATTAATCTCCCACAATTGCAGTCCATCTGGGTAATCCACTATATCAAACAGTTCCAGAAAATCCTGTCCCCCCACAATATTCATTCATTTCCCTCCAATGATTTAATGCTCATAAAAACTATTTCACGCGCGTTTCAGTATTTCACAGCTCACACACCTTTCAATGTTTAGGGTGGCGTATATATAAAGGGAACCACTTTCGGTGCCTATACCAAGGATTTCGGTGCCTATATCAAGGATAGGCACCATCTACCTATCTGATCTGAGCCGTTCAGATCAGATCTGAACGATCCAAATTTGATTTTTTTAACTATTTCTTTTTAAACAAAAAAATCGTTTTTTTTTTTTATGTTAGATGAGAGATTATCTTTATTTTAGATTCTCTACCTATTAAAATAATTTTTTTAAAAAAATATAAAGTAAAAAATCTGATCTGGACCGTTCAGATCTGATTTGGACGGTCCAAGAGAGAAGAGCTTTCCCTGCAAAGTGATTCCATATATAAAGGCACCACATGCATCGCTTTCAAATTAGGAACGACGGTAAATACAGTGACGGAACCAGAAAAAAAAAAATTTAGCCTGGGCCAAAAAATAAACATATTGAATTACTCCTTTTAGTTCTTATTATAAGGCACCAACTAATAAGTATATTTGGTTCTTTTTATAAGACACTTGCTTGTTTCCAAATATCATTAAATATTTTTTTCCATATATACTCATAATTAAAAAGGTAGTGAGTGAATTAATTATTACTCTTTTTTTGGAGCAAAAAAAGAATAATAATTAATATGATATTAGAGTTTAGTGTAATTAATAGGGATAATATTAAAAATTACTTAAATTTTAGGACAAATTTAATGACTTTAACTGTTTTATTGACTTGTGAGAATTGTTAATTGGTTCCTTAAATAAGGACCAGAGGAAGTATTTACTAAATAGTATCAAATAACCTTGAAAATACAAATAAATAATAACCGATAATTATAAATCAAAACAATATATAAGATGATACAAACCTTTTTCGGTATCTCAAACAAGAATTTTACTTTCCTTTACAAATGCCCAATGAGTAATAAAACAAACATTATCCTTACGAGAGAAGATAAAAAATTAGTGGAGCCAAATTTGTGGCCAAATAAAATATCATATAATAAATACATATATATATATATATATTAACAAATTTTATAAGATCAATGGGACTAACTCGGGCCAAGGCCCCAGTGGCCATCACTACCTTCGCCAATGGCTAAATATAAGGAATATAAGATAGATCGAAGGAGTTGATTTTAGTCCTAAATATAAGACATATTTGTCAAATTTATTAAATATTTTCCTAATTTACCTCTATTGATGCTCCCTCAACAATAACCAAGAAAGAAAAGAGATGAAGAAAATTAAGAAAAATGATTATGATATTTTAGAAATTTAATATTACCTCTAGTCCTAATTATAGGAATACTTTTGTAGTACAATTTTACACTACAAAAGTTTTCATATAATTAGGATTTGAGAGAGTACATGTTATATTAACTAACTTAAGACAAACTCCCTTGTGAAAAGAGCACTAAATGATTGTAAATCTTTGAAGCAAAGTTGCTAATGGATTTTTAGCTGCTGCTTCTTAGTTTCTTGCTTTGTTTTGCTTTTTATCTCCGGAATATATTATTTAAAAAAATTACCTTAATTGGTTTCTTTAATCTAATCAAATTAGGTAAACATGTTTTATTTTTAAGAGCCTAAGTGAGTATATATGTATGAATTCAAATATTTTTTTTTTTTTTTTTTGTTTAAAGAAAAATCCCTGCAGATCCTACTATATTTACCACTAATAAAAGAAAATCTTGAACATCATGCAATATAGCTTAATTGATTACTAACTGGTTAGGTAATGAAATGCAACCAGGCAACTACTATATATCTAATATCTTGTCCATGCATGTCCAACATATTCATTATTCCATTCGATATTTAGATTGAAAGGATTCAAAAAAGGATGCCACCTAGGCTATTCTTTCCAATGTATTTTGACTAAGTTCGAAAAATAAGGAAAAGTCGGAAACGTCCAGTAAATTAGTTGGGTAGTTGGTGAATGGCGTTAACTTACCTGGAAAGCTTTAATGAGGGGAAGATCGATGATGTCTGGGTTTTTGGATTCAACACCATCAATGGCATCGAGCAGTCCAAGGTTTTTGTGCAACATTTTTTGGACAGTTTAATATGTAAATTTTTTAATGGTAAATATACTATTTTATTTGGTAAATTTAAATTTATTTTTATTTTTATCCTAAATTATCACATTTTGTGTAACATATATATTATATATATATGAATTTGATTTATGTCATTTTCTGTCATTTTTCACCTATCTATCTTTTTAAAAATTATGCTAAACAAGTGTCCATTAGAAACAAAAATCATTTCTGTCACCGCTATCCCAAATACAAATCACATTTAAAAAAATCCATCAAAAAAAGTCCATAAAAAATAAAAGTCACTTTTATCAAAGTTATCCCAAAAGAACCCTCTTAAAAGGAGAATCTCACAGTGAGAGAAGCTAGAGACTGGTCAGTGATCAGTGATCAGTGACTAAATAAAGAGTCCAAGTGAGCCTAACACAGTTGAACCCCATGGACTTGATATTGTTGGAGATAACGTCAAGAGGCTGTTTATGGAGTCCATCGGCCGCCGCAGTGTGCCAATGAGCAACTCAGTTCACACACGAAAGCTTCACTCTTTCTCCACCTTCATTCACCACCCACCTCGATTCTGTGTACAGTGCTGCAAACACAACAACGACAAATAACAAAAAATTGAGGGGGAAAAAACCCCATGGCTGGTGTAGAAAATGATGTATAAGAATAGTATGTATATTTGTATAAGGTAGTTATGGGCCTTAATTTCTTTTAAAGCCCAAAGGATATAAATAAGGACCTAAGGTTGAACATTATGATAGATACTAACGGGTTGGCACAAGTAGTAAGTGGCTTGTGTTGCTTAAGTAAAGGTCTCGAGTTCGAGCATTGTGAATACAAAAAAAGCCTCGTTGGGAGACTCACCCACTATAACCAGGTGCGCGACCCGAGTCGGATCCAGATTAGTGAGGGCGAAGCTCTGGATACTGAATGAGTAACTAAAAAAAAACATTATGACAGATGAACAATGTATTCATTTTGATTAATGAGATAATTCAGTTTTTAGGTCTATCATTTTGCTTACATGGCATCTTAGAGCATTGGGTTATTTTTTTAAAGACCCCCACCCATTGACTGAGGTGGTTGATAAGTATATATTTCATAATTAAATAGGTATATATTTCATGATATAATGAGTTGAATTTATTAATATTTTATACCTATTTAATTATCTTTATTTAATTATCTATCTTTTAATTAAGGGTAAAGAACAAAAATACACATGTGTTTTATCTTTGGAAGCGCCCAGCACCATATGCTTTTTTCGGGAGCAAAAATACACATGTGGTTACATTTTATGAGCAAAAATCACACCACCGTTAAAATCTAACTTAACGGTGCATTTGCAAAAGAAAATGTCATATTTACAACAGAAAATGACATATTTACAACAACATTTAAACACCTGGATTTTGAACATAGAAAAGTCATTTACAATTTTTTTTTAAAAAAGGCTATATTTACAACAGAAAGTGATGTATTTACAACAAAATTTAAAATATGACCATATTTACAACAGAAAATGTCAAATTTACAACAACATTTAAACACCTGGATTTTGAATATAGAAAAGTCATTTACAAAAGAAAAAGGCTATATTTACAATAGAAAGTGCTGTATTTACAACAAAATTTAAAATCTGACCATTTACAACAAAAAAAGTCATATTTACAACAGACTAGATTTTAACGGTATTGTGACTTTTGCTCTTAAAATGTAACCACATGTGTATTTTTACTTCCCAAAAAAAGCATATGGTGCTGGGTGCTCCCGAGGATAAAGATTGCAGAGATATACAAGCTACCTCCGTTCGGCGACGGCGGCTGCCTTTCTGCCCGCTACGGCCAAGATCGACGACGGAAGCTACTTCCGACTACTAAGATAGAAGGACGCCGAACCGTGAGAGAGTCAAGGTCGACTCGAAATCTGTCAAGAACTCCTGTCCTGTTAAGATCGCTGTTCTGCTTCCGATTGCTAAGATAGAAGGACGCCAGACCATAAGAGAGTCAAGGTTGACTCGAAATCCCTAAAGATTGCATATATAGACAAGCTACCTCCGTTCAATACAAATCGACGTCGTGCACGGGACTGGACATCTTTGACCATTGCAACGAGCGACGACTCTGGCACCCTCACTCAACCTCGCCACTGACTCCGCCGTAAACCATGGTAGATCCAAAGAACAGCACACCCTCGCCAACAACCACCATCGTCTTCACTCATCCTTTGTATCTACACCCATCTGACACTCAAGGTACGACAATCATTCCTATTACTCTCACCGAAAATGATAATTACTCTGTTTGGAGCAAACTCTAAGGATTTCTCTCCTTGGGAAACATAAACTTGGCTTCATTGATGGTTCTTGCCCGAAACAGAAGTTTGGTACTAACTTGAAAGGTCAGTGGGAGCATTGTAATGCTGTTGTATTATCTTGGATTTTGAATTCTTTGTCTCGGGAGCTGGCGAATCGTATGGTGTATCTCAGTGATGCATATATGGTGTGGATGGACCTCAAAGAAAGATTCGATAAAGTCATAGGGTCTCGAATTTTTGCTATTCACGGTGAGATTAATTCACTGCAACAAGGAGAATTGACTGTTGCTACGTATTACTCAAAATTGAAGGAATTATGGGAAGAACAATCTTCCATTATGGCTATTGGCTCGGCTTGCAACTGTTGCAAATGTGGAGCATCGAAGATCCAAGAGAATTTGGTGCAGCAACAAAAACTACTCCAATTCTTGATGGGTTTGAATGAAACCTATCATATGGCTAGGAGTCAAATCTTGCTAATGTCTCCTCTCCCTACTGTAAATCAAGCCTTTGCAATGGTTGCAAAGGATGAGGCTCAAAGGGCTTTTGTTAGGGCAATGAAGATGTCCCCTACGGAAGGTATAGCCATGGTAGCCAGGGGGAGAGGGGGAGGAAGAGGTAGCTCACCCTTGAATTGCTCTCATTGCAAAAAGAGTGGACACACCAGAGAAAATTGTTACCAACTTATAGGGTATCCTCCAAACTTCAAAGGACCGAAAAAAAGGCAAGTTCAAGAGGTCAACCAGCAAGGAGTCAAGAGATAGAAGGATACATAAAAGGCTATGCATTCTTCAACCATGATCTCGCCATCCCTTACACAGGAGCAATATGAATGATTGCTTGATCTTTTAAAGAAGGACCCGGAAGAAAATGTACATGCTCTAACCGGTAGAGGTTTGATCAATTGTTCCCTTCATAAAAATGCATATGTAACTTGGGTTATTGATTTTGGGGCAACCACACATTTAGTCAATGATTTATCATTATTAGACAGCTATAAAATATATTTAGGGCCACTTAGAACTGTTAAGATTCCTAATGGAGATAAGGTGCACATAACTCATATAGGAACTGTCAGCTTTTCTAATGGCATAACATTATAAGGTGTCTTATATGCTCCCATACTTAAGTTTAACTTAATCTCTATATCAAAATTAACTAAGGAACAAAGATGTATGGTAGCTTTCTTTCCTAAACATTGCTTGATACAAGGCCTTCAGGGTGGCAAACTGAAAGGGACTGGTAAGCTGATTGAAGGACTATACATTCTCCAATGTAACCAAACTGATATAGTGAATATGGCTAATGTTTGTCCTAAGGAAAGTAAACATGTTGATGTATCTTTGTTACATAATAGATTTGGTCATGCCCCTATTTCTGTATTGAGGTATTTGTACTTGATGAATGACAAAATAGTTACTATCAATAAAAGTTGTGATGTTTGTTTTCAATCAAGACAAACCAAGCTTCCATTTTCTCCTAGTTGCATTAAAACAAAAAGGATTTTTGAACTTCTACATATGGATGTATGGGGACCATATCAGACTGCTACTCATTCTGGTTTTCAGTACTTTCTTACGATAGTCGATGATTTTTCTCATGCAACATGGTTATTCCTAATGAAACGAAAATCTAAGACAGCTGGGCATATTCAAAATTTTATTGCATACATGGAAATTTAATTTTCTACTAATGTCAGAAGGGTTCGTAGTGACAATGGTTGGAATTTGTCAACCATACATTGAGAGATTTTTTCTTAAGAAAGGGAATTCATCATGAAACATCATGTGCATATACACCTAAGCAAAATGGTATAGTTGAGAGGAAACACATAACCTTAATGCAAGTTTCTCATAGCTTATTGATTCAATCCCAGGTTCCAATTAGATATTGGGGAGAGTGTGTAAAAACCGCAGCCTATATAATTAACAAGATTCCTTCTAGAACTTTAGGATTTAAGACACCATATGAGCTTGTTTATGGTACTTTGGCTGATTATTCACATCTTAAAGTCTTTGGTTGTCTTGCATATGCAACAAATCTGAATAATAATGACAAATTGCAGTCAAAATCTGTTGCTTGTGTTTTTCTGGGTTAAGCAATCAAAAGGGTTTTGAGCTTTGCAATATCAAAACTAAAGAAATATTTGTGAGTAGACATGTTAGATTTATTGAGAACAGGTTTCCCTTCATAGAAGAAAGGGGCTCAGCTAGGGGGAGCATGTAAAGGTACTGCAAGTGACATATTCTAGTTTGAAGCAGTACAAAGGCAGCACCAAGTTGAGTGTTTTAATGGTGGTACAGCATAAGAGAAACAACCGCAAAATGGCGTTGTAGCAATGACAACCTACCTGAGCATCAAATTGATCATAATAATGAATCGAGCTCTGAATCGGAACCTGACACAAGTCCAAGTATGTAACAACCCAAAATCCAACACCTAAAATCTTATCCAAAACACTTGAAATATCTCCAATATAGATTATCAACATCCAAATCATAAAAATACACAAGCGGTTCAAATCAAAATATGTTTTTGGGTCAATATAAACTCTCAAAATATTTCAAAATAAAATACAAAGCGGAAGTTTTAGAGTCATGGCAAATAAAACGACATAACATAAATTCTAGGAGCAAAACCGAGCCTTCATGGCTCACTCCATAGATTCGTTCCTCGCTCCCTACTAGAACAATCACCCGAAAATTGATAATATAGAGTGAGATTTGACAATCTCGTAACTCGAAAGTTTCTACCATACACAAGCAAGTCGCATATGACAAAAAGCGGGCGATTACATATATATTTGTATGTACCATAATTTCATACAACATTTCTTATCGTAAAATCAATGTGAACTGTACAATGATATAATATGCAATATCTTTGCCTCCCTTATATCACCGTCCATCCTCAACTGCTGACTGGAGCCATAGGCTAACACATAGTCCAATAGCAACTCATCCATTTGACTGGATGGTTCCAAGCTCACCAAAACTTAAGATATACCCGGCCAAAGGTCTAGCTTAAGTATGGACTATGGCTCCCCTCCTTAAAAGAACACAACTAAGGAGGTGTCACATGTCCCACGGCTCCAATGCTATCCCGCCAAAGGAAAACATGGAAGAAGGGGCCACGACAAGTGTCATCCACGTGCATGAGTGATGACATACCACGTGGTAAAAGATCTCAACATACAAATCCCTCCTTACTCCAACCCATCACATATGCATCCGCCATGTCAAGCATATATTAAATCACCAATAATATAATTAAATGTCAAGGTACATTAAATCATGCTTCAATTCATATAAAATATCAATTTACAATACATACACATATACATAAATTCAGTCCTTTAATTTTTAAATAAAAGATGGTTACTCACAATCACATACAATTTACAAGTATATGGAAGAATATTCGAGTTACCTGTTACTCCCTAGTGTACACGTAATCACACAAGTGGCACACCAAAGCTCTCAATGAGAGTCTACAAGTTCACAAACATAAATATCTATTAATATATTTATCAAAACTACTCTAGAATTACTCTTATACTAATCTAAAGCCTAAATATGATCTACCCTTAAAAGTATATTCTATAAATATATACTCATAAGTTACCACAGATTCACTCTTAATTTATATTTATGTGTTGTATGGGTGTGCATTAAAAATTTTATTTAAATGCATAAGATCTAAATGTGTGAAAACAAGCATAATAATTTCGTATATTAATCGAACCTTTGAAAATAAGAGAGGTCTCAAAGAGGCAAAAATGTAGTTTGACCGAAAAAGATCGAGAGAACATTTTAATTACTATCATTTGACAAGTCAAAATAAAATAAAATAAAAACATGAACAGATTGGGTATTAAATAATCTAATGGTTGAATGAATAAAACAAAGAGGGGGTTGGCATTTAATGAGTGTGGGAAATAGGTTAGGAGTTTGTGGTCTTATAAAGAGAGATAGAGTACCTATGTGTGTCCCCACAAGGGAAAAAAAACGAAATGGAGATTATAAGAGGTTCAACAGTAACATCTTAAAGAGTAGTATAGAATATGTGTATATGTGCAAGGTATAAACATACACTCTCTCACAGCAACTTTGGTAGTTGAAAAAGGGGGTGTGGGTCCTTATTGATAGAAGAAGAATAAATATTGTAAAATGCACAATAAAAGGACTAGGAGGGACATTGTGGATTTGGAGAAAAATAATATTCACACATACCCACATTTAAAAACACTCACAGTTGACAACATTACAAACATGTATATATATATTTTTTTGTTTCCATATACATACTCCCCAACGCATGATGGAGATTTTTTTATTTATTTATATAAACTGACACTCCCACCCACCAACAGTAGAAGAAAAGGAAATGGGTATGAAAATTGAACATAAAGGCACAATCGCGTACAGGAAAATAGTGGAGAAAGAGAGTTGGTTGACAAGACAATCATTATTAAAATAAAGGTGAAAGAAGAAAAAGGAGATTGATTGAAACGACTCTTTATCCAAAGAGAAAGCGAACGCGTAGGGCAATTGGAATGAAGAACGAGAAAAAATGCACGATGTTTGCGGCAATAAGTGATGCGGTCTTAGAGAGTATGAGAGGTGTGAGAAGCGATAAAGAGGGTTTTATAGGAGTAGGGTTAGGGTTTGGCTCTTATTAAAATATTGTTATTTTAAAGATAGAATAAAATAAAATAATTTTATTTCGATCTCTTTCTTTTTATTTAATTATAGATCGATTATTTCAAATTGGGATGTTACAGTAAAGTAGGTAAGAGAAAGAAGACCACCTATTTGGTCTCAAGACTATGTATGCAATTTGATTTCTCGAGGTAAAACAGGTAAATTTGTATCTCAATTAAATAAAGGGTCTAAAAGTTATTGTAAATATCCTACTGAAGATTACATGTCTTATAAAATTGTTTAATATAGATTCCAGTGTAGAACCTACTTCTTATAATGAAGCTATTAAGGATAGTAGGTGGATCAAGGCAATGACATTAGAGATAGGTGTTTTAGAGGCCAATAACACATGGGATATTGTGCATCTTCCCAAGGGAAAGAAGGAAATAGGATGTAAATGGGTTTATAAGATTAAATATAATTCAGATGGATCTGTTGATAAGTATACAACTAGGCTAGTAGCAAAGGGATATACACAACAAGAGGGCATAGATTTTCATGAAACATTTTCTCCTGTGATCGAGATGATTATTGTTATAATTGTTCTTAAGATGACTGCTGTGTTTGGATGGAATTTATATCAAATAGATGTACATAATGCTTTCTTGTAGGGAGATTTAAATGAGGAAGTATACATGTGTGTACCACAGGGATTTGAAAAGGCAAAAAAAGGCATGGTATGCAAGCTTAAGAAATCCTTGTATGGACTTAAGCAAGCTTCTCGCCAATGGAATTATAAACTAACTACTACTTTGTTAACTGGTGGATTTAAACAAAGTAAACATGAGTATTCATTATTCATTAAAGAATATGATGATAGCTGTGTTTTAATCCTTGCATATGTAGATGATTTGATCATCACAGGTAGTTCGGAGAGCAAAATTAATGAAATGGAGGAGTTTCTACACAAGCAATTTAAAATTAAAGATTTGGGTGAGATGAAGTACTTCTTAGGAATAGAAGTAGCTAGGTCTCATAAGGGGATTATTCTTTCACAGCGTAAATATGTTTTGGGTTTTCTCTCTGACATGGGAATGAGTGGGTGCAAATCATTGTCGGTACTAATGAAACTCGATTAAAGCTTTTAGCTTATGAAGAGGGGCGAGATCAAAAAGAAGATTTATTAAGCAATACTGAACGTTACAGAAGGTTGGTTAGGAGGCTGATTTATCTCACGAACACTAGTCCTAATATTTCATTTCCTGTGCAAGTTGTGAGCCAATATATGCAAACACCTATCAAAGCACATATGGTAGTTGCACGGAGCATTGTTAGATACCTGAAACAAAGTGTTGGTGTTGGCATGCTACTAAGTTCAAACTAGGATCTCAATTTGTCATGTTTCAATGATGCAGATTAGGGAGCTTGTGGGACCACAAGGTGATCAGTCACAAGTTACTTGCTCAAGCTTTGAGACTCTCTTATGAAATGGAAGAGTAAGAAGCAAGAGATTGTGTCACGATCGTCGGCCGAAGCGGAATATCATGATTTAGGTTCAGGAGTTGCAGAAGTGGTTTAGGCCACTAGAATGAGTAAAGACTTGTCAATTCTAGCGACAGATCCAGTTAGTGTGTATTGCGATAGTAAGGCAGCAATTCATATTGCCTCGAATCCTGTATTTCATGAACGAACTAAATACATTGAGATAGATCTTCACTTTACAAGAGAGAAACTTCAAGGAGGTCTAATTGGATTACAACTTGTTAGTTCGCAGAATCAAGAAGCTGATATATTTACTAAAGCCTTGGGCAAGGAAGCTCACAACAGGCTGCTTAGCAAATTATGCACAGTTAATTTGTTTCTTACCCCTAATTTGAGGGGGAGTGTAGAAAATGATGTATAAAAATAGTGAGTATATTTGTATAAGGTAGTTATGGGCCTTAATTCCTTTTAAAGTCCAAAGGATATAAATAGGGACCTAAGGTTGAACATTATGACATATGAACAATGTATTCATTTTGATTAATAAGATAATCCAGTTTTTAGGTCTATTCATTTTGCTTACAGTTGGCCCCAAAGATAATTATTGAGAGATTAATGAATATGAATGAGCCCCTGAGTCGGTTATTGCTCTTCACAGGTGATAGGGCAAATATTTATAGCCTATAGACTCCGCAAGTATACGGGTCATATCAAGTAATAAAATGATGAGTAAGGTATCATTCCCACGAGGACTTAATCCAACTAGCGAGTAGATATTAAATTCCTTTATTTCGTTTAAGTTGAGCGAGTCAAATTTGTTTTCAATAATAAAATAAATTTAATAAGAAACTAATAATAGCAAAACTTTGCACAAAAGAATAAATTCCAATATTAAGACGTACAACCTAGAGTCACTAATCCCTTGTTGGTTTCTTTGATTTTATCCCCACTAAACTAATTTTGACTTAACTAACTCAGCTAATCTAGAGTATTAATGTTTATAAATGTCTTCCGTCCATTTATAAACCTATCTTAATTAATTTTGTAATGTCTCACACAACTAACTAGGATGTTTTAGATCGAACTCACCCTAATTTGATTATGTGGAGCTTCTAGGGATATGTCTATCCTAGACACAAATTATATCGAAATCTAATTCCACATTATTTAATCCTAAGGTCAATTTAGGATTCCCTCTTCCAAGTTCAACCCTAAATCCCCAAAACATGCTTAGTAGTGGCCAATTAATAAGCAATAGCAATAAATGCAAGAATAAATAAACTGAATAAAATTAATCAAAACTAATAGTGAGAATAATACCTAGAACCCAAACAAATTCATACGTTCTCTAAGTTGAAAAGAAAACTTAGTCACACATGGCTATACTAAAATCCATGAAGATGAAACTCATAATCAAAAATAAAAGAAAGAATAAAGGAAGGATAGGAGAAATCAAGACTGCCCTCAATCGCTCCCAGCTATCCAGTTCTCTATCTACTCTGTGTCTCGAATTCCCGTTTGAATCACGCTCCCTGCTTCTTGATTTTCGTTCGTGGCGTTCTTTCTCCTGTGCGTGGTATATATTCCTCACGTCACTGCCTCTGATTCTTCTTTTTACTGATGCGTCCCTTATTTTGTGCGTCTCCCCTCTGATTGCTTCTTTCTTTCAATATACTTCCTCTGATCCTTATTATAAGGCACTAACTAACTTTTCTCATAAATCAATAAAAAAATTAAAGTCAATAAAGTTTCCCTATAATTTAAGTAACTTCCAATATTACCCCTACTAATTAGACTAAACTTTGATATTATATTAATTATTACTCACACACACTACCCTCATTAATTATGAGCAAACATGGAAACAAATAATTAATGCTCATTGGGAACAAGCAAGTGCCTTATAAAAACGACAAAATAAACTTGCTAGTTGATGCCTTATAATAAGGACCAGAGGGAGTATATTAGTTAGGTTCACCTCTTTCTGTGGGTCCCACACGTCTATGCCAATTGCTTAGGGTATGTTTGGTTGGGGGGAGGGGGAGGGGGGAGAGAAAAAACTTTTAATATATCACATCCTTAAACATATATCACATCCTTTTCATCTTTTTTCTTGTACGTGATCTGCTTCATTGTTATCTATGGACCCCACATCTGGGTCATAATATAATAATATATTATATTATATCTTTTTTAATTTAATTTGTTGTATTTTTAAATCACATAATATCTCCTCGTATAACAAACGAATATCAATAGACTTTTGTTATAATTTTTTTATCCTATATTTAATTAAAAGATAGATAAATATATAAAAGATAATTAAATAATTATAATATTAATAAATTCAATTCAATATATCCAGAATCTATAATTATTTAACTATAAAATATATACTTATCAACACGTGTATTATTATCAAACTCATGTGAATTTTTTTCCTTTTTTTTGCCCGAATTTTTTTTTTTTTCATTTGACAAATTATGAATGTCAGTAGATTTACTATTTAAGCTTACGATACAAACAATACAACTTTACGGTTTAGCAACCTTACTCTTATGACTGTCTTTTACACATTGACTCCCTCCTCATTATTTCACTCTTGTCACTTCGGTGGGTTTTGTGTTGTTATTAAATCTTCTAGATTTTTTTCTCTATTCAATTTTTTTTTAATATATTTGATCTAGGGTAGATTTAGAAGACAAAGGTTCTCACTTCCCCTGGTAAGTACATTTCTCAGAATTGGAATTTGTGTTATTCTTTATTTTATTTTATTTTTGCTGTTCTACTTTTCTTCCTTATCAGTTATTATCAATTTCTTTACATTCTATCTTAGTTTCTTTATTATCTGGGCAGCACTGTTAATCCAAAAATCCAAAAAACTTGACATTAAACAGTTACAAAAAACAACATCAAAATAATCTATATCCAGATACAACATTTGAAAAGTAAGCGATGAAAATTGAAAAGATACTTGAAGACAGGCCACTTGTAACTATATTGGGCTGTGATTACCTAACAATTGTTGAGTAGATAATATTCAAATAAAAATAAAAGTCGTCAAGCAACTCACGACTCCACCAATATGTCATGATCGAAGGTGAGTTCCATATGAGCACAGAATTTACCAAAAACTAACATATATTAGGAACACTTTTGTAGTGTAATTTGTACTACAAAAATGTTCATATAATTAAAACCGGAGGTAGTATTATGATAACAACTCCACAAGTCAAACAACGATTTTGATAAACATTGATCCCACCTGTTTTGGTTTCACTCTTCACTATTAGTGAGAGACACATACTTACTTTTTTTTAGCGTAAAATCATTTAAAATAACTTAAATCAAATCACCCGCAGCCATTAAAAAACCTCGTGAAAATGCCATTGTCAGGCTAAAACATTTTTATGGTTAATCGAGCAACAATACCTTCTTTTTTTGTCTTATAATACTACGACTTTTTATTTGGATGTCCCACAAAGTAAGATGACCGAACAAAAATAATTAAAAATTAATTTTTTAATCAATTAGCAAATGAGAAAACCATGTTTTAGATGATATGATATGTGGGAGAGTTATCATTTTGAAAACAAAAGCAGTATTGGGACAATCAAGATAGGGACATAAATTTGACTCAAACTGATGGAGTGATGTGGCAAATAAGCTCGTGATAAGATCATAAGATGATGTACGCGAAGAAAAAGACCGACACCAAAACGACAAACCATCTTTTACAGTATTCCACCAGCGGCAAAATCTCATTTGTTTTCAAAGTTTATTGTACTTTCCACTTGTCCTTTAAATCTCCATACAAGTCACATGCATAAAAAATGCAATTTTCCCCGTTACACCATCTATTATTTAGTGCGTAGAAAAAAACGTTTGAAACTGTGATTTTGTTATTTCCCAAAGACGCACTTAATTTAGTTTTTGACTGAACTCAATAGCATTGTTTAATTCACTTAGTAGGATGAGATTTTGTTTTTGCAGTTGTATTTACGAGATATGTTCAACTGGGGAGAAAATTAATGTAAGTCCAATCTTGAACAGTGAAATTACATGGATGGTGCTAGTTTTTCTTCTTTTACTTGACGTTGGCATGTCTGTTTTTAATTTGGTCATGCTAAAACTCAGATCTGACATACAGCCGATTAGAATCGAATTGAATTTACGATATAAAGATATAGTTTCTGAAGCAACGATTCAAACTCTAATCCAAACGATTTTAAAAAAGTAGACTCGACGAGGCCGAAACGACTAACATATGTACAGCGGACATGGCTCGCCAGCATCAGGCATAGATATCTAATCAATTCTTCGTACCTCAAAATTGAAAATTCAGTTTTGTGCATAGAGCAAGAAACATATACATCAAATTAAAGACTAACTCCTCAGATCTCCTTGCTTTCCCAGCCACCTCGAGAATCAACTTATGGCCAAAATTATTGTGTGGACAAAATACAGGTTATCCCACCATCAAAGTTCCATAGTTAACTCACGAGTGCAGTGACACTTTTACTTGCCAAGCAAGCGAATGCTATTGCCACTGAGAGTAAGTTTGCAGTAACGCAAACTAGAAAAGCCTTATTCTAGTTTCAATTGAGCTCCGGCAAATGGGGCAGAGTTCAAGGTCTTCTCCACATTCACAGCAAGTCTGCCATGTCAAGAAATACAGTGGAACATAAAAAAGATTAATATATGTTGGTTCTCCTCTTAGCACAGCCCTGAAGTTTCCATAATCTATAAGCATATAATTACCTGATGCCCACAACCAAATGCCATATCCTTCGGGTTGGTGAGACAGATTGGACAAACCTGTAGCGAAAAATGTTTCCGTAAAAATATTGCTTAAATTGACCCAGATTATGGTCAAGATCATCATATCAAGGCTAACTAAGTCATGGGAAAACATGATAGAAGTCTCTTAGGTTGGAGAATATGGTCTTAATACCTTATTATCATATGAAGAGCTTGAGGATGGTTCTCCACCGACTGCAGTATCGTATCCGGTATATTGAGGCTCTCTCTGCTGAAAACTACCTGAGCGATATGATTTAGTACTGCCACTAGAAGAAGTCCTATCATAAAGAGGTGGGGGTAGAGAAACCCTGTCTGGTGAGTATCCCCTTCGCGCCCTGCATTATTGATGAAGACACGAGAAATTTGTCGGTTCAGTTATCGCCCCAGTATTCTATATTAACAGGCAATAAGTATCATGTTTGTGCTAATGGACATTCATTTATTACCCAAGTAAACCCAGCTCTAAGGTTGCCTTGTATTGAGAAGGTATCTCCATCAAAGCTGAAAGAGCAAATTCTGTCTCTTTTCTGGCTGAGCTCACATTCTTCGACATTATTTCAGTGAAGTTCACAAACTACATGCAGCAAGAAATATTCACAATTCATAACTTCAATTCAAATAGAAGTCAAAATTACAACATATATTCACAGGAAGGAAATAAAACAAAAGTGAATTACAACATATATTGATCACCTGAAAATTATCGAAGGCCCGAGCAGGAATGTTGTCATCAAATTCCTTCATCATATCCCATGGTCCATCTCCCACTCCCACTAAAACTATTGATAGGGGATATTCACTGCAATTTGATGAAGAACATGAGAATGCAGGGTGATACTCCAGAAGAGAAATAACCAAAGATTTACCTTGCTTTTACAATTGCATCAATTGTTTTTTGTTCCTGCGGACTTAATTGGCCACGCTGCGTGTCAACGCTTCTAGTCACCTGGGGCAATATTCTGAATATCAGTATTCAAAGTCCCAGCATATCAGAAAAAAGGGGCTATCACTTAGTGCAGTGTTGCACATCTCACGATTACTGTTAGGTTTTTTTCTGTTCTTCTACATAGATGTGTTTAGATGTGTATGTGCAATACAAAGAACTACACTGAAAGATAGCATCACCAGGGCAAAACATGAAATTCTAAGGTCAAAATACAACGAAAGCATTGTAGTTTCTTCACATTTAGCCATTTACAAGCTTGTATGATGATACCACGCGATACTTCTGATGGCTGATGCAGAGTTAGTCTGCGTACAAGTGTACTTCTCAAAAGTTTGAAATCAGAATCAGGTTTATTTACCTGTCCATCAGCAATTATGAGCAGAACATGATATTGGCCACCACTTTGCTCAACTATAGTCATAGCCATCTCAATAACAGGGGCAAACGAAGTTGGTCCTGTCCAATGAAAGCATTAAGTTATTCTAAGCCTCATTGAGAATTTTACTGATGTGTATATATATATATATATATATATAAAGAAATAAATAAAATAAAAATAAAATAAAAGAGGCAGCAGCAGGCACCTGCTAGTCGGAGACAAGGAACAATTTCTCTGTATCTTGTCAAAACTTCTTCAAACCCATTGCAGGATCGCTCTTCAGGATAGAAACTAAAGACATCTTGATCATGTGTCGATGCTGATGGGGAAAAGACAAGGAATACAGTTAGGTCAGCAATTTGGGAAAACAAACAGCTTTAGTGGCAAGCACGTAGATATCATAATGACATTAGTACATTACCGTCTCCAAATCCAAAACAAGGAATCAAATTATCTTCGTCGAATACAGACAAAGTTTTCCCAATAATTGAGATTGCTTGTTCATAAGGATTTTGACCACTTCCAATGTGATGTAAACTCCTTCGGTTGAATGATAACTTTCCTGAGTTTCAATGTAAAGATCCAGTGTCAGTGTCACAATTCACAGAAAAATAACCAAACCTCAAAAGGGGAGTAAGTTATTATACCTGTCCACTCATTACTCTTAGTGAAATCAATGCCAACAATGAGATTAGAAGATTCCAGGCCAGCATGAGCAAGAGCAGCAGTAACCTGTATCCAATTACCACATTATTTGACAAAAAAAGCTAGAGTTCTCAGGATGGCAACATTTGGGAACTTGAGAGAAGTAGCTGATATATTAATTGCAAGTAACCAAACTATGCTCTTTCACTCAGGCATCCATTAACTCTGGCACTAGCAATTCTAGTGGAAATTAATTCTTGATACAGTTACTTGCATAAGCAATTAAGTTTTATGCACATTTTTAGTAAGAACAATAAGTGTACCAGGAATCCAAGATATCATTCATTTCATCAAATACCTTGTATAAATCCAATAAGAATAATAAAAACCAAACCCGTTAAAAAGAAGGTAGACAGTTAGCGTCATCCATATGTTTCTCAAACCCATCCTTTGCCCACATGGATGTGTGCTCCCAGCAATAAAACACAGGCTAAGCTGATGAAATTTATCCAGCTAGGAAATACAAGTTGCATAGTGTTATGTTCGACTCATGCATATTGCACCGTACCCTATTCTCTCTCTATAGCCAAAATGAAGTACTAAGGCAAGGCAAGGAGAGAATACCGGGAAGGAAAGTAGCTTGATGTATGACCAATAGAATACGTTTTCTCCAGCTACTTCAATTACTATGGCTTAAATTAACAGAATCATGCCATGTCAGGAGATGCCAAACTAAATGATATAACATACACATACAAATTTTATCAGTTAAGCGGAAGTAAAAGAGTTTACTATTGAAAAGATGCAGGCAATTCTATCACTGTAGTCTATAACACACTCTGAAAACTAAAGGCTTGAAAATAACAGGTGATACTTATCACCATGATTTTAAGCAGAAAAGTTTACAACATTTCCTTTGACTTAAATAGAATACACTATTTTCTCCTTTTACCTTCTGTTATCTTTTGTCCCGGCGACTGGAATTTTTATGTGAGATTTTCACATAACCTCTTCAGAAAATTATGAGGCCATCATTAAAATTGTTAATGATGGATGTGCATTAATCAATAACGACCAACCAAACAGAGGCAAACAAATGAAAGGACGGTCGACATCAGACTAGATCATATGCTTCCCATGCGAGAGTCAATTCCAACAATTGGTAATTGGATCCCAACAAAATCAGAGCCAAGAGCAAGTAATCTAACCTCATCAAGTGAGCGATAATCATCAGCAATTCTTGAGTATCTCCTATCCAGCCTCCTATTACTGGGCTGAGACGGCTGTGACCCATATTCGTAAAATGGAGCAGGTGCGCTATGTTGAGGCGTGTAGTATTGATTTTGTGGAGGGCGTGGTGATTGCGGATATCCATGGCTATCCCATCTTGAAAAAGAAGACGAAGACCCATATGACGCCACGTGCCTCCGACCCTCCTCTTTCGAACTGTTACCTCCCATAATTGACTCCTTCAGAATAAAACCCAGGCAACACAAAATGGCAAACAAAGCTGTCCAGGTTTCCAACTGCAAAGCCATATTAATATGCAAGTCTGCGTGAAGATCAAAACAGAAATTGCGAAGAACAAGGGAAACTAGCCACTTTGACCAGTTCCAATTTAAAATAAAAGGAAAGACAAATTCTCTGGGGAACCCAAAATTAATGGCTGGTGAAGCGAAATTGCGAGGTGAAAAATGCCAATATCTAAAAAGAAGACCAACACAAAGCTGACATGCGAACGATTGCCGTTGACCAACTCAAAGAACGCCGAACAACTCGACGTTTCGACAGAAAGTGAATAAAAAGTAACTTGAACAGTTTTTTCATACCTCCAGGTGCATTGATTCAAGAAGAATTGCAAGTAAGCTGTAAAAGAAAGGAGCACGTTAGGAGATAACGTTTCAATCAGGCGGCCTAACTTTTGCTTCTTACACAAGCAGAGGGCAATGGATGGAGAAGGGTAATGAAGACGAAAACCAAAGAGGTCAACCTTGACTCGTCTTAACTTTCTTCCAATCTAAATCATTAACTTTCTTCGAATCTAAATCAACTAGTATACTAGTATTATTAGATAATTTCATGGAAAATACCAACGGCTTCATCACAAAATCTTATATTCATTGAACCAGAAAATTTCATGTCAGCAAGTAATTGGTGGATTTGGTAAAGATTAATAGTAATAATAAAATAGAAATAATGTTATATTGCTTCCTCGTAATGCAGGTCTAAATAAATAATTAGCATAGACGACTTCAACGCCCGCGATTTGAGACTCCGAGGAGCATTCCTCGGCTTCAAAGTCAGTCCTTAAATATCCAGAAACCCCAAAATTCGAGTCTAATCTGCTCATAATTGAGCAATGAAATTAATTCAATTGCAGTACTCACATTCACCACGTAGGACAGACTCGATTGATTGTGACTCACGAAACTCGTGTAACTTTCTTCCCCTCTTCGTTTTGCCAATCAAAATTTTGTCGCTTTTTTTTTTTTTTTTTTTTTTGTCAAAAAAGTTTCGTCGCTTTTAAGGATTAGGATCTAGAAGATGTATAGTATTTTATACGATCCATGTCCCGTGAAAATAGCAACTGCAGCAAATTCCCTGTATCGGAATCTTATACGAAATTTAAATTATCTTGCTTCTATGATTACGCAACTTCTTTCTGGTGCCTGATATATATTTTAATATTATATCAGAAGATAAGTTACTTAAATGATGTTTCCATTTAAACCTTTTCTATTTGCGACCGACAAAAAGTTATAACTTTAACATAGGGTTTGCGTGCCATCTTGTTCAACCTAATTAATTAAATTCAGTTTAACTAATTTGAATTCGTCCTAAGTCAAATCACAGTTATTATTGAGGAAGAGCTCTCAATATCACCATTTTTTCTATTCTCACGCCTCAAATCGAAGACGTAGTTAACAGAGGGTAAGTTCCTTCTGTTGAATTGGGCCCCATGTTGTGGCCTCTATTCACTGACAACTCACAATATACTTTTCATGCGAGTCCATATTTGGTGCTTTATAATTTGCTTATCTCGATTTTTAAATTATTTTTATATATATTTTTTATTTATATTTAAATTATATAATGCTTTTTGAGATTTTTTTACACCAAATATCTCAAATTAATTAATTTTCATAATACTAGTGTTAGATAAATAGTAACTAAAAATCAATTAATTTGAGATATTTGATGCAAAAAAATCTCAACAAATAGCATATAATTTAAATATAAATAAATATGATATATAAAAAAAATTAAAAAAAAAAAAGCTTATACCTCTAATTAAAGGTATAAATACCTAATTATAAGCACCAAATATGGACTCATTTTCATTCCCTCTCAATTTATTTTGATGGGCTGAGGCCTTTCTTTGTACCAACAAAAAACCAATCATGGGTTAAATGACAATTTAACCCTCATTTAACCTTATCCATGAAAAATAAAATAAAATCATATAATTAAATAATTTTACTAAAATGCTCCATCATCGTTATTAATTTGATATGGCCGTTTCAATTTGTAAGGTAACAAAAAGTAACCATGGGAGCCTTAGGCCTTTTATAGAGATTGGTTTTAAAATTGTAAATTGTTGTAGGGGTTTAAATGCAACTTAATAAACATAAGAGGGGTCTTATATATTTTAGCATATAAATATGGATCGTTGGTAAAACAATTATACTAAATGATAAATATAATCTAGTCATCAATCCTATCATAATTAACATTTAAAGTAAATTTTGATTGTCCCAGAGACTATCAGTAGTTTTACGCCTGGTAGTTTGAGTATTTGCACCTCACTGACATGTATATGGTTCGAATCTAGTACATTATGATTACAAATGCAAGTTTTGATCGTCTAAAACTAATATAATAAAATTAAATTAAAAATAAACATACAAATTAAAAATAAATACACGTGGAATATTTGATTAAATGAAATTTATTAATTAATATTAACTGTTGACTATTTTTAAAATAACTATATTTGGCCAATTGCTCATACAATTAAATAATTCCAGTGATAGAATACTTTTAAAATATTTTGGAACAATGGTAGAAAAATACCGATTGAATGATTTTAAATCGTTATTGGTTATAAAATAAAATCAACTTTGTTGTTCAATCATCATTTGGCATTTTGAATTTGAAGTAGTATATTTTTTTTTTTGAAATTCTCCCAAATCACTTCTATCTCAGATTGTTATTGGTTATAATAAAATTAAACAAAAACTAACGTTCCAAATCAAAATAAAGTGAAATAAGTCTATGTTTTTTATAACAACTACTCAGAAGTTCTGATAATTATTACTTCCGGTCCTAATTATAAAATTAATTGATTTTTTTTTTTAGAGATTAAGGAAACTAAATAAGATACTTAATCATTTTATATGTTATGTATTCTTAAATTATATATTAGTTTATTAGTCAAACTAATTAGTTTGAAGAAGAAGAAAAAAATACTCGAAAATAATTTAATTAACTTCCTTAATCTCTCCAAAAAAGTTAACTAGCTCTTATAATTAAAACTGGAGGGAGTAGTTTTTAGGGCGATTTATGACTGTTCCACTAAGATATTTTAAATCCGTTTGAGCATGAGTGCTTGCTGCACCTAGAGGTGGGAATAGGCTAGATTAGGCTATGTTTTATTTCATTATGCAAGTATAAGCTTGAGCTTGATGAGCCTATATTTAGATTTCTTTTGAGGCCTTAGCCTAAGTCTTTAAAAGGCTCGATAAGGCTTGAAGTCTATTTAAAGGCCTACTTAAAACGTAAGCTTTTAAATAGGTTTAAAACCTATGTATTTAAATTCATATATTATTCATTAAACCTATTTAAAAGCCAACATTACATCTTAAAGTTTAGGGATTCATTATCATATGAAATAAAAGAGTTAGTAAGAGAAAGAAAAGAATATCTAGCTAGTAATAACAATTGTCTGAGCAAGTAGAAATTGAATAAGAAAAATCAATCATCTATTGACTAAGGAGATATATATTTTTAAATAAACAAAGACGACAAGTGACATATAAAATTAGATTTTACCTCTTATTTTTCTCGCATAAAATGAGAAAAACTTCTCTTATTGAAACCATTTTCATTTAAGCATCACTAAAATAAACTTACTGCAAGTATTATGTTGCATCAAATGACATAAATCAAGGGAGAGGTAATGAGTTAGCATTGTTATCTCGGGCAATAAAAAAGAAGTATGTGATCAATTGATGAATGAAAATGTTAAACTCATGGGCAAATCATGAAATATGAAACTTAGGGTGAAGACTAAGTTAATAATTTTATAAATAATTTACAAAATCAATTTAGATTAAATTATATATAATGCCTAACAATACATATATATACATATATATATATGGGTAAAGATTTCTCCAATCATTTGGAGATAGAGTTATCTCCGATGACCCCAAAACTACGTTGTTTTGGATTAATTAAAATTTTGTTTAATTTTAGTGAATTAATGAAATTTTAAAATTTATATGACCCTTCATTAATTAACTAAAACAACGTAGTTTTAACAAACCATTCATTAATTTGGAGAAATCTTTTACCCTTAGTTTATATTATATATATATATAGGGAAAAATATTTTTCCTTGGAGATAGAGTTATCCGGTAAACCCAAAACTATATTTTGAATTAATTAAGGGTTTGTTAGTAAAATGAATTAATGAAGGGTGTTTCGGTAAAATTTATATGATTAAAAAATAAACAAAATTACAAACACCCTTCATTAATCCAAAACAACGTAGTTTTGGAGTCATTGGAGATAACTCTATCTCCAGTGACTGGAGAAATCTTTTCCCAAAAACTAAATAGGTCAGACCTATAGTCTAGGCCTTATGAAAATAACTAAATAAGCATGGTTTAGGACCCGAACCAGACCGGCCGGTTCGGACCAGAAACTGACGAACCGGCTAGGAGACCGATCCGAGTTGGACTAAAATTGGGTTGACTCGGTGACTGGTCAACTCGGCTGAACCGCCGAGTTAAGGAGTCACCGAGTCAATCAAAAGAAAAAAAAAATGACGCGAAGCGAGAGATGGAGAAGAAACAGAGATCCGAAAATAGAGATGAGGAAGAACACAGAGATCTAAAAAAAAGAGTTGGTTTTCAGTCAGGAAACAGAGATCGACGGAAGCTATGGATAATGGAGTTCTTGTCGGCGAGGATGCAAGCATCGGCGACGAATCATCTCTACCTTCTCCATTATCATCCAACCAGTCTCCAACCCATTCCAACAGAAACGGTGGTGCTTGTTGGTGTTCGAACTCGTCTCCAACTCACCCCAACAAAAGGTGTTCGTCAACGGAGTGCCTAAATTCGCTGAAGAAAACCCTGTGGAGAAATCAGAAAAATCTCAGCGATTAGATAAATACAGTCTTCTCTCCTCTGTGGTTTGATAAACAAAGTGAAAGTCCTCTCTCCATCGCTTTCGCTCAGTGAAGTACTGAAGTATAAATAAAGTAATATAATGTGATCAGATTTTGTCAAGCCTAAAGTCCCAAACCACGTGATCTCTTCTTTTTAAGGAAAGCAATATAAAATTACACATTCTCCTATATATGACACATCCTCCCATGTTTCTATAATTTGTTTATTATTAAAATATAAATATTTTTAGGGAAAATTCGATTAAATACCAAATGAATTTGTAAAACCCCGAGAGGTGACGAATTTGCAAAAGACTTAGAGGTGACAAGGACCTTTGGGGTTTTGCAAATTCGTAAATGATTTATTTTGCCCTTAGGGTTAAATAATTAAAAAAAGAAAGAAAATACCCCGCGAGTGGGCCCCCGCCCACCGGCGACCACCGCTGGTCGCCGGCCACCAGATCCACCACCGCTGTCGCCGGCCGCGGTGACCGCATGTGGTCGCCGACGGCGGCCACCGTGGGTGGTGGCGTGGGGCCCACCGCGGGGTATTTTTTTCTTTTTTTTTTTAATTATTTAACCCTAAGGGCAAAATAGTCATTTGGCGCGAAATTTGCAAAACCCCCAAAAGTCCTTTGTCACCTCTAAGTCTTTTTTTTGCAAATTCGTCCCACAATTTTTGGGGTTTTATAAATCATTTGGTATTTAATTGGAATTTTCCCATATTTTTATCTATTTTAATTATATTATATTTTTAATTAACACCGGCCTGACCCACTGACTTTAACTCGGTACTCCCACTGGTTCAATGACCGGTCCGATTTTCAGAACCTTGAAAATAAGTCTAGCCTATTTACCTAAATATGCTTGACAATAAACCTGAGTTTGAGCCTAACCTATTTACTAAATAGGTTAAGGGCCCATTTGAATGGGCTTTTTTAATAATAAAAAAAACATTTTTTTAATGCAAAAAAAATACTTTTTTGATTAATTTATGTGCCCTAGATGATTTTTTGTAGAGCCTATCCTTTTTAAACACCAATTTGGCTTAAAAAAAAAATCATTTTTTTTAAAAGCCCATCTAAGTTGGGTGAAAAGTATGTTAGGTCATAGGCCCCCAAAGGGGCCAATCCTATTTACACCCCTATACTGCCCCTTAATTTTGGGACATTTTCCCAAATGTTTTTGTAGAGTTCTTTTGATCATTAGACTCTACATAAAATTAATGACATTTTGATTTGTTACGGGCAAAAGACATTGTTTTCAATTTTTATGATTTCACAAAGGTTTTAAAACCCCAAAATTGTATGGTCTCTTTTTCAATTAGTTATAAATCTTTAAAAAATCGTAAATTTGAAAACAGTTATGTTTTTTCCGCTCATAAGCTATCAAAATTCACTTATTTCATGAAAATCTAATAATTAAAAGAATCATAAAAAACATTTAGGAAAAAAACGCAAAATTAAGGGATAGACCCCTGCCCAATAAGTTCTAAAGCAAGGCATAATCAAATCAAATGCACATCTCTGAAAGCAGTATGGTATGCGTCTATGCGACATTCTTTTTTTTGAACAATGTCTATGCGACATTCACTCACTCTAAACTTATAGAAATAGATAAATGAGCTTACTATTTTGAAATAAAATACATATGGAATATCAATTAAATAAATTTATTATTACATAGCAATTATTTCTAAAATAACCATGTTTAGGTAGTTGATATTATCAACTAGAAAATATGTAAGTGATAAATATCAAAGTTCATTTTCAAAATATCAAAGATAATACAAGAGATAGAATATTTTCTGAAAAAAAAAAAAGAATACTTTCACAGTTACAAATTTTGAAGTATGTGAAAAATTAAAATAAACTAAAATTAAATATAATAAGTGTGATATATATATATGGGCAAATGATTTGTCCAATGACAGACCTAAGAGTTTCTCCGTGAATCCAAACTACATCGTTTAGTTTAGTGAGGGCGCGCCAAAGATTTTCTTTAAAAAAAAAAAAAAAACAAACAAACAGAGAGTGTAGCGCGCTTTTCCGATTGCTTCTCGGAAATTGCAATCAAGCATTGAAAATCAATCGGAAATTGCGGATCTGGACAGAATTACTTCCAAAGCATGAATTCAAACTTTATATTTAAATTTAGAAATCAAATCGCTAATGCATCGATAACGCGAATAAACCAAATCACGCACGGATTCGCAATTTGAAATCAAATCACACACGAATGCGTTGGAAAGGCTATTGGAAATGGGATTAAGTTTAGCCAAAAACAACAATCTCTCTCACCCTGAGTTTTGTTTCTCGTGAACTTCCGTATTTTTCTATTAATTTTTTGTTTATATATATATATATATATCGAATTAGATGCTCTTTACTTTGTGTTGGCTCCTATTTATAATAATAATTTGGAGGAGAGTTTAACCAGGGATAACAAATAATGTTTTTTTAAAAAATAACTTATAAATATTTAAATCGATAATAACGATAAAAAAAAATCTTAAAGATTTGATTGTTTAAATTTTAATTTCATTCGGAAATCAAAAGTTTATTCATAAAATATTTTATTTTTAAGAATATTCAGTTAAGTAATGCTTTGTGTTATATTGATTTAATGCTTAAAATGATATCATTTTTTTTTTTTTATATCCAAATGGAATAATCATACTCATAGTATATCAGGATATGATATTATAATAATTTGTTGGTGAAATATTAAGCCTAAAAGATTATTTAAAAACTATGGAAATTATATTGCAAGTATTGAAATATTAATTGCAAGTATTGAAAAGATCGACTATCAACTCTATTCAAATACAAATTTTGAATGATTTCCTATCAATCGAATTGCTTTCGATTGGAATTAATCAAATGGGCTATATTGAAATAAATATATTTTAGTCATATAATAATTATTTAAAAAAATAAAAATAAATTCATAAAATAATAAATTTTATTTTAAATAAAAAACAAAAAAAAATCTTATAAATAATTTTTTTCACTAAACTAAATGATGTAGTTTGGGTTCTCATTAAAAACTCTTGGCCCGCTGTCACTGGACAAATCATTTCCCCAATATATATATGTATATATTGTTGAAGTATAATAACTGCGATCTATTCCAGCAAAATAATAGTAGTACGTATTAACCGTGGAGAAAATTCTATAATCAGTCTTAGTGTTAAACGATTTATAATCGTATTGTTAAGACATTTTATATGGATTTTAAATCAAGTAATGATCAAATTAAATTAACTCATGCTTGCAAGAATTGTTAGTATATTATGAAAAAAGAATCGCTAGATTATAATTACAATCTCTCTCTCTCTCTCTCTTTTTTTTTAAAATTTTTTGTATATCAGTCCATTGTAACCTGTAATGCGATTTTTTTTTTTTTTTAATCAACACAAAAACGATATGGTAAAAATAAATAAATAATAATAATATAAAAACAGGGAAAACGAGACTGGTTGGTAGGCGCTGTCCGTCGGTCTTGTTGCGAATCTGGGTTCAATCATCCTTTCCAAGTTGAAATTGTTGGGTTATGCCATCCTTGTTATTAAAAAAAAAAAAAAAAGTTGAAATTCCCTTCGCGATTCACCACTATCGTCACACAACTCCGATTTAATTTCAGTTGGATTACTCATTAACTGCATCGTATGATTATCCCAGTCCTCCTCCAGAATTGAGCTTCTTAGAATTTCCAATTCAATACAAGGTTAGATTCCCCTTCATTGGTCCTCTACCTCCATTCTCTAGGGTTTTTGATTTGTCTCCAGCGTTATTTCGCGTTTTTATATTCTCTACACTTCTTGTTGTACCCTAAAAGACATATACCCACATCGTTGATTCAGTTTTAGTGGGGACGGAAGTTGCTTCATTAATCACCAATAGCATTTTACATTAGTTAGTATTACCATATATGATATATAAATGGCGGATGCTGGAAACGGCGATGTCGATGCGGTCCTTAGCGACGTGGAGGAGGGTGATGATTCAGGTCCGATTATAATCAAGAATCCTGCACCAGAAGATGTCTCCGTCGACAAAGTCAGGGAGCTTCTTGCCGAGCTCGATCGTGAGCGCCAAGCCCGCCAGGCAGCCGAAAACTCGAAATCCGAATTGCAAGTTTCATTCAATCGGTTAAAGGCGTTTGCTCACGAGGCAATTAAGAAGCGGGATGAATTTGGGAGGCAGAGGGATGATGCTCTTCTAGAGAAAGAAGAGGCTTTAAAATCATACGACAAGGTTTTGGCCGAATTAGCTGAGACGAATAAGGCCAAGGACGATTTTTAAGACAGAAGGATGAGATTTCCAAGCAGTTTGACGAGGTGGTGAAGGAGAGAGATGACCTCCGATTAGAAATTGGAAATTCCACCCATATGTTTGTGACTGGGATTGAAAAGATATCTTCCAAGGTAAGTAATTTTAAAAATTTTGCTGCCAATGAACTACCCAAATCACAGAGATACTCGGGTTTGGCAGCTGTAGCGTATGGGGTAATCAAGAGAGCTAATGAGATTGTTGAAGAGCTTGTAAAACAGATAGATGCAACTGCTAAATCTAGGAATGAGGTTAGAGAGCAGATGGAACAAAGGAATTATGAGATCGCCATTGAAGTTTCTCAGCTGGAGGCAACAATTAGTGAGTTGAGGGAAGAGGTGGCGAAGAAAAATTCCGTTGTTGAGAATTTGGAGAGAACTCTTGAAGAAAGGGACAAAAAAATAAATGATGTGGAACAAGAGACGTCAGAGAAACTAAATAGGGAACAGAATGAAGTTTTGGAGTTGAGACAGTTAGTCAGTGAGTATGATGAAAAGTTGAGTAAGTTATCCTCAAGGATGGAATCACAGAGGCCTTTACTAATTGATCAATTGAGTTTTGTGTCAAAAATCCATAACCACATTTACAATGTTATGAATATTATTGAGGAAAATAATTCAGAACTGTCAGAATCCTTATTTGTACCTCAAGAAACAGACATTGAAGAGAATATACGTGCCTGTTTAGCAGGAATGGAGTCTATATATGAGTTGACTAAGATAGTTGTTGAGAAAACCAGGGATGTAGTTGAGGGGAAGAATAGTGAAATACGGACTTTAGATGATACAGTGACTCAACTAGTTAGAGAGAAAGATCAAATTGGTTCCTTACTTAGGAGTGCTTTATCAAAGAGGATGGCCTCTGATATGTCTTCCAAAAAGAATGAATTGTTTCAAGCTGCAGAAAAAGGCTTAAGGGAGGCTGGTTTAGATTTCAAATTTAGCAAGCTTCTTGGAGATGAAAAAGATGCAGCTTCAAACGACAGGTTGGGTCTAACAGAGAAAGAGGAGGATGAAATATACTCTTTGGTAAGCACTTCAAAAAAATTGTTTTTCAATACTAAAATTCTTTATTTATTTTGAGGGAACTATTTATTATTTATGCTTCTATTGTGTACAGGCCAGTGCTTTGGAGAATGTTGTCAAGGCATCGCAGATTGAGATCATTGAGCTGCAGCATACTGTGGATGAATTAAGGTACTTAACATCATAGTCAAATACTGATATGTTTGCCATGTGTCTAATTTGATGTTGGTTACAATGCGGGAAAGCCTTGACCTCATTACCCACTGAAGAATATGTATGATTGTAATTTCTAGTGTTGCTGACCTGGTATTTTTTTAATTGCCTTTGCATATTTGCTTAACTGCATTAAGGGCAGAGTTGAGTTTACTTAAGCAGCACGTAGAAGCTCAATCCAAAGAGCTTATCCATAGAATGCATCGGATAGAGGAACTTGAAGACAAGGAGAGAGTGGCTAATGAAAGTGTAAGTTATGTTTTCTTAGAAGTTATTTTCTCTGGGTTCTCTAACGGTGGTTGTTTTGATGTATTTATCTGTTTATTTTGAAATGTAGTTTATGTTGTGTAGTCTCACATGTTGATTGTCTGACGGTGAGATTTGATTGCCAATACTTCTCACCAACTATAAATTGGCCTGTTTACGATGTAGGTTGAGGGTTTGATGATGGACATTGCAGCTGCTGAAGAAGAAATTAATAGATGGAAATTAGCAGCAGAGCAAGAAGCCGCTGCAGGCAGAGCTGTTGAGCAAGAATTTGTTGCTCAGGTAAACTTTCTTCGCCAGTGATATTTTGATGGGCTTAATAAGTTTCTTAAGCAGGGCTGAAGGAGGCAGTATTTTAGCCTTATTTTTGTGTATTTCTCGATTTAAATATTTTCAAATAGTTTATGGCATTATGCCAAGCTTTGGTCGCCAAATGTTGAGACAACAAAGACAACCAAATATATGCAGTAGTTGCTAGAGGTGACCTCTTTTCCTATTGTGGAATGCATCCTAAACATCAATTTTAATCAAACAAAGCCTGATGCCCGTTCCTTATGGAAGACTGGCATTATAGTCTTCTTGAATTAGTTTATTAGTGGAATCAACGCAGGCTAATATTTTGTATGAAGACTATAGAGTAGAGACCCACGCCATATACTTTCATTACCCCAGTTCGTTGAATATTGATATTTGTAATTGCTGAATCTGCAGCTGTCAGCACTTAAACAGGAGCTTGAAGATGCGAAGCAGTCTATGGTGGAATCAGAGAATAAACTCAAGTTCAAAGAAGAGACCACAGCTGCTGCCATGGCAGCCAGAGATGCAGCTGAGAAATCGCTGAAGCTGGCAGACTTGAGGGCGTCTAGGCTTAGAGACAGAGTGGAAGAGCTTACTCATCAGCTTGAGGAGCTCGAGAACCGGGAAGACTCGCGGGGCCGAAATAGGTCTAGATATGTATGTTGGCCATGGCAGTGGCTTGGCCTGGACTTCGTAGGATTTCAACGGCCCGAGACCCAAGAACAGAATTCTAACGAAATGGAGCTTTCCGAACCTCTTATATAGTTGTAACTTCTAATTCCTTTTTTTGTTTGGTATTTAATTTTTTATTTCTTCATTTTTATATGCGCCCAATTTGTAACCTTATAGCATCAACATGAACAGTGGTATGTTAATGCACAGCAATGTTGTTGTTGATAGGAAAGCTCTACGTGATCCTTAAATAATAACCAATGGAGTCGCATTGCTGGATCCTACTATTGACATTCTTTTTAATATAATTAACTAATGACAT
This sequence comes from Acacia acuminata, assembly GCA_019022655.1. Taxonomy (NCBI): domain Eukaryota; kingdom Viridiplantae; phylum Streptophyta; class Magnoliopsida; order Fabales; family Fabaceae; genus Acacia; species Acacia acuminata. The sequence continues at coordinate 1,670,780 of JAFJYI010000071.1, forward strand.
TATTATTTCATTAGTTCAAGGGAGGCATGCTTACTCTTGCCGTAAGCAAGTTGTCAAACTCACTGAGTTTGGCTCTCCATGAATAAGCTTTGACAAAAGTGACAAAGATGTAAATTTAGAGTGCTTAGAATTTATAGTGATAAAGATGTAGATTTAAAAATTCTAAGCACTCTAAATTTACATCTTTGTCACTTTTGTTATTGAGCAAAAAAAGATAAAGATGTAGATTTAGAGTGGCTAGAATATTTATGTCAAAAGTGATAGAGATGTAAATTTAGAGTGCTTAGAATTTTTAGTGGCAAAGATGTAAATTTAGAGTGATTAGAATTTATCAATAAATAGTTATTAAAAATATATTTTTAAATAATTAAAATATAAAAATAATAATTTGATTTAGATATATTTTAAATTTAAATAATTGAAATAAAATCCATCAAGAATATAAAAAAAAATCTGTAAAGTTTATATAAGAAGTCATCGAATATTGCCAAAAAATTAACACGAGTTGAAGTGAAAGCTAAAAAAATAGTGTTTGGAAAACAACCAAAATCTTTCTTTTATGTAAGCGAGACAAAACTCTTTTCACCTCTTTATCTTAAATGCGCCAAAATCTAGGTTATTCCAAAACCTAAGTTTTGCGTGGAATCAGTTTCCCTACCCATCCTCGGGATGGGTAAGAAGAGCTTTTCCCATCTAAACCGTCCAGGATGGCATTTGGACGATCTAGATTTAATTTTTTATATTTTATTTCTTAAAAATAATTATTTTAATGGGTAGAGAATCTAAAAAAAAGATAATTTTTTAACTAACATATTTTTAAAAATTATCTTTTCATTAAAAAATTTACAATTTTAAAAAAATTAAATCGGATCGTCAGGATTTGATCTAGATGATCTCGATTAAGAAAAGTTCTCCCTACCTATCCCAGATAAATAGAGAAATTGGTTCCGTTTTGTGCAAATTGAGATAAATAGTATGAATGTTTTATTGAAAAGAGTTTTCCAAACAATAAATACGACTCGATTATAAAATATTGAGTTTAGAAGTGAGCTTGACAATAATCGGAAGAGGGTATGCAAAGGGAAACGAACGGTCTAGATTGACCCTGGAAAGAAAAACGAAAGGCTGGAAAATCAGCAATGTGATGGTGAGTCGCCTAAACCTGATACTCCATCTCTGAACTAGTTGATTCCCATCCTTTCTTAACATACGAATCCATCAATTCAACCAACTGAGATTTAAGGTGCTTATCGGATGGAGATGGACTACGTGACGGAGTTTCCTCACTCTCACGTGGATCGGCGTCCCAGGAAAAGGGCTAAATTAGCTTGGGAATTTCCTCAAACCCACTCCAAGGTAAAAAAAAAAAAAAAAGGAAGAAGAAAAAAGCTTTCTTAAATCCTTATGGATCTGCTCCTTTTAATGACTATGTTTGATGCAATTAGAAAGAAACCTTCTACATTTCTCATTATATTTCAGTAGGAATTTGAAAATGGACACGGTATGTGAGGCGCGAATTGTTAATTTCAAAGATTTTTTCAGTAAAAAAAAAAATGGAAGGAAGACATTACATGTTAGTTATGTTATAAGATTTGAAGAAGTTTGCGTGCTTGATGGGTATCATGCGGAAGTAATTAGCTGGGCAACGACTTCTACCTCAGAAAATCTGCAGTTGGTTTTTGTCTAAATTGTTGTCATGAATCTGTGTTGGAGTCCTTACGGTTTGACCAGTGATATTTTTTTTTTGTGAAGGATCAATAAATGTAATATATGACATGGATTGAGTTTTTTATGCAGTTTCTCTGAGCCTATATTGGTTATATTTGATGAAAAGGATTTGCCGATGCAAAAATGTCCTATAAGACGCTTATTAAATTATCAAGCTTTAACACTTACTTCACATTCTTACGATAGATGTTCAGTTTATGGAAATGCCGACTTGTTGTACCTCATTAGTTAAATAATTTCTTGGCCGGCATTTAATTTTATTGCCCTGGATGCCCGCCAAAAGCAGCAACAGTATGTGTGTATATCTATTTATAAAAATGTGTTTTTTCTATGTCATCTGGATCATCTGTGTCAAATTTTCAAGTTCATATTGAATATGTTATTGTGGCTTATTGCATTCCTTTTGTTTCTGTACTATTCTGCGGAAAAATGTTGATTTAAATGATGTAAACAATGAATCAAATCTTCAAACTGCTGGAAAGTCAAATAGTTTAAGGGGAGAAATAAGTATTGAATTGCTGTTTATATAGTGAAGTATGAGTAAGTGGCTGTGTGTAGGCTTATTCAGGGATGTGTTATGGACAAGAGGTTGCAAATATGACAAGCTTTGGAGCAACAAGGATACTCCCTGATCACACCAGCCTATTTGCGAAGGGGTTGGCCGAAAAGGGTTCTCCCCCATGGAGAGATGATGACAAAGATGGACATTACATGTTTGCACTTGGTGACAATTTAACACCTCGATGTAAATACATCCTACCACCATCGAAAGGCCCTTCTCCATATTCTCTAGTTATTGAATTTGCTTATATTGTTCATTGAATATTCTAAATGCCTCACAAAGACAGAATGTGACCTGCTTTACCAATTCTATGCTGGATTGGTGCATTTACCATCTATTACCATATTTTCAACATCCACTCCCTACTTTTTAAGATTTTTTCCCCTAATAATTTTGTTTGATGTTGATTGTTAATGACAATATAATTCTTCTTTCTTCTTTCTCTCTAGGAATTTAGAATTTGTTTTCCTTACATGTAGATATTTATGTTCGAAATTCTATTGGTTGTGATTATTCAATCTAATATATAGATCAAATTTATTCCTCGAAATATTTATATCTCAAGTATGTCAAGTATGATTAAATTTTCATGTGAATTAATTTAGTGTAAAAAGCTCTTGTGATTTGTCTGAGTGGTAAGTTGTTTGAGATTTCGTTCCATATGATATGATCTATTGACATCTTTGTAAGCCTTTACATATTTAGACCATTCAATATCATGCTATGAAGTATAACTTTTCATCAATCCAACAACTGATTTTTTAAGTAATTATCACATCGTTCCTGGATGGCCAATGGACAACAATATGCAATAATAGTTAACATTTTCTTATGTTTTTTGGCCATACATGCAGCATGATATGTATGATTGGATTTATGAAAAAATTTATTCTGCAAAAAATTATTTGAGGATGTTATTAGGTTGCTTTTGTTTTGACAGCTTCATTTGTACAAAATTTAATGGCCTCGTGATCCTCATTTTAATGTTTTTTCCCTTCATTGCAGATAAGATCCTCCGAAAAATTGGTGAAGGTTGTTATCATCATTGTCATGTTTGCATATTTTGTTCTTTTATCTTATGGTGAAATCTTAGTTGTAACTTCCCTTACACTCTGTTTGCAGGTACTTTTGGTCAGGTTCTGGAATGTTGGGATAGAGAAATGAGGGTTCTGGTAGCTATAAAGGTTGTTCGAAGTATCAAGAAATACCGTGAAGCAGCAAAGCTAGAAGTTGATGTGCTTCAGTTACTTGGGAAGTACGACAGGATTGGCAGTCGGTAGGCATATTTTCATTGATACCTTTATCTCTGTCTAAGTGTCTAGTTAGCTACGAGTTATGAATTGAAGTTTGTGTGTTTGTTAAGTCATTCCATCCTTTGCAGCTGTGTTCAAATACGGAACTGGTTTGACTATCGCAACCATATCTGTATTGTGAGTATTCAATTGACATATGGCAACATCATTTCCAAACTTAATGAGTATTTCTGGGGGTTAAGACTTGTCAAATTTAAATGGTCTTCACAGGTATTTGAGATGCTTGGACCAAGCTTATATGATTTTCTACAGAAGAACAATTATCGCCCATTTCCAGTTGATCTTGTCCGTGAGCTAGGCAGACAACTGTTCGAATCCGTAGCATGTGCGTGATTGTTGCTTCCACCATTTCTATTCTTTTAAAACTTGGTGACAGAAGTCATATAAGTTGCATTCTTCTCTCTTCCTTTGGGGAATTCATTAGGATTTCTGATGTATATTGTTGAATTCTTTACCCCCGAGTAGACTTTTGTATCTCTTGTCCTAATGTTATGATATTTACTCGTTGGGAGGGATAAAGAGATCCCTTCCCAACAGGTAAGTGGGAAGAGTGGGCAGAAGGTGTGCAATGTTATAACAACTTCGTTGGCTGTTTCTGAACTTGCAGTTATGCATGATTTGCGTCTCATCCACACCGACTTGAAACCTGAGAACATACTTTTTGTTTCCCCAGAATATGTAAAGGTACCTGACTACAAGGTATTTTGTGCTTTCATGATATTTGATCTTCAGATTGTATTTTACTTTACTTTTCTTTCTTCTGGCTTCAAATATTGGTGTTTGTGATGCAATTATTAAAATTGTAAAATTTGTGGCACTATTTCCCTCGTTATTTGTAGGTTACAACCAGGACACCTAAAGAGGGAACCTTCTATAAGAGACTGCCAAAGTCAAGTGCTATCAAGGTCATTGATTTTGGCAGCACAGCCTATGAGCACCAAAATCACAACTACATTGTCTCTACCAGGCATTATCGGGCACCTGAGGTTATTCTTGGTATGCAGATATTTCTATTATACACATACTATTTTTATGTTTGCTTCATTTTATGTTTTTATTCTTGCTAGAAGGTTCAAATGTAATTAATTTATCTTTCTCAAGGACTTGGGTGGAGTTTCCCATGTGACATATGGAGTGTTGGATGCATTTTGGTTGAGTTATGCTCGGTATGTCATGTCGATAAACTTGGTAGTGAAATCATCTGTGACTGGTCCAAATTTTTCAAGATGAACAATGTGATGAACCTTAAAAAGGTTGCAGGGAGAGGCTTTGTTTCAGACGCATGAGAATTTAGAGCACCTAGCCATGATGGAGAGGGTTTTAGGCCCAATGCCTGTGCACATGTTGAAAAGAGCAGAGTACGCGAGCTTCTCTGAAGAATGATTATTATTTGTTGGTTGATTAATGTTGTTCCGTTACTAAGGGATTCTGTGTATTGTTATTTTGCACAGCCGGCATACAGAGAAGTTTGTCAGAAGGAGCAGACTGAACTGGCCAGAAGGGGCAGTCTCACGAGAAAGCATCAAGGCCGTATTGAAACTACCTCGTCTTCCTGTCTGTGAAAAATATATTATTCGCTCAGCTAATGTCTTGTTTTGTTTACCTATTTCTACTCCCATTATCTAATTGTATTTCTTCTTTTCTTAACAGAATCTAGTAATGCAGCATGTGGATCACTCTGCAGGGGATCTAATTGATCTCTTGCAAGGTCTTCTTCGTTTTGATCCCTCCAGTAGATTGACAGCTCACGAGGCACTCCGGCATCCCTTCTTCACAAAGGATCATTACCGGAGATTTTGAGATAATCCCCACTTTTTACATTGCAGAAGCAATTGCGATTGGTCGTTGGGTTTCATGTTTGCAAGTGTGTTGTGCTTAGTTATATTAATTTGAGTGATGGAGTGTGTCAGTTCTGTGAATGGTGTTTCATTCGCTCTTTGGTTTGGTGCAAGAGCAAGAGTTTTCCCTCTTCTATCACTGTAGCTTTTGTAGATAAATTCGTTGTAATGGAGAATCATTCTCCGCCCCCAATTTTGTACCTCCAAAATGTATTATATAAGCAGTACATTAAGTAATACTTAAGTCACAATACATTGTGTATTTAAGATCGATTGTCTATTAACCATGATCTACTTGCAGCAAATTACTGTTTGACCAAAAACTGATTGCTCGTAAGATTAGCATTTGGCAATGTTAACACAGTATGTGTTATTTTAAAAAAGAGGAACTTGAACAATTAGCAAAATCAAATTCCCACACCAAGGACAAAAAAAGAATATTAATTTGAGAATCTGTCGCTGCTTCAGCGTTTGGTTCTGCAATTTCTTTTGATGAGAACCCCTCCAGGAGGTCGTGTCAACATGATGGTGCAATAACCATAGAGGTTATACGAATACCTTAAAATGCGTCCCAAAGTGGATCTTGCCCTGAACACTCCCTTCACCTCAAGTATAATTCCGTTACTCTGCACTTGTTTCACCAGACGTTGAGTCTCTGCCAATGGAAGTTGAACTTGACTGGCCACCATATGAATGGTGGCAAACCTAGACTCTGCCCTCGACGTCGAGAACGGTTCAACATATTGCGTAGAGATGAGCGTGCTTCCGTAGTAGAGAGAGATCATGGTGGTGCTGAAATCAACGTGTACCTTCTTGTTCGGATTCGTGAAGTTTGCGAGTAAAGTGAAATCGGCGTTGAGAAGATAGCCCGAGTCCAGGTAAGCTGCATTGAGGCTTGCGCTGGACACTTCGAACTTAGGACTCTGGGGACGGAAAACAAGGTACACTATGAGCACTATCAAGCCTCCTATGATTATTACGAGCCAAAATATGAGACAGATGATCGCGAATAGCCACGTGTGTGGTTTGGTTTTTTTGGGGTCCGGTACTCGGGGACCGCCAGAACGACGACCCCTTCGATCATGGTGTCGTGGAGATGAATGTGGCCGTGGTGGTGCTGGTGGTGGTGGTGGAGATGAATGTGGCCCTGGTGGTGGAATAGGCTTGGACCTTCGAGGTTTGTCATGCGGTGGTGGTGATGGCGGCGTCGGAGGTGGAGCAGGCTTAGTCTTGCTAGATTTGTCATGTTTAGTGGGTTGCTTATGCTGGGAAGGTGGCGGTGGCTCGCTAATTCTGACCTGTTTTGTGGGGTAAGAGACGGTGATGGGTCGAGTGGGTGGGGCAGCGGGACTGCAGGAGCCGGAGGAGGGTGGCGAGCATGATCGCCGGGCGGTGGGCGCAGTGGCCTGGTGAAGTGAGGGTTGGCTTCACGACGAGACATGGTTGGTGGTTAATTAACGGGATTAATGGAAGCAGAGAGCATGGGAGAAGAAGTGGGGGAAGAAGCAATGAAGGAGAGGAGACCCCATGAAGAAGGCAAAAACAGAATTATAAAAAGGGCAGGGAATGAGAATGAGGATGACTTGAAGAGAAGTTCAAGCATGATTAATACAAAGGCAAAGAATCAAATGAAACAACTCTCTTATGCTTGTGCTGTTGGTGTTTGCTCTAACCTTTTTTCTCACCCTCCATCAATTTAATCACTAACCCATCACTTTTTAGTTGGCTGCCGTCATGAACCAGGATTACACTTTGGCACACTTGAAATGCTTCAGAATCTATTCTTTTGTAGGTTAAGTTTCTTCTATCATTATTTTCTCTTCCTTCCTCATGATTTTTAAATTATATTCGTTCAATTAATCTAAAAAATCATATACTATTTTAATTTCTTTTTTTTCCCCCTTCCAAATCAACAGTTTAGGCTCCCAATATATAATAGATAATAAGTATCCGCTCTCGTCTTTCATATGCCGGTAGTACTCTTGACACAAGCCACAATTCTCTCGTCTTCTTTGCGATGGATGCACCAATCACAATATTCCTTCTCATTATCCAAATGGTCAAATTTTAATTATTTATTTAAAGAACTTTTCTCATCAGATAACGGACATCACCGATCACAGATCCTTTTGTTGGGCTTGAGTTTTAATTAGGCCCAAATACAGTCCATTGGCCCAACCACTAAAACTGATTTCTTCAGCTAGGCAATTGACTATTGATTTACCTCTCATTCGTAGGTTAAATAGTCATAGGGTTGGACACTCTTATAAATGAATAAGGTTCGATTGTTGTTCAAAATAATTTAGAATTGCAATAAATCAAATTTCAGAATATGTGTAATCAATATAGAACAATGGGTTAAGTAGTAAATACAGGAAGTATACGCCCGGGGAGCAATGTTGCCCTCGTAAGTTTTTTTAGGCTCAATGTTGCCCTGGAAGTCCTAAAATGGAGCAATGTCGCCCCTCTTGCTGGCTAGGTTGCCCCGTGTGCTCTCATTTTTCCAACTTACCCTCACACATCATGGCCACAATTTTTTTTAATTCAAAAATGCTTTATAAATTGTGTCTCCCAAAAGCCCCAAGTCCATAGCACGGCCAAAAGCCCAAGGAGCGGAGGAGGCGTAGTCCGCTAATCATAGCAGGAGATCCGGAAATCCCGGCTAGGCAGAATCCACTCCTATCATAACGGCCTACCGAGATACACGCCCCATTAATGACACGTCCCATTAATGGCATATCCCGGATATCCGCCCCATTAATGACACGTCCCATTAAAGGCGTATCATCCGATATCCGCCCCATTAATGGCCCCCCATTAATGACGTGCCCCGGATATCGCACCAGACACCTCTATAAATATAGAGGACAGGTAACAAGGTGCACACATTCTAACCTAGACTATTTACATACGGTCTCACCACCGTGCACACACACACCACCCCTTTGTCGTGTACGGTGATCCTACGCTCTCCGGTTATCTCCTCCATAGATATCCGTGCAAGCCTATTCATCCAAGATCAATATACCGGCCCTCTGGCCGACATCCGTGTTCTATACCGTAACATTGGCGCCGACCGTGGGGACCTAAATTTCTATCCCCGTGACCACTAATGGCTAACACCAAAAGCCACAGGAAAAGCCAGCGATCGGACCAGCCGAACGAGGAAAGCATTGTACCTCCAAATCAACCTCAGGCCGGACCGAGTCGACCGCAGGCTCATGATCAACCTCCCCGAGGAAAGACTCCAGAGGGACACGTTACGGACACGGAGAGCACCTCTCCTTCCATCGACGAATCTTTGCACGAGGGGCCGCCAAGAGTCCAGGCCCAGACGGACCCGGCTCCGGACGCTCAGGTACTAGACACCGATGTCCGCATCCTAAGGAGAACCCAAGAGTCGATGATTCAGAGGTTCGAAAACAAGGAAAAGCTAGACCACCTCCAAAGGCAAGAGGATTTTCATGCTCGGAATTGATGATAGAGGAAAAACTTGAAAACCTCTTTCAACGCGGAACCCGCAGAAGCCCTCGTAAGGGAAGGAAGTTGTACGCCTAGATAGCAGTAGTCCGCGTACAAGCCCAAAATCGAATTGGCGCCCCCGTGAAAGGAATGAGGGGGACGCCAGAAAGGAGCGAGAACGCCAACCGACCCCCAGAAGGAACAAGGGGGGACCTTTACGGATCCGGGATGCGGAAGACCGAGGCCGAGAAGACTGCCATGATCGCAATAAAGACCAAGAAACCCGAGACCGTGATCAGGACTCAGATGAGCTATGCGAGGCGACCACTACGCCTCAGACACGAGGATCCCCGCGGCAGTATAGGATGAAATACTTGACTGGCGCAGGTGGGACCCCATTCTCTCGAGCAACGGCCACGGCTCCCTACCCGAAGAATTTTGACCTAGTCGATCTCCCCAAGTATGATGGGACCCAGGATCCACGTCATCACCTGGAGATATTTGAAAAGTTGATGTGGGTAAGGTCAATAGAAGGTCCGGGTCATCTTAAGACTCTTCTCGGCCACGTTAACCGGGCCGGCCCACAAATGGTTGAGTTCATTACCCAATAATTCCATCCGGAACTTTGAAGACCTCGGGCGTAAGTTTGAATTACATTTTGCTACCAGCAAGAAACAACCAAAATCTCAATTCACGTTGAGTAAAGTAAAGCAAAAGAAGGGCGAAACGTTGCAGAAGTATCTGGATCGGTTCAGAGATACGGCAATACAGGTATGCTCATTATCCGAAGAAGTCCATGTACATTGCCTCGTTAATGGTCTGGACCCAACGACACGCTTGGCTAGACATTTGTGCAAGAATCGAGTATATTCATTGACGGAATTCTATACCGAAGCAAAGAAGTACCTAAACGTCGAGCAAATGGAAATTGCCAATGCTGATGAACCGGAGAAGGCTAGGAATTCGTCACCCGAAAGAAGGGATATGTCGGACAAACACAAGGTGGAACCCCGCAGACGTGGCAGAGAGAGCCAACCCCGACAAGAGAGAACGGACAATAAGGCGAAATACGGCAACTACACCCCCTTGAATGTGCCGCGTTCGCACTGTGGAAGGAGGTAGCCCAAACCGAGATGAAAAGGGTGACCAAGCCGAGGCCTCTCAGAAACCGGTCCAACACAGATCGGGAAAGTTCTGCACTTTCCACGACTGCTCCGGTCATACCACCGACGAATGTTATGAACTCAAGGATGCTATTGAAAAGTTTGTAAGAGAAGGGAAACTGCGCCAATACGTCATCAAGACTTAAGGGAAAACAAGCAAGCGGAATAGTAGCCGCCGAAGCAGGAGTCTGGCTACGGACGCGCCGGAACCTGAGAAGAAACGGAAAACCGGCCTTCCCGAGGGTTACCCAGATGCTGATCTCCAGTGCAATGGGATCAGTGGCGGCTTCGGAGGGGGTGGAGATACTATAAGCCAGCGCAAGAAATACCTGCGGGAGGTGTTGACGGTAAAAGATGTACCAAAATTTAAGGGCACCTCATCGAAACCGAAACCACCCCCGTTGGTCTTCACGGACAAGGAGCTCAAGGAGGTTATTCCCGGCCACCAAGACGGATTGGTCATCACCGGGATCGTCGTGAACTGCCGTGTTAAACGGATATTCGTGGACTCGGGAAGTTCGGCCGACATCATAAGCTGGGATGCATACCAGAGGATGCACCTCGATGTCGAAGACCTAAAGCCATGCAAATCTACCCTAATCGGGTTTAATGGAGAGAGTTCCTTCCCAAAAGGATATATCGACCTCAGACTAACCTTGGGAACCAAGGAAGCTTTCAAGTCAGAACGGGTAAGGTTCGTAGTGGCCGACTTCCGCTCTCCTTACAACATTATATTGGGCCGACCCACTATACACAATTGGGACATTCTGGCGTCCACCAAGCACCAGAAATTGAAAATGATCAATGATAAGAATCAGGTGGTTGAAGTGTCCGGAGACCAGAAAGCATCACGACAATGTTACTTCGAGACTCTCCGTGTTGAGGAGGAAGGACCGTCATCCCCGCCGCGGCTCCGAACCAACGAGGTGATGACCGATGTCAGAAATGAAGGGCGGCCCCGGCAATCGGTTAACATGGTAGAACTGGATCTCCGTGAACCAGAAAACCCACGCCCAGAGCCGGAAGGGGAATTGGAGGAATTAATCCTTGGGACGGATCCCTCCAAGACAACTAAAGTCGGCAAGGACATGGACGCAGATATGAAAGCGCGACTGATCAAATTCTTAAGACAAAACCAGGACGTCTTCGCACGGACGTCGCCGAAATACCGTGGATCGACCCACACTTCGTCGTCACAAGCTCGCCATATGGCCGGGTCGAAACCGGTGGCCCGAAGAAGAGGAATATCTCGATGACAAAGCAAAAAGCCCTCGAGAGTCACATTGAAGAGCTCCTTGCCGCCGGATTCATCGAGAAGTACAATACACGACTTGGCTCTCGAACGTGGTCATGGTCTTAAAACCAACCTAGTAAGTGGAGGGTGTGCACCGACTACACCAATCGAATAAAGCATGTCCAAAAGACTCCTATCCTATGCCCAACATTGATCGGCTAGTGGATAACTCGGCCGGGTACCGTTGCTTTCCTTTATGGATGCCTACTCCATTTACAATCGATTGCCATGCACCCGAGGATCAAGAAAAAACCGCCTTCATGATGGACAAGGCCAACTATTGCTACAACGTCATGCCATTCGGATTGAAGAATGCCGGAGCTACATACCAACGAATGATGAATCGCGTCTTTGAGGATCAAATCGGACGTAATGTAGAGGTCTATATAGACGACATGATCGTGAAGTCAAAACAACCAGAGGAGCATATCCGGGACCTAGAGTAGACGTTTGACAAATTAAGACGATACCGAATCAGGTTGAACCCAGCCAAATGTGCATTCGGAGTGCCCGCCGGGAAATTCCTGGGTTTTATGCTGACCAATCGAGGGATTGAGGCCAACCCGGACAAATGCAAGGCCGTGCTAGATATGCAAGTCCCCAACTCCAAGAAGGAAGTTCAGCAATTAACAGGTCGCTTGGCGGCCCTGACAAGATTCTTACCGAGATCCGCCGAGAAGGCCTTACCTTTCTTTAAATTATTGAAGAAAGAGACCCAAGGAGGATGGAATACGGATTGTGATTCGGCCTTTGAAGAAATTAAGAGATGTTTGGCAACCCCTCCGGTACTGACGAAGCCGGAGCAAGGGGAGACCTTGTTCTTGTACCTCTCTTGGGAGATGAAGTGGTAAGCACCGCCTTGGTAAGAGAAACCGAGGCCGGATAGACACCCATCTACTTTGTGAGCAAGGCGTTACAAAACGCCGAGCTCAGATATCAAAAGCTAGAAAAAATGGCGTTCGCATTACTAACTACGGCAAGGCGGCTTCGACCATACTTCCAGGGACATCGCATAGTAGTCCGGACTAGTTAGCCAATCCGGCAGATTTTACACAAACCTGATTTGGCAGGGCGAATGACAAGCTGGGCGATTGAACTGTCCGAATTCGACATCAATTTTGAGGCCCAAGCAGCGATCAAATCACAAGCATTGGCCGATTTCATCAGGGAATTGACTCCCGTTATTACTAACGAGGAATTTTGGAGGGTATTTGTTGACGGATCTTCCAATCCAAAAGGCAGTGGAGCAGGAGTCATTGTTGAAAGCCCCGAGGGAGTCGCTACGGAGCATTCCCTCCAGTTGGAATTCCCAACCTCCAATAACGAGGCCGAGTACGAGGCCCTGTTAGCCGGATTGTCTCAAGCAAAAGAAAGCGGAGCGAGACGAGTTAAGGTGTTCACCGACTCACAACTCGTCGCCGCGTAGATCGATGGCAGCTATCAAGCAAAAGGCCCCTTGTTGGCCAAGTACTTAAACAGAGCAAAAGAGGTAATGACGGACTTCGAGGAGGTCATTGTTTCTCATATCCCGAGAGAAGAGAATGCCCGGGCCGACATTCTCTCCAAACTCGCAAGTACCAAAGGTCCGGGGAGTCATAGAACGGTCATCCAACAAAATTTGGCCGAGCCCACGTGCATCATGACTATCTCGTCCGCCTCGGACTGGAGAAAGCCAATTGAAGATTACCTGGAAAGGGGGATCATCCCAACAGACTCCACGGAAGCAAAGAAGCTGATGAGAGAGGCGGCCATCTACACTATGGTCGATGATCAGCTCTACAGGAAAGGAGTACACTGCCCAATGATGCGATGCCTCGGTGAGTCCGAAGCAAGGTATGTATTGACCGAGATACACGAGGGATGCAACGGCCAACACATGGGGGGCAAGGCTCTGGCTAGGAAGGCATTACGTGCCGGCTATTATTGGCCCACCATGAAGCATGACGCCATGGAAGCCGCCAAGCGGTGTGACAGTTGCCAGAAACATGCCGGGATCTTATGGCACCGCCAACGGAGCTAAAAGGGATGCTGGCCCCCTGACCCTTCTATAAATGGGGAATGGATATTCTGGGACCATTCAAACCGGCACCTGGGCAGCTCAAATGGCTCATTGTCGCCGTAGACTACTTCACCAAATGGATTGAAGCTGAGGCACTAACTACGATCACGGCGTCCCGAATTATGAGATTTGTTCGTCATAACATCTTTGCCCGATTCGGGATACCTGCTGAAGTCGTCACTGACAATGGAACCCAGTTCACGGACCATAGATTCCAGACCTTAATGTCCAACTTGGACATCCAAGAACACTTCTCCTCCGTCGAGCATCCCAGTCTAACGGCCGCCAGCCGAGTCGCTAATAAGATCATTCTTGACGGATTGAAGAAACGCATGTTAAAGGCCGACTTAGCTGGACCGAACAACTCCACGGCGTTCTATGGGGCTACGGGACGAGTGTGGGTCCTCGACCCAGAAACCCCATTCCGCCGACATATGGATGTGAAGCAATGATCCCGGTGGAAATCGGGCAGCCATCATGGAGGAAGATCGAGCCGGACTCGAAGGGACCGGCGTCAAATGACGACGCCTAAAGATAGACTGGACCCGATAGATGAAATCCGAGTCACGGCTCATCATTGCCGGGAACTTGCCGCAAGCAGCCTACTCGCGGCAAAATATAATCGGAAGGTTCGACCACGATCCTTCAACCGAGGTAACCTGGTACTTCGGCGGGCCGACATAGGAAACAAGAATTCCCGGGATGGAAAGCTGGCAGCAAATTGGGAAGGTCCATATCGCGTTAAAGAAAAACTCGATGCTGGGGCATATGTTCTCGAAACCTTGGCAAGGAAGCCGGTTAAAAGGACATGGAACGCCGATAAGCTAAAGATCTATTACAGCTAAGCCAAGGCTCGGCCCCGTAGATACCAAGGCTACTGTTCGGTCATTTCTTACTTTCTCTTATGTTTTCTCCAATTGTTTTCCAATTGTTCGTTGCTTTGCATTTGAATAATTCATGACCATGTGTACGCTCTTTAGAGCTGCTTTATTTAATGAAGGAATCCCTCAAGGAAAGGCGTCAATGTGCACAATTACTTGCTTAAGCGTGAAACCGAGGCCACTAAGCCCGGTCCAAAACCCGACACCGAGGTATTTACACCCGGTCATTAACTTAAAAACATCTAGATGTATGACACCGATCGTTGTACTCCGACGTGCATTGGTAAGAGCTCGGCGAAAATGCCATACGTGGCCTTCACGAAATTGACACGTCAACGCTCGCCCGATTTAAGAAAGCGGTCGTCATTCCGACCTTGATCAAGTCAAAATGTCGATTTGAGGTAATAGACACCTCGGTCGACATGTGACGGCCTCGCCTTAATTCGGTTTCTATCAACTTTTCCGACTATTCAAGCCGTAACGAGGTAGTGCGGTTAAGTTAACACCCCAAGAGGTTAAAACATACAACCCTGCCCCATCCTCCCACACGTTATTGTTGGTCGAGTAAACGACTCGTATCTACTACAGTCAAGAAATTTCAAATATGGAATTTAAGAAAAATGGTCGAAGGGCGAATAAATAAATTCATCCATAAGTCATACAAATGTCACGGCACAAAAGCCGGAAATCTACAAAGTAAAGGGGCACAGACGCCCACCAAAACCGAAGTTAAACTTTACTAGATGGCCCGGCATCACGGGAACCCTTGGTCGCCTCACTCTCCGCGTCCGACTCTCCTCCTCCCGATCGGGACGCGTTGGCGGAAGGGGATTGATATGGAACTAACGCTCCGTCTTCGACAAAGGCGCGAAATTCGTAGCCGTCCAAGTTAAGCTCCGTCGTCGGATTCAAAACCGGATCTGCTCCGGGGCATTCTCAAAGCAATCGGCGGTACCGCTTTAAAAGCTCATCGGACTCCAAGCGCGCCGTCGCGATACGGCAAGGGCCTCCTCGGCAGCTTTAACCTTAGCAAACAACGTATCGCGTTGTTTCTGAAGGGTTTTCACCGCTTCCATACTCTCGCCCAGCGCTTTCTGGGCCCGGGCGCATTCGGAGGCTGACTTATCCGCCCCTTCCCGCGCCTGTTGCAGATCTTTCTCCATCTTCACAACCGCGGCCTTGGAAGCATCCCTCTCGAGCCGGGTGGAATCCCGCTCCTCCTCCATAATGTGCAGTTTGGCCTCAGCATCGGCCAAAGCCTTTTTCGTTGACTCGGCCTCCTCCAGAGCTTTTCGCAGGACGGCCACCTCTCCCTGAGACGCTTTCAGACGTCTATTCTCGGGATCGGCCAAAGTATACTTCTTCCTCACAATAACGTAAGCTTGCATCAACCCAACAGACTTACACAAGTATCGTTCCGCTGCACGCACCTCCTCGGCACTAGGCGGGGACAAGGCCCGGCACTCCATAAATTCCCGGGGGGGAGGAACGCGACGTCCAGCTCATCCGTCACCCCCTTGTCCCATATAAAGCTGCGAGGAAGCACTGAAGAAGGACGGGAGGGCCCGGTTGAAGGAGGGGGAGGAGGCGGAGTTGGCGAAGGTACCGGAAGAACCGATGCCGAAGGAGTGGTCGCGACATCCGTGGATACAGCTTCACCTGCCGAGACAGCAACCTGTTTCCCTTTGGAAGGTTCAGGAACAACTGCCTGAGGGGGTCCGGAGGGTATGGATGGAGCTGACTCCTCGACACCTGAAACCTTAGCCTTCTTAGCCACAACAGAGGCATTAGCCTCGGGCATAGCAGTCTTGACAGGGACGGCCCATTTCCGAGACCGACCACTCGGAGATGCCACGGCCGGATTCACTTTCTTCAAGTAACCAGGAAGGGCCTTCATGTCTTGAGCTGAAAAGGACAGGTAAAGGGAAATCAGGAATAAACACAAAATACTCCAGCAATATACAAAATATGACCAAAAGAATAAGGAACATGGCAAATAAGGGACTCCTACAGGTAGAGGGGATTGGCCTAGATCCCTCCCCAGTTATGAAAAAGGCCGCACTCTGGATGCCATATTTCTCCACGTAGGCATCCAACCTAGGGACGTGAGGGACCATCTCGGGCAGGAGATCATCTTGCGAAATCTGAAAGGAGGAGGGAGTGGCTTTGTGGTGACCCTCCATCCAATATAAAGGGAAACGCCACTCCACGTCGGCAGCCTCAGCCCCCTTCAAAAACCAAGTCGGCTTACCAGGCATGGCGACAACCTTGAAAAACGCGTTTTTAAATCGCTTAAAGGAATCGGAGAAGGGCTTCATGAGTTTCCGATCGGGATTAACGCGGAGAGACACCAACCCTTTTAACTTGTCACCTTCCTTGGGAGAGCCAGGGGTAAATGGGCCGAAGTAGTAGAAGAAAAGGTTGGTCGAACAGGGAACCGGAACCGGGTAGGAGCGACACAGTTGCTCAAATGCCACAAGATAAGCCCACCCGTTCGGATGAAGTTGAGACGGGGCAAGTCTCAGATGCATCAGGGCCATCATTTGGAAATGGGTGAAAGGGAAGGAAACACCGACCCGAGTGAGATAATCCCGGTAAAAATAAAAGAAATTGGGACCGCTTTATTTCCCGTTCGGCCAAAGACAAACAAGCTCGTCGGCCTCCGGCGGCGAAGGACGCACCCTCCATGGCGGGTAGATCCAAATGGGCAATGTCCGTATCCGACATCAAGGATCGGGTCTTCAAGATCTCATGGGACACCCAGGGATACCTACGACACAGGGCCTCGGGAGGACTAGAAGAGTCCGATGCCTCAGCCTCGGCCTTTTTCTTGGAAGGTAGAGATTTCGGAGCCATTAACCTATATGCAACATAAAATGAAATTAGCGAGTTGGAAATACCGGTAAAAGAATGTTAGAAGGCAAAACAGATGGCGGACGCGGACGAAAGGGCACGCCAGAAGAGGGGCCCGGAGGACGCCGATGCCGGCAAGAACCAAGAACCGAGGAAGCTCTGGAGTCTTCGCCGCGCGCAATGTGAAATGAACCCTCGGCCAAGCAATCCCAGTAGGGGCCGAGATAATCATCAGGATAAGGGTCCAAGCTCGCAGAGGGTGGACCCTCACAAAAGTTGAGCGGTTGGGCCAACAATGCCGGAGACCTGGAGCCGGCAAAGGAACCAACCCCGGCCTGTAAAGGTGATAAGGAAGGAACGTCGTATGCAGGAGCTCGGACAGAAGAAGGTGACAGAACTCTAGCAGGTACGGGTTGAGGCCCGATTCGTCCGGAAGAACCATTCCCACCTCGAAGTAAAGGGGCTGACCTTTCCGCTTCCGGAAGCTCAGTTCCAAGAACCCAATAAGAAGCTCGTGGGTAACGAGTACGAAGAAACTCCTCTTCCTCAGGGGTGAGCATTGATCTGGGTCTAGGAAAATGCCTATTTCTATCCATCAGAAAAGGAACTAGAACCTAAGAACTAAAGGCTTTACGTCGAAAGAGAGGCGCGTATATGTCAAAAGCAACAAAACCCAGAAACTGGTCTTACAGGGATACTCAGAAAACCAAAGAGAAAGAGGAATGGGAAATATAGATAAGAGACCAGTGGATATCTAAACGGTACGAAATACGCCGTAAAAGAGTAAAGAGAAGGACGGAAAATTCCTGTGTGAGTAAGAGGAAGGAGACTTGAACAAAGGAAATGGAGAACAATGGTGTTTTGACAAAAGAAACTCGGAGCAAGTTCAAAGCAAATTTGTAAGCGGGAAATAATGAAATACGCAAACACGAAGCAAATACTTCATATAAGAAGAAGGAGAGGGAACGCCGGGGGCAGTTCGGTCTTTGAACACAGACACGATGGGAAATGCACGTAATGACGTAGGAGCATTAAATGTGCACGCAAATCGGCACCGATAGGCGCGACCGTGCAGACCCTTCCAATCGACAAGTCGGGTGTAAAGCAAAGAATGATGGCGCTACGGAGAGAAGACCAAACGACCTGACCACGAGCAGGGGACTAACCACGTAAATCCGAGGCCGCCCAATACGCCCCGGTTAGGCATGACCCAGGGCACCACATAGACTATCATAATAGGGATAAGCCGCGGCACGTAAGCCGGGCCGGGCCGAGCACGTGCCCCGGTCACAAACCGGGCCAGGGGAATCATACACCTCGGCCGCCCAGAAGCCTGAACAGCCGAGCTGGGGGGCAACTGTTACGGACCGGCCCAAAAGCCCCAAGTCCATAGCACGGCCCAAGTGGAGCCAGGAGGCGTAATCCGCTAATCATAGCAGGAGATCCGAAAATCCCGGCTAGGCAGAATCCACTCCTATCATAACGGCCTACCGAGATACATGCACCATTAATGACACGTCCCATTAATGGCATATCCCGATATCCGCCCCATTAATGACATGTCCCATTAAAGGTGTATCACCCGATATCCGCCCCATTAATGACGTGCCCCAGATATCGCACCAGACACCTCTATAAATATAGAGGACAGGTAACAAGGTGCACACATTCTAACCTAGACTATTTACATACAGTCTCACTGTGCACACACACCACCCCTTTGTCGTGTACGGTGATCCTACGCTCTCCTGGTTATCTCCTCCATAGATATCTAGGCAAGCCTATTCATCCAAGATCAATATACCAGCCCTCGGCTGGATATCTGTGTTCTATACCAGAACACTCGCAATCTCCCAAACTGCACACATTCTAAGCTTCTCATCATCCTCATTAATATCATTGAGCGTCGTTGTTGTGATCAATGTCGTCTTGGCGCTCAGCCTGTTTGCCATGGTTGTGGTCGAACAAGAATCCTCAAATATCCTACGGCTGCCATCAGAATTTGCAGGAAAGAGGCAAAGCGTCTGTGGTGTAAAAACGACAGTGATGTGGTGTGCGGTGAAGTGCTTCAGGACGAGTCCAGTGTGCGGGGTGGACGACGTGACGTACTGGTGTGGTTGCAGGAAAGCGGAGTGCGTGGGAAAGAAGGTGGCGAAGTTGGGGTTTTGTGAAGTGGGAAGTGGGGGTTGCACACCTTTACCGCTTCAGGCGTTACTGCTGGTGCATATAGTGTGGCACATTGTGATCTCCCTCTGCATCAGCTATGGGCTTATAAGCCACCGGAGACTGTTCTGACTCAACTTCGGCAGTGGCGTCGGTGGTTGAGCAGGGGAATACCAAGAATCTGAACAGCGGAATGGAATCAATGGAGGAAGGAAGGAAGGGACGGAGGAAGGAGAGAGACACGAATGGAGGAAGGAAGGGACATAGGTGAGAGAGGGAGATGATGTGTGAAGGTGAGTTGGAAAAATGAGAGTACACGTGGCAACCTAGTCAACAAGAGGGGCGACATTGCTCCGTTTTAGGACTTCCGGGGCGACATTGAGCCCAAAAAAACGTTCCGGGCAACATTGCTCCTGGGCGTATACTTCCGAGGCAAATTTGCTACTTAACCCTAGAACAATCGATAAATGTACAACAGTTCTAAACAAGATAGAAAAACATGAAAAAACTCATGGCACTTAAGAATCAAATGTAGAAAATAACAAACGATGAAACTCAAGCCCAACATAAGTTGTCTCCTAAAGACAATTTATTTTGTCTATATTGATGCCGAAGGTTCACAAACAATTATCTCCTATGATAGAATGGATTATGTCTCCAAAATGATGACACTATCTATCAAGAGCCCCCTAGAATACAACCAAATGCCAATGAAAATCGCATAGTGTATGAAATAGTAGCAGAATGCAAAAGACTATAAGTATGGGAGCGGAGTGACAAAAATCAAATTAATCTTCTGTCACTCGCACGACTTATTTATAGGGGATGAAACGATCAGATGGGCTCCCGTTGGCAAACCAACGCGACCGCGGTGGCGAACGTACTAGTTCGATCGAATCAACATGACCGACAGTGACAAATCCACTGATTTGGTTGCATTTCTCATTTCATAACCCATAAGATCTAGACACAAAATCTAACATCCATTCCTTCGATTGTCGCGAGGCTGGGGAGACATCGTAGGCTTGGGATGTAGGGATAACCTGGTAAGGTGGAAGCATATGTACTCTCAATCTTAAATTTTCTTACAGAGCCCAACCTCTCTACTAAAATTTATATACATATATAAATAAAGACCTATGATTTATAATATAACCTACCCCTTAGTATCTGACGGATACTCTTATAGAGCGAGTTATGGAGTCGGAATATACTTTTGGGTTGCATGGCATGCAAGTCATGAAATCGATCGCTTGATAACACATTCAACCCCTCGATTTTTGTGTTTTAATGGTGAATACCAAAATGCAGTCATTTATCGTTTGTCAGTATTCTTATTTGTCCCGTAGCACACACATTTGGGGGCAAAATGCTTCAATATTCTTCTTTGAAACTCCCTTTCAATTCACCCAAGTTTGTGGAAAACAAGTACTCTAGCTACTTATTAGCACAAACATTTGGACTTGTATAAACAGTTCATTGCCTTGTACCTAAAAAACAAGTGTGTTCGGTCAAACCAACCAAACAAACAAACAGAACCAACCTTGTGGATATGATTCTCCTTCAACACTATGATTCACATGATATTCTTGAGAACTTTTTGGCCCTCCTGTCTTTAAAATTTCTTTGACCCATATACCACATGCATCATATTAAAAGTGTTAATCAACACATCCATTTTGGCAATAAATGATCCAATATAGGCAAGTGTCTGAAGTTTGCCGGAATTCTTTCAGTCCACAAAATATGTTGTACGTAATTAAAACCATTCAAAAAATGAGGGACAATATCCATAGATGACAGCAAAAACCTTATATTCTTACAAGTATACACCTCCCTCCATTCATCTCTAACCTTGAAATTATATGAAGAAACTGGAGATTTATCAGTTAATTAATTAAGGAAGACTGACTGATTTGAGGTAGATAATTCCAACAAAGGGTTTGGAGGGGTCAACGTCGATTGTGGACCAGAAACCGTCGCCACACAACGCATGGCATCCTCCTTTTGGAGCGGCGCAGCCACCTTTTTTGACGTACCTTCTCAAATGTCGTCGGTCGCCCACACTTGACATATATTTAATATACTTCCTTCTAAAGCATTTCATCAGGTATATACTGCATTAACTATTAATATATTCTCATTTCTTTATTTTTTAATCTTTAATCTTAAATCATGTTTCCCATTTTTTGACTCACACGTCATCTCTTACGTGTTCAACATTTGCCAGTTGGAAGGAACATCTCTCTCTCGCGATCACGGCCTTTCACTCTTCTGGTCTCTTCTCTTCATCTTCTTTCCAGTCGGCCTTACTCTTTCGGTCTCTTCTCTTCGTCTTCTTTTCAGTCCTCCCTCAAACCTCAACAACGGATTCTTGGAGCCTCCCTCCTCTCTGTTCAGGCGATCTCCATCTTCATCTTCTTTCCAGTCCTCCCTCAAACCTCACTACTTCCGCTTTTTTTAAAAACGTCTCGTTTCTACGTTTCTGCGTTTAAAATCAGCGTTTTTACCGATTTCACTCCATCTGCGTTTTTTGCTGCAACGAAATTCAACGTAAAAATATAACGCGTTTTTAAGAACCATGCTCCTCCCACTTGGTTCGATGACAGTACATGATATATCCAAATTAGTGTTCATGGTGTTGATTTATTTCTGGTACTGTGAGGCTGATGTTGTTTGCTTCTGATTAACTAACAATATTCCATGTTTCAATAATCACGGAGACGAACATGTGCTTTTGAATTCATCTACGTCTGCGTTCCAACCGTCCCATCACTAAGACAGCCTTAGATAATGAATGGTTTTCTTTTTATAAGCATTTTTTTAAAAGAAAAATTATGTAAATCGAATTGACGGTTAAGATTACTTATAATGGAGCAATGAACTATTTTCATGTGGACACTCAATACAACTAATTATTTTTGGGTGTAAAAGTAGATATAATCAAATTTTTTTAGTATATATAGCAACATCATTTATCTTGATTAATTTTCGTTACTTTTTGCATTGACGTCCTATCAGTCATCTGACTCTCTATTGTTTTAATATATTTTTACAAATATGCGGCCTTTTTTAATAAGAAAATATCACTTAAACCTCATGGAAGCAATTTTATTCCATTCAACTCCTAAAAGAATATGAAATTTCACTGCACTACTTGGGTTAAAATGAAATTAAGTTTTGTTAGTGAAAAGACAATAATATCTTCACTTTTTTTTTTTTTTTTTATGAGAGCGTTTACAAGACAAATAAGGGGTACTCACAAGACAAATAAAGGGATTTTAACAAATTCATGGAGTTAAATTTTTTTGGTAATTCACATATTTGTCTTGTATTTTTTTTAACTCTCTATTTATTTAAATCCCTTTATTTGTCTTGTAAATACTCTATGAAATAAAAAGAGCATTATTTTCTTTTCACCAACTCAAATTTTGGTCATTTACATATTTGTCTTGTAAATTTTTTTTAACTCTCTATTTATGTAAATACATTTATTTGTCTTGTAAATACTCTTATGAAATAAAAAAGGGCATTATTTTCTTTTCACCGACTCAAATTTTTGTCATTTACATATTTGTCTTGTAAATTTTTTTTAACTCCCTATATTCTTTTAAATCTTTTTATTTTTTTTTGTAAATACCCTTATTTGTCTTGTAAATGCTCTTAAGGAAAAAATTAAGTAAGGACATTATGGTCTTATCACTGACAAAACTTAATTTCATTTTGACCAAAAGGGATGCATGAAAATTCAGATTTTTTTTGGAGTTAACTGAAATAAAATTGCTTCTATAAGGTTTAAGCGATATTTTTCCAATAAAAAAGGCACATATTTCTAACAATACATTAAAATAGTAATAAAGAGTGAGAAAACTGGTGGGACCCCGATGCAAAAAGTAATAAAAGTTAATCAAGGTTAATGGTGTTGCTATGTATACTCTCAAAAAAATTGATCGTGTATACTTTTGCACCTAGAAATAGTTAGTTGTGTTGAGTGCTTATAAGAAAATAGTTCTTTGCTAAATTTACACGTTAGCCATAGGTAAAAACAATGAATAAAAATATAAGAGATAATGAGTAGAAAATATGAGAGAGAATGTGTAATAAATAATTAAATAAAAGAGAATTAGTGGGAGTGGATGATAATTATTAATTAATGTAAAGATATGTATTTAAACAAGGTATAAAAGAAACGTGTAGTTTTAATTTTGGGGCATAAAAATAAAGTTACTTATATTAAAAATCAACCCCAAAGAGAGAGTTACTTATAAAAAGGACTATTTTCTACATGTAAAACATTGCAATGTGTGTATGTCTATATATATGTGTGGGCTCCAATTCTCAAATTAATTGATTTCATTGACTTGCATATCTTCCGAGTTAGAGCTGGGAATTAGGACCGGTTTTTGAAGGGCCAAGGCCTAATAGGACCAACCTTATAGGGCCTGGAGTAAGAAAAATATTTGTTTTTTAAAGCTCGGCCTGAGAGCATCAAGGCCCGGAAGTTACTATTTTTAATTTTAACTATTTTTCCTCTGGATTTTTTTAAAGAAATATAATTAGTAAATTATAACAATTAAATTTTTAATTTATCAAATAAATATTGTGAACATTAATATCCAAACAACATGAATCATCCAATAAATAAATATATCCACTAATTAGTAATAAAAAGCAAACTATTATTCACAAATAACTCATATAAAACCTAAGAAGCACACCTAGGTTTTAAATTTAAATTAGGTTAAAGTATACTTTTAGTCCTTTAAGTTTTATATAAGATATACTTTTGGTCCCTTAACTTTATAAAGTATACTTTAAGTCCTAAAATTCTGACACCGTTAATGTTGCTAACTAAAAATTTGATGTTGCGGATTTAAGTGATAACTAATAACATTTAATTACACAAATTTTATATATTCTTCAATTTACCTAAATTTTAAATTTAAGTTTGATAGCATTTAATTACACAATCATCACTTAAGTTTACACCATTATCACTTGAGTTTACATTTTCCGTTAGTAAAATTAACGGTGTTAGAAATATAAAACTAAAAGTATACTTTATAAAGTTAAATGATCAAAAGTATACCTCATGTAAACTTAAAGGACTAAAAGTATACTTTAACCTTTAAATTATTATACAATATTTCTATAACAAGATTAACCCTATGACTTGTGATGAGAAGGTTGCCAATATAGGGAGCAAGCTGACTTTCATTTTTAATGAATATTCAAATGGGGGAAATCTTTTCTAACTCCTTATTAAATTAAATAAAAAATGGGGTAAATTTTATTTAACTCCTCTAATTTTTAAGTCTGACCCTCCCTAAAAGAGTAGGTCCGACAGACTCCTTCGAATTTTCCACTACTCTCCTGTAGACTCTATCAATATTAATTAGTGTGATCCTATGAAAAGTTTGAGAAATTAGGTTGTGCCATTGTGAACTTTATGGTTAGTCTAAAAGGCTACAACAACCTATATTTTGAACTGCATTGTTTGCATTGCGTGTCATTTTATAATACTAGTAACTTTTATCTGTGCATGCATTAATATATTTAATAAAGTTCATGAGTTCAATGTTTCAAAGGTTCATCCTATTGTCGAATTACGACCCTTTTTTAATTACCCGCTTTACCGTTCCAATTTTAACATTTGACTCCATTAATTATTCTTTGATCATATTTGACTGAATTATGATCTGTCCAAAATTAACACTTGACTGAATAGCTGCGGAAAATATAATCTCTCTTTCTTATTATAATTTTTCAAATAAATTTATTTTTATTAAATAAACAACATATCATTGAATCGGTAGATGAATTTTTAATATATAATATTCCTTTTATATCTCATCCCATAATACAAGTCTCTTATTGTGACTTGGTTTAGAATATAAGTTACTTGAGAACAATTAATGTTAATTTGTCAATTTTATCCATATAGTTAATATTTAAACATCACTCATTGTATTTTTTTCTCCCCTTCAATACCTCATCTAATATCAGAAAAGTTGAATTTTTCTTTAAATTTAAAATAAATTTAACAAGTTAACCATATTTTTGGGTTTTAATGAATTAATTGAAATTACTTATATTGTATACTGAAGAAATATGTATATGGGGTGTATGTGTTTGGGTTAAGTAACAGATCTACCCTGAAAGTATACGCTCAGGAGTAATTTTATCTTGGAAGTTTTTTTTGGACAATGGTTACCCAGAAATCTAAAAACGTAACAATCTTATCCTTTTTCATTAAAAAACTAACGCCCATTAAAAAATTGATATTGATTATTAACTTTTTAATAAAAAAAAATAAAATTACTACGTTTTTAGGCTTACGGAGTAACATTGAGGAAAAAAAGAAAAACTTTTAAAGTAAAATTACCCTAAAAGTATACTTCAATTTTGGATGGATTCTTCACATTTGTTGATTTTCTTTTAAAAAAAGTTCAAAGTTTTAAAACTGTCCTGACGTGGCACTTTGACCCATTCTATGCTCGTTGTAAGACCATGACCAGAGAGAGAGAGAGAGCACAAAGCAAGCAGACGCACCTGTTCGTTCGTGTTAATACGCCAGCAAACTCATCTCATCGTCCACAGAAGAAAACAGTGAAAGGTTTCACTCTTCAATCCTGTCTGGGTGTGGAAGAGGTGGTTGGTTTCAAAGGGAGTCTCTCAAAGCTCGCTTTTTTTTTGCTTCATCGTCTTCTATTCTTCCATCCGACACCGCAGGACGGCGAGGGATCGATCATTCTCTCTCCATAAGCTACCTGTTGGCATATTCGTATTTGATTTTTCCTCTCCTATCACTTCACGAAGAAAGAGTCAAAGAGAGAGAAAGACAAAAGAGAGAGAGAAGATGGTCAAGGGCTTTAGGTGAGAATATGGAATAGGTAGACTGAATTTGCAATATCTACCATTTACGGGTTTGATTTATTTTGAGACTCATTTTTGCTTCTTCAACTCAAGAGGGATAATCTCTTCATGGGCGTTGGTTAAGCTTAAAGTACCGTCTTTTTCCATATATTTCGTAAAGATGTTGGGCGAGGAGGGTAAGGAGTGTTCCGGCGATGGCGACGGCCGTCGGAGAACATATTCACGTTCTGTTTCGTGGACTGATCGGTCTCCGACCAACATTAGCCAAAACCGCCGGCCGCCGACAAATAGTAAGCCCCGGCCGTTGTTGCCTCCTCTCCAGCCTCTCTCCATCATGAAACGGACGGCTGAGGAGTGGCCAAGCGCGGGATCTGACGATCTTGGAATTTGGCCTCTTCCACAAACCCCAAGAGGGTCCGTCAAAGCCCTGGAGAGTTCTGATTCGGGTCAACCCGCAAAAGAATTTCAGTTCAAGAGGGACAAGTTAGCGTTTTTTGACAAAGAGTGTTCCAGAATCGCGGAGCATATATATCTAGGGAGTGATACAGTGGCGAAAAATCACGAGCTTTTGAGGCAAAACGGGATTACCCATGTGCTCAACTGTGTAGGGTTTGTTTGTCCTGAGTATTTCAAAAGCGATTTTGTGTATAAGACACTCTGGTTGCAAGATAGCCCCACCGAGGACATCACCAGTATCCTCTACGATGTTTTTGATTACTTTGAGGATGTCCGAGAGCAAGGCGGGCGTGTTCTTGTGCATTGTTGCCAGGGAGTTTCTCGATCCAGCTCTTTGGTAATTGCATATCTCATGTGGAGAGAAGGTCAGAGCTTTGAAGATGCGTTTCAGTATGTGAAGACTGCACGAGGAGTGACCAATCCAAATATGGGTTTTGCCTGTCAACTTCTTCAGTGTCAGAAACGTGTACTTGCCATGCCCGCAAGTCCAAATTCCATTCGTAGGATGTATCGAATGGCCCCTCACTCACCTTACGACCCTCTTCATTTAGTCCCCAAAATGGTAAACCATCCAGGTGCTCGAGCTCTTGATTCTCGTGGAGCGTTCATTATTCATGTTCCTTCTGCTATATATGTTTGGAGTGGAAAAAGTTGCAGTCCGGCGATGTCGTGTAATGCAAGAGCTGCAGCATGTCAGGTCATGCGTTATGAGAAGGCAAAGGGTCCAATTCAGGGTATCAAAGAAGGTGAAGAACCTCTGGAGTTTTGGACTGCTCTTGCTAATGAGCAAATCTTATCAGGCCATGAAAGTGTGGAGGTTCGTGAAGCTGGTGATAGTATGGAGATTGGTGAGAGAAAGGTTAGTGAGTATGATTTGGATTTTGAAATTTTCCACAAGGCACTTGCTGGTGGGGTTGTTCCACCTTTCTCTGTTTCTAGGGCTGGATCAGAAACTTGTTTACCTGCTAGAGAAAACGGTTGGGGTAGACTGAGGAGGAATTTTGCTCTTGGTATGATGAAAGAATGGCTCGCATCATCCTATAAATGGAACTGTGAAGTTATTACTACCAAATCCGAAGAGGAGTGCTGTGTGATTATGCAAGAAGAACAATATTCTGTAGTTGATCCTATTTTATCACCAGCATCACCAACCTATCCCTGTGGTTCCCCTGATTCTTTTGAATGTTTTCCAGATAACCGATCAGATATGGCAAAGGATAGCTCTATTGAAGTCATGGAGGATTTCTCTGCTCCTCCCATTTCAGATTCTTTTTCTTGTTTTCTACGCAACAGCCCAAAGTTCAATTCCAAGTCCCCAACACTCTCACCCTCCAGTTCTGATTATGCCAGTTCTTTTACATTTTCACCTTCATCTACACATTGGTCTGACTTGTCGCATGTGTCTTCTAGGCAGCCATCACCATCTAGCATCGAACCAACTGATCTTTTTTATGCCAAAGATCTTTCTTTCTCAGAGAACTCACTTTTTAAAGCTGTTTCGTCGCCTAAAGAGGAGCCATTTTGTGCTAACCACGCAATGGGAGGGGTAAACAACTATTTGCAGAGTGAAGGATCTTCCCCTTCCCTTGCAGAACGCAGAGGGAGTAATCCTCCGCCTCGTATGTTCCTTCCCTCCATCAACGAATCATCTCACAGCCACACCAACCTGGTAAGATCACAGTCATTCTCTATGCCTGACTTAGAAGGTAATGTAATGGAGGATGTTAGTTTGAAGCAATCTGATCAAGAAAACAATGGAAAAGAGCAAGAGCCAATAGAACATGCTGATATTAGTTCAGGTGGTGAATCGCAGAGTGAAAATAATGACACTGATCATAATATGCGACTATGTTATGTGATATAGTGGTAAACATTATAGTCGAGGAGGAGCTAAAAGGATTGGAACTAGATTCACCTTCTTCTTGTCTAGCCATGGTTGAGACCCAAGAGACTAATTTAGGAGGTGAAGTTGCACTCGGGCTCGGGTAGTCTGCAGATCAAAGAAATAACTTTACAGATGGCATATAGGCCATGCATTTATAGCCTTTCTAGTAAATATGTAACGGTGATTTAATCAAGTGAATATAGAGCCTATCTTTACTTTCGTTTTCGGCTGTCTATTTTTTTCCGGTTAAATGATGCTGTTCATTCCCTAAAATCAAAGTTCCCTTTGCAGGATATCGACTCGGCAAATTTGTTTTTCTCCATCAATTGCAAAATTTATTATAGCGGGCATTGTTAGCTTTTGCTTCTGTTCATTCATAAATTAAATACCATTTCAATTAAGATTGCGATAATTTCTGCTGAAACTAATTAGATCGTTATACCGATGGATTCATCATAATTAAACTTGAATACGGCTTACCAATCAAGTGGCAGGAGGGGATTTTTTCTCCCCTTGTGATTTCAGCTTTAATTTTTCACTTTTTAGACATGATCTCACTTTTACCATCTAAACTAGTTAGTCGATGTCGCCAAGATTGAATATGAACCGATAATAGAATTATGAATACGCAATCGTCCTGGAATGTTTTAGCGACAGTGGTATTACACTGGATAAAAATAATGGTGTGTAGGCTTGTTATCTTAGTTAAAGGTCGCATTTCATTTTAAACCAAAACCCTGATTTTGGCATGAGACAGATATAGGGAGCTGGAACTTCTGGCTAACCTGTTAGCTACTAATACTGTAGTGGGAAAAGCAGTTAAAATACACTTAACTGCTTGGTTTTCAGGAGAATTGCATAAAATATCATCTTCGAAGGATGGATTATAAGAATAGGCCCCCAAACATTTTTCCCACTATTATGATAGAAATAAGATGCTTAATATCCGTTGTGGATGAGCTGTTGGTTATATATACATCCACGGATAGCAAAATGCATCTAATATCGTAAAAGGGAACAAAAAAGACTAACACACATAGCCCTATTGCTGGCTGGTTTCTTCTCCAAGTCCGTTTTGCGCCCTTAAAAGTTCCACCGTCGGACCTAGAGCACTGCACCTCAAAGATCTATTAGACCAGGATCGCGAGCCTGAATTCTGCCCTTTATTCCATCCATTCTCCATAGAAAGCTTGGCTTTCTTTTCTGTTAGTGCCTCGTTTATTTCATCCCACACGTTTAACTCCTTGTTTTCTGCAAATGAAGCCACAAAAGACGCAAGGTTAGATTATCTAGCCTCGTATTTGTTTCCAACCACCAAAATATATAACATATGCCGTGAATTCTGTAGCAAGCATTACCTTTAACAGGCATATGGCCTTCACTCTCCTTGTGCGGATGGCAACTTTGCATAGCAGTTTGGTCACCCATAAGTTCGTCAATCCTCCTTTTAGTTGCTTTGGTTGGATCAGCCAGGACATCACTGGAAGAAACTGCATTTGCTAACTCTCTGTTTCCATGCTTAATCATTCGCACATCAACTAGTGATGAATAATCTACCTGAGGAAGGGACATCCTCTTATCAGTTTCACACAAATAATGAGCAGCATGCTTGTTTTTAGTTGTACTCAAAATTTGTTTCAATTTTATGGTTCACATAGCAATTTGATAAAGTAGGTTGTTTCAACTTTATGGTTCACATAGCAATTTGATAAAGTAGGTCGGATGTTCATTAGAATACTACGAAATATTACCATCAGACAATCTATATGGTGAAGGTGACAAAGAATTGGAATTGTATAAATCCAAATAAAAAATGCACAATTCACAAGGTCCAATTTGATGTGCCCCGCTGGCAATAGGCAAGAACTGAATAGCTATTGTGTAAACTGGGCAAAAAAAGAATAGCTATTGTGTAAGCTAATTGCCAAAGTAAAAGCAAAATTTCCAATGAAAAATACCTCTAAAGAACCATCTTCCCCATAAGGAGATGAATGGGGCTGCATAGAAGATTCCTCCTCATCTACTTTCTTCCCAAAATCAAATGGATATTCTGGAACTGGTTCCAGTCGAATCCTATTTTTTTCAGGATCATACCATGATATCTTCCCTACCTACAGGAACATCAATGTATTAAATACAAACTTGTTATGCAGAAAATTTGTATACTAGTTGAAAAGCAGACTTGGTATGTACTCTGAAGGAGGAGATCTCGGGTGTCCATGATGATGATAATTCAATTAACCGATATGCTACGACATCACCTTGCTGCAGTACATAGAGAAGCGATTTAACAGTGCCAAAAAATACAGCTAGATATCTTGCCAACAAAAAATAAGTAAATAAATAAAGACTACCACACACTTCCAGTAATCCATCAACTCCTTCCACTGCTTATGAGTATGATAAATAGCCTTGAGAGCACAATGGAGTTAAAAGAACAAACCTTAGGCAAGCCTGTATATGATTTAAGCTTATCAAAGTCTACGGGCATGAGTGCCTCTTGATCTTCAGCATTCTGAACACGGGGGCACTCTTGACTGGAATGTTTGTAGTGATCCACTTTATGGAATGTGGTCTTTTCTATACCCCATTTCTGCATCTTCTTCTTGTTAGTAATTCCATTCCACCTAAATGTTTCCTGAGGTATCAAAATGACATGTCAACGTCCAGCAAATATAGTAATCCAGAGGGAAAATATCCAATCCTAAAAATAATAAAAATAACAGAATAAATAGCAAGTAATACAACTTCAAAGTTAAAACATTCCAAGCCCTACAGTTAGAATCAAAACAAGTACAGTATTACGTGAATAGTCACAGGTCAAAGCTTCAATTATCTAAAGTGTAAGACAATCAAAAGAGGGAAGAGATCAAAGGATCAAAAAATGATTGCCAGGAACAATTTTGATTCATCCAACAACTAACTCGGGTATATTCCAAGTTAGTTCTGTTAGCACCCTCCCACCTCCCTCCCTTACTCATGAGCGAACCAACACAAACTTGTATGGTATATCATGTGCTTAATTAATAATTATCACATCAAACTATATATTGACTCTACAATAGGGTAAGTAAAACAAAGCCCAGAAAGGCAAGCATTATGGAGCCGAACAAACCATTGGAAATTGATCTTGGGGTGTCACATGATCTGCATCACAATAGACCATGAGCATGTATCAGAATATGAAAGTCAGTCTAAAACAATTCAAGTTTTGCTTCTTGAGAAACTTTAAAAACCAGTAGAGAAAGAGAAGCAAACCCTTGCTAAGGGGCTCAAAGCGTATGTGCCCTGGCCTAATTTCCACAGCAACAACGTCATCCTCTGCATCACTTTCTTCAATAGGTTCTTGATGCACATCGGAGGCATTGCTTCTATTATCCTTGACAGGTAATTCTTGCACATTCTTTTCAAACAGAGGACTATGATGGAGCTGCAAAATTGGAGGAAATAAGATGAACTTCTGAAAGAATGATAAAGTACAGTTGCAAATAATGAATTTAGGCTAGTTGTCTTTGGGAAACTAATGTGAGGTTTTCATCCTCATCGGAAGGGGAAATCTTATGAACTAGAATATAGCAAGCTAACACCGTCCATAAAAATGAAGTTTCCAGTAAATATGGCATCAAAATGAAAGTACTTCCCAGCAGTCACATAAAAGCTAAATGCTGATTCACATCTGCAATGGCATTATGAAAGAGGAATACCTGTTCCTTTTCTAATTTCAACCGTTCCCTCAACCACTGTCTTTGAGCTTTCTTCCGTCGAGCACTTCTGCTAGGCAACTAACAAAAACAAAAATCGATAGAAACTGAAGCTTATACCACTGAAACAAATAGAGCAATGATCATCATAAAGGCATAAAAACTTGCCAGTCTTGTATGATTAAAAGGAAATGAGAATTACATTTCAATTTAAAGCAGAGGAAGTTCAAGGTTACCTTTTTAGTTCCACTAAGAGAATTTGATATATCAGCTTTGCCTTTGGCACCATCTTCAGGATGACAAAACCTACATATTAATTTAGAGAAAAGTTAAAGAATATTTTTACTAACAATACAAAAGGAACCAGCATCATTTGATGAGTGGGAATTAAAATTTGGATCAGAAACCTACATATTAATTTAGAGAAAAGTTAAAGAAGAATATTTTTAACTAACAATACAGAAGGAACCAGCATTATTTGATGAGTGGGAATTTAAAGTTGGATCAGAGCAAGGATTCAACAGGAATAATCTAGGAATCAAACGACAAATACTGAAAATGTCAGTGTATAATTTCCCTAATTCACAGGAGAACTTTTATAAATCCACAAGATAGACAAATGTACCATAATTTGAAAGGAATGAATAAAATATCACCAGGAGAAATATTATAATCATCTGTGACATCTTATCAGCCAATTGTTTTGTTCAAAGAATGGCCAACAGTACAATACAATACAAATTAGAAAAAATCAAGGAAGTACCAATTTAATGTTTGAGCTTGTATCTTATGTTATGTTTAATGATTCTTTATTTGCTACTCCCAATTTGATGAGGGGTATAACTAGAGCAAAGCAATTACCACACCTCTTAGTTTTATCAATTTTGACCACAAAAATTCTCTTACATTCAAGCCTGAAAGTAGTAACATCACAATGTAACAAATGCATACCTTAATTCATTGGGCATAGGCCCACTGATTCCATTACTCTGTTTTTTATTATCAATGGTTTTTGACTTATCCGGTTGGCTAGATAAATTAGAGGATTTGCCATTGTCCTTATTGACAAGACTTGATTGGTGATGAATACCACAACCTTGAAAGCTTCCATTGTTCTCCACAGGTTCCTCAGGAGTGACTGACAACTTTTCACAAGATGATAACTTAATCTTCTTCCTGAATCAAAAGACAATGAGATCCAATCAACAACCCCAATACTGTTTAAATTTCCCAAAAATTGTGCTTTAGCACCTATATTTGCAACAAGAAAAATGGTTTGAACGGAAAAGGCCACAGCAACTTCACGTTTTAGCCAGTAGAACAAGTTTGACAGGACTCAGAAACATTACGAAGAGATCTTCCAGTGATGGAAATATTGTGACGTGCTCCTCTGACTCAGAAACATTACAAAGAGATAAAGACCTTTTTAGCAGTGCTGAAACCCTTACAAGAGAGCAGCCCTGCATTAATAACAATTAACGAGGATTGGGAAACAAACCTCGAATCCCTGAGCTTCTTTGTTGCTTTTCTTTTCTTTGAGGCTGCATTGTTTGGTGATTTATATTCAAGATAAAGGGTATCTTTAACTGGGTCAATGTTATCCTCTTCAGATATGGATTTATATCCTCCAGTCTCCTCTTGAAACATCTCGTTTGCAAGAAGCTTGGGAAGCTCTACACGCGGATGATCTTGGGGTGCAGATGTGAGCATTACAGCTTCAGAAGCAGTTGATGCGCTTCCTTTTCTTCTTACACTGTATGAATAAGTGTAAGAAAAACTACCATGACAACAGTATAGAATGTTGGAGAAGTGAAAAACCATAAACACACCAGACAATGTCTTTATCCTTCAAAATAGCACGCGATTCAAATGGCGGTAAAACAAAACCATCCATCTGCAGGAAAAATATAATAATGAAACAATGTCCAGCCAACAAAATCAATGATCATAGTAAAGGTTAAATGACCACACTCAGCAAATTCAGATTGGCTTCAAACAATCTTACAGCACATTAGGTTTAATTTCCAGATAGCGTTGGCATTATGCCTAAAAGTTTTATTATCAAACTCCTTCAACATCTTAGATTAAGCGCATTAGAAGCTAATCACGGGAAGCATTCTAATATTAGATGCCAATAGAAATGGAATTCTGACTTTAATCCTTAGACTTAAAACATAGGTGAATAATTTCTTTAATCACTGCCCCATTCCTTTTTCAAAATAAAAAAGGATCCATATATTTCAGTTGTTAGAGTCGATCAGAAGGATCCAAGAGCAAGAGGTGGAGAGCATACGGAGAGGATTATGCCATCAGGGCAAGTCCGACGCAGGCGGAAAGTGTCGACAATATAGGAGGCAACATCGGAGATAGTGTTGCTTTGGGGTTTTAGCAGACACCAGCTCAGCTGGAGCCCCTCCTTCTTCTTCGACTTACTCAGCATGTGCTGGTCCTCGAACAGCAGACGAAGTCTCACCGTCTCTGTCATGATCATTCGCGCACGGACAGTGAAGGGCGTTGCAGCAACCGCTGCTTACCAAAGCTCTGCTCCGCTGGGCTTCTTAAACCCTCGCCAAGCCTGTAAATGAGCTGCTACGTTAGAATTTCCAGCATCCGCTTCGAACGTTACTCAGGCCTTTATAATTATTTGAGAGGTTAACAGGAGCACAATATTTCATGCTTATAGTTTGTCCAAATTTTTCCTTCCAAAATTCTATCTATATATATTTTAAGAGAGGGTAAAAAAGAAAAATACCCTCTTTCTTAAGAAGAACTATTGGCAACATAAACAATTTTTAGGTGCACAGATACGGGT
Organism: Acacia acuminata; assembly: GCA_019022655.1. Lineage (NCBI taxonomy): Eukaryota > Viridiplantae > Streptophyta > Magnoliopsida > Fabales > Fabaceae > Acacia > Acacia acuminata. Next base: position 1,705,826 of record JAFJYI010000071.1, read on the forward strand.
TGAGTTTCTCTCCTAATCCTTTTCTCATTATCCCTTATCATCTTTAAATCATATCCATTCAATCAATCACAATACTACTTTACCTTCTCTCTCCTCTTGCCAATCAACGGCCCAGATGCGCTTAATGAGAAAAAATGAGAAAAATGCTAATGAGAAGATCCTCTTCCGCACAAATACCCAGTGGTGGAGACACATTGGTAGGTTTGGTTTCTCTCATAATCACTTTCTCATTATCCCTCATCATCTCTAAATCATATCCATCCAATCAATCACAATATCACTTTAACTTTTCCCTCACCTTTCCAACCAATGGTCCAGATGATGCTAATAAGGGAAAATGAGAAAGAGGATTAGGAGAGAATCTCTTCCCACATTGGTGTAGGTGTTTACAAGTGCAAACAGAAGATTTTAAAATATGTGTATTTTTTAGTGAAAATTTGTTAGCATGAATTGTTTTATAGCGCAGTGTAGAGCAATTGCCTAAAGGTGAAGAGGTTGCTAGTTCGAACCCGTGAATGGCTTTTTCATTTATTTATTTTTTTCCTTTTCCAAACTCCTTATGAGACACATGCAGTTTTTTTTTTTTTTTTTTTTTTTTTTTTTTTTTTTTTTTTTTTTTTTTTTTCCCAAGCTCCTTATAAGACACATGCAGCTCAATTCTTTTCTCTCTCCAACATTTATTTTTTTCCTCCTTAGGAAAACTCATTTTTTTCTCTCCAACATTTCTTTTTTTTTTTCCTCCTTATAAAAACTCATTTTGTTATGAATATACCAATATTAGTGTGAATGTCCACAACCTTTTCGAAGAGTCTTTTGGAGTTTTAAAGCCGTATAACTTTATGATATGAATGGCGTGGGAGTTTTATATGTAACTTACAAAACTTCATAACATACCATTATGTAGATTTACTCCTTTGTATGTAACTCTTGTAATGGTGTTAAGGATTCATTCTTATATATAGTAGGCGTGTATCAAAGTTGGAAGAGTGATAAAAAGAAGAATCACTCCCTCCTTTTCTCCATTTCTCTCTTGCATTTCTTCATCTCCCTCATCTTAATCTCTCTTGTTATTTTACTTAGTTTCATAACAATTTCTTTTTTTTTTCTCCAACATTTCTTTTTTTCCTTCAAGTTTTTCCTCCTTATGAAAACTCATTTCTTTTTTCTCTCCAACATTTTTTTTCCCTCCAAGTTTTTCCCCATGAAAACTCATTTCTTTGTTTTTTTTCTAACTTTTTTTTTTCCTCTCAGTTTTTCCTCCTTATACTCCTTTGCTCCATCATTGATATTTGACTTTTTAATATCTTATCACATATGCCAACTGTATGCCATGGGGTTATAGTATATTGTTCTGTTTGAATTGATTTCCTCGAAAATACTTTTTAATTGAACCTCATTTCTGCTTCTAAACTTTACGAAGTAGTAGGTTGCTTTTTAAGTTAAAGTTTTTTTTTTCTTTTATTGTTTATATTCTTTTGTTTTTTAATGCATTTAAAATTTTCCTTACAAAAAAAAATTTGAGGGTGTCTTTGCCCGAATACCCTAATTCCTCCATTAATTGTCTTGCACCCACAAATTTAAAATCCCGGCTCACTAAGACCGCAAATACCCATACATATAATGATACCAAAATAGCCATAAAATGTCATTTCCCTTAAATTCCTCTACATTGACACTTTTGATCAAATAAAGTGAGTGTAAGTGAGAAAAAATGGCTTTTATCTTGTTGAAAAAGAGCTATTGATATCAAAAACTTTTTTTACGTGCAAAAATATTTGTAATGATTTTAAAAAGGCCCTAAAATGCTATTACTGTTAATTTTGTTAGACGACATTTATTTTGACTTTTGGGCCTCAGTATTTGTCAATATGTACTCCACCTTGATTATCTCAACTGCACGTCATAGACCTCTCCCATTTTCTACCTAACGACAATGAAGGTGTAATGCATTGTTGGAGGAAGAAACAGAGAAGAAGAAAGGTCATTCATGTGCTGAAGGTGAAGGTTGGAGGTCGATGTTGTCGCCGTTGCACTAGGGTGCCACCGTTGGGAGATATGGGCTCCATTTTTTAGTTTTTTTAAAAAAAATTTTTGAAGTTATTTTTAAGAACCAATTAGTATCATCAAATATTTTTTGATCTGCAGGTCAATACCTTAAAATATTTTTTGAAGACCCTAAAAAATATTTTAAGATCATGAAGTTTTTTGATGCTTGATCAGTCTGGGTTAAGCTAATGCTTGAAAAAAGATATTTCGAGTCATTATTCAATTTCTTGAAAAAAATTTCATGATGTTAAAATATTTTTTAAGGTCTTAAAAAAATATTTGAGAGTATTGAGTGAGTACTAAAAAAATATTTCGTACGATCTTAATTGGTTCTTAAAAAATAACTTCAAAAATTAAAAAAAAAAAAACTATAAAAAAAGCAAAAAATGGACGGTCCAGATCTCCAGGGGAGATCTAGACCGCTCCCAACCAAAGAGGGACGAGCGCTCCCTGCTCGGCCAAAAGTGGAGCAGGGAAACTGGTTCCGCCACCGTTGGGGGTGTCAAAGGCATAGGAAGGTATGAAAATTGGTGGAATATAAAGGTTGGTGGAAGGTGTTGTCTTTAGATGGAGTGTAGATCTTGCCGATGTGATTCTCACGGAGGAGGATCTCTACGCGTCGGCAGCAAAGGCAAAAAAGAGTGTGTGAAAATTGAAAAGACAACAGAGTTCAAAATGGGACATGTCATATGGTTAAAATAATCCGGGTGAAGTGCAGCTGGATAAAATAGTGGGGACAACAAGTCAAAATAAACGACAATCTAATGGTATTTAACATTTTAAGGCCTTTTCAAAATTATCATCCGTGTTTTTGCACCCAAAATTTGTTTGTAGTGCCAATAACTTTCTTGAAAAAATTTAAATAGTATTTTTTTTTTTTTTTTACTCTCACTTTATTCAGTCAAAAGTTTGACCAAATGGTCATAGACGAGTTTGATGGAAATAACATTTTTGAATTATTTTGGAATCATTATATATATTTTCACACCAAAAAGTTATTTATTGTGCTAGTTGCTCTTTTTAAAAAAGATGAAGGGTCTTTTTTTCTCCTTCCGATTTTAATCAAAATTTGAGTAGTATTGTCGTTTATAAATCAAAACATATGGTACCTTGAAACCTGATACACAATCAGAATCAAAATAAATTATATATTGTATTAACCATACGTCTAAATTTATTAATGAAGACTTACCTGAACTAAGTTGTCATGTCCTCCCCAGGCTAAGCTTCTAAATCTCATCACCTGCTTGGTATCAAACTAGAATAGGAAAAAAATTACAGAAGAAATACAAAAGCATGTACAATAAACCATATGCAATGGCCAGTTATAGCAAAGAAAATGACATCCGCTTATTATTGGGATTTTTTTCTTCATTTTCATTCTTTCCTTGCAAGCTTATACTCATTCTCACCGCAAAGTATTTTCACTCTGGCAATTAAATTGAATTAGGTATAAATGCCAATAATAACAATACATTTTATCTAAAGAAAACATTTTAGTTGAAATTTTATAATTAAATCAGAATACTCTACATTTTTAATTTAGATATAAAACTCTGATTATTATTATGCACTTAAGACTTAACCATTGACATCACCGCCTTAGCGTACAAGAGCCAAATTTCTCCGGTGAGAATAAAAGGAGTTAAAAAAGAAGGGAGAATGATAGAAAAATAAACTTCAAAATCTTAGATCTTGTTGGCAATAATAATAATAAAATTAATAAGAAAAAATGTGTCCCTAATTAAAAATTTAAAATTCAGTGGTATTTTCTAAAAATTTTATCGTAAAAAAACGTGTTGCAACTTGCAAGTGGATCTGAATCTTCATGGACTGGCTCTGGGGAGAAGCTTGATAAATCATGGTGCATCCGGTACGCGGCAATGATGCAGAGCAGGCTGGGAAAACAGAGGGTGGAAATCTGTTATACAGTCCGAAGCGGGCCATGGCTGAGCTGAGATACTCTAGCTCACTTGGAAACCGAGCCTCTTCTTCTCCTTTGAAGCGTGACGGCGATTCATCGCCTCTGACGCCCGATAGTCAGCTCGACGACGACGACGAGCGTGACCGTCATTCTTCTAAGGAGCGTGATCGTTCCCTTTTTTCGCATTTCCAGCATCTGTTTCCCTTCTTTAACGACGATGCTAGGGTTTCTTCGCACAACTCCAGGATTTCTCTATTTTGCCTCTTCCTCTTAGTCGTCGTCGGGCTTGCCACAGTATTTGCAATTGTGAATAAATTGGTGAGTTCTCTGCTTCTGCTGCCTCCGACATTTGCAGCTGTCGATTTATCTGTCAGTCTACTACTTCTGCTTTTGATTAAACCTTTCGCTAGGTTACTGAGAAAAAAAATTGCGGAAAACAAAAGATGATCAGATTGCATTGACATGCTGTACGCATAGATTGTGACATAACATCAGGCAAACAAGCGGGAGTAAATTTTACTCTCAAAAAAAAAAAAACACTATAGGGTGATACCTGTACTATACTTGCTGAATAGCTGCCGAAGTAATTTATGGAACTGTTGCCATGATTAATTTAGCTGATGTTTTTAAAAGTATTCTATATTGACGTTCACAACTAATCTTTCCTTCAATTTGTTGCAGAATTCCCCTTACTTGTGTCAAAAAGATGGGATTGTTCTTCAGTGCCCGCATGTAAGTTATCAAGGACTATCACGTTAGTTATTAATTTGCTCCTCTTATATTGCCTAGCAGTTTTTCCCCTCCTTCCATTTACTTGGCATGTGTTGTACCCTTTTCAGGTCAAAGAATCACCGTCTCTTTGGGAAAATCCTTACTCTGCAACAACATCTTGGAAGCCTTGTGCTGAGCGCCGGGATGGTGTTATGTCAGGTTTTCTTGTTTTTCCCCTTCTTTTGTCTTTTTTGAGTCTCTTAATGTGTTTTTAGGTTACTCTCTCGTCATCATTGCCAATTGCCAACCACACTGGCAGGGATATTATCAAGGGCATTTTAAAATTTAAACTATTTTTGCCCTTATCAGCAAATTGTCAATGCATATTTTAATTAGAATCTGATGAAAGTTATGTGTAGTTTCAATTCATGATGGTACTTTTCTGTAATCACTGTGAGGCAATCATTTGTAAACAAAGTCGACAGGTGCAATGATTTTTCTTATGATATTCATATGACACTTTACTTTCCCCTCTCTGTCACAAGAAGACATGCACAAGAAGGAAAAGTTCTATATATCTATGATACTTTACCTAGTTATTTACAAATAGTTCTTCTTACATTCTTCTTTTAATATATCTTCTTTGATCCACATTTGGTTATGGAATACATTAATAGTAGCTCGTGGCTGTTATTGTTACTGTTAGAATAGGAAAGAAATCAGATTGATATTAGCCATGATCCTAGCTCCATCATATCCCTTGATCCTAGCTCCATCATATCCCTTGATCCTAGCTCCATCATATTCCTTGATTCTAGTTGCATCTAGTTTAGGAAATATTTTCCTTTTATGATAATTTATTATGAGTTATTGTATTGCCTATTTTATTGTATTTCCTATTTTTGTGTGATTTCATTGTAACGGCTCTTTCCCTATGAGCCTATATATTGTAACCTTTCTACCTTGAATAAGACATTGAAACAGAGAGTGTTTATACCTCTGAAATATAATATGGTATCAGAGCTTAGGACATTCGTCCGAGGCCAGGAAAAGCGAGAGAAATAGTGAGTGATTGTGAGGGAGAGAGAAAAATGGAGTGGAGTTTTCCGGCGAGTCTAGGGTTCCTTGTAGGAGGCGAGTTGGACAACACCACCTAGCCCAAAAGAACCGGCAAGCTCCGATCGGCGGACGACCAGACTCCGGTGGCCATCCGACGTCTCCACGGTGGCGCGTGGTGGACACGCGCTCAACGGACAGCAACCGGGCGGCGCGTGACGGCGCGTGGTAAGCCTGTTTCGCCGGCGACTTCCATTTTTAGCCTCTTCCTCTGATTTCCGGCAATCCCCAGTGGATATTGCAGTCTCCGGTGAAGTTTTGAATTTTCCGGCAACTCTCCGGTGAAGCTTTTCCAGATTCAGGCAACTACGTGTCTTCCAGAAACATGGACTCTCCTCAGTTCCCTCCTTCGTTCGGATCAATTCCAAGAACATCCACCGGAACATCTCCAATGGTTTTTATGTCCGGTACCGATTCTCAAACCCAAACTTCCTCATCTTCTTCCTCTCAAACCAAGAACCCAAGTACCAACGAGAATCTCGAGAGATGGCTTCAGAATTTTCAGACCATCATGTTATGGCTATTAGCCATAAGTTTAATGGCAGGAACTATCTCGGTGGTCACAAAGTGTCCGAGGTATATTCGAGGTAAGAGAAAGGAGAAATACATTAATGGGGCAGCCCCTCAACCAGCCCCCGATGACCCTAATTTTGACACATGGTTTGCTGAAAATAACCAAGTCATGACATGGTTATGTAATTCAATGACCTTGGAGATCGGCGAGGGATATCTCGCTTGCTCACACGGCAAAGGAAATATGGGATGCTGCTAGGAGGACCTACTCCTCTCGGAAAACACACGCTGCCTTGATTCACCCGAAGAGACAACTTCGGGATTTACGACAAGGTAATATGTCGATTATCGAATACTATAATGCATTGCTGAAATTGTGGCAAAGCAACAAGACTTGTTTGAGGTTCACCCCGGGAAACTCTCAAAGATGCCCAATTGTACAAAGGAATTGTGGAAGAAGGAAGAATACACGACTTTCTGTTAGGCCTCAATGACGCCTTCGAAGAGATAAGGGGCAGAATCATGGGGCTGAAACCACTCCCACAACTCTTTGATGTGGTTAACTTTGTACAATTTGAAGAAAGCAGGAAGCTCTTAAACCGAAGTGGGCCAAGTCACATTGAAAGCTCCGCACTCGCAGTTCAAGGACCACACGGGGAACGAAAAACTAATAAATGGTGCAACTTTTGTAAGAAGAAGGGCCATAATAGGGAAGCATCTTTGGAAACTCCATGGCAAACCTCTCGGGGGAAAATCAAACTTCCAAAGTCACCTGACCACAGCTGAACCAAAGATGGAAAATGATGATCGCCTGAGTTCGGAGGAATTACAGATGTTTCGCAGAATGCTCGATAAACAGAATAAGTCTAATTCTGTTCCCAACGTGAACCTTGTACAATCAGGTAACTCTATTATCGCTCTCAACGCCGTGTGATGACTAGTGACGATACTGGATTGTTGACTCAGGAGCTACGGATCATATGACCGGTAACAAAACACTATTCCACAACCTTAAACTTTGTTCTGAACATCTCAAAGTAAAGGTAGCTAATGGTGTATTCACACGTGTTGAGGGTATTGGCACTGTTACATTATCTAATCACTTGGCAATACACAATGTTTTGTTTGTACTAGAACTTACTTGTAATCTGATATCTGTAAGCAAGTTGACTAGAGGTCAAAAATGTCGAGTGATTTTTGATGATGGTGTATGTGTGTTTCAGGATTTAAGAACGAGGAGGACGATTGGGACTTCTAGAGAATGGGATGGATTGTTCTACCTTGAAGGATCAAATTCGAAGAATGAAGATACGTGGAAGGCAAGACGGCTTTCGGTTAGCTCGAATTCACGAGAATAATGACGTATTGTTGTGGCATCGTCGATCGGTCACCCTAGTTTTGATTATATGAAACATGTGTTTCCCGGTTTATTCAATAAAAATTCTGTTCCTTTTCATTGTGAAACTTGCCAATTTGCAAAGCAGATTACACGATCTTCATATCCCAAACAGCCCTATACTCCCTCCTCACCATTCACATTAATTCACAGCGATATTTGGGGCCTTGCCCGAATAACTACCCTCACTCATACTCGGTGGTTTGTTACTTTTATTGATGATCACACTCGAAACACATGGGTTTACTTAATGAAAGACAAATCCGATGTTGCCAAAGTCTTTCGAACTTCTATACCTTTGTCCGAACCCAATTCAACACGTCCATTAAGGTCCTTAGAAGTGATAATGCCAAAGAATATATGAGCAAAGCCTTCAAAGAGTTTCTTGATCACCAAGGAATTCATCACCAAACTTCTTGTCCTTACACCCCTCAACAAAATGGGGTAGCCGAACGGAAAAACCGTCACTTGTTGGAAGTAACCCGTGCCTTGCTAATGGAATGAAATGTTCCCACCATATTCTGGGGCGATGCCATCCTCACACACCTATCTAATTAATCGCATGCCCTCTAAAGTTCTCAAATTTGCCACTCCAATTCAAAAACTTTTGGAACTCTTTCCAAATTGCCCCCTCATCAATTCATTACCTCCCAAGGTGTTTGGTTGTGTTGTCTTTGTTCACAAAAAGGAGGGCAACAAATTCAGTGCTCGCGCTGACAAGTGTATCTTTCTTGGCTACTCCTCTACTCAAAAAGGGTACAAATGCTATTGTCCGTCTTCCAAGAAACTTATTATCTCCCGGGATACAGTATTCTCGGAAGATGAGGCTTATTATCCCAAATTACCCATTCCGGGGAGTATTTTGATAGTGAATGGCTAATCTTAGAAGCCTCTAGTTCCAACACCTCAAACTCACCTAACCTTATAGCCTCTCTTGACTCACTTGCTCCCACAAATCAGCCTAATCCATACATTCCACCCCAACCCGAACCCAATGAACGGAAACACATGTTGAGATCAATTCGGGGATGGATGCGAGAATCACGACAGAGACAGAGTCCAGCTCACAAGTTCAAACTGAACCGCATTAATTGGTAGAACTATCTCTCCCATTCAAAGGAACGACCATGAATCCAATTCGGGATTAAATCCGAAGAATCGGGTTGGCCTATTGCCTTGAGAAAAGGGGTAAGATCGTGTACTCATCATCCAATTCAAAGATTTGTCTCTTATGGTAATGCATCGCAAAAATGCAAAGTTTTGTTGTAAAACAAGGTGAGATAACCATTCCAAACACATTTCAACAAGCTATGGCTGATCCAATTTGGAAACAAGTCTGGCGAAGAAGAATTGAGGGCACTCAAAGAAAATAAAACTTGGGAGATCACGAATCTTCCTAAAGGAAAGAAACCAAGAGGATGCGGTGGATCTTCACTCCGAAATTCAATCCCGATGGTAGTATCAACAAATACAAGGCGAGACTTGTTGCAAAAGGATACACTCGGACATATGGAATCGACTATCGGGAGACATTTGCCCAAAGTGGTCAAGTTCAATACCATCCAAGTACTATTATCACTTTGCAAACTTGGATTGGTCTCTATACCAACGGACGTAAAAAATGCATTCCTGAATGGCAATCTAGAGGAAGAGGTGTACATGGAGATTCCAGATGGGGTCTTAGCTCCTAATGACGCTGTGTGTAAGCTAAGCAAGTCATTGTACGGCTTGAAACAATCTCCGAGGGCATGGTTCGGTAGATTCACCAAAGCAGTAAAAGGACTTGGGTACACTCAGGGACGAGCAGATGACACGTTGTTTACCAAACGTGTTAATGACAAAATCACCATATTGATTGTTTATGTTGATGACATAATCATTACAGGAAATGATGAAGAATCCATTGCTCAACTTAAAAGTGACTTGTCGACTGAATTCCGGTAAAAGACCTTGGCCAAATGAGGTACTTCTTAGGCATGGAAGTGGCAAGAACTAAGAAGGGCATCAATGTATCTCGGCGCAAGTATACACTAGACTGTTGCATGAAACAGGTATGTTGGGCGCTCAACCAGAAGGGACACCAATGGAAGAGGGATGTCACTTACGGATCAAACCAAAAGGTGTTCCAGCTAATTCAGAAAGATACAGAAGACTTGTGGGGAAGTTGATATACTTAACCCACACTCGTCCTGACATTAGCTATGCAGTTGGAATAGTAAGTCAATTTATGCATCAACCACAAGAAGAGCACATGAAGGCTGTATACAGAATCTTGAGCTACCTAAAGCTTAATCTGGAAGAGGAATATTCTTTAGGAAAGGTACTACCGTAAACATTGAAATCTACACGATGCAGACCATGCAAGGGATAGAGAGACCGGGAGGTCAACCTCGTGGTCTTGTACATACGTGTGGGGAAATCTGGTTACATGGAGAAGCAAGAAAGCAGAACGGTGGTGTCACCAAGCGGGCGAAGCGTAACCGAGAGCTGTTAACAAAGGAGTTTGTGAAGGAATGTGGATCATCGACATGAAGGAGTTAGGGATTCAACATGAAGAACCAATGCAACTCTGGTGTGACAATAAGGCCAGCATTGAAATGGTCAAGAACCCAGTATATCATGATCGAACCAAGCATGTTGATATAGATAGACACTTCATTAAAGAAAAGATTGAAGCAGGCATTATGACCCTGTCTCACATAAGATCGAAGAACAAATTGCGAGACATCCCGACTAAACCACTTGGTCGAACAAAGTTTGAAGGATTTCGTGGCAAGCCGGGATTGCTCGACATATACTCTCCAGCTTGAGGGGGAGTGTTAGAATAGGAAAGAAATCAGATTGATATTAGCCATGATCCTAGCTCCATCATATCCCTTGATCCTAGCTCCATCATATCCCTTGATCCTAGCTCCATCATATTCCTTGATTCTAGTTGCATCTAGTTTAGGAAATATTTTCCTTTTATGATAATTTATTATGAGTTATTGTATTGCCTATTTTATTGTATTTCCTATTTCGTGTGATTTCATTGTAACGGCTCTTTCCCTATGAGCCTATATATTGTAACCTTTCTACCTTGAATAAGACACTGAAACAGAGAGTGTTTATACCTCTGAAATATAATAGTTACCATTGGGATTGTTATTGTGATTAATACTTTCACACCTTCATGTAGAACTTCCCCCTGAAAATGAGACGAGTGGCTATATTTTCATCCATGCTGAAGGTGGTCTGAATCAGCAAAGAATTGCGGTATGAATTAATACCTGTCTAGCTATAAACTTACAGAAAATTTTCTATTATAAAGTCATTGTTCTTTTAACGTTATGATATAGTAAATATATTTCCAATATGTTGTGCTTTCAGAACAGCTAGAATTACCAATTAAAGTCGGTTCTAATGTGATTTCAGTTTTTGCATGTTATTATATGATACTGTTGTGCAGTGCAGTTGTTGTCGTGTGTTTTCTTCAATATATCTGGTTTTCAATTTACATGGGACTATGTTTCCCAATGCAGATATGCAATGCAGTGGCTGTTGCAAAAATTATGAATGCCACTCTTATTTTGCCTGTGTTGAAGCAGGACCAGATTTGGAAAGACCAAACGTGAGTTATTGCCAATAGTTTTCTCATCTGTGTTTTGACATTTTAACTGCTATTTCCAATGCACTAATCTAGGAATAGCAATATTAAGTACTCTATAATTCAAGTACTGAAGAAGGCTTCTTCTTTTTAACAATTACTTATCAGTTATCTGCATTCTGTTGTTGTTTTGGCTTCCCATATTTTGACTAAAATGTAGAACTGATCGATAGGTGCAAGCTAACTGATCTATGATTCTTTACCCAAGTTTTATTCTGCCTTTTCCTTTTTTTTTTTTTTCCTGCCTATTTTTTATCCTTCACCACACATTTTACTCTAGAGAAACTGTTGATGCCAGAAAATAGTATCAAAAACCCCTTTACTGAATGATGTGGTATTTTTCACAGCTCTGGCCTTGAGATCATTCCAACCATTTGCATGAGACTGAATCGCCCTAGGTCGCCACAAAAAACGTAAAAAGCTTTGACTCACAGATCCGGCAGGTATTGAAAGCACAAAAAAAGGAAAAAAGGATCAGTAGCGGAACTAGGACTCTGAATCCCCACTTAAAACAAGTAATAAAAATGTATAGAAATTGTTGAGTAATAATAAGGATATAGTCGATAATGCACAAAAACATCACGATTTCCATGATGTCAATTCCTTCCATTCTTCTATGATACCAAACATGGTCTTATTATATAGCCCCATTTTCCTGAAGACAGGCCACTCTTATTTCTACAGCTTAAGGACTATAATTTTGATTTCATAAACTTGTGCCAAGTGCCAAATGCCAGATGAACTCATCCTTATGAGCCCATTGTAACCCTAAGTCAGCATGGTTCACCTGCAGTCTTGAAGGCACTGTGGGGTTCACCTTGCTTCTCCCTCTTACGTGATAGAGAAATTATAGAAATGTAGGATTTGAGAAGAGAAGAGAGGAGAACAGAAACAGAGGGAAGGAACAGAGATCGGGTGATGCTCATTCATTCATCATAACAAGCATAGCATACAATGAAGAGTCATATGCCTTATATAGGCAACACCTTAAGACTCAATAACAACTAACTCTAACTTCCTAACTAACTAACTCACTCTACTACTTTCTGTGCTTTACATATCATTATGCTGAGGTACCTGTTGCATCTTTGATCATAATATTCCAATTATTGAGATAAGCAGCTCTGACACCGGAGCTTGTCATCTTCAAACACTCATTGAAGAACTTCCTACATGCCACTGCTTCCACATCTATCTTGTCTTTATGATCATCTTGGCAATTAAGGCTATGCATCATACATTGTGAAATTGTTGTTTGGCTTGCCTATCTTGATAATATATTACATGATTTGTAGGAAATTTGAAGACATTTTTGATGTGGACCACTTCATTGACTACCTGAAAGACGACGTCAGGATTGTTCGTGATATTCCTGCATGGTTTACCGATAAAACAGAGCTCTTTACAAGCATAAGGTTTGATATCTTCCTGTCCCGAAGATCTGACTGAATTGAAAATGTAGATTTTGAGTTGCTTAAAAGAGATGGATTTATTGAAGGACCAGTATTTGGTTGGTATCCTGTCTCATCCATAGAACGATTTTGTCAAGTTCTGATTGAGTTTATGGATTTAGTGAATTGAAGGATAATCAATTGTACCTGCTCGTTCATTAACAAGGAAATATGTTGTGTTTTTCAGACGGACTGTGAAAAACATTCCAAAATATGCACCAGCCCAGTTTTACATCGACAATGTTCTGCCCAGAATCAAGGAGAAGAAGGTTATGGCTCTGAAACCTTTTGTTGATAGGCTGGGGTGAGTGAAGGATGAAATATATAATATCCACCACTGTTCACTATTTGTGGTTTACGTTCTTTTTAATACTTCTTTAACTAAAGATTTGGTTGTCAACATTGTGCGATTCATGTTGCCGACCCCATCTAGTGCAATAAGGCTGCTTGTTGTTCTTATTAACACTTATGTTGTTTCAGATATGACAATGTTCCTCCAGAAATCAATAGGTTGAGATGCCGAGTCAATTATCATGCTCTGAAATTTCTTCCTCATATAGAACAGATGGCTGATTTACTAGCATCGAGGATGAGAAACCGAACTGATGGCACAAATCCTTATATGTAAGTCACATCAGCAATTAAGATCTTGCTGAAGCTGAATCCGAGTCTCATTTTTTAGTCAGCTATTAGTTTTTCCATGGACAGGGCTTTGCATCTTAGGTTCGAGAAAGGTATGGTGGGTCTGTCATTCTGTGATTTTGTGGGGACAAGAGAGGAGAAAGCTAAAATGGCAGAGTACAGGAAAAAGGAGTGGCCTCGCCGGTACAAGGTACTGGACAGTTAAATTGTTAATATGAAGCCGAGGAAGCTATTGCAACACCTTGTTCATATCTTCTATGTTGAAAAATGCAGAATGGTTCGCACCTGTGGCAATTGGCCCTGCAGAAGCGAAAGGAAGGACGATGTCCTTTGGAGCCCGGAGAAGTGGCTGTGATCCTCCGGGCCATGGGTTATCCCAAGGAAACTCAAATTTATGTTGCTTCTGGACAAGTGTATGGTGGACAAAACCGGATGGCTCCCCTGAGGAATATGTTCCAAAATCTGGTAAGCCTTCCCACTTCATATGGATCATTGAAATTGAGCACTGGACTGTGTGATAAATCTTTTCACTTTTTCATTTTCATTTTAACATTTTTTTTTTTTTGGTAATAACAGGTTACCAAGGAGGAGTTGGCAACTAAAGAGGAGTTGGATCCTTTTAGAAAGCACGTGACGAGCCTAGCAGCTCTGGATTTCTTAGTATGCTTAAAATCTGACGTGTTTGTGATGACTCATGGAGGCAACTTTGCCAAACTGATCATTGGGGCCCGTAGATACATGGGTCATCGTCTCAAATCAATCAAGCCAGACAAAGGACTCATGTCCAAATCTTTTGGGGATCCCTACATGGGTTGGGCAACGTTTGTAGAAGACGTGGTGGTTACTCACCAAACACGAACTGGATTGCCAGAACAGACTTTCCCTAACTATGACCTCTGGGAGAACCCGCTGACTCCTTGCATGTGTAAAGCCTGATTACAACAAATTTTACTGGTACAACAAGATTTACACTAGTTAGTCCCTGTGCATGTACACCATCTAAAAATTAGGTGGTTAGCTGGGGATCTTCCCCGGAAACTTGGATTGGAAAAACCAGAAGCGAGAGTGGACTGTCAAGTTACTTTCTTTTTCTCTCAGGAACCGTTGTATTATCATGAGACACCCCTGTATTTTGTCTCTACAACTAATGAGTAGCAGTTTTGTTATTTCTTCCTATTAAAAGGAAAATGATTTTTTTGTATTAAAATAGTGTTTTTCTACTGAATACGGAAGTTATTTTTGCTGTCGTTTTTACAAGCCGTTTTGGCAAATTGCACAAAGAGCATGACCTCAACACGTTGAGAAATGATATTTATGTATTCGCACACCATGGAAAAGGGGTGTATTGTAATGTCAAGAGGTGCGTCCAATATTTTTTTTTCTTCCTAACACGTCTAGGAATGATATTTAGCTCTTTGCACCCTGACGAAGGTACAAATGTATTCCCATGAAGTGCTTCCAAAAGGATATTTTATTGTTTTTTAATACCAATGGTTATGGCATAATGCCATACAAAGAAATAAAAACTAGCCATCAAGCATATCAACCAAATACAAAATATGCATCCAAGGGGAAAAGTAAGTAACGGACCATCTATGTCCAGATGCGTCCACCCAGCTCGTGGCGGTATAAAAAAGAAACAAGTTCTAAAGAAGGCTATAATATGAAGTTTGTACTTCTGGGATAAAAAAAAAGACTAGTTTGCTCTTTGTTAATGAAAATTTGTTTTATCAGAAAAAAAAAAAAAAAAAAAAAAAAATTTGGATGGAGATGCCTCTTCAGTTTTTGTTGGAAGACTACAAATGGACGGAATCGGAAGTGAGAATTTTTGTTGGTCTAGTCTATTCGATCATATTGTTGTATTCAGTATTTATTTATGTTCATTTATAATAAATAAATGAGTATTTTTTTAAGAAAAAAATTCCTGATCAAACAAGGACTAAATGATACGACAAGATGCTGGATCATGTTTGTTTCTCAATGAAACATAATTGACCGATGTCGGAACACAGAATATTTGTTGGTTAACGAATGGGACATAAAAGATAATCAATAATCAAATCATTGAGCAATAATTTCTTATGCACGTTTAATATTATAACTAAATAGAGTTCATAAATGAATAAAATCCAAATGAATATTTGACGTGAAATCTTCACGCACGCGCCTGTCCCTGCATTCTTCTTGACATTGACATTCACCAAGTAACCCGACTCTTCCACACACTTTGATAACTCGAAACATTCATCAAATAAAATCTGCTTTCCTATTCTAAATGGAATAATCAACTTCACAAACATTTGTTCCTTTTCTTCACTTCTATAAGTCTAGAGAAAATAATACTTGGAAATTTAAGTTGAGTTGACTCATTTTAAATGCTGGTTTGTTTTAGTATTTTAGAAATACTTTTACGAGAAATAAGCATGTTATAAAAGTTTTATACAAGTTTTGGGATCCCAAATAGGCACTAAGTGGAGGAAATCCCAAAAGATAATGTTTATCTCCGTAAGAATCCTCTGAAGTGCTACTTTGGGATTGCGTAAAGAAGCAAAATGAGCAAATGCAACCCAACAATGAACGCAATAGCATTGAAGGTATAATTGTCACTCAGCTATTTTAATTTGTCCACAACTCATCTTTAATAATGTGGACTTTGAGAGAGAAATCTTATTCTTAATTTTTAATTAGAAAGAATACACAAAGACCTTTATATAGGCAAACTTAGACCTAACCCTAGAATCTCATTAAATCTAATCAAATCAAAATCAATAAACTGATTGAGATATAATAGGAAATATTCTAAAGATATACCTATATCTTATCATAATAACAAGATAATAATCATAATAAATGCATAATATTCTCACAAATAATATTATTATTGTTGACAATAGTACTGTTCAAATCTAGTATTTAACGGGAAAGAGCTGTCTGCTGGTACGTCCATCCCAGCAGCCATGAAGGTTTTGTCTGTAATTTCTGCCTGCTTTCTCCTTTTTCTCTGTATTCAGAGGTATGTGAGTATCTTCTTCTCCTCTTCTTTCATTTAGTTAATAATGAGTATCAACTCCATGTTTGTGTACTGAAGAACGTAAAAGTATATGCATATCAGTTTCATCTTTCAAAGGAAAATTTATATGCGCAAGAAGTGAACAATTTAGCTTTCCGGAACTAAGAAGTCGATTGTGTTAATTTTGATCGTTTATTTCAGAGTGTCATCTGAAAATACAACCAAGACTAGTGGCCTTCAGCGAGCTAGCTTCCCTCCAAGAGGTTGGAATTCCTATGATTCATTTAGCTGGACAATTTCTGAGGAAGAATTCTTAGAGAGTGCTGAAATAATTTCTCAGCGTCTCAAACATCATGGATACGAGGCATGTATAGATACTGCAGAAAATTAAAGCTTGTGATGATGAATCTGTATATATATTAGCAATATCTTGCTTGATATTGATATATATCTGAATTTCTTTCCTTCAAATTCTTGTAGTATGTTGTGGTGGATTATCTCTGGTATAGAAAGAAAGTCAAGGGTGCTTATCCTGATTCTCTTGGGTTCGATGTGATTGATGAATGGGGGAGGATGGTACCCGACCCGGGAAGATGGCCATCTTCCAGAGATGGGAATGGTTTCAGTGAAGTAGCTGATAAAGTACATAGCATGGGTTTGAAGTTTGGGATTCACGTTATGAGAGGGATAAGCACACAAGCTGTCAATGCAAATACCCCTATCTTGGATCCAACAACGGTTCTGCTCTCTGACTTCAATTTTATTTTCCTTGTAAAATTCCAAAAT
Source organism: Acacia acuminata (assembly GCA_019022655.1). Taxonomy (NCBI): domain Eukaryota; kingdom Viridiplantae; phylum Streptophyta; class Magnoliopsida; order Fabales; family Fabaceae; genus Acacia; species Acacia acuminata. The sequence goes on from JAFJYI010000071.1 coordinate 1,723,067, forward strand.
GATAGTATCCTTGTTCCTTGTGCACTAAATTTTGTCAAAAAATATTAGCTCTAGTCCTTAATATAGAAGCTAGATAAGGGTTCATTTTGATCCTAAATATAAGATTTCAATTCATTTTATATCCGAATTTACAATTTTTTGGCCAAAGTTATCTGGCTTTTATATAAAGGACAAGAGGTGGAGATAGTACAGGATAGAAGGAAGTTTTTTATTGATTATATTCTTGTTCTACTAATTAGACAACTAAATCCTGGCTTAGGAGTTATTGATGTGTCTCAAGAGTTATTGTTGACAATTGATTTTGTCTTCTTGCAATGTTCTAGGGAGGCAATTATCAGGAATCAGGTCGAGTGTGGCGTGCCAAGGACATAGCTATGCCGGAAAGGGCTTGTGCATGGATGCCTCATGGGTTCATGAGTGTAAATACACAACTGGGAGCTGGAAGGGCCTTTTTGAGGTCCCTTTATAAGCAATATGCTGCATGGGGCGTTGATTTGGGTACTTCCACCACTTAAACATATTCTATATGCATCATGCACCATAGCAACCTATATATGTTAGACATTAATCATAGTAACATATATGTTAATTTCCTTGCAGTGAAACATGATTGTGTGTTTGGTGATGACTTGGACTTAAATGAAATAGGCTATGTATCAGAGGTATATAATGCAGTTTTTTCTCCTAATTGGCCCCTCCTTATCTCTTTTTCATATCAACATTGAGATCAGTAATTATTTGGCAAAGATTTATAGGAAAACTTATTATATGAACTTCCATGCCAGATTCTCAGGGAGCTTGATCATCCCATTATATATTCTTTGTCACCTGGAACCAGCGTGACACCAGCCATGGCTAAGGATGTCAGAGGACTAGTCAACATGTATCGTATAACAGGAGATGACTGGGATAAGTGGGGAGATGTTAAAGCACATTTTAATGTGACTAGGTAACTAGCTGTGAATCAATATATTGTATTTCAGCCACCATATCCAGTATTATTATTGCATTTACCTTCTGCTATCTCCATGTTTTCTCTTGGCCAATATGTTGTCATCACCGTGCTACGTAACTCTAGTTCTTATGATTCTGAATCAGGGATCTTGCTTCTGCTGATATGATAGGAGCAGAAGGTTTGATGGGAAAATCTTGGCCTGATTTGGACATGCTACCATTTGGTTGGCTAACTGATCCAGGTTTTAAATTAGCACTACTATTTCCGGAACCTCCCCCCCCCCCAACAAAAAAACAAGAGAAGAAATGCAACATGACCATGACCCTATTAAGTACCATTTTGTGCCTAAATATAAGTTACTTGTAGGGTAATTAATGATTTTTTATCAACGTTACCCCTATTTAATTTCTATTAGTAAGAGAAAAGAGGGGAGAAATGTGTGATTCTTTGGTATGTGAGAATGGAGTACAAGTGACTTATATTTAGGCACATAATAGTATGTTTTTGATGAGTGAACGGAAGTTATCTTGCAGTATGGAACATTCTCTAAAGGTTTATCTATTCTATATTCTCATTAATATTGATGATACACTAAAAACTTTTCATAAAGCGTTAAAAGAGAAACTGAAAGATGTTTAGATAATTGGTACGAGCTAGTTTGAATTTTAAAACCTTTGGGAATTGGAACATAAAGCAATGCTTTTTCTTCTCTTTCATAGCTTCGAATCAAGGCCCACACAGATTTTCTGACCTAAGTTTAGATGAGCAAAAGACTCAGGTATGCACTGAAGCACAACTGAGCTGCTTCCTATCTCTTTGTTAACCTATGTTCGTGTGTACACACTAATTTAAATGTCCGGTCAAAACAAAAAGATTAATCATCAATGACTTCAAGTACCCTAATTTTACAGGTGACCTTGTGGTCCATGGCAAAGTCTCCCCTAATGTATGGAGGGGATGTGCGCAAGCTTGATGAGACCACTTATAATCTTATCACAAATCCTACTCTGCTGGAGATTGATTTCTTCAGCTCAGATAATATGGAGGTAAGTGAATCACTTTTTTCTTCTTCGCAATACTAGGTTGGCAAATAAGTATATCATATCACTATTTCTGCATTGGCAGTTTCCTTATATTACAAGCCTCAACAACTTCAAAAATGAGGCAAAGGATCTTGTTGGGAAAATGGGAAGGTCCAAGAGAGATGGACAAACATCGTCTACACATTCATTAGGTCTCATTGGCTGTAATCAGTCAAAGGCAAGTGGGTGGTATATTGAAAGTATAGATCAAGATCTTCAAAAAATTTGTTGGAAAAGGGGTTTCGGAAACAAGCATCAAGCACCTTTTTGTGTGCACAAGAGAGAAATTGGCAGGGCATTGTAATACTGCTTTTTCATTCTTTGATCTATTTGTCTTCTTATTTATTTTTTCTTGTTTAAAAAGAAGTGTTATGTTGATGCTGGTGTAGAGATGAGGACACAATGTATCAAGAGGACTACAAAGGGAAACATCATTTAGTTGCAATTAATAGAATGGAATTTTGCTTGGATGCTTCTCCAAAAAGAAAGCTTACTTCTAAGGAGGTTAAGCTAGGGACATTTTCTCCCTGCAGGTGGGATGCAAATCAGGTATGTTGTGTTAAGTAATTCATTCACTGCTTGGATACATAAAAATATGCAATTGTACACTTTTTCTGTGTACGTTCACCCTTATTTGAGATATCAGAAGCCACAGTCAGTTTCTTGTAACCAATTAGAACCTTTTTTTTCAACAACCAACCCCCCCCCCCCCAAAAAAAAAAAAATCAAAACAAAGCAACCACAATTAGACTTGTACATTCATGATATTTTTGGGTTATATTGGAAGCTGATCTATTAACTTATAACAGATATGGGAGCTGAATCCTAATGGGACCCTGCTAAACAGTTATTCCGGCCTGTGTGCAACACTAGATTCTATCAAAGGTGAAAATTTGAGATTAGGAGCTCATTTCTATAATGACTTAAATAATTTGTGATTAAGCTTTGCCATTGATGCAGAAACAGTCAACTCTGGTGGACTTGATTCTTGGGTTGCAACAGGAAGAGAAGGTTTGACCTAATTAAATACTTTAGATGAAGCGTTAGAAATTGTGTTTTCTGCAAAAGAACTGAATAAAAATTGACTCATCGTGAGGATTCAAGCAAAAAATTCTTAAAAACTACAACAGCGGATGGTTTACGTGTATTGAATTACCTCTTCCAACATTTTGATGATAGACTAACAAGCTGCATAAGAGAGATATGTTTATTGATTTATTTTGTTCTCTATAAGTATACTGCTGCATGTTTACGTAGGACAAATTTATGTTGCATTCTTCAATTTAAATGAAGACACGACAGTGATATCTACAGAGATGTCAGATCTAGCTAAGGTGCTTCCAGGCAGAGATTTCAGTTCCTGTAAGTGCAAGGAGGTGTGGAGTGGAAAAGACATAGTCATAGTTGAAGGTAAGTTATCAATGGTGGTGGCAAAACATGGATGTGCACTCTTCGTCATGAATTGCAGCTAAATTCAGAGTGCTCAATTTCCCAAATTCAGCAACATCATTGCTGAACGTTGATTATTAATCTAGTGTACCCCACTTCTCTAATTTGAAGTGGATCGGTTTATAATAAATTTAAAGCAGTCCAGCACATGTAGCTTAGGTGATACGGATGAAAGCATGTAGAGTTATCAATTTTGATTTAAATCCTTGAAATGTTTGGAAAAAAAATGCCAGGCATCCGTCACCTTTATTGATGAGCTGCATCTTGTAATTGCTTTGATGTATTATTGGTAATGATTGTTGTGTTCCTCAGTGTTCGTTTTTGTCATGAAGAATAATAAATAAATAAATCAAGTTTGATCTTAGTTGGATAAGAAAGGCCTAATCTACTTTTTCTCTTTTATGCAATCCATTTAAGCTCCCTTGCTTCTTGTACTGTTTCTTCCACTTCTTTTCTTCCCATTAGAAAGGCACCATATAATAAAAATTGAAAGACTATCAGAGAAAGAGAGAAGAGAAGATTCGAATGATTTCTTATTCAACAGTTTCTAGAAAGTACACTTGTAGCTATTTATAATTGTTCTATAGTTCACTAGTTTTTGTTTAACTCGAAACCCAAAGTAGTTACAGGTCTTATTACTAATCAGTGGCTTATTCTTCTATCCATCCCGGAGAGAGCAATTGATGAGATACTAATTATAATACTGAATGGGAAGGTTAAAAGAGAATGGGAATGTAAAGAGAACTCTAGAAATAATATTTTTCTCTGTTTTTAAAGAGAAGCAAGGATCTCGCTAGCTCTCTAAGAACAACCTCTCTGATATAGAGAGTAGGCAAGAATCTCGCCTCTTCTCTAAATCAGCCCACATCCTTAATAGTAGATTTTTAATCAGAATACGTAACTCATCTGATTTATTAAAGTCTAAGGAGAATCTCCCACCACCAATTACTCTCTCCGAGTATTCGACACTTTATTGATGCGCACTAGGCCTATTTATAATGATTTACGAGAGGGTAGACTCTATTCAAAATTCAAATACGAAATCTAAAAATATACCTAAATCTAAGATTTAGATAACTAATAATATAAATCCTAACAACTAAATCTTATTTAATAAGATATTCTTCTTATTTCCTAATTCCTAAAGATAATAATAAAAGATAATATCTACTAAGATATTCCTCTTATTTCTTAATTCCTAAAGATAATAATAAAAACAGACTCAATTAATTAAATATTAATTCCTAAAATCTTTAAACTTTCCGCAACTTCCATTATCGCTAATCCGGTACTCTATCAGCAATGTAAAGGAACTTAAATCATATGAAGTTAGATCAGTAATTTGTCAAGTGGGAATGAAGTATAAGTTTCAGATGTTGCACTTGTAGTGTTTTAAATCGATTATCATTACAGTGACATCATCCAAAGTCCCCCTTTTCACAGCAAGGCTTACAAGCTCCTTACAAGCCGCCAGAAGTGCAGAGCCTTCACTTTTCTTGCGCGTGTTGCTTTCTTTTACCGGCATCTCTTTCTTCATGCTCACTCGCTTCACCCATGAAATTTTTCTTGACTTTGATGGAGGGCTTTCATTTTCACAACCAAATTCATCTTCACCAACTTCATTCCAGCCATTCTGTGCCTTTTTATGGCCCCTAGGCTGCTTCACAAGCGAAACTCTTCGTAGCTTCGATGACGGACTTACATTAACTTGAACATAATCATCAATATCAGTGTCATTCTGTACATCGGAGCCTAGCTTCTCCTCATTTAGACAAACACGGGTCAAAGTGTCAACAGCTTCTTGGTTACCGACCTAGGCACATCATCATGTTAACAAAATCAATCTCATAGTCCTCCTAGACTAAATTGAAGCATAACGTGTACAAGAGCTTTTGAAATCAATCTTAGTTATATAGAGCTGTTTGTGCCTTACCTTATCCCACAGTCCATCAGACCCCAACACAAGAAACTCCATGTCTGCAGTTAATGGTAAGATCTTGGTATCAGGTTCAGCCACCACCCATTCCTTCAGATGAGCATCCCCAATGCTTCTAGAAACAGAAAGCACCCCATGAACTCTCCAAGCTCCTCGATGTATCTCCACATATCCTCCCTTCAGATATCATGCGGATGTTTAATTTATTACTACTCTATAAATATTACTTCATAAGATATATTCAAAAAGTTTATCTTGCCATAGCTTTTATATTTATCAATAATTTTTCTAATTTGCATCTATTGATACTCCCTAAATAATAATCAGGAGAGAGAATTAAGAAAGATAGATAGGATATTTTAAAAATATATGTTATATTAACTAATTTACTAAATTTCCTTAATCTAATCAAATTAGATAAACATGTTTTATATTAAGTACTGGAGGAGGAGTATGCATCATTTTCTTTTCTTGAATTAGAAAATTAGTACCTTTTCCTCAATTCTTTTCCGTTCATCCTCTAGTTCAGCTCTGTGATCTCTAGTGAGAGCTTCAGCCACTCCACCTCTGCAAAGAACAGCCCTGCAATCCCCCACGTTTGAAACAACAATCTCTTCCCCTTGAATCAGGGCTGTCACACAACAGGTACCGCTTCCTACACCCTGTTTAGTGCATTGAAATCGAAATTTCCACCACCAACAAAGAATAAGATTCTGGGGAACAAAAATTCCTCAGCTGTTTATAAGTACTATTAGTATCTTCAAGTTTATTTTCTCAAACGATTTGTATAGACCTTATTGTCTTTGTAACATTTTTATATGTTCCAGTATAGCATAGTCATAAAAAAAAACAATATACAAAGAATACACAACGAAAAAGGTTGTCAAGTTCATAGGATGTTCTGCATTCAGCAATACTGCATTCTATCTTCCACGATAATTTATCAGAATGTGCTGGAAAAAGAAACCAATACTACAATAGTTCAGAGGATAAAACCAATGCAGTTAACACTATAATTTAATTAGACTTCTAATCATGTGATTAATAGCTGAACCTGGAGAACAAGAAGCATCGGAATTTAAGAATATGGAAAAACAGGGCTAGAACTTGCCTTTTTCAAGAACTCTTCGTCGGTCTTCAGATACCCAGCTTTAACTGCCTCCTTCTTGGTCCTTGATTCTTCACGATTGTCCACCATTTCGAGAATATTGGCGTGCAAGTTCTCAACGACAAACTCTGCAGCCTTCCGGCCGCCATGCCCATCGTAGACGCCAAAGAAGCCCTGCAAATCACCAACATAAGATAAGAAAACAAGATAAATAAACCAAAGAAACTCGAGAACAATAATATATAATAACAAAAGAAGTCTTCTTTTTTCAGTTCTACATGGCTAACTTTTTTTGGGTCGCTCTCTAAAGAAGAAACAATCTTGTGAGCATCTTCCATGCACAGTTTCTTGCCTTTTACAGAAAAAAGCCCAAAACCAATCCCGCTAAGAGAAATGCTGTCCTTCAATGCCTTGGAATCATTAAGCTTGGGTGTCTGGATTTCTTGCAAGACGTCTGGTATCTGAATATTGAGAGGCCTCTTCCGCTTAAAAGAGGAAGAATCGTGGGTATCAGGTGAAAGTGAAGAACGGGTAGGCATTGCAGGCAGAAAACAAAACAAGAATGAAGAGCAGAGAAGGAGGGGGGCTTTAACTTAACGGCTATGAACAGAGTGCGGGAGAGAGAGTGAGTGAGTTCTGACAAGTAAGGGGGTTAGGGTTTGTACTTTGTATGGATCACAAAAAACGGGAATGATTTCGCAGCTAGCCGTTGAGGTGGTTAATCAAACGGTTCCTTGCCAAAATTGGATATTTTAATATTTGGAAAATCTAATATAAAAACGGTTAAATTATTAAATTTTAATTTTATATTATTAAATTTAATAAATTATTAATTAGGTTATGTGAAACAGTTAAGAATTTAGAATTTGAGCTAAATTACCCCTTAGTTATATATGGAAATAAAATAATATTATTTACAAGTTGTGTGACAAGCCTAACAACAAGAAATTCATTGGAGACATCAACATCATTATAAAATGGGTAAAGGTGCAAAAATACACATGTGCTTTATCCCCGGGAGCGCCCAGCACCATGTGCTTTTTTTGGGAGCAAAAATGCACATGTGGTTAGAAAAAATGTGCAAAAGTCCCAGTTTGTTTGTTAAATACAAACGGTTGTTAGTTTGACCCAAATGACTGAAGTGGACGCTGAGTTGGCTCCCTAATCTCCCTCATCTTCTTCTCCATTGAGTTGGATCTGAGAGTAGGAGGGAGAAATCATGATTGTTACCATACGGAAAGAGAAATATAGCTCCCAGTTCTACCTTCCTCTTGCATTCATTCAACTACAAATCAATGGAGGCAAGCAGCTTCTTCTTCTCTCTTTCTTTCTTCTTCAAGCTCTGTTTTTTATGGTGTACTGTTTTTTCTTCTCTCTTCTAAAAGTGACTTGTGATTTGCAGAGCAGCCCTTATAGGTATTCTTATTTTTCTTCTTATGGGATCCTCCATCGCTCTCAAAGGTTCAGATTATCTCTGAAAAAACATGCTTTTTTAGAAACCATTCGCCGTCCTCTTCCGTTGATTGAAGATCATGCTCTCTCACATATAGGTAAAAAACTAGATTTTTTTTGAAGGACCTTGAGCATTGAACATCCTGTACGCATAGCTGATTTCTCCAAATATTATGAATTAGAGAGTTAAACCAACTCTCATAACAAAGGAAGAAAGGAAAAATGCTAGAATTATTCCCGCTCCACCAGCTAAGTTATCTCAACCAAAGCTTCAAAAGCAACGTATTAATAATTAAATCAAAATTCAAAAGACACCCCCGCAATTCCCCGTCAAGATCACCACTAAGATGAAACAAACTTGAGCACTGAACATCCTTATAGGTATTCTTATTTTTCTTCTTCTGGGATCCTCCATCGCTCTCAAAGGGTTGCTCTCTCGCAAATCACAAGTCACTTTTAGAAGAGAAAAAAAAAAGCAGTACACCATAAAAAACGAGCTTGAAGAAGAAAGAAAGAGAGAAGAAGAAGCTGCTTGCCTCCATTGATTTGTAGTTGAATGAATGCAAGAGGAAGGTAGAACGGGAGCTATATTTCTCTTTCCGTATGGTAACAATCATGATTTCTCCCTCCTGCTCTCAGATCCAACTCAACGGAGAAGAAGATGAGGGAGATTAGGGATCCAACTCAGCGTCCACCTCAGCCATTTGGGTCAAACTAACGGTCAACCGTTTGTATTTAACAGCCAGTGGGACTTTTGCACCATTTTTCTAACCACATGTGCATTTTTGCTCTCAAAAAAAGCACATGGTGCTGGACGCTCCCGGGGATAAAGCACATGTGTATTTTTGCACATTTACCCTTATAAAATCGGCAAAGAAGATTAATTGGTATTTGAATATTGAGAGGCCTCCAATGAATTTCTTGTCAAGTTTGATCTTATCATTTCGTTTTTTGCTTTGCACAGAAGAAAATACTCCTCTCTCTTTTTTTTTCTTTTTTTTTTTTAAGGTTAAGGAATTACTCTTTAAAGTATGTATATTTCAACTTTCTTCCAACTTATTATACCAAACTTGTAAATTAATATATAATTTTTAAGGATATCACTCTAATCCAATTTATGAATCCACTTTCACTGTTTTAAAAATAGATTTATAAATAAGATTAGAGTGGTAATAGCATATGATATGATTAAGTAATTTATTTAGTTTCCTTAATCTCTTTAAAAAAAATTCGACTATATCTTATATTTAGGATTAAAATGAATAATAATAATAATGAGCCTGACCTTTTTTTTTATATAAAAATTTTAGGGAGGGGGTTGGGCTCACTCACCGTCTAAAAAGCGGGGCGCTTGGAGTCGATCCACGGGGCATCTTGTGAAAGTACAAATGCCTCCACCCTACTAGGGTTTTTATCGCTTCCTAAACCCCAGGATCTCTCCCCAACGCCGACCAACACAGGGATCGAACCCCCTCCCTTAGGTGAAGAAGTTCGACCCCTTCACCGGTTGAATCCAAGAACGAGGGGTATGAGCCTGCCCATTTGATACTTTGTTTGTTGGGTCATTATGGTCCGGGCCCCTTCCAGCTCTTCCCATATGTGTCGTTTTTATTTGTTGGAATTTAAAGGCTTAGCCTCCTTTTTTACCAAAAACAAAAATGTATTTTCTTTAATACAAAAAAAAAAAAATTAAGTTTTGTATTTAAAGGCTGTTACTCTCACTGGGCTTCTCTTCGATATATATGGGCCTTAAGTTTTTAGATCCGTGAGACTCCTTTTCTGACTAAGAAAAATTAAGTTTTGTTAGGAAATATAATTATTGGGAGAAACAAAAAACTCTTTACACTATAAATTTTGAAAAGTAAAAATCTTGACTAATAAATTAAAAAGATTAAGTTTTTTTAGTAGAGTATATATTAATTACTCATGTACTTAGGTTTAGATAAAAAATAAGTATTCCTTTCCGTTTTTAATATAAAATATATTTAACTAATTTAATTATATTAATAATGTTAGTTAAGTTGGTTCGTACTAATAATTTTTCTTAATTTCATCATCTTCTCTCCTTTTTTACTATTGTTCAGGAATAATAATAAGGGTGAGGGAGTATTTTATAACTTATTAATAAATTAATATTTTATAAATCTTATATAAATTAATACTTCTTAAAAATTAAAACTTGCGTACAGTAAACGTCCGCTTTGAGCTCTCTTAACTAAAACATGCGAGCTGATGCAATACGCGCAGAATTAAGAAAAATTGAACAAGTTGTATTTGTACATCAAGTATACAGTAACAAAAATATAGTATATTTTATGGGAAAAATACTAAAACTACGTTGTTGTAGGATTAAGGTGTTTTTTTAGGTGAATTAATAAATGGTATTACGGTAAAATTTATATAATTAAAAATGGTAGGGTAAACATATATATATAAAATTAGCATTTTATATATATAGTGTTTTCTCATGAGTCTCATTATTTTATGTGTATGTAGAAATTTCATATTTTATATATATAAAGGGGTTTAAATGCGTAGAAGAAAAGAAGTTTAAAAACCCCATATTTTATATATATAATGATGTAGGTATAATGATCTAGGTTTTTCTTTTTAATATATAAAAAGATAATTTGGTATGTGATAATTATGAGGGAAGTGAGGCTGAATTTTCCACATGGATAGATCATGGATGTGGCAGCAATTAATTAGGAAACGCACACATGCAACAATATTATTGGCAGTTATATTTTAGTTAGGAATACAGAATTCTATTTGATTGATCACAAAGGCCAAACTTGTCTGACAGAAAATGAAGCCATGACTTGCGGGGGAAGAAGAAGAAGAAGAGCTCTTTGAATTCAATAAAGCCAATGAAACAAACGTAAAGAATCAGCAATAATGTGTGTTTGATTTTTATTGATACTGGACTCAGACCCAATTGTTGAATATGTCCACAGATACGAAGCTGCCTCATCATTCTTTTGTGGAAACATAATTAAATGGGAATTGACGTTGACGAGGAGCATTATTGGTGATTCAGATCAGGTTGGTCTTTCTAATGAGAGCAAAGAGTTACTAATACTATCTGTTCCATTCACAATTTCAAATTAAGGACCCATTTAAAATAGAATGAACATCTTACCACTTGGTCTGAATGAATACCGATCAAACTAGCCATTACATTAAAATACTAGAATGGACTGTTATTTGCGACACAAATTTAAAGGTGGACAATTGGGGATATGGCCATTGACCTAAATAAGTGAACAGTGTGGCCTCACGTAGACAATGTGACAGTGTCTGGGCAATATTACTACTATTACCAGGTTCAATTGAGAAAAAAAAAATCAGAGTATGGCATTTTGAAAAGTCTTGGTTGGTTGGTTACGCTGAGAAGCCAGTCGCCCAGCCTGAAAGGACCTTTCGAACTTTCTTCGTTGCCATAGTTAATACGGTACGGTACTTGTGGTTATAGCCTTATAGGTCGCACCCGAGTCCCTTCGTAATTAAGACACATTTCATTCTCATTTGCTGCTTTTGGGCCCAGAACTGGTAAATAATAGCCTACACATGGTCACCAACTCACCATAAATATTACTTCATCCAAAAGATAAGTGATTAATAACAATTGCTTAATAACACTCTGCTCAGGCTATGTATTTGTAAAATATAAATAGAAACAACATTAATCAAAATTATGAAATCCTTTTTTTAGTAGAAGGAATTTCTGGTCAAATGAACAAAGAGGCAAAGATCTTCAGTATTAAAATGTCCATTGAAAGATTTAAGGCATTTATTAGTTACAAATAATGCAGCTTATCAAAATAATTTAAATTAAATTACATCAGTTTCATCTCTTTTGCTCACAACTAACTCGTTGAAGGGTGTGCATCCAAAAAAAAAAAAAAACAGACAGCCTATGTTGAAAAGTCACCTAAATTCACTGAATTCATAATCCACCTAAATTACTGCGCAGACAAAACATCATCCCTGTCTTATCTTTATTTGTTATGGTGAAAATTTCAATAAAAAGGAAACAAGGTTTTGGTCTCTTTAAATTCATTTCAGAGCTTGTGTTCGTTAGGGGTGTTTATTTTTAAAAGGAAGAAGGGAATTCTGAAACAAATACAAAGAACACACGATCATCTTAGCTGTTTCCCACCGCCGGTCAAATCTCAAGATCTTGTTTTCTCCTTCTATTTCGTTAGTTGTTTGTTTCGGTTTCGCCGGTAAATTTATCATTTACGCGGCTTCCTTTCTTACCTCTTGGTAAGGTCGATCACTCATTCATCGCACCTCAGATTTCTGTCCGTACCCTTGTGTTTTCATTTCCCCATTCCAAGCTTTTCGCCAGAATTTCATTTGCTGTCAGATCTTGCTTCGGTTTTTAGGGCTATTTCAGGTGAGCTTTACTTTCTTTGATTATGAACTAAATGGTACTTATGGTGTCTGATTATCTGTCCTCCCAAACACGTAAACGAAGTACAAATATGCTAATATGATTTCTCGCTGTCTGAAATTCGACACCAAAACAATCATCTGCTCAAACGAACTCAATATAATGTTATTTATTTTTTAAAATGTTACGAACTTTGTATGGATTAGCTCTTAAGCATGGAACTTCAGCTTTGAGTTGGAGATACTGCAACCTGCAGGGTGCGAGCAATCTTTAGTCGCTGCCTTTTTTCGGCGGCATCTCTTTTTCAGCTCGTTTGCTGGCAATTTGAGATTATCTATCTCAAGTTGCTAGGTATTTACTATTCATTCCTTCGAGCACATGTTGCGGGGAGCTCTTTTTTTCTTTTCTTTTTTGGGTCAGTCGACTTTGGTTGCCACATTCTATCACGAAAATCTCTCCAACAAACCAGATGCAAAATTTAAAGAACCTATCTGAGCTGACTCCGCTGGTCTTGCCGTGGTATTTCAATGTTAACGGCGCCAATTATTTTGTCTTACTGAACTTCTGTACAATACGCTTTTCATTATCCCCATCATTGGATAATAGGAGGAAGGGGGTGTTTGTTATTTCCAGCAAATTGGATATAATTACATGGTTGGATAATTTTCGACATAGGAGGTCAGGAATATCATCGAGTTACCTTGCATTTCATTATTGTCAGAGATATACACATGTATGCCATCCTATAGAGTTATTTACGGAGTTCATTGGGGGGAAATCACTTGCTTTTCCTGCTTACGGTCCAATCATATAGTTTGAAGAATGGATGATTGCCAATCCTAGTTCTTTTGCTTTTCTTGTGGCGTATTTATAAGCTGTACCTTATATATGCGTCCTTCCTCCCAAATTGCCTTTTGAGATGTTGGAAAAAAGCAAAGAGAACGAAGTCTAACTGCCCTCCTTGGTTTGTGGGAGGCCTATCATATAGAACACTATGATGACTTTAAAATTCAGCGGAAGACCAGAAAGTATTTGGATGATTTTCCACGGATATGTGTGTGTGTGTCTTTACTCTCATTAGATCACTGCTGTGATGTATTTTCTCCTTTTTCTTTGATTGGAGTCATTACCTGGTTCCATTGCTTAACTTGTTTGTTTGTTTCTTATCTGTAACTTCTTCAGCAGGGTCTGCATTCTTTTGTTGAGCACCTCTATTTTTTTATGGAGTGTAGCCACTCGCTGAGTGGTGAAGAATAGCTTCTGCGCATATTTTTACAGACATATCCTCAGAACTTTTGATAAAATGGTGACAACTACTCGGAGGTCTAATCATTGGAGAAACTAATTTTATCTTTCTGTTAGTTAAATGTTAGCAACCAAATCAAGTGACATTTGCATCTTGTTGGTTGCAGTTCAACTAATAGAAAACCAAGTGAAAGTATGCGGCTTATTGTAACAACTTTTGTTGGAGTAATTTTTGGCTTCTTTATTGGAGTATCATTTCCAACATTGTCAATGACAAAGGTGCAAACTGAGTTTTTTCTTTCAGTTTATTGATGCACCCTTTACTTTTGTGATTATTTATGATTTGAAGTAAAAAGCACAATATGCTAACAGATATTAATGTTTTGCAGTTTAATCTTCCATCCAGCCTTCTTCCCTCCATTGACCTCTCTTACATTGAAGACAAATATTCAGGTGCATCTGCAAAGAATAATAGCCGCAGGTTATCAAATGATAAATCCTTAAATGGTACAAAGGTACACAGCATGCCCTTTCAGCATTACTAACAATGTTCAGTGGTAGATTTGGATTTGAACCAGGTCCATAATTTATTCAAACTTTCATGGATACTATTTACTGGATGGAGATGGAATACACAAATAAGGCAGTAGAGTTAGATGGGTGGGCGAAATGAAGTGAATCTTATCAATTGATTAAGTTATATCCTCAAAGTTCTGCAAATTTGCTGTAGAGTCTTACCTTAGCATATGACCTACTGTTAGTTTAGCACTTCTCATGTTAGCTTAGAAACGGAGGGGACTTTGAAATCCTCTGAGCAATTGCTATGCAGAAAGAGTGGTAGGTCTCTGCTGTTAGTTTAGCACGTCTCTCTATGGCTAACTTCCTGTTAGGAGAGATTTTCAGTTGCTTACTTCCCATTCCCCACTTTACTCAGACCGAAATTCTACCACCCACTGTATTTGTTAGGAACTAAATAAGTAGTTGGATGGCTTTCCCTTAAAATCCCGAACTTCAGCACAGTCATGGTCTAATTAGTAATTACTAAATACTTTTCCTCAACTTCTCTGTTTGTTTTCTTCAAGGTTTTACTGAACAAAAATTTCCCCTCAAATGAGGGGAAAAGAAAATAAGAAACCACAAATTCACGCTCTGTTTATGTTACAAATGAGGGGAAATAAAATAGGAAATCCCAATATGTGAATCAAAAGGTCTATCCCAATTCCGTTTCCTTGTTTCAAGCCTTTTGTTACAATAAGTTCCTTGTTACTCTGCAGATTTGGGTTCCATCAAACCCAAGAGGTGCTGAAAGATTACCTCCTGGAATCGTTGAAGCTGAATCAGACTTTTACTTGCGTAGACTGTGGGGTCGGCCCAGTGAGGTGTGCATCCTAAATCACTTTACATTTGAAATATGGCTTCAATACCCAATTCTCATGTGAAAAACTACTACTTTGTTCTTTACAAGTGCATCGAGTATGGAAAGCATGTCCTAAATATAAAGATCCAGTTAATCCATTTATTATTGTTTGTTAAACCAGTAAAATAGGCCTTATATTTAGTTGACAATATTATTTGTTCTATCTGCTTGCTTCTATGACCAAAACCCACCTTGTCCAAAATAGATTATGACTTGAGCCTTGAGGAATCTGTTTGTAAAGAAAACTCAAGTAGCTTGCCACACCTGTATCTTTATTTCCTTTTGTTGTTTATATTTTGAAATTATAACCCTTGGACTGGAGGTAGCCCTGATCATCTGATATTTATGCTTTGAAGTTTTTTAAATTTAGACCATTTGATTAAGATGCCTCTTGCAGGACTTGACTTTCAAGCCAAAGTACTTGGTGACTTTCACTGTTGGCTATAATCAGAAAAAGAACATTGATGCAGCAGTGAAAAAGGTATCTATGTGCACCCATGACCATGATTGATTTAAACTTTGGAGGATTTGTATCAATTTTTTTTTTTCACATTTTCTAAGCGGGCATAATCAGAAGGCTGTATACTTGTGAAAACGTGAAAAATGACTTTGGAGTCCAACGTCAGAAGTGAAAAAATGGTGCTCTTTAATTTTCATAGTCAATTGTTAAACTTCCTAATACTGAGTATGTGTATTTTTCCTTATTGAGGATTGTTGTTTATTTGACATGCTTTTTGGTACCTTTTCACTTGGCAATATCCAAACAAGATTTACTCCTCCAAATTATCAATTCTTCTAAATCTAAAATTATCGTCTCTCTCTCTGTGGCTACAAATACTTTCTTTGTTTCTTTTGTAACCAAATGTATTACTTGAACAGTTTTCAGAGAACTTCACGATCCTTCTGTTTCATTATGACGGACGAACTACAGAATGGGATGAGTTTGAGTGGTCGAAGCGGGCTATTCATGTGAGTGCTCCCAAACAGACAAAATGGTAACAAACAACTCCTTGCTCTCGAGTCTTGCTCATTGGGCCCTTTGTAGATAATATTGTCTACTGTTGCTAAACAAGATTTGTCATTTTCAATTATGATATAATAGTGACTATTTGATTTTTTACCCTCCCAGGTGGTATGCCAAAAGATTTCTGCATCCAGATATAGTGGCACCATATGACTACATATTTATATGGGATGAAGACTTGGGGGTAGAGCATTTCAATGCAGAGAAGTAAGCATTTGATATAAAATAATTTCCCCCTCAATTTTCTACTTTCCCTCAACCGAAGTTTTATACGTTATTGTCATTACGATTGCAGGTACTTAACACTGGTACGGAAGCATGGTTTGGAGATTTCACAGCCAGGTCTGGAACCTAATAAAGGGTTGACATGGCAGATGACAAAGAGGAGAGGTGATCGTGAAGTTCACAAGTGAGAATGACGGGAATCTTAAATCAATTTTCTTATTTTGCCTGTTACGCAACATAATGTATGATAACCATTTATCTTGTTTTACTTTTTGAAATAGAGTAACAGAAGAGAAACCAGGATGGTGCACAGACCCTCATCTGCCTCCTTGTGCAGCGTAATTATCTGAAGTCTTTTAGGTTTATTATTTGGTCCTCCTTGCCTTATCTCATCCTGTCATGTGAATGCAGCTTTGTTGAGATTATGGCTCCTGTGTTTTCACGAGATGCATGGCGCTGCGTGTGGCATATGATTCAGGTTTCAACGACTGCTCTATTAAATCCTTTTTATTTTCTTTTTAAATTACCTTCTGTTGAAGCAGAGTTGACTTCCTAGCAATCAGTAGTCTCTTATAATAATAATAATACATGATGATTCTGGGTATTGCAGAATGACCTGGTCCATGGATGGGGTCTTGACTTCGCTCTTAGAAAATGCGTTGAGGTGAGTGAATCCATTATACCATTACTTCATCTGATTTATTGACTATTTAGTTAGCGTTAGGAGAGGAACAAACCAAACACCGAGAGAGGTTAATGAAAGGAGAGAACTTGCAATTATGATCGTGATACTCTACTAATACCCTCGTTCTCTTATATAGCCTGCTCATGAAAAGATCGGTGTGGTTGATTCTCAGTGGATTATTCACCAAGGTGTTCCCACGCTAGGAAATCAGGTAATATGTTTGTCATGGTTTTTTTAGTAAGATTTATCTGATACTATAATAGCTGCAGTATGAAACTCATAAGCTTTCATGTGCCTGGCAGGGAGAAACGCAAATTGGGAAAGCACCGTGGCAGGGGGTATGTTTAGCAATGTTTAAACTTTTGGCCGATCTTTTTTATGATACACTTTCTGGTTTAAGGGCGTCGGATTAATGGGTTATATAGTGATAATCTGATTATTATTAATAAGGGTATTATGATGGGTTGCGTTGGCAGGTGAGGGAGAGGTGTAGAAAGGAGTGGACGATGTTCCAGAGTCGGCTGACGAGCGCGGAAAATGCATATTACAAGGCCGTTGGTATTAATTCGACCGCTCATTAAGTGATAACTACTAAAGTTGATATTTGTAGGCAGCCACCACCACCTGGAGTCCTCAGAATTGTCCTTTTTGGTTTTTGAAGTTTGTAATGATAGTTATGTCACATCATAAATCAGAGTCATACTGACGACAAAAGCCATAAATTCATTGTAGAATTCGTTGCAGACAGTGAGTGTATGGATGAAGATAAATAATATGATCATGATGGCTAGTATATTGTAATTACATTTTTGGAGGCTAGTACCTAGTAATGTTGCAGAAGCAGTGGGTGGGAAAGGGAAACTCGGATGAATTGCTGATTTTTTAAGCGTGTGGTTTTGTAATAGCTGTTTTAAAAGTTCTTTTCTTCAACTCTTTTCATATATTTAATTTATAAATTATAAAAGTTATTTTCTAAAAGTTAATTTAATCATACACAGCCGTGTATTTAGATTAACGAATAAGTTTTATGAGTTATGAAGTAAACGGACTTCTGAAACAGCCCAAACACTCCCGTTACATCTCATCTCATCACAGAGAGGGAGGAAACTTGGCGGATCCACTTATCCTGCTCGTCCAAAGGACGAGCAGGGAAAGTTGGATCCAAAGGGTCAAATCAGTTTAAAGTAGGGACGTGGAACGTGGCTTAACCTAGAGGCGCCAATTTCGTCAGAGCGAACCCAAAAAAAAAGAAAGTTGAAACAAACACAAGGATGAGTCATTTTCAAAAAGCTGTATTATGAATTTTTTCCCCGGGTGATGAGTGGAGGCAGTTCCTCACACTGTGGACAGAGAAGTTTCCAGAGTCTCTCCTAAAGGGCACTCCATGTGTCACCCCGCACCTAAAATCTAACGCAATCAGTTTCGTGTCCTCAAATTAATTTGACAGATGATTCCAAATTAATCCCTTAATCCTCTTCTACAAGTTCTACTTACAATCTGTCCCGCATTACAACTATCTCATCGAATATTCCCACGCATACTTCTCATCTTGTCACTATATAAATATCAATCCAAAATATCGATTTGAATCATGCTTTTGTTTTTTAATTGCAATTGTTTGGAATTGATAAGAAACTGTTCCAATCACACATTACAAATATTTCAACAACAAAAAAAAACCAAAAGGGGAGTAGTATGGAATGGGAACAGAGATAAAGAGTTTATTAGAATATGAAACATCTAGTCTAAATTATTTATATTGAGACATCTTTTGTTCGATTGGAAAAATAATTAAATTAGAAAACTGGGATTAAGAGTTTTGAGTGAAAATTCTTCGTGCTTCATTTATTTATTTTCTCCGATTTTTCCTAAAAGATTTTGTATTGAAAAAATTGATACATATTTCTCCAAGTTTATTTAATTATTACTATTCCGTGACCGTATTAAACATCAATGAACTAATTAATACATGAGAAATGATGTCGATTATTATTGAAGTGGTGACATGGCAACCAAATGGCAAGGTTGCTTCGATTTTGATTTGCGTTAGGGACGTAGATATGTGACAAGCTTGAAAGTGGCCCCCCATTATTTGCTGGGGCCTTCTTGCTGACTCCTTGCATGCTTCAATGTTAACATAAATTTATCCTTGTTTTTTTAAATACTCCGTATATAATATCATCTGCTCCTATTTCTATCTCTACTCCATTCATAATTCATAGTCACTATTATGATTGTCTTAAAAAGAAAGAAGAGAAGATCCAGTGATGGATGAGGACATGAATACGAATGAATATTTAAATAAGGCATTTTGTCTCCAAAGCCTCATTTAATTGAAAAATACAAATACATGCACGTATGCGCATGTGGATCCAATACATGCAATATAGAGAAGTTAAACTTTGAAGACAATGTTAAGCTCTCTCTCTCTCTCTCTCTTGAATCCACGACCTCCTACTTAAAAAACCCTTCATACCACTAACATAAATCTCTTTTGTAGACATAAGGTTGATCCTTCTTTTAAAAGTAATGGTACCATTGGGAGAGCTCGTGATGTTGTCATAATGATCCATGAAAGTGGGATGACAAGAAATGAATGATTAGATGAAGTGAGAGAGACATGAGACGGCCAAAGTTGAAAACAAGGGAGCGGTGGGGATGATTGCCAGGAGGCATCATCACGGCTCTGCCCCGTGGACACGTGCCATCATCTTTCTGCCTCACTCCTAATTGCTGCGACACGTATTATGTCCTAGTGCCTCTCACTCTCTCTGTTTCCATCATCATTTAAGGATCATCAGCTTCCGCCCCTCTTCCTCCTGCCTTATTTATACTTGTCCACAATCTACTTTCCCCGCAACTTCAGTTTCATATATCAGAAATGGGACTGTCCAACTTCCCCACCGCAGCAGAGGGGCTGCTTCCGGTGTTGGTCATGAACACCGTCGTGTCGGTGGCTATGTTGAAGAACATGTTGAGGTCTCTTCTGCAAGTGGTTGCTTGGAACCCAATAGACATGAATGTGGAGCAAGAGTGTGATGATGACGAGCAGACAAGTGTTTCGAGGAGGACGGTGTCCATTACACAGTACAAGTGCATGAGTGACGGCGGAGCAAGGTGGCGCGCGGCGGAGTGCTGTGTGTGTCTCTGTGGTTTCCAAGGCAGCCAAGAGGTGAGTGTATTGTCTTGCAAGCATTTCTTCCACAGAGCTTGCTTGGACAAGTGGTTCCTCAACAGACACACCACCTGCCCTCTCTGCCGTTCTGCTTCTTAATTAGCTTCTTTTGATGAACCAAGTTTAGAGCAACTAAGGAGGCTGTCATGGCTTCTGCTATCTTCTGCAATCCTCAACAAACTAGTGGCTTGGAGAGATCGCGAGTGGGTCTCATCTTGGTGATTTTGTGAAGAATGCTCTAATTCTGTTAGGGATGTAGATATTTAGAATTTGGTTTTGGGATTTGTATGTCAGCATTAATTCGGCACCGTTAGATTGAACAAAATTTAAGTAGTAATTGACACAACCTTTGTGACGTTTATAGTGTTTATTTAGTGTTGGGGATTATTGAAAGCTGATTGATACGATATGATCGAACAAGTAGAATTAGATGTTCATTTCATCCTGTAATAACAAATTAAAATCCTAGCTTGTGCTTTGTGAGGGCAACGTTTCTGCTCAAAACATGGACGGTACAGTAGTACTGCAAACTGAAATAAATGGAGTCGCATATGTAAATGCCTAAAGATCCCTTTCAGTCATACAGATATAATAGGTGGTCTCTATCTTACCTTAGCTTGGATTGTTACTGCAATATGAGATTCCAACTCTATCGCTCATAATCATCACTCCATCAAATTAAAATTATCGCTGTCTATGAGTGTTCGTCACTTCATCAAACTCACTTATTGCTGTTTAGTTCTTCCATAGACATTACTATATCAAAAGAGAACAAAAATTAGTGTTAATGTCTTTATGATAGGTTGGAAGCGGAAAGTATTGAAATATACTTTTTCTTTTTAAAATGGTGCTAGAATATAGTTAGACATCAAGAAGAGGGGTTTTCATGCAAATATGTAGAGACATGGGTCCGCATATGCTTCGGTTTCATGTTGCTATTTCAACGAGCAGATTTCAGTGAATATGGTGCCCTTTGGATACATGATTATCACTTTTTTCCTTCTCTTTGGGGAGGATATTCATTGAGAAACGAGTATGCTGGTAAAAAAAAGTCAGATGTTAATACTATGATATAAAACTTATGAGAAGTTATATTAATTATAAGCAATGAATAATATGATTTAGTTTAAAATTCATGCAAACACGGTTCAAAAATTTAGGATAAATTCAATATCATAGCAAGGAGCCAATCTCTGCGACTTCATCCTCATGAATCATAACAGTTGATCGTTTATTGGAGATTCCCATAGCCCCATTGGCTGGAGCTGATTCAGTTGGGGTGGTTGTTTGATATTTTTATTACTTTTTTCCCCGGATATTTTTACTACTACTATGTCGACATTAGTTAATCCTTGTTTATGGAAGCCTTCTCTCTATATATCCCCCTCTTGCTGCAGGACAGGATTGAAATTGAAGGGCTCCATATCATGTTTACACATCTTCCATGAAACATAACCTTGTTGGATTTCGGATGTTTTCTGCCCCGTATCAGCTGCCCCTGTTTTGAGCTACCAGAAGGTAGAATCAATATGTTGAACAGATTATTAAGGTCTCTTTTGGGAATTCCAACAGCTGAATTTGCAGTCAACAGCTCAGAATAGGGACACGTGACATAAGGTACTAGACACTCCGAATCCATTCTTGTTTGGACCTCGGAATGGAATCGTGCACTGAAACGCGCCTTCCTTACTTTAAGCCCAAAATTTTGTTTAGTTCAATCATCAAATCATGGTTGGCTGGCTTGCGCTGAATTGCTTTATCATCTCATCTGTTTGTAGAGGGAGAGGAACACTGGCCACCTAATTCAACTGCCCTACCTCTCTTAAACTAAGTCATTAACTAACATTTAATAACCAACTAATTTGGTCTCCCGTTCAGATTAATGTCCCAGCACTTATTTTGACATCATGCAACTGTAAGTAAAATACTCTTTTTTTACTAAAGAAAGGAGAGATGAAACATACAAGTAGCGGCAATTAAACAATACTTATATTATTACAGCAAAAAACATTACAGCACACTGTATAACAACAATAAGATGAGGGTCTGTCGCATTATTTAATAGGGAAGGCAAGTGGTAGCTTATTTATACAGTCACAACAGTATGAATCCCCCATATACACACACAAACGAGTTGGAATCAGAAGGGCCTCATGGACCTGAGTTTGGTTAAGTACATCCTCCTGTGCTCCAGATGAATGAAGGTCTCAGCCTCTTGGTCCACGTCCTCATTTTTGTTATGAGCACCGTGCCTTAAACGATCAAGAGCCGTCTCTGTCTCTTCCAAACTTGACGCTTCTACTTCTGCAAAGCCCTCCTCCTTGTTGCTCTTGAATCCCACTTCACCATGACCACGAGGCTTATAATAGCTTCTCCTAACCTCTGGCTCTTCCATGGCCTCGTACTCGTACTCCTGGTAATCGTTTGATGGGCTCCATTCGTACAGCTGATGATGATGACCACGACGATGGTGATGGTTTCTTCTCTGGCGATTGTTGCTTTCATATGCCATTTTTTCTGTGAATCTTGAAGGTGCTCTTTGTGATTAGATGATGGGGATTTATCATGTTCACCTCCTATTATTTATAGTTTAATATGTACAGCTAGGCTTTCTAGATTATTCCCTTTTGATAAGAGTGAATCTAATACCTCTCCTATTCAGCCAAAAACTAGAACAGGCACACATCCTGTTGTGTGTAGTTGCATTCGTTCTGAGGACTGAAGGGAGAAGGAAGTAGTCTGGATATTCGCCAGAAAACGATTCCAAAGCCACCACCTTTGACGAATTCAATAGATACCCATGAAATCTGATTCCTTTCTTCTTTTACTTTCCTGCCACATGCTCTAATTCAGGATATTATTTTACTTTCTTGGGAATATAAAGATGCCCTCTGTCTCTCGATTCACTGATTTGTAAAACGTGTTGTCATTTCCAAGTCCATTACTAACTGTGCTGTAGCAATCGTGGTAGAAAAGAAAATGATTTGGAGTAATGTATTGGCTTTTATTAGATAGGTAACAGCATGGGCACATGTAATGAAGCCGTCCAAGAAAGCTCTCATCTCATACAAAAACATGATGTTGAGATTTAAGGACTGAAATACAAAAGAAATACTTTAGATATTATTGATTGTTATATAAAAAGAGAATACAAAAAGGCCTTAAATTAAAATTTAACCTTAACCCTAAAATCTATTACTACCTATGGTCCTAATTATAGGAAAAAAGCATTTCTATAATTAGGATCAGAGGGAGTATAATATAATATAATATAATCAAATCATAATATCTTAAAATATATTCCTAAAATATAATATTCATATCTAATCTTAATAAATACTAAACGATATTTTTTATAATAATAATAATAATAATAAATACTTAATTTAATAATAAACATTCTATTCTTCAAACTTCCCCTCAAGTTGGAAAGTAGTTTGAATGTGAGTAGGCAACTAATCACCAATAATTTTTTTCTTTAAGAAATCTTGAATCAAACACATCCAAGAATAATTCAACCAAATGTAAACATCTCACCATAGACAAACACCAAACAAAACACCTCATCAGAGGCAAAAAAACGAATAGGTCATATAAGGACCACCAAACATCAAATAATTGCCCAAAATAGCCAACTAGCAAAAGACACAAAGCACAGTAGATGCTAATACATGAGAGTAACCAACCTAAATCAAGAATCAAACTCACAAACTAGAATGATGAACCCAGACCCTGAAACCCAAATTGAATCAAGCAGAACCATAGAAGCCAACTACAAGTAAGGCACCCAGGACAAAAACCAAAAGAGCATTTCATGAACGTGGTGGAAAACGTAACAAACGAAGAACCCAACCATTAGAAATAAGTGAACGTGCATGAAACAAAAAGTCGACAGTTATGAAATAGTAGAAACAACTTAGTCTTACGACGCAACCTTTGAAGCATAAAACGGCCTACACACACAGGGAATGAGGGCTCAACTTCGGAGAACGAAGCACGACCAAAAAATAAGGGCAGAACCAAACAGCACCTTGAAACCAAAGAAAACAGCAACCATATACTCAATACCTCATATTAAACTAAACAACTCAGAAGAAGCCACATCAAAACATACCAAACCAATCCCAGCCACCAAAATAAATGCACAAGGCAGGAGACAACAGACAAAGAGCACCAAAGATCTTAAACCAGAGAGTAAACTTTGTCTCATAAGGACAAAGCACTTTTGAACCCATAAAACAGAACATACAGCCATGTGCTGAGCGTGTGAAACTTCGTAGAAATAGAGATGGCGCCTTAGGCGCGACTATACAGTCGGATAACATGTTGAGATTAAAAGATCACATTGAATTATAACGGAAATACTTTGAATATGATTGATCTTTATATAAAATAAAGTACAAAAAGGCCTTTATATAGACAAATTAATAGGCTAACCCTAAAATTTATTACAATCTAATATAATCTAATCATATTATCTTAAGATATATTCCTAAAATATAATATTATTATATAATCATAATAAATACTAAATGATATTCCTAATAATAATAACAAATACTTAATTTAATAATAAATGTTCTATTCTTCAACACATGGGAATCTTATTTGGCAGAAATCCCTTCTTATCCTCAAAGTGCATTAATCTTCAGGGTTTTGTTAATTAGGTATCACTCTTGTCAACAGTCCTCTTCAGGACAAAAGATAAGAATTAAACCAAGCATCAATTAGAAAATTACAACATGTTAGAAGTTCAAAATGACTGAAGAATGAATTATTTCTTTAGCTAGCTTATTCCTATTTAATTTAATGTAAATCATTATCTTAATCACCTTAATCTTTATCCATATATAAACCTCAACTCAAGACAAAGCAAATAATCTGAGGAAGTTGTTATCAAACACACCACTTCAGTAAAGCTTTTATTGATGAGTAGGATAAGATAGACATTACATGGACTTGAAAACAAGCAAGATCACGTTGATGTTTATTAGATTCTTAAATAGAGAGAGCAAGCAAGCACACACTTTTATTATTACAGTGGGATCGATGAAGACGACATGTTAGACACCTTTCACTTCCCACTCAACCTTGTGAAACCTGTTGTTCATGTTCCTGTTATAAGGGTTAGCACAGAAGTCATTGCCGCCACCCCGGTTATGGCGCTCGTATCTCATTTCATCCACCTTCATGTTACCTGCACTGTTGTGCATTTCATATTTGTTCACCTCCGAGAAATAGTCACCGCCATGACCCTGGTGGTGGGATCCGTTTGAAAACAGAGGAGGAGCCCCTCCAAAAGAGTGGCTATGTCCACCGCCAGAGAAATGGCCCGAGGAACCGTGGTGGCCTTCCCGGAACATGCCATTGGTCATGCGCATTCCAGGGGAGTGGTTGTGATGGCCATTCCTTGAGCTCCAAGTCTCCTCATGAGCCTCGTAGCTCTCCTGTTGAGTCTCCATGCCATAGCATTGGTTCTGTTGAAACCCATGGTTTCTCTGCAGCTGCATTTTCTCGTTGGAGCTTTAGAACTAACGATCAAGTATTAGTGTTTGTCTGGGATGTTGAATTCTTATAAAATAAGTGCCTTTTATAGGCGTGGATATATAGAAATTGGTTATCTCTAAGTTTTGCCCTGTCTCATCAGGCATATATTTCCACTTAGTGCAGTATTGTTCATTATTTTAAATGAATGGACAAGAGAGGATGGCTCAGGATTATTCCCTTTGGCATTAATACTTGAATACGATTATGAGAGAAATTTATTTCCTTGTGGGAGGAGAGGCACCGTATTCTTTGATGATGAGTGAATCGTATTCTTCCACTACGATTCAGAAAGCTGAGTAAATTCACTGGGCACAATAAACAAATCACAGCCAATTCTTTAGCGGCCCTGCGTCGTGCTGCTGATATTCACAATGAAAAGAAACATAAAATTTTTCTCTACATGCCATTGATAATCTGGGTAATGCTCTTAGTTAACATGTAATCCTTGAAAGAAAAGAATTTTATCCGCCGTGATTATTCTTTCAGTTTTTTAAGAAAAAAGAGTGAGAAAATAAAAGATCCTTTCTTCACATATTGTTTCAGTGGCATAAGTTGAAATTCAGGGCTCGAGATTGGTTGATAGAAGCACAAAAAATTTCCTCTATGGCATCCAAATCTGCACCTTTTATCATTAATATAGGATATATTTACCTAATTTAATTAGATTAAGGAAGTAAGTTAAGTTAATTGATATAACATGTAGTTTCTAAAATATCCTAATTCCCTCTTCTTTTTTATTATTGTTAAGGCAGTATTAACCAAGGTAAATTAGAAAAAGATTGGCAAATATAAAAATATGTTTTATATTCAAAATAAACTCTCTAGATATGTCCTATATTAAGAATAGAAGAGAGTATTAACCAATTACTGGCTATGTTCTTGAAGCTCTCCAAAGTGGAACTTAAATAGAATTTACTGCCCAAATCCGCCAGCATGAACAATTAACGATCCCAGTTTCAACTTAAATCTTAATGAAAACCAAAAAAATGGATCAAGACAAAATTGCTTATGAATAGAGATGTATAAATGATGACCAACGGGAGTTGGTGTATGTTTAAAAAATTAGAAAAAAAGAAAACTATTTGGAAATTGGCTTCCAGGTCAAGGAAAAGGGGAAATCGTGAACGACATTTCGTTAAGCGACCCCTACTGGTAAAATGAACACCTCATACACCTCATACTGCAAGTGAATTATAGTCCAGTGATTTCTCGAATCACTCGCTATGACAGCAACCATAACATATTGTATATAGCGGGAAAACTTGAAATATTATAAACCACGCAATCAGACGAGCAAACATATACATACATATAAGTTCAGCGTTGATCAGGGGAAAAAATAAATAAATAAATCTGTCTCCGAAAACAAAACCTCCCAAATGGGAAAAACTGCAGAACATAATACAGAGTAAAACTAGGCTATGTATATCCCGGGGATAGGCCACAAACAATCCAAACTAAAACAAAAGATAGTGCTCCCCGACTCTAAATTATGTACAAAGTCCCCAAACCCCAAGAACCAAAGAATCTGTCGGAACTCTCAATGAACTCTCAAAACCCCCCATGAAGAGTCCCCTCAAGCTACGAGCGCTACAAGATCCACAAGAAGCAAGCATCACAAATTCTTGTCCAAGATCAATGGCTCTCCCTTATACAATGTCCAGGCAGGAGAAATTTATACTTGTCCGCATTCTCCAGAAGGTAAGCAGGAAGATGAACGGCAGAATAGGAATGCGGTATCGGTCCCATTTTACTGATGATTTCCTTGAAGGTGTACTCCTCAGGAAGCATGTCAAATAAATCTTCCCCCTTGCATATTATGTCCTGAATTCTTTCGGGATCCAAATAATGAGAGAACCTCACTCTATCGTAATGGCTGTAAGCTTTCATCTTAAAAATGAAATCACTGATTCGGGGGAAACAGAAGCTACAATGCCAACCAGCATCGGCCAATAGGTTATCAGACTGGCGGTAATGCGCATACCTTGTCTTGCCACTCTGGTATCTGTGCACTGAAGTTCTCCAGCTCTTATCATCCACATGAAACTCAAAAGAATAAAGATAATTCTTCAACTGAAGATGAAGAATTGAAGGTATCTCATCACACCACCTCAAGAGATTGATAGTGTGAGCACTTGGTATCTCGTCAACATCAGACATAATCAACAAGTCATCATCTGAAATGCCAGCTATTTTAAGGAGCTGATCCAATGCTACCCGCTGATAAGCCTCCTCAACAAATGGGTTTTCTCCTTTCTTAAATCTCCCACCAACAGTCCCATAAGTTAACCGGGGTTCAACAAATTTAAACTGCTTTCTGTTGCTACTAAAAACCAGAGGTTTAGGCAGTCCAGTGAAAGTAGAATTTGACTCAAGGAGAACAAATTCTGAAACATATGGGTACATTTCCCTCCAACGTAAGGTAAGTAACTCCACCTCATTGCTGAACAACACAGCATCATAAACTCGTCTTGGGTACTCACGGATTCCCCAGCCATGAAGTCTGCAGAGGTTCTCCATTGTCACGTTTTCATTATAGTAGTGTGGTATGACATTGAAAGGTTTGGGTGGCTTTTCCCACAACGGCCGCAGGAAGTAAGAAAATTTCTGTCCATGAATGTAGATTCCCAAGATGCACATAGGGACAACAGCAAAAAGAAATATATAGGTTTTTACATCCAAGCCACGTAAAATGCAGCGGATTCTTGTCATGCCTGAAACTTGACTCGATTCCTGCAAATTAAAACAAGCATACAAGAATATCACTACATATGTACCTTTAACCAATGAAAGATAAAGAAAATAACTTATCAATTCTGCAAATAAATTAATTCATAATAAAGTTCCAACGCCGTCTTTCCATTGTATTAACTAGTCTTTCCATTATATTAACTAATCAGACGCAATTGATGAGATTAAAAAGTTTTCTGAAGACAAGAGAATTAAAGGTTAATTTAATCAGAAAACCTAAGCAGCATTATGAAGAGATTTGAGGCATGCCACAACGACAACGACAACATAACCAAAATTCATCATGTAAATGTGAAGATAGACCCCTGTTTTGCAGCCACTCTAATCCCATTAGCAATAACACGCATCCGCCTCCCCTAACAAAGAAGGAGAACAGGGGAGAAAAGTAGAAAAGTTTGCTTTTTGTGTATGCTTTTGCCGTTTGCCACATTACCTTCAACGAAATAGTCACGTAGAGCGCTAAAGACTGATCAACCAAAGGTTAACACCATTTTTTAAGAAAAACAAAACGCTTCCTGATTCTAATAACAGCCGTATTCAGATCACCGTCCATATCTACACAAAGAAGAAGAGCAACTCTAAAAAGATATGGCCTTGGTCAGCCACCTTACGTTTACTCTGCACTCATGGTTGTCTAACTCAATATTGAACTATCTACCACTGAAATCCAAGCCCAGATAACTAAAGGGCCATGATTTCCATGAAGCGCGATTTGAAGTAGTGAATTAGGATGCTAAAAGATCCAAATAACCATCCAATTTGGTTATTTCAAGAAACCAAAGACACCCAGAATAACACAACCAAGCAACTATAAAGAGAAAAGGCGGAATCGGAAAAACAACGGAAAGATCATGCATTTAGGAAAAGCATAGAAACTGCGAAAGTTACACAAAAAGTGCAATATACCTGGCCGCAAACATCGCCGCACAAATCATCGGACTTCTTAGGGCAGTATTGTCCTCCAGATTCTCCCATCGTCCACCACATTTTTCCGTTTATTCTAATAGGCGCGAGTCCGATGCTACCCGCGACCCAATCAAAACAGATCAAGCTTCGACCGAAAATTACCCGAATGTTCGATCGTTGCTCCGTAACCGATAACGCTATGTAATGCCTATCCAGATTCGATCCCGTTAACTTCTCCGAATAGTGAAGCAGAAACCCTTCTTGCCAGGACTATATAAGTACTAGGGATTTCCTTTTAGTCTCAGAATGCGAAAGGAGCGAAAATTCTTACGAAAGAAGAAACGTGTTGCTTCCGCGGGGCAAAGAAAAACAAGATAGGGATAGATGAAGAAGGGGAAGACAATAACAGGAGTACGACGGCGAAGGTGTAGATTTTCTGGTGAGGGTGGCAGTTGCAAACGTCTTGTTGAGACACAAGGACAGAGACGAACCTCTGCTTTTTTCCCCTATATTCGTCTTGATATTTTTCAGCGAGTTTTGGCTGTGCTTCGTTGTATTCTGTGCTTGTCCCCCACTTTATATAAGGCGCATACTTTTACCCCGAAATTCCTAAAGCCAGCGCCTCTTACGGAAAAGTACACGCTGTTTTCTTAAAATTACGATTCCTAATGAAACTGATTATTAACTAAACAGGGAAACTGAGGGGCGTACACGTCATTTAGCATAGGAGATGTTAAACCAAGTCTCCACGCGCTTCATTGACTGGCTAATGGCAGAGAAATTTTTAACAATATTTTTGGGAAAATCTCCCCAAATTAACAAAATATTATTAAAAAAGCTTTTAAGAAAAATTAGATGTCAAGCATTTTTTGATATTATTTCAAAAAACGTTGTACTGATATAGTTATTAACGTGTACTGATATAGTTGTTAGGATATTGTTATATACTGATATAGTTATTAGGATATTATTGTTACCATCTACTGATTTAGTTGTTAATGTTATACTGACATAATTGTTAACGTTTATGAAATAATATCGAAAGTTTTAAGACTTTTTTTGAAATATGATTTTTTTTACATGTGATTTTTTTTTGTTTTTAAATTAATTAAGCCTGAGATGGATTTTCCCATAATTTTTTTAATAATGCTTGGATTGGCGAAAACCAACCAATCAGAGGTAAAACTGAACAAGTCTATTTATTTATTTATTAAAAAAAAAAAAATAACTGAACGAGTCAGGGGCTCGGAACACGACAGGGACGCGTGGGATTCGTGGAGGGGAGAGTGGAGTATGAGCGCGTTTGGATTAGTCCACCTCTATGAATGAGGTGGCAAATGGCTGTGAAGTGGCCCCCACCACGAGCTGCTGTTCTCTTTTTATGTCCGTTTGATTCCCATGTGGGCCATCCCTTCCTTTGCCTCCCCCTCCAGGATAACGTCTCCAAAACGCCCGCCTAGTCGCCTCCCGTTTCAAGTCTCTTTTCGCATGTTTAATTAAATTGATAAACTAATACAGTCCGTGCGCGATCCTCGGGCAAATAGCTGGTCACTTAAAATCCATGGTGAAAAAAATATCCTAATTAAAATTAGCTAGCAAGAAATATTTTAAAAGAATAATTTGTCAAAATGCTGATGGAAAAATTATTTTGAATTGTGCTCAACATCATTTATGTATAAAAAAGAAAATCGTTAACCCAATTATATACAAGTCCTATAAATTATTTCATTAATGTGCAGCTCATAAAATTATTTAATTAATTATGTAGCTAGGAAACAATTAAATAATAGTTCTATATTGTTTGGATATTAAAATTATCTGTTAGAAAATATTTTGAAAAAATAATTTGTCAACATGCTGTATAAGCAAAGGAAAATCGTTAACCCAAATGCAAATGCAAATTGTTTCATTAATTTAAAGCTCATAAACTTAATCAATTAATTATGTAGTTAGGAAACAAAATTTGATATTACTGAGTTACATAAGGCATTCATTAAACTCCAACGGTCCAACCCTTTTGTTAGAAATTATATTTTTGGGAAAATTTCATTTAAATACCAAATAAATTTGTAAAAAACCCCCAAAAAAGACTTAGAGGTCGAATTTGTTTTAAAAATACCCCCCTTAGGGTTAAATAATTTTTTTAAAAAAAAAAATACCCCCCGGTGGTGGTGACCGCCCGGTGGGGCCCACCCAGCGGGGGTATTTTTTTTTTTAAATTATTTAACCCTAAGGGCAAAATGGTCATTTTGGCGAATTTGTAAAACCCCAAAGGTCCTTGTCACCTCTAAATCTTTTTGCAAATTTGAAGATTAAGGGGTTTTTGCAAATTCATTTGGTATTTAAATATAATTTTCCCTATATTTTTTGTGCATCAAAAGCTTAGAAGTTGTTTTTACTAGAGCTTGTTTGGTTTGAGGGTGAAAGAGAAAGAGAGAGAATTTTTTTTTCTTATCTTTACTAAATAGCCTATGAAATTTTTTTAAGGGAAAAACACTTCTCATGTTGTAAGGAGAAGTGTATTCTCATGTTACACACACATGAAATGGTGGGGACCTACATATATATATAATTAGCATTATATATATATGTGGGTCCCACCATTTCATGTGTATGTAGAAATCTTCTTCTTCTCACTCAACATGAGAAGTTTAAACCCTTTTTTTTAATATTCTAAAAATACACTCTCAACAAAAAGGAATATTACTTTCATTAATGGCACTTTGATCAATATCCTCCCTAGAGATTCATCTTCTTCCCTCAAACTAAATACACACTAAAGGAACATGTGTCCCTTTTGACAATCGGGTGGTTTTCAATATTTTGTAATAAATTTTATTATTTATATCTTGGTGTGCTATTAATTTCAAGCAAATACTTGCTCCCATTATATGATATGCTCGTTATAGGACCTGTGCAATTTGCACTTTTTTATATTGGTTAGATTATTTAAATTTATTTTGAATTTTAGATAGAGAATTCTCATTTAATTTTTAATTTTCAGTTTTATCATTTTTTACCACTATCTTGACTTCGAATGTGTTATTTAAATTTAAATTTTAAAAAAAGCTTAGTAACTTACCTAAGAATTATTTATATTCGTCATTGAAGAATTATTCTTATTTATTATTTTAAGATATTTCGAATTTTCTATTTTAAATTATTTTGGAGTAGGATGAAATGCTTGTACATGCGGGAGAAACTCAGTCAAATGATGAAAAAAATGTTGATGAATAAGTTCTTGAATGTATGGCAACATTGATTTGGGGCACCTTTAAATTATGAGAATATATCGCATCAAGCTAATTCAAATATCACGATTGCAATTTGCAAGCACAGATAAATACACAATACTAGTATACAGATAATTCAGGATCAAGTTATCCAAAATAAATCTTTTGAGAAGCTTTTTTAACCACAAGATTATTAACAAAACACTATCGATCACAATGGAAAAGATAGACTTTATCATGCATCAGTATCTCCAAAAAGATCATACAGAAGAATCCAAGATGCAGAACGTACATATAAATTCATGCAGCCTTATAGGCTTGAAATTAAAAGTATCTCCAGACATTTTTACATGACACAATAATTTCTGATGAAATAATTTTTTTTTTGAATAAATATTTCAGAAGTTAATCTATCTTCTTCTAAAAAGTATAAATAAAACATCCCAAATAAAAAGAATTAAGAAAAGGTATTAAACTTTAGTTAAATAAATCTGAAGGGAATAATATGAATTATAGGGAAAAAGCTAAATAAAGGGACTGATTTTTTTGTTAAGAAATCTTTAGAGGAAAATTTGGTTAGTTACAAATATATCAGAAATAAGAAGAGATAAGGAAGGATGATTACAAAATATTTTGAAATCTTAACTTCTAAACCTGAAGAATAAAATAAAGTTATAAAATAAACTATTGTCAAAATAAATCGAAATAACGGGGAAGACGTGGCCACTGGCCATTGGTAGAGAGGTATGGGGAGGTAGTTAATTAGGAAGTCTTAAATATCGAAGGGGAGCATAGAAAGGGAATAATAAAATATTTATATAAAAAATATAATCTATTTAGGTAAGGTTGTTATGAGTATGCAATCCGTGCCGTGGTCTTGCAGTTGGAATATCGATCAGGTCAGAAATGTGCCAGCATTGACGAGTTTCGAGCATGATCATCTTTAATCGGACGATTCTTGTGCTTATCTACAAAATAACTACATACTACTCGAATATTATTTTATTAATCTGCTATGAAAAATTAAAATATTTTTTTACCGTCAAAAAAAAAAAAAAAATTCTTAGCACTTGTTATTTATCTTTAACGCTCTACTTCAAAATTCAAATCATAAGTTAAGATATTGTTGTTATCATAGAGATAATTATGTCTATTTATTTTTTTCATAAAATGATTGTTTAGTAAATTCGGACACATCCTGCCCGGTCACTTTAGCTTGCCTTGACTAATATTTTTCCTTGGTTTCTTTTTGGTGATTCAACATTAACTCACTTAATTAATTTCAATGATGAGTACTATGTTTAGTTTTCCTAATTTATTTTATTTGATTTTGACAGTTCAGATCTGAATTTTTAAAAGTCTTTATTTTTTTAATGAAAATTGTTTTAATGTGTATATAATATAAAATAAATATAGTATCTTAACTATTATTTTTTTAAAAAGAATTATTTTTTATTTAAAACCCATCATTTTAATAAAACTCAAATCCAAACCGTCAAAAATCAAATATCGACATCACAAATCAGGCGAGTTGAAAGAGACAAGCATAGTATTTAACACGAAAACCAAATCCAACACTAACTTCATGTATTTATCACACCATTGTTTTTATTTTATTATTTATTTACATTTTATCACACCATGATTGATAAGTCAAACACTTATACTAGTCTTTTGTTGGCCGGGCTTATTTTTGCACATGAGTAAAATTAATTTTTCGTGCCGACAAGGAATAATCCTATTTCACCAAAACAAATACTCCCTCTTATCCTAATTATAAGAGTTAGTTATTTTTTTGGAGAGATTAAAAAAGATAATTAAATTATTTTAAAATATTTTTATTTTTATTTTTTTTTTCAAATTTATTAGTTTGACTAATAAATTAATATATAATCTAAGAATATTTAAGATATGAAATGATTAAGTAACTTTTTTAGCTTCCTTAATCTTTAAGAAAATCAACTAACTCTAATAATTAGAATCGGAAATAGTATATAACTATATTTTATATATTTTCATGATATGCTAAACGTAATATAAAGTTCCCCAAAATTTTACCTAATAATCATTTTATCTGACACGGTATACGAAGGCAACCCAGAAAAACAAAGGATCAAACTTGACGTAAACGGCGTAGAGAATGAGAATGATGGGGGATGAGACGGAAGTCTGAAAACGTACCAGGCTTGGAGCCTTGAAATGGAACGTACGTGTCAAGTTATTATTAATTGAAAAAGAAAACTCAGATTTTGTACAAGTGGACAACACGGCGTCAATTAAGCTAATAGTGGGGTTTCATGCAGTTGACATCAAGAGTCAAGACGCGTCCTTGATGCCGAAAGCTCTGCTCAGACTGTTTCTCATGTCCACTTATTTTAATATTTGTGCCACAGACCACACTTATTGATTCCCAATCAATTATTTTAGTTATAAGGAACTGCATAAGCCCTTTCTATAATATAATATTCCCTATTAAATATTTAATTGATCTTTAAGTCAGGATTATCCGCATATTAAAACTCTATCAATTATTAGTCTAAGCTTAAAAACTTTAATATGCAAACAGTTAGCTGTTTCATTTGTATATGAAAGTTACTTCGTTAGTAAGAAATCTCACGGGAAAATCTATGCTCCACGTGTAGGAAAGAGAGTGTGATCAAAGTGAGCAAGAGATAGTTTTTGCTATACCTTGATTGAATTGGACAATAATAGAATCGGAGGTAGGCTCAAGTGGTGGATGATACGCAAAAACACTGTTCGAGTTAGTGAATCTTATTAGGTACAAGAGAAAAGATGAGTAATTCCACTTTCTCATTAAAAAAATATAAATGTGAGATACAATAAGGTGGGATATATTAGAAGAGATATTAAAGTTGAAGCAAAATTATTCTGGGCCTGCACCATTTATTTTGATAAATATTTTTTTATTGGATTTGGGTAGTTATTTTTTCACTGTGATTAGTATTTTGATGATAAAGTAGAGGGGATCAATAATGAATTAATTAAATAAAGTGGGTGGCATTGAAAGAGCGGGAAGGGACAAAGTCGTTGAATCAGTGGCAGAGCATGACGGAGACTGGTTCCTCGATCAGCTATTATTGTATACTATATTAGACGACCAAGACTCTTTCAGTTTCAGTGTCTGACAGTTTTACCCCCTTCCCTCTTCTTAACTACAAATAATACTCAGTCATTATAGATACTAAATCCTGGTAGTACTAAATTACAAGGGGCAGTACAATTGTACGATGGCAAATAAAAATACTATCAGAAAGGGGTACCGAGACTGAGAGCAACTGAGGCAGGCACTTTTGTGACGCACACAAAACACCACTGATGCAAAATGCAATCAACAGAACGAGCATTTTAAAGGCACAAAAACGGAGTAATACTTTTAAACATCTTGTTGCCACTTGTTTTAAACAGCTACCTACATAATAGAAAAGAAAAAAGGC
This sequence comes from Acacia acuminata, assembly GCA_019022655.1. Lineage (NCBI taxonomy): Eukaryota > Viridiplantae > Streptophyta > Magnoliopsida > Fabales > Fabaceae > Acacia > Acacia acuminata. The sequence continues at coordinate 1,759,111 of JAFJYI010000071.1, forward strand.
AAGTAAATTAAACTGAATGGTGAGCTGTATTGCTTGTAGTCGTTGCCAGTTCACAAATCGTTAAAAGGCCTCGAATATATTGTTATTCCTTGAAACAGGCATGGAACGAGAACGGGGCTTCTTTTGCTTTCTAATCTATGTCCACAGGGGACACTCGTGTGCTTTACATTCTATATTTTGCCCCTTCCCTCTCTTTACTGCCACCAAAACATTGCCACTTTAAAAGACGTTTTATTATAATCATGAACCAAGTCAACCCACAAGACTCGTCGCCACTTCCCAAGATTGCAACACAGGCGCCATATATACTCGAGCATAACATATTTGCTTCTTTGCATTGTAATTTATAGTTTTTCCGTGGCCTTTATAAGAATCCATGAGTTGAGGTTGGGCCACCATTTACACACAGGATACAGATCCGCCAAGTGTATTTTTTGTAGGCTTAGGTATCTAGCACTGGTCGGCGTAGGGGTGATTGATTGGTGAGAATTGAAAAGGGCACCACGGCCCACTACTGCAATCATGGGCTTCGTACGGCCTGGTTTTTAGTAAAATCGAGCATGGGCTTTCACATAAGTAAGCCCCTATTTCAATTATTCTAGAGATCCTCCCAACTCCCAAGCTCAGTCTATATTATTATTATATCTCAACTCCATAAGCCAGTCGACCCAGCAAGTGTAATTTTTTCGTTATGGCAAAAATACACTCTTGATTCTTCAATTGTCATGGACTTGGACAACCCAAGAGGTCATGATTCTGAGGTCTGGGAAAAACCGCCCATTGGTTGGATTAAGTTAAATGGGAGCTATGTCTCACATCTCTTCCAAAGCTGGATGCGGGGGAGTTCTGCGAGATGCTTCTGGAAAATGGGTCGTCGGATTCACGAGGGAGCTTGCTTGGGATCTGTCAGGCAAACGGTGCTGAAAAATGGGCCATCTTGGAAGGGTTACATCCAGCACAGGATATGGGATATAAGATGATTATCCTTGAATCAGATGCCGAAGAGGTCTTAAACCTGATCCTTGACAACAGCTATCTTTCTGGTAGTTTGCAACTCCTGCAGATTCGGGAATTCTTAAGCAAAGATTGGCAAGTTTTAATTAAACCCATTCCTAGAAACTTGAATAGAATCGCTGATGCTTTAGTTAAATTAGGCATTTCAAGATCTTCTATTTTAGATGATTGTCCTCTAATCTTTTTCATTTGAGGTCTTAGATAGATCTAAGATTGTTTGGGATTAATTTCCCTTATAGTATAATTTCCTTCTTATAATATACGCCATTGGCCATCTTTCATATATAAAAAAAAAAAAACCAACGGAAGGTTGACATAAGTGATAAGCAGATTGTGTCACTTAAACAAAATTTTGAGTTCGAGTCCTGTGAATGTAAAAAAGCTCTGTTGGGAGACTAACCTACCATAGTTAGATTCGCGACGCGGGTCGGATCCAGATTAATCATGACTAAACTCTGGATACTGGATGAGCAACAAAAAATAAAATATCTTAACTCAAAATCTTTCGTCTAGATTGACTTATAACTAAAAGGTTATGAGTTTGAATCCCACTAATGTAAAAATCTTATTGGTGGACAATATATAAGTACTTTTTAAATTCGAAGGCATATTATGTTTCTGGTGAGCTCTAGATTAAACTCACCTAAACTATTTTTGTTAAAAAAGAAAAAAAGTTTGCCGTTTGCCTTTGTTCCAGGCAAATATTCTTCACAGGGAGGGAATAAAGGTGATGAAGATCTTTTTTATCGTGTTTGTTAGATAACAAAGCAACTTTATACGTATTGTATGGATCATGTCCATGACAAAGTTTTCCTCCTTCAATTCTCTTTTCCTATCTTCATTTTATACCAGACAGATTACTGATAAAACGGCGTCTTTTGCTAAATGTGCCTAGACCTTTTTCACTAATGACCTGGTAATGGGAGGGTGCTGTATATTTGACATAATTATGTGCTCAAATATCTGCTATGATATTATTTGGATTAAGTTAGTCGCTAAATTGAAATATACTTAGAAGTAAAGTAGCGGTAACACGACATAAATACAATGAAAATTATCTTCAGGGAAGACGGGTCCTTGTGTTATTGAGTGCGATTGAATAATAATTGAATTTTGCAAATTCTTCTTTCTTTATTTTTATTACAAAATAAAAACAAAAACGATATATTGGTTCATGAAGAGCCCTTTTTCCCCTCTATATATATGCGTTTAACATTCGTGTAAAATAACTAACGAGTACATAGCTCAACCAGTAAACCACCGTGCTAGTTTAACCAGTTGGAGAACTCTAAATACTGAATAAACATAAAATAAATTATGTAAAATAATTGCAAAATAAGTGTTAAGGTCGCCAAAGTCCCTTTTTTAAGTCTTTTTTATAAGTTCAGTTTAAAAAAATCCTTATTATAGAGAGTGATTAATGACAGTGTTAATTGTTAAATTTTATTAGAAAAAATCATGTTGGATTTAGAGGAAGATAAAAGGGGGTTGAAAATACTTTTCACAAATGAAAGTAAAATCAGGAAAAATGCATCAATTTTGGATATTTAATTGGGGGAAATGACAGAATAATAATTAAAAAAAAACTTTGAAATTATAAAATCCTATTAATAAGAATTGATAAAGGAATAATGAGATTTGATAAGCAATTCACAATTCATTTGATAAGAGATATGTGATTTAAGATTTTACAATTTCAAATTTTTTTCCTATTATTCACTCTATTTAATAAGTTAACTAACTTTCTTTGTAAGAATTATGTAAATTTGACTTATAAACAAGGACTATAGTGATAGTGGGTAAATTGAGCTCTCCCAAAATCAATTTGCCTTCCAATATGTGGTTGGTCTAACGGAATGTGGTCTTTGGATTCTCTTAAGAGGTCGAGGGTCGAGCTAGCGGTAAAACCACTCGTAATCCGCCTTGTATGGAGCTACCCTTTGTTTGGAGGGTCGTCCTTACCACTGCAGAATCCGGAGTGGTTGCACACTTGTCACCATTTATTTATTTAAAAAAAAATCAATTTGTTTTACGCATCTTCAAATTAGGACTTATTTGAAAGAAGTATAGTAGCTTTTAAAAACAATTTTTCGATAATAATAATTTATAGTATATAAGATAGGAAAAAAGACAAATAAATACCTTTTGAATTTGTAAAACCCCCAGAAGTCCGTCGAATTTGTAAAAAGACTGAGAGGTACTAAGGACCTATGAGGGATATGCAAATTCATGGAAAAAGACCAAATTGCCCTTAAGGTTATGAAGACGGATTATGCATTTCATCATTCTCGGAAAAAAAAAGTTCATTCGCACTGCCTCTTGTTCCTCCGCTTGAGCCACTCCGTCGTAGGCGATCCCGCCGCCTTGGACGACGCTCCCTCCGCCGTGGACGCCGCCGCCGACAGCGAGGAGAATCTGAGAAGAAACTGAATTGGCAAACTCTGACTGGCACTATCATTGGGGCAATTGCTTCTCTAGGGTTTATAGTGGCGACATTGTTGGTATTCTTTGAATCAAAGGCGGAATAAGAAGAAACTAGAAGAAGATGGATTGATTCATTCTGAATCTTAAGCTATTTTCCTACAAAGAGCTTCAATTAGCGACTCGGGTTAGCGAAGCTATCATTCTGATTTTGGATTAGCGAAGCCCATGGGGAGGGATTTCAGTAGGGTTTTAGCAATAATGAGAGGCACTTACTCATACAACTTAATATTTTGAAATGATATTCACTTTTTAAGCTAGCCTTATATAGCTGTTAAAATTCTTAGAAGATGTTGTGAATATATGTTTTTTCTATTATAAATATAGCATTTGTTGTTGTAAATAGCCTCTGGATGTCAGAAATGGAAAAAAATCCAGGTTTTCAAAGGTTGTTGTAACTATATGATGTTTCTGTTATAAATATAGCATTTGTTGTTGTAAATAGCCTCTGGACGTCGGAAATGGAAAAAATCCAGGTTTTCAAATGTTGTTGTAAATATATGATTTTTTTGTTGTAAATATAGCATTTGTTGTTGTAAATAGCCTCTGAACGTCAGAAATGGAAAAAAATCTAGGTTTTCAAAGGTTGTTGTAAATATATGATTTTTGTGTTGTAAATATAGCATTTGTTGTTGTAAATAGCCTCTGGATGTCAGAAATGGAAAAAATCCAGGTTTTTAAAGGTTGTTGTAAATATATGCTTTTTTTCGTTGTAAATATAGCATTTGTTGTTGTAAATAGCCTACGGACGTCGAAATGGAAAAAATCCAAATTTTCGAAAGGTTGTTGTAAATATATGATTTTTCTATTGTAAATATAACATTTGTTGTTGTAAATAACCTACGGACGTCGAAATGGAAAAAATCCAGGGTTTTCAAAAGGTTGTTGTAAATATATGATTTTTTTGTTGTAAATATAGCATTTGATGTTGTAAATAGCCTCTGGACGTCAGAAATGGAAAAAATCCAAGTTTTCAAAGGTTGTTTAAGTTCGAACGGGTAGGAAAAGCATATATTTACAACAACCTTTAAAAACTTGGATTTTTTTTCATTTTTGATGTTCAGAGGCTATTTACAACAACAAATCCTATATTTACAACAGAAAAAGCATATAGTTACAACAACCTTTGAAAACTTGGATTTTTTCCATTTCTGACGTCCAAAGGCTATTTACAACAACAAATGCTATTTTTACAATAGAAAAAACATATATTTACAACAACCTTTGAAAACCTGGATTTTTTTTTTTTTTTATTTCTCACGTCCAGAGGCTATTTACAACAACAAATGCTATATTTACAACAGAAAAAGTATATATTCACAACATCTTCTGAGAATTTTGATAGCTATATAAGGTTAACTTAAAAAGTGAATATCATTTTAAAATATTAAGTTGTATCAGTAAGTGCCTCTCATTGTTGCTAAAACCCTACTGAAATCCCTCCCCATGAGCTTCGCTAATCCGAAATCAAAATGATAGCTTCGCTAACTCGAGTCGCTAATTGAAGCTCTTTATAGGAAAATAGCTTAAGATTCAGAACATGAATCAATCCATCTTCTTCTAGTTTCTTCTTATTACACCTTCGATTCAGCAATACCAACAATGTCACCACTATAAACCCTAGAAAAGCAATTGCCCCAATGATAGTGCCAGTCAGAGTTTGCCGATTCAGTTTCTTCTCAGATTCTCCTCGCTGTCGGCGGCGGCGTCCACGACGGAGGGAGCGACGTCCACGGCGGAGGTAGTGTGGTCCAAGGCGGCGGGCTGCAACGGAGTGGGTCAAGCGGAGGAACAAGAGGGTGCGAATGAACTTTTTTTTTCGAGAATGATGAAATGCATAATCTGTCTTTATAACCTTAAGGGTCTGTCTTTTTCCATGAATTTGTATATCCCTTGCGTCCTTGCATCTTTCGGTCTTTTTTACAAATTTGGGACTTTACAGAGGTTTTGCAAATTCAGATGGTATTTTAAAGCGATTTTTCCTATAAGATAAGTAATAGGAGTATACTATATAATTCTGTATGTGAAAAGGTTGTGTATCTAATTGCATGAATAAGTATGGGATCCACTCCTTAATTTAGTAAATTTACACTTACGAGTTGTTTAGCACTTAGCAGAAAACCCTCTCTCTCCCCCCACATCCGGACTCACTCAACCGATACACAACTTCCTTCTTCGTCTTGGATTCGCGTACGTGCTTTGTATCATACAGTACAGTTTATATGCAGACGATCAAATCATATCTAAAATAATTTCCAGAACCCAGTGGCCTTATCAACAAATTTTTTTCAAGGAGATTATGAATTAAACTAAGCTTATATGCAATTGTCAGATGTAAATCACAATCCCCACCAAAAGGAGGAAAAGATATTCCATAATTACAACAATAACCTTCCGGAGGGAAATCGGAGATAATCCGCAGAGTTGAGAACTGACCGCTCAAACCGATCTGACTCGCTGGCCCTGTGTCTTCTCACGGTTTTGTATGCCTTAACCTCTTCCTTCACAACGTCCTGGTTAGCTTTCTCCTTCACTTCTTTCACAGCATCCCAGAAGCTCTGTTCCACCACCATCGTCTTCATCTCTCTACTCTCCTCCATTCTCTTCAACTCATAAACCAATTCAACCGCTTCCCCGAAGCTCAGGAATCCCAATCTCTCTCTGAACTCCTTCAATCTCACACAAACCTCTTTCATGATCGAATCCAAATCCTGCCCCACCAAATTCTCTATCTCTTCCACTAATCTGTTCCCCTTTGTCGATCCGCAATCTGGTTTTCTTCCGATTTCGTCGATTAGTGTCACCAAAGCGTCCGTCTCTCTCAACAAATCTGCGTTCATGAGGCCCGATACTCTTTCTTCTTGCGACTCTGCCTCGGACGAAGATTTTGATCCCAGGAAGAAACCTAGGGCTCTGGAGCTGCATAGCAACTGCTCTATGTATTGGGCGTACCATCGGACCCAAGAAGATAGCTCCCACGAGACTGGACTAGTGTTGTCTCGGAAATTGGAGAGTTTGAGGTAGTTTCGGCCGCCGGAGGCAGGGTACACAGAGAGCTGGTCCTGGAGGATGAAGGCACCGTGCTTGATGATGTGGTGGACGGCGATGAGGCACTTGAGGGCGACGGCGGAGTTTTGGGTTTTCTGGAGGCGATCCATAAGGATTTCTATAGCGGCGGCGGCGGCGGTGCGTGAGCCATCGCCGAAGGAGAGGAGGGTGGAGAGTTGTTTAGGAGTGGGAGGAGTGAAGGAGTCGTGACTGGTGGCGCGTAGGAGGGAGAGGGTGGCACGTTTGGAGAGCAAGGCGGCTTTGCCCTGTGAGGCCTTGTCCTTCATCACCCCAATCAGGTCCCTCAGCTTCGCCATGGGTGTGTGACTGTGTGTCTTTGGTGGTGCGCAGAGCAATGATGGCTGAGAGAGAATTAAGAGCAGTAAAGAGCAAAGACGGTGGCTGACTTGGTGGGGTTCATCATCTAGTGGGGCTCCGTCGATCCCTATGATTCAATGATGATATCAAATTCATGTCAGCGCTGTACCCATGGATGGCCTGGCCTTTGATCTCCATCAACCCTTGTGTCTACACCAAACTTTGATAACCTTAAAAATCACAGTATAAATTTTGGCACGCATAAAATTAAAAATTATAACCAAGAAAATCCCACTGCTTAATTTTAAAAAGCATCACAGTGATACGATGACAGGACAAAAAGTAGGAAAGACGAGGCTCAACAGTGACATTTTATTTGTTCAGTATTGTATTAAATGGTTTCACATTACTACTGGGAGAATGATGATTTAAGAAATATCCAATTTTAATGAAATGCAAGGGGAGACTATCATATAATACTTTTTCGTGTTTTAAATTTATAATAAAGTTAATTTTTTATAAAAATGATTAAGGAAGTTAATTAAATTACTTAAAATATTATTATTTTTTTTTTAAATTTATAATCTAAGAATATAAAATATATGATTTGATTAAGTAATTTATTTAACTTTTTTAATCTCTTAAAAAAAAATCAATTCTAACTTTATATTTAAGATATGAGGATGGGAGTAGTATTTGATTGACTGGAATTTGTCCAAAGTGGGTTATAAAGATGTGTAACGCGCAACGAAATAAATAAGGAAGTGGGGTTTCTTGTAAGACTAATTTGCGAGGTCTGAATGGGGATCATTCACATCCTAAATCAAGACGTGACCGAAGAGTAATCTGGAAACAGGGGTCAGCTGATTAAACAAAAAAGTTTGGTCAAACTCAAAAGAAATATTATAAACAAAAGGGGTGGTTCACATTTGCGTCAACTGATCGATCACGCCAACAAATGGATAGGCGTGCCAAAATACGAAAGCGGATTCGAGAGACTCTTTTAACCACCCCATTTGAAAAGAGCAAAGCTGTTCAAATAAGCTTCTTATTCCTCTTAATATCTATTTCCTTGTTCTAATTTGATGTGTTGACTTGTTGGTTGGATCATGGATGTGTGTATTTTTTTTTTTTCTTTTTTCTGATATGATAATTTTAATAGAGGGGTTGAGCTCACTCACGATCCAGGATAAGATAAAGTCTCTCTTTTTTATAGGTGATACTAATATTGGATGAGCGAGCCGTTGAACCGATGGATGAGACATGGATGTGTGTGTGAGTTTTTTTTTTTTTTTTTTTTTTTGATAAAATGTGTATGAGTTTTTGATGAGTTTTTTTTGATAAAATGTGTATGGGTTGTAACATCAGAAAATAAGATATTTTCTTGGGTTGATACTGGAGGAGGCGGTTTCAGTACCAAAAGTAATGGGCTCGATCCGCGTACAGAATAGGTTGGACCTGCGCCCATAAGCATCTAACAGGACTCACCTTCAGGACTGTCCAAGAAAATGAGATGAATATCACGTTTTAGTATATCCATATGGAACCTGGTTCCTATCCACATGATCATATAGGAATAAATACGTAAAACAAGAAAGAATGTGCCATTATTTGTACTCCAAATTGGCAAAGTTCCAACGTTGCAGTCTAATCAGCAGGTCTTCTTGTCGCTGATGATTGGGATATTATAAATGTTTTTTAAAAAAAATAAAAATAAAACTGAATATCTACAAATTCAAAACCCCACAGTGCAGATAAGAAAAGAATATCTGTGACAGCGAATGAGTGAAATGAAACGTGTTTGTTTTTTGACCAAAATGTAGACAAGGACCCAAGACAGTGAGTCGGCACAACCAGTATTGTCTGGTATACTTGCATGTGCTAAATAAATCTATGAGAAACACAAGCGACACTCTTCTCTAGTTTTCACTGCATGCCAATCTATTTATGCGCTCTTTCTTTCCTCTTTTTCTTTCTGGTTTTGGCCACACCCTTCTGAACTTTAGCCCAACCCTGCCGAAGCAAAATGTGGCATTCTCAATCTCGTATTTTCCTCTTCTTCCTTCTACATATTGATGCTTCCTCTTGTTCTTCGTGTCATGGTCATTAACCTTGGACATTGACTTACATGCACTTGAAACTTTATTTATTTATTTATTTTTTTTTTGGGGGGGGGGGGATTGAATAATAGAAAAGGTAAGCTGCATAAAAAACAAAAGGAAGAAAATAGAAGAAATATAGTGGGAGGGAACAGGCTAGAAAGCAAAAGGGGGATGCAAACTTTAATTTTTCTGGCTTCCTCCACACACCACGCTCTGTTCCTTTCACATGCCTCCTCCTTCTTCGCTTAATAACGCTCGTAGTTATAGTTGGTGCCTCACTTTTTCTTTTAAAAATCGAAGGAGTGTCTTGTGAATAATTGAGACAAAAGTGCCTTCAAGAATCCCTGAATATTTATGTGTTGTGCTTGGTGACGGCCATAATCAGTCCAAGTTTAACAGTTGTATGTATTTGGAGCTTTGTGTTGCAAAATCTAATGGCTCAATCATTTGCTGATGGTGGTGCATTACAATGTGCTGGTACGGAACTCTCCATCTCACATATTTCCTCTCAATAATTTCAAATAAATAATTACTACTATTTCAATAGTCTTTATCTTCCTCAAATCATCTCATCCTCAACTTGTGTTACTTTTCATGCTCCCGAAAATTGGAGTTTTGATCATAGTTCTTTCAATTCAATACTCGAGAGAATTCAGTCTTACGGTTCAAGATGATCATTGTCATGTTTTCCTTCCTTACCCCTTTGAGATGGAAACTGTAGAGAGTTACTTGTGTGTTTCTTAAAATACAGAATCCCAGACATTATTATGCTAATTATAAGTACCTCATATTATCTGCTAAATAATTAACAAGCCTCTAATTAAAGAAATGGAGGAATAAGTATAGTATGAGGCATGTGGGCTAGTCTCCCTGTTGTAGGGTAGCTTGTTTTTGGGTTCTTTCTTTGTTCTTTTTTTATTAGAGAAAAAACAAAACTAAAGGGCTAAACATTAATAGCTTAAGGTTAGAAAAGGGATTTAGTCCATAACCTCTCACTTATAGACAGAAGCTTTCATGATATTAAGTCACAGTGCCATTGGCTTGGGCTCTTTCCGTTTAGGTTGTTGACTCTGACCTCATGCTTTTTAAAAAAAACCCATATACACAAAAAAAATATTTTCAGCAATATAAATTAGATTAGTTCGTTGGGATGACGCATTAGTAGAACAACTTCATTTTTTTCAACTGAAATTTTACCATGCATCGATTTAACCTTTCAGAATAAATTGTATAATTTATACTTCATCAAAAAAAAAAAAAAAAAAAAAAAATCAGAGAGAATAATATAAAGGGTTAAGATGTAGCATCATGAACTATTTTTTCATGTGCATCCAACATCTTCAAGTATTTTTTAGGGGTGTCCATCACTTACTAGTTTAGATAATTAGGGAATTGGATAAAAAAAAATAGTTTAAAGTGTTGGATTAAAAAAAAAACAGTTTATGTACTAAACCCACTTGAAAAAATATTTTATAATGGTTGATGTATTAGAAAAAATAAGTTGCTGGATATACCACAAAATACTTTGAAGAATTAAATGGACATGAAAAAAATAACTCCGGCCGCTGCATATCATATAAACATAAAAGGGGCGGGAAGCTCTTGAACTTGAAGAATATAGTAAGATCAATTAAGTGACGGCGCAAGGGCTAAGTAAGTTAAGAGGCCTTTAAGACAAGCGCGTGGATTTTTGCGGTAAAAATAGTAAGATGAGGCAAGGCATTGAATTTTTTTTTTAAAAAAATATGAATTATTAGTGCATGCTCAGCTATATAAAGCATCCACACGAGGTGGCAACAAGCAACCCAACAGAAGGCATATATATAGCAATGGACGCCACCACCGTGGACTGCCACAAACAAGTGCGCTCATGGCGGCTCCTACGTTCTCTGCTCCAACTCCTAATCCCCATCTGCAGATGCACCTTCCTAGAACACGACCACGACGACGATCTCAAACCCCACCACCACAACTACAACATTCACCTCCCTTTCCTAACCTCCACCATCACCGGCACCATTTTCGGACATCGCCGGGGAAAAGTCAAACTCTGCATTCAACTCAACCCCCAGTCAACGAATCCAGTTCTACTCCTTGAATTACCAGTCACGACCAAGACTTTAGCCAGAGAAATGAAAGGAGGAACACTGAGAATTGCACTGGAGAGCGCCACCGCCGTGCCGGGATCTTACCGGAACCTTTTGTCGACGCCGTTGTGGGGTGTACACTGCAATGGGAAGAAGATGGGTTATGCTGTTAAACGCACGCCTTCAAAGGGAGATTTAGAAGCTTTGAGCGTGATGCGTTCTGTTGTAGTGGGTGCTGGTACTATAAAACATAATTATGAGCTCGTGTACCTCAGAGCCCAGTTTCGACGAGTTGGAGGTTCCTCTAATTCTGAATCCTTCCACTTGATTGATCCAGAAGGAACCACTGGTCAAGAGCTTAGTGTTTTCTTTTTTTGCTCTAGGTGACCTCATGCCCCAATAACCTTTTTTTTTTTTTCTCTTTTTTGAGCTATGCTTAATTGTATAGCATAGCTTTAATTATCCTTCGATCATGTTGAGTTCATTTGAGAGGAGATATTTTTACTAAGCCGATACAAATGATTGGCCTGTTTTTTTCTCCTCTTCCTAAGCAAATTATCAACATGTAATAAAGATTATGGAACTTTTGCATGGTATAGTGGTCGTTGTTTTAATTGATCTCTTCCTCATCCTTATTAACTTGCTTCTCTCATATGTTTCTCTTCTCATTTTTCACCCAGAACGCATACAAGTATTGGTTAAGGTGCGGTGGCTGGCCGACATTAAAGTGTTAATGATAAGGAACAATCAAGTTCAAAACTGATTAGCCAGTGAGTGTCATTTAAGCTAACTTACATAGACTCCCTTGCCTTTTGATTTGAGTAGGCAGGAGCAGGACAACTAACATATAAAGTTTCTCTTTTTTTGGCTTTAATTTGAGGAAGATATGTTAATTTATACCCCCTCTTTTCACTTCAAGGCCAAGAAAGATTCTCATCAGGTGATTACTGTTGCATTAATTGAACTTCATTACTTCAAATTATTATTATAACCTGAACCTTTTCTTTTGGGGCTAGGGACAAGTGCATATATGACAAGGGTATAACTCTCATCAACCTTATATATGTTTGGTAATTAAGGTTCATGGCATGCATCTATGTCATTGGTGTAACAATCCAAGATTTCTTTAGAGTTAATGACGTCTCATTTAGGATCAATGAGCGTTTTGGCATGGTTTAGGATAAAAAGAGAAGACGAGGAATACGGCTTTTTCTAGTCATTTGGTTTAACAAAGAGCACAGAAGAGAGTAATACTATCCAATACATGTCCATTATGTTTAGATTGTTTATTTTTTTTAAAAAAAAAAAAAAAATAGAGAGAATGATTAAAAAAGTATGTAGGAGAGAACAAAAGGAAATAACATAATTGAATCCTTTTGGATCTTTAATTTTGAAGGATGATAATTAAGTGCTAAAAGTAAGTGTGGAAGATATATTATAATATGCGGGTCTATTTTTAAAAATGGGCATCTAAATCTACTTTGTGTGAGTTGTTTCTGATTCTTTATGTCGCTTCATTGTGAGAGGGCACGAAGCCCTTCAAAATTGGATTTTAATTGAATCAACAGTCTTGCATGTGGTCATCGTCCTAATTCTAACCACCACTTCGGTTTTGAATACATTATCTGACCTCCGAAAGATTATCCCCAAACTAAGGGTCTCATTTTATCTTCAATGATAAATAAAGTTAATCAGAATTTAGTAGTTGAAGAAAGAATAAAGTGTCTCTAGATGGGTATATAAAATCCAGGTTTATTCTGTATATAATACTCTCAACAGTCCAAATTAAAAACTAACTCTCGATTTGCATTTTGACATTCTACTAGATGCCATTGTCTTTCTGGTTGCTCTCCAGTAACGGGACACAATCATTTTTGTTTTCATTTCTTTTGCGGATTATAATGGCAGTTTGATTATTGTGTGCTCTTGGATAGAGCATTGGGCATTTAAAAGACCTTTTTAACTAATGTTGCTTTAGTGGTATTTAATTTTTTTTAATGTGCATCCTAAAAGTCCATAGCGAATTTTTAACCACCGTTTTTCCATGCTGTCCCTTGCTAATTTTTTTTTTTTTTTTTTTTTTGAATGTAAATATAAGTATTTATATAATTTTTTTTCAACATATCCAACTTTAAAATTTACATTTTTTGCATTAGTGAACATACATATCAAATGTTATATTATTATATATATGTTTTTGACAAGTTAACTTTTACTTTTACATAAAAGTTATATATCATAAAACCCATGTCCTTTTTAAGTAATTATACATTTAAAAGTATTTCTCTTTATATATTATTCAACAGTTTACCAAAAATTGAATTTCGAAAAAAATGTATTCAATCGTGAATCTCGTTACAAAATAACACTTCTAACAAACTGACTTTTTTCCGTGCTGCAACTTCCATATGTCATGTCTTGGGTGGATCTTTCTCTGGGAATATTTTACAGTTTGGCCAGCCGATCAAGAAACTGCATATATTTGATTGAGAGACGGTTTGATAAATGAGTAGAGTACAGGCTATATTTGCATGAAATGATGCAAAGGTAGAAAATTTTGCCTTTTGGCTTCTGGTTTAATCATAGTTTATACATATATGCAATAATATTGCAAAACAAAATTAATAAAAAGATGGAGACTTCCAAAAAAGGGAAAGAAAAAAAAACCGCAAGAGGGGGCACCAATCCATACCTCAAGTTATAGATTGTACATAACTCAGCCTTGACCTATCATAAATAAGGAAGGAAACAAAACCAAGCACATGCCAGTCCTAAAAATCCCAAGCCGTTGAAATTCTGTATGCTGGGTGAGTTACCTGCATGAAGATTTTCAATGTCACCACCATATTTGATATCAATCTTGTCCCAAAACTTAAAGGACATGAAATCTAAAACTCTTACACTTACTCAATTGAAGATACTTGTTCTTCACGCTCCACTCAAAATCCCAATGCTTCCTGTCATTCTTTAATGTCCAATAAGACCATCCAAAGGAAGCTGCGTTGTATGCATCTAACTGTGCCTTCCCAAAATTTTGGTAATCCGTTAGAGATCCGTTCGTCAAGTTCCACTCATTAACCCATTCCCCTGAAATCACTTCCCTTTCAAGTTATGGCTCCTTCAAGAAGATATAAAAGCAACTTTTCTTATGTCTGTGCCCACGGTCACACAGTGAGACTTAACTTACCCACATAAACAAGAGGGCCGCTCCCAATGCTCAGGGCCTGCAGTTGAGCTTCCCTACTGTTGTGTATGAACTTGATATTATCTTCAGCACTCATATTAACGAAAAAATTGTCAAATAGATTGTAGAAATGCAAATCCACAACTAAATTGTGAGAGCCTATGTTAGCCTGATAAAGTTCCACAGGATCTGCATTGCCAATTCTTTGGCAAACTATTACATAAGCTGATGGTGAATGTTTCCGAACGATTTGGTAGCCTTGTTTGTAATATGAAACTAAAATATCCAATGGAACAGTGGCGGCTGATGGTTCATTTAGAAGCTCAATTCCCAACAAGGCAGGGTGTCTGGCATATCTGCAAACAAAAATCATTGTTCAGTATGACAGCAAACTCACCCAGCATTTGCTTAACCCTAAAGCTATCGTATCCGGTAAAGAAGGACACTGCTTTCAGCACCAAAGTTTCAAGCATAGTTCATTTGTCATCAAAAATGTGTTTCTGGAGAGTTATTTGTTAGAAGGCATGTTAGTGTCCAGCGCATTAACCAGGCAGGATAGGGGTAAGCATGAAATATTGAACTCCAATAAAAATTCTAAAGCAAATGGAAATTGTAATACAGTATTAAGATACTCGAATTTCACAATCCGTTCACACCAAGAAGATACCTGGAAACTAAAAAATCTATAACATGTAATGTCTCCGCAATGTAATCCGGAACAGGCCAGCCAGTAAATCCATCTCTGCTTGCACTGTGTTCCATCCCATTTTGAGAACCAGGGGCAGCATGCAGGTCAATTATGCACTTTATGTCATAATCTCTGCAGCATTATAACAATGCAAATTGTCAAATACACACAAAGTTCCAAAGGTGCTCACGATATTAAGAAAATACAGTGAGGGAAAGACCAACTGCGCCCATGAAAATGCATTGTCTAAAGCTTCGAGACCTCCTCCAATAAACGGAGCTGGAGGATCAGGATCATAAGCAATCCACCAACCAACTGGAATCCTCACAGTATTGATTCCATGTCTATACAGAAAGTTGAAATCCTCTTCAGTGATAAAGCTATTTCTATGTCTCTGCAGTAACAGAAAGCCAAAGGATAACATGGGAAGAAAGACTGCTGTTTCATCTTTCTGAATTAGAAATTCTACATATAACCTAAAGAGGGAAATATATAAAGTATAGAAAGTTTCTTGGCATGCAAAATCCAAGGAGGAGGCTAATGTAAATGGCACCATAAGAATAAAAACAAATGCCAATGCGTACAAAGAAATTGAGTTCATGAGCTAGATGAATGGAGTGAGGAGAAGTTAACAAGAAATACACAGAGAAGTTGACCCCCAAATGAATCATCATAAAACCAAACAAATTCTACTGCTAGGTAACACGGGTGCATCAAAAGCATATTTGACCCCTGGATGGTGACAGACCTGAAAAGAGAACATATTTGCTACATGTGGTTTTACCTTAAGAACCTCTTTGCACGATCATGACCATAACCATTTGCTAGCTGGTAATCTCCATGTATAATATTTGCTACAATAGCCATTTCAAATGTGGCATCATTATCATCCCATCCTGGCACACCTGGATAGTCTGCTGTAAGCTGACCATCTGTTGTAGCCTATGAATATCAAGTATATATAATCAGCATAATTTGATTGAAGCCTGATATCCTATGCAGTTTACAAGGTAGAGTCCATGATGAACACATCAGGTACTGTTCCAAACAACATTATTATACCATCTCAAATATATTATTCTAATAAAGCCAGAAGAATGCTATAATAACACATGATCATATTTTACATGGAACCAAAAATAGTTTATTTTCATTATATCTTCAAGCAGAAAGGCAAGGATGAAATCAATACCTGAAGATAGGCCCCATTCTTAGTTTTAATATGAATCCTATTGTCCTCCTTCCGTTCAATGGAAAATGATTCTGATGTTGAAGGCATTTTTGCTATTGCAGACACAGAACACCCATCACCATTGCATGTTAAAAATTGGCCTTGGGTGGTGCGAAATTGAAATTGAAATTCTGACAATCTCCATAACTGCGACAAGAAAAGGTGGAATCATTGGACTAAACCATTCTCACAACACTGTAGCATAACCTCAAAATTCACAATATTATCATTTTGTTTGAAGCCCTGCTGAAGTTACTGATGCTTATTGTTTATTTAATCATGCATAAGATAATGCAGTATGACAGCATACGAAAAAATAAAAGTGAAAAAGAGAGCAAATGGAAGTCACAGCTACTATCATAAAATAAAACTATCCTCTATCAGGATAGAAATTCTTCGGCCAATGACAGATAAAGTAAAATTTTAACTGCTTCCAACAAAAAATATCTTGGTACTTGATAATCCTCCTGGTGAACAACTAGCCAGTCAGTGCTTCCTCAGTCTTGAATCCTAAAAGTATATGAAAATGAATTACAGAGAATAAGGGATGGGAATGTTTAATCCAACCCCTATTTTTGTTTATGCCACTTGGTGCCGGACTAGGACTTCATCCTTCTGCCAATGTCTAGTGCACTCAAACTATCAAACAGTGATGGCCTTGTAGCAATTAAGAAATGATCCAAGTGACAGAGTAAAGTTCATTTCCCATGACAAGGATTTCGTGTTTGTTTTGAAATTCGAAGCAGCCTATTCTAATTCTTGTCGGTTTTGTTTGATTTTCACTATGAAAATGAGCATCGTTTTATTATGTGTTCTTGCTAAGTATCACTTGTTCTTAGGAGTAAACCAGGTCAGTTGCAATTGGACACTTTAGTTGGCACAAGTAGCAAGAAACTTGTAGATTGAGTGATATTACAAATTCAAACTGATGACTTTAAATAGAATTGCAACCTAAATGCAGAACTATAGCAGGATCATAAGATTCAAAGTAATAGCCAGTACGCCTATTTTAAAACGTATAATCTTCGCCAGATGCTCGCAAGCAACAACTCTGAAATGTTACAGCCTCAAACAAATTTCATTCTCAGAATGGAACCTGAGGAAACATAAATAAGGAAAACGCAAGCATTGGCAAAGAGAGAAAATTTCAACTACAGATTTTATTGTTGGGATTGACCACTGATATCATTATTACTCATCGGAATGGGTTGAAATAACTACACCATCTTACCGTGAAGGTTTCCCATGAAGATGGGACGTCTCTGTCAACTGAAACATTCATGCCACCCCCATTCTCGGCAGATACATACTTCTGCAAGGTCACTGACTTAAGTTGGATCTGCGTTCCATCCTACATTACCAATATCAACTTGCTGTTGAGCCCGATCAATCAGAAAAATCCCTGAAGGACCAATTACATAATAGAAAAAATGGAAATGCAAAATGTATATTGGCTCACTAGCATGTCTCCATTGGCAATGCCATCGAACAATGAAGGCTTAATCCAACCT
Organism: Acacia acuminata; assembly: GCA_019022655.1. NCBI lineage: Eukaryota > Viridiplantae > Streptophyta > Magnoliopsida > Fabales > Fabaceae > Acacia > Acacia acuminata. The sequence goes on from JAFJYI010000071.1 coordinate 1,776,775, forward strand.
TCAATAATCAGCCACCCTCCTAAATTCACACCTCTAACTTTGGAATCCCCACGCAACCCCTCCACTTGAACCAGAGAAACAAGTAAGATATCAGGTTTATGGCATTATATCCAGACATTAAGAATGAGTTAGAAAGATCCATAGGAGATAAGGCGAGAGAAAATTCAAGTAAAAAAAATTACGCGAATATACTCCGGAAGTGAAGAGCCAGCAACAGAGGAGAAATGCGCATGCCCATTTGGTAAAAACAAGTTCCATCAAGAATGAGGGCTACACAATCCCCAAGGAAGCGAAAAGTAAAAATCCTTCATACGAAAATGAGAAGCCCCAGTTAAGCACGAAAGGTTATTCAATACCCCCAAAAGTCCCACTTGGATGAATCTTGGTAATTCCTTCCTTATCACTTAATTGATACCAAATTCAACTTTGCAAACAAGCATAAAATTATCATTTGGTTTTGGTATTGCTTCTATTAGCGACTTAGTTTACAGCTGGTTCTAGCAATAATCACAGTCCGGACAAACCAAGACCATTAGAGATAGAAGAAGAAAGGAATAATCTTGTGTTTGGAAACTGAAAAAAGAAAAGGAAAAAGCGTTCACATGTAGTTTGTAATCTGAAAGGAGAAAGGATTAGAAAGAAAGAAAAAAGAAACTTTGTTTGGAGATTTGGAGGTGATTGTACGAAGTAGCAACAGCAATTTTTTAAAAATTAAATTTTTATCGCGTCTTTTGCTGGTTGCAGAGAAAAAGGGTAAAACGGTGTTAGAATAGTTGGGGGAAGTCGGTGATACGGTAAAAGGCACATCCATATTGGACGGGGTTTAAGTTCGAATGCAGCAAGCAGCAAAAAACAAAACAGAACAAATGGAATGCTCTATACAAAGCCTCCCCTGCTTCTAATTACTGTGATTCAGAGATGGACCGTGCGCGTACTTTGCTGCTTATACAGAGGCTAGAAGCTTTAACCTTTCTTTGTCGATTTTCCTTACTTTTTTTTTTTTTTTTGCTCAAAGATTTTCCTTACTTTGGGTGTCGATGTAACTTCATGTTTTTTACTTCCCCTGACAGTGGCTGTTACTTTAATTTCTTTCCTTTTTTTCTGAATAAAATTGACGACGGCGAAGTTGAAGAAGGTTAATTCGAGAATTCAGTATTCATAGGGGGTTGGAAGTTGCGCCTGCGATGAACGCGGGAATAAAGGTTATTTCTTTTCATTTCGCTCCATTTTGCAATTTTATTTTTTATATAGGTTGCATGCTGAGTATGATATGACTGTATCATCTCGTAATTACTGTGGTTTTATGACTAACTTGCACCATGCCCCCATCCATAAAAGTTGTCCACTAAAATGAGCCTGCGAGCTACTTGAATGATATTAGCCTCGTGATTACAAAAATGCTTTACCCAAGTTATTTGCAGTCGACGCTTATAAGTCTTATAGAAACTTCAGTACTTAGCGTCTCCCATCCCTTTGATTTGAGACAAATAGCATCATATCGTCATAAGAATCAAGAAACATGTTTTCTCTTTCTTGTTATTTGATTTGAGACAAATAGCATCACATCCCACATTAGTTAATGGAGTAGTATTGTGTGGTATAATTTCAGGGTTGGCGTATATAGCAAGAAAGTGCGAAGAAAATAATGTGGGATTGGATACTTGATGAAGCAAGGAATGATCAGAAAAGGTTCTTTGAAATGTATTTAAAGAAAAAGAAAGAAACAGGGGATGAATTTCTATATCCTTCTTAGATATTTTTTAGATATTATTTTATTTTATCTCTCCCGTAGGAAGGACTTCACATAAACACGCACCGAGAATCAAACCAGAGACATCCTCAAAGCTGAGGACAAGTGTGTCACCGGGATCAAGGGACTTTGGTTGCTTAGGACTCAGCTTTCCTCCGCTGCTGTGCGCTGCAGCCTCCCATCCGCTGTGCTCCTATGCATAATGTGGTACGGTTTTGCTCTAAATCAATGAGCAAGTTCCCTTTAAAAAAAAAATTAGGGCATTGAATGATACTAAAAAGATATTCCAAGATATTGACTGGTACAGAAAAAATACGTCATGATCTTGAAAATTTATTTTAGGATCTTGAAAAAATATTTCATAGTATTGATTGGTACTAAAAAAATATTTCAGAATACTGAAAAAAAAACCCCTGATCTTAAAAAATTATTTTAGGATCTTCAAAAAAATTTCATGAAGTATATTTTTAGTATCACTCGATATCCAAAATACTTTTTCAAGATCCTAAAATAACTTTTTAAGATCATGACGTATTTTTTGTCTTGCCAAGATATCCTGAAATAACTTTTTTACTACCGTCGATCTTCCCTAGAATATATTTTCAAGATCCTAAAATAATTTTTTCAAGATCATTACATATTTTTTCTGTACCATTCAGTATTCTTAAGTATCTTTTTAATATCATTCAGTGTGTGATTTTTTTTTTTTTTTTTTTTTTTTTTTTTTTTTAAAGGGAGTATGCTCATTCCTCATTGATTGGGGTAAAACAGCACCACTTTATGCACAGGAGGGCAGCGGATGGTAGGCTTCAGTGGAGGAAAGCCGAGTCCGGTTGCTTATGTCTCTTAACCTCTTGTTCATTTATAAAATGACAACATTCTTATCACCGAGAACCATGTCTTGATATTGACTCCATTAACAGGAATAGTCGTTTTTGCTTTTTGCTCAAACAAAAAAGGGTGAATGAAGCAAATTGGCCAACAGACTTTTATCTCGGAAAGCGGCCAACACAAAAAACTTTTAAATGTACAATTTATACCAAACGACTTTTTAAAAGATAAAAATAACACAAAAATGTTACTTTTGAGCAACTCCGTTAGTTACTATTAGAAACTTCTCCAATTTCAAAGTCGATGGTCGGTCTCATCATCCTTGGAATCAGAAAAATTCAAGAAAGTGATGTCGATTCGGGGAAGACGACCCCCCGGGATTCACCGAGACTAGAGTATGTGCCGTAGGTATGTATGATTGTAACGCGACGACTGGCATCTTAATTTTCTAGATCCCGAGGGAGGGTAATCAAAAGATCGAGACCTATAAAGTCGCGTTGATTGGGGAACAACAGGCTCGACTAGGTCCAATATTCTACCATATCGACATACTAGAGTACCTCCTCCTCCAATGGTGCCACGACTTCCCGTTTAGAGGAAGGAGATGAGATTGCAAGAGGCTAGAGTTTGAGAAGAGGATGGGGAATGAGGAAGAATTGGCGTGACCATTGCAAACGGGTGAAGCTACTTTCACTCCCATTTCTCGGCTTTTAGGGTTGAAATCACGGGAAAAGGTGGTTAGTTTTAAGGCTTTAAAGCCGAGAAAACATGAGGAACAGAGTTGGAAAGGAGAAAAAATACGAAGATTTACTGACCCGGAAAAGCTAGATCCAAAAGACGACTTTTATGCCTCGACGAGGAAAATCGATCCGGGAGCGGTTTCAAGAATTCACCCGAAATATAGAAACTCTTCGCCTTTCTTTCTTTCAACTGCAATTTTTTTTTTTTTTTTTTTTTTCAAACACAAGGAATCGATCAACAATTTCCAAGTAAAACAAACGAACCCCATTCCTATAACTAATCATTACTCTTCCCATGAAAATCGGATCGGAAAAAAAAAACTTTGGCCAGAAACACCACCATAAAAGCCGCATGATGCTCGAAACACCCGGCCCTTGGCAACTATAGGTATGTATGATTGTAGAAATGACCTGGCATCACATCAGATTTCATAGATCCGTATGGTGAAGATCTGGCGAAGGCTCTTGAGCCTTTTTGTGAAAAAGGAATAAGACTTTTAAGTGGTAATAGTAACTAACGGAGTTACCAAAGCAAAGTAACGTTTTTGTGTTATTTTTATCTTTTAAAAAGTGGTTTGGTATAAATTGTACATTTTAAAGTTTTTTGTGTTGATCGCTCCCAAGATAAAAGTCTGTTGGCCAATTTGCTCCTTCACCCAACAAAAAAAGAAGGGCAAATTACGTACCGTTCCCAAAGAACAGAGATAATTATAAAAAAGTCCCTTGAAATCACCAAATTATATAGAAGTCCCAAAAGACTTTTTTGATATTATCTGTATGGAAAAAAAAATCCAGGTTTTTAAATGTTGTTGTAAATATGGCTTTTTCTGTTGTAAATGGCCAGATTTTAAATTTTGTTGTAAATATAGCACTTCCTGTTGTAAATCTAGCATTTTTCTGTTGTAAATGATGGGAAAATCCTTCTGAGGGACCATTTTGTAAAAAAGGACCTAAGAATCTCACCATCTCGTAAAGGTCCCTTGGTCCTTTTTTTGGGGTTTGTCGAGAATTTTGGTGAGTTGTAAATGAGAGGCCGATATAGTTGTTAACCGGGACCGATATTGTTGTAAATGAGACTGATTTAGTTGTAAAAAAATTGTTGTAAATGAAGCTGATTTAGTTGTAAACGAGTAAAAAAATTGTTGTAAATGAGATCTGATTTAGTTGTAAATTTTTAATGAATTTATCGAGAAAAGGACCAAGGGGCTTTTCTGGGATTGTCAGATTCTTAAGTCCCTTTTTGGGTTTTTTTTGCCAAAATGGTCCCTCAGAAGGATTTTCCCGTAAATGACCCCTCTACATTCAAAACTCATGTTTTTAAATGTTGTTGTAAATATGACTTTTTCTATTGTAAATGGCCAGATTTTAAATTTTGTTGTAAATATAGCATTTTTACGTTATAAATATAACATTTTTTCTATTATAAATAACCTCTCTACGTTCAAAATCCAAGTGTTTAAATGTTATTATAAATATGACTTTTTCTATTGTAAATGACCAGATTTTAAATTTGGTTGTAAATATAGCATTTTCTGTTGTAAATCTAGTCTTTTTTTGTTGTTAATACAAATAATATAAAAAAACTCCATTGGGACTTCTGTGTAATTTGGCATTTTGAGGGACTTTTTTGTAATTTGGCATTTTGAGGGACTTTTTTGTAATTATTTCTGAGTCTTGGGACCTACACGTAATTTTCCCAACAAAAATCATTGAAATAATTTTTACCTCCTTATACTGATGATATACCTTAGTACTCTGGTCCTAATTTATCCCTCCACTGACTGACATCAAAGACCAAGCCTCAGTCAGGGACTCACAGTCAGTGACCACTGGGCACTGACAAGGCTAAGAACTATCACATTCGCGTGGGGATAGATTCAAGGGTTAAGGAGCAAATTTACCAATAAATTATTGACCCAGGAACACCCAACACAATAAACTCTTCTTTGGACCTTAAATACCAACCAACTTTATAAAATGTAAACTTAACACAAAAACGTTAAGGTGACACTAACGTCCGTCACTTTCTCTCTCCCTCTCTCATTTGTTCCCTCTCTCAGCCACTGCCGCTGTCTCTAGCACCATCCTTCTCCTTGCTCTGCCTCTCCATAAATCCCTCCAATTCCCAGTCCACAACAACTCTTCCCCTCCAACTCTACGATCTTGCATATCAACATCCACCTCACCCTCAACAAAAAGCAGACACAGAAGCGAAGATTTAAGGCAGAAACAGACAAAAGAGAAAAAGGGGAAAACGAAAGAAGCAAGATGAGAGGCATAATCAGATAATATCCATAAAGATGACCCACAAATCAGTAAGAGTAAGCCAATCGTTGAGCCATACGATCTCTTTCTGATTTCTTCTTTTTGTAATTTCTTTTTTCCCTTAATCTAAACCCTAAACCATACGACACTACCTCCGGTTTTGCCGATAAGGGAGCATCTTCTGTTCTTCGTGACGCTAATGGTGAAGAAGATATTCAAGGCGAAATTAAGCGCATAAATACCAGATTTCAAGCTAGCGTTCAAGCATTTCTGCATCTACCTGGAAGCTTCGAGAATGACGCTGCACAGATTTGGGAACACATCATCGAGCTCAATTTGGTACGAATTGGCATACACATAAGTGAAAAGAAGAATGAGAAAAGGGAATAGGGTTTGGCAAATCGCATTTGGGAGCGGATTCAAGTGTAACAGTGCGGTGTGGAAGATGAAGAAGAAGGTGTTTCCGGTGAAGAGGAAGGAGGATCCAATGAAGAAAAGGAATAAGATGGATGAAGAAGACAAAAGTAAATGAATGAGAGAGTGGGAGAGATGAAGTCATAGAAGGAGTGAAGGCCATCAAGAGTCCAAGACATCAGGTTTCAGAGCAGCCCAGATGCGTAGAAATGGAAGAACTGATGGTTCCTGTTCATTTTAGTGTTCCTTGGTGTCCTCTTGGGCTATCATGATTTATTTTCTTTGTTTTTAATATATCCAATTGTGTTGCTTTTACCTTAAGTCTTTATTTTGTGGGACCCGCGTACCTACTTCTGCAATAAAGCTGATGTACTCGTTCTCTGAAGTAATAAACTCATTAGAATTGTTTAAAAAAAAAAGAAGTCACTGGTGGACGTTAAATCATTGTGTTAAGTTTACATTTTACAAAGTTGGTTGGTATTTAAGGTCCAAAGAAGAGTTGATTGTGTTGGGTGCTCATGGGCCAATAGTTTATTAGTAAATTTGCTCCTTAACCCTAGATTCAATACATGGGCATTTCATTTTTTTGGTAAAATTACATTCAGGTCCCAAGGAATAGAAATAATCACAAAAAAGTCCCTTAAAATCACTAAATTATACAAAAGTCCCAAGGGAATTTTTTGATATTATTTGTATGGAAAAAAATCCAAGTTTTTAAATATTGTTATAAATATAACTTTTTCTATTGTAAATGACGAGATTTTAAATTTTGTTGTAAATATAGCACTTTCTATTGTAAATCTAACATTTTTCTGTTGTAAATGACATCTCTACGTTCAAAATCCAGGTGTTTAAATGTTGTTGTAAATATGAATTTTTCTGTTGTAAATAGTTAGATTTTAAATTTTGTTGTAATATAATATTTTTATAGCATTTGTAAATGACCTTTCTACATTCAAAATCTAGGTGTTTAAATGTTGTTTTAAATATGGCTTTTTTTTTATTATAAATGGCCAGATTTTAAATTTTGTTATAAATATAGCGTTTTTACATTTGTAAATTAGCTTTTTTTTGTTATTAATACAAATAATATCAAAAAAAGTCTCTTGAGACTTTTGTATAATTTGGTGATTTTAAGGGACTTTTGTATAATTATTTCTGTTTATTGGGACGTAATTTTTTTTTTTTTTTTTTTTGGCCATACGATATTTATTCATCGACTAGCTTGGGAGAAGTGTCCGTTTTTATATTGATGTTAAATGATTCCAAAAGTAGTAAGCAGTAATAATTTATGATAAAGTATATTTAGACAAGGAATAAATGAAACCAATGATAGCATCTTAGCTGGAAATCAACCACCTCTTGTCGTTTTAGATACAGCCGCATCCCTATCTTGGCAGGTGGCACACATGGACTCGCTTTTTGTATAAATTTACGTTATTACACACACACACACAAAATTGACAATATAGTTCACAATTATATTTGACAATTTATCAGAAACAGTTCACAGTTAATTAAAATGTTGATAATGCTATTAACAGTACTCTGCTTGAATCCTGATAGATCCAAGCCTAAAATGCAAATAAACGCACCATTTTCAAACTTCTCCTGTGAACAGTCGAAGTAAGTGGGACATCGATAACACAGAATGCTTTTTTTTTTTTTTTTTTAATAAACACGGAATGCTTCTACGCAAACAAACATACAAAAAAGTATAAAGAAAAGGAAAAAAAGGCGGTGCCGCGGAAGAGGAAAATATTGATGGAATCTGGACTCTGAAGGGTAAACGTGTTGTGGAGGCGAAGCATTCTGTAGCCCAATTTCTTCGATAAAGATGGGCCTACTTTTGGGCCCAGCGTGTCCAATTTTATCCTCATAGATGGCGCGTTTTTATGTCAAAGAAACGTGGAAGCACAGAAGCCTTTGATGTCATGGACAGTGGATTGTATAAGAACCGTTGCGACATGGAGAGGCGCGAGAGACAGAGAATTCGTTTCCGACAGTGAAACAGCCTTCCCTGTAGCGATGAGGCCTTTTCCACACTCAACTTCCGGTGACTTGGCTTTCTTTTCTTTATCGATAAGCACTTAAACCAATTGTATTATCATCTGGTTCTTTTCTCATCGACCCATTTTATATTTCCTTTTGTAATTCATTCTAAACTGGATTTTCTAACTGTCAACCAAATTTCACTTTGATCTAAGTTATAAAGAAAAGGAAAATAAATTTCCCACACGCAGCACATCAAAATTTACCAGGAAATTTACGCCCAAAAAAGAGCATTCTCATATCAGAATATTTTAAGTTTAAGCGGTACTATCTTCATTCGCAAACACACGCAAGCAAAGAATCTGTCCAGACAGTGAATGAATATATTAAAAGTACCTTATAGCGCAATTCAAAGAGGAATAATTACCACGTTTACACGCTTTTTCCTCTTTTACCAAACTCACCTTCAAGCGGAATGACCCCCCAACAACCTCCCTCTTTTCAGTTTTCAATATTCTCGAGTCCATTAACAACGTAACCAAGCATTACGCCTGAACCCAAAAATTCCCAGAACGGTTACCAACAAGATGATGATGGGTCTTGCGGTTTCGCAGAAGCCTGCAAGCGCAGGCTTCGATCTCATGCAGAACTGCGATCTTCCTCCACCTTCCAAGGTTTTCAAGGGCTCCGATAATACGCTGATGTTATCCATGAACCATAGGGCCTCTAACATTTTGATCAGACGAGAACATACCGGCGAATTAGTCAATATACGAAATGACGGTGACGGTAACGGCGATGTCTTGGAGATTTTGAAGGCTCTGCGATCATCGCAAACGCGGGCGAGAGAGGCAGAGAAGAAGTCTGCGACTCTGATCAGAGAGAGGGACTGTCTTTCCAATGCTTTAATGACGGAGGCGATGCGACTACTTGCGTATCGGCAGCAGGTGAGATTGCTTGAGTTTCAAGTTTCAAACCTGCAACGAAAAGTTTTTCTAGGATTTGCCACTGCTGAGGAAGATGAAGGATCCTCAAAGAAGACGATGACGAAGAAGAAAGGGTGAGTCTGGTATGGATTCTGGCTCTGGCTGTTTCTTGGGGAATTGGAGTGGGAACAGCAATTGCTTGTAGATATTTTTTTTGACTTCGTTTATCTAGATCGTTTTCAATATATAGAAATTTTCACCTTTTAACTATGCAAATATTAGATCACTGAAAGAATCGAGATTAAGGGTGTAAATTGTTAAGGCAGGGAATCTGCCTTTTTTTTTTTTTTTTTTGGAGCTGAATATAATTTGTGATCCTGATATTTACAGCCGCAAAGGAATTTTATAAGACAGATGTATTACTTTTGCTCGCTGCTAAATTATTTACAACAGTGACACATAGTAGTACTGTCTTATGCTGATAACTTCAGATGTGCCAAATTGATAGAAGCAAATGTTCACTCTAAAATGGAACCATCACAAATCAATGTGCGAGATACTCGTATATATGATCAGAGGGTTAGTTGATCATTACATGGCTTAAGAATGTTGCCCATTGGAACCCCCAATTTTACTTGTCTCATGCTCTCTTTAATAACTGATATGATAAGAGGGACTTTTTCTGTGATTTCCAAACCATAACCTTTGAGCCCAACGAACTCAGCAGGATTGTTCGTCATTAACTTCATTGTATGAACACCTAGATCTCGCAGTATCTGCAGCGCATATTGCATCATGCTATCAGCTATCAGCTATAAGCTATGTCTCATAAATCGGCAAATAAAGAAGATATTATACCTGTGCGCCTATGCCATACTCACGACAATTAACAGTTAACTGTAATTCCTCGCTAGTATCAGGTGAGTTGTAGGAATGGAGCTTGTTGCCTAAGCCAAGACCATTACCCTCTTGCCCACGCAGGTACACCAGGACACCCGGCCCCTACCAGCTGCTTCAATTTGCTTCATTGTGTTTGCTAATTTGTTTCCACAGTCGCATCTTGCTGAACCAAATATGTCGCCAATCAGACATTCTGAGTTACCCGCACTAGTATATCACACGACCATTTCCTATCTCACCCTGTTAATATCAGGAGCATGTTGTGGTTTCTTTAGTCAACCTTTGAAAATTGGCAAATAAAAAAGTCCATATACTACTAACCTTCTAGATTTTTTGATATAATGACACGACTGAATCTCAATTCAATTGTTTGAACAGAAAGACATAGAAAGACCTTCGAGTTGTATCTAAAGTTTGGCAGAGGACCACTGCTCCATTAAAAATCAAATTGGGACATGAAGATTCTATACTGCTGGTGGTTTGATATTAAATTCGCCGAATATAAAATAAAATTTTTGAGATGAGAAGTCAATTTTAGGTGACCTGCTTACTTTAACCATGGCTATATGTTCAATCCCGTCCAGCTATGACCGATAGCAATAAGCTTTAAAAGGTCCCCACATGGTAGGTATCAATGCGGAAGAAGAACCACCAACTTATCTCTTTTTCTTTGGTATCTGCTAGTTTAAAAAACCATGCAGATATTAGACATCATGTACCTACACCACTTAAATTCAGATTCTCTAATATCAATATCCCCTATGTGATCTGTGGTGTAGTGTTCCAAATCACAGTTTGATAAAGTGGTAAGTCACATTCCAACAAGGCTGGAAGACCTGACAAAATATTAGGCAGCGTGCACACCTAAAACTGATTTGAGAAAATGGAAGTCTGACCATTTCTGAGATTACCTGATTAAATCAGCGATAGATATGATTTTCAAGTTATGTTCCTCTGCAAATTGCCGAAGCCTAGGTAACCTAGCCATTGGGCCATCATCGTCTACTATCTCACATAGAACTGCCACAGGTTCTAAGCCAGCCTGAACAGCAAGATCAACAGAAGCTTCTGTATGTCCAGCTCTTTTAAGAACCCCTCCCTCTCTGCACCTCAAAGGAAATATATGTCCAGGCCTATTGAAATCTTCAGGCCTCAAATTTCTAGATGCAAGAGCCAAAACTGTTGCTGCCCTGTCTTGGCCAGAAACTCCTGTTGTAGTACCCTTCTTTGCATCCTGTACGTAATTAAATAAGCACCTAAAATCAAAACAACAACGACAACAAACCCTTTTCTCATTGTATGTGGTCTGGCAACATAAATCACAAAACGTTATTGTAATCTATCGAAAAGCTGATCTTTTGAATAGATTATTAATCAAAAGATCTTTGAATAGATTATTAATGAAAAGATGTAATATACTCTGTGCAGATAAAAGAATTTTTTTTCCACATAACCCTGAATCAATTTCTTCTTAAATTAAAGCAATCGGGAGGTGTAACATCATTTACCAATTAAGATAACGACAATGACAATTATGTACCACTGTCACGGTGAATGCAGTACAGAGCTTTTCTTCATTTTCTTTGTGAGACACCATCAATGGGAGTTTCAACCTCTCTAAGTCTTCTCCTTTCATGCTCACACAAACTATCCCAGTTCCATGCTTCACAATGAACGCCATTGCTTTTGGTGTTACCATTGATGCTGCCATTATAAGGTCTCCCTCATTTTCTCTATCTTCATCATCTACCATAATAATTAACTGCAAATTTGTCCCGAAGTCATATTAGAGAGAAGGATATTTAACCCCTTTTGGGGAGGTTTAATGGACAGAATGTTGAAAAGGATTAACCTTCCCCTGGCGAATATCTTCAATGGCATCTTGGATGGATGAAAATCCTTTTGTAGGATGATCTAAATCAAGTTCATTGATATTAGAATAGAAGCCTCTTGTCCTACATGGACCCGTTTGTTCTGTACGTGTTCCAAAAGCAATTGTATCTAGTTGCTGCCTAATTTGTATTGGATCAATCGCCTCTTTCAATGCCAAAGGGTTATTTCCTGATTCAAGACGAGATAGAAGATCTCCTTCCCCAGATATCACGGCCCTCACTTCATCATCAACCTTGAAACTGAAATCCAATCTTCTCAGGAACCCCTTTCCACTGAGCAGAGGGTCACAATGCACAATTCTGTGTCTAATGAAGAAAAGAATTAGTCATCCAATTACATGTGTAATAGCAATGACCATGAATGCCACACATTATTAATTCATTCAATGGAACAGGGTCAATGTTAATCCTAAAATCTGCCAGATTTGAAATAAACCATACATGTCCAAAATTTGAAATCCAAGGGGTTCAGTAATAATTATGTACAAAGCCCAGGACAGTAGATTGTTCCCAACTATCATCACAGATTGAAAGAGAGCTCAGCACAGCAAGGGTAAATATAACACAGGATTCATAGTCCACATAATTAGCACATTTCCCTAGGTGTAAGTTATTCGATACGAATAGCGAAAGAGAATCTGAGAAATATTTTTTTTATTAAAAAAAAAAGGAACGAACAGTGACGAAAGCTCACTTTGAAGAGATGTGGAAAGTCACAGAAGAGCAATGGAGGTTGATGGAAGCCATCCCGAAAACTGAAGGTAACTTGCAGTGAACATTAAAGGAACGTTTATTGTCTCACCATGCTTTGTTATATGTGCTTACCTCATCTCGCACTAGCCACAATGTCTGGTAAAGATTTAGATAAAGCGGGAAACGGATTATTCAGCCTCCATCCAAATCGAACCGTATTAAAACGCTGCGTTTTCATGCTTGCTCTAAATATTTTCTGATTTCCACACTCACCTGTAGGCTGTAGATTAGCGGATTTTTTTTAAATATTTTTTTTTTGCTAAAATATATTCAAAAAAAATATGCTCTTGTTAACTTCGAACTCGTGTAAAAAATATTTTCTCCAAATTGAACTTTTCACCAAATTCGAACTTTCCCGTCAAGTTCGAACTTCTCGCTAAATTTGAATTTCATGGGTAAATCTGTCCAAAAATGTGAACAGTGACGTGAAACTTGAGATCCCACCCACATATGAGTAGGGGTGAGCATTCGTTTTTTCGGTTTTTCGGTTAAAACCGAAAAAACGAATTACGTATATTTTCAGAACCGAACCGAAACCGAAAACCGAAATATTTTGGTTCGGTTTTGCAATTAATTTAGTTTTTAGGCTTGAGTTGGGCCTTATTTTTTTTATTTGGGTTAATTCTGTAAAATGGCCAATCTACTTTTTTTTTTTTTTTTTTGCGAAATCAATTTACAATATTGACTATTGAATGCAACTTGGCTATAGTATATTTTACATGAAACACCTGGTATATGGTATATATCGATTTTCACTTGTTTTGGGCTCCATTTAGAATCTCTAAATTGACTTTCAATCTTAAAATTTAAAAAAAAAAAACTTGAACAATTTAAAATTTAATTTTTAACAATGATTTTTTAGAATAGATTCTGAGTAAAATATATTTTGTGGAAAAATGATTTTGATAAAATAAGAATTATAATTAGAACCGCTTTTTTTTTTATGTGCAAACTAAAAAAAAAAAGATATTAGCTAATTTGATAATTATATATAAAGGATAAAATTTCATAAATTTTGCTAAAATTTCCTGTTTTAACAGAAATAAAATTGCAAAAACCAAACCGAAAATTAAATTAAGATAGTTTTAAAAACCGAACCGAAAAAACTGAACACCGAATTATTCAATTCGGTTTCGGTTTTTGATTTGCACTCCTACATATGAGGGAAGATTGGTGGATCCGAAACTTGGGTTCTCGGGAAGATTTATGTAAAATTTATGTAAAATAACGGCAGACTCATCTTTAACCCCTAGATAAAGTACGTGAAATCCTTAGCAAGCGATGTGTTGAATGAAATTTTTTAGAAATTTTACAGCACACAATTACATGAAGTGAGGTTTATTGACACAGTTACTTTAGTAAAGCATTATTATTTTATTGCAGTATCAGGAGTGTGCTTAATGATTTCCCTTACGCAAGCTTATCTAATAATCCTGATGTGATCAAGGATTCTAGACGCACTGTATTTAAAACGTTGTCCTGACTTTGGAACTTCATTAGGCTGAACCTACGTTTTTAGGTGTTGTCTAGTTTTCCAATAGGAATTTTCAATCGTTTTTAGACTAGTAGCTCCATAGCATAGGCGATGATGTAGTGTTGAGGAGATGATAGCTGAAAGTTACTAGTCACTAGTAAATACCGGGGCACGTAAACTTTATCCTTTTCTTGCCAAAAAAAGATTCTTACAAGTTGTAACCAAAATAAATAAAAACCTTCTATGAGAAAATACGTCACCTCATTTCAGCTAGATTTTTCATCTTGGTTGTCTTTATTTATTTATTTTTTTTTTTTCCGGTAGAACATTGGAGCCACACCTTTGAGCTGTGAGAAATTGAGAGTAGGAAAACACATGCTCTAAAATTCAAAACGTACAGAACACAATTGGGTCCACGTACGGAAGATGCAGGGACGTAGCATCCAGCTCTGGCATCATACGATTCTTGAAATCATCAAGCATTCAACTGAAGATGGTTTTGTTTTCAGGAGTGTTAGAATAACAGGACAATGTGTAATAATTTCATAAAAAAGGACGTCTGGACTTCTCTAGAGGGATATTGGATCTTTTTTTTTTTTTTTTTTTTTTTTTTTTTTTTTTTGGTGGGTGTGAACGGATCTTTAATTTCTGGAAGGGGGGGGAAGAAATACAGGTCCTCTCAGAGTTTGTTTCTTATTTACGGCACTTTGTTGATAATGCAGATGGCAGAGTATCTCCTCAGGTAGCCATATTACCACCAGAGAATCTGTACTGAACCTTTTACTGAGAGCTTCTCCGTAATGTATAGCAAATCAGGTTAACTCTCTGTCTCTGTTATACAAATTGATTCCTCTGTTCACTTTTCACGTACACACACAGCATCACAGTGAAGCTCCATGAAATCACTGTTTTAGTTTTTCTCTGTTTTTTCAAACGTCTATCACATATTTCACAGTGAGACAAGTTGGGTTACTAAACCAGCGAGAATCAAATGAAGTTTGGCTCAGATTTAAATTCGAATTCTTAGACGTGACGAACTTGTGCTGATCGTAGATTCTTCTTCTTGAAAATACCTCCCACATAGATTTAAAACTATAAAGCTTGTAAAAGATTCTGAATTTTACAGTCGTACGTCAAAATGCTAGGCGTAAACGCAAGTTTTACAGTTGTCAGTATAAGATTATTAAAAAAAAAAAAAAAAGTCTCCCGCATGACGTAAAAACCGTAATTAGCAAACAAACTCGATACAAAATTTCAAGTTGGATCGCTTATCAGCCAGACATTCTCTGCTTTTAGTGTGATGGAGAAAGGAGAAAGGAAATAATAAGAATAAAAAAAGCTGGTAGTGGAGTTAATCAGTAAAAAGATGGAAAACGAAGTCGTCAAAAAGATTCTGTTTCGCCCTTAACTTTAATGCAAGTCTTTGGACAGCACTCACTCACAAATGAGAAAAAAAGTGAAGGCGAAGAAAAAAGTTGCCTACCACAATGGGGTATGCGCTGTCAGACAAGCCCACACTCCTAATCAAATTTTTTCTTGACCTGTTACTTTCTTTCTCTCTGTTCTTTTTATTATTATTCATTTTTCTTTGTTTTTTGTACAATACTTGAATTAAACAAAAAGGTGCCTTTCTTTTCTGCTTTCCATGGCACTGGACCGGAACAAATGAAGAAAACACAAGGAGCCAAAACCCCATGTGAATATGTTGCTAGTGTTGTTGCCTTTGCTGGATTCAGATTTCTCCTAATAAATGTGGTGTGTTAGCCAGCCATCATATTCACGCACCCTGTAACAAACTATAACTTGTCTTCTCCTTTTTGTATTTCCATAACTGATATATATATATATATAGGCGCGTCAAGGTGTTAGGATGTTTAGCAGATCCTAACGTACGTGCATGGAATTGAATGGCTTTGCCAAACCCACGACTTATTAGGCTCTCTCACCTTATTACCTTTCATGGCTTCATGTTCGCGGGCCTGGTCTTGGTCCTAGGGGGCACTACTTGCTTTGTAAATGTGACTCCGTTCATTGCATATGGTAGGGGTTGTGGGTCCTACTTGAGGTAGGTGGGCCCACGCAAAGGCCATAGACTTCGCTAGCTTGATTCCGATGCAGAGCGTCCAGACAAGTAATTTCTGGCATTTGTGCCAGGCGTAAATACGACCTATGTGTTGAAAGTCATTCGGCCTATAAATATGTCTTTATCACTCTTCTTAAAAAGCGGCTTTTGCTTCCCCATACCAACAAATCAAATAATTTAGCTCATGTGTTCTTCCCATTCCCATGCACTACACACCGCTATGTAAGTGTCTGTCAGGTTCAACTTTTCTCTCCTGTGTTTTGATAAAATGGCATGTTGATTTATCTGCCACTGAATTATAAGGGGGGAAAGGGTAAGAAAAAACAAAGAAATTGATGCATCGATGTTTCGCCCATTTTAAGTGCTGGTCATTTCTCCCACTTGGTCAATAATACAATGATGAGCTTGATCAAGCCGCAAGTGAAAATCTATCTCTGCGTATCGTTATCTCTGCAATATTTTATCTGAATTTTGTGGAGAAATGATTGATAAACAAATCAAGAAGCGCCAAGTTGCTTTGGAAGTTGGAATCGCAGGAATATGCGCCCAAGAATGATTAAAGTTTAAGGTGTTACACAGACGCTTATATTTCCATTAGTGCTTAGTCAGAGACAATAATAATGAACATGTCCCATATTTGTGTGAGAGCCAATGGCCACGAAGCAGGGGCTTGTTCTTTTCCTTTTTTTCTTTTTCTTTGTTTTCTTTTTTGTGTGAGTAACTTCGTCGTCTGGTATCCAATATAGGATAAGAGTTTGTGCATAAATGATCTGAGAGTGACCAAATCATGAGAGGTCCACACAAACACAACACAAGGCTTCTGAGATATATCTGCTGTTTGGCTCTTACACTACTGGGACCTGTTTACCTGTACATGGTCTCATCCCAACTCATGGATGCCCTTTCCGGGTGGATCATGGCTCAAACCAGACCCCACCTCGCACGTGTTATTGTCACGTCATAGAAAAGCACCCACACTTCGCTTTTACTGATTTTTGTTATGTGGGGTCTCTCTCTGCCTCTCTCTCTCTCGTCTTTTAAAAAACGGTTCATGAATTATGCGTAGCTGCACTTCACTGTAACTGTGACCCCATTCCAACATGAAAAGGCGACAAAGTTGAAGCCACTGAAATTTGCTTCTTGGCAAATGGGTTTGTGTGGGTCTGGTTTTGCTCTTCTATCATTTCGCCTTAATCAAATTTCTAATCTTTGCCAACTTCTTCACTCACCTAACATAAAAACCCTCTTCTTTCCCCGTCTTCGCAGTGAAGTACATGACACCTAAGAAAAAATGAACAAATACGTACCACTAATTCAGACACAATGCATGTCTAGTATGCTGATTCTGCGAACGAACTTACAACTTTAAAGGACTATATTAACCCCATGTTTTATGATTAAGCAGACAAGTTGGCATCTTTTTTCTCCTTTTTACGCGTTGTACAAGAAATCTAACAAGTTAATTGGATTATATGTATTGGTAGTTGGTTTTATTGAATACGCACTTGTTTACGAAAGCGCGATTTTTCAGCAACCCGTGACATGGGACGGAGAGCGTTATAATATGAAATGCGTATGTTTAATAATAATCATATTCTATGTTTTCTGTGTGTGTGTGTGTGTGTGATAAATATGAAGTACGAGCAACTTGTGCTATACATAAATGAGATTTTCATAAGAAGCATTAGCTCTGTTCCGTGGTGATATATTGCTCTCATCGTGACGAGCTGAAAGCAAACATTAGGATCTAAAAGTTAAATCACTGACCAAATTTAGGTAACCCTGTGTGGATCAGAGTGAGGGAGAGAGCGCGTAATTCAAAGTCGTAATCAAACATTCCTGGAATGATATATAATTGTAAGGAGTGTTACAATCCATGATCAAATCTTCAAAACTTGTTTTTATTAGTATGAGGACTACAGACGTACTAGACCGACCAGCTAAATATTATTTTCAACAGACTGATAAGGAAAAACAAACATTATGATTGTGTATATATCTTGCGCTGAAAAATCGAAACCAAAATAAGTAATCTTCGTTGTGTAAATAATTAACTGTACGTGTCTCCCTTCTTCTCAATGGAGTCCTCTAAAATTACAAGAGAGACTGTGCCATATACATTTGCAAGTATCAAGAAGTGAAAAGTATTCCTGATGAAAAGGCATTTGGGTATATTATTCTTTTTGTTAAGAGGTTATCATCTGTCTGTATTTGAAAAAGAATGCTTATGCTCATAAATTGAATGTATATATTATATTTTTCAACCACCTTTTGAAATGATCCATCCATTATTGTATTCCCGTCATTGTCTCTGTGGACCGCCCTTGAAGCTGTCTCAAAATTTAGCAATTACACTAACGCTCAATGAATCCTCAAAAAATCTTGGGCTAAGCCAGGGGCATAATTCTTGGAGTATCTGAATTCGAAAATAATTTCTTTTTAAAATCTTATATATTTTTCAAAAACTAGGGAAAATTAAGTGAAGATGTTTATATGGAACCATTTTTTGAGCATATTACAATATTTATTTCGGCCATTTTTTGATTTTATTGTTGTTGATGTTATATTTATTTCAAGGAAAGACAAGATGCGGTTACGAAATGCAAATCTTGGGCCGGCGGGGAAAGCCAGCTGAGCCGTTTACGAATTTATGAAGACATTTGGGCGTTTAACGAAATATGTGTAGTTTTGGCGAAACGGTCGAAAAAACCGGAGGTGTACGGGCTATAAGCGGTAAACTAAAAATGCAGAAAATAGTTGCATTTGGATGGAATTTGGGTTCAATTTGATAGCCAACCCCACTCCGTCTAACCCCAGTCAGATTCTAACCCTACCCGCTCACTCCACATGCTTTATTTAAACACACAGAAATTGAGAGCTCAGCTTTGCTTGTGAACTGCTTCACACTCCCACGCGTCCTTCTTCCTCTTTCCATTTCCTTGCTCCCTTCTTCGTCGTCATCTTCTTAAATTCCAATCCCTCTGTTTGACTGTGTCGTGTGTTTGCGCAGTGATAAAGGTGTGTGGGTTTGAGCGCTCTCTCAACAAATTTAGACATAAAAACTTTGCTCTTTTCTTCTATATTGGCTTTGTTTTCTGCTTTTTCATGGGTAAAGAGAGAGACGCAGTGCTGGTAAGGAAGGAAGAACGCCTGGGAGTTTGTATACAAGTCTTCACTCCACAGTACTATCCAAATTGGTGCTGTTTAAGACAAGAGATTTCCTTTTCAATGCCTCCTTTTAAGTGAACCTCCCCACCCCCTCCTTTGTCTATCTTCTGATCATCTTTTTTCTTGAGATCTTAAAGATCCACTTAATACTTTAATCAACCCAGACAGTAAAAAGTAAAGAGCATCTTAAAAACGCCCTGAGATCTAATAAGATCTCCGCAGGGAGAGTTTTTCCTATTTCGTCCAGTGATCATGAAGAGAATTGGAAGCTCATCAGATTCTTTGGGCGCTCTCCTGCCCATCTGTCCACCCACAGGTTTTAATTAAAACTTATTTATTGCTACGTTTTCCTGTCTATTAAATTTAATCTCCGCGAATCATTTATACAATAATTAATCATGGGATTTTTCCTGTATTAGAATAAGAACTAGTTGTCCAATTCGATGATGCCTTTTTGCTTTTCCGGGTATTCTGTTGACAAAAGCTGTTGCACTAATTTTGCGTAATTGCATTTATTTATGTAGAAGAACACAGCCCGAGGAACAACAATCGCGCATACAGTAGTAGGGATTTCCAATCCATGTTGGAGGGGCTAGACGAAGAAGGATGCGTGGAAGAATTAGGGCAGCCGACGGAGAAGAAACGGCGTCTGTCGGTGGATCAGGTGAAGGCATTAGAGAAGAACTTCGAAGTAGAAAACAAGCTTGAACCTGAGAGGAAGGTGAAGCTTGCCCAAGAACTGGGATTGCAGCCCAGGCAAGTGGCTGTGTGGTTCCAAAATCGTCGAGCCAGATGGAAAACCAAGCAATTAGAGAGAGACTACGGCGTCCTCAAAGGCAATTATGATTCTCTCAAACTTAAATACGATGCCCTCAAACAAGACAATGAAGCCTTGCTCAAACAGGTACCGAATCAAAATCCATTAGTAATTAAGCCAATATATTGACCAGTTTATATATTATATATATATATATAATTTTGGTGTGTTTTTGCAATTGCAGATGAAGGAACTGAAATCTAGATTGGAAGATAAAGAGTGGTGAAGATGTGTCGCTGAATAATGGAGAGATGAAGCAGCCTAAGTTGGAAGAGAAAGTGATGGGAGTGGGTATGGAGCCTCCTGAGAGTGCCATTCCGGGAGTGGAGTCAGAAGAGTTAAATTACGAGTGTTTCAACGGAAACGGCGTCGTAGGAGGTTGCTCACTTTTCCCGGCAGATTTTAACAAAGACGGTTCTTCGGACAGTGACTCGAGCGCGATCTTGAACGAAGATCCAGCTGGCTCTTGTTCCTTCAAAATCAACTGTTCCTCATCGTCGTTTCAGTTCCAGAAAACGTGTCAGACTCAGACTCAATATGTGAAGATGGAAGAGCACAATTTCTTTAGCACAGACGAGGCCTGTAACTTCTTCTCCGACGAACAGGCCCCAACCCTCCAGTGGTGCTGGACTTAAAAGAGATCAAGGAACAAGGAGACTGTTGTTATCATCCAAGTAACAAGGAGGGTTGTATCTAAAAGTGACGAAGAAAACGAATTTTGTAAAAATGGAATGAAATGCAGAACGAGGTGCTTGAGGGCAGATGAGAAAAAGTGAAAGACTGTGAAGCGAGGGAGAAAGAAAGGGAAGAAGGATGAGCATGGGGGTGGGGTCATAATGTCAGATAGATGTGAAATGCTGACGAAAGAGGGTAATTATGATCTCCAAGCCGTGCGGGTGGGGTTAATATATGAATAATGAATAATAATCATTAGCTCGTAATTAAAATCCCACCTATCTATGCTGTAAAAATGCTTTCCAATTAATTCCTGCTCTAATGGATCAATAATTATCATCATTATCCCATTAATTTCTAAGTCTCCGACTTGAGTAAACTGCTGTTTGCGATTTATATTAAATCCCCGTCCTAGTCTTTTTCACATCATTCATTCCTAGAAAGAGACTCGCACTGCCCAATGAATTTTTTTTTTTTTTTTTTTTTTTTTTTTTTTTTTTTTTTTTTTGCTTAGAGACTGCCCAATGAATTTCACTGCGGATATCTTTCTGTTTGTATTTTTTGTTTACCAAGTTCCTGAAATTTTGCTGCTTTATGCACTATGGTCCAGAAATCCCAGTTCTTCCCTTTCAGCTCAAAAGCCCGGCGTTACTTCTGCTCCTTCACCACGCTATCTCTGGGTTCTTTGTTAAATTTCACGAGAGGAAGAAAACAACGAACCAATACAAAAACGATTTTTTTTTTTTTTTTTTTTTAAAAAAAGTACGTACTGATAAAATCGGATGCTCCATTTCCAGAGCAGCAACCTGTGATGATAGAATCATAGAAATTTATTGTTTGATATTGAATGTGGAAGATGAAATGTATGAGAGGAAAATAAAGGAAATTTTGCAGTACTGTACATCACTGTTGGGTGGTGGGAAAAAAATGTAGTAATAGAATAACGAACAAGGCAATTTATGCTTGATGGAGAAGACGAAATATGGAAAATACGCATGTTTGTTAAAAGCATGAATAATAACAATGATTAATGCTAATGATCCTACTAGCTAATTGAGGTAGCGATACTGATACATAGGTTTTGAGAAGCAATGCCAATGAGAGTAATATGTTGATGAGATTAATGAGGCTTTAGTTAAACGAGTCTGTACTTATTCTGTCCAATATTTCGAAACACGCATGAATTTCGGAGAGCTTTTGTCCAGATAGAAGAACAAGACAAGGGGGTGTTTTCCACTCATGTGTATGAGAATGGGGGGATGGCTTTAACATAAAACGATGCTACAAAGATAGAGGGAAATTAAAAAAAAGGGAAAGAGATTAAAGATGTTACCTTAAAAGACGAGCTCCATGATTGAATCCCCAAATTACGTCCTCGTTCGGAGCCGCACCTCCTCCTTCACTTTTTCGGGTTCTCAAAAGTAAATCTCCCATTTTCATCTCCCGACAAATTTCTCTATTTTCAATGACGTACCCCTGCGATAAAACCCTAATTAATTCGAGGGCAAAATATCATAAGCCGCAAATACCATGAAACATTTTAAACTGAACTGCCACCTACGTTGATTATTATATTTTATTATAATAAATAAATAAATGTTGAATCTCATTTACAGGTTGATTGTTATAGTATAATTAAAATTGAATTACTAGTATTTTAATAATAAATATAAAAAATTAGGAGGAGTATATTTTATTATAATAAATAAATAAATAAATTTCAATGAAGAATAATTTGCTATAAATTCAATGAAGAATTTTGTGTTTTTTTTTAGACCAAGGAAAGGAAGGTTAGATAAAGAAAATAGAGAAGTGTACGGCAGTGAGCATCCACAGGAAACAGCCCGCTTTTCCTCTGATTGGGTGGCAGTTTTGCACATGGCACCCGTATATATCTCGTCTCTCTCATCACAGTCTGATATTCTGAAGTGGCCTTTGTGATGGTGCGTGCGACGACGTGTTTACGAAACCTGATATTCTCCACGTGTACGGTGATGGGACACTCCTCTAGTGCTCTGTATCTGCTCTCCTACACCTGTTTGCGGTCCCCACCCTCATCCCCCCTGTTGTATTACCCTTCCATTCCCACTATATTCATTCTTCCCCATAACTAATCATTTTTAAAATTTAGCCCAGGCTTTCTTGATGGTGGGTTGAGATATTTATTAATTTATTGTTATGTAATAAATAAGGTCTTTCAAAAAATAATTAAAATATTAAATTAAATATCTTGTACTCACATTTTTTATTATTAATTTAAAAATATTGTGTAATTATTTTTTTCATTATTATTTTTTATAATTTTTTCATTTTTTTTAATTTTAGTGTTTTGAATTTGTCATTTTAATAATGTGTCAGATAGGAGAGGCCTACTACGTTATTTGTATGTAGTTAATATTATTTTATGAGCACAAGTTTTAAATTTTTAATCTGAACATCTGGATTCGATTTCTCTTCATATTTAATTAATTAGCAATAGGGATTGTTGTGGCCGTTGGAGGGAACAACGGGGATTTTCTCAATATTGCGCGCAATGTGAGCTCAGCAAGCGTCCCACTGGGCAGGATGGGGCCCACCCATTCGGCGTTTTGACGTTTAAATTTTCTTGTTTGCCACTCATTTTTATTATTAATCAAACCTTTGATGCCGATTCCTTGATTGCATTTGCAGCGCATGCCTCTCAGAAACACCTTGATTCCATGTTCCTGCTCCTCCCCTTCTAATTATTCATTAATTTTTAGTGCGTTTTTTTAAGTATCTGACAATTTTTTAAATAAAATTAAAATAACTTAAATTTGTTACATTTTCCCCGAAAAAATCCTACAACCATACTATAATAACAGTGGCTGGTTCCAGCTTCTGTTAATGTGGTCCCCATGATTGAGGTGGGTCCGCAGCTCTATTTTTTCCATCGATGCGGTTATTGGTAGATGCATGTGATGTGGGTCCCATGGTGCCTCGACCGCGTCGCTTTCAATCATCCTGGTCACCGTCACGAAGAAATTGCATCCATCAAAGCTGCGAATCTGGGCAAGACCAGAAATTTGCACAAACACTTGCGTGTTTGAACGCTCCGATGGGTAACAGCACATGATCCCATCAACCATGGATACTCTGCCACGTCATGGGAAGGTTGTACTTGATCCTCCAATAGGAATCACTTAAAATGGTGGGCTGAATGAAAGCATGCCGCAGCGGATCCGGCTGCTTCCCACATTGGAGTTGGCAGCGCACATCCTTAGGGTTATTTATTTTGTGTTGATTGCCTAGCTTGTTGAGATGCTTTTGCTTTATGGTTTTATAATCCCACTTTGGCTGAGCCTCATCAATTAATAAATAATTAATTATAATTATGATCATTAGTGCTTTGCTTTGTTCTTGTTTCTTTTGGGTATTTTATTTTTGGGTGGCAGCTTACACCTGAGGTGGCATGCTCCACTTTCTTCTCACAACATACACCATGTTCCTCTGCTCTCATGCACATAGGCGGATGCCTGAGGTGGCATGCTCCACTTTCTTCTCACAACATACACCATGTTCCTCTGCTCTCATGCATGTAACTAGCCTAACCAGATCCTACAATACTATATTTTGCTTCTTTCAAAGCAACTCCTGTATCATTGTCTGTTTTCTCTGTCTTTTTATTCTTTCTTATATGTATATTATGTCTATTAATTATAATCATCCATTATATATAGATATATATATTAGACGAACTAATTAAGCCGGTCAAGGTAAAATTTTTATTCTGGTATGGCATCATTGTTCCCATCGCTTATATTGATGATCAGCGGAGAAAACACAATCTAAAACAGAATTGAATTATAGGAATTTTCTCTGGGTTATAATTGTCCTAAAAATAAAGGGAAAAAATGCATAAGCTAACTCTATTTTTCTTTTTGGGAAAATACTGATGAAAATTAAGAATAATAATACAAATAAAACAGGTGTGAGTAAGTAACCAGATATGAAACTGTGTCGAGATATCATAAACGACCGGGGATCAAGTGGGACAATGTGTATATTTGGTATAGCTTTTAGGAGGGGTAATCGGGCTTATGGGTTTTTTTTCTTTCTTTTCGTTTGTATGAAAAATTTTCCGAATCAGGCTTATGGCATAAAAGCTCCTTGTTTGAAAAGCCAACTTTCCTGACTTATGAAGTAAAAGCTACTTTTACAACCATCAATCCAAATAAAAATCAAATTTCACAATTTGACTTTTACCTAATCTAACTTTTTCACAAGTTATTTTTTCTACGGTATTCTAAACAAGATCAATAACAAGGTCTTGAAAAGCTACGATGATATATAATAAACTTTAAGACTTTTGCACACAAGTTAGAAATGGGATATTTATTTAAAGCGATAGTACGATTTTCATATATGATAAAATATGTTGAAGCTTTTAATGATTTATTCCACAAAAACCATCCATTAATGACTCAACTGGCCTGGGAGGAGATTAAATAATAAGAGTAGTGGATGGAGAATCATGAGCGGGGTTCATGAATGGGAAACACACACACACAGAGACTATATATATACATGTGTGTGAATGAATTGGAGGAGAAATATGTTAAATTTAGAAGCAGTGGAACCGCAAGAATAACTTATAGTTGTAGGGCAGAGCAATCGGCGGGTTGGGCAGCCCTAGGCCAAGCCCATAGCATTCCTATTAAACTTTAAATGGGTATGGGCTAACTCATACTTATAACTTAACCTATTTAAACCCGTATAAACGGGCTACCACATAAATGGGCAGGTTTACCGGGTTTTGGGTTACCCATTTATATTTGACATGTTTATTTTCTTGAAGAAAAAAACATTCATAAGCACTAAACATCCATTCAAACTTGTTATTCTAAATTCTTAAATTTGAATTTCCAAAGTTCAATAATCATAATTCACACAAATTTAGACAAATACAATCATAACATAAATTTATTCATGATAGGGAGTCAAGGAACACGCCCTTTACCTTATGCCAGAATGCGGAATGAAATGAGTAATTAATAATAATATAAAAAAAACTAAATTGGGGGTACGGGTAACCCATAAGTGTGCCTATAGCCAGGGACGGAGCTTGACACAAATATTTGGGGGGGCCACTAGTTACTATTCATCTTCACCCTCTTTTTCCCTGTATCGCCTATTATAGCTGATAGTGATTGAGTCTATCTGCTAAAGAGGATGAGGCTTGATAGAATTGAGTGTATCAGGCTGCTAATAGACTCAATCGACTTGAGTCACCGTCTGACGTAGATAGACTCAAGCTGCACATGGCCTGATACAGAGGAAAGACAATGAGAATGGAATGGAAGACGTGAAAGAGGAGCAGATAAACATGGAAGCCTCATCTGCCCCGACAAGCTCTCCATAGTGGCTTTCTCTCCATAGTAAGAAGCTGAAGTAAACCATCAGGAAATAGAAAAGCACATACGCTTGAGCTTGGTTCTTGGTGTTGGGTCTTTTTTTTTTTTGGCTCAGAATACTGCATATATTAATAATGAAAGGATAACAAATACAGAGCTGGTAAAAGAACCCAATCCAGAAAATTACAAATCACACCGACCGGCCTCACACTGAGACAACAACCAGAAACAAAGAACAAACCAACAACAAATAACATCGAAAAAACCAAGATAAACAAACAAAGAAGTAAACAGCAAAGCACAATTCATCAATGAGGAAACATGGGGAAGACCATTCAAAGCTTCAATTTTTTTTTTTTTTTTTGGGGGGGGCATGGCCCTCCATAGTCCCTTGTAAGCCCCGTCTCTGCCTATAGCCCGTCCATTTAAGTCTTAAATGGGCGGGTCCTAATCCACCCAGTTATAAGTCTTTTTAAGGACTTAAAATAACCCAATTACATTGAGTTGTGGGTGGGCTCTTGGGTTATGGTTTCATGCTTAGCCCTAAGCGAAGTTCAAAAGAGATTGAAATTAGATTGATCTCAATGTGCACTCGTTAATTCTCTTCCTTTATATATATATCAATGAGAATATTGAGAGTAATACAGCATCAGTTTGGGAGAGAAAATGTATTTTGAATATATGACGTGTCATTTTCTGAGTGGGACCCGGGGAGTGGTTGTAGATGTGCACTTTATCACCATGTGGGATGGATATTACTCATATATTCGTGGCACCCAATTGCAATATGAGTACAGCTGGCTCATGCACTACTTGGAACAAGCCCACACAAGTAACGTACTATTGAGAATTTTTAATTGCATTATGGTTTACACTCAACATTACTAAACTAAGATG
This sequence comes from Acacia acuminata, assembly GCA_019022655.1. Lineage (NCBI taxonomy): Eukaryota > Viridiplantae > Streptophyta > Magnoliopsida > Fabales > Fabaceae > Acacia > Acacia acuminata. The sequence continues at coordinate 1,803,724 of JAFJYI010000071.1, forward strand.
GGTTTAAGAAAACTAAGCATCCCTCTCAATACCCTTAATTTGGGATTACTAACAAATAATAGTAAATGATCTGAGAAAGAGACGTCATACCCTCAAATTCAAACTCTCTCACCTTTTCTATATTTGTCTTTTCTTACACCATATGTGTATATATATATATATATATATATATCGCATTCGCCAGCCGCTACCTTGTAATATATATAATAATTAATAAACATAATAGTAATATTCAAACTACAACAGCCGCTGTTGATCCACACCTGATCCTGACCGCTCAACTCTTCATTTTTCATCAGCTCCACAAGTTCAAATTTACATATATTCAGTAATTATATTTAATTTCATTTTGTTGATCGATAACAACATGATGTTCTTTAATATTGTGAGTTAGGATTCAATATCATGCGAGACTTAATGACAATTACATCCTTTTTTTTTCTTTTTGGCTTTTCTTGAGCTACGCGTGATAATATGATTCTTTGACGCCATACCTTCCACGAAGTAAAATGAGAGAGTTTAATCCGACGACAAAATGTTGGGAACAATACTAATTAAATATGTATTGAATTGTAAATTTTCTACTTAAAAGAATTGTTGCTTGTCTCAACTGATCACCTATTTGTGGATAAGTCTACGAAATGACGATATGTGAAAGCTCCACTGAAGTTAAATATGTGGCTCTAATGCTCCAATGGGCTGTGCTACTCCGTAAAATTTGTTATTATCATAATTTCTCTCGGTAGTTGTACATGAGAACAACAGAAAACTATACATCGTCTAATTAATTGTCAGTCCAAAAAAATATCATATAATAAATTCACAATCAAATATGTAAATATAACAAAATAACCGTAATACATTATGCTTGGACGTCTCTACTTGTGAATTCCACCAAAATTTATATTATATAATATGATAAAATTGGATTAGAAGCATAGACATCGATCTGTGTGTCTATATATATATGTAAACAGTGGAAGCTAAGTATAGAAAAAAGTGTTAAATTAGGTAATAATTATTAATAATTGGTGATGTTTACAGTTTACCGAGCGAAGAGTGAGATTAAAGGGGAGAGGCATGATAAAGTATTGACGAAGAGAAAAAAATGATAATAATTTGACAAAGGTGTTAAATTATTAGAGAATATGATAAGTGGTGGATATGGATGAAGTGAGAAATAGTAAAATATATATATGGGTGGGGTTTAGAATATTAAAAAGGAGGAGGTAGAGGGTTTGGTATGTGTCTTATATGAGGGGTGGTAGGGACAGGGACCTTGCAAAGCAAACCAAAGCCCCCATTTACGATAAAGTGAGGAGAAAAAAATGATGTTTCATTTTATATATTGTCACTTACGTCCCTATCCTCCTGTTTTATTAGCACTGCTGATCACTTGTTCATATATTTTATTGAATGATACGCACTGATGAGCTAGCTACATGAGGACTTTCCAGTAATTTAATTAATGATAGAGCTCAAATATAGGTAAAGCGGGTTGGCCGGGGAGGACTGAAGCTGTGGAAAATCTGCTGCCTCAATGTTCAATATATATATATATATATATAAACTACGTACGTGTTGAGAAGTTGTGACAAAGGACATGCACCTAATTTATGTCGTTTAAAATCTCCACGTATATATTCAGCTGACACATTACAAGGATGCCCCAACTTCGTGTCTTTTTTCAACTTCCTCTTCTTAATTAATTTCTCTTCAATTCATTTTATTTATACGTATACGTGCATGTCCATGGCCTTACCTTATCATTTTCATTTCCTATTTCCTCCCTCATTCTTACTTATACTCCAACTGCATTACACAGAAGCGTCATTACCTGATCAGTCCTGTTCTTATCTTGTTATATATATGTATTTGTTCGTAGTTCAAGTTGCTAGTAACAGTTTCATTGTGGGCATGATTTTTTACGGTCTGTGGTGGTTCGACCTCAAGAATCAGGAAACAACAGAGGCCAGGCCAACAGTTGAAATTAAAAGCGATTCATTCCGTACGTCGTGTTGCGCTGTTCCCGGCAGATGAACCCATGTGTGCGCTTATCATTAAAGTGGTGTGCCATCATATCAACACGAGCCTTCTCATTAGCAATAATGCCTCCCATAAGATAGCATCCTTTAACTGTGAGTAAGACTTCAAGGTTAAAGTCATTCATCGTCTTCATTTAATTACAACCAGCTGTGTATGTTGTCTGATCAATTAGTCATAATTAAATGATGATTAAGAAACAAAAGAAGCCATTATAATGAATGAAGCTGTGAATTTATATATACAGAGCTTAGGAATATTGAGACTTTTATATATTATATGTGATTTATAGACATGCTATAAAAATGAAGATTATAATTTAGAAGATGGATTGGAGGATCACGTGAAAGTAACAGTAGTCGTAGACTCGTAGTAGTAAGGATGGAGGAGTGGTTTAATGCGTCGAAAGTCGCGCCTGCATGGTGACGTTGTTGAGTTGAAAGGGACGCTATGATTTGGGAAGTGGAGCGGGCCCACCCTTCACTTCTTCACTGGGGCCCATAATGATAGAAGCTCCGGCATAATGGACCCCACCGCCGTATTATTCGGAGGGTAAATAGGCCCACTTGAAAGCCACCCCTCAACTTGTCTATTTTCACCCCACCGTGCCCCCACACTCGCCTTTTGAAGAGCGTGCATTCACACTCTCTCTAGAAGATTGAGAGGTTAGACTCCGGGGAGCGCTTTTCATTTTCCAGTCGTTTTGAAGAATAATTGAACACTGGTGCAGGGTTTTAATTCATATATGCATCATCATAGTATTTATAAGTAATTAATGTCTGGAAAAAAAAGGTAATTAATGAACATTAGGAGTTAATTTATGAAATGCACTAGATCTGAGATTGGGGTGTAGCTGGAGTATTAAAATCAAGTGTAGAACGAAGGGACATTCAACAGAGGGGGAAAAAAAAAGCCTGTGAGATGAGATGAGGTGCTGCAAAGAAGAATGTGGTTAGGTACGGATATGATATTGGAAAAGGCCTCATAAAGCAGATCAGTGCAATGAAATTTTGAATGCTGTGGTTCCTGATAATGCAACATATTATAAAAAAAGGGGAAAAACATAAAGACTTGGAAAAGTTAGTGAACAGCTTTGATTAAATCGTTAAGCTTAATTAGGGATTTAATTGGTTAAGCATGTTTAAAGAGGTTGAAGTTTGGTCATAGGTGGAAGTGACAAGGAAGGAAAGGTGCAGTGCTACAATATTGAAGGACCCAAAGGCTAAATATCAGCATCCATGATCACGAATCATTAATACTATAAATAGAAGACACATAACATCCCAATCTTAAAGGAGTGTTTTTCGTACTCTACTTTCTTTTGGGCGGTGGCAGTAGGAAGCTCACCCTCCACATCTTCTCCATCACACCATTAATGATCCACCAAAGCCAATTCGCACTCAATAAAGTCCACAATGTTATTTTTTCAGGAAAAAAAAAAACATTTAATATTTTTCGAATCTTATGAAAAATTGACGTGTTTGTTTTCAGTTTTGTTCTTATCCATAGCTAACACCCATAACTTTCTTTGTATAACTACTCATCGTACACTAACCAAAGATGTGTGGGTGTTGATGAGAGAAATCAAATTGGAGGTAATGCAACTCAATGAAGCACCTAAAGCTTTTAGTGGATCAGGCGATGGGAGATTACAGGCTCTACGAACTATGCAAAGATAACAAATCAAGTGTTGCATTCACGTCACCCATAGTCATTGGATTCAACTGACAAAGGGGTCAGATAATCTCATAAAAGGTGGGCGTTTGATATTAGAATTGGTCAAGGCATTAGGAAAGACATCCTAATTCCTAGGTGCCTAGGTAAATACCTGAGGGTAATAGACGGTTCGTCCTATTCAATGTTAATATCATCTACTAAGAAGGAGATTTAACACTGCCCTTAAATTGTGGATGAGTCTGATCCTTATTCTAAAATTTTTATACCAAAAAAAAGTGTTGCATTCACGTCGTTGTCTTCCGTTTTGGAGTGGCACGCATTCAACTTTATGTTTGACCAACCCACAAAGCTGGTCCCTAGCTCTCATCATTCATTGGGCCACTGGATTGACAAACAGCCCATCAAGCCCAATCACAGTCGGCCTTGGTCATGGGGCAAACTACAAAGGGGTCCTATAGAACATAGTCTGACAGAAACGAATATTAAATACTCCCTCTCTCCGTCCTGAGGTCATCTCAACGGAATCGCGTGATTAAACAATTAAGTAATAAATATATAGGAAGTATATTTTTATTTTATTTTTTCAAAAATGCACTATTTATGAATGAGTAAGAAAGAGTAATAATGTTTGCGCGATCTAAAAGATGAGAGAAAAGAGAGCGAATGTGAAGAAAGTGAACGAAAGTCAACGTCGGAATATGACTGGCGGAAGGGAGGGGTCGGGCGAGGCGGACGGCGATGGAGATGGAGGAAAGGACAAAGAAAAGAGTGGCTCGAGTTTTGTCTTCGGGCAGACGATGGCAGCAAAGAGGGTTGTTGATGAACGCCCTGGGGGATCCAATGCGAAACTACCCACTGGTTTAAACCGTCTATCCTATCGTGACAAGCTCTTGTCACCAGGCTGCGCTGGGTTTCTCATGAAGCACTCTGAGGAGGACGACATTGTTCGGGGATGGAAAAATTATTTCAATCGCATGAATGAGAAAGAGGATAGTGAAGCATTGGCGGTGGCCGAGGAGGATAGTACACAAGACGAAGCATCGCTGGAGGGAAGACCTGGAGTTCTACAGTTCTCATCTGAGGAGTACACAGCCTGGTGTCTCCCTTGGATGAACTCACTCATAATCAAAGTCATGGGTGCAAGCTTTCCCACCTATTTTATACGAGATCGTGTCAATCGTATGTGGCGCCCCAAGGATCCACTCAAGCTCATTCCATTGAGTAATGGATATTACATTGTATCTTTTTCGAATAAGGAAGACAGGGACTATGCGTTTCAAGAGGGACCCTGGATGATAGAAGACCACTACCTCATAGTGCAGAGGTGGCGCCCTAACTTCAACCCATGGAAGGCTGATCTTCAATGCAATATTGCGGCATGGGTTCGGCTCCCGGATGTTCCCTTTGAGTTTTATAACGTTGAATCATTAAGGAGAATTGGCAATATGATTGGGAAGATGATCAAAGTGGATAGGTCCACATCCATCTATGATAAAGGAGGGTTCGCTCGTATCTGTGTTGAGATTGACCTACAGAAACCACTCTTACCATCCTATAAAGTGTTTGGTGAGGAGCGCCCAATAGTATACGAGGGCCTTCATCAGGTATGCTTCACGTGTGGTAAGTATGGACATCAGAAGGATAAATGCCCGACGGTTCAGAATGAGGAGGAGCCACAGTCGAATACTGATATTCACCTGGATAAAGCTAGTGGGAAGCATGGCGGTGATAGGACGGAGAAGCATGGCGATGATAAGGCAGAGAAGGAAGTTGATCCGGTGGGGAGCGCCACTATTGTTTCCGGCGACCCAATCCCTGGTGCGTCACCGTTTGGGAAAATCCAGATATTAAGGAGGGATTTTCGGGGAAATTCAACTAGGGCGGAATTAAAACAAGGCACTAATGACCATTTAAAACAGAGAGTTGACCGGCGCAAACTTGGGGATATTCATGAATCTCGACATGTGGATATTAAAAAGGAAACCTTGCAGGGGAATAAGGAAATATCGTTGGGGAATAAGGCTAGTAAAGGGGATCTGTCAAAGGGTAAGGGCCCACAGAAATCGGAATGGTTACAGGTGGGAAATAAAAGGAAAAACGTGAGTAATGGGAAATCAAAAGGAAAGGAAATTAAAGTTCCTACACGTGTTGGCGCTGGTGGCTCCCTTGTGGGCCAAGACGTGCATTTAAATCACGTTAATTCCTTTAATATACTACAAGTGCCGGATGCTTCTCAACACCTTGCTGAGGTCGTGCAGGATATTACGGACGCTACCCAAAAAATTGTACAGCACAGCAGCCACGTGGACACAGCGCCGAATACCTCAACGCTGGGAACAGCTGTGCCGACTACCTCAATTCTTGGGGCATCTGCGACTATGGGTGATCTTGCAAATGCCACGCAGAGTCAGGTTGATATGGCACCACAACAGGATAACTCAGATGAACTAATGACTGAACAGGATAAAGCCGAGGGGGAGGCAACCGTACCCCAACACATGACTACTGTTTCCTTATGAATTACATGGTTTGGAATTCTCGAGGAACTGGAGCACGTAGCTTCCCGGGTCTTGTACGTGATTTAAAACAACACTATCAGTTAAATTTTATGGCTATTATGGAAACTAGATGCACACCACAGTTGGCTCAGACAAGAGCACAAAGACTGGGGTTCTCAAATACGGAGATAGTGGATTGTGTGGGATACAGCGGAGGCATCTGGTGCTTATGGGATGATAGTATAGCAACTGTTTCTTTGTTGGATCGGCATCATCAATATTTACATTTTCAGATTACTAGCTCTTCGGGACCCACTTGGAACCTTACAGTGGTGTATGCTAGTCCTAACTGTGCTAGCCGTCGGATCTTATGGGAAAACCTATCTCGGCTAGCCTCCACATCACAGGAGGCCTGGCTAGTTGGGGGGGACCTTAATGGCACTTTGCTCCACAATGAAAGGCGATCAACAGCTCCATTCCGGAGCTCCTACGACCGGGACCTGGTCAGTTGGGTGGAGTCACAGGACATGCTTGATATTGGTTTTGCTGGCCCGGAATACACATGGAAGAGAGGGAACTCTGAGGCGCGCCTAGATCGGATGCTTGCTAATGAGAAATGGGTGACTCTGTTCCCTAATGCATCGGTAACTCATTTGCCCTTCTTCAAATCTGATCATAGGCCACTGCTTGTCCGGCTAAACTCTGACTCCGCCAAGAGTAGGCCCAAGCGCCCATTCCGTTTTATTGCAGCTTGGGTGCTTCATGAGAAGTTTGAAGAATTTGTTCAACGGGCTTGGGATCAAGACATCCCTTGGTCTCAAAATATTAACCAATTTACAACTGCTTGCTCCATGTGGAATAAAAATGTGTTTAAACATACTGAGGTCAGAAAGAAAAAATTACTCCGAAGGCTTGATGGGCTTAATCAGGCTATTGCTCGGGTTGGAATGATAAATAAATATGCAGACCTTCAGCTATCATTGTGGAAAGAGCTGGAGGAAGTCCTATTGCAGGAGTCCCTTATATGGGCACAAAAAGCTAGAGCCGAGTGGACAATCTATGGGGATCGGAATACCCGCTTCTTTCACGCACGTGCTAATCGGCGGCGAAAATCAAAGAAAATTGAGGCTATCAAAGACGAAGAAGGCACATGGATTTATGATGTTGCCAAAATTAAAGGTATGGCCACCTCCTTCTTTTCTCAGCTGCTAACTGAGGATGATATGTCCCAGCCAAGCCTCAACTGTCCTATGTCTTACCCCTGTGTTGATGAAAATCGGATAAGGTGGGGTAACAGTGACGTTACGGAATCTGAAATTAAAGAAGCTATTTTTAGTATGGGTGCACTCAAAGCCCCTGGGCCTGATGGGTTTAATGCTCTCTTCTATCAGAGCCAATGGAGCACGGTAGGGGCAGCCGTAGTGAATTATGTGAAATTCCTTTTTGCTAATCCGCAGGGTATCCGGGAGGTCAATGGTACGCTGATTGTCCTCATCCCAAAAAAAGAACACCCAGAAACAATGGGGGATTTGAGGCCGATTAGCCTTTGTAATGTCATATACAAGGCTATCACAAAGATCATTGTCAATAGGTTAAGGCCTGTTCTCCCTCAGGTGATATCCCCTAATCAATGCAGCTTTATCCCGGGGAGGCATAGTAGTGATAATATAATTGTGGCTCAAGAGGTGGTTCATACCATGCGTAACATGAAGAAGAAGAAGGGCTTCATGGCAATCAAGATTGATCTGGAAAAAGCATATGACCGGGTCAATTGGCAATTCCTTCTAAACTGCTTGCAGGAACTCAGGCTACCTACCTCCCTCCGCGAGGTCATTGGCCAATGTGTATCTACATCAAGTATGCAATTACTATGGAATGGCGACAAAACTGAGGAATTTCAGTCAACCAGGGGCGTGCGCCAAGGGGATCCTCTATCGCCTTACTTATTTGTAATTTGCATGGAGAAACTGGCGCATCTCATTCAAGCAGCGATCCACGAAGGATCTTGGGAGCCAATCCGCCTCACTAAGACTGGCCCCCCTCTTTCCCACCTATTTTTTGCAGATGACATTATCCTTTTTGCAGAAGCATCAATGGCACAGGTTCAAACGATCAATGACTGCCTCAAGACCTTCTGTGATAGTTCTGGTTTGAAGATTAACAAGCAGAAGACTAGAGTATTCTTCTCCAAAAATGTGAACCACATTAGGCGGAGTGATCTATGTGCATCTCTAGGCTTCTCTATTACATGTGACTTGGGTAAATACCTTGGTGTTCCTCTGCATCATGAAAGGGTCACTAAGGAATCTTATGAGTATATCGTAGATAAGGTCAAGACAAGATTGTCAACATGGAAAGCAAAGTCCTTAGCCTCAGCAGGAAGAGCTACTCTTGTGTCATCAGTTACTACTGCAATCCCAGGATACGTTATCCAAACTTCACTACTCCCACAAAGTACATGTGACTCCTTGGATCGGTGTAACCGGAAGTTCCTTTGGGGAAGTACGGAGGAGCAACAAAAAATACCATTAGTAGCATGGGATGTCATATGTAAGCCCAAATTGAAAGGTGGACTGGGACTACGCCATGCTCACCTCCAAAATCATGCTTACCTCATGAAGGTTGGTTGGGGTTTAGCTACTAGAAGTAATGATTTATGGGTGAACGTCATCCGGAGCAAATATAATTGTGGGAATGACAAACTCCCAAGAATTGCTTTGAAAAAACCAGGCTCAAACTTATGGAGTGGCATTAAAAGAACATGGGAAAGAGTACAGGATGGAATTGATATCTTGCCAAAGAAGATGAAAAAGAGTGGTGAATGTATGGAGAATAAATGATGGAGTAATTGAGGGTAAAACGATGCAAAATATTCTCTTGGCCGGTTGTTCACAAAAGGTTTTATTATTGACATAAACTCTAAGACGAATCTTATCAAAAAGGGATTCATCTTCTCGGGGATTGTCCATTAAAAAAGAAATGATCTTATATATAAGGACGGGGAGGAGTACCACTGAGGATGTAATTTTTGATTAAAACATATTTATCATTGTTTGTTGGTGGCTTTGGAGGCGCTAAATTTAAATAGATTAAATCGGTGTCAATGTTAATTAAGCGATTTGGTTAATCCACGGGGAACGAGGAGAAAGGTGGATCCCACCACCTCCAGGGTGGGTGAAGTATGGAGCTTTTTTCCCGGGGTAAGTGGAGGAGTTTTCGAGATATGGTAGTTTTAGGGTTCTTATTCAAAGGTGTTGATTTAATTTCCTCTTTGGGGTTTCTCCCTCTACCTTGGGACATGGGGTTTATATATTGTTGAGAGACATCAATGAGAGTAAATACTGTTTATCAAAAAAAGAAAGAGTAATAATGAGAAAAATAAAAGAGAATGTATGGAAATAAATGATTTTATATTAAAATCACATTTATTATTGACATAAACTCAAGGAATCTTATAAAAAGGGACAAGTCCATTAAAAAAGAAATGATCTTATATATAAGGACAGAGGGAGTACCACGACCACTCCACGCAATTTTTGATATAAGATATATTTATCTAATTTAAATAGATTAAGGAAGTTAGTTAACTTAATTAATATAACATGTATTTTCTAACACAACGTAGTCATCTTTTTTTTTTTTTTTTTTTTTTTTTTAAATTTCCTCATTCTCCCTCTACCTTCTATATATTGTTGAGAGACATCAATGAAAGTAAATAAGAAAAAATTGATAAATATGCATTATATTAAAGATTTATGTCTACTCCTTTAAATATATTTTATATTAATGACGAGAGGGAATATTAATAGTTTTTTGTTTGGCTACTTACTATCTGAAATAATTTGTAACCCGACTCTAATGCATTTTGTAAAAATGAAAGTGCATATAATACATTTATTTCGAAAGAAAAAACAACAAGAAAAAAATGTATATAAAAGTAAAAAACAGTTGAGCACATATAACTACATCTTGTTTGTCACTTTTTTTTTTTCCTTTCAAAATACATAAACAAAAACCAGGTTGTTGTCAGGACTCACGAGCACAATAAATATACAAGAGGTACTTTCATAATCTTTTTTTTCTCTCTCTAAAATCTCATTTCCACTTTAAAATTTAAAAATGGATGGTTTAGACTTAATATTTTATAAAATTGTTATTATACTAGTGTTTAATAAATGAGTGACTCGGAAAAAAAAAACATCATTAATAATTTGTAAATGAAACATATTTATTATAAAGTGAAGCTTTAGGATATTTAATACTCTATTTATATAGAGTTTTAGCTTTAGGGTATGTTTGGTTTGAGGGAAGGAAAGGGGAGGGGAGGGAGTGAAAGGGAAAGTTGAGAAAGAAATTCTTTCGCCTTCATCTTTATAAAATTGTCATGTAGATAATTTTTAATATTCCTAAAATATATTCTTATAAAAAAAATTTTTATTCTTCTCACTAATAGCAAAATGCCAAAATGATCAATGTCCTCCAGACAGATTTTTTCCCTCCCCTTCCCCAAACCAAACATACCTTAATTGCTTCAATGATAATCTGCGCCTGACATTATATTATTGGAATCCCATGGGGGGCGTGGTTCACATTTCACAATCACGACAGAGGATAAGAGGAACGAACCAATTCATTTTCAAACATGACTTTTCAAAAAGGAAAAAATAAAGAAAATTTAGGCGGCTACCACGTGTCCAGACCCCATTTTCCATATTATTTGCACGTGCGTCTCTCCTTGCCTTTATTGTTTGCTGATTGCTCCTGATTTTGATACCACAGATTGATTTTAGGGAATTTCACATCAGGGCCATTTTTACTGGGAAAAAACCTAAAAAATGCCTCAAGATTCTGAAAATCCTAGGAGCCATTTCAAAGTTTACGTGATTTGTTAACAAAATTGATATGATATAGTTGGTAATGTGATATTGATATAGTTGTTAAACCGGGATTTGATTTAGTTGTTAGTAAATTTTTTGTTAATAGATCTTGATTCAGTTGTTAATGACATACCCGTTAACAACTATATCAGCTCCATTAACAACTCACGTAGATTTTGAAAATCCCAAATAACGCCCTAGGACCTTTTCTGAGATTTTCAGAATCTTAGAGCCTTTTTTAGATGTGTGTGTGAGAGAGAGAAAAGGGCCATGATGTGAATTTTCCTTGATTTTATGGCACTAGAAGTCAATGATAAATGCTCAAGCCTGTGGGTTCTAACTTCTGTGTCGTGAGATGTATTTATTTATTTTGCCAGTGTTTACCTGAAGGCTGAAGTCCTTTTCCGCACGTTTCATTTACAGCACGAATGCCCCTTTTTTAAATTATACGAGGTACGGGGACTTTTTTTATCAAACTAAAATTTGCAATTTTAATTAAATAATAAAACTCACGGTTGCAGCAGCAATTCTAACATTGGCTTGAATTCACAATGCTCTACTCTATCCTAGGAAATATTTAGAGGTTTTGTTAGGATCCAAGATGTAAAATTTCAATTTAATATGCCTCTGAAATTTAGTTTTTTTTTTTTTCTTCAAAATATACTCATATTAATGGCATATATCAAATTAAACCAAAGATGTCTATGGGGAGAAAATTTCCCCCATTGCAAATGATTAAAGATTTTAGGAAACAACCCACAATTTTATAACAAACTAATTTAACTATTTTTTTGATATAGATAAAGTACACTTTATGGTCCTTATTATAAGACATTAACTAACAATTGTACTTGATCCTTTTTATAAGACACTTACATATTTTTAAAACGCATTAATTATTTTTTTCATGTATGCTCATAATCAATAAGGGTAGTGAGTGAAAATAATAATTAATATAATATCAGAGTTTAGTGTAATTAGTAAGAGTAATATTGGAAGTTACTTAAATTGTATGATAACTTTATTGATTTTAACTGTTTTTCTTAATTTGTGAGAATTATTAGTTGGTGCCTTATAATAAAGATTAGAGTGAGTAGTTATTTATAGAAGCATTTAAAACATAACCCACTCATTAAAAAAAAAAAAAAAATTAAAAGCTTCTTAAAACTCTGCTAAAGAAAGGGACGTTATGGGTCGATAAAAGACTAAGTGCACGTTTAGATTTGTTCTTGCACAATAGTTTTTATTATTTATGAAGTAAATATATGAGATGAATTTTGTGTTGTTGCTTCTCAACGTGCACCAATTACGGTTGCTTGCAACAGTTTTAGAGATTACGTCAGAAAATCATCTCGTAAAATAAAATATGATGAAGTAAGGTTGGATTGGACGGAGTCATAAGTCGTAACGTATGGAGAATGGAATAGAAAACAAGCAACTTCGAGGAAACGGAGACGCCCTCGTGCATCTACATCTATATATATACACACCTCGTTATTTTGTTTCGTGCCATTCGTAGCTATAAAGAATTCAACGTTTCCGAGTTTAACAAGGCCAAGATGCGTCCAGGAAGGTGCAAGGAGCACCCGGATAACAAGCAACTACCTGGTGTTTGTTCTTCTTGCTTAAGAGAACGACTCTCGCGGCTTGATCCAATTCAATCCAACCAAAAATCACTTCCTCCTTTTGGTTCATCTCTAACTTTTGATTATCCTGCGGAAGTTAACTGGTCAAATTATGGGTCTCAATCGGTTCATCACAGTCGACGCCACCGTCGAAATGCATCGGATGTGATAGATTCGGCGTCTTGCTCCGAGGTGGGATTCGATTATGGGCTCAAGAAGAGTAGATCGGTTGCCCTTTCTTCAACATATGAACTCGGTGGGATTTATGAAGGTAAGAAAGATGGATTTTGGTCAAAGCTCCTTAAACTGACGAGAAAGGGCACCAAGAATGTCTTGAAGCACTCCACGACCGTAAGACAGGGACGGGTTCGCTGATCATTATTTGTCGGCCTTGAGGTTTTGAATGAACCCTGATTTATAGATGTTTTGGTGTCAGTGTTCACGTAGGAACATCAGGTGTGTGGATTATTTTGAAGACTGTACATTAGAAATGAAGATCATTCTATGATGCAAAGGATTTAAAGATTATGTATAGCTAAGAATTACAAGCTTTCGTTTGAGGCTTTTACAACCATTTTTGCTTCATTAGTAAAACGTTACTCAATAGTCAATTGCAGCTTTCTTCTTGCCGATTATTGCTTATATCTACAATACTACGAATTATTTAAATGTTCAATAATTGGATTGTAGAACTCTACGAGCTGTGCGGGAGTCACGACTCTGGCTAACTACCTTCCCGTTCATAAACACAATCACAACCAAAAGCCCGAAAAGTGAAATTATTTGACAAGCCCAGAAAAAACTCCTGACACACGTTTATCTTATGAATCATAAAAACACTTTTAAAAAAAAAAAAATTTAAAACAAACGCACACCATATAGAATGATTAGGAAATTAACAAACTCTGCCTTTTTCTGAAGAATGATCCCTTAAAAAATTTCATTGTCATATCTACAACTACATCATGTTTAAATGTTACAAAAAAAGTAACAATGTCATGAGCAAGACAACGGTATCTGCCAAACACATTGTCGGCCGAATCAATTCATGAATCCATGGCAGACAGAACTGCAACTAAAATTTAGGTATGTTACCCTATGAGACGTCTACCATTTGTATTTCATTGGTTTGTAACGTATAGCAGTTGATGTATTTTGTTGGGGAATCGACTAGGAAAAATGTTCTATACATGATTTTATGGACTTGAATTCCCACTTCTAAGATGTAAGATACTCCTCCAAATTCATGCCTAGAGGATTGAATATCATCGTCTAGAAGGGCCAGAAATATTGGACCCCATCTCATAATCCTCATCATGGTATAAACCTTGGTCCAAAGTAGGCCGTTTTAGCTTTTGAAATATCTCATCCAGGGACTCCGATGAGGAAACACGAGACATGTTATTATTTTCCTCTGCTTGCCGTAAGGGCATAAACTTCTTGGTCCCCATGTTAGCCTTGAAAGTTTGAAATCCATTTTTCATTGTCTGCCATGTTGAAGCCAAGCCCGATGGAGGTGGTCTAGCAGTATTATTGGATTGAGTATTGCCTTCTTCAAGTAAGGAAACCTTAGCAGAGGTTATCCTTTTTTCTTCTGGCTTCGCTTTAGATGTTTGGCCACTCTGTTCTCTTATAGCTGCATACTTGTTGCCAATAGCTTCCCTGCTCGATCTCCTTGTATCTTCATTCAACGTCTTCGAAGGACTTCCATTCATTTTCTCACTTGTTACACTGGACTTTGCCTTCATTTCAGACTCGTTCCTCTCCTGAACGATCAAGTTATAACATGAGTAGACTGTATAAACCACAGATTAAAAAAAAGGTGCAGTAGTTGCTAATGCCAGATTTTGCAGCTAATAACATTCACTGAAACGATGCTCCTTTAGCAATTCATGTTAAATGTAAGAGGAAAAATATGAGATTTTGCATTTTTGATATCGGAGGTGCATTCACATACCGTGGATTTGTCACTGGATTCAATATCTATGTTGTTGAAATTCCTTGCCAATGGAACAACTTGCTCGCCCACTTTGTGCCCTTGTTCAAGCCAAGACCGTTCTACAAGTAATAGAATTTATAATCAAGCAGAATTGTATCATAAGATTAAATATAAATGTTCACGCAAATGCTATGACAACTACATTGAGCGTGATGAAGTGAAACTAAATTTATCAGTGATTCTAATAATTAATGACAATGAAAGAACTGACTTGCGTACCTTTTTGTAAGATAATTAATCCTGATGGATCAAAACCGTCCAAATCTTCTGCTTCAGTTTTGAAGATATATCTCTTCCAGCTCCCAAGAAAATCAAAAACCCGGTCAAAGAAGTTGCTCGCAACCAAAAGGGTGTATATAACCATAATAAGTGGATATATCTTGTTAAACCTATCCCCAAAGAATGGGACAGCTTTATCAATATTCCCCATTCGCTGCAATCAAAGTAACATAATACACCAAAACATGAATAAAATATTATGATTTATAAAAGAAATAGAACAAAAATATTCTGTTGGAAAACGTATGGAAAGTTTGGTAGTTGCTAGCTTAATCAAGCTCACTGGAATAATTAATCAAGAAAGAAAAGCTCCAGACTTTCCAATTACATAGCATGGTGAAGAAATAGTTGCTTGCATTTTATTCTTACTTCAAATATGTATTGCACACAATCATTACGACTGTGAAAATGTCAATTTCCAGAATTTTGGTAAGTTTTTTTGGTAACATGTCAAATATATAACAGAAAACAGCAGTGGCATCCTTGCCATTATTGGATTAAAGTAACTAATGTTCCTATTGGTCCAGTACATGAAGTTAATGTATGGCCATATCTATTCATGAATCTCCATGAGATAAATGAATAATTACCTTTTCAAATACAGTTTCGTGAGAACCAAGACGAATAAGATTAAGAAAGTTGTACGAAATAGGGGGAGCATATCGCGCAACCATCCTGTGAACAAACAAGTACAGGATAAAGATGATTTTCACAAGATAGAATTAGTTATTCAAGAAGCAGAAAAGAACTTACGAGCATATCATAAGCAGGTTAACTGCGCTAGTTTGTCTTGGCGTCAATGAGTAAAACATTAACATTCCAATTTTGAACAAGGAATAGTATGTGCAGACGCACATGTACATGAGAGGAATAAAAGCAAATGCCTGGACAAGAAATCGAAGATATGAGACCACATGCACTATTCCAAAAGACACAGAAAAAAAGGTATCTCTCCACTCCAAAAATATATGCAGCATCTCAGTGTTAACATGTAATAAAAGCAATTGATCAATTAGAAACATATTCTACCTGCACAAGAACCTCCTGCATTCCGACAGATTTAATAAGAATCGAGAAAAGTGATAGGTCAACATTAGGCAGCAGAGTTGCCTCTGCTAAAAGAATTGCAACAGAAATGATGCCAAGAATAACAGCCAAGCCTTTCTCAACTTGCTTCCTCAGAATGCACCGCCAGAAAAATTCTGCAAAGAATCATAAATTCATAATATTTAAAGAACCACAAGCCATATGCTTCTAAGACTTTCGTACAAATAGAAGGAAAGAAAGTGTGGAGATAACCTGCATGATACAATAATACACTATTGAGAGCAGAAAATAAAAACCAAGTTAAAAACTTGGTGCTGACATAACCCAGCACCAGCAGAGGTCAATTTCATTGGCTAAACATGTATGTTATGCAAAAGGGAAAAAAAATTGTATACGATTGATGCAGACATTATTTACATAGGAAGCAACTGAGAAAATAAGATAGGGAGGACGATTTTGTAATAAATATCTTAACATACAGAATGGGTAAAACAGTAGATGTACGGCTAAGTAATAAAACTAGCATTACAAGTTACTATTCCATATGCAATAAAAAGATAATCAGAATAATTAGAAACAAATGAGTTAATAATAATGACAGTTACCTAAAGTATCAAGAAGTGACCCCCATTTGCCAATTCGAGTAGGTCTAATGCTTGAAACGTACTTCCTGAAAAGACAACACAGGACATCGTTTAAGGTAATTAGAACAAACCAAAATACAAAAAGAGTGGTAGAATGGAGAAGAGGTTAACTTTAAGCATACCATCCAGTAGAATTTCGACGTTCATAGTTCTTAATGGTATCTTCTAGTTTAAGGGCTTCCAGCACGCAAGCCATATATTCACTGCAAAAGGAACAACAGATCAAATATTGTGTGCTCTTTTTTACAAAAAAATACAGCCAAATAACCAAGCTTCCACATAAACCTAGTCACCAGCCTCTTGGACTATGGGACAACACCAATGAAAAGAACTTGATTTTGAGTTTTTATTATATTCAGGGCACTAATGGGCTATATGAGTACTCAGATGTTGGAATATTCAAAATAGTTTCCTTTTGTAACTTGATATCTTCAATGCTCATTCAGTAAGAGGCAAAAAGAATCTATTTCCTCTTTGAGAAGCATTAGAAGGGCAGTTTTTACATGATCATATTTATAGGAACTGTGATGCAAAGGTGAAACTTTCCCAAGCAAGTAAATCTTTTTGTTAACCAGAGCAACAACAAAAAAAAAAAAAAAAAAACGAATATTCATTAGTAATTTAGTCTAAATAAGAAAATCATCTTTACAAGTAAAAGAACCAATTAAGTATATGTTGGAAATATTCCATTGTTTTTAAGATCATCAGGAACAAACCACAAAAAAGGGTAACAAATCGTCATGTATTGGACTAAATCCAAGAGAGAAGAATGAGAACATTGAAGTTAGTGTTTACAAATTACAACAGCTGTAAAAGAATCAAGAACAGTACTTCAAGGAGAAAAGCCATCTACAAGACCATCACTTGCTTACCTTTTGGACCTGTAGTATTCCTCACGGGCTCCACGAAGATGACGCCTTAGCGTTGCCATTGACTTCTCATCAGTATCATAATCCATATCATTTTCCCCTAATCGTCCACCTTGTGGTTTGAAGGATGGATCATCTCTAAACTGTACAATTGAAGGTTATACCTATGTAAAGATATTGCACAGAAGGCAATCCACACTCTATAACCAAAACGTGAGATGAAAGATATGAAGGTCATTACCAGCTGATTTAAAATATTGTCAATGACATTCATGTATGGTCTTAAAGGATCACGCTTAGACATTTGGTTAGATGTTGCTTGAGCAACCTGTAGAAAAAAACCACCATTAGACTCAGAATTTTTTTACCACGTTAAACCACATCAACTCAAAGATTTTTTTGTTCTTTTAAGATTTAATTACACTTTGGGGATACATCATATTTAGCATCCTCACTCAACACTCAAAAACCACACAAGACAACATGCACAACGCAGGCTTCTCCATGAAGGAAAACAGATGAAATCCAAAATTGCCATTTGTTAGGAACTAAGAGACAAATCAAATCAAATCAAATCAAAGAAGGTTGCTTTAAACAGAACAAAAATGTCGAAACTCAAAACTGCTAAAACAGTGCTACAGAGTAGTATTTTCCTCAAAATGACGGGCATCTAAAAGTTGAGTCATTTCATGCAGATACTCAGCTAGAAATTGAATCAATTCTGAGGGAATTGTCAAGCCAAATCAGGTAAAGTTTATTAAAGGCTTTGGTAAGAGACAGGATGAACCAGGAGAAGGAATGGAGGAAGACATCAGACATCAACATAACTAACTCTACACTTTGTTAACGTGAACCACTGAGATTTGAGGAAGAAAACTTATGCAGAGGAGTGCTATCATTCATTTTCATAAGACAAAAATTCCAGAAACAAAATTTCAACCCTGCTTTGCAGATAGGCGCAATCTTTTTAGATTGTATATACAGGGAAAATAGAAATACAAAAATATAATTTTACACTTTTACACTTTACAGACTACTTAAAAGAACAACTTACAACAATAGCATTTGAAAGTTCTTGGTGAGCATCATCAAGTTTGACAGCCAATTTGGCAATTTTGTGGGAAAGATATTTCTGGCGTATAGTCCAGTCAGCATTTCTCCAAATGCTTTTAGGAATTTCACTTAAACCAAATCCAAGGAGGAAGGCACCAGTAACAAGTCCAAAAGTATTTGAGCAAGCCATGGCGAACCCTAAAAGACTTCCATTCCTGTTTATCAAAGCATCCAATAAATAGAAATTATCATAAAAAGGGTGAAATTTCAGTTAAAACCGAACAGCAGACACTAACAATCATAAATAAAATAGGCATAATGTTTTGTCTGGCTGTGACCATCATGTCTAGAAATAGACAAAAAATTAGGCAGAGCAAAGGTAGTGCATCCATGGTTAACTATACAAACTTAATCATTCATGTGGAAACTAATGATTTATATTTACTGTTATTAACCTGAGCCTTGAGACATGACTGATGCTTTATAACATAGATCTTTGTTACTTCACACTATGATCAATCTAATTTACAGAAAACCCAGCATCTTTCTACAGCGTCAAACTTGTGTTTCCATACCATACTGATCAAAGATGAAAAGTGTTGAGAATCGTCTTGAGCTCAATTTCTAAAGCAGTCATTTAAGGTCCCCAGAATGTTTCTTTCCTGCTAAACCGTCTCCTCCTCCATTGACTCTTCCCTCTTGAGCCACAAGATACTTCTAGAAAAATTCTCTTACATTACTCCTTTCTCTTGCACCTTTTAAAATTATAATTTTTATATTCATCATCATCATCTAATTCTAATTGTAGTAAGAAGATGAAGCTAGTTGGATAGTTTGTCAAGGGGTTAATAGGCCGTTACAAATGTTGGAGAGTCAACAGTTATATAAGGTGTAAGGCCAGTGTGGTACGGAGTAATGGAATAAGTTTCCCTTTCTCTCGTCTCTCTCTTCTCTCCCACTTTCTTCACATTCTCTCTCTAATTCTCTTCCTTCCTCTCTTTTTTCCCTCTCTTTCCCATCTTTATTACATATCAGATACCTACATCTTCAAGGAAACCATAGCGCTCTTCAAAAGAAAGTAAGGACATAAAAATAACAAGAAAACTACATGAAGCAAAATCTTAGAGATAAGATCATACTAGGAAAACTCTAATTTAAGTCAAAATCAATGAGGTTAGGAGACTGAGAACAAACCAAGTCTTATGCATCATTATTAGAAGGACAAGTCCAAAAAGGCCAATGGATCCAACAATTGCGTAGAACAACAAGTTCACATGCACACTAGACTTCAATCTTTCTGAAACAGTGAAGTCCCCAGCATCTTCAAAACCCTGAATAAGGGGCACCACAGCCCTGCTTAGGATGACAATTTAAATATATGAGGAAATTTGCATTTATGATCTGAAAATACAATTTAAAAGCATTTTCATGCAATGAGCATGCTACGCTTGCAGGTGAAGATGTGAAAGAGCAAGAAGTAGTCATGCAAGTCAATTAGCAAATTAGCACACGTACAGAATTATAAGAATTTTGCCAATGCACATTATTTCATTATGATGAGTTATTCAGTACTACTTCTCACAGAGATCAAAATCTTTCCACGTAGAAAAATATGACAAGCAGCCATGTATTGTGTCACAGAATATCGATATGATAGGAACTACAAGGTAGTGCCAACCAAACGATAATAATTTCACTTTACTAAAATACATGTCAATGAAGATTAAAGACATTCACATTAAATAGTTGCTTCAACTTAATTCCATTGCTCGAAATATAGAAGAGGAAAAAATCAGCTGTCACATTATAAAAGCGTTTTATAAATTTTTGCAGACTTGAATCATTGACTAACAAGTTGTGCTGGAAGTTGGCCATTCTCAGCAAGACAACTCATACGAGAAAGTAAAAATAGTGGATAAATTTGATAATAACATTTCATAAAACATACCACGTAAGTAAAAATGTGCTCCAATATGACCAGCTCCAGAAAAAGGAAATGCCTCCATTCTCTTGATGAGAAGATAACGTCTGTATGTACCAAAGGCAAAGAAGCATAATTATAGCAATGAAATTCAAAGCACATAATTATTCAATAACCATTAAGCTCTTTGTACTACTGTTTTCCATTCAATCAAGTCTGCATGATAATTTTTCAATACATATAACCTCAATCACCCATCTGACATCCTACCATAACAATTGTAACATGGTCATGGCCAATTTCGTTCAGCAACTTAACTCTTTCGGCTATAAGCAGCAAGCGATTTACTTAAAACATAAGATTATATCGAAAAAACCAAACTTCATGATATATATCCGCACCCCTCAATCCAAATAAGAAAGTTCGAGAAGAAAATAAGAAGCAGAACACCAAAAATGACAATGAAATCCGTAAATAAGAGTTAATTGGAAGTGACTGCGGAGTTGAACATACGATCAAATCAGACATATTGTTTCAAGCCATAAATTGCATGATGAAAATAAACGATGGGGACAATGAGGAAGCAGAAATGAGATCATACCGCCCAAATGTCGGCGGGGACGAGAATGATGATGGAGAGCGAACAAAACCAGGTATATCCAACAGTGAAAAGCACGTAACGAGGGACGTCTGGACCAGCGAAGTACCTCAGCGTGAAAAGCACCATACCTACTGTCAGAGGCAGCGAGATCATGTAAAACACCCACATCTCTCAATCCCTCCCCGTCTCTCCCAGAAATCAGCACTCAGCAAGAGACGGAATCTAAAGAGGGAGCCCAGCGAAGCCGATTAGAGGGATAGATCGCAATGATCTCAAGCAAAGCACCGCATCGGCTCCTCTGGGCTGAGCCTGCGCGCCACACGTCCTTGTGAATCGGTTGATACGTGTGAATGGTGAAAGGGGCGGGGCTGACGTTGGTTTAAGACAATCGGCCCCTGAAATGTCAATCGTCTCCGGCAAGAAAAGAAATCCACAATGGATCCGAATACGCTCCCGGGGCCCCGCTTATAAGCCAGCGAATTATTCCTTCGCCGTTAAATTATTCCTTCCCCTTATATCCTTTCGCGCTCTGTAAAGATGAATTACTGTGTTTTTTTGGTTACCAGCACAATTGCACAAACAAAAGTTGCCTCCTTCGAGTTTTTCCTTTCCGCGTGACAAGAGACCGCATGCTAACTGAAAACAGAAACCACCCAGGAACCAGGTCAAGAGCTCAGAATTCAGATGGAGGGAAAGCAACGCGCGAGTCGTGATAGCCCACTACTAACACACACACAAACACGAAACTAGATATTTTCCATCACCCATTGAGTATTAAATATATTTTTTTATTGTTCCCTGTAGTTAAGAATAGCCACCTGCCGCATATGTACGTGCCACTTCATGAATTCCTCTCTTTTTTCAATCGACCTTTCAGTAAAGTGGCGTACATAAACAATTGTTGCTTATTCACACCTTAGGCAACACTTTCATAGTTCATATACAATGGAAAGTGAAGTGTTAGCAAAAGATGTTGCATTGTGATATAATTATTAATGTGTGTGTATGTAAAGAACATGCTAATGTTTCTAACCCCAAATGCGATCAAGCAAGAGCTCCAGCTTAAAGAACATATGAAGAATCAAAAAGTATCTCTAACTCAAATGTAAAATTTGCTCATAGTGTATGGACTACACCTCTTTTTAATGCAATGGAAAAAGTTAAAATCCTACGTACTACAAAACGTTAAACAAAACCTACAAAAGCCAATCCACCTTCCTAGATATATTCATTATGTTGAACTTCAAACTCATGGTATATACATATCAAATTGTTGGAAAATTTCCAAACTAACAAAAGATTCAAAAAGGATCTAAACATTGTTACCCATATCTATCTATTCAAATACTGTAAATGACCTTCATTGATTTTAATCATTCCCACCTTTACCTACATCAACACCCTACAACAACAAAAATGGGGCTATGCAACATGTCCATGTCATACATGTATTGAAATCACCTCCATAAACACTGAAAAACAAACAAACTAAATTACTACTTAGCATGTCCCATACGCAACTAAAGATCACTACTCAATATGTCCCTTTAAACTCTGCTTGATAAAAAGACTCTTGTTACATCACGGTAAGATGTAATTTCTTCCACACCGCATAAACAAAACTTTTTATCGTATGCCTCTTCTTACTAAAAACTTGGAAAAAAAGGCTCACAAATTGTTTCTTTTCCATTAAACATTATTATCTAACCATAGGTGCTATAAAAACCACCAACAGCATACTGCACGACAATGAATTCCCCAACCTGCACTTTCAAAGCCTCTATCTTTGCAATCGTAACACGTAACACCCGCAGCCTCTCCAAAAAGTTAAACTTTGACCTGCTCGGGCACAATACATTTGTTTTTTATAAACACGCATATTGATATCAAATCTCATATAGGCAACAAAAATATTTCCAAAAACCACAGAGAGAATGAAAGGAAAAATACATCACATATCAATTTATAACTTACGGTCCTTCTTTTGGGGCAATCTCCTCAATAGTCAAAACTAATTTCTTCTTGAATACACCAAGAGTGAACGAAGGAATTTCCAAAGTCGAGATCGCATGAGAATCCCCGCCACATCTCGCAAAAATGTAACAATGTACTGATAAGTTCAAAATTAATACACTTCTATAGGGAAAAAGTTACTACCACCAAATATCTCACCATAGAAACTAAAATCCTCGGGGATACCAACAAACAAATCAGACACATGCTCTAGCTTAAACAAATGGTTAGGCATCTCTGCTTCAGCCACAAGCCACTCATCATATAGAAAATACTACAAAAAGAAAGGAGAGAAAATTATAACAAAGAAGCATACTACATCCCGACAAACTTGAATGTTAAATTCGGATGTGTTCACTACATGTCAATGCAATGGTTGTCAAAGCGTGAATCAAGATTACTTCTAGATGCTTCCTTCAAAGTTCAATTGAAAGATGCCAATTCAAGAGCACAAAAGAAAAGGGGAAGAGAGGTTTTTTTCAATAAGTCACTTGTAAAGACTTATTGAATGTTCATCTGAACATCAGTTATTAATTTTAGGCCAGAAGTACCTACCTTTGGTTAATATATACTTGTTGCAAGTTCATACGGGGAAAGATTAACGGGTTCCATGTCCCTTGTATCCAAACTTTTCATAGAGAGATGTGAATGACAGAATATAGTCAATGATGAATCAATGGTATTAATTATGGGATTGGAAAGCATTACACTTCAAGGGTGATAATGCTTTCCAGTGTTTCTTTCATTGGGGTAAGATGTTCGCAGGGTAGAAAATTGAACAAATGTTATCAAAACTATATTGCAGAAGAAAAAATATGGATTAGATATTTCCCCGATAGCCTAAAAGTGTATGCTTCTAAAAAAAAAAGTTTGCATACTAACAACTAATATATGATTTTGTCCCGGAAATGTCAATCCGAAAACCAAAAATTAGTGATAAGAACACATTGAATTGGGATATAAAAATACCTTCCAAAATGCAATTCATCCCAACCAAGAATCTCTTCCCACTTGTGTAGGTGATAATCTCTCTTATGAGGCATTCTTCCTGAAGATGCCTATATAGAAATGAATATGTTGCTTCCAAAAGAAAATAGGTGTGCAACACAAAATACTCCACCAAAAGTTTGGATGCCATCTCACTAGCTTCGCGCCATTATGACCATAAAAAACCTGCTACAATTCCAACCATAACCTCTTTAATTCCCATTTTATCTGTTTCAGAATAAAAAATTGAACATTTAAGGATTGCTAAAAAGGTGCCTGTCCAAATGCATAAGCAACTCCATTTGCTTCAAAAAATAATAATAACAATAATATTATATAATACAAATCATAAATTAGCTTTATATCTTCCTACCTTCCAATAAATGCATATTTGAGGGCACACATTTGCTCCTCGGGATCCTCAATTCTAATAACATGCTTGATTATTCGAATCTCCTTCGGCACATATCTCTCGAAGATTTTCAACCGTGGTCTTGTATAAATGATACATTATATCTTATCCTCGCAACATTTTTGTTGGAAACAAACAATTACACAATAATGTTTATAAATTACATTTTAGTAGTAATAAGGATGTACTATTGGAAGAAGATTATATCTTCAGGAATGTTCACTAAAGAAATTTTACAATAATTATTATTGTTTCAATAATGTGGAGTGTAAATACCGAGTCCAGAGGACCTCTTCTTTAGGGAAAGAACTAATAAGAACAACAATAATAAAATAGTTTATAATTGTCATAATCATTCAAAAACACAAGAAGAACAAAAAGAACACTCAATGAAGTTATTTATTAAGCACTCAATGAACATTGTAACATGTTTCCTATTAACAGCTGGAGCATAAAATTTAAATAGGATATAAGCTTTCAAGGTAAAGCATGGTAATGATTCCAAAAGCATCCAAGTACACCACACAAAAAAATAATACTAAAGTTCAGATAAGAACCACAAAATGCATTTATATAGTTTAGAATTGTGTGTTTATATATATGACTGAATCCAAATTTGCAGGGATGAGGTCTATCTTATTCTTATAGTTCAAAATTTGTTTAGTTTCTGGGAACACACTTTCAATTATGATGAAGTGTCCATTTCCCACTATATTATAGTTTGAACATGTACATTAGAAATTTAGTTGATTAAAACTAAGGGGTTGCCAAAATCAGTTAGTCCACAATGTAAAAAAAAAAAAAAAAAAACTTCTTTGTAGATTAAAGGCAAATGCAGACAGACACAAAAAGATCTAGGATATCTCAATCAAGTTAGCAAATGAAGTTTAGAAACAGATAATATTGAGATGTATAGAAAGAAATAATAAAAATTTATGGTGGACATCGTATAGCTTTGCTTGCAACTATTAAACCTTTGCCAATAATAAATCTGCAAACAGTATAATGACCTAAATTAAAAAAACAAAAACTTGACTATTTTTTTTTAAAAAAAGAAGAAGAGCCGAATGCAAATACAATAGGCATATTACAAGGACTTGTGACCAGTCAGAAAGAAACGTTCAAATGTTATACAGAATGCAAATAGAGAAATCCCGCATTGTGATGTTCCAACAACATTTAGCAGAACCTGAAACATATAACTGAGAAGAGTCTGGGAAACATCATCTGTGTTCTCATTGTCACAATTATTTTCTGGTATAACAGATAATACTATGAGAGATGCATAAACTTTATCATTATGAATTCCTGATTGCCGCAGAAATTCAATTAAGACTTGGGAGCTCACTGTGTCATTTTCATCTTGACAGAGCTTGAAGAATGCAGAAATATTCACAGGCTTTGGCTTCCAGAAACATTTAGCACTAAAGTTCAGATAAGAACCACAAAATGCATTTATATAGTTTAGAATTGTGTGTTTATATATATGACTGAATCCAAATTTGCAGGGATGAGGTCTATCTTATTTTTATAGTTTGAACATGTACATTAGAAATTTAGTAGATTAAAACTAAGGAGAAGCCAAAATCAGTTAGTCCACAACGTAAGTTGCTCAAACCTTTCTCCCAAAAAAAACATCTCCCAAGAGAAGTACATAGGAGGCATGATTATATAGTTCATATACATAAAAAGAAAGGAAGAATTAAAGTAAATTAGGGGAGAGAAGTAAGCATGATATGTCTGTTCACCAAAGGACAACGAATGATAATGAAATATTCAATAATCATCAAAGGAAACTGTTGAAATAATCCAACAAATAACCTCATGTATCAATTTCATCGGATCCTTTCATTAGCTAGAAAGATAGTTCGGTCCTAAGAAGTTAGAAGAATAAGAAAAAGCAACAAAAGTTATTCATATATAAACACTTGTCTTCTAGACGCATGGGAAGGCGAATCGCCGCGCTTGTTTTCATCAAAACACGAAGGCATTTAAAAGAGATAATAGTTCAACAGATGAAAAGGACAGACTACTACAACACTATAGATTCAGACTACGATATTACCATAAGAAATTGCACAAAAGCGTGAATTCCGAGTTTCGAGATGTCCAAAAGGACTGGAAGAGTCATACCAGTTCCCATGGTGACTTTCTTTGAAAGATGGAGTACAAAAGAAAGAGAATGTAACACAGAGAAGAGCCGCAACAACCGTCTACATGAAAATGAAATCTCTCGGGAAAGCTTAAAATCAAACTCTAATCAAGTTGTATCGCTTTTCAAAGACAGGAATGAACAAAAGACAAAGATGATGACGGAAGTAAACCAAAACCATACCCTCCATAAGCGACTCATGCAAACACGGAGAGTACCCAAAACTCTTGCAATATCGCACGATGGATCTGGTACTCATGGTTCACAAGGCGATGGATCTCGGTACTCATGGTTTACACACAAAAACAAAAAGATCTTCAATGAGAAGTACCCAAATGATGCCGTCAGCTTCCGTCTGTGGCATTTTTGAACCTCCTTGACTGAGAACATGAATGCCAGCGATTGAGAAGAAATGCTCTTACTGGAAGCATTTTAAATGCTCTTACCGAAGCGGTGATCACGACGGCAACGATGGCAAACGATAACGGATGAGGGAGAGACGATGGGGAAGTATGGAAGAGGAGAATGGTGATTTCATTCGATTAGACACACCAACAATGAAATTTTAAATTTCAAAATTTGAAATTTGAAAAACATCCATTGCACAAAGGTCGAACCTACGCCTATTTCTTCCCAACACTACACCGACCACATCTCATTCTCTATATTCTTTCTTTTATTCTTCAAGCATAGAGCCGAAAAGATTGGAACGGCTTGAAAACCAAGCCGGCAACCTTTCTCGAGAATAGTAATTTGTGAGGAAATGTTTGCATGGCTTAGTTTGATTCTCCTATTAAGTGTATATTGATACCAGATGGAGTAAAACATAAGAAACAGTCTCTAAAATGCATTTAGTTAACATATAATATGGATAAGTACTCCTATATGGCATTTTATGGCCATCTAGCAAAGGTGCATGGGAAATTATTTTTATTTTAACTGTAAAAAGTTTCTCTAGTCCTTGATATAACAAGGTTAACATATGGATGTGTGATTTCTACAAACATCCTTGACGTGTGATTTCTATAAGTATTTACGAGAACCTTCTAAATGTTCTCTTTATTCATTTGAATAAAATGCAATACAACATTAATGTGTTATTTCTACAAATAATCTCAACTGTCTTAACTCTCTCTTGGCCTAAAGCCATATGGTCTTATAGTTAAATTTGGGATAGAGGTCAGCTTTTATTAGAGGTACGCATACGTTTAAGGTGTTAAGATAACTTTTGATAAAACAAAAACTTCGAATGTGACCGTGTTAGAAGATTCTTACATAAAAATACTATAAATATTAATTTCTTTAAGGTCGTTAGGATAAATATCAACCATTGATTATAGAAAATAAACAAATATTCATTTTTTATGAATTTAAATTTCTTAGCTTATATAATTTAAATTAATTTTATGGATGTGTGTATTGATATTTTATATTTGAAAGAGGGAGTAGTAAATTATTATCAATCTAAAGTTTCGTATTTACAGTTTAGGTATCTCAAAACTGCAGCCGCTGGTTAAAAATGAAGAGTTTGGAAAGTAATCATCATCTAGCCTTGAAAACATGGGATCGGTCATAAAAATATCTTTATTCTTTTTTTTTTTTCATACAATCAATTAAACGCTTTCACCGGGGAAAAAGGAAAAGTATAACGCGTTAGAAACAATCATACAAGGAATCAAAAGTCCAAAATAAACCTTAAAAATTAATTAACACTGTGGCATTTCAAAATGGGCCTAACTTGTGGCCTAACCAAAGTAATTCAATGTATTGTCTTGGAATTTGCAGTCAAGATGCCCAGAACTACTATGTGATCATTTCGTTACCATTAGCAAGAGGGCTGGCTGCTTCATATGGTACCAAGTACATAAGGTGTCAAATTTAAAGAATGATCCATATACCAAGAGGCTTAGGTCTAGTATAAGTGGTTAGTCTCTTACAATATGACAATATAAATACCCTATTTTGTTGGGGCCTGACTCAAAAAAAAAAAAAAAAAAAAAAAAAAAAAAAAAAATCATTTCATTGATAATAATTGTGGTGTAAATTAGCAATCATCAATAGCAGAAATTACTTCATTCCTTCATCATGGTGTCACTAAAAATTCTCTTGTGGGGAAGGGGGAAGGACATTCTCAAAAGCCAATATTTTTCTTAGCTTTCGAATTTTTGTTGTGCCGAGGAATCTTTCATGAGATGAGGCACCAATGCATATCTTCTTCCTATTAACTTTTCATATTTTGATGGCCAAATAGTAGAGCATTCATAGGTACTTTGTTGTGTCTTTGATATCACCCGGGCAAAATTTGGTGAATCGTTTGTATGGTTTTTGTTTCAATGACAATTTTGGCTTGCATTATGCCATTCTCTTTAAATTAAGCATTGCTTTGGCTCAGTTATTAAGCATAGTGGATAAAGTGGACTGCACCTGCGTTTGCTTATGTATATATGCACCGTGCTATGTGTTTTTATCTTGCTGCATTACTTTGTTATTCGTGTAGCCTAAAAGTCACAAGTGTGTAAGGATGAAAGGTATGTGTTGGGCTGTTGGCCTCTTTTATAATATGGGAATTGTTGTTGTTCTGGGTGTTCTAATAATATGTTGTCATTTTATCGTGTTTGGATGAATTGTGCCTGATTTTGTTATACTATCCATGTGATTTTCTTACTTTGTTGTTTGTATAGCTTGTAAGGATAAAGAGGTATATGCTTGTTGCTTCTTGGAACTATTTTGTATGATGTTTATAGATGTGAGGGTTAATCTTATTCTAGACTTATTAATATGATAATCATATTCTTGCCTGTTCTTATTGACTTGATGAATACTTGTTTTGTTTTTTGCAAATAACAAGTTTAAAAAATTGTTTTTTCCCCTTAAAATAAATTCATATGAGAAAATAAGGAAAATGTCTTTGTTGAAACAAAAACAAATCAAACAAAAAAAATATTTTTTCTCGAATAAGTTAAATAAATTTTTTTAAAAAGAAATCAACCAAGCACCATACCTTTCTACCCCAACAACTATGTGGGATTTTAATCTCTCTAAAGGATGCGTAGGGCTAGGCCCTATGTTTTCAACATTTGTCAAGTCCAACAATGTAAATAAATTGTTTTGCTTTGTTTTATTTGTCTTCTCTTTTGTAAATTTTATTTCTGTGTTTATTCTTTTTTGGGTAATTATGATAAAACTAAAATGCCATATTTATTTTTAAATAATTAATTTAGGGTAACCATTTTTATGAACAGGTGCTGTGGGGTGCCTAACATCTTCCCCACGCACAATCAACTCCTAAACCCTAACTAATTTTCATTTTTTTAAAAAGGTTTCCGATTACCCTTTTTTAAAAATTTATGGTAGTGGCTCCATATTTTCTAAATTTCGGATGCTATAAGTGAAATAAGGTTTGAATATTTATTAGGACATATGCCTACATTTAAGGCTCGATAGTGCTTCAAACATAATTGCCTCCATTAAGTGGATAGCCGTGTCTAGAAAAAAATAATAATAATAAAGAATGATCCATGTCATTTTCACATCTGCACACACAAAATTTAAAAATTATATAAGTTCTTTTCCTTCTTGGGTTCCCTATTACATGTCCAGAGGTATAAAGTTCAATGTCCTAAATCCAATGCATTAAAAAGTGCGACGATTGCGCCCTCCTTTTGATGTTCAATCTTATCAAACTTGATTAAAGGCAGATAATTGTTTTTTCTCACTCACTCCCGCTTTAAGGTGAAGAAAGAAGCTGGTATGGACCACGCACTAGTCAAAAGCCATGCTTCGTTGTTCTAAATGTCTATCTGGGTTTGTGATAGAGAAATAAGTTTACGTAGGGCAAGACAAAACTATATTTTTATATATACTGTAAATCATGCTGGAAAACAAATCACTAATTTAAAAACGCCAATGCAGTCTTTTCCGGTGTCTTCCACAGTGCCTTCCGATAGCGACTTCGGCAAGTGCACCGGTCGTTATAAGTAATAAAGTAGTGAGAAAAAGATCGTCCCACAGGAATAGTACTCCAATCACTAATCTGCTATTTTCGCTTTAGTTGGATGAATGATTAATATGGGGTGAGTTGTAACCAAATAGAATTTAAAGAATTAAATAAAGAATCCAAAATATGAATCTCAAGAACAGCGAGAGAAAATATGAGTAATCCAAAATTAAGACCTTCAATTAAGAAATATGCGGCTAGGGATGAGAATCCTATGTTCCTCTAATAATTTGAATTGAATCCCTAATTGATCATTATTCTCATGATTGACGATCAATTCTCTAAAGTTAGACTAAGTCCCAATGTCTTGATGCTACCTTAGTCCGTTATCTTTGAAATCAACCTAATGTCTTAGTATTGATTGGAAAGATTATATTTTTAAACCGAATTATGAGATCGCATAAAATCGTAAGCCTATGTCTAGGTCATGCAACTCTACGATGAATTAACGGATCTAGTTAAATGCACCAACATCTCTATTGTCATACATTAACCTATGAACAATCTAAAAGGTGATCAATCTTCAAGAAAGCTTTAAGCACGAGATAATTCATTCAATCAAGAAAAATAAAGATCAATAAAGAATCCAATCAAATATTTTAAATTCACATAGGGTTCATCCTCGCCCTAACTACAAAAGAAAACTAGCCGAGCATGGCTATACTAAAACCCATGAAAAGATGAAAATCAGATTCGGGGAAGACGGGGAAAAGAAAAGAGAAATAAAAACTCTTAACGAATCCTCGTCTCAATGCTCCTTGCTGATGTGCGTCGTCTCCCTGATGGTTCTTTTTCTCCTTCTTAAATTATGGCCTGCGTTCTTGCTCCTGTGTGTCGTCCGAATGTGTGTTGCTCCTCTGTGCGTTGCTCCCCTTTTATTCTTTTTCTCTGATGCGGGCTTGGTGTATATCCTTTAATGGATATTGGTTAAATTGATTTGCTGCGGGGCCCACGTTATAATCCATGATAAGACCTTCTTTATTTAATAATGGATATAATGCATTTGATTCCTTTTCCTGTGCGTGATCTGCTTCTTTATTTTGTTTGGTCCTCACATCACTTCCACCATAGTATAACAATATAATAAAAAATATTATATTATATCATTTTCAATTAAATTTGTTGCCTCTTTTAGATAATATAATATCTCCGCACAATAATATAGGATATCAATAGATCTTGTTATAATATTCTTTTTTATCCTATATTTAATTAAAAGATAAATAAATATATAAAAGATAATTAAATAAGTACAAAATATTAATAAATTCAATCCAATATATCTCGGAATCTATACTATTTAATTATAAAATATCTACTTATCAAACTCCCCCACACTTAAACATTTGCTTGTCCTCAAGCGAAGAAAGAGGATTCATTATTTGAAAAGAACATTGCTCATGAAATTTCTTAACGAGAAAGCAATAAACCATCACACTTAGATCATATCATCAAATATTATTTAAGTTAATGTCTTATAAGAATAGATCACGAGCCAATAGTCTTAAACAATTGTAACAATCTTTTAACATCCCATAATCAAAAGATCGGCATGCAATAAGTTCAACCATAAGATTAGTAAAAGAATATCAAGCTACTCAATTTCTCCAGAAAAATTCAAATGACCCCAGTAAACCAAGATTTTCATTTAATTTAATAAGGATCCTCAGGTAGGAAATAACTCAATTTTTTTTTTCAAAATTTTTTTTTTGTTTTTTTGCTTTTTTTTTTTTTTTTTTGCCTTGAGCCGTTGTAGGTCCCCCCTTTTACGCGACCCCGCACATGGGTGATGCGACTAAGGTTACTCGGTTACTCCAACAGGCACCTCAAGAGGCTTTTAGCCTAACTCATAACCCTCTTTGACTTTACCGTTTGACGCGAGTGCCAACATTGGTGATGAAGTGCCCCCGGTTACTAAGTAAGGTCTAGAGAAGTCATTGGAGTTGTGTGCACGTGTGTATGTGTGAATTTCTCTTTTTTTTTTTTTTTTTTTTTTAACACTACCCGAGTCATTTCCCCAAACAACAGTTTTACTTAGATGGTAATGTCATCATCTAATTTTCTAAAGAAATCATGTAGCAAAATATTCATAAACTAATAATCATGTTGATCATATTACAAACTAACCTCTATTCTCATAGTCAATCTCAAGATTAAAAAAAAAAAATGTAAGACTTTAGAGGCTTAATTAGAACTTTTTTTTTAAGTTTTAATTTTTTTTTTGACTTGATAATATTATCTAAGATGGGGAAAGCTCAAAATTAAAGTCAATCCTAAACAATGCAAAAAATAACAAATAAAAATTCTTTTCAATTGCATAAGGACAAGCATAACCAAAGAAATTATATCCCTCCCCCACACTTAAATCAAACATTATCCTCAATGTTGCAAAAATATAAAGAGGGAAAAGAACTAGTACTCCCCTGGTTTTAGGTCTCTAACTCGTTGTGGAGTGCTTCATCGGTACCATCCATGATGTTTCAAATTTTAAGAGAGGAAAGAGTGCCCTAGCAAGACTTGGCGACCACAAGAGGAGTAATCATCTTTAAACCTAAAAAAATGAAAGAAAAAGAAAAAGAAAAAGAAAATACTAATAATTGCAAGAAAAACTTATTGGGTTGCCTCCCAATCAGCGCTTGTTTACCGTCCCGAGCCTGACGGATGTCACCTTAATTCTCAACTTCCAATGCCATAGAGGTTCTTCCTCTGTCAATGTCTCCACCATGGTAAGGCTTTAATCTCGCCCATTCACCTTAAAAGCTTCATCGAACCTATTGGTGCAATGGCAATTGCACCAAAAGGTGTGACTTCTTTGACTACAAAAGGTCCCGACCATCTAGACTTCAATTTCCCACGGAAAAAATTTCAAACGAGAATTATAAAGTAGTACCCTTTGTCCCGTATGAAACTCTCTAGGAATAATCCTCTGTCATGCCATCTCTTGGTTCTTTCCTTATAGAGGCTAGCACTCTCATATGCAAAAATTCTGAATTCATCAAGCTCGTTCAACCTGAAGTAACCTCTTTTCATTAGCAGATTTAGCATCAAAATTCAGCACTTAGTTGCCCAAAGCGCCTTATGCTCAAGCTCCACTGGAAGGTGGCAAGACTTACCATATAGCTTTGAAACGGTGACATGCCAATAGGAGTTTTGAATGCCGTTCGGTACGCCCACAAAGCATCATCAAGCTTCTTAGACCAATCCTTCCTTGACTTCCCAACAGTCTTCTCGAATTTGCTTCAATTCCTGTTAGACATCTCCACTTGCCCACTAGTTTGTGGGTGATATGGAGTAGTGACACGATGAGTGACACCATATTTACTAAGCACCGATTGAAACGTCGGTTACAAAAGTGAGTTCCTCCGTCACCGATAATGGCCCTAGGTACCCCAAACCCGTTGAATATATTCTTTTTGAGAAAAGATACCACCACCTTAGCTTCATTAGTAGGAAGAGCAATTGTCTCTACCCACTTTGAGACATAGTCCACAAGCTACAAGAATGTACTTGTTGTTAAAAGAACTTGGGAATGGCCCCATAAAATCAATCCCCCACACATCAAATATCTCAATAACAAGAATGTTGTTAAGGGGCATCTCATGTTTCCTAGAGATATTCCCGAGTTCTTTGGCAACGATCACAACGCTCCACAAACTTCCTAGCATCTTTGTACGGTGTAGGCCAATAAAAACCACTTTGTAATACCTTAGCGGCGGTGCGTTCTCCAAAGCAAAATGTCCACCATAATCTGAACCGTGACAATGCCGAGGAGGACCTTATGAGTTTCCTCTTCGGGATACAGGAGCACTCCATCTCGCACACCCTGAAAAACAAGAAAGGCTCATCCCGGATATACCGTCGAACATCATGCATGAACTTCTTCCTCTGCTGCCATGTTAGTCCCTCCGGTATCATCCCAATTGCCTTATAATTAGCAATATCGAACCAAGGTACATTGCTGATTGCCAAGACATACTCATGGGAATTCATCACGAATCTCTATCTCGGAATCATCCCGCAACTCCTTAACCCGTATCCTAGATAAGTGATCGGCTACCACATTCTCCACCCCTTTCTTGTCTCGATTTTAATATCAAACTCTTGGAATATGACATCCAACGGAGAAGCCTTGGCTTAGCGTCTTGCTTAGTCAAGAGATATTTTAGAGCAGCATGATCCGTAAAAATAATCACCTTGGAACCAATCAAATCTTGTCTAAACTTGTCTAATGCATAAATAATTGCAAGCATCTCCTTCTCGGTTGTTGCATAGTTCGGTTGTGCCTCATTCAGAACTTTACTTGCATAGTAAATAACATGCAACAACTTATTCTTCCTTTGCCCCAACACACCCCCTATAGCATAGTCACCGGCATCACACATCGGCTCAAACGGTAACTCCCAATCGCGCGCCGTCGAGAATAGGTGCGAGTGGTCAATCTCTCCTTCAACAAGTTAAATGCCACTAGACAATTATTGTTAAAGTTAAAGTCTTCATCTTTGACCAACAAGCGACTAAGTGGTTTGGCTATCTTGGAAAAATCCTTGATAAACCTCCGATAAAAACCTGCGTGACCAAGAAAGCTGCGAACGCTACGCACGTTGGTGGGAGGAGGTAAGTCTTTGATGATTATAATCTTGGCTCTATCCACTTCTATCCCCTTATCGGATATTCTATGACCCAAGACTATCCCATCTTTCACCATAAAGTGGCACTTTTCCCAATTAAGCACCAAGTTACTCTCTTGACATCTTTGGAGCACACAAGACAAATTAGCCAAGCAAGTATCATACGAAGTGCCAAAAAAGAGAAATCATCCATAAATACCTCAATAAATCTCTCGGTCATGTCGAGAAGATAGACAACATGCACTTCGAAAAGTAGTCTGGGGCATTGCAAAGACCAAAGGGCATCCGTCTATAAGCAAAAATCCCAAAGGGACAAGTGAAAAAGCTGTCTTCTCTTGATCCTCCTGGAGCCACTTGCTATTTGATTGTAACCGGAATAGCCATCTAAGAAACATGTAATAAGAGTGACCGCAAGCCTCTCAAGCATCGATCCATGAAAGGCAAAGGAAAGTGGTCCTTGCGAGTGGCATCATTCAACCTCCTATAATCCACACACATTCTCCAGCCCGTAGTTCTATTGGGTATCAATTCATTATTCTCATTACGCACTACGGTGATTCCACCCTTCTTCGGTACTACATGTCATTGGACTAACCCACTTTGAATCGAGATAGGATAAATCATACAC
Organism: Acacia acuminata; assembly: GCA_019022655.1. NCBI lineage: Eukaryota > Viridiplantae > Streptophyta > Magnoliopsida > Fabales > Fabaceae > Acacia > Acacia acuminata. Next base: position 1,839,674 of record JAFJYI010000071.1, read on the forward strand.
CCGCATCTAACAGTTTCACCACCTCCTTTCTCACCACTTCCTTCATAGTTGGGTTAAGTCTCCTTTGGGGCTGCCTTCTTGGTTTCACTTCGTCCTCCATAAGAATTTTATGAGTGCAAAATGAAGGACTAATCCCTTTAAATCGAGATATAGACCACCCTATTGCGAGTCTTGTGGGTAGTCAAAACTTTCGCAACTTCTCTTCGTTGGTAGGTGACAACTCAAGACTAATAATAATGGGATAAGTGTCATCCGTCCCTAGAAAAGCATACTTTAGATTAGAAGGAGCTCCTTTAGTTCCACCTTAGGAGGGACGGTGGCGCATCATAATCCTTCTTCTTGACTCCTCAACTCAGTAAATCGAATTCTCATTTGCAAAAACCTCTTCTTCCACTTGTAACAATTGCGCAAGATCATCCTCCATAGACTCACCTAAACCTTCTTGAAAAAGTTTTTCATGAATGGCCTCATCAACTACATCAATTCTGAAGCAGTCACTATTATCAGCTGGGTATTTCATGGATTGAAACACATTGTAGGTGACTTTCTCATCATTCATTTGGAACTCCATTTTTCCTATGACTACATCAATTACCGCTCTAGCAAGTAGCCAAGAAGGGTCTTCCCAAAAGCAAAGGAAGTTCAGCATCTTCCTCCATGTTAAGAACCACAAAATCCCCAGGAAGATGAATTTGTCCACTTTCACAAGCACATCCTCAATGACACCTTTCGGCTTCTTAATGGACCTATCGCCAACCGTAACGACATCATAGTAGGCTTCAACTCTTTAATGCCGAGAGCTTTCGAAGCAGAGATAAGGGCATTAAATTTATACTAGCTCCCAGATCACAAAGTGCTCTGCCCATATTGACGTTCCCTATTGCACAAGGAATGCTAAAGCTGCCCGGATCTTTAAGCTTTGGTGGCAACTTTGTTTGAATAATGGCACTACACTGCTGAGTCAATGCCACTGTTTTGCCTCTTGCAACTTATGCTTCTTGGAAAGCAAATCTTTCATGAACTTTGCATAATTAGGCATATTTTCAAGAGCTTACGCAAAAGGAATGTTAATCATAGTTTCTTAAAAATATCTAAGAACCTGGCATACCGTTGTTTTGAATCGCTTTGCTTTAACCTTTGGGGGTAAGGAGGTTTTGCATAAGAAGGAGTGGGAGACTTCTTTGTAGCTATCTCCTTTGGAACCCGCTGCACATCATCATTCTCGGCCTTTTTCTCCTCTTTTTCTAAACCCTTTTCATGTTCTTCCACCCCTTTTTCAGATTTTTCCTTCATAGGACATGATTTCTCAACCAAAAATTTGAATCACTATACCACTCCTTGTAGATATGGCCTTACAATGCTCCTTTGGATTAACCACGGTATCACTAGGGAAGGACCCTTGGCTCCTCTCTCGCTATTTGCTTTGATAAGCGACCAATCGATTCTCCAAGTTCCGGATTGAAGCCTCCCGATTTTGAGAGAAGACTTTGTTTCATTAGGAAAGCTTCGAACTTTGTATGTATTCGGTCTTTGGTATGGGTTAAGCGTGTCAAAGCCTTTTCCGGATCAGTAATGGTGGTGGTGGTTTGGTGGAGCTGCGAGGTCTTTGCTTGGGGTTTATAGGAAAAGTTTGGGTGAGATTTCCGGCCCGAGTTGTACGTGTTGCTATACGGATTAAAGCGATTCTTAAGAGGATTACTCATGTAATTAACCTCATTTGTTTCTCCGGTACTACCAGCTTCACAATCTCCATTAGCGTGTTCCCCTTTGCAAAAATCACAAAGCAAAGGAGGCCGAGAAGTGATGGATGAGACACGAGAAGAGGCAAGTTGTTTAGTGATGGCGGTAACTAACTTCTTTGTTGGATCGCCTTGTTCTCGTTGGGAAATGTTCTCATTGTGGGCCAAAATTGTATTGTAAGAGTCTAGATGAAGAACTCCCCTCTTTGGTTGTGGAGTAACCGTTTCATTCTCAAGGGACCCCATAGCCTCAAACAACTCCAATGCTTCTTCGGAGTTTTGTTTTTGCTTACCACTTTGCGGCGTTAATCATCATCCTAGAAGACGGAAGCATCCCATTGAAGAATATTCTCGCTGTTCATAGTCTTGCGGCTCATGTTGTGGACACTTCCTAAGCGACTCCTTAAACCTTTCCCAAGCTTCACAGAATGATTCCCCATTGCCTTGAGTAAAGCAACTAATATCTGACATCAGCTTTGTATACTTAGAAGAAGGGAAAATTTTTTCAAGGAACTTTGTGGTGATAATGTCCCAAGTGGAGAGACTTCCAGTAGGACAAGAACGAAGCCAAGCTCTTGCCTTCCCGTCAGAGAGAAAGGAAACAGTCTTATACGAAGAGCATCTTCAGGAACCCCATTCATCTTGATGGTATCACAAATGCTGAGAAAAATCTCAATATCTTTGATTAGGATCTTCTAAGTCACTCCCACTAAAAGAACTTTGTTGAATCAAGCTTATGAGGGATGGCTTGATTTCAAAATTATTCGCATTCACAAGCGGGATTGACAATGCTAGTTGCATTCTTGGCGGGATTAAGTGTCATGTAGTCGCCCATGGTCCTCTTTGGAGGAGGACGGGGAGGATCTTCACCATCTTACGCCATTATAACAGTTCGATCGCGAGTACTAGAGCTAACAACCTTTCCTTTTCTCGTTTAGCAAGTTTTCGGTTTCTCCTTCTTTGTCTTTTCGATTTCGGGATCAAACTGCGGCAATTTCTCGTCGGTGGTACCTCGCATAAACGAGTAAAATAACAAAAGAAAAATCCAATCTAGAGTTTCAATAACTAATCTTAGTGTTGAAATAAAACTATTCCAAGCAACGGCGCCAAAAACTTTATAGCGACTTCGGCAAGTGCACCGGTCGTTATAAGTAATAAAGTAGTGAGAAAAAGATCGTCCCACGAGGAATAGTACTCCAATCACTAATCTGCTATTTTCGCTTTAGTTGGATGAATGATTAATATGGGGTGAGTTGTAACCAAATAGAATTTAAAGAATTAAATAAAGAATCCAAAATATGAATCTCAAGAACAAGCGAGAGAAAATATGAGTAATCCAAAATTAAGACCTTCAATTAAGAAATATGCGGTAGGGATGAGAATCCCCTATGTTCCTCTAATAATTTGAATTGAATCCCTAATTGATCATTATTCTCATGATTGACGATCAATTCTCTAAAGTTAGACTAAGTCCCAATGTCTTGATGCTACCTTAGTCCGTTATCTTTGAAATCAACCTAATGTCTTAGTATTGATTGGAAAGATTATATTTTTAAACGAGAATTATGAGATCGCATAAAATCGTAAGCCTATGTCTAGGTCATGCAACTCTACGATGAATTAACGGATCTAGTTAAATGCACCAACATCTCTATTGTCATACATTAACCTATGAACAATCTAAAAGGTGATCAATCTTCAAGAAAGCTTTAAAGACGAGATAATTCATTCAATCAAGAAAAATAAAGATCAATAAAGAATCCAATCAAATATTTTAAATTCACATAGGGTTCATCCTCGCCCTAACTACAAAAGAAAACTAGCCGGCATGGCTATACTAAAACCCATGAAAAGATGAAAATCAGATTCGGGGAAGGCGAGGAAAAGAAAAGAGAAATAAAAACTCTTAACGAATCCTCGTCTCAATGCTCCTTCTTGATGTCGTCGTCTCCCTGATGATTCTTTTTCTCCTTCTTGAATTATGGCCTGCGTTCTTGCTCCTGTACGTCGTCCGAATGTGCGTTGCTCCTCTGTGCGTTGCTCCCCTTTTATTCTTTTTCTCTGATGCGGGCTTGGTGTATATTGGTTAAATTGATTTGCTGCGGGGCCCACGTTATAATCCATGATAAGACCTTCTTTATTTAATAATGGATATAATGCATTTGATTCCTTTTCCTGTGCGTGATCTGCTTCTTTATTTTGTTTGGTCCTCACATCACTTCCACCATAGTATAACAATATAATAAAAAATATTATATTATATCATTTTCAATTAAATTTGTTGCCTCTTTTAGATAATATAATATCTCCTGCACAATAATAATAGGATATCAATAGATCTTGTTATAATATTCTTTTATCCTATATTTAATTAAAAGATAAATAAATATATAAAAGATAATTAAATAAGTACAAAATATTAATAAATTCAATCCAATATATCCAGAATCTATACTTATTTAATTATAAAATATCTACTTATCACCTTCCTACAGGGTGTTTGCAACGAAGATTGGCTCAAAGATGGTACTGCCAAATGAAAGACCAACCACCACCAGAAAACCAGTTGCCACCATTTAAGTAAAATGGAACATGATCTTGGGTGAGATTTGTGTATCATATTTTTCATTTTCTATACATTTTTAGGGTTGTGGCGGAATTAGGCAGCCTTTGTGCATTTAGTCATTTACTGAGGAATTTAAGGATGATGTTTTGGGGCTGGGGGTTATATTAATGATGTAACTTACAATGGACAGCAAGATTGAAACTTACCCCAACTTCTTATCAACTAAACCAACTGAACATGTGGCAATATATCGGCCACATGATAATATGAACAGTCATTATAATTTTGACGGGAACCAGATCTACATTCAAAAGCTGAATGAAAAGGACCTGTTTTGATATGAGTCAGCGTCTCAGCGATGCTGCTCCATATATTGTCCGTTGTACTAAGAAAATTAAATCTGACAAAATAAGTTAGTGAGTAAAATTAGCTCACCATAAGCAACCTACTCCGTTAAGCTTTTGAATGGAGCAAGTGTCAGTCTCAATGATTCCATTATTATTCCCACAGTCAGATAAATCATATAAGTTTGTTCATTCATGTTAAGTTGGAATATATGTCATGCGATATAGTATAAATTTGCAAAGCCATGCTAGAGTCTTGAACAGTATAATTATTAGAAATTTTTAATGCATCAACTAATACTCTCATAAGCTTTCTGAGGTCATAGAATCTCAAACCTCCATGATTCAGTTTTACTAGTACTACTACATAGAATTAAAGCAAGCAGAGGCTTGCATCATTTCATTTTTCCTGATGACTTTGGTTATATTTAAAAATGTAGTTATAGAATGAGGCAGATAAAAAAAATGCAACCAAAAGAATTTTTCGCTATGAATGCATGTGACTATATTGTAAATGATTTATTAAGGGTTTAATTTAATTTTGGTCCCTCAAGTTTACCTTTATTTTGGTTTTAGTTCTTATAGGGGCAAAATGATCAAGATTTTTATTGAGTTATAGGGATCAATGTGTTAAATAAAATAATTCTTAAGGGATCAAAACTTATCATTTAAAATTTAAAGGACTATAATCAAATTAAGTGCAAACTTAAAATTAAAAATTATATTAACCCTTTATTTTATCTGGGCTATATATATGTACATGTTATATGAATTATTAAACTGCTCCAGTGATTATTTCTTAATTCTCATGACAAACCCGATAACATTGACATTGAGATAGACGTCTTTGTTAATAATATAATTGACAATAAAAAAGACATTAAATTATAATTAACAATAGAATAAATAAATTGATTGCATGTTTTATTTATTGCCGTATAATGGTATTAAATTATCAAATGTTGGGAAAAAAAAAAAAAGATATTAAATGATCAAATATCCTGATAAAAAAAGCATAATATGTGAAGAAATGCTCTAATAAATATTCCATCTGTTATTTATATAAAACGTATTTAGAAATTTAATATTGATTTTAAATATAAAACATATTTTTTATATATGTTAATATTTTTCTTTTTTGCCCCTATCAATACTCACTCAACAATAATTAATAAAGAGTGAAAATAAGGGAATTAAGGAAAATAACTATAGTATTTTAGAATATTTATATATAACATATTAATTAATTTCCTTAATTTAATCAAACCAGTTAAATATATTTTATATTAACTATTAAAGATTAGAAGGAATGAATTTTTTTTAGCTCAGCCTATACACAATTTCTTTGCTGCTAAGCACCACCTTTCCCGTGGATACGTCTCTGTTGAGAAAAGTCAAATAGAAGAATTGAGGGCATTGAATTGGACAATGATAATAAAAGTCTGATAAACATCCCAAAGCTCAACTAAACTCGAATTTGATTTAAGCGCAAGGCTCAACTGAAATTGAATTTTCTTATTGTCATTGTGATCCCACAAATCACATACTTTTACATGTCAGAGCAATCTTCGACGACTTGGGCTATGCAAGCCGGCTGAGAGCTGCCATTTAAGAAAATGAAATGTATAACGTCGATACGTTCCAGAATTCCAGTCCTATGACTTTTGTCTGCATGCAACATATTATATTACCGACAATATATATATGAAGGCCAATGGTTTATTCCAACTGCCACGTAACAACTACATATATTACGTTCAAGATTTTAATAATTTTTTTTCCAATTTGCCTCTCTCATGGTTCTGTTTCAGTTCTATTCTATGATCAAATTTGTACGTCAGAATATTTCTGATCCCTCAGGCCGTAGGTTCCTTGTTGGAAACCCGTCATCTTCGCACTTCTATAAAACACATGATCGATCTCTCTCTATCTCCTTGCTCCTATTAGCTTGTGATTTTCCCTTGATGCTATCCCACCATCTTGTCAATAATTGAAACGAAAAAAGAGCACAAAATTTCTGAACGAAGATTCATCATAGATTAAACTTCTCACCCCCAAAATCCAGGTAGTTTCGCTATTCCTTCAACTTCACTTGTCTCTCTTCTGATCTTTAAAATAGTCTTGGGCTTGCACATATTTTTCTCTTTGATCTCCGTTGTTTCAAGCCCTTGACCCTGCACCTGGAAAATATTGTTGTTTCATACTTTCAATTTGGGACACGATCCTAGGTCTGGACTTCTCAGTTTTATGCAACAAATCCTGGAATAATTTTTCGCTCTGAAAGCTGACTAGTCTTATTTCGGAACAATCTATAGGTGGTTCCGACAAGGAATTTATTCTGCGGGATAAATTGGCAAGATATCGAGGATGCATCAGAATTATGTTGAGAATCATGAGGACAAGTTGGATCAGAGGAAGGAGCAATTTGCTGACGTCGATGACGACAGAAAATGTGCCTCCCATGACCTCCACGAGGTTACAAAAATGGACGAGGATGCTAATTCAAGGTTTGAAGTAGCATCTACAACAAAAGCCTTGTCAGAGCCACAGACAGGGTTAAATTCTTCAACCAAGGCTAATTCAACGCATGATAAAGCATTACCCGCCAAAAACTTTCCAGACTCGCAATCAGAGTTGAGTTCTTCACCGAAGGATGAGATATCAGATGGACTGAGAAATATGGCATTACCCGCCAAAAAACCCTCAGAGACGAGAACAGAGTTAAATTCTTCAGCGGAGGATGCGATATCGAATATGAAGGAGAATTACAGATCCGAGTCATTAAAACATGAAGCCAATAAGGAATTTGAACTCTTATTGGCGGAGAAACAGGCTACACTGGATCGAATGAAGAAGGAGGTGGATGATGCTAGTTTGTTTGAGCAGGACGCAGTGTACTTGCTTTCTGAGTGTAAGAGGCGGATTAATGAACTGGAGGACAAACTGGACAAAAGCAGAGCATCGGAAGCGACTCTTTATGAGGCGTTGGTGATGAAAACGAAACAGCATGATCAAAATAAGATTCTTTTTGAAGAAGCCAAGTTAGAGATCGCTTCTCTTAAAGAGAGTGTAGTAAAGTTTCAGGAATCTCAACCTTCAGTTTCCATGAAGCAAATGGAAGAGGCCGAGGAAGTTCAAGTTGAAAGCGGAAAATTGTTGAAAGAACTTGAAGGATGTAACAAACTTAATCCAGAGGAGGCTAAAACTCTGCTTCAGCAAATGAGTTTGCTCAGAAACGAATTGGAGTTAGCAACTGAGGGAGAAGAGAGGGACAGTGTGGCCAAAAGTCTGCTTGAAGAATTAAAGTACCTCAAAAATGAACTCAAGTTAGCCATGAAGGCTGAAGAGAATAGCAAGACGGCCCTGGATGATTTGGCATTAGCTCTGAACGAAGTGGCCACAGAGTCTCGCCAGACTAAAGAAAAATTAGTAGCGAGCCAAGTAGAGCTACATCAGAGCAAAGAGGAAACAGAGGATTTGAAAGCTCTGTTAAATAGAACAGAGGACAACTACAAGACAGCTTCTAAGAGAAGCAAGAAAAGAAGCCGAAAGAAACAAGAACACGGGAGAGAGATTGAGACTGGAAGCTGAAGAGTCTCTGTTGGCATGGAACGAGAAAACAAAGGAGTTTGTGGACTGTATTAAAAGATCTGAAGAAGAAAGAACAAGCGCGCAAGAAGAATGCCGGAGACTACAAGCGATGCTTACAGAAACAGAGAACAAGATTAGGGTCTCAAAGGAAGAAAATCAGAAGCTAAGAGACATCCTTAAACAAGCGTTGAATGAAGCGAATGTTGCAAAGGAAGCTGCTGGGATTGCACAGGTCGAGAATGCTCAACTGAAAGATATGTTGGGAGAGAGGGATGAAACATTGAAGAAGCTTACTCGTGAAAATGAAATTCTCAAGATTGATGAAGCCGCAGCATTTAAGAACATAAAAGAGTTGAAGAGGTTGCTTGCTGAAGCACCCATAAGGGAGTTGAAAAATAATGAGGAGAGGGAGAAGGAGAAATATTCAGCAAAGGAAACGAATAAAGGGAAGGCACATAAAGAAGGCGACAAAGAAGTTAAGAGTTTGAGCAAAGCGATTAGTTTCAATCTGAAGGAAATTATCGCACCCCATAAACAACAAGCACACAAGGAAAGCAACGAGGAGCCCATCAAAGAGATAGATGATGATGATCTTAAGGGTTCAATATTCGATGAAATAGTTGGAGATACAGTGATTCCAGAAAGTTATGAGATAGATGAGTCACAACTTGATGATCCGGAAACTAACTCCAGAAAAAGAAGTGCTTTACTACGAAAATTCGGAGCTCTTATCATTAGGAGAAAAAGTACTCACACACACAAAAAGGAACCTTCCATTTCCAATGACGACCGCTTAAATCTTATTTCTCCTCGTCCATAATCATCAATCCTCGTTTTGTTTACATTCCTATCCAGACTTGTATTATATTATAAGAATTTGGATTTGACCTGCTCCTACTCGTCCCACATGTGTGTCGTTGTACACTTTTTTTTTACTTTGGTTTGCCGATCTGCCTGAGCTGAGAGGAAATAAATTAAAGCGAGCACAACTTCAACTTTAAACACTACCCAGTTGCCCATAAAAATGACATATTTGAACAACATGATAGGCTGATAGCATTGTCATATTAGAAAAAGATATCAGAATTAAACAACCTAAGCGTGCACGAAAATAGTTACATAGAATAGACAAGTCGGATTGATCTGGGAAAAGAACTAGTAATTTACTACTGTAGGAATGAATCGCAGCAACTTGGTAAAACGTGCAAGCAACATCACCCATTGTTTTTGAACGAACCTTCCCCTTTCGTAGTGCATTCGGTTGAGTATATTATAATTAATACGTTGATTCTTCAGTTTATATCAACTTAACTATCATTTACGCCGAAATTAAGCATCCCTTTTTCCCGGCATTTTCCAGCATCTTACTTTCATTTTTGACCTGAATAACGTCTTAATTTCGTGAAACCTGATAGTGTGTACATAAGAAAACATTATAGGAGTACACGCGTAAGCTTAGGAATAAAAATTAATAACTAAACGCGTTATTCAGATTTTCCACATGGTCCATCCCTCCAAATCAACAATATTAATACTTAAACAATTCCAATGAAATTTGGCCCGTTTAAACTACTTTATCTCCTTTCTCCTTACACAAGGAAGGAAGGATCAGAGATTATTTCACGAGTTTATACGACTACGACAGATTAAAAGAAAAGCTCAATTTTTGTTTTAAAAAAAACAGAGAGAGAAAAGCTCGAACTATCTCACGAATTTCACGTGGTATCTGGTCCTTCAATAATGCTGGCGCCACTTGATTATGTTAAGTTGCATCATTCTCTTCCTGTCTCTGTGTTTGACGATCACAAAATCTTATCTTGAACCAAGCATCTGCTTATAATGCATCCAACGGTTATGTTTTATCCCATAAAAGAATTGGCGACGTGGCACACGAGCGCAGCTTCTCCGAATGCACCGCCATTCCACAGAATCACAGCTATACATATTCCTAAATCCGGACACAGAACAGAGAGCTTATATAGCTGCTCGGTGCTTCATCTTCTTTTATTCTTTGCTTGCTAATTGCCACACCCACAACAGAATCTCAGATCCGACAATGACATCGTCGATTTTGGAGTTTCAGTCTCAGGATGGACATGATGATGGCAAACGCGAATCCATGAATCTGACGACCACAAGTCTGTCACTCCCCGATGAAACTTTTCTCAGGGCAGCTATTTCCCTCAAGGATCAGGTAACTGATACATGCGCTTTGATTCCTGTGTGTGGAAACTTGTGCTTATGCGACCCTGGCTGAACTGCTCTGCACAGGTGGTGCAACTTACTTGGCGAGAAGCCCTCGGCGGAGGCGACCGTACGGAACTGGTGGTGGACCCGACGGTTTATGCGGGTCTGCTTGGCACGGCTTTTACTTGCCTGAGGTCGTACGAGGTCACCGGTGACGAACGCGACTTGCAATTGTGCTCGGAGGTCGTGGACAAGTGTGCTACCGTTGCACGTGACTCCCTCAGGTACCTAATTTCGATCCGTTTCAATTCACTCATTAGCTGCGAGATTGAATTTGGTTCCTCCAAATATTTTGCATGATAAAAGACAAAAATAGATGAGGAAGTGAAGGATAAATTGAACTTATTTCAGCATGCCATTCTCTCTTCATTTTTTTTTAATTTATTTTAATTCTATGTTTTAAAGTTGGTTAGCAAAGTTAAGCTATCCAGTGTGAATGTGTGATAGCTGTGTAACGTGAACCTGGAACGCAGTTTGGTAAAGTCGAAAATGTTCTCTCTCTCTCTCTCCCTCTGTGAAATCCAAAGTCTAAAAAAGGAAAGAAATCTAATGATTTAACTAGGGATGTTTTCTGGCCAATGGTCCCTGCTCCAAGCCATGTCCCATGTACCTTCTGATTCCTTAAATTATGGCTGTGTTTTCTAATCTAGCGGTGAGTTTAACAACTCTTAAATATAAAATATAAGGCCGAGTTGGTATAAATAAGGAAATTAATTAGTTTCCTCTAAACTAATTTGTTTGATTTATAAAATGATACACACAACATGTAGTGTTAATTTATATACTATATTTAAGTTTTCTAGATAAAAGTCAATTAAATCCTATATTTAAAATAGAAGTGTGGACTAGCATTTGTAGGAGTATGTTTCTTGACTAGTTTGAATTTTCTTGTTGAATAGTGCCTTCCTCTTATCAAATATAAGACATATTTGATTTTTTTGGACAGATTAATATAATATTTAATATAAGACTATAAGACTCATTTAACTTTTTTTTTTTTTTAAAGAAAGATTCCTTAATCTATAAGTAATTTATTTAGGACGGGAAGAATACTAATTTTCATCGACTTAGATATTATTAGTTTTGCTAGATATTTATGTTTTCATGGTATCATTTTCTGAGATTAACTATGAGTATGACCGAATATCCAATTGTGCTGAATAAAATACCTTCAATTCCCCTGAAAAAAAAACAGAGGTAGGCCGCATGCTATAAGAATTTACTAGACCACCATGTTGCTCACAGATTGTGGGCCAAACCATGAGCCTTCCGACGGCTGTAATTTACCGGTGTCTTTTGTCTTCTTTTGGTGAGTTTGACAAGTTTCAGTGGAGATTATTACAACTAGTTTGCATTTTTTTTATAATATTTTTGACGATTTAAATTTTGGTTTTCTTAGTTTGCCTTATATTTTCAGCTTTTCACATTCAGTAATAGGGGCTCTATCGTATTTATATTTTCTCAACTCTATCATATAAACTTACCATCTTCAACTTCATGTAAATTTACAGTCCTCACCCCAACCCTTTTAATAATGCACAGTCCCATTTTACTCAATAATCAATATCAATATTTATCACTACTATAAAATTAAATATCCTACTGCTATACTGTTTGCTTCAGCCTTTTTTTTTCTTTTTCTTTTTTTCTCATTTCTGCCTTATGCAGTTGTGCCTAATTTTCTACATATACTAAAAATCTTACTACCTCCAAGTTAACATTTCTCATTAATCTAAAATTGTCGTATAGTACTATATGTGAAAATGTCTAGGTACGCGTAAAAGTGGTTTTGGCCCTGAATGAGAGTCGAAATGCTGGGTTTTGGTCATTTCTGATCAGTTGTCAGTTGTCACCTGTTATAAGGATAGATATTACGCGTATTGCAGGCACGTGACGTTTTTGTGCGGTAGAGGAGGCCTTTACGCTCTTGGAGCTTTGGTGGCTAATTACATGGGCAACAATCGGAAGCGGGACCTGTTTTTGGGTTTATTCAATGAGGTAAGATAAGGTCACATCATCATGGCGAGAATTTAAAAGATCCGCACGATACTTTGTTTTACTTTACCAGTACCAAAATATCCACTCAGGGTGAGTTTGGATTGTAGGGGGAAAAAAATGGGTCCAAAATTTAGTGTGGTGGGGCCCACAAAATTTTCCTCTCCCCATTTTTTTTCTCTCCCCTCCCCTCCCCCTCCCTCCTCTTCCCTCAATCCAAACTCACCCTCAGTCTTCGCTTGTGGTTAATATCACTCTATTTCTATTTATAAGTTCTTTTTTATCAAAAAAATTTGATCCTATTTATGTCTTTTTTTTTAACTAAATAAATGAGATTGTGACAATTTTCTTCATATTATTGTCCGATGAAAATAGAGAGATAAGAAAAAGTTAAAATGTATCAATCATAAATGAGGATAAAGTTGAAATTTTCCATATAATCGTTGAAATTTAGCCTACTTATCTCCTCGATATATGTGATTTGATCAAAATGTGACTTATAAATAGGACCAGTGGTATTCTTCACCGTTGCACTTGGGTGTTTGTTTTTTAGCCTGTTGTTTTTGTTGCCCTGCAACTTGACCTTTGCGTTTCGTTGAAGGAAGCTTCTTTTATATGTAGGAATCTTCAGGTTAGGCAAGCCAATGGAAAAATGTCCCATCCCTGTCCTTGCAATGGAATCGCCTTTTTGAATTTTGAGTGTTTTTGCCATGTTTTCTTTTTTCATGGGACCACCACTGGATTCTCTTCTCATGTTTATATGCAGTCCTCTCCTGATCTAAACAAGGAACTAGTACCTTGTGAAAATAACATTTGATTTTGAGCTTATATAAATTTGAAATCCAATTCATTGTTTATCACAATCTAGAGGGGACAGGATAGGAATCACAGGAGATAAACCAAATTCCATGGGACCCAAGAGAAAAGTGGATAATAGAAGACAAATCCTGGGGCGTCAAAGTTGGTGCGAAGTACGTCACAGGATTTTATTAACTAATAATACAATCTCACACACTGTTGAGACACAATAGAGAATCAGAGTTGCTGTGTCTTATTTTAGTCAACAAATAGACACTTGTTCTTTGAGATGGTGCTATGAGAATCTGCATAATCACTGATAATTTATTCATAGGTAGCAACAGAGGGAGCTCTACCTGTTGGACCTGAGGAAGGAGGTTTTGGAATGTCATATGATCTTCTGTACGGGCGAGCAGGATTCATATGGGCTGCTTTATTCATAAAGAAGCATCTCGGAGAAGACGCAGTGCCCAATGATATTCTGATGCCTATAATAGCCGCGGTGTTAGCCGGCGGCAGGGCAGGAGCATCTGATATCACTGACTGTCCATTGATGTATAGATGGCATGGGACTAGGTTCCTTGGTGCAGCGAATGGCCTTGCTGGTATCTTGCAGGTTTTGCTTCATTTCCCACTTCCTGAAGGGGATGCTGATGATGTCAAGGGAACTTTGAAATACCTTATGAGTAAGCGCTTCCCTCACAGTGGAAATTACCCCTCAAGTGAAGGCAATCCTAGGGATAAAACGGTTCAGTGGTCTCATGGTGCTACTGGCATGGCCATCACCTTGTCCAAGGCAGCACAGGTAAACAACCCAATACTAATTGTTCTGTTGAGTTTTTTAATGGATTAAGTTGTGAATTTACCCACTTACCGTTAAAAAGTTAGCAGTTAACGTCAATTTTTAAATTTTCAATGTTAGTTTTTTAATAGTAGTATGAGGTAAAATTACTACGTTTTGAAACCTCATAACTTTTGGGATGACATTAAACCAAAAAACAATATTACTCTTCAGCCAAATTTTTCATACATATCACTAGCTATCACTAGCTGGTTATGCAAAGAATCATTAGAAACACATCTATCTCTACAGGTCTGTTAATCTCGCTGTCTAAAACACTCACCCTAGCGAGATTTTCATCTCCTCCTAGTAGAACCGGCTAGCGCAGAAAAGATGCTAGACTTTTGCTTATGTAAATGGGAGTGTGGGTGTCCTGTTTTTCAAGTATGTAAAGAAAATGGGGTACTTCTTCACAGGGGAGTTAAAAACTAAGAGAAAATAAAAAAAATGATTTTCAACCAAAATGCACACACGCCAGTTGACATCTGATTCCTATAGAAGAATATTCGATTTGGAGAATTAAAAGAAAGGACTTTAATGTGGTTCTGTGGCTTCAGGTTTTCCCAAATGACAGAGAATTCCGGGATGCGGCGATAGAAGCAGGGGAAGTTGTGTGGAAGAGTGGACTGGTGAAGAAGTTGGGACTTGCTGATGGTGTTTCTGGAAATGCATACGCCTTTCTTTCCCTCTATAAGCTAACCGGAGAGAGCATATATATAGAGAGAGCAAAAGTGTTTGGTCGTTACTTGTACGATCAGGCAACATCTTATAGACCGGAGGCCCAAACCGGAGGGGGAAGCAATGCATACTCTCTGTTCCAAGGAGTGGCTGGCGCCGCATGCTTTTGGTTTGATCTGCTCTCTCCCCACAACTCGAGATTCCCAGGCTATGAAATATAGATCATTGCCTTATAGCTTGACACTGTTTAAGAATATGAAACGATATGTCTTACACTATCAACGATATGCATTGTACTTTGACCCACACAAAAAAAAACGATATGCATTGTACATGTTTAAGAAAATAATAACAAATTACTTACTCTAGTCCTAATTATAGGAAACTTTGTCTTATAATTATGATCGGAGGTAATACTTAACTAGCATATTTGAAACCAATTTGTCCTTATGTGACAACTTGAACTATGTCTTGTTGGACAATAACAAATTATGAGTACTTAATAGGTTAAAGCCTTTTATCAACTTGAAAATATCTTAATTCCATAAGATATAAAATGATACAAACTTTTTGCTGAACATCCTAATTTGCGTAATATCCTAATTATTAGTTAGACACCATTTAAGTTATAGAAGAATATAGAATAATAGACCTATATGTATGCCACCATCGTTTTAAAATATGTCATCTAACACTATCAAAGTTATGTATTGTACATGTGAAGAAAAGAATAACAAATTACTCATTCTGGGTCTAATTATATGAAACTTTGTTTTATATTTAGGATCGGATATAGTACTTAACGAGCATATTTTAAACTAATTTGTCTTTACTTGACAATTCAAACTATGTCTTGTTGGGTAGTACAAATTACAAGTACTTAATGGCATTAAAGCCTTTTATCAACTTTCGATAATGTTTTGATTTCATAAGATATAAAATGATACAAGCTTTTTGCATAACATCCTAATTTTTAGTTAGACACTGTTTAAGTTATAGAAGAATATGGAATAATGGTCCTATATGAATACTACCATGATTTTAAAATATATGTCTTTTTACACTATCAAAGTTATGTATTGTACATGTTAAGAAAAGAATAACGAATTACTTAACAAGCAAATTTTAAAGTGATTTGCCCTTGCTTGACAATTCAAACTATGTCATGTTGGGCAATAACAAATTACAAGTACTTCATAGTGTGAAAGCCTATCAACTTCCAATAATATTTTAATTTAATCGGATATAAAATGATACAAGTCCTTTGTGTAACATTCAAATTTTTACTTTGTATCACAATCTAATTTTTATTTTGATAATTTAATTAAAATGTAGGAATAATAATAATAATAACAATCATAATAATAATATTTATTATTATTATTATTAAAATGACACAATTTTGTGCCATTTTGAGGAAAAGGATGATCGTGAATATTAAGGAAGTGGACACTAGCCACTCCCATTAAAAATACCACAAGCATCAATCAGTTGATCCATTGCGCAACAATACAGGAAGGACAACGTCTAAATCGTTCACCGGAATGTTCTTAAATTTTTTAGTCTGGGGCTCAACATTTTGGTATCATTTAGGTAACTAAAATCAATTCTACTCATAAATTTTTTTTATGGAAGTTATCTTACATTTTTTTTTTTTGTCTAATGAGGATAATATTGTATTAATTAGTGAAAATTTTGTTGAGTTTTGAGTTTTGATAATAGATTACTATATATAGGTAGAGGAAGGCTAATAGCTAACTTTAATCGGTTTGGATTTATTATTTGGTTGTCTGAAGATTCTGTAATGAATTTCTCTTAAAACCATATTATAAATTATTATTATTTGGACATTTTTTCCGATTTAATTTGGGTTAAATAATTTATTTGGGTTATTCGAGATATTATTGAAATTTTAATCAATTTAGTTTTGTAGATGTTGAGTTATACGTAATTCTAAGTTATGATTTGATATTTGAGTTAGAATTTGATATGATTTTAATTATATGGGGGTTTAAAGAGTTGTTTAATGCGGGTTATGCTTATATAAGTTAGAAAAAGATTTAATTGGTTTAGAATGTTGATATTGATGATTTTATTACCATAGGTGTGTTGAAGGTGAAACTTCAATTTATAAAATTGAGTGATTGAAGTGAGAGTATGATATAGAGGTTATCTAAGGATTTTGATGAGTGATTAGAACTCATGAAAAGTGATCTATGATGTTGGATTGTTAAGGTAAAAATTGTTAAGGAAATTAGGATGTTGATGGTGATGGTTATAGAAGAAATTGGGTTTTTGGGAGTTGAATTGTATAACTTAATTATTTATTTTATTGTTGCTTGTGGTTGATCGGTATCTACATTGATAATGTTGAGTTTTCTTGTGACCGATGGTCACTCCTGCTTCACTCTTCAAGTTAAGGTTAAAGTTAAAGTTGAGGTAATGAAGATTAATTTATTCTATATGCTTATTGCTTTGGATTGTAAAGTGTTTTCTAAACATTACTTTCATCTATGCTACCTATATAGGTTTTGAAAGATTATGTGTATGTTTGAATATGAACTTTTGGTTCGGTGAAGCCGTGTATTTTCCAACATGTATGTATAAGTAGAGATTGTTATTAATATTGTTGTTGCTATTGTGATAGCTATGATATTTGTAACGAGATGTTGTATAAGGAATGATAATCCTGTAAATGTTTTCAATACTATATTGATGTATCACTTTTCAATTACGAGATATATTGGGTTATGTGGAAGAGATGTGGTGTAATTGTGCCAATCGGCTATCTCATTTCTGGCCTAGATTTTGAGTTGAGTGTTCTAGGCGAACACCTCCCTGTTACAGTATATCGGTGGTAATATGGGAGAGAACAATATTCTTGAAGTGACTAACTAACTTTTAACTTATTATACTAGCACTAATAGGCTATACCACATCCAGAAGATATAAAAAAGAGCAGGATGGATGAATGAGGATGATTCTAATCGTTGAAAGTATTATATAAGATTTAATTATTGAGAATATTATTATCATGTTATTAAATTTGCTTCTCTGACTTGCAATCATTTCTTGCATATTTTATAAATTGACTTTAGTTACTAGGACTTTATGTCTCACCACGTTATTGTTAATATTTTTTTAAGGCAAGACCTCTATTTGAGCTAGAAGCTAAGGGAAGTGGTCCTCTTTTGATATTGATGTTGTATTAATTTCTTTATTGTCATCCTAGAGCCCTCATGTTTTTGAGATATGATATTTATCGTTTTGGATAACTATGTTTGGAATGATTGTTTAACCATTGTTGGGCCTAAGAGATTATTTTATACACTATGATTTTTTGGTAGATCAACAGTCATATCTTGTGTGGAAATTGTTTTGTGTAGGCCATTTGTTGTAGAGTTTAGTGTTGTAAAACTTCGTGGAGTATATTTTCTTATGTTTGTTAATTATGCCCAGACTGATGGATTTTCTATAGTGGTTTTGTGGATGAAATTTGTGCCTGGACCTGTTGTGTGTTCTTGAAAGAGTTAATAGGGTTTTGTAAAACCATAATGATTAATTATTGTTTGTGAGAAAGTATTTTTTCCACTTTGGATAAGACAATAATTATTACTAATTTCAGTCTTTAATGTAAGATCATGTTTGTAGTTTATATTGCACTACAGACAAGATTTAATATTAAGGATAATATGATATATAAATTCCAAAACACTTTTATCTAGTATATGATTTTTCAGTTCAACATGCATGTTGTTTTTTACCTGAAAGTCGAACATGATAGAAGATATAAAAATTTGGAGTACATGACATATATATCATTATATTTTTAAAATATAAAAATAAATTGAGGTATATATAGTTCCAACGAAGTGATATCAAGACCCAACAAAATTATTAAGGCCAGGAAGAATCTCAATCGTCATACTGAGATATATTAAATTTAGTTAACTCATACCTAAATGTCTCAATATTTTAATGCAGTTAAGGCCTCATTTAACTATTCTTTTTCAGGCGACTACAAAGTTTATAAGTTAGATACTTCTCATAGTCACTAATAAATCGTGTTCAGATTCTTTTTTATACACAGAATCCTCTTAGAAGAGGTAAGTGCAGAATATATTTGAATATTTGAAGACATATGTGAGAAATTGTAAGCTTAGGGAAGAAAGAAAAAACTTGAATAGAGTTCATATAGAGAAAAAGCACACTCTTTCATTAAAGAGGCAGGTTGACACAACTTGTTACCCAAAAAGGAAAATACGTGACCAGGCGTTTTGTATATTTCGGACCAGAAATAAATTTTTATAAAAGTGGAATTCAATCACCGAACAATATAAAACTGTTACCTAAATTTTCTTTATATACCCGTATACATAGAATCGTGATCATGTTTGGATTCCTATTTCCTTCACGATGAAGCGTGACAGAATGGGCGTTGTTAATAATAATAATATAATTAATTAATTAATGACATAGGACATGATCGCATTCTTTGGCACGCCCCTTTCGCTGTCACTCGCACGTGGCAGTGAGATACTAACCCCACCGGCCACCGCCCTTCTCACTTCTCAGTTCTTCCGCTCTTTTCCGAGTTCCCCGGCCCCGCTATGGGATTTGTGGTACCTTCCCTTATTTAAAATAAAGTAGAAAATAATATTACCTTCTTCTTTAAATAGTACTACCTCCAGTCCTAATTATAAAATCTATTTTTTCTGATTTTTATTATAAGACACCAAGTCACCAATTACCTACCTATTCTCACAAACCAATAAAAACAATTAAAGTCAATAAAGTTGTCATACAATTTAAGTATTTTTCAATATTACCCCTACTAATTACACTAAACTCTAATATTATATTAATTATTACTCTCATCCACTACCTTTATTAATTATGGGCATACATGAAAAAAGAAAAATTAATACTCTTTAAAAACAAGCAAGTACATTAACAACAAGTCCCAATGTTAGATTATAGTATAGGTTATACTGATAGTATTAAAATCTTTTTAAAATGATTTGCAGATAACGGAGTGGTGACTTGTAATTCATCAGTCAGCCCAATAAACCGAAAAAACCTGTCTCCTACAGAGTTGCAGATGAATTGATTGAGTTAGAAATTATATATATACATATATATGTGTGTTATGAATATATTTATAATGTGAATGTCCATCGTGATAAGAACCCTCGAAGGTCTATAAATAGAGGTCTTGTGTAAACATTATGGATACACTTGAAATAAGAATTTCTTCATCTCTCTTCATCTCTCTAGAATTTCTCTCTGACTTCTCTATACTTTTCTTTACATTCTCTTCACTTTTATAACACGTTATCAGCACGAGGTTCTAATCAACTGAGCCTCTTCCTCCTTCTGGTGATGGATTCTCCAGTTTTCCGGTGAAACTTTGTAGTTTCCGATATTTTCCAGTTCCGGTGAAACTTTGCATTTTCCGACGATATTCTCCAGTTTAGGTGGATCTTTGCATTTTCTCGGCAATATTCTCCAGATTCCGACGAATGTTTTGAAGAAGTCGTAATGAAAGGAGTTTTCCAAATCGCTCCAAAGGAGGTATTTTTAGTGAAAGATTGATTTTGGATCGGTGAAAATGATTTCTTTTCACCCAGGTATGTTTTCTATTAATTTTTAATTGTTGATTTAAGAAATATTTTGTATTCGATTCCTACCTGGGGTTTTACCTCCTAACGGAAGTCTAGATTTAATTTTATTATTATTTTACTAACATAACATTTAAATTAAGCATTTATTTTTTATGTTACTAACATAACATTTAAATTATGCTTTTACTTTTATGTTACTAACATAACATTTAAATTATGCATTTACTTTTATGTTACTAACATAACATTTAAATTATGCATTTACTTTTATGTTACTAACATAACATTTAAATTATGCATTTACTTTTATGTTACTAACATAACATTTAAATTATGCTTTTACTTTTATGTTACTAACATAACATTTAAATTAACATTTAAATTATGCATTTACTTTTATGTTACTAACATAAATTTAATTATGCATTTACTTTTATGTTACTAACATAACATTTACTTTTATGTTACTAACATAACATTTATGTTATTGTTCCTAACATAGCATTTATTGTTTATGTTTTATTTATTATTTGTCATTTTATTATTGTTATTATTATTATTAATATTAATATCTTTCTCATTATATGATCAGGCGTCATATATATAATGGCATTAAACCTTTGTTTATCCCGAAGATAAATAGTTGGAAGCCATCTTGATTTAATTTCTCTTGAAGAGAAAAATGGCATGAAGATATATGACAAAAGTTGGCCAGAAAGCCAAGAGAATGCATAAATTGCCCAGATGCCAAGAGAGAGCATAAGGTTGGCTAGAAGCCAAAAGAAGGCACAATTTGGTCTGGAGCCAAATAATAATCTGGTCTGATGCTAAAAGACAAATTTGCCTGAAATTATGAGACAAGGCATGATTCATGAATTTTGTATACCATCAGTTGTATAAATGTCTCAAAATTGAATACTTGGCATTAAAAGATTCTTTTGTTCTTTAGAACAAATTAGTGGGATTGCATAACCACCGAAGATGGTTGTTCTTCTAAAAGTTTATTATAAATGGGAATATTCAATTTACTCATGTAGTAGCAATATTGTGGAGGAATCAAGAAATATTTTGAATTAATTTCTTGTCTTTATATGATCAAACAAAACAGTGAGTTTTTTTTTTAAGGATTATGAATTTCCTCCAAGAATCAACTACATTCTCGAAGTGAATGTAGTAATGAATGAATTTAATTGTGGTTATGGACATGTCTATAAATATATTTACATATGGACATGGTTTTATTTATGGTGGTTCAAATTCTCACGGAAGTGAAGAAATATTATTAATAAGAACCACACAAAGGCAAATTAGTGGATATAAAAATTCATGTTATTGTTATGGTAGCAAGGGTCATTGGTTTTGTACCTATCGTATGCCATGATATATTTTTTAAAGCTCAAATATTGATATAAACTATCGATAAGATAAATATTATTTGTAAATCAGCCTCAAAATCAATTTCAATAGTTGGAGGTGGTGATTTTCGGAAAATGGGACTAATTTGGAGTTTTCACATATTTCAGGTACCTGGGTCTCTTCTGGGACTACAATATTCTCTTCTAGAGATATATCTCTACAGGAGATAATATCTCTTTAGGAGATGGCTCTTCTGGAGCAACTAATTAACTTTTCTTAATTATTCTCAACTTGATTGTCTATATTCTTAGCTTCTTTTCTCTTTCGAGGATTTATATCTTTGAAACCGATGGACCTACCATGCTTCAGGCATGCTTTCAATTCATTTATAATACGTTGTCTTTCAAGGACATCAATAGGAGCATTAGCACCTGGGATATGTGACTTTGTCACTTTTTTTGGGTCAGTAAATGCTTGTGGCATTTGATTAGTTAAATTCTGCAGATAAATTATCTTGTGAACTTCTAGTTCACATTGTTTTGTACGAGGATCAAAATGAACCAATGATAATTCATGCCAGCTAATCTCTTTACCCAACTGTTTATTTTCTCCTCGTCATATTAGGAAAACAATGTCAAATCTCAATTGACAAATTATGCAAAGTATAAGTCTCCTAAATCCATTTGTTACCATTAGAAACATCATTCTGTTTCATTTAGAGACAAACAAGAAGAAGAAGGTCCTTACACAAAGATTTATCCCAACTTTCTTTCCATATTCATCTATGTGCAATGTGGTGGATTTATAAGCATTGCACATTCAAAAACTTTCCAGATGGAATTGTCTGATTCCTGACCAAAAACCAATTTTACGGGGAGAATTTTGTTAGCTTATATAAATGTTGCAATAATCAAATATACCAACATAGAAATCTTTGTTCTCATAAGCATTGAATACATGATTTCGGATCGTATATAACTGGAAATAGCGCTTAATTCATTCAAACATTTCGCAAACTTCAAGTTGCATTCTTACAAAACGGTTGTAAGATAATAATCTCACATGTAACCATCTTACAGATGCATCTTTCAAATTTGTATGGTTTACATGTCATTTCAATGGGCCCATATAATAATGTTTGATATATTTCCAGAGATCCATTACCAATCATGACCAATGATATTCTCATAGTCAAATCTATTTGAGAACAAACAAGACATAATACATAAACAATATGTTGGTTATTCATGAAGAATCTTTGGTTCTTCAATGGATGTTAATACATAATCTTATTTGCATTATATATATATGACTCAGATGATCAAACGAGTCATGCCAACAATAAATTTATTTAAATCAAGTAAACTTCTAGTTTACTATAATATATCTCAACCAATCATAAACTTTGATTTAAATCATAATCGACCTTCATTTTGGGATATCTATTAGACTTTGTGTGAGAAATATATAACTTTTCAACTTTTCAAAAATTAGCTCACACTTGTATTGTATTATAACTCAACTCACAACTCACACTTGTTTTCTAATAATCTCCCCCTCAATTGTGAGTTTTGTATGTCAAAATTACTTTCAAATCCTTTAAACCTCGAAAGGGAAAATCATGTTGATTCTTCAGGAATAAACATATAATATTGCATCACTAGATGATCTAATAATACACTTCAATTTGTTTATATATGCAAAATATATAGTCCACCAATATTCATAATCAAAATAACTTAAACCACACATATGGTAATTCTAGCAGGAAAATCTCATATCAATAAATTTATGGAATATGATAACAAAATAACAAATTAAACATCGTATTACCTTTTTTCTTTCTTTCTTTTGAGCCTTGACTTCAAAATAAATAATTTCTCTGACTTATTGCCTTTTTAATATCTCAATATTTTGCATTAGCAAACATTTAATTTGCTAATATGATATCTTTAAAACTCAATAAGTTTCTTTTAGAAAGTAAACTATTTGTTACTTCGGGTAACAATATTAGTTTTTTTTGAGTCTTCAATCAAATTTATACTATCATATATATTAATTAGCCTCTCTTATAAAGGGGCAAAAATATGCTAATCGGTCCCCCAAAACTATTAGCTTTTTTACTTATTACGACATAAATCTTTGCAAGTTATTGTCTTGGACAATACTTTTCCAAGGCTACTAAAATGATTGTATCATACAATATTTGATACATATACCTTCAGGTCTTAATAGTTTATAAAATTTTCTCGTTATGCCATTTCTTTAAACCAATATCGTTCTTTTACAAAAGAACAATTATAAAATTGATAAACTTCTTAATATCAAATAATAAATTTATGGCAATAATAAAAATGATAAGATTTCTTGCCATAAAATCGTAATATTATGACTACTAGACATTCAATAGAATTAAATATCAACAACAACAAACTTCTTTTGTGAATAGTAAGTACTATGCAAATAGTAATATTAAACCAAGTTTGATTCAGACATGTGTGTACTCATCACTACCCATGGGTAGATCCGAAACAAAATGCGTCCAAATTTTTCTTTTCGCCTTCATGTGGAAGGTTTGAAAAATTTGTTTGGGGAAAATTACATAACTTGACTCCAAAATAAATAACATTTTACTATTTAGTACCATGTAAAATTACATAATAATACCACGATTGCTATAACGAAGGTATAATTTCTTTAACGATTTCATCTGCTTTCTCTAATGATCTTATTATATGTTTATTTATATATCTGGGATAATCTCAACCACTATATGGAATTAAAAATATTCTTTTACCGATTGTTTTTATACATCGGGTTCCATGGTTAAGATTGGAGATTATGTACTATTTTATAAAAATTTTACTTTTATGTTACTAACATAACATTTAAATTAAGCATTTTACTTTTATGTTACTAACATAACATTTATATTATTGTTACTAACATAACATTTAAATTAAGCATTTTACTTTTATGTTACTAACATAACATTTATATTATTGTTACTAACATAACATTTAAATTAAGCATTTTACTTTTATTGTTGCTAACATAACATTTTACTTTTATTGTTACTAACATAACATTTTACTTTTATTATTATGTTATTATTGCTAACTTTTAATGTTATGTTATTTTATATTTAATGTCATCTCTTTTATGTTATTAATATTATTATGGCCGAAGCCATACACCTCTGTTTTCCTATTCTAAAATTATATAACCGTAAATCATATCATTTTAATTTCTTAATTTTATGGCCGTAAGCCATATAAATTTAATTTCTCGTTATGAGAACTACATGGCTCGAAGCCATAAAGTTTTAATTCTTATTATTATACTTTACTTATTGTGTTTCTAAATTTCATCTTATTATCATTAGTATTTCTACGTTAATAATTCTTGTTTTTTTTATTAGTCTCGAACCATGACAAACACAACAAACCTTGCAAAACTTGAATTTGTGGCTCTTGATATTAGGAAAGAATTATTTATCTTGGATTCGGATGCGGAAATCCATCGAATGCCCATGGTCCGGAAGACACAATTAAAGAAGGAAATCAAGCATCTAATCAAGATAAAGCCAAATCCATGATTTTCCTTCGCCACCATTTACATGAAAGTTTAAAAATTGAATATTTGACAAAGTGAAAGACCCAATGGTTCTTTGGAACAATATAAAAGAAAGGTATGATCACCGAGAAGATGGTCATCCTTCCAAAAGCTCGTTATTGCCGGATGCATCTGCGTTTACAAGATTTTAAAGCGTGAGCGAGTATAACTCACCATGTTCGATTTACTTCTCAATTAAAATTATGTGGAGAAAAGATTATCGATGAAGATATGTTAGAGAAAACATTCTCTACATTTCATGCAACCAATTTGCTCGCAAAGAAGACAATATCGTGAAAAAGGCTTCAAGAAATATGCTTTGAATTAATTTCTTGTCTCCTTGTGGTGAACAAAACAATGAGCTTTTATCGAAAAATCATGAATCCCGTCCAACAAGGTTCAACTCCATTCCCGAAGTGAATGTAGTAAGTAATGAATATTTTAGTGGTCGAGGACGTGGACGTAAAGGTGGCTACAACCGTGGCCGTGGGCGTGGCCGTGGTCGTGGTCCAAATCGTGGTGGATCAAATCCTCGCCCTAAAGCGGGGAAGATTGAAAAGAACCCCAGGAGGGAAACTAGTGGGAATAAGAAGCATTTTGAAAATGCCGTTATCGTTGTGGTGGCAAAGGTCATTGGTCTCGCACTGCCGTACGCCAAGACACTTGGTTGAACTTTATCAAGAATCACTTAAAAGTAATGGTAAAGGAAATACATATGATAGAAGAAAGCTTAAACATACTAAAACCAAACAGTTCCAAATAGGAAAAGATAATTTATACTAAGAAATCAAGCAACATCCAAATGGGTAGAATCAACATCTTCAAACTCGAATTCTCAACCTTATCAATATTCAAATGAGTAAAATCAACATCCTCAAACTTGGAGTTCTCAACATGATTTACTTCAATCTTTGACCCTTTACCATTACTTTTAAGTGATTCTTGATAAAGTTCAACCAAGTGTCTTGGCGTACGACAGTACGAGACCAATGACCTTTGATAAATTATGTTATGAAAAGAATCCGATGGGACCGACATTAAGTCAACGTTGACGACATCTTTGCTTATAATATAGCATATGATGTAATGAATGATATGAGGGTCACAAGCCAAAATCCATTAGCAAGTGCCAATAGTGAAAGAATTGGCCCCTATGGAAAAATGCTATTAATCTTTGAATTAAAATTACTGGCAAAACAAAAAGTATTTGAACCTGTTATCCATACACCTGAAGATGTAAAGTCAGTTGGATACAAATGGGCTTTCGTATGAAAGAGAAATGAAAAGGGTGAAATTATAAGATATAAGGCAAGCCTTGTAGCCCAAAAGTTTTTACACAAAGACCTGTTTTTGATTTTGAAGAAACATATTCACTCGTAGTTGATGCAACTATTTTCTCATTATTTGATTAATCTAGCGAGTTTTGCATTTGTTTGATATTATTATATATAGCCTATGGCTGACGAAATTATGAAGATTGCATAAGAATCTTCAAAGGATCTGCAAGTGTTAAAAGCATATGTCCCATAAGGACTTAAAGTGCCGTCACATGTTGAAGGATTCGAAGTGCCGAGGAAGCACAAGTCCCGAAGGACTTAATGTGCCGAAGCCCTCGAAGGACTCAAGATGTTAGAAGCATCTAATTCAAATTCTCGAGAACAATACTTGATTAAGTTAAATAAGTCCCTGTATGGCAGGGCGCATGTGGTATAATTGTCTGAAGGAATATTTGTTGAAAGAATGGTACAAAAATGACCCAATATGCCCATGCATTATTATGAAAAGATTTAGAAATGAATTTGTTATAATTGCGGTCTATATTGATGATATCAATATCATTGGAACTCCGAAGAGCTCAAAAAGGCAATTAATTGTTTAAAGAAAGAATTTGATATGAAAGACTTGGGCGTAACGCAATTTGTCTCGGACTACGATTTAGTACATAAAGAATGAGATCTTTTGTTTATACAAAGAAGGTCTTAGATCGATTTTATATGGATAAATCATATCCATTATGTACTAAAATTATTATAAAGTATTTGCGGTGGATAAAGAACAATTTCGACCTCAAGCAAAGAAGTTGAAGAAGAAGAGCGCTTGGTCAGAGATGTACCATATTTTAGTGCTATTGGAGCACTAATGTATTATACTTATTAGCAAGAGATATAGTTCTTCACCAACACAAAGACATTGGAAGTAATGTAGTCATCAGGGGGAGCAAATCTGATGTATTTTACAAGGGTAAGTTGATATACGTACTCTTTTTTCCTTATCTAGGTTTTGCCCCATTTGGGTTTTCCTAGAAAGGTTTTTAATGAGCGCGAGTAGAAAATCGATGTAATTAAGAGGGGGAGTCGATACACGTTGTACTCTTTTTCCCTTATCTAGGTTTTTGTCCCATGGGGTTTTCCTAGAAAGGTTTTTAATGAGGCAACATTAGCAAGTGTATCGATGGATGATGTACTCTTTTCTTTAGCTAGGTTTTATCCCATTTGGGTTTTCCTAGTTAAAGTTTTTAATGAGCACATTCATAATGGACATCCAAGGGGAGTGTTATAAATATATTTATAATGTGAATGTCCATTGATAAGTAACCCTTGAAGGTCTATAAATAGAGGTCTTGTGTAAACATTATGGATACACTTGAAATAAGAATTTCTTCATCTCTCTTTATCTCTCTAGAATTTCTCTCTAACTTCTCTATACTTTTCTTTACATTCTCTTCACTTTTATAACAGTGTGTAATTTTTCCTTTTTTATTGATCATGAAACTACATCGGTTTAAGAAAATAACAATCCACCATACGATACTCCAGTAATTTTATTTTAGTAGATTATATATGATTTATATATTAATATTCTATTTATTTGTGAATTAATGCCTTTTTAATTTAAATGTTAGTTTAGTTATGACTTGAGTTAACCCAGTTGAATCACTGACTCTTAAATTACTGCTTCAATTAATTGGTCTAGTTTTCAGTTCATCCATTTCGTTTTTCAAAATAATATAGGGAATTTAAATTATACTTTTATTGAGCATGGCTAGTTGCAATCGCTCAACGGATTATATGATCGAGGGACATCGTGTTGGGGCTGGGATCCAATACCCGTACTAGTCTAATCAAAATTCTTAAATGGACACGCTGGTTGTACGCAGAATGCAAAAGAGTGGGTAGTGGTCTCTAACTCTCCATCGTTTTTAGTACTTACTTTTTTAATTCCGAGGAGATCGAAGGAATGGTCCAATCATCCCCACCGAATATGATCAACTTGTTCTTTGGCTTGCAACGACCTCAAGCCGGTAAATTGGGGCCACGTGTGATTTCGATGGTCGTCGTTTTTGTCGTATTACATACTTACCAATCCCAGAGTCCTGTATGTGAAGGCATTTTGACAGTACAATTGTGAATGCCAGAGCTGTCCAAACCCAAAACCCAAGCAACCTTCTTTAGCATTTTGGAGGCCTTCCAAGTGATAAAGATTCCCGACCAGTACAAGTAGTAGTAGAAGCACAGAGACTATTTTGCTGAATCTTTGAAGTCTGAAGTTTGCCAAATACAACAATGGAACGGTATGATATAATCAAAGATATTGGGTCTGGCAACTTTGGGGTGGCGAAGCTGGTGAGGGATAAACGGAGTGGTGACTTGCACGCTATCAAGTTTATCGAGAGAGGCATAAAGGTTTTTCTTTTAAACTAATATAATTCTCTGCCTAAGTTTTCTGTCCTGCTCATACTTGCTATGCTTTCTGCATTTCGTACTGTTTTTACCTTTTACAGTCCTTGGGGAACCTTACTGGGTTTTCCCTGATCTTCACAGATTGATGAGCATGTGCAAAGGGAGATCATAAACCATAGATCCTTGAAGCATCCCAACATCATTCGATTCAAAGAGGTAATTTAAGACCCACGTACGGTCTCATTGGATATAACCTGGGATTATCTAATGCCTGTTTGTCTTAGCAGAGCTAACAGGTTTTTGTGGAGTAGTGTTCCTTTCTCTACGATCCAAAATTATACAAAGGAACTCACTTTTCCTTTCCTTCCCTAGCTCTGGCAACTTTCGAAATTTCTGAAAATAGAATATATATATTTTCCTCCTTAAACTTTCCATGCAATACAGTGCATTCTCCACTCTCCAGTGTCATTCAGTTTAGCATTAATCATAGTGAACAGAGCTATGATGTTCTGTTTTTACCCCCGAAATACAATGACTATACATGCAAAGATAAGAATGGAACAGTAATTTGTTCTTCGTGGAAGATGCCCCTATCCCAGGTTCTCTATTACTGTGCTAGAAAATTGAAAACGAATTGAAGATGGTTTCTTAAATCCTCCGATTATGAAAAGGATTATTAATTCCTTTTTTTATTCTGAGGGGAACAATTATTTAGTACCTATTTCCTTTCAACTAACAAGTAAAGTTTGAGTTGATCGAGTTGAAATGGCTACTCATTACAGGTGTTGCTCACTCCAACCCATCTTGCCATAGTGATGGAATATGCCTCTGGAGGAGAACTCTTTGAAAGAATATGTAATGCGGGTAGATTCAGTGAAGATGAGGTATATTGTTTGGAAGCTTCAATCACTTTATGATACTAGTGCTTTGTCGAAGAGGCCATTATGTTACTAAATTCCAAGTTATAATTAAAAATTGCATCCACCCACAGCATATCCTCTCTGCTTCGGCAAATAAACTATCTCTTTGTTGAATTTTGAAGGCCAAGTTGTTGATATGTTGGTTTCCAACAGTGACCAACTAAAGCTAGGCCCCATCTTTTCACATATTTTACTTGTAGGATTTTCATTTTTTATTGCATTTAACAGTGCTGATACTTTGTCTCCATTACATACAGTTCTATAGTATTGAAACAAAAAAAGATCTCTCATTGACAATCAGTGATTCAGTAGAGCATAATCTTGAATTTCATATTCTTGATACATGGGAACAATGAAGAAGGAAATAATCTGATTATTCATTTGCTTGCACAGGCAAGGTATTTCTTTCAGCAGTTGATTTCTGGAGTCAGCTATTGCCATTCAATGGTACAATTATTGTCCAATCTAAATGTAATACCAGTTTCTATTGAATGTATCAATTTGAGCCTACCTATTTTAGCTAAATGGGATATCTCCTTCTCATGCAGGAAATTTGCCACAGAGATCTTAAACTAGAAAACACACTCTTAGATGGAAGCGCAGCACCGCGACTCAAAGTTTGCGACTTTGGCTACTCAAAGGCAAGAACTTGTCACCTAAATTAGTTGAACACATTTCAGAATCAAATTAGACATCATTACGAATTGGTCCGTCTCTTTTTCTTCAGTCATCAGTTCTGCACTCTCAGCCCAAATCTACTGTAGGAACCCCTGCTTACATTGCACCAGAGGTTTTGTCACGAAGGGAATATGATGGAAAGGTAATTTAATTCTCTTCCGTGTTCATCTTCTTTCTTCTAATCAAATATAATTAGGACTGCCTTAAACTGAAGCACTTCTCTTGAGAATAACCAGGTTGCAGATGTTTGGTCTTGTGGTGTGACCTTATATGTCATGCTGGTTGGTGCCTATCCTTTTGAAGATCATGAAGATCCTAAAAACTTCAGAAAAACACTTCAGGTTAGCTGTAATCTAAATATTATGATTTCCCAGTTAAATTGATTCCCTGCCTCAGATAACAGAACTATTCAATCACTGTTTGGATATTCTGACAGCGAATTCTCAGCGTCCACTATTCTATACCAGACTATGTTCGCATCTCAAAAGAGTGTAAACACCTTCTATCTAGAATATTCGTGGCTGACCCAGAGAAGGTATACTTAGTTCGTATATGATAGTTGTGTTTCATTGAATAATTAGTTCATCTGTTGATGACAAGTTGTTTATTTGCAGAGAATAACGATCCCAGAAATCAAAATGCAGCCGTGGTTCCTGAAGAACTTGCCACTGGAATTTATGGACCAAGGGAGGCAAAGTGGGATACAAGAAGATTTATATGTGAACGATTTGTGCGGGAGGCAGAGCATCGAAGAGATATCGAGTATAATACAAGAAGCTAGAAAAGCAGGGGATCAAGGCCAAAAAGTTGGCGGGCATTTCGTTGGAATTGGAAGTATGGATCTTTATGAGATGGATGCTGATGCTGACATTGATGATTTCGAGACAAGTGGTGATTTTGTCTGTGCTATGTGAGTGCTGCTTACTGCTTTGCAGTCTCCAAAAAAAAAATCAGCTTCAGATGACCTGTTCTCTTCGTTCTCTAAATAGGATAAACAGTCCAAAGGGTTTCTTCAATGGCTTCTCAATTCTGGTTTTCATGTAAATGGGAATTGCTTGTGCTCTTTATTCTCCTATATAAAGTTGGAATAACAAGATGTTTGGGTTTTCTCTCTTTCTGTACTATGCAAATATGATTTGTTCTTTTCTTATATAATCAAGTCTCTGTTTACACGTTCTTGGGAAAATCTTAAAGGACCTTTTTGGTAAAAAAACCCAAAAAGGATTTTAAGAATCTGACCATCCGAGAAAGGTCCCTTGGTCCTCTTTTTGGGTTTGTCAGTTACAGTGAGTTGTAAATGAGGCCGATATAGTTGTTAATCGGGGTGATATTGTTGTAAATGAGGCCGATTTAGTTGTAAAAAAATTGTTGTAAATGAGGCGATTTAGTTGTAAATGAGTAAAAAAATTGTTGTAAATGAGGCCGATTTAGTTGTAAATTTTTAATGAATTTATCGAGAAAAGGACCAAGGGGGCTTTACGTGATTGTCGATTCTTAGGTCTTTTTTTGGGTTTTTTTTTTCGCCAAAATGGTCCCTTAAGAGGATTTTACACGTTCTTTCCTTCTTTTCTGCAAAATGGGAAAAATAACATTTGATGTTCTTTATTGCTGGAACTCTATTAGATGTGTTTTTGTGAACAAAACAAAAAAAATCGCACTTGAAATGTGACTATTAGCAAGTGCTCTATTAGTGTCATCAGCAGCAGCGCATTAAACCGAGCAACTATCATTCTGATAAGGACTAGGGCATTGTGCTCCAAGAGGAAGCCTAAAATATTAATCTTTAATTATATTTTAATGAGTGTGATGCTCATCTTGTGACCTTTCTTATTCAAAGGTCAGCAACGTCGTGCTCAATAAGTTTGTCGTTTTAAAACAAATGGCAGCTATGTTTTGGAATTTGATGGTGGATATCGTCCTAATTTTGTAATTAAAAAATTATTTACCATAAATTTCTTTTCTGCATTGATTAAATACTAACGCATGTTGGTTTCAAACATCAAGTTGTTCATGAGATAAACTTCACCAGTTCCTGTATGCTATGGTTTTTGACTTTATGGCTTCCCTTTTCACGCGCCGTCATATCAATTCGTGGTTTTCAGCAATTTGATTTATATGGAGTGTATATATATTTGAATAACTAAATAAAAATCAAACATTTTCGTCTTAATGCCTCAAACAACTGGAGAAGAAACTTGAGCTTTCAAGAAGAATATGGACTTTGGAGGCAATATAATCTTGCTTGAAACAAACTTCCAAGACAGATACAAGTGGGGGAGTTCGGAAAAGAACAAGACTTGCAACAACGGTGTGACTCTGACAGTAACTTGTCAGGCGGTTCTCCTCCACGACAGTTCCAAGCAAGAAACGACCAAAGATCTACCAGGGGATTCTGTCTTGGAAGATCTACACATACCTTTCCTTGAAAAAAAAAAAAAAAAAAAAAAAAAAAAAAAAAAAAAAAAAAAAAAAAGTCAAATAATCCAGATTGGATGCCCATGCCCCGCTCAACTACAAGATCCGAGGTTCCAACAAGATATCGGTACACTGATCCAATCATTAGGTCTAAACTACATTGACCACGCAAAAAGGCAGGCATCGAAAACATGTTCGCTAACCTCCCTTCTCTTTTATCAGATGACGACTCAGTGGGCATATCAGAAAAGGAAGAAAATGTAAACCGAATATTTCCTTAGACCTATTTGACTTTTTTAAGAAATCAAATGAGGTTAATTAAATTACATTAAACTATTTTTATTTATAGTTTTTTTTTTTAAAAAAAAACTAATTTGTCTGACTTATAAACTAATATACTATAATTTAATTATACATAACATATGATATGATTAAGCAACTTATTTAACTTCTTTGTCTCTATAAAAAAAAAAATCAACTAGTTTGATATTTAGAACAATAAAAAATAGCATTTCACAATGAGATTTTATATTAAAGATGGATATAGTACTCCTCCCATCCTTAATATAATACCAATTGATTTTTTTTAAGAGATTGAGAAAGTTAAATAAATTACTTTAAATTATTTATATTTATATTTTTTTTATCAAACTAATTTATCTAACTTATAAGCTGATATATAATGTAATAATATACAATTTATACTATGATTAAGTTATTTCTTTAACTTCCTTAATTTCTCTAGAAAAAAATGTTTTATATTAAGGAGTGAAGGGAATATTTTATTTTATTTTTTTATAAAAAGAACATCCTCAAACCGATTTAAATAAAACAAATCTTTTGTCCTTCATCCTTTGCAACTCCTCCTTAATCAGTTTAATTTGGTTTACATTAGTTTTCTGGTCTCAACAAGCAGGCACCCACAGTATGTGCCTATGTGACGTGTAGAGGGAGAGTGGTTAGGGCTAGAGATAGTATAATCACAGATCCTACTTGGGCCTGAAGCGGCCCGATGTGAAATTAGATTGATGAAACTCGGGCTAAGTCAGAGTTTGGGTCTGAGCCCAATATCCCGAGTCCGCCTCCGCCTGGTTAAAGAACTGGCCGTAACCAAGATCTAGCTTCCTCTGTTAGCCAGTTCCAAAAGCAGAGCATGGGCGGGGGCGGGAGAGGAGGCAGGTCTCGCACTCAAAGAAAGCACTTCCAGCAGAGCAGAGAGAACGTCTGGAAGCATCCAAAACCTCCTTCTCCTTCCCAAAATGGAGACGATAATCGTACTTGGATGCCCTTCGCTATTCAGAATTCTGCTTTTAATGAGTATTACAAGGTATGTTTCTCTTTTAGTCAACCATTTGTGTTTAATGTCCGTCTTAGCCATTTCTCTAGCTTCCTGTTGCCATGGTATTTCCTTGTCGTGGATCTTTCATCACCTGAAAGAGACTGGACGCTCCTCACAGTAGAGCTTTCGGATTGATCTGCAGGAGCAAAGGATAGTGGCCTCTGAAGAATGGGACACATTCGTGGAAGTTCTCAGAACTCCATTGCCTGCAACCTTCCGAATCAACTCGAGGTATTTGGTGATTTTCCGGTTGTCTTACTCTAGCAAGGGGCTTTTTTCATTAACGGTCACTTTCTACTTTAAGTTAATGGAGTATAGCCTATCATTTTCTTGAGTATATGATAATGTATTAAATATTAATTTCAAACTTATTTGTATTCTGATTGAGATTGATTCTTCAAGTTTCTATTGATGCACAGTTTCGGTTTTATCTTGCCTTTTGTTTGGGTATTGCAGTAGCCAATTTTCTGCTGACATTCGATCTCAACTGGAGAATGATTTTGTGCAATCTCTTCAAGCTGAGGCGAGTCAACTACGATACTTTAGTAATCATGCTTTTACTGTCGTTCTCTATGCGTAGAATCTGTGTTTTGGCTCATTGGCTGCTAATTCCCTACAGGTTGTTGAAGGCAGCGAGAGAGAGGCTATTAGACCATTGTTGTGGTACCCTGAAAATCTTGCGTGGCATACAATTTTTTCCCGGATGCAGCTGAGGAAGAACCAAACACTTGAGAGGTAAATAAATTCTGATTTGCATGTGTTTCTCAGGTTACAACATCAATACATCATGGCTGCTGCTGGTGTATTTGTAACTCCATGTTTCTAGCAGTGCATGCACTGCACGGACAGATAACGTCATGAAACATAACTGGATATTGCCACGCATATATCCAAATTCTATTGCAAGTTGGTCTAAATCACATTCTGACAGCATATGAAAGAATCGATAATTATTTTTCTTTTCATTACATCTATTATCTCCCAGTGTCACATCCATCTGTAATCAATTTTTTCTGCTTATAAAATTTATGTATATTCATAAAAGATAAGTATTCAGATGAATTATGTTTTATTTATATGATATGAGAATGGTTTATTTTCATTACAGTATTTTATTAACATGTCAATTCCTACTTCTGGTTTCATTCATCTCCCAGGTTCCATGAATTCTTAAAGCTAGAAAATGAAATCGGAAATATTACAAGACAAGAAGCCGTCAGCATGGTGGGTCTGTTTTCATACTGTCAGTCACTCATCAAGATTATATAATTATGCTCTTATTTTATTTCTAAAAGCTGAGTTGATTGTTCCATGCAGTTTTCTTTAAGCACGTTCCTTGCAGTGATTAATTCTGTTTCACTTAAATGGTTGATTGCAATGCAGGTACCCCCCCTCTTTTTGGATGTACATTCAAATCATTTTGTACTCGATAGTAAGTCTAAAGCAAAATATGGTTTTTGTTATTTCGTTTGTGTCTGGTCCAATTTGTTAAAATACAATTAGTCTCACAAAAAGTAATAAAAAAGACAAGGGGTATATAAGCTTGTGGCGAATCCTAACCTAGTAGCTTAAGCTGCCTCTGCTAAATTGATGAACCATAAGTACAATTATATACATAACTCAATACGGTATTAGAGTTTGATGGAGAATTTATGACAAAAGATTC
This sequence comes from Acacia acuminata, assembly GCA_019022655.1. Classification (NCBI taxonomy): domain Eukaryota; kingdom Viridiplantae; phylum Streptophyta; class Magnoliopsida; order Fabales; family Fabaceae; genus Acacia; species Acacia acuminata. The sequence continues at coordinate 1,875,766 of JAFJYI010000071.1, forward strand.
CAGAGCTTAGAAGCCACAAGATTTGAGAACCCTATTGAAAAAGACAAAGAAAGAAAGAACACGAAGAAGAGAAATCAGATAGAAAGAAAGAAAATAGCGAAGGAAAAGAAAGTAAGCAAGGGGAATTTTAGGAGTCCTACATTCGAAAGTAATGAAAAAGATGAGGCGTGCATAAACTTGCAGTGAATCCTTACCAAGTGGCTTAATTTGGATTGCAGACTTAGTGCTTCTGTGTTTTGACTATTTTACTTTGATTTTCTTCAGTGTGCGCTGCTCCAGGTTCAAAAACTTTTCAACTGCTTGACATTATACACCAATCATGTAAAGTAGGGTCACTGCCTGATGGAATGGTTTGTGTCCTTTCAACCACACGATGATTATTCTCTGTCTCTTTGCACCCTTTCTTCATTCAGATTTTAATCTTTTACAATATATCAGTGACTGGAAATATCTTGAATTTCTGGACTTGCTCGGTTGTATTAATATGCTATGTGCTTACTGCTTACTCCAATTATTCTGGCTGTATATAAATAATTTTATGCATATTTTTTTCTTAATTAGGTAATGGCAAATGATCTTGACGTCCAAAGGTGTAACCTTCTCATCCACCAAACAAAACGAATGTGTACAGCCAACTTAATTGTCACCAATCATGAAGCTCAGCACTTCCCAGGATGCCGTTTAAACAGAAAGCATGATACCATGGATTCAGATCAGCATATTAGCCAACTTTTATTTGATCGTGTTTTGTGTGATGTCCCTTGTAGTGGAGATGGTACCCTTCGTAAGGCCCCTGATCTTTGGAGGAAATGGTAGTGTGCCCACTTGGCTTTTTATTTTCTTCCCCTTTACCCCGACCACCATATCCTTTTTCACATTGCTTTTAATTTGGTCAAGATCTGTTTTCATTTCATGCAGGAACACAGGAATGGGTCATGGGCTTCATAGCCTACAAGTTCTAATAGCTTTGCGAGGTACTTTAACAGTTTCTGTGTTTAATTGTTCCGGTCTACCATCATTGGGCTTGTCATGTGCTAGGATTTTTTCCTAGATTAATGTTAAAATGGCTGCCTCTTCTGTTGGTTTTAACTTTTAAATTATTTCAGTGATAGGTTAGTATGGTTAGACTGCTGTTATATTCTACCATCATCAGAAAAGACTTAATTGATTGTAACCAAATATTGCAATTCATGATGATTTTGGTAAGTTTATCAGCTATATTGAATATCCCAGGTGCATCTTTGCTTAAAGTTGGTGGAAGAATGGTTTATTCAACCTGCTCAATGAACCCTATAGAGAATGAAGCTGTGGTTGCAGAGGTAATTTGCTTTGTGTGCTTTGAACCTACTTTGGTGTGGCAGATCTGTAAGGTCTGTTTTGGTTTGTGCACTTTCTGCAATAAATGCTTTGCGTTTCCCAAGATCAAGTAATGAATCTTTTACTTTAACATGTTTTTGTCATTGATCTTTTCCCCCTTTACATACCAAATTTATTAGTACTATGGACCGAGTGTTTTACGCCTAGATTTAAGGTATATAACATTTTCATTGGAATTTTTACATGCTAAACTTTTATGTCTATTTTTGACATTGAAAAAGCCTCAATAATTATTTACTTTGGCACTTCTATGTGCTGTATGTGATCTTTGATCATGTTTAGTGGATTTTCATGCTTTTCTAATAATATATGGCAGATTCTGCGGAGATGTGGAGGGTCTGTTGAACTTGTTGATGTGTCTCATGAGCTCCCACAACTTATTCGCCGGCCAGGTCTCAGGGGATGGAAGGCATGCATTTTCTGTGGTCAATTCTTTCCTTAAGTTGCCAATTTTTTATAATAACAACACGAGCAATGTTTATTAATGCATATGATTGCTAGTGATATCTCTGGACTCAAGGAGGAGAAGTTGCCTGCTTGATAGAGTACCTATGCATGAAATTAGTCATTTTTATTAAATGTGCAACCCCTAGAGGTCTTTCCTTCCCTCTTGGATGTAAGTTCTTTTCAATCAATTTTTTGTAGCTGTTCATGGTTATCCCATGGCGGAGTTTGGACGTTGTCTTGGTTTCTAATGTCACCCAAGTCATACCATTGGTGATGTAGTGTCAATCAAGTCATACCATTGGTGATGTGCATGACAAAATAGTTTCAAACTGTCTGAACTCTTGAGTCTTGACGTAATTATTATTTTCACTCAACTTGAAATGTGTTTTGCAGCAGAAGCTTCTTTGTGATTATGTTTGTGATACTGTAGATTTAAACACTTATGTGGGCATATGAATATGGAGATGCAGGTACTTGACAAGGGCACATGGCTGGGCTCTTACAAAGATGTTCCCAAGTCACGCAGAAGTGTAGTTCATCCCAGCATGTTCCCTTCTGGCAGAATCTTTCAGGATCTTTTTGACAGCAGTCATAATGTAGGCATGCAAAATGATATTAATGATGGAGATTCTGAAGTTGGTCTTCAGGCAACGGAGAATTCCATGACAAATGATTCTACTGAGGAAGTTTCTAATTTCCCCTAGAGCGTTGTATGAGGATTGTGCCTCATGATCAAAACACTGGAGCCTTCTTTATTGCTGTACTTCAAAAAGTTTCTCCTCTGCCAGGTAATTTCACATATGATCTGTTCTTTCTGCCCCTCTAATAAATTCTGTCATAGTCAAGAGATTATGGTTAACCAAGATTAATTGCTAATCTGTTTAAGTAGTAATGTTTTCTATGTTTACATGCGTTCTGGCACAGACCTGGAGTTCCCGACTTCATCTTTTATTTTGCTTGTCACAGAAGATGTGTAATTATATTCCTTTTTTTCTCACAGCAATTCAGGAAAAACCTAAAAAAGGAATCTCTAAGAAGCATGTAAAACCAGCAAACCTGGATATTGAGGATAAGGAGGTGTTGCAGGTTGATTCATTAGAAAATACAACCAAGGAGGTTTTGGAAGCAGTTTCAGTGGCTGATCTAAATGAAATTGAATCCAACATTGTAGATTTGGAAGTAAGGCCTTCTGTTTCACATGAAGAATGGAATTCAGGGGACGAAGCCCGAGAGACTGAAAATGCAGAAACCATAGCTAGGATGACTCAGGGAAAAAGAAAGCTGCAGATTCAAGGCAAGTGGAGAGGCGTGGATCCTGTTATCTTCTTCAAAGATGATGTTATTATGAACAGCATAAAGGCGTTCTATGGTATTGATGAGCAGTTTCCATTCAATGGTCACCTAATTTCAAGAAGCAATGATCCAAACCACGTGAAGAGGATTTACTATGTCTCCAAATCAGTCAAGGATGTTCTCGAACTAAATTTCTCAGTTGGGGAGCAGCTAAAAATTGCATCAATTGGTCTAAAGATGTTTGTAAGTATACTTTAGTCTTCAACAATTGATGTTGTTGCTGTTGCTAATTTTATTGGTATCGATCTATAAATTCAGGCTAAAAAATAGTGCAGTAGAGGTTTCCTTACCCTTAGAAAAGTCTTTCAGCAGTGGCAGGCTTAGACACTCTTAATGATGTTATATTGTTATATAATCAAATAGGTACCTGTGACTTGGTCGAATGGAAAAGATTGAAAGAGTAAAAGCGTTTTTTCTTTGATCATCCAGTTAGAACTTGGTTTGCTGCCAAATTTTTTTTATTTTGACGGCACTCGACTTTCTGAGGCTCCCCCCTCCTACTGAAAATACTCACTTCCCCATCGTGTAGGAAAGACAATCATCGCGGGAAGGTAGCTCTGCGCCATGTTCTTTCCGGATCTCATCTGAAGGACTGCCCGTTATTCTCCCTTATATCACCAAGCAGATTCTACATGCATCTCCCGTAGACTTCAAGCGTCTTCTGCAGAATAGAGCTGTAAGATTTGCAGATTTTGTTGATAATGAGTTTGGTGAAAAGGCAGCAAACCTTAAGCTAGGATGTTGTGTGGTGGTTTTGGGTAAAGGTACGTATCATCATGTTGTTGAGAATGTGAATGAATAAAAATATCTCTTCATGTGGCCGTTTTCTTGTTGCTGCAGGGAACAGAGCTGATTTGGAGTCCTTTCAGGTGGACGAGTCAACCATAGCCATTGGGTGCTGGAAGGGTAGGGCCAGTCTGACAGTGATGGTTACTGAAACCGATTGTCAAGAACTGCTTGAGAGGCTCCATGTACGTCTAGATGCAGAACATGGCTCCTCTGTGCTCGTAGACAAACAGTCCAATAATGTAGGGGATGAAGGAGAGGGCTTCAAAGGCAAAACTACAGTGATCAATGAAAGTTCATAGGTAAAGGACATTGAAAATGAAAATTAGGTTTTGTTTTCATGAATTTGTTAATTAAGTTATTTGTTTTCCAGTAGAAGCATAACAAATGAAGGAACTTTAAAAAAAAAAAAAAAAAAAATAATGATGTGTCACTAAGTTATCAAAATTATTCACTCGCATACTTCAGTTAGAAGAACCTTAGAACAAATACTGAAGTTCTGGAAAATCTTTAAAAATATCAAGTTATTTCTTACTAGGGCTAGTCACTAGTGGGTATTCAGACTGTGGTTTTAGGGATGGTTTTCATCCTTCGTACGCTGCATTTTATGGGAATTGCATTTTGAATTTTTTTCGTTCACCAAGATATTTAAATTACGTTAACTTTGGTTTACGCGATGATATTCTTCAGGAAAAAAATCGCTTCCCTTGTTTTTTGAATACTCAAGCGCACTTCCTTTTGTGGGTGCGTTTATTGGGTTTTGGGGGAGGTCAAATTTATAAACGAGGATTGCATTGAACATTTCAAAGTAAGTTGCTTTGTTAGAGATGATGGGGAAAAACAGAATCATTTAAAATTTTGATTTTAATATATTCCTTTATATTTATTAGTATTTAATTGAAGAGTTACTTTTACCCAGAAAAAATTGAAGAGTTACTATTTTAATTTATGAAGCAAGCATTTTTTAGTGCTACCTAAAAAATGCTTTAATATTATCATTTTCATATTTTAGTGTTTAAATTTTGCTCCTACGTAAAAAATTGAAGAGTTACTATTTTAGTGTTTAAATTTTACTCCTACCTAGGTAATTCTTTAATATCATCATTTTCATATTTCAAAATTACAATCAATCAATATTCTTTGAAAAAATATATCATTTAATCTTCAAAATCTCAAAGCAGTCTTTTTTTTAACAACAAGAGTATAGGTATTTATTACATTTGAGTAGTAATTAACAACTTATTTTATGAAAAAAATTATTGATTTAGGATTTTAAAATTCAAATGGTATTTTATTTTATGTTTCCTTACTTAGAGCCTTTCAGTTCAGTTAATGAGTCCCATTTCAGTAAATACAGGTCCGAATCAAAGTATAACCGCGATTGACAGATTAGTTGAGATGATTAGAGGCCATTGTTCATGCTAGCGCTGAAAATCGTTTGAAGTGTTTAAATGAAGTTTTTTTAATGAAAAAATGACACGCAAAATAATCTTTTGAAATACTCGATTAATACCAAGTTGTAAAATCACTCATTCAATTCCCTTTTTTTTTTTTCGCCAGACGCTCAATTCTTTACAAAAATTGACAGCAAACATATCAATACAACCTAAATTTTGTCCTTCAAACATACCTCCAAGCTTCCAAAACAATTCCAGTCAATCCACACGTGGAAATCGTGGAGGTTATGCTGGGTGATTTGCAATGACTTTCATCTTCAACGCTGTACTCGCAGCTAAAGCAAACGTATACTAAGATTAAGTCACACTTAAATTTACAAAAAGAAGAGGCACCAAACCTTCAAAATTTTGTAGAAGGAACACGACGGTGAATCTGAAAGATTGAAACCAAATTTTAATTCAGGATGCCTGACAACACGTGTTCGTCTTGGCTGGGACTTCCTGAGCAGGACCAGGGACAATAATCTTCTTGCCTGTCAGGGATGCAGAGTTGCCGTTTCCTTGATTTTCACTAGCAAGACTGTGTTTGTTGACAATATTGAAAATTTCTGTCAACACAGTCATGAAGGCTGTTTCAACATTCGTTGCTTCCAGCGCAGAGGTCTCTAAGAAAAATAAGCCTTCTTTCTCGGCGAATTCTTTTGCGTCCTCAGTGGGTACTGCTCGCTGGTTCTCAAGATCACTTTTGTTTCCAATTAGGATGATAACAATATTCTTGTCAGCGTGGTTACGTAATTCTTCCAGCCAACGAGGTATATGATCAAAGCTTTGACGTTTAGTGATGTCGTAAACTAGCATTGCCCCAACAGCACCCCTGTAGTATGCACTCGTAACTGCTCTGTATCTGAAAAATTAACCATAATCAGGAAAATCAGCAATTTAGATATCATCTTAATTCAAAATCATAAAGGGGAAAAAGAAAACCCAGCTGATTAAACAACTAGAAATGGGAAAGCATCTGCACCTTCTGTATCAGAACTCACAAGATAAAATTTAACCAGAACAGAAATATGAAATTAAAATCATATAGCATTCGAAAATTCAAACTGATCCCACTGGACCAAGTAAGGCATTATGCATAAGGATGCTCCGCCAACATTACCGAGATGGAAAATGCTGAGTAAAAACCAGTCAATAAAAAGGCTTTCCCTTGTGGTCAGTTCCCTTTTATTGTTAGTTTACGTTGATACTTTGGTTTGCAATGAATCTGAAGGTGCATGAGTTTTAAAACTTCTGTCATGCTACATGAAACAAATTGCACAACAAGTTCAGAGATAGAGAATAAAAAAATATAGATAACAATTAAATTAAGGGAAAAATATTGTTTCCATAAGCTCTAAGCATTGCGTTTCGCTCACTCTTGTACATAAACAAAAAAAAAGAAGCATGAGCGGACAAGTTTTTGCAACCTCCCCTCAGGAAAACGAAAACTACACACCCAAACTCTGCATTTGAACTTTTCCCTTTTTAATATTCAATCGAGAGGAAACAAAAAGGCAAGTCAACCAGTTGATAGCAAATCATTGATCAAATCCTATAAAGACAATCTATTTGCCAAAAAATGGATGGTATAGTAGAATACTACTGCAAGGCCATTAAAATGGTTAAGAGATCAGACGCAATAATTGAATTCGACATACTCATTAGCATATAAGATATGCGGCAAAATTAAAAATTATGCCGTACGTTGCACATCATCAATGCTTGAAACAAAAACTTGTTATTTGCGAAACCTGAACGGGAATGAAATGATCAATAAATGCGCGATTCCTTATAAATGGAATTGCATTCCACTTCATTTTTTGTTGAGTGTCTGAAACTAGCATCAAATGATATCATAATAATAACAAATATGTAAGCAACCAATATAAGGCAGATAGACATGGAAATTACATCTTGTATAAAATGATAGATAATCATCCAAAAAGGCTGAATGTAATTTGCCAATTAATGTAACCTAATTGAAAGCCAGGTCATTCGTATATGATATGGAAGTAATTTGGAAAGTTATTAAAGTACTCAGTCAACACACCCAAAGTTACAGGCAAGTAGGCCAGAATGGGCCAGAATGAGTCAGCATAAGAATAACCCATGTAATTGAATATTTGAATGATGCACGGATTTTTTTTTGGGTCGAAGACTGGATTACTTTATTACTTACTTGGGTTAAGGAAGGTGCATTTGATAGCATGATGGACTAATTTAGTAATTTTTAAATCCGTCAATTGTAATTATAATATTAGTTATATAAAATTGTAGTTTCACCATTTACATGCAAAGATGCCATGGTACACACGCCATGATTCATGTAATAATCTTACCTACGCCTAAAACCATTGAAATCAAATAATGTCCCCAAAATGTCGCGTCATTACAGTCACCGAAAAGAACGGCTGAATGTGAGACAGCTAGAGAATATAAACCATGTAATTGAATGAGAGATGCATGGATTTTTTTCCTTTGCATTGTTATGTAGTTGTATTTAATTTCGCATGAATGCAGTAATGATTCATTACTCATTAATTAAACTTAAAGCATGGGATTCCGTTAAATGTAATTATAATCTTATATACAATTATTGTAATTATAGTTTCATCATTTACATGCAAAGATCCATAGTTTTTTTTTTTTTTTTTTTTTTTTTTTTTTTTTGCCCAAAACAAAGATCCATACATTAGTACTAATTTATTTCACTAATCCCTATTTTGACTGAATTTTTTTACTAATCTTATATACGTATGTGTATATGTTATATGTTATAAAAAATGAAATTACAAATTATTGTCTCCGGCACTCTCCGCCGCTGCTTGTAACTAAATGATCCGCTCCCGCGATCAGAACACTAGTGCAGGAAGACGGAAGTTCACGCGTTAGTAAACGATGATTGAAAACAAATAGACGCAGGTATTTTCTGAGCGGCCAAGTAAGTATCGGCGAAGAAACCGAGAGAAACTACTTCAGATTGGAACTAAAAGAGCTCGACACTACGAATCACTTATGCTAGATAGCATCCATAATAAAGAATTGGATTAGAGATTTGAGTTCTAGAAACGCACCGTTCTTGGCCAGCAGTGTCCCAGATCTGAGCCTTGACAGTCTTATGTTGAATGACTAAGGTCCTAGTCTGGAATTCGACGCCGATCGTGGCTTTGGAATCCAAGCTGAACTCATTTCTCGCAAACCGAGCTAGTATCTGCGACTTCCCCACCGCGGAGTCACCTATCAGCACCACCTTGAACACGTAGTCGATCTTCTGGTTAGCTTCTCCATAGCCTCCACTTGCCATTTCCAAGCTCCTCTTCTTCACTGACGAACAAAGAGATCGGCGACCGCTGACTCAGAGAGCCGTGGATCTTTCCTTCCCCGATTCCAGTTTTGAGATAATGTATCCTCCAGGCTCCAGCTCCCGAACTCGAACCAAAATCCGCCTTCTCGAAAAAGGTGAGTCTCTTTGTCTATGCAAATGAACTCCGATTTTTTTTTTTTAATTCTTATTTTGCAAATGAACCAAAATCCGCCTTCTCGAAAAAGGTGAGTCTCTCGAGAACGTGTCCGTATCAATCAAATTTTAAAAGGATATCCTCTACCAATGATAATTACACACGCTAGCATAAATGCCTTGCCGATCTTTACAGGTGGCGCAAAACTATTGGAAGACCTTCTTTTAAAACTCGATTTAATTACATCTCTTGTTATTAGAAGTATCGCAAAAGCTAACCAAAGCAACTTAGTTTAGTTGGTTTGTAGTTCTTTAAGTATTTGGGTTGATTAAGCGGTGTTTAGAAGATTTAAGTGGACGACGTAATCATTAATATTCATAAAATTATTCATTTATATAAATTAGTGTAAATTTTCTGGAGAGGAGCAAGCAGTTTAATATTTAGGATTAAGGTACAAAAATAATCATAAGCTTTTGTCTAAAGTACACCTAACATCATATACTTTTTAGAGGGGTTAAAAATACTCATAAACTTGCAAAATAGAGCAAAAGTAACCATTCCCTCAAAAGAGACTAATTTCTATTAGTGAGATGTACGTTATTTAAAAAATAAAAATGTCTATCTTTTATAATTTTAATTGATGTCCTTGCCTGAAATATGTGGTAGCCAACTCTCTTCCTTCAATCCTTCACCTCCCCTTGTCTTCTCATATGCCGGCAGCGGCGTCCTCACAATAACAATAACAACTATTCTCCACTAGCAATTATTCTCAATTCTCTCATTATCTTGTATGTTCGGTTGGGTTGTACTTTTTTCTTTTTCTTTGCAAATCTGAATTTGTCATCGTCTTAGCCCAATGAGAGGAGGATGGGGTGAGTCATGACATGGGATTCTTCCTCCTCTAATCCATTGTACTATCCTTTGACTTGTTGAAACGCTCCCTTGTTTGTCTAGTTTCGTTGCAACATTCCAAACAGAGGTGGAAACTCATAGGAAGTCATTTTCCTCTATCAGTACTTAGAAAGTCGAACTCCCCTGTATGATCATGTTCCTCTGGTTCAACTTTGATATCACATCAAACTCGCTTGTGCGATCATGTTTTTGTGGTTCAACTTTGCTTCCCTCATATTTGTATAGACCTATTTGGTTCGAGATTCTGGGCCCTAAAACATGCAAACATCATTAAATCAAAGATACATTGCAACGACAAGATGATTTTGGGTTTGGTCTTCTCACATTTTCTTACTTGATTTTTAGTTTAATTTCTTCTTGATGCTAGTTGACGATGAATCCAAAGGTGAATAAGATGAATTGGAGTTTGGGTGGGAGAGGGAGCAGGGATTGTCTTGGCAAAACTCTCCTATATCGCAGGGGGGCCACTCCATTACGGAAAGTGACATTCATCTTCACCCTCTTTTTCCTGAACCAAATTGCCGATCATGTATGCAAACATGGAAGCCCATTTTTCCGAAAAGCCAAGAAAAAAGTGGCTGATTCATGACAAAAAAATCTTTCACTTGCAAATCTATAATCGACAAAGATTTAGGCTGAAAAAAATTTCTCTATTCGTTGTTTTATATTAATATTTCAACTTTAATTTTCTCATCATATTGAAACAATGCTAGTTTTGTATCTTAGGAATGATATGGGAATGTACATATTCGTAATGATTGAACAAATTTTCAAGAGAATTCAAAATAGTTCCCAATCCATCATCATCAAGAACAAATCGGAAAATATCACCACGTGATCACAACCATTTTTAGAAAAGCCAAGAAAAAAATGAGGAATCCCGGTTTAACGATAAAACTCTAAACTTACAAGTTCCATTTGAATTTGTTATGTCTTTCAAAATGGAAGAGAATATGAAGAAACTTCCATTTATCCATAAAAGAATGTGGTTGCTATGGTGATTTTTCGAAAATGGTTGCTATGAAATTCAACAGAATAAGATAAAAATTATAAAAAGATGGTTGCTACGATTTTGTAGCTCGTCGTAACAAGCGAGATGTTGTTATTGGGGAAAGACATTGACAAAAACTCAACAAAACAGGGACAATCACACACCGATATTGAATCGTTAAAATCCCAATCGAACCCTTGTCAACTTTAACCAAGGTGTGCGGCTCCTTCCTCTTCTCCGATTTCCCCTCGAGTCTCTTCCTTCGGACCTCAACGGAATTCTCGAATTAGGCAAAGAGAAATCAACATCTCTTTCCCATCTCAGGTTACCACTTCCTCCAATTTGAAGATGAACAGTGGAAATGGCAAAGCAGAAAGCAAGAATTTTCCAAAGAATGCGGCGGGTTTAAAGCGCATGGACGGCCATTTTCGAGAATTTGGTTCTGTTTTGCAAGGGTTTTTTTTTAGCTCGGGGGGCCGATGGGCCCACTCGGATTGAAGGCTCCGAGAGACAAGGAGAGTTTTCTTCGAGAGCTCCGTCTCCGGTGGGAGAGAGGATGAGGTTTTTTTTTGTTTTTTGAGTTAGAGGTATTTTGGTACTTTCAAATTTGAAATAAACGGATGTTATCTTCTTCCTAACGGTAGTGTCATTTTTGTTCTTATTTTGCAAATTTATGTATATTTTTACACCTACAAAAAGTGTATGGTGTTTGGTGCACCTTAGATAAAAGTTTATAGGTATTTTACACCTCAAAGATGCAATTTTACTCCTAATATAATAAAAAAGAAGCAATCTCACCTTTAGCCTAACCGAAACAGCTGGGCATAAATTGTTTTGTTTTAAATGACAGGTAATTGTTGGATTGTTGGTGAAGGCACTCTTCATGTTCTTCTTCATTGACTGAATCATGGATGGAGGCATATCGAAGGAGACATCGAATGGTTCGTTCAGAATACTGGCTTTATGTTCAACAGCGCCCCAATTCAAATCTTTTCTTGTTTTCATCCATTAATTCTCTCTGTTTTTTTTTTTTTTTTAAAACCGTTTTTCACCCAATAATGGGGATTATAGAGCTGGTAGCTTGATTAAGGATGAAGTATCCCACGTAGCCCTTGGAGCCTTAGCATCATATGATCCAATCCTCCAATTTCTTGGATTTGCTTGACAAAGAAGACGATGAACTGTGCCTTTACCGTCAATCGCCTCCTTTGCCGTCATTATGTCTCATTAAAAAAAAAAAAAAAGACTCACGAGATCTTTCTATTATCAGTGTAAAAAGTATATATAAACATTCAGATATAACGCTGACTTAATTTCTGTTACTATATATTATATAGTAGGTCCCACTAATTTTCTCTCTTTATTATTTTAATAAATAAATATCACTTAAACTTCATGTAAATAATATCTCTAAAATATTTTGAAATTTCACGGTACTTTTTTGAGTCAAAATAAATTAATTTTTATCAGTAAAAAGACAATAATACCCTTTTTTTATAAGAGTATTTATAAGATAAATATGAGTATTTTAAAAGTTTTGGTCATTCACATAGTTTTCTTGTAAATATTTTTACTTTTCTTTAAAAGCTCATATTTGTTTTGTAAATGCTCTTATGAAAAAATAAAATAAGGGTATTATTGTATTTTCATCGAAAAAAAACTTAATTTTATTTTGAACTAAGGGGGCGTAGTGAAATTTTATAATCTTTTAGGAGCTAACTCAAATAAAATAAAAAATCATAGGGTCTAAGTAATATTTCCCATTAAAAAATATTAAAATAATAGAGAGAAGACCCGTGAGAGGCCACAATACAAAAAAATAATCAAAGTGAAATCTCATTTACTGCGTTGATATATCTTCTCTCAAATAAATTACTTATGTTTACTTTTTTACACTAGAAATAGATAGTTTATATTGAAATTGTTCATTGTTAAATTTATACATTCATTCAAAAAAAAAAAAAAAAAAAAATTATGCCGATCCCTCATGATAGATAACAGAGTTAGGGTGGCTGTTATTTTAAAGGTGAGATTGCTCCAATTCATTATATTAGGGGCAAAATTGCACCCCTAAATATTTTAGAATGTTTAGAATGTTTGATGCTCTTCCGAAAAAAGATTTCAGGCTGTTGGATGCATTTTACCTGTGAGTTATTTACACTAAATTTAAAATAAACGCATGAAGGGGTCCAAACGGGCCTAAAGTCCTAAACCGGGAAACATGATGTGTTGCGTGTTGGTGGGGTTTTGCTGGGTCAGAAAAATAGCAAAAATAACGAGTTGGGAGAAAACACACACACACACTGACACACAACCGGTCACCCCTTTAAATCACCAAGAAAAAAAAAACACTACTGGAAAAATGAATCCCAGAGTTCCTCATACAAACTTGAGTAAGGGATTGGATCTTAGTTGAAAAGCCTTTAATTTGTTCATTTTCTAATGCAAAGTTCCATGACCCGTGGTCATTAAATAAAGCATTACTGCATAATTACTTTTAAGGTTTTATAGTCTGAATTTAGAGCGAGGCTGTAGCTGAATATATACGGGTGATATCATGAACTGATATTAACTGGAACAAAAATCCTAAATACAAAATGTCCATACCCATCTGTTACCAATATTGGTGTGCTTCTAGAGTTTGAGTAAGTTCTTTTTTGCTACGAAATGATGATGTGCATGTCAGCACATTCTCTACTGATATATTGTTTCATTTTTTGGTATTAAAATCCTTTGGAATTAATTTCTGTTTTGGAGGTTGATTACACATGCACAGCAACACTTCCAATCATGTGGTACAGTAAACAGGGTCACTATATTGAATGACAAATATGGCTTACGTGGAATTTCTTAAAAACCGAAACTGTTCAAGTGGCTCTTCTTTTAAATGTATCTGAATTGCATGCCAATCAGTTGGAGGTGTGTTCTTTTGACTGTTATTTGTCAGGTTCATGCAAAACTGAGTTTTATGTTAAGTCCGGAACTTATTCTACCAAATAATTGATTTTAAAATAATTTTTGAACTTCATATTTCCTTCCAGGTGTTGCCTAGGAGGACCCAGCCTTACCTGGCATATCGCTAAGGAGGCCATACCCTTCCCCTTACTAATGCTTTTATTTCTGATTTACATCTAGGCTTGTTACGCCTAGCTAGTTTGTGTTGATTAACGTTTTCTATTGTACCGACTTTAGGAATTTTCCCAGGTTTAGGAACCCAGGCCGACACATGCCTTACTAATAGAACATCATAAGTAGTAAAGTTAACGACACAATGATGGGGGCATCCTGGAGCTGTGACCTGATAAAATATAACAATGCTAAATTTTGTGTTTGTACCATGGAATTTCTTACCCTCGGCTCTGTTACTTATTTTGGCTTCAGACCTTGCATTGGATAATAATGGAGATTATGATTAAAAACCTCCAATACTTACACTAGTTTACAATCCTGGCATGATGAGGCATTATTGATGACTTGGGGAAAAAGAAGCGGTGTCTCCAATGGGGATGCAGGGTTGCGTTATGAGTGGGTGGAAACCTCATGTGTTTATAAGTCAAAGAGCTCTTCCTTCTGAGAGACTAGTCTTTTAGGATAGGCTCCCCTTTAGGCTTGTGTTCATGGAAAAAGCTACCTACGGAGGGTTCTGACCGTCAAGATGCCAAGTAAAGTGCCGTGATGTGGAACTGTTAGAGATGTTGGCTCTTAAAAATGATGATTATATTATGAGTCCCACATTGGAAACCTCACAAGTATAATGTAGTTTATAAGTTAAGAGGTTCTCAGTTTTAATAGACTAGTCATTTGGGATAGACTCTTCCTTCAAGCTTGTGATCATCACAAGTTGGCCCTCCATGTGACCACAATTGTTGTTCGCAGGGTCTAATGATTACACCGTAGCAGTTTAAACTCCCCCTGTCCCCCACAGCTGTGGCCCGTGGCTGCATAGACCAACATAGCTTGCTTCAATGACCCCCATTATGACTGGTGAGATCAGTTTCATAATAAATAGAATTGTGGGGTAGAAATGAAGTTTTCTAATTATTGGGACCGAAGGTGCTGACAAGGGACCCTTTTCGCTTCGTCATCCGTAAATGGAGTGTGAAATAGGAATAAGATCTTGGCGTTCAACTATATCGGCTATATATATCTTTGAGAGATTCAATGTCCATGATACTTTGATGTGTATACTTGTTGAGTAGTTACGTATCAATTAAATCATGATTTATTCCAAATCCGATCCTGCTGGATATAATATATACATTGTGATTTGAAGCTTCAATTCTTAATTGCGTGTTACACTGATAAATGTATTTACGTATGTTTGTATAACAACAGTTTTGCTCATCTAAGTAGAAACAGAGCTCTAATATTTTGTTTCAGGAAGGAGTGAATTTTTGAGGGTTGATTAAAGTCAATTCCAACTGTTTGTCTGTGATTTAGAAATTGATGAAATGGTGCTTTTGATTCATATGATTTATAAACTTAGTATCCATTTAGGTTTATCTCTTAAGTTTTAACATTAGAACGAATCATTTCCTGCAGCTTATTAAGCTAAGAAATTATACAAGTTAGATCTTACTTTCCTCCACTTAATACCCTCAATCTAACAAGAGTATTGTTGAAAATAGTTATATTTTAAAATTTGGAGCATGGCATGTATTTAGGAATGAAATAAAAATTCAAATCAAGACAAGTACATATATGTTCACTATTAAATAACTAAAACATGAGAAATTTGAATACAGTTTGATCTCTGTTATAAAAAATCTTAAGTTGTTAGCAGCTCAATACATGTTAATTAGTGCTTTTTTGCCATCAATATGTGTTAATTACTGATTTTACGTAGTTGCTCGTTAATTTAATACACACATGTAGTTGTAGCCAGTTTCTATTACTATTGAATTATAAATATAAATTCTCCTGCTTTTCCTTAATCCTTTGTTTTCTCCGCGTCTCAACGAATTTTTACGTGCAAATCAGTGTACGTGACTCCATGCTAGTGTTTGAAATCATGGTTTCAGGCTTTCTTACAGTGGATTATGGAAAAACAGGAGAATTTAAGTTTGAATCCACTGGAATTGATTATTTTTATAATTTACCGACATAATCGCCAAACTACCTACCTTCTGCGTGTCATCACCGAAGAAGACAGAGCATTCTCAACAGTCATTAATAAGGTTCCAAAATCCATACAGATCGAAGTTGTAATATGGACGAGTTAAGACTTAAGACATAGTACTCGTTCATTATTACTCCAGTCTCCAGCGCAAGAATGGTACAGAGGCAGCGTGACTATCCTTGTCTTTTGCGCCACCTTTTTACTCTGAGAAGGGTAAATAATTGAATCCCTGATTGGAAAACTCAGAAAAAGCAACGAAAGCGAAGATTACTTTACTTGCTTTCATGATCATCGACAACTCCTCTGTTCTGTAACAACTCTACAAAAAGCCTATGATCCCCACAAAATGGAAATATTTTCCTCAAGCTTTGCAGATAGATCTTTTTTCCTACTCACTGGAAGAAAGGTATGTACGTCTGCTCACTCACTATCACAATCCTCTCCTCCCTCTCCCCTCGCTGTTCAATGTCTACGATCTATATTAGCCGCTTTGACTGATCGCAAGCTGTGAAGTGTGAAATCATAGCAAGGAATCAAGAAACCTCGAAATGGAAACTGTAGCGCCAAGAAAGTTCCAAATACCCTCAAGCTTATGTTGTGTAAAATGCTCATTGAAGCGAGCTAATCCAAATTTAGTAACCTATCTATACAGGGAGCAGGCCTAAAACCGTTCTTTGTGCATGCACAATCGCTTTTCATTTCTTAAATTCTAAGTGCGTCTTACACTCTTACTTGCTAATAAAAAGAAATATCTCTAACTTTTCCTTTTCTTTCTTTTATTTCCTTTCTGAGATCAGTATTTCCTCTGGCTCTGTTGGAATATATAAAAACAAGAGGATAACGACAAACAAAATTTTAAAGATCCCACATTACTTTTATCAAACAAACCAAGAATGTTTTTCGGGACATCAAGATTGTCGTTTTTTCTTGCATCGGTTTGATAATTTTCCGTCAGCGGAACCAATTTTGCCGCCTTAAATTGTTAATCAGGTCAGGTGGGAAGCAGAAGCTCTATTCTCAACTCGTCATTATTAACAATCAAGTCAATGGCAGGCAAACCCACATGAATCCAGAGAGACGAAAAATTAGCTAGCATAATAAATGCCGAATTTAACTACCAGCCTGACCTGGCTTTTTTGCCACTCTGAGGGATACACAAATCCCTTTGCTGTCGAACTAGCCACTAATAATAATCAGCCTCAAAACCCCCAATAGAATTCTGGTCAAGGGGTCCTTGATACTGATGGGTTTACTCTCTATTTGTTTACCTTTCTTGAATCGTTCCTTTCACTTTTCTGCTACAGTCTGCCCCCTTCTCTCTCTCTCTGACTCATTATCTCTCTCTAAACTTGCAGGCTGCCAGTGCCCCCACATACCCCCAATTTATGTACTACTAATATCTTCCTCTGGACGCCATTAACACATACACTCCACCTCCCCAGAACACCCACACACACTCTCTCTCTCTTTAATTCTCGCTCTCTCGGCGGAGGAAGCTTCAGAAAACTGGCATTCGCATCTCACTCGACTTGCATTTACTTTTACCAGTTACTCTTGTTTTGGTTTAGACGGGGAATGAATGAATACCATGTGACATGATTGGCTCTCATGGTTATGGCTTCACTTAACTCATATCAGTACTTAGTCACAATCGCCACCTTGCTTATTATACTCCTGCATCATCCGTTCTGTCCAGTTTTTTGTTTTAATCAGCCTCAGCCTTCAATTTCTCGTCGGGTAGGCTTTCAGAATTCCTGGGTTTTGTGTCTCCAGTTGCGTGCTTCATGTTTCTGGTTTGGTAAGGATTTCAATTGGGTATGTGCAGGATCTTCTTCTTGAGGAGAAAACCAGGTTAGGTTCGATCCCTCCCAGCTGCCACAACAAGTGCAACGCGTGCCATCCATGCATGGCGGTTCAAGTTCCAACCTTGCCTAGCCACCAGAGGCTCAAGCCGGGTCTAACCCGAACGGCTCCTCTGGGTTTTTCCGGTCCGTCATACCAGGTTAATAACAGGTACTCTAATTACAAGCCGTTGGGTTGGAAATGCCATTGCGGTGGCCATTTTTTCAACCCTTAGAAATTGTAGTGAAGGAACCATCTATCCAGATTGAGATTATTAATTATTATCGCTCGAATTTGTCCAATGGAAATTGCCTCTGTTCAATTAATTTCGCTGGTTAACTTATTTACCGTGTTAGAACTTAGATCAGAGGGTCCATGACTCCATGGGAATGATTTAGGGTTTGCAGATATGCGTCACTATCTCTGGTGTCAGAATTAATTGTATACGTTGAAGTTTGATACACTTGTACAGAGTTTGTTACAGACCTGCATTTTTTCTTGATTCCTGACTTTTATTAAGGTGGCGTCTAAAATCCGAGCAAGTTTCGCACTTGCCTCCCTTTGGTGTGGCAGTGATTGGGAGGGGATTTTTCATTTTTCACGATCTCTGTATATATCCTGAAGAGATTGTGACTTGTGAATTGGGATCCTTTTTGGATGCAAATGACATATCTCTATTTATTTTCTTCTCGTTTTTGCTATCTACTCTCAAATGTCAATCTGGTGGGGTTTAGCTTATCTTCTTGGAATCCACACGAGCTGAGTCCAAATTTACATCATTGGTCTCTCTCTCCTGTTCTGAAATGTTTGGTGGGGGATGGCTGTAAGTTTGTCGTGAATCCTTGGGATCTAACGAAGTGACGTCAAACCGAGTTAGACGCCATTCTGTTCCTTTGTTGGGTAAAGACCAGAAAGAGTCCGTTGAACCATATCAAACCGCGAGGGTGATAATTTATTGAGGGAGATTCTCCTGATAATTGTCTTAGCAGTATTTTTCTGTTATGTGCCGTTATAGGTATAATTGTGTTTCTGTCCTTGGAAGATTCTACTATCCTATAATAAAGGAACTTGGAGTTGCTAATAGATGGCACGTTAACGAGAGGAAGTAGTTTTTTTGTAAATAAAACAGAATGAAGGTTGCCACCCAGAATCAGTATCAACGTTTTATCTTGAGGTTAAGTAGCAAATTTTCCTTGAAATTTTTGAGCGATATTACCTAAAAGTTTTATCTCAATGTTATTTAAAAGTTTTAAAATATAGTAATATTACCCATTTTCGTTAAAAAGATACAGTTAACATTAATTTTTTTACGGTTAACATTAGTTTTTTAATAGAATACAACATCAAGCATGCTTATGTTTTAAAACTTTCAAAGTAATATTAATATATAAAAAAAAAAAAAATCAGGACAGCATTGCTCCAGGCAGATTTGCTAAGCCTTTATCTTTTATGTTTGATGTGTAAAACCGATAATACTTATGGCTAATAAAGACAAATTATGATACAATGGAATGCTGTGATTGAGGCTTCTTTGGGAGTCCATTATATGAGAGAGACTCCAAAATCGATTTACCGACAACGGAGGAAAAGTGCTGGATTCATGTCGACTCACTGTGCGGTAAGTGCAGGAAAATTAAACAAGTAGATTTTTTTTTTCTTGGATACACAATCGCTTGTGAAATAATAGGAGGTGCTGAGCTAACGTTCAAAGGCAGAGAGGGACTGTAACAATGAAAGGCAAACGTTAGTTGACAGAGCAAATAAAATCAAGTCCCAAAAAACTTACGATTTATCAGTTATGTTGGTTGATTCATAACAAATTTCTTATCAATATAATACAATTTTACAGACATTCAAAAAAAAATTTACAACTTATATTTTAATTATGGCCATCATGTCAAAGAAATGTGGATTTAGCCTTTAAAGCAGGTAAATCAAATTATACTGGTTGAGCCCAACCATGCAGCATGCTTTTGTATTACATGAACTTTGCGTGGTAAATGATGGCCCTTCATTGCCTATCCTATGAAGGTAAAAAAATAAAATAACACTACTTACGGTGTACAATATGAGTCGCTTCTAGAACAATGATTTAGCCCACAACATAAGTCACTTTGAGAGCAAACAATGATTTAGCCCATAACATAAGTCACTTTGAGAGCAATTAATATATATTTTTCTCAATTTTACCGCTATATTTAATGTTAAATATAACTTATTACATTTCTCCCTCATTCAAAATCTCATTTAATACCGGTAAAGTTGAAAAAAAATATTAATTTAGGACAATTTTTATGATTTAGTTATCATTTCTTGGTTACGATCAATGTTGTCAAAATCGAATTTCTATATAGACACGGAAGGGGGTGCTAGAACGATCTAAACGTAAAGTTTATATTTTCTACTATTTAAGATCAAGACTCAAAATTATATATATACACATGGAAAAAAAAATCATAAATTACTACTCAAAATTCAATGAACAACTTCATATTTGAAAGATATAAGTCATATAACTATATAAAACAAAAACAAAAACAAAAACAAAAAACTTACGTTTATAACTATAGAAATACGTTAAAAACTATATATAACTATCTTGTCTTCACACTCTAGTAATCTTGAGTCCAAGATGTACGATGGAAATAGGGTTTTCAACTTTTCATCCTTTTTTTTTTATTAAAGTAAAAACGTAAGCTTTTACCGTTTTTACGTGTTTGAGCAAAGTTTCTACCAATTTATTCTCGTATAGTTTTTACTTGCGTTTTAACATGTATGACCTTAGTAAAAACACAAATTTTTATGTTTTTACACTAGTTTTGACAACACTGGTTACAATGAATTAGTTAAAATTACTAATGGAGTATATCCTATAACCACAATCATAATTCATAATATCATGCAATTATTGTACTAATATTCTTCTTTTAGCAAGTGAAACTTCTTCATGGACTCAAATGCTATATAGATTGTGACGATTTTACTTCACTTCATTCTTTTCTTTGGTCAAGGTGGTCTATTTTCTATTTGTATGTGGAAAAAAAGTTATTTTTCTAAAATATTTTCTTTTTGCACCCCAATTGATCCCCCCACTTACGACTCACGAGTAACGATCATAACCGCTAGGAAATCCATTGGCTGAAAGAAATTTTGAAGGGGCCAAAGTCGATGCCACAGCCACACGAATAGAAGAGACTCAACAATCTCGTTCATCTCAACTCTCAACTCTTATGGCGTCTACTCTAACCTCTCCTTCTCCTCCCAATCTCTCCTCTTATCTTCGTCCCCCTCGCTCTCTCTCCCTCACCACCGCTTTCATTACCAAGCATCGGTTTTTGACTCCCCCAATCAAGCCATTCTCCTCCAAACATCGAGTCCTCACAGTATCTGCTTCAGCTTCCTCTTCTTCTCTTCAGGCTCTCATTTTCGACTGCGATGGCGTCATCCTCGAGTCCGAACACTTGCATCGCCAGGCATACAACGATGCATTTACTAACTTCAATGTTCGCTGCCCTTCTTCTTCTTCGCAACCTCTCAATTGGGGCATCGAATTCTACGATGAGCTCCAGAATCGCATTGGTGGAGGCAAACCTAAAATGCGATGGTTTGTTTATCTTTCCGCTTCAAATAGATATTTTATCTCTCTGCGTTTGATTTTGCTTATCTGTTCATTTGTTTCTTCGGTATTCGTGGATTGTTAGGTACTTCAAAGAGAATGGGTGGCCGTCTTCTACGATATTTGAGACGCCTCCGAGGAATGATGAGGATCGAGCTAAGCTAATTGACATTATTCAGGTGCTTTTCTCTGCTTGATGATGTGTGCTTACTTTTACTTTGACGATCTGCAATGCTTCTACGTGTCTTGCGTTGTCAAAAAAGAACGTATTACTTCTGAATTTTTATTTTTAACCACTGAAGTGGTTGTCTTCTCACCTGCTTGTTATATTTTCGTTTTCTTGTTGGTCTAGGATTGGAAAACTGAGAGGTACAAAGAAATAATCAAGTCCGGAACTGTAAGTATCCCTTTTTCCCCCTATTCTAACGACCACTCTGTTTGCTTCAAGCGTGAAGATGCGGTTTATGTTGTTAATAACCTACTGTTGTACACAAATATTTTTTGGACCAGGTAAAACCCAGACCTGGAGTTCTGAGGTTGATGGATGAGGTCAAGGATGCTGTAAGATAATGTTTAAACAGTGTGTTGATCTCTTCTTATTAATGTGCTGCCTAACGTGTACCTGCTTCTAACTTATGGCAGAATCTGCTCTCTCTTGGAGCTCTTTTTGATCACTTCATTTCTTCTTTTCAATCTTCTAGTTAGGTACATCTGCTTATCGGACGGTATTTTTTCCCTCTAATGCTATTGTAGGGGATAAAGCTCGCTGTTTGTTCCGCAGCAACTAAAAGTTCAGTTGTGCTCTGTCTTGAGAATCTTATAGGAATTGTAAGCACATTTTCTAATTTTCTTTTCCACAATGGAAATATACCTTTCAACGTATGTTCAACCTAATTGATTTTTGGTGTTTTAGGAGCGGTTTAAGAGCCTTGATTGCTTCCTAGCAGGTATTAAACCCATTTATCCCTTTATATAGTTAATGTAATATGGAGGTGTTTATTTGTGTCGAGTAGTGGATCAACACTTAATAAACGATGTTCGAGGCATCAGACTCAATTAATTTGCCGTCTCTTCAATTTCAATGCGAACCCAAGTCTTGCCAGACTTTCCCAAAGGATATTTTTGGTATTATACGTTTGATGAAATCTACTCTATGTTTGAGATCAACTATTTTTTTTAATCATATTTAACTTGCAGGTGATGATGTGAAGGCGAAGAAGCCTGATCCATCAATATATCTGACAGCTTCCAAGGTTTAAGATTAATATATATTGTAATTTAGATACATGAAATTCTAAGCCTTCTTGCGTGTGCTGACAGAAGGGGCATGATTCACATATTGTGTCTTGTAGAAGCTGGGTGTGTCAGAAAAGGACTGCTTGGTGATAGAGGATAGTGTAATTGGCTTACAGGTTATTTTCTCACTAATGATCAATGTCGTGTTGTGTGTGTAATTTGAACCAAAAATGTACTAATGCCTATGGCTTCTTTAATGTGGCAATATTAACTTAGTTTCAAACTACAGATCTAAAATTTATTTCTTATTTTGCTAAAGTGCATTGAATGAAGTGTAATAATAAATCACAGTGTTTGAACTCTGTCTCTCTCAAAGGGGAAACAAATTCTTGAACTCTCACGAACTAAATTAATAACCACAGGCAGCAACTAAAGCTGGGATGTCATGCGTAGTTACCTGCACGCCTTCAACAGCTGATCAGGTGAGACATTTGCCAATATGATTTTTACGTTGGATGGAATTGAAACCCGTCAATAACGGCTACATTTTGACACTTCTAGTCTGTTTGAATATTATTTAGGATTTTAGTGATGCAATAGCAGTCTACCCCGACTTGAGTAACATAAGGTATAGTACATTGCTGGCAGCCTAGCTATTCTCCCCTTAATTTTCCTTAATTCTGTAAATATAATTTGTGTGCTCCATCATGTAGATTCAAAGATTTGGAGTTGCTCCTACAAAATTTAGTTGCTTCCAAATAAGAGATTTACCTTATGTATGGTTAGGCTGTCCCAGAATCGTCTCCATCAGAAGGTAAGATGGAATATTGGATAACCACAAGCTGCTGCCTCTATACAAATTTTGTTTTTTTTTTTTCAATCCTGTAAATGTAATAATTTGAAATATGATCTGAGAAAATTCAAATTAATGTATCATATTCTCATGATGTTTTGTCTGTTTCATTTCATTAAATGGATAGCTACACGATGATTTGTTCTGCCAGCTCTATAGGTTCAGCATACCAAAGTTGGCGTATATTCGAATCCCATTCCCTGGATAGAGTGTGGCTTTTTAACTCTCGATCCCCACGCAAAGGTATGGCATAAAGGGATCTTGGGACTGATTAAATTGGTATCGGAAGAGCCATCGAATGATTGTACTTCTTCCGCCTATTTGGATTCATGGTAGAAAAACATATTCATGCAAATTAAGATAAAATTACTCTCACATATTTATTTCATACTCTCTTTGATCTTGATTATAAGATACCAATTAGTAATTATATTTGATCATTTTTATAAGGGACTTGCTTGTTTCTAAAATGTATTAATTATTTTTTTACATGTATTCCTATAATTAATAAGAATAGTAGGTAAGAGTAATAATTAATATATTAGAGTTTAATGCAATTAGTAGGGATAAACAGAAAGTTACTTAAATTATAGAACAATTTTATTGACTTTAACTGTTTTTATTGGTTTATAAAAATTGTTAGTTAATGCCTTATAAATAATATATATAATCTCAAGCATTTGAATACGGGAAAATAATTCTACTATCAAAGTACTAAGTATTGTATTGTAACGGGAAAATAATCCTTTTTTTCCATGTCAAATGTGTGTGTACGATTCTTGTGTGTCCAAGCATCACGTTTATGTAAGCGAGATTACATTGCACCCCGAAGATAATTTCATCCGAAAAAAAGGTGGACGATAAATATCTTCCGCTCGTCAACTCCACCTTTATTCCCGAGGGCTAATCAATGACCTATAACTACCACCATGTTCGGACTCCTCCCACTGGTCAAATATCGAGAGCTGCCTAGTTCACCTCATTAAGTTACACGGTCAAGAAAGATGCATTCTTGTAAGGAGAATGAAATTTTTGGGGTTGAAAGTACTAGTTGGACAAAAGCAGATCCCACAGACTATTATCTCTTCCCAGTCGCAGTCTTGCCTTTGCTTAAATCAGCAAGTTCCTCAATAAGCTTCCTCTCTTCGCTGCTTAACTTTTTGGGGATTTCAACTTGCACCCGAACCAACTGATCACCCCTCATACTGCTCTTGTTCAGCAGAGGAACACCTTTTCTAGCCATAACAAGTGTGGTGTTCGGTTGGGTCCCAGCAGGGATTTTTAAATCCACCATGCCATCTACAGTAGGAACCTTGATTGTAGTTCCCAGGATTGCATCTAAGTATGACACCTTGCAAGTGTATAAAATGTTGGTGTCATCACGTTTAAGGACTGGATCAGGGACAACTTCAATAACAACAAAGAGGTCACCGGGAGAACCACCTCGCTTTCCAGCATTTCCTTCATTTCGGACCCTTAAACGGCTAGCAGAGTCTACACCAGCCGGGACTTTCAGACTTATCCGTTTTGTCCTTCGAACCCGACCATCCCCAGAACATGTATTGCATGGTGTTGAAATTTCTCCAGTCCCATTGCATGAAGAGCATGTCATGGACTGCTGGAAAATACCCAATGGCGTCCTTGTTGATGACACAACCCTACCTTGGCCCCCACAAGTGCTACATCTGGTTGGCTTGGTTCCCGGTTTAGCCCCCGAACCATTGCAAGTTCCACAACTCTCTAGCCGGCTGATCTCTATCTCTTTTTCTACTCCAAAAACTGCTTCCTTAAAGTTCAAGACAAGACTATAATACTCATCTTCACCATCAATAGCTCCATTCCAGGAACCTCTCCCCTGATTCATACCCTCAAACAGAGTCTCAAACAGATCAAAAGGATTACTGAAATCCTGGAATAACATACATAATCAAAGCTTCAGAAGCAGAGTCAGTCAGAAACAAAAAGATTTTTCATTATAACAAGGTAACTTACCCCCATGCCTATTCCAGAACCTTTAAGCCCCGCCTCTCCATATCTGTCATATATGGATCGTTTCTCATCATCTGACAAGACCTGCAAAACAATTTGAATTACAGAAGACCAGTTAATATTAGAGTTAGAGATTCATAAAGACGATCAACCAGCAGCAACAACAAAAGAACTTTTACCTCATATGCATTGCTAATTTCCTTAAACTTCTGTTCTGCACCAGGTTCTCTGCAGCATCCACGTGAATAATTCAGACAAAAGTTAAACGCCAGAAAGTTTCCTTCGCAGATGTTCCACATGACCTCAGAAAATTATACAATTTATCAAGCCCAATTCAAGTTGCAATAATGGTGACTTAAGCCTCCTTCCTCCAGACATTTTAGCCAGCATATTACTACTATAAAAATTCATCATAACTAACAAAAACTGAGATCCAGTTGGCCAGAGATACAATCCTATTTATAATTCTGGCTAATATTCAATTTTCTCAATCACAAATCCAATCCAGTCCATATTTTAACTTTAAATTATCAATATAGATATCAGTTACAGAGGGGAACAAGGCAAAGGAGAAGAACAAAAAGCATATAAAAAACAAAGGAGAATAATAACTCACTTGTTCACATCTGGGTGATAATTTCGGGCAAGCTTCCGATAAGCTGACATGTAAAAGTTGAGACATTATTTCAATAGAAAGTGGCAGCATGGTACCACTGACATGTAAAGAATATGCTCAATCAAATAGATATTTAATCTCGTTTATAGTTCATATCTATTGATATTCTATATAATAGTATCGCCCTATAATACAAAAAAGGCAAGGGAGGTATCAACATCATAGCTTTTAAACTTAATCGTTAGATTGGAAAGTCCCTTCATGGTTATTTAATTTGCACATAAACCCCACCCGTTTGATTGATATCTTAGGGTTTGACAGGCATCTTGACAGTCTTAAGTTAGGAGCTTCCTTTAAGGTAATATATTTCTAATTCTTAAGAGTACAGACGGCAGCAAGAGTAACACAAAATGGGCAATCATTTAATAATCAACAAAAGAGCCTAGTTTGGAAATTGTTCTTGCCTTACAAAGAGACAACTAAAGCACTAAAATAGTTATAAGCAAATATAAGAAAATAAACACAGCATATTCATATTCTCCTTTGATCATGATACATATATGATCATAAAGACAAAAATAAAGAGGCCAGAGTAAAATACCACTCTTGATTTCAGATTTACTAGCATTTCTTGACACCCCAAGGACAGAATAGTAATCCTGCACATTGAGACATAATAGTTATTAACATTCAGTCTAACCTGCAAAAACGCTTGAGACATACAAAATAGAAATGAGAGAAATGCCTCCATGCAGAACAAGCACATAGAAAGCTATTAAGGTACACATTGCTATTGTTGTGTATATGAGTAGTCATACTTACTGCATCCGCTCTAACTATAAACCTTGATCCCTTGCGACGATTAAAAGTTTGAGAAGAACCCAGGTCATATAGCACATGCAATGAATCACAACCAACAAAACTTGAACTTGGGGCAGCCATAAAGCTTACCCTACTTGTAACACTGCAAGAAAGATTATTTAAGAAATTACACTCTGCATCGCAATGAATTATGCTGAAAATTTCATATTTACTAATTGAGTAAAGCATTTCAGAACACTAGTTTATGACAAATAAGTCTAACAACAGTCCCTTGATCTCGGGTCATTATCCCAAGAATAAAGAACTATTGCTAACAACTCTATAAATTTAAAAAATAAAAGATAAACCCAGCTAAGACTGATAAC
Organism: Acacia acuminata; assembly: GCA_019022655.1. Taxonomy (NCBI): domain Eukaryota; kingdom Viridiplantae; phylum Streptophyta; class Magnoliopsida; order Fabales; family Fabaceae; genus Acacia; species Acacia acuminata. The sequence continues at coordinate 1,902,987 of JAFJYI010000071.1, forward strand.
ACAATTGATCCTATAATAGAGATGACCATGTATTAAGTAACTTAGCACTTGGTCCAACTTCATCATGAATAAACACTAAATAGCTCATACCTCTTATAAATGTAATAGTGAGAGAAAATTCATGTAACTGGTTTTACTTCCTCAGAGAAGTGTTGACCATGAGACAACTTACCCGAGGCCAGATGATGTAATCCTTCCAGTCATACAGGATCTCATAAATAACTGAGGACGGATTCCCCATTGTGCAACAGATGTGCTTCCAAAAGGTGTAATGGCCATTCACTTTGTATTCCGCAAGATGATATAGTGATCAATATGTAACTCGTCGATGAACTTAAGCCAACTGTAACACTTGTAATGTGCCACACAGGGTCAGATAATACATCAATAGAAGTAAACGACTAAACCAAAAAATCAAATGTGCTTAGTAACCCAGGAAGGAAATGAAACAGTACACTAGAATAGAGGGAAAAAATCCAAATACGATGAAATATCTCCCTAACACAATAATTCACAAATACTGCATGCAACTGAGAAACATGTCATTAAAAATCTATTACTCAAATATCGTATGCGGGAATTGTAGAAAATTTGAAATGGTCCCCAATTGAGTTATCCTTCTCAGATATTTGCTGTTACTGAATAATAACAAACTTATTCCTAAATAATCTTCTCATGCATATGCATTTATAGTGCAAGATTTAGGAATTCTCAGATTGCAATAGAAACAATAAAATCATCACTTTAGAATTAAAACTAAATTCAGAATTAAACCAAGAAATGGTGAGAGAGGGTGAGGGAGGAAACTGACAACTTGGCCAGGAATATAAACAAAGGAACAATAACCTTCTTTAGCCTCTAGGTTGTCACCTGGAAGCACAAAGCCTGTAGCCCTGTATCCTCACTACATCCGCTCAGACCAAAATGAGATGCCACATTGGACAAGGGAATGAAATTCATGATATTAGACGTTACAGCTTAATATATTTCTACCACATTAAAGAGAAACAAAATTAAAAAAAGGAGCTTGCTTGACTAATTAACAAACAAGAGCACAGCACAGACAGGGTTGTGTTGGGGTATACAAATAACCCCTTATCTTCTATGGGGAAGAGGGTGGGTGTTAGAAAAACATCGAGTAGAGAAACAGGGCGTTTGAGATAAATGATGGGTGAAAACGAAGTGGGAACAAGCAAAGCTCCCAAAGAATAAGTACTAGGAATTCTGGGATTGTTAACCGAACCAGCGATGACCAGTTAGCTAGTCAAATGTCATACCTTGAGCGAAATATAGGAGGAACATATATATAAACGTAACTTCTATATCTCTTATCAATTAACAGCGGAATAGGAAGCCGTTACAGACGCAAATTAACGCAAACAAGAACATAGTGACCACGAACGATGATTCTAGAATCTAGGAAGTCGATAGAATGAAAGAAGCATAACCTCTGTCGTGCAGAGATATGAAGGATTGGTGGAAGTAAAAATATTGAGAAATGAAAGACACACCTGTTGATGCCTGACTTTCCCTTCGCTCTCTCTGGCAGTGGAGAGAGGAAGAAAACGAACAGGAGTGAAGGGAGAGAGAAAGGGATAGGGTTCAGGGACCGAGGAGCACGCCGGAAATGTTCGAGGATGAGGCTACAGTGTTGGAGCAGGAGGATGATGTTGTTGCTTGGTGGTCGAGTTTTCTTCTCCGAACACGAGCATTTTTGTTAAACACTTCAACTGAGGTTTTATTGGCTGCTTCTAGAACCCTAAGCTTGCTTTTGGCGGATTTCTTGCCGTTGGATTTTTTATGGTTCTCCTTTGACAATCCAATAACTCGAAAATTACACACACTTGATTTCTTTTTCTTTTTTTTACAACAAAATTTTAAGAAAGGGGTTGGATTCACCCACGATCCAAGGTTAGGGTGAAATCTCTTTTCCTTCTAGGTGATACCGATGTTGAATGGCGATAGAAATAACCCTATTATCTCCAGGCGATTAACCTAAAGACTTGGTGAGCTCTCCCAAAGACGTTACCAACCAGGGATCAAATCCCCTCTCCTTTATTGAGAGTGTCGGACCTCTTTACTGGAGTTGAGTTCAAAGACGAGGAATAGAGACACTTGATTTCTTATTTCAAATTTCTTGATGAGGATGGCGTATGCAAATAAAGAAAAATTCTTACTTCCTCTTAATTATAAAAACACTTTTATAATACAAATTACGTTATAAAAGTGTTCCTATAATTAAGACCGGATGTAATATAATTTAATTTGATTTCATTAAAATTTAAGGAGACATCATTAAATTGATTCTTAACGCCATAAAGTATGTAATTTAGGTAAAAAAATCTATATTTATTTATTTATTTACTTTGGCCGCCGGAAGATCTTTATTATTTGTTAACCCAAATAACACTGCAGATACATTTCTTTTTCATGTCCAGTCAGGATGTTTTGGCATGTTCAGATTTGTGTTACCCTTGCGTCTGTAACTATCAGTGTGATCATAATGGGGTGAATAAGAGAAAAATGCTGCTTAAATCAGTACACCCCAACATTAATATTTTTTGCACACAAAATAGGAATTAAAACCTTAAAATGGTAATTATTCTGAAATTTACCGAAGCTCTTACGAAAGTAAGTTTTATTGTGAAATAGTTTAATTGCCTATAATTTAAAAACAAAACAAAAAACTGCTTCCATTGTAGTAAAAATTAAGCTTCCGACGGCCCCTGATAAAAAAATATATTAGAAATTGGGTGATTTCAAGATCAATGGCTATCTATTTTTCTTGAAGAGATATTTTTACTAATGTGGGATGTCAAAAAAAACTTTAATTAGAGGGGGAAGAAAAAACCAGAGCAACTCAGTGTTATGTACTTAATTACCACTGGTTATAAATATAAGCTCTAGTTGATTTTTTTAGAAGAGTTAAGAAAGTTAAATAAATCACTTTTTTCTGTCAAAAAATAAATCACTTTAAATTATTTATATTTATATTCTTCAAACTAATTTGCGTTAGTTTATAAAAGTCACTCCAAATTTAGGACCGGAAGAGTATCATTTTGAAGAGATTTGCGTTATACTCCCTTAAGTTACTTAAAAGTAGTTTATATTGTATTAAATATAATATATATTTATCATATCAATCTTTTCCAAATTTATCTCAATTGATGCTACATCAACGACAATAGAGTAATAGAAAAATGAAAGGGGTTAAGGAGGATGATTAAAGTGTTTTTAAAAAAACATATTATATAAACTAACTTAATTAATTTACTTAATCTAATTAATTAAATTATATAAATATATGTTTTATATTCAGGAGGAGGCAGATGAAGTATCGATTTGATTGGCCAAACATATGTGCCTCTTTTTAAGTGATGAAAATATTTGGAGATGAATTGGTTTGTGCATGGATTGAGATTGGTCTGTTCGGAGTTCAGACTATATTAAAGCAAAAGGTATGATCAAGTCATTTAGCTGGGGAGTTGTTATCGAAACACAGTGCAACTGTGCAAACATGGAAGTGGATTTGTGACAGTTTTGATTTGGTTTGATTGGAGTAATATGTAATGTTCATTTTGTTTCAATGATCTTAAGCGTGTGTATAATTTTAGGTATATTATTGGTCCTTTAATTTTATAAATGATACTTTTGCTTTTATATTTTTAACATTGTTAATATTATCAATGAAAAATATTAACACAGTAAATTTAAGTGATAGTATAACTAACAAAGTATATTTAAATTTTAATTTTTTAATATCATGTAAATAGATTATTAATCTAAAATAAACCTATAAATTGCTGTGGATGAAATCGAGATTTTGATATTTAAATTATTAAAATATTTTTTTTAATACAATCTAAGTTTTGATATTGACAGTTTTATTAGGTTTTTAAATATTTTTTAATTTATATATATTTTAAATTAAATATCAATAGTATTTAATTATATAGTCATCATTTAAGCTCACAAAGTATCACTTAAGCTTATTATGTCAACATTTTCTATTAACAACATTAATGATATTAGAATTATAGGAGCAAAAGTATAAAATTAAGGGACCAAAAGTAATATCTCGTAAACTTAAAAAACTAAAAGTATAGTCTAGCCTTTCTTTACTCCCTACGGTCCTAAATTGACATATTTACTTAATTTGATTAAATTAATTAATATGACAAGTATTTTGGAAAAATTTCAATTGGTCCCCTTGATAGAAAATTAATTTTAGTCAACCCCTAGGACTTTTAAAAACTTCACTGCACCCCAATGGTTAAAATGAAATTAAATTTTGTAGGTGAAAAGACAATTGATGACCTTACTTCATTTTGTCTTGTAAACTGTCTTATTTGAATTGCAAAACCCATATTTGTCTTGTAAATTTCTATATTTATTTTGTAAATGGTTAAAATGTTTTTAACTCCTTAAATTCTTTTGAATCTCTTTATTTGTCTTGCAAATACTCATATTTATCTTGTAAATGACTAAAATGTTTTTAACTCTCAAGGTTTTTTTTAATCCCTTTATTTGTCTTATAAATTCCTATATTTGTTTAGTGAATCTTCATATTTGTCTTGTAAATTGTCCAAATGTTTTCAATTCCCTATGTTCTTTCGAATCCCTCCGTTTATCTTGTAAATGTCTTTATTTTGTCTTGTAAATACTCTTCTAAAAAAAATAAGAGAAGGGCATCACTATCTTTTCACCCACAAAAATAATTTTATTCTGATCACGTGGGTGTAGTGAAGTTTCAGAAAGTTTTGAGGGTTGACTGGAATTAATCTGATACCAAGGGGCTAACTGAAATTTTCCTAAGTATTTTTTAAAACATTATAATCATCTTTCTTGATTTTTTCATTTTTCCCCCTCCTTGATTATTGTTTCAGGATCAATAAGGGTAAATTAGAAAAAAAAACTGACAATTATAAAAATTATGTCTTGTATTTAGGATCAAGATTAATTTTTTAAATATGTCTTATATTAAGAACAAGAGAAATATAGGAGAACCATTTTTTTGCCAAACACTGGTAATATAAAAGAAAGATTTACTACTTGATCCAGCATATAAATAATTCCTCATCTATCCATAAAGATGAAAGAGTTAAAGTCCAATCGGCATTTTAAAATATTTTTTTAGGTGTATCAAGTACTTTAAGGGCTCGTTTGGTTCAAAGAATTTGAGGGGAGGGAAAGGAAGCTTTGAGGAGGGAAAGGAAGCTTAAAGGAAGGGAAAGGAAGATTTGAAAGATGAGGGAAGATGGCTTGAGTTGTTTGGTAGGAAGAAAATGAAGAGTGGGTAGTTGGTAAAGAATTAGGAAATGTCTATTTTACCCTCAAAAGAAATTAATTCAAAATAAAAAAGAAAAATATTTTTTTGCTAAAATATATTTTTTTAAAAAAATTTCTTGTTGAGTTCGAACTTTTGGAAAAAAAAAGGGATAAGGAGAAATTTTACACATGTAATTTACCAGGGAGCGCCCAAAGATTACGTGATTTAAAGCTGGACCAAAAATACACATGTGATTATGTTTTGGGCGCCCATGCACATGTCGTTAGTCAGCGGTTAACTTGGATGGAAATGAACAGTAAACTACGGTGAAATTAGACTTTTGCCCCTAGTTTTAGGTGAAATTACACTTTTGCCCTTAGTTTTAAATATTAATTACACTTTGGCCCCTAGTTTTAAATATTTAAAAAATTAAAATATCTCGAGTGGGCCCCACCTTGACCCACCGCCACCGGCCACCATCGCCACCACTGTCATTGTCGCTGTGCCATGCGCGACCACCATAGCCACCACCAGCCCACGCGTATAGCCCACCGGCATTGCGCCTATGGTGGTGGGCCCCTTGGTGGAGATATTTTAATTTTTTCAAATATTTAAAACTAGCAAAAAGTGTAATTAATATTCAAAACTAAGGGCAAAAGTGTAATTTCACCCGAAGTTCTGTTCATTTCCATCCAAGTTAACCGTTGACTAATGCTGGCCGTGCATGGCGCTCCTAAAAACATAATCACATGTGTATTTTGGTCGGTTAAATCACGCGTGGTCTTTCAGGCGCTCCCGGGGATAAATTACATATGTAAAATTGCCCCTTATCCCAAATTTTTTTTTTGCTAAATTGAAACTTTTTTCCGCCAAAATTTGAATTTCGAGGGGGCAAATCTGTCAAAAAAGTGAATATAACGTGGGAACTTGAGATCCCACCAATTTTGAGTGGGATCCCAAGTTCCCCACATATGAGGAAGAGTGGTGGGCCCGGGAACTTGGGTTCGGGAACTTGCGCGTCAAACATCAAACACGTTTTTGGCGGGAAGCTTTGTTAAGTTCCCATTCCCTCTCCCAAGTTTCAACCAAAACAGGCCCTAAGGGTATGTTTGGTTTGGGGAAGGGGAGGAGGGGAGGGGAGGGAAGGGGAGAGGAAAATGGAGGGAACATATTAAAAGGGGGAGAAAATTTTTGTGGGCCCCACCATAAATAAATTTTTCTCTCTCCATTTTCTTTCCCCCCCCTCCCCTCCCCCTCCCTTCCCCTCCAACCAAACATACCCTAAAGTAATTTGTGGTGTACCCAACACCCTAAAATATTTTTTTAGGTGTATCCATACCCTAGAATACTTTTTTCTGTAAATTTACACATAATAATTTAGATAATTTTGAGTGTTTGATACACTTGAAAAAAATATTTTATAGTGTTAAATGTAAAAAAAAAAAAAGGTTCATGGTAGAAGAAGTATTTGAAAAAACACTTTAGAGTATTTGTTGTACTTATTATTTTTTTTTTTTTAAAAGTAGTAGATGCATTACAAAATATTTTAAAATATCAGTAAATCATTTTAAAAAAATACTTCGGCAAAAAATCCATCCACTTTTACCCAACTTGAAATTGCGCCTCTGTATCAGATTACAAGGTAACTTTTCATTCATTCCATAGAGTCATATGAAAATGCTAAATGTCGTGCCAAATAATTCAGACGCAATCATTATGCCCCTATGGCAATATACTTTCCCTTTTAAGTTTTCCCATTGACCGGAACAAAACGAAATCAAGATCTGCCTCCATAATTTATCTAAAGTAAATTAAAATCTAGTCTAATTAAGTGACAACGGATAGACAATAGTAACAAAACCTGTATTATATTAAATGAGGTCGGTTATGTAAATTTAACAATGTCATTAAATTCAGTTAAAAACCAAATCCTAAATAAATTGTTTGCTACTATTCTCTTTAGTTTTTCACTGCTTCTTTTAACTGTATTTCAAACTACTTGATCTTCCAATTTTATTGGCTTATTTATCCAATGGCCTGTAGTCTAATTAAGTGACATCTCTAAAAAAAACATAACCCCAGTCAAAGCATTCTATTGGTCAAACCTTAACCACTTTTGATCCAGCAAAATTCGCATGAACCATCTCATGACAACAAATTCTTTAAAATTCACCCGATTTTTTTCCCGAAACCACAATGAAGCAAAGTATCTTCGGGACTCATGATAATGCAGATAAGGTTTGGGTGGAGTATAATTTTTTTAAAATAAAAATATCGAGTGGGTTTGGATGATCGAGGACAAGCAAGAATGCACTACAAATTCAAAGCCGCCCAATCAATATCATTGTATGTTGGAAAACAATAAGTGCTTGTTTGAATTGTATATTATAAGTCAACAACTAACAATTCTCATAAAAAAAGAAAGATAAAATTAGTTAAAATTCGATAAATGTTTTATCTTAAAATTACGTAATTTTTAATATTACCCATATTAATTATCCTAAACTTTAATATCATATTAATTATTTCTTTCATCTACTATCCTATGGGCCTACCTAAAAAAGATAATTAATGTTCATTGAAATAAGCAAGCGCGACGGAATATTTTTGTTACTTGGTATATTTAATAAAGATGAAAAGGAGTATTATGATTAAAAATTTAGTTACTTGTTGATGTGTGGAGGATGAGAGAAGAGAAGACCGCGGGAAGAGGCGTGAGAGTCCAATGCGGACCAGAGTCCACGCAGTGAGAGATGGCCAACAGTAATTCCGGTCTTTTCTTTTAGACTTTTATAATACAACAAAAGTTTCCAGTGAGCAAAAGCAAGAAGAAAGAGAGGGAACAAAGCGATAGAAGCTTCTGTTTCAGATTTGTTGTCACAGCACTTGTTTGGGGGAGCCAGCCAGCTGTGACTCTCCCACCTCCAATTCCATTTCTCAAGACCTATCGCCTCTCTTCCACTTTCCTTCCTCTTTTTTCACTCTCGCGGCTTCTCTTTAACTTTTTAGATGTATTTCTTCATTAAATTCCTTACATGAGCAGGTATTTCTGATGATACTTACGGCTTTAGGTATTTAAGCAAACTTTTGTTCTTATCGCAACTTTATGGCTACTCTGCGAGATTGTTCTTCTACATGATTCTCTTCTCAGTTCTGCTACTTTCTTTTGTTAATGATAATGGATCGAATCTGTTTGTGTTATAGTAAGCCTTTTTTATACACGTTTGGGCTACTTTTATATCCTTATTCCCCGCCTTTACTCTTCTTCGGTTGCATAACCCCCCAAAAAAAAAAAAAAATTGTGATTGGGTGAACTGCAGCTTTTTGATTTGATTCCCCATCTTATCCCCACTTTTTTTTGGAATATGATGGAACCACTGGAGCTGGTGACCTTTTCATATAAGTCCTCATTGGGAAAATTTGATTCTCTGGGTCAGTGTTTTATCATTTGTTCTCATGGCGACCAAAACTATGCGTTCTGCTTCTTAATGTCAGGAAGGCTTACCCACCCCTTAGCTCTTATATAATATTAGTAAATCTACACGAGTCTGTGAATGGAGCTAGTAGCGCTCAATGTTATTCTCAAGATATCACCTTCGTTAACAACCAAGCAAACTTAAGATGACAATGATTTCTCTATCTGTTACCATTGGAATAACAAAATTCATGCAATTGGTTCTCAAGACTGCCTCCACGGCCTTAAGCCTCTCCTTTTTCATTTAGGACGCTGCGGCTGCTATATGCTACAGAATGGTATTAGGCTCTAACCTTAGCATTTCTGTCCTCAGGAAGAATTCAGGACCTTCCTCACACTCCTCTATTTCTGGGGGAGAGGCAAATGAGTGAATGAGTTTAACGTCAAGCAGCTATTCTCTAACTCAACACAGCTGGCTATACTTTGATTAATAGCCACGTGTTGGTGGATTGTTTTGCAATAGCAATTTGGTCCTCTTTGTGATACAATAATAGTAAACAAATGCAATTTGACATTAGCATACGTGCATATGCATAAAAAACCTTTTTCCGCAGACTGACTTGTATATAGTTGATTGGTTTCTATCACAGTGATTTTCTTTTCAACACTATTCTATTTTGTTTTATTTTTTTTTATCTTTAGGCATTGAATATATGTTGATCCTTAAATTGTTAGTATCACACACACCAAATTCCCACCCCCAAACTCTTATATGGTGTTTACGGTTGTTATTCAATGGTAACAGCTTAATGGTTTGATGTTTCTGCAGAGATTGGCATTGGTCATCTCATAATTGATCATTAGACACATTGTCCTAGCGGTTGATGCCAGCGGAAATGGACTTCCTAATTGTGCTTTTACTATTGGCTTGCTTATGCTCTTTTGTATCATCTGATTTTCAAGGTACAATCCTATTCTGAAAGTAGTAGGCTATGCATACTTTAGCAGCAGTTTTGAATTTCTTTTGTTCGCCTCATTCACCCCTGGCAGGTCACTGAATCTCCACAATTAAATTCTGTTATATTGTTTTAGTGCATCCTAGAAAATCTTAGCATCTTGCAGTGCTATTATGCTTCGTGAAAAGTTGAACAAATTGAATGTATGTTTATCCTTTCTTTTCCCAATTCTTTTGTTACAAAGTTGAACATTTTTTTAGGCCACAGTACAGAAATTAACTTTATGCACACAGTACAGAAAATGTATGTATATTTATCCTTTCTATTCCTAAACCTTTTGTTACAGAATTTTACCTTTTTTTGGGCCACAGTACAGAAATTAATTTTATGCACACAGTTTTCTCTTGTTCATTTCCCTGTAGGATTCCCGCCTTTTATGCTTTCTCACTATGAGCAGAATCAATAATAGTGTTTCTTCTAATCCTAATTTAAATATGCATAATTCTATCCATTGCTATGTATCATATTTCATTTTGGCCAAATACAAAAGATTTTTTGTTTGTTTGTTTGTTGAAACAATGAAAACTTTGGAGCTTGTATGATCCAGGAAAACAAATTCATCTTTGTTAAATTATGTAATTGTTTAATAGCATTTGCTTCTTTGCATTTGTTTTTGCTCCAACCATAATAAGTTGCCAGAGGTTGAGGCTGTTGAAAATGTTATGCATTTGAAAGATTTCTGATAGTTTGATTTTCTGAATGACGCATTGATGTTGAACCCTGGGCTCTAGCTGGATGGTAACATTCTTTTTCATTTCAGGAGATGCGTTATTTGCACTGAAGTTATCATTGAATGCTTCGGCTAATCAGCTTACTGACTGGAATCAAAATCAAGTAAACCCTTGTACTTGGTCCCGTGTTTACTGTGACCAAAATTCCAAAGTTGTTCAAGTGTAAGATATTCTTATGCAATGTTCTCTTCATTCTTTTCTTGTAAATAATTGATATGCTGAATATGTTGACAATCATCTCCTTGATGATTCCTTCTAGGTTAGGTATTCCCATCCTATTTTTCATTTTGCCTGCTGTATAATTATGTAACATTGCTTTGCTGCAGTTCATTAGCATTGATGGGATTTACTGGGGTCTTGACCCCAAGAATTGGAGCTCTAAAAAGTCTTGGAACTCTGTAAGTATTAATAACAATGTACTATACATGCAATCTAGGCCACTTTCATGTGCAATGTTATATTAGTTTTTGAATTTCACTCAGTTTTATATGATGGAGAACTTATCTCCTCACTTCAGCTTGCAAATTATTGAAAAACTGTTAATTGGTAGTTGAGTTTTTATGCTATTTTGCATCCCTGACCCTTCTCTTTCCTCCCCCCCCCCCCCCAAATTGATTTGATAATTTAATGACTAGTCTATCATTCTTGGCATTTTTGAGCTACGTGTTATAGTGGAAAATCATATGGCATGAATATATGTGCGCACATGTGTAGGTGTGATTTATTTTTTTCATAGCTTATTTTAGGATCTAACCTTAGTTACACATGCATTTCCCACCCTTTTGTGTATAAGATCGAGTGTAGTTGTTAGAAACAGTTACTTTCTTGTCATATATTTGGGAAATTGAAACCGTAATCATAATATATGTATTGTCCATTTATATTGCAGTTCATTGCAAGGGAATGGCATCACTGGTGAAATACCAAAAGAATTGGGAAATCTGACTAGCTTAATTAGACTCGATCTGGAAAACAACAAATTAACGGGAGAAATACCATCTACCCTTGATAATCTTAAAAGGCTTCAGTTCTTGTAAGTATGCTCTCTTTCTCCTAGGTTTTTGGTCCCTGTAAGTCAGCAGCAACTTCCAAGTTCCTCGTAAAATTTTAATTTATTCTCATTGAAGTTTCATTCAAAACTGACATATATGCAATAGGATTTTGCATTTCCCCCTATTTTCTAATGTTTAACTGTGTTCTGTTTTATATTCTATAAACAGGACTTTGAGTCAAAACAATCTCAGTGGAAATATTCCTGAATCACTTGGCAGCCTTCCTAGCTTGATCAATGTGTATGTGAAATGTTTTGTTACGCAAAAGTACTTTTTGAAAGTTGTACAAGTAACCTCTATGCATGTCCTGTTCTTAGAGCATATAATGGATTGTTTAAACTCATCTTTGCAGTCTGCTGGACTCAAATAATCTCAGTGGTCGAATTCCTGAGCAGTTATTCAATGTGCCTAAATACAAGTATGCGCTGTAACTTAGTATTATAATGTTGAATATTTGAAGCACCAATAAAAGATGTATGTTTATCTTTGATCCTGAAGGATTGCATATTCCTGTCTAATGTTTAATTGCAATATGGAGAAACACAAGTTTCGGGATATAGAAGCAAATTAAAATTCTATTTGATCTTTTATCTGGTGTGACTATTGTTATATATTTACATTGTTAGAGCATCTTTTCATCAGTTGTTCTTAACCTTTTTGTGTTATTGCAGTTTCAGTGGAAATCACTTGAATTGTGACATGAATTACCGCCACCCTTGTGCCTCTGATAATGCAGATCAAGGTTAACTGGTTAAAATATTTTGTTGGTTTCGCTTTGTGAGGTGCTGACATCTGTTCCTCTCCTTGATGAATAGCTAAATGCTACTTTTTTTGCATGCTTGGCAGGTTCATCCCATAAGCCGAAAATTGGCCTTGTAGTTGGAATTATTGTTGGGTTAATTGTTGTAATTTTTCTCTTTGGTCTGCTGTTCTTCTGGTGTAAGAGTAGACGCAAGGGCTACAGACGAGAAGTTTTTGTAGATGTTGCAGGTTTTAGTTCTCTTTCAGTATTTGTCATGCAATTATGCCATGCTCCTTTAATTGAATCATTGGCATTAACATGGACATGTTTGTATCATTTAAAGTCATTTATCTTTTAAACTGATCCGTGCTTTCAAACTCGAGAATAACTAATGCTCTAAACTGAGTCATTGACCATGTCCATTTTCTTTCGCATCTTAGGTTAATTTATATGTGTGAAACATTGCTTACTCATCATTATGTATATGTGATTCATTGACATTGCACCATTTCTTGCTAATTAGGTTCTCATATTGGCCATGACAGTCAACAACATTCAGCTGTAGTCAAAATTTGCCTTGCTGAATTTGAGGTTGCAGATCATGGCAACTACTTCAATAATGTAGTTTTCACTAGATAATCATCTACTTCAATAATGTAGTTTTCACTAGATAATTAGGCTTACTTCTTCCATTGTCTTTCTCTTCAATATGAACAACGTGTTATTGTCATACTTTTCCTTGTATTCTCCCTGGATCTAATGGTGCACATTGATATGTACCCTTTTCTACAACAGCTACAACTAAGATCCCTCATTTTGTATGGGATGACAGGAGATTTGCTTGATGAACTTGTTGTGGTCATGCTTTAATTGTGAAAACTAGTTTAAGAGATAATTTCTTTGGTACCAAACTCTAGGTGGAATATTCTTATTAAAGCATTCAAGATCAATATGAGCTTCAGTTTTTCCTGAAATTCCATTTCAATTGCTTTTTTTTTTTTTTTTTTTTTTTTTACTTTGTATGGTCAGGTGAAGTTGATCGCCGAATTGCATTTGGTCAACTAAAAAGATTTGCTTGGAGAGAACTACAGATAGCCACTGACAACTTCAGTGAGAAAAATGTTCTGGGACAGGGAGGCTTTGGAAAGGTTTATAAAGGTGTTCTCGCTGATAACACTAAAGTTGCTGTCAAACGGTTAACTGATTATGAAAGTCCTGGGGGGGATGCTGCTTTCCAGCGGGAAGTCGAGATGATAAGTGTAGCTGTCCATCGGAATCTGTTACGGCTGATTGGATTTTGTACTACTCCAACTGAACGTCTTCTAGTTTATCCCTTCATGCAGAACTTGAGTGTTGCCTATCGACTAAGAGGTATATAGTTACAATACACGAGTCTTTCCAGTCTGTTGGATGGGGACAGAATAATTTATGAAGCGTTGTAATACATTATATACTGCTCGAAGATAATTAAAAAAAAAAAAAAAAACCTTGAGATTTACTGCTATAAAATTATCTTCATAATAAACATTTTGGGAATGAAAGAGTGGCAAATGGATAAATGTTTGTTTTGTTGTTGACTAGCTCATCTTGCAAGTGTGCACCATTTTAAATATTCACTTTCTTTCTGTATTTACATGCTGAAGGCATGAAGTATTATTGATTTACAGCATGTAAACCTTCGAATAATGTTTTTATGTGGTAGAATTTGACTTATATGTAAGTAACAATTAATTTATCTCATCATTTCCTGCTATATCGTGATGATATGAATACTGATGCAGAGCTGAAACCTGGAGAGCCTGTTTTAGACTGGCCAACAAGAAAGCGAGTAGCTTTAGGCACTGCCCGTGGCCTAGAATATCTTCATGAGCATTGCAATCCTAAGATTATCCATCGGGATGTGAAAGCTGCAAATGTATTGCTGGATGAAGATTTTGAGGCAGTTGTAGGTGACTTTGGTTTGGCAAAGTTAGTTGATGTTCGAAAAACTAACGTGACAACTCAAGTTCGTGGAACAATGGGCCACATAGCTCCTGAATACTTGTCCACCGGGAAATCTTCTGAAAGGACAGATGTTTTTGGTTATGGCATTATGCTTTTGGAGCTTGTTACTGGTCAGCGGGCGATTGACTTTTCACGTTTGGAAGAGGAGGATGATGTGCTATTACTTGATCATGTGAGAATTTTGATATTATGGTCTCCTTGTTTGCACCTATTTGTTTTTGTGCTTATTTCCTATTTATTTAACACCTTTGGTAGTACTGCATGTCTTTGGGTGCCATGGTGATGTCTACTTTTGTACTGTTCTGATTATAATTTTCAGCTCTTACTTGTTACGTTCTCTCAATTTTTACGTGCTTTACAGGTTAAGAAACTAGAAAGGGAAAAACGTCTAGATGCCATTGTCGATTGCAACCTAAATAAAAATTACAACATACAAGAAGTTGAAATGATGATAAAAGTTGCATTACTCTGCACCCAAGCTTCACCGGAGGACCGCCCAGCAATGTCAGAGGTTGTTAGAATGCTAGAAGGAGAAGGTCTGGCTGAAAGGTGGGAGGAATGGCAACATGTGGAGGTTACTCGGAGGCAAGAATATGAGAGACTGCAAAGAAGATTTGATTGGGGAGAAGATTCGGTTCATAACCAAGACGCCATTGAGTTGTCTGGGGGGAGATGAGGTGATGACTCGTAAATTTGAGTCAGCCATATTTTATGTTTTATGTCGTGTTTTTTTTGACAGGTTAGCTTGGCGAGATGTGCAAGTCATTTTATTCCAACTGTAAACAAGCAAAAAAAGAAAAAAGAACCCCCTGTAATCTCTCATGTTCTGCAAACGATGCTTATTGGGATCTTTGTCTCTGTTACTGTTGTATATAATTTTTGTTAGTAAACAATTGTAAGAATACATGAAACTCTTGGCTATAATGCACAGTTTAAAGCTGAACAGTATTGGAGGGAAATCTACTATTCCGACTTTGGCCGTTGTTTCCCTCTGTCAGCTATCAGTCATGCAAAATCTGTATTCGTTTTTCTTACCACAGAGTACTCTGTTTAATTTATGCCTATTAACGTCATGGGGAGATCTTGGCGCATTCTAGAAGCTTCCCTTGAAGTCATTTCCTATTTCTTAGGTGTCTCAGGCATCTACACATGGAGGTTAATCTATATTTACAAATTACGCATATCATCCTACCTCTGGGGTCGAGGCATACGCAAAAGAAGTCGAGGGCCATCAGCCATTTGTTATTCTTGAACATACTGGCTAACTACAGCCTACAGTGCATTTCTTACTTGTGACATGAAATGAAGCAACAGCTTTTGCCCATTCTTGCAGCTTCTCTTTGATCCGTTCTATCTCCACGATTCCTTTGTTCTCCACTTTGCTGTGGAAACTTGGCTCATCCCCCAAGTACAAAGGAGGCTGCTCCCTGCAATGTTGATCCCACTCTTTAAAATTAATGCCACATTCTTTGTAATCCATCCCCGCCATCGCCATGGCTTCTATCGACATAGCTTCCTCTGTTTCTGGTTGCTTGTTACAGACACAAGACGATAATGATTCTCAATGTTGTGGGTCTGTAATGAAGAAGCAGTAGCATTATTTATATAGATAGAGTAGGGCTTCTCAGGCATGTGAAAGACATAACACAATGCACGGAAGTTGCAAGTTCAGAGTTTATATCGTTAAACCTGTGATTCCTCCTTATCTTTTTTCTCTTCTCTGAGGTTGTGATCACGTGCTGATATATTTGTTCTTGATGATGCTGGGTAAACTTGCGTCATTCCCGTATCCTTCATGAGATACAAAACTAGCATTGTACTTTGAACTTCTTTTACTACTATTACTTTTCTTCCCGTCAGACTTTTCCCCTAAGTGCACCTTTACGAACATGAAAATGCCGTGAGCATGTAAATACCATATTGAGTTTTGAGTCCTAATTTTAAATGCGACCAATTTGAAGTTAAGATCGAGAGCAACGAATTCCACGGTCCAAAAATAATTAAAATATTGACTGGTTTGCTAGTCCACTGCCCGACATAGATCATTCTGTGACACAAATACAAGAAGACAGCTTGCATGTGACTCCTACGCCACTTCTAATCTTAATATCAGAAAATTTGATATTACAAGTCTGGTATGACATATTTTTGCTCGTCAAATTCCATTTCTAACTCAGCACACCATCAAGATTAATACAGGGAAACTCACTTATATGCACTAGTACTTACTAGTTACGACTGTGACTGTAAAGGACCATAAAATAGTAGTTAATTGGCCGTTATGCCATCGTAAAATGTCCCCCCTTTCTCTCTTCCTTTCTTTTTGTTCCAATTTTCCTTTCTTTTTTATCTTCTTTTTCTCCCACCAAACGCTCATATCGATTAGTGATTACTGCAAAAGTAGCCAGAAGCCTTCTGACTTGATATTAATTGCATATATTCTAAACGTATTCCGGTGTACATACAATTTGGTGGTTCTGAACCTCCTCCTCCTCCTTTCCAAATGTTAAGATTCTCTCAAAAATCGAATTTTTTTTTTTTTTTTGACAATTATTTCTTTCCATTATGCAACTAGATATATATCGAGAAGATAAAAATTTTGTAGCAACCAGAACTAATTAGAATGATATTCCTTTCGGTCTTAAATGTAAGATAAAATTGACTTTTTTTTAAGATATTAAAAAAAAACTAATTAAATTACTTTAAAATATTCTCCAAATTATTTTGCCTAACTTTATAATAATATAAAGGATATACAATATATGATACGATTAAATAATTTATTTAGCTTCTTTAATCTCTCTAAAAAGAGTCAACTATATGATATTTAAGAGCATGGGAGTGGGAGTAATATAGTGTTCGCCTGTTAGGATCATTTGATTTTCAATAAAGATATAATGATTAGTTAACTATATTTTAGTTCCTCAAAATAATTATGATTTTTATGATTATGCAGAATAAGTCTATCAATACAGAAATATCCTTTAATGGAATTTTTCCTTATAAGTCACTCTACTGATTATAATCTATAATCCTACATCTGGTTTTAAATATAACATTTAGTTGGTTTTTTGGAGAGATTAAAGAAGCTAATTAAATTACTTTAAAGCGTATTTATATTTACCGTTTTTTCCCTAATCTAATTTGTCTAACTTATAAATAAATATATAATTTAATTATATACAACATATGATATAATTAAATAGTTTATTTAGTTTTTATAATCTTTTAAAAAAGTCAATTAGATCTTATATTTAAGTCCAGCATCAAATCAAAATTAGTATATCAGTAATTCGATTTATCCTTAAACTTTTATGTATAGCCACACCGAAAATTTGTTTATGCTCACTAGTCACTACCTCATCATTTGCATTGCAGAAATGGGGAAAAAACAAGGAACAAAGCATAACGCATGCAAGGGTCTAAAATAAATAATACGGAGTAGACAAATAACGACTTTTTTTTTTTTTTTTTTGAGAAGGATAGGCAAGCCGTGGCTTGAAAGCGAGAGTTAAGGGCCAGACTATGAAAGACTGGCCCAATAATACATCAACCAAAAAGCAAAACTAGACATGACCCATTAATTGGCCTTCCCGAACCATGTCCAAACATCCCGAAGGGATTGTCGGAAGTAATACCACATCTGTAACAGCAGGCACATTGTGCCCTTCCTTGGCCAGAAAATCGGCACAAGCAATGTTGTCTCTTGAAGTATAGTGAAGTGTCACGTCCCAGTCCTGGAAGAGAAAATCCCTGGTCTCACTGATGATGTCTCTCATCGGGTGTTCCGAATGACAGCAATCTCTCATAAGCATATTGATAGCATCCAGGGAGTCCGAATAAAGAAGGGTTTTACTGAATCCTAGCTGATGGCCCATCATTAATCCTAGCTTAATTGCATGAAGTTCAGCCTCAATAACAATATGAAGTCCAAGGTGCTTGCAGAATCCCATCACCCACTGTCCTTCAGAGTTCCTAATCACGCCTCTGCAAGCTGCTTGGGATTGTTGACGTACAGACCCATCCACATCGATCCGGACTGCATCTGCAGGAGGGGGTGTCCATGATGTCTCCTCATACCTGTGAAGTTGAAAAATTTGGTGAGACAGCTTATGATTAACACAGGTTTCCCTAAGTAAATAATTACACAAGTGAAGCAACTCCCTAGTATCCTTGTTTTCGCCCCGGAAAAGGGAACTACATCTGGAAGTCCAGAGGATCCAACACCCGAGGCTGAAGACTCGCGGCCATGAGAAATTATTAAATCTTCCTTTTCCAGGGTTACGGTTAGTGTTCCAATTGAGCCACACCTGCAAGTTTCCTGCAAAGAAACGAGAAAAGTAGTTAGGGTTTAGAATTTCTTTCCATAAGCTTCTCGCCCTCTCACAATCCCTGATGATGTGAAGCACGCTCTCCTCACAGTTACAACGGAACGGGCATAGGCTATCATTTGTGAGGCCCCTTTTTGCCCTGAAGGCATTGGTAACAAGCCTTTCATGTCCAACCTGCCATATGAAATATTTGACTTTCTCAGGAAGCTGCCATTTCCACATCTTGGACCAGAAGCTGCTTCTGCTGTCCGCAGCTTGGTTAGAGATATAGAGATAGGCAGATTTAACCGAGAAGCACCCGTCTTTAGCCTTCCTCCAAGTGAAACTGTCAGGGAGATTATTGTAAGGCGGCCTCATTCTCCCAATACCATTGATGATATAGGGAGGTAGTATTCCCTGCAGCCTATTAATGTCCCAGCTCCCATCCGATAGAAGGTGACTCCTCACCGTCTCGTCCTCATTAATTAAGGATGGGTCAACAACAAAATTGATTAACGGACAATCCAAAGGAAGCCAAAGATCAGTCCAAAATTTGGTTCCGGCCCATCGTTAACTTTTTACCGACTCCATTAATAAATTTCTCCCAAACTTGAACAATCGCTTTCCAAGCTGATGAAGAACTTCGTTTCCTTGAGACATTAGGAACAGAGGAGTTACCGCAATTATACTTCGCCCAAAGGCACTGGACCCAAAGAGCCCGCCTTTTGGTGAGGAGGTTCCAACAATGCTTCATAATGAATGCCATATTTTGGTGTCGAAGATTTTTATAACCTAGCCCCCCATCCTTCTTTGCCCGAGTGATCTTATCCCACGCAACAAGGTGCATTTTCCTCACATCCTCATTCTGGGACCAAAGGAAAGTTCTTGAGATCTTATCAATTTCGTTAATAGTGCAAATGGGGAGGAGGGTGGACTGCATATAATAACTGGGCAAGGATGCTATCATAGCTTTAATGAGAACAGAACGTCCAGCCATAGTTGAGAATTTGCTTTTCCACATGGACAATCTTTTTTGAGCCTTTTGCACAATTGGATGATAAGTGCCTTTGGTAACTCTTGTATGGATAATCGGTACCCCAAGATATTTCCCTAAGTCAAGAGCAATTCCAATTCCCAGCAAACCGCTTAATTCAAGAGCTCTATTGAAATTAACGCTAGAGGAACAAAACATTCTTGATTTTTGCAAATTAATTCTATGACCAGAAACCTCACAGAAAATTTTCATGACTCTACGAACTTCCGTCATTTGAGCGGCGGAAGCCTCGGTAAAGAGGATGAGATCATCAGCGAAGAACAAGTGAGAGATCTGTGGTCCTCTTCTTTTGAAAGTGAGGGGTTTCCAGCGTCCGGCTTGACATTCAGCTTTAATAAAGTGCCCAAGACGCTCCATACAAAGGACAAAGATGTATGGACTTAGGGGATCTCCCTGCCTAACCCCTCTTGTAGGAGTGAAGCTCGAAGTTTCACCATTCCAGAGTATAGACTTAGAGGCAGTGGACAAGCAAGCCATGATGAGGTTGATGATATTATTATCCAAATTCAAACACACCAAAGTGTTTTTAATGAATCCCCAATCAAGCCTGTCATAAGCCTTTTCCATATCAATCTTGATAGCAACGAAGCCTTTTTTCCTGCCCTTCATTCTCATAGAGTGAATGATCTCCTGGGCAATTATTATATTATCGGTAGTGGATCTACCCGCAATGAAACTGCATTGCTCCTGTGCTATAAGATGGTCCATTATACCTCTAAACCTATTAGCCAAAATTTTGGTAATGATCTTGAAGCTCACATTGCACAAAGATATGGGACGAAAATCTTTTAACGACGAAGGGTTGTCAACTTTAGATATGAGGAAAATCTTGGATTTGTTTATAGTGGCCAACATGGACGGGTTTTGGAAACAATCCTCGATAAGTTCGCAAACTTTATCCCCCACAATATTCCACTAGGTCTGAAAGAAGTGAGCATTGAGACCATTCGGTCCCGGGGCCTTAAAGGTCCCCATAGCAAACGCTGCATTTTTAATCTCAACCCTGGTGACTTTCTCCGACAACCTGTGCAAATTATTAGTATCAATCGGAGGGAAATTAGAGCCCAACTCAGTAGGGTCCTTCACAGAAGTGTCCCGAGTATACAGATTGAGGAAGAAATCATGAGCCATCTTTTTTGCCGTATCATGGTCCTCCACCCACTCTCCTGTATCGCTCTGAATGGCCCCAATTTTTTGCTTCTTCCTTTTGATTAAAGCAGAAGCATGAAAAAATCTTGTATTTCTATCACCGCCCTGTAACCATTTACATCTAGATTTCTGAAACCAGGTGATCTCTTCTTGGGTAGCCACTTTATGGTATTCATCCCATAATTTTCTCTCCAATTTGAATAACCCCGTCTGCAAGTTCATTCTCCTGCTCCTGTCAATACCCTCCAGGCGGCGAACCAGCTCTTTTTTCTTTTTAGAGAAGTTTCCGACCCTATTATCATTCCAATCCATGGCAGAAATTTGAAAGTTTTGTAAACCTTGTATCCAATTTTTGCCATGCCATGGCATGCTTCCTTGGTGATATCCTTAAAGTCATTTTCCAAAGTCCACGCTACCTGATATGAAAAAGATTTACGCACGACTCTTCTTTGAATGCACGGATTCGAGTCCATCACCACAATCTTGTGATCAGATTTGAAGTTAAGCTCATGACGAACACTGAAGTTAGGAAACGAGTTAAGCCAATTAAAATTGGTGAAGACCCAATCCAGCCTCTCTTTCAATCCTTCACGTTCCCAAGTGAACTTCTCCCCTCGAATCGCAGCCTCAATGAGATCAGTATCGTCAATACATTTCTTGAATTGCAGCATTGAGGCCCAAGGAGGTTCAGCTCCACCCAGTTTATCCGTTGGAGAAAGGTAAGTATTAAAATCCCCCATGACAAGCCAAGGAATATCAGAATTAGTGAGCGAACGAAGGGAGTTCCATAAGGAAGTCCTGCCTGTCGGAGTCGTTTCACCGTAAACAATAGTCACCAGGCTCAAGGAGTTATTAGTGAAATCTCTGATTTGACAATGTAAAAGCTGAGTAGTGGAGGTAAGATACATAATATCAAAGGCATCACTATCCCATAAAATCCAGATACCTCCCGAAAACCCGGTTGACTCCACCCGGATCCAATTAGTGAATCCCAATTTGCGACAAACTTTATTAGCTTTATCCCCGCTAACGCGAGTTTCCAAGAGGCAAAGAATATTAACACGATATTTATGAACGATATCTTTAACAGTTAGATGGAAGGACCGGCTACCGGCCCCCCTACAATTCCAAGTGGCAATAATCATTAAAATGATTAAATGAGTCAAAGGAAGAAAATACTTACCTGGCCTGCCCGCTGCCACCATCGCCTATCTGATGGAGTTGGGTCTCAGGCACAATCATTCCATTGTCCTCCAAAAAATCAGGTGCGATATCTTCATTCGGGTCCCATTGTTCATCCAACTGATCATTCTGCTCCATAATAATAGCATCATGGCTTGTTTCTTTGTCATATTTGTTGTTGGAGTTCTTAGAAGAAGGACCCTGCTGTGCCACTGTACTGATATTGCCATGAACAATTACGTGTGTGCGCTGATTTTTATTTTTGCTCTTCTTGTCAACGGATTTTTTTGAACCTGTATATAAAACCATAGCACTGTTCCCATCGTAATTGCCATCAGGTGTGTGTCCACTTTGTTTATTACCATCCAGCCCAATAGGACTCTCAGAGTTGCTCAATTCGTGGCCCAACTCGTTGCTAAGCATAACCCCCTCTTTCATTTTATTTTGCAAGGCATTGGAAGGCCCAGCTTGGTCCAAGACGTGATCTGGCCCAGAGTTCCCTTCTTGCATTATACTTACACCTCCCACGTGATTGCTTGGCCCAACTATGGCCTTATCTTGCTTTGGCCTGAACTGAGCTTTTTGCTTGTAACCCAAAGATACCTTTTGACCATTTGACTTGCCAGCTGTACTCCTCTTCTCCAAATGAACACTCGGCTTCCCCAAGGAAGATTTGAGATCCGATTGCCTTCCCTCAGTTCGTACCAGTCGGTCATCTCGTGTCAGCCGATCGTCCTCGTTCATCATTTCAATCGCCGCAAATCGCGATCCTTGCCTGGAGCTAGCCGTTTGCACCGTCTTCGACCCGGATCCGAAGGAGTGTCGCTGGCCTTCTCTCGGTTCAGAGCGTTGCAGAGTCCGTCCTCGGTGAGATCGCCGTGCAACCAGCATCCACGGCCCAAACCCCTCTTCCTCGGCGGTGACCGGCGTGTTCACAGATATCCGGTTAGGAGGCGAGTTTTGGGGCTGTTGCGAATTTGGATTCACTTTTCTTGAGCTTGATCGAAACCGAAACAACAAACACAATGGAAATCACTTTTCTCTTTGGTGACACAGAAAATGCTTTTAAAATTCACTGTGTTCACGATACGCAGATTATAATACTCGTAAGATTCTAGAACTGTCTCCTCCTCCTCCACAAGCTCAGAGCCTTTTCTGCCATATAATATAATGAGTAGCAAATAGCCAAGCATTCATCTTCTGTTATGGTTTACGTGCTTTTAATTTTACAAACGCCCGAGCCAAAGCGTCTTCAATGCTCTGTGGCTTGGACCGAGTCAACCCTTATGTATGGTCTAATCCAAATTAATCCTTTTTTGGTTAGATAATCTAAATTAATTTGATCCTTATGATTTATACATTGTGGAAGACAGCGAGAGTATATAACTGTGTATGGAGTCCACATATAGTATCTTATAATTATACTCTTCCACTTTTTTCATCCCCTATCTTCTTCGCTATGTTCACCTTTATATTTAATTTTGTGCATACAAAGAATCAATATTCTAATAATGTCTAGCCCATAAAATTTAACACTCAAAATATCGACTACTATTTTCAAACTCAAGATCAAATTTCCTCAGATGATTGTCACGTGCTTAATGAATTAAATAAAGAAAAGAAGTGCATCACTTTGCTGGGGTTGTGTGAGCATCCATTAGAGGAGCTATCTCTGAGTCTCGGATGAGCTTCCTTGTCATTCATCATTTGAGATTTTGAGGCAACAGCTTTAGCCCATTCGCGAATCTTAATCTTGATCCACTGGTACGTGCCAAGTTCCTAACTCAAGTTATCGCCTCCAGCCATAGCTAAAGCTGCCAGCGACATCGTCATAAATTCCTGCATTGTGTCGTTGAACTTACGTATGGCCCATGTTCGCCGCTTTCTTAATTAAGATAGAACATGAAGTGCATTACTATTTATATATACAGACACATTATACTGGGCAATGTTCTATTTTAGACTGCTACAAGTTCCATCGCCCATGGGCCATTTATTATTCTTGAACATTCTGGCTAACTACAGACTAGAGTGCATTTCTCATTTGTGACATGAAATGCAACAGCTTTTGCCCATTCTTGCAGCTTCTCTTTCATCCGTTCTACCTCCACGATGCCTTTGTTCCCCACTTTGCTGTGGAAACTTGGCTCATCCTCCAAGTACAAGGGAGGCTGCTCCCTGCAATGTTTATCCCACTCTTTAAAATTAATGCCACATTCTTTGCAATCCATCCCCGCCATCGCCATGGTTTCTATCGACATAGCTTCCTTTGTTTCTGGTTGCTTGTTACAGACACAAGACGATAACGATTCTCGATGTTTTGGGTCTGTAATGAAGCAGCAGCAGCATTATTTATATGGATAGAGTAAGGCTTCTTAGGCATGTGAAAAACATAACACAATTCACGGAAGTTTCAAGTTCAGAGTTTATATCGTTAAACCTGTGATTCCTCCTTATCTTTTTCCCCTTCTCTAATTGAGGTTGTGATCACGTGGTGATTTATTTGTTCTTGATGATGCTGTGTAAACTTGCGTCAATCATTACGTCATTCCCATATCCTTCACGAGATACAAAACTAGCATTGTAGTTTGAACTTCTATTACTATTACTTTTCTTCCCGTCAGACTTTTTCCCTAAATGCACCTTTACGAACATGAAAATGCCGTGACCATGTAAATACTTATATTGAGTTTTGATTCCTAATTCTAAATGTGACCAATTTGGAGTTAAGATCGTAAGCAACGAATTCCCGGGTCCAAAAAAATAATTGACTGGTTGGTTTGACTTGAGTTAATCTAATCACGAGTGGCTGCAAATTAATATCTGGCTTGAAGTTGAAATTGTATTACCAGAGGGGGAAATGCCAGTTTAAAAGCGAAAAGGTTAATTCCTTCTTTAAATTTATTCTTGTGGATCATTCTGTGACACAAATACAACAAGACAGATTGCATAAGATAAATCAACCATATACTTACATCAATTCCACTCCAACTCGCAGAAGTTATTCTAACTTAACTCAGTGTCTCGATTGAGACTTGGAACATAGCAGTGTTGGGTGGTAGGAGTGTCGCTTGAAAAAATGTTCCCATAATGCTTGAAATCTGGATTAATCTGGGCTTATGAAGTTCCCTGACCGTATTGAGGGGCTGGCTTGGAATACCAGGTGCATACACAAAAAAAGAACATAAATTAGTTAATTGGTGATTATACCCTCATAAAATGTTCTTTTGTTTCATTTTCTTCCAATTTTCCTTTCTTTCTTTTTTATTTTATTTTATTTTTTTTGCCATGCTTTCCTTTTTATTTTCTTTATTCCCACCAACGCTGATATGGATTAGTGTGTGATGAGCATAAGCCTAAAGGGAGAGTCCAATCCCCAAAAGTTAGCCTATGAGGAGGGAGAACCCAATAGAAATATAAATCTTATTCTAAGAGCTTGGCTCTCTGATGTGGGACTCATAACATAGTCACTCCCTCAAGAGACGACGTCCCCGGCAGCCCCACTCCACGGCACTTCACTCGGCCTCCAGCCGGTCAGAACGCTTTGTTGGTAGCCCTTTCCGAAACATCGACTCTAAACAAAAGCACCAATGTGATGAGCACAAGCCTAAAGGGAAAGCCCAAAATCCGCAAAAGCTAGTCTATAAGGAGGAAGAACTCAATAGACTTATAAATTTTACTCTAAGAGCTTAACTCCCCAATGTGATTAAACCCATAACATAGTGATTACCGCAAAAGTTGTCAGAAGCCTTGTAACTTGAAATTATTTGCATATATTCTAATCATATTCATGGTGTTACACACAATTTGGTGGTTATGAATCTCCTCTTCCTCCTTTCCAAATTTGTTTATTTCTTTCCAGTATGCAACTAGATATCATGAAGGTATAAATTTTGTGGCAACCAGAGTCAGTTAGAATGATAGTTGTAGTGTTAGCCTGTTAGGATCGTTTGTTTTCAATAAGGATATAATGATCATTTAACTATTTTTTAGTTCCTCAAAAGAATTATGATTTTTATGATTACGCTCAATAATCTGTCCGTATAGAATCCTTCAATGAAAATTTTCCTTACAAGTCACTCTACCGATCGATTGTAATCTTATAGTATCAAATAAAAATTAGTATACCAGTAATTTGATTTATCTTTACACTTTTGTATATAACCTATACCGAAAATTTGTTTATGCTTAATACCTCATCATTTGCAAGTTGCAGCAACGGGGGAAAAATAATGAAAGCATAACGCATGAGAGGGTCTAAAATATCGAAATCCAAACAATAAACATAATAGGAAACGATTTTCTTTTTGGTGAAATAGAAAATGCTTTTGAAATTCCCTGGGTTCATCACAAGATGCGTTCGTCTTCTGTTATAGTTTACGTACTTTTAATTTTACAAGCGCCACCAGCCACAGCATCCTCAATGCTTTGTGGCTTGAACCTGAACCAACCTACATGTATCATGATATGGTCTAGTCTAACTTAATCTATTTTTTTTTTTTGGCTAGATATATAATCTAAATTAATTTAATCCTTATGATGACTTATGCATTTTGGAGGGTTTATTTTTAATTTATACATACATAGAATCAATAATAATCTAATAATGTCCAGCTCCTAAAATTGAACGATATTGTGTGTGTATTATGGCAATAAAATTAAGAATATCGACTATTATTTTCACTCTCAAAATCAAATTGCCTCATCAGATGATTGCCATCTGCTCGATGAATTATATACAGGCTAAAATAGAATAAGAATCACATAAATAAAGAAAAGAAGTGCATCATTTTGCTGGGATTATGTGATCATCCATTAGACGAGATATCTCTCTGAGTCTCTGATGAGCGTCCTTGTCATTATTTGAGGCAACAGCTTTAGCCCATTCTCGAATCTTAATCTTAATCCACTCCGATCGAAATTCCAAACTCAAGTTAGCAGTGTGAGCACCAGAATTTTGCTCAATCTGTGGTGTTTTTTTGGCCTGCAAGTGTGGTTGTGGTAGTTCAAAGCTCCCACTGAAACCCTCATGGTCATTGATTTCGCATTCTTCATTGTTGTCGCCTCCAGCCATATCTAAAGCTTCCAAAGACATCTTCATAAATTCCTGCCTTGTGTTCTTGAACTCGTACGTATCGCCAATAATATTGTTGAACGCTTTTGATCTTCAGATACAAGTATAAAACATGAAGTGCATAGCTACTTATATATACAAAACATATGGGGCAATGTTCAATTTTAGACTGCTACAAGGTCAAGACTAACACGGTAACGAACCCATAGATCATTGACTGTACTTAATTACTTACGTAACCATGACAGAATATTATAAGAATGATCAATATATGCGTTGCGACCCACTAAAAAAGAAAAAATATCAGTATGCATGGGACATGAAAGATAACAGCTATATCGTTCACGAGCATGCAATGTTAACGAAGGAAAACGAGAACATGTCAAACTATTGACCGGAAATAATATTCTACAATATATCATCAGACTGTGGTATACTATTCAAAGATCAGTGACGCAATAGATTACGAGCGAGATCGTCTGTAAAGTTTCAAGTAATTTGACGTCATGATAGAGATGAATGATCTCAATAAGCTTGATTTTTGACAGCTTCTGCTGGAAACACAATACTTAATTAAGGGCGAGTTCACTTCATGCACAAGCCATATATTGTTGTTTGTTTTGTTTGAAAAGAAGGAAATATACTTCAGGGCGCATGTTCAATTCACCGCATGCTATATAATTCCTTGTAAAAAAGTTCAGGAAAAAATAATCAACGATTCAATGTTGGTGCATATATACACAGCAGCAGACGCATGATGACGGCTTCCACTACGTAGTTAATTGGCTGGTCCACAATCTTGCGAACTGTGTGGATTTGTCTTAATTATTCATTTTTTACCTGTTGTCTTAATTGTTCATCTACTCTCTAGAATTTCGATAATTTTAATGATATAATTTATAAATTTCAAACCAAGTTTCTACCATTAAAAAACTTTTCAACTAAGTTGTCGCTCATAATAGTTCACCGCGCGCTATAAGGCTGTTGAAACATGTGCTGGGCATGGCAAATAGTAAGGATGCTTGTGAGAATGACGGGGGAAGGGTACGTAAGTACATGTGACTGTTTGTGGAAAAGCAAGTCACATGTTTCATGATGTCCCCGCCCGCCAGGGGTTTCCTTTGTACTTATCTGATTCTGATTATAGGTTCTTCAAAGAATCACCAAGCTACTTTATCAACTTAATTGCATTCACACTACTCAGACTTTTTGTCTGCCGCCATATCCACACACTTGAGGCTTGAGAACTCTTACATGGATCATTCCAATTATGATCTTCAAACGGCGGGCAAGAAAACAGCCCCGGATTTCTCCGCGCGGGACCTTCTTCGCGAGCAATTCCACCGCATCAAGCTCCACGATTTCGATCACCATCTTGTTGGGTTAATGTGCTCTTTGGTCACTTAAGCCCAATAAGGCTTAATTGAGACTACAACCCAAGAACTCTAAGGCCCAAGTGGATTAGGGTTAGGCCTTGGGTGTAGTAGCATATAAACTAACTTTCAGTCGCTTGAAAAGAGACGGCCGAACAAATAGTTAGGAGGCTCTCATCAGAAACAAAAACCTAGAGGCAGACGTTCATCATCTGAACGGTTGCCCACACAACCATCTCATCCCCCTCGAGAGATAGTCTGGAAGATCAATCATAGATCGCACGAGGACCGTTCGTATACGAGGACCTGTTCGTAGACAAGGTTTGCTCGTGGAGAATCTTTCGATAGCTCTTCAATATCCGGGTAAGCAAAACGATAAAAGGTTTCATCTTTTCCTACATCGCGTGGTACGATACGCTTCCGCGTTTCTGATCAGTTTCCTACAATTGGCATCAGAGCCAATAGCGATGAGGAAAAGAACCTAGTTTTGAAATTTCATGTGATTATCTTCGAAAATTATTTTTGAAAGGATGGCATCTGTTTCTATATTTGTTATTTGAATCATAGTAGTAATCGTTTATAAATCATATGAATACTTTAATCCATGGTTAGATTCTCTCGTGTGATTCTTGATTTGTAACAAGGAGGCTAATCCCATATGATTAGGTTTCCTCCTTGCTGTTTTTATGATTTCCTTTCGAATTTCTATGTATTTTTCGAATTCTGTAAAAGTTGGAGATCAAGAAACGCGAAGAATATGAGCAAACAACACTGTACGACACTTTTCGTGGACTTCTGGATCTCGGATTTGGGCAAACCACATATCGATGGAAAGAGGACGGAAAGACGAACAATTTGGCAGTTGGAACACCGCCAAAGGGCAAGCCACGCGCCGCCACGCGCCTCCACAAGTGGCTGCGCGTGGCCGTCACGCGCCGGCAAACGGCCGGCGCGTGAGGGCGCGTGGGCCACCCTTTTGAGGTGTTCCGCGGCCGTTGATCGTCTCTCCGTGCCGGTGCTTCCCCCGGAGTTTCGTCCGAGATGACTTTGGCGCTTGCGTGGCGAGGCGAAGGCTAGGGTTCCTCTTTTGTGTCCTAGGGTTTCTAGCCAAGGATTGGGTTTTTGGGCTTTTGGGCTCATAGATACCCGAAGGGGCTTCGAGATAAATCCTATGGGCGGGACAAAAGAGAAATTCCAAAGTTGTAAATTTTTTTTTTTAAAATTTTTTTTTTTTTTTTTTTTAGGAAAACCATGGATTAAAGATATTTGCTTTCTTAATTTAATGCCTTTATTAAATTGTATGAATTATATGTACGATTAACGTGATTTTGAAATAACATGCCATATAGAATAGGAAGATGCCATATTGTTGCATAATCGCATGTCATAAATGCATGATAACTATTATGTTTTTCAATCGACTAGTGTGATAGTTATTATGAGAGATTATTTGGGTTATCCGGATAAATAATCTAACAAATTTCCCAAGAAATTGTATTTTTGAGAATATCTTGTGGGTTATTTAAAATGATCATGTGAAGCTCATTCTAAATCATTTGGATTTTAAAGTACCCAATGATTTCAATTAAGATGTTGATCTCTGAGAATACTCTAAAATGAACAAATTCTTGGAAATTAAAAATTCTAAACTTAAAATATTGAATGGGTGAAGGTTTTAAATTAAGCTTTTAATTTTAAAACCTACGGGCCCCATTGTGGGTTTATTAGTGAAATGGTTGTCGAAGCCCCATCGGATAAGGATGATCGGATTTCGCTAGATTAAACCCTAATATTTTCAAAATTTTAGTAAAGTTTTGTACGGCCCATCGTCGGCAACACTTGGATACTAAAGATAATTTTGAAAGTAAACAATGGTTAATTACATTCAACTTTGGTAAAATTGTTAACCCTCCCATCGAGGCTCGCAATGCAAGCGAAGGCCCAAATTAACAATATTAGTTTTACAAGAATCTTGCCCATCGTAAGCCTTGTAAAGATAACTAATGGATTGTTAAACAATAAACGAATAGTAGTTATTAGAATCTACTACTCTATATCTGTTTGTTGTTAATTATAGTTTGTAATTAGTGTGCTTTTTCCTTAATTTTAGAAAAATGTCTTCATTCAATCCTTTAGCTACAATCTTGAGCCAAAAACCTATGGATGGTACAAACTACGACAATGGAGAACCAATTTAGATATTGTTCTTCAATATGAAAAGCTCAACTTTGTTCTCACTACCCCTATGCCGGCGCGGCCGCTGCGAGATGCGTCGATGCGATTCGGACTCGTTTTCGGCGGGAGAAGGAAAGATGGGAGAAGGCGAATGTGTCGGTTATTTGCTACATTTTGGCCGGTCTCGCCAGTCACCTTCGAGAGCAAATGAACATAATTCGAGTGGAGCAACAATGCTCCAGACTCTTGATGCCATGTTTGCTACACCTAGCGATTCGCTAGGCAAAATGCGTGAATTCGGTCACCAAGACAAAGTCATGTCCGGAGGAAGTGTGCGGGATCATTGTCTAACAATGATAGC
Source organism: Acacia acuminata (assembly GCA_019022655.1). Taxonomy (NCBI): domain Eukaryota; kingdom Viridiplantae; phylum Streptophyta; class Magnoliopsida; order Fabales; family Fabaceae; genus Acacia; species Acacia acuminata. Next base: position 1,933,894 of record JAFJYI010000071.1, read on the forward strand.
AAACTTCAAGAAGGCGATGACCATGGTATCAAGTTTGAACAAGAAGTGAAAGTTGACCTTCTCTTACAATCACTACCGAATACTTCAACCAATTCAAGATGAATTATAATATGAACAAAATGAATCTTGACCTCACTCAACTAATGCACGAGCTTGAGAGTCTGCGAGCGGACTCTAGTCAAGCAAGGAAGTGCATTGTTTGTTAGTGAAAGTTTTGTGAAACCTAAGGGGAAACCCAAGGGAAAGAACAAGAACAAGAAAAAGAAGAAATTAGGTACTCCAGTTGCCAAAACAGCTGCAATGAAGCAGTCAAAAGGCAAGTGCTTCAAGTGCGGACAAAAGGGGCATTGGAAGAAAGATTGCCCACAAATAAAAAAACCAGTGGTTCAAACAAAGCTTGCCAGTGAGTAAAGGACAACGAGATTTGAAGCTTGGAACAGGGCAGCTTGTGTCTGCACTAGCAGTGGGACAAGTTGTTTTATCTTTTAATAATTATAGAACTTTGGTTTTAGAAGAATTTGTTTATTTATTCAGATTTTAAGAGGAATTTAATTTCTGTTAGTTGTTTAGATAAACATGGTTTGACAGTTCAGTTTGGTTCCTCAGTTTCAATAAGAAGTTCATCTTCTTTTATTTGTTCTGGTGTAAAGTTCAATGGCCTTTATTTCCTTAGTCCTATACCCTGTGAAGTTAATCATGTTGAATTAAAAAATGTTGAGCATATCAATTCGTCAAAGAAAAGAAAAGTTTCCAATGAAACTTATCTTTGACATTTGAGATGGGTCATATTAACTCTAACAGGATCCAAGGTTTGGTCAAAAGTGGGATTTTAAAATCCCCGAACTTTGAGCCGATACCAAGTGTGTGAATCTGTTTAGAGGGTAAAATGACCAAGAGATCTTTCAAGGCCAAAGGAAAACGTGCCACACTTCAGTGGAATTGGTACATACCGATGTTTGTGGACCAATAAATGTCCATGCCGAGGCGGGTATCGATATTTCATCACATTTCTCGATGATTACTCTAGATTTGGACATGTGTACACGATGCGTCACAAGTCCGAAGCTTTTGGAAAATTCCAAGAGTTCAAGGTGAGCGCGTAAAAGCATCTAGGTGTTCAAATCAAGACTCTTCGATCCGATCGAGGGGGTGAATACCTATCGGAGAGTTCAGGTCTTACCCGACCAAGGAGAGGATAGTTTCGCAATTATCTTCTCCAGGGGACACCCCCAGAATGGAGTTGCTGAAAGGAGAAATAGAACCCTTTTAGAAATGACAAGATCTATACTCGTTATTCATCACTTTCCGATTCATTCGGGGATATGCCTTAGAAACAGCTATGTATCTATTGAACTTAGCTCCGTCCAAGTCGGTTTCAAAGACACCAATAGAATTGTGAAAAGGGTGTAAGCCCACCATGAATCATATTCGAATTTGGGGTGCTCCTAAGACATGTCTTGAAACGAAACCGGACAAGATGGACTCGCGTCATGAAGTATGCATGTTTGTAGGCTATCCTAAAGGAACCAGAGGTTGGTTGTTTTATAGTCCAAGAGAAAAGAAGGTCATAGTGAGCACTCACGCGACTTTCTTAGAGGAGGACTATATGACAAACTATAAGCCAAGAAGTAAGGTTATTCTTGATGAGCTAGTCTCGAGATCAAGTTTCACCTCAACCTCAAGGGGTTCCGGCTTTTGTTCTGTGGTTGTTCAAAGAGGGGAAAATGTATCGAACATACACGGGAACCGAGAGAACCGAGAAGTTCAGCATGATGTTCAACTAAATGAAGAACAAAATCATGAATTAGTTGATCCACTTAATGAGGGTCCTCATCTAGAAGTTGTCAACCCACAAAATGTGGACCCCTCGTAGATGCACGACATCAAGTGCGACAAAGTCGTAGTGGGAGATTGATTCGTAAACCCGCAAGATATCTCTTGTTGGGTGAGTCAAATCAGGATGACATCATCGCGAGAAGATGGTGATCCCACTAGTTATGACGAAGCACTAGGAGATGTTGATGCTCGGAATGGCTCGAGGCTATGAATCGTGAAATGGATTCTATGTATTCCAACTCGGTTTGGTCTCTTGTAGATGCGCCTAAAGGGGTAAGACCCATTGGGTGTAAGTGGATTTACAAGAGAAAGAGAAGATCGGACGGGAAGGTTGAAACCTTCAAAGCTAGATTGGTGGCGAAAGGGTACTCCCAAAGAGAAGGAGTGGATTATGATGAAACCTTTTCGCCGGTTGCCATGCTCAAGTCTATTCGGATTCTCTTAGTCATGTTGCGACCAATCTTGATTATGAGATTTGTCGATGGATGTCAAAACTGCTTTTCTAAATGGAAATTTGGAAGAGGAAATCTATATGCAAAGCAACCAAAAGGGTTTACGGCCAAAGGGCAAGAAGAAATGGTATGCAAGTTGCGAGAGGTCCATTTATGGACTTAAGCAAGCATCCAGATCATGGAACATCGATTTGATCAAGCCATTGAGTCTTATGGCTTTGAGAAAAGTCCTGATGAGCCATGTGTGTATAAAAGGATCCAAGGCAATGCGGTATCTTTTCTGGTACTTTATGTGGATGATATACTCCTTATCGGAAATGATACAGAGGTATTGTTGGGCATAAAAACCTGGCTGAGCAAACATTTTGATATGAAGGACCTGAGGGAAGCCAATTATGTTCTTGGTATTAAACTCTTGCGAGATCGGAAGAACAGGGTTTTGGCATTATCCCAAGCTCAATACATTGACAAAATACTTGCCAGGTTTAGCATGGAGAATTCAAAGAGGGGAATTATACCCTTCAGGCATGGGATTCATCTCTCTCGAGAAGCAATCTCCTCAAACTCCGAGCGAGAGAGAACGCATGAGTAGGATCCTTATGCTTCGCCAGTAGGTAGTCTCATGTATGCTATGCTATGTACCGGACGGATATCGCTATGCGGTGGAAGTAGTAAGCCGGTACCAATCGGACCTGGAGAGCAACAACGAGTAGCGGTTAAACATATACTCAAGTACCTACGGAGAACGAGAGATTATATGTTGGTCTACTCAAGTGGGAGTCTTGAAACCATTGGTTATACGGACTCGAGATTTCCAAGGAGATATTGACTCAAGAAAATCAACCTCGGGATATGTGTACACCCTTAATGGCGTGCCATTTGTTGGAGAAGTGTAAAACAAACATGTGTGGCGACTCGCACGAGGCCGAGTATGTAGCGCTTCCGAGGCTGCAAAGGAAGCTTCATGGTTAAAGAAGTTCCTATCGGACCTTCAGTGATACAGTGTAAATTGTCCTATCACACTCTCTTTGTGACAACGGTGGAGCGGTAAAGCGCAGTCCAAGGAACCAAGGTGTCATAAGAGATGAAGCACATAGAGAGGAAATACCACTTGATCCGAGAAATAATTAAAAGAGGAGATACGGTGGTAGCAAAGATAGCATCGACGAGAATCTCGCGACCCTTATACTAAGAGTTTGCCGAGCATGTGTTCGAGAGGCATGTTTCATCTATGGGTCTTAGGAGGATTCATTTGCTATAGCTTTAGGCAGTTGTTATTTTACTTTGTTATTTTGTGCTTTTGAGCATGACATTATGACATTGCATTTCTTTTCGAATGTTAATAAATGGAGTATTCTTTTTCATTTATTTTGCACACTATTTACAAACTCTAAGGTCCGGATCAATTGTGGAGTATATGATCATATGAATACTTTCATAGAGGACATGGTCATAGGTTCTCACAATTGATGAAATGATTCACTGACTATTAAATTAAGTTGGGCACTTTATTTAGGCTGCAATGTTTTATGAAATGGTTTTGTCCGAATCATTATAAAACATTGGTGTGAGTTAATGCTCACATTGAATGGATCAAGGAGAGATTTGATTAAGCTTGTTCTTTCGTCATAAGGAATCAAATCTCCAGATAACTATAGTTATGTAGTTGCTCTTAATCCTGAGTTTATTTTAAACACGTAGTCGAATAGTTTTCATTCTTTGATTTACCAACGGGTGAGGTTTGATCTATATGACGGCCAACAACTCGGTATGTTGGGATTGAGACTATTTGGTTATCGGTGTTTATGAGATAAACAACATGGAATTTATAGGAAATGTCCCCTTGATATGTTTCGGTACCTGGATATTGAAGACACCGGCAAAGTGCATGTAATCCATTAGAGAAACTGTCAAAGTCAAGGGAATAAATAATTGATTGGGTTACGTAAAACTAGTCAATCAAATTATAGACATTCTATAAAGGGCGATGCATATTCTTGTTATAAGTGTCATTGTTCTTGGAGATCACGTTTGGGCTTTTAGTGGAGTAGCACCGAACTAGATAATCTTCGTAGATTATCATGAGCCTTGATGAATGACAAATGGTGGGTCCCCAGGCTAGCTTGAGACAAGGGATGGGGTATGTTATCGATGATGATGGCTTATGGGCTATATGGTCTTGGGTTTACGAACTCAAGTTAGTATCTTAAAGAGCAAGTGGGAGATTGTTGGGTTAATGTGCTCTTTGGTCACTTAAGCCCAATAAGGCTTAATTGAGACTACAACCCAAGAACTCTAAGGCCCAAGTGGATTAGGGTTAGGCCTTGGGTGTAGTAGCATATAAACTAACTTTCGCTTGAAAAGAGACGGCCGAACAAATAGTTAGGAGGCTCTCATCGTAAAACAAAAACCTAGAGCGCGACGTTCATCATCCGAACGGTTGCCCACACAACCATCTCATCCCCCTCGAGAGATAATCTGGAAGATCAATCATAGATCGCACGAGGACCTGTTCGTATACGAGGACTGTTCGTAGACAAGGTTTGCTCGTGGAGAATCTTTCGATAGCTCTTCAATATCCGGGTAAGCAAAACGATAAAAGGTTTCATCTTTTCCTACATCGCGTGGTACGATACGCTTCCGCGTTTCTGATCAGTTTCCTACACATCTCCCCCCTCGTCAAGTTTCACCTCCTCCAAATCCTCATCTAGTTATCTTTCAACTTAATTACATGTTAGCCCTTGTCGATACCGCCCCAAAAATTCAATTCTGATTACTTGTTTCGAAAGTATCGTGTGGCTGGCGGCCGGCCGTCATTCTGCGAGCATGTGACTAAGAGCGCGGCGCCGTTGACGATTATTTGGTTTGGTCTGAATTTTATTGTGTGAGCTTAGGATCACGTGCGTTATGAGATAATGTCATAATATTGTGTGTTTAGTTATAATTGCATGTCTTTTAATGCGTGCGATTGGATAAACATGTGTGGCACTCAATTCATCAGGGGTACGAGGGATTTGGAGGGGAGGGGAATAGAAAACTTTTGAGTTGAATTGAGAAAAAGATTGAAGAATTGAGGTTATAAAATTTTAATAATGATAAAATGTTAGATAAAAAAGTAAAAATAATTAATTAAAAACTTTAAAAACCACAATGCTCTATTTTTTTTTAAGAGAGTGGACGTTTGAGTTGAAAGATCATCAAATTAAAGCTTTGATCAGTTGGCAGGCTGTAAGTCTATAATTTCTTTTTTTGATATATGTAAATCTATAAGTTTGAACGTGGTGTTCATGGATAATTACTTGGGCTTATACCTAAGGGCCGTATCTACAATCACATATTCACATCCAATGATCTTTCCATGAACGCCTTTTTCTATCTATTCAAAGGATTGGCAAGAGACGCAAAGGAGTCATATATTTTCATAAAAAAGGAGGGAGTTTGATCCTAGAGTTGATTAAGGTGCTAGGGGAGGCATTTTAACTCCTAGGTGTCTAGGTTAATGTCGAGGATAATAGACGGCTCGCCATGCCCATCGGTATCACCTAAGGGGAAGGAAATTTCGTCCGCTCTTGGATCGTGAGTGAACCCAATCCCTTTCCTAAAATTTTCATAAAAAAAAAAAAAAACAAAACAAAAACAAAGGATTGGCAAGAGGCATTCCTTCTATTTGAGTTGTTTAGATTTAATTTAATTTTTATTTTTTAAAAAATTATTTTAATGATTAAAGAATCTAATATAAAGATAATAGCTTAACTAATATTTTTTTCAAAAATAATTTTTTCATTTAAAAATCATCAAATAAAAAAGGGTTAAGGTGCATTTTTGCCCTTAAAGTATGCGCCCAGGAGCAATTTTACCCCTAAAGTTTTCGGCGTAGCAATGTTGCCCCTGAAGTTTAAAAACGGAGCAATGTTGCCCCTCCGTTAAAAACCCTAAGTTGACCGTTAGGGTTTTTAACGGAGGGCAACATTGCTCCGTTTGAAACTTCGGGGCAAAATTGTTACTTTTTTTGGGAGCAATATTGCCCCTAAAGTTTAAAAACGGAGCAATGTTGCCCCTCATTTAAAAACCCTAACGTTGACCGTTAGGGTTTTTAGAGAGGGGCAACATTGCTCCATTTGAAACTTCGGGGTAACATTGCTACGCTTGAAACTTCGGGCAAAATTGCTCCCGGGCAAGATACTTTAAGGGCAAAAATGCACCTTAAAATTGAATCGTCAAATCTCATTTGGATGGCCCAGACGGGATGAGCATCCCCTACCTATCCAAAGGATAGGCACGGAAACACGTTCCCTGTGGTCCATTGTCTATAGTATAAAGCATTTCAACTAATTCATTATAATCAAGAAATGATAATTAACTTATTAAATATGCCTTAAATTATTTTTTTTCCCAATTTACCTACAAAGACATCTCCCCACAGACCTAGAAAGGTAAAAAAAATAGACGTTTAAAGTATTTTATGTAGTAGTAAAAACATACAAAAAGTATTATTTAAACATTAATTACATTGACAAAAGTAATAAATAAGCATTAATTGTTCAACAAGTGGCTTGACTTAAATTGTGGATCAGAGTGATCACACAGAAGAAAAGAATAATATAGGATGCCAAAATAGAGCTGAGATATTAATGATCATGCATTAATTAAAACCAATGATATATCTTTCCAAGGTTACAATCACATCCAATGATATCTTTCCAATGATCTTGCATTAATTAAAACCAATCACTTGGATGCCCCATGCCCCTATGGCTATGGCTAAACTAGAGCCAGTAAAGAGATTCTCGATCGTCGTCGTCACCGAACACTAGGAAGAGAAGTTACAGCTGACCAACTTGGTAACATCAGCGATGATTTATAAATTTATAAATTTATAAATTATTTTTTATCAACTAGACATTTAATGATTATGTGGATCGTGATCAGCCGCCTCTGCATCATGATCCATGATGTTTTCGATATACAAAATATTTAGATTAGGTTGCTTATATCCATTTCGTCAAACTGTCAAATCTCAAATCACATATGATCATGTATCTTCTTTTTTAATTGTAATAATTTAAATATAAATCCATATGAAAATTAAGACACATGATGATGTAATAAATAAGGAACTTGATGTAAGTTTCATCATTTCCATATTATATGCTCATTGTTTGTTCCTCCAATAAAGATCAAAGAGAAACTCCAAGGCACTTAAATTGGAGGATGATGGTAAGAAAGCTCCCGTATATATGATGAAAGCCATGAAAAGCATGCAAGGAGTTGTTTGTGACTATATGTCAATTATCTTTGGTGCTTCAAAGCACCAACTTTTTGCATTATTATTGAGATGCCTTGTGCAGCTAGCTAGCTTGCGTATTCTTCGACCAGCTCCCATTTTATTTAATTTGGCCAATCCAAAGTTCCAAACAACTGATGTTGAATACGGTCTTTGTCGTATTAGGTGGATTCGGATTTAGGAGTTGGCATGCAGAGTATGGACGTTCCCTCAATATTCCAAGCAGCCAATTAAATAAGACAAGTGTGTTAACATATTTAATCCAAACGTGATGATGACAGTGGTGCTAATCGACCAAAATTTTCAACATCCTAGTTTTGAATATTGCATAAAAAGTAATGTTTTAGTTGATTTGAGGCCTCTAAGGTCCTTATTATATCGGTCCCAAATTCCAGTTGAAATTCTTCTCACGGCTCTTCTTGTAATTTGCTTAATTTTAATGGTGCTCCATTATTGCTCCTTAGCTGTCACGTTCCCATTAAAATACTATGAATAGGCATTGGCCAAAATTTCAACCAAAACCATTATTAATTATTAATTAATATATATAGTAGCTAGTTGTTTTATGTCAACTTTTTAAAAAAAAAATTATTATATTTTAAAATTGTACTTTAGTAATTGATATAATTAATGTGCCATACAAATGATGATTTTGAATATGAAATTAATACTATTATTCTCCATACTCTTTCACCCACTGGGATCTATTGGACCCAGCATAGATATACAACACTATATATATCTCTTTAATCGCCTTGTCATGTCTTTTTCTAGTATTAGAAATCGCTGACTATGCTCAAGTTTATTAAACCTTAAGGGACCTGTAATTATTATTTTTTGTTTAGAGATCTGATAATGAGTCCTGTAGCTTACCTAATGACCAGGAATATTTCGAAGGTCATTGCTTAAAGGACTTTAGGGTGCTGACTGCGTCCAACTTATCTTCTTTGCGAATCTTACTCAAGGACCAGCTTCATGGATTTAAATCCATTTTATTCTTTGGATAATGATAGTGGTACAAAAATTATTTTAAAAAAAATGTGTTGGACCTAATGAAGTTGGAAAAAGACGAGCCACGGAGGTCCACACGTAACGTAATGTGGTAATTAAAATCAATAATAAGAAAAAAAAATGAAATAAAAACGGGAAGATATTGCCCGAAGGACTTGATCTGGATTAAGGTTTTGAAGTTTTAGCATCTTTTTCCGGATGGTGTTTTAATATTCTATGTGCTCTGACAATATTTAAGCCGTTCATTCTTACCGCTGTAAAATAACAAATATGAATAATTAAGAACTGAAATATAAGACCCTGGAAGCTGCTGCTTATTACACAATGAACATGCAAGATGAAAATGGCTTTATGGTTGTGATCATGGGTGTGGTTAATTAGAAGAGTAATCTCAAGCCAGTTCCTCGTTAGAAATGGAACAATAATATCCACCTGCTCACGAAAAGAAATGAAGCATTTGACCTCTGGGTTTGCATTGTTTGAAGCATGAGCTGTCATTAATTTTAATTGTATAGATTGTTTTATTTCAATGCACATTTATCTCTTAATTGGTATGCTAGTAACTTTAATCTGACAGACCATCATTATCATTTTATTATCTTCTACTCCCTCGTATTAATCTTAATTATACGGAGGACAACATTTGGGGTTTCATTTTGGTCCTAATTATAAGACAACATTCTAATTTTGTCAACTTTTTCCTAAAATACCCTTATTGATACTTTCTTAATAATAATTTAATAATGCACCTATATATTCTATAAAATAAGTAATATTTGCAACTCATTAATACTAGATACACCTCGATTCTACTATTTTTTTTAATAAAATAATTTTGAGCAATTTTTCTCATATCACTCCTACTAATACTTCCTCCACAATAATTAATTTAATAACACACTTGTATTGTATTAAGTAAAAGATTATACTTTTTTTTTTTTCTTTTTCAATAAAATAATTTTAAGATTTCTTTAAAAATATTCATATACTGGACCACTCAATATAGTATCCGAATTTCAAATGTTGAACCGAACCGTGTTTGTTGCCATATCTGTGTGGACCAACCCTCCCTCTATACCACCGCGTGAAATTGCCTGGAGAGTTTCGACGTGCGTGGGGCAAATTTTTCTTTGATGTAATTTTAAATTCGAAGTATGGGTTTTTTAGGAAAAACAAAAAATTTAACTAATTTAACTTCTATCCTTAATCTCTCCAAATTCTGGTAATTATGTCTTATAATTAGGACCGGAGGGAGTATTTCATTTAGGATCGTATTAATACGTTGATGTACGTATTCAACGGAGTTATCAACATTTCAAGTTTTAGACACGATCGAATACTAATACCAAAGGAATGCAAACCTGTTTTTGTTGTATCATACCCAACAGTTTATTATATTGAAAATTTCACCTTACCCCCTTTATTGTAAAATATTTCCCAAAAGCCCTTATAACTTCTGAAACATCAGTTCAGTCTTATGGGAGAAAGTGAAATTTATTTTAAGAGGGAATGGATAAAAATACCCTCCTCTGTATAAAAAAATAAAAATAAACATGTCAAACTTTTCCATTATTTGTCTTGTAAATTAGCTTATTTGTCTTATAAATGCTCATATATATAATTTGTAAAGTATCACACTTGCTTGTGAAGTGCCTATTTTTTTGTAGATAGTATAAGTGTCAGGCTTTTCAATTATATGTCTTGCAAATTAACTTATTCGTTTTCTAATTCTCACATGTAACTTGTAAAGCGCCACACTTATCTTATAGAGTGCCTCTTTTCTTGTACATAGCATGAGTCAGGCTTTTCAATTATTTGTCTTGCAAATTAGATTATTCGCCTTTTAAATTTTACATGTAACTTGTAAACCGTCACACTCGTCTTATGAAATGCCTCTCATGAAGTGCCTCTTGTAAATAGTATATACGTGTTAAGCTTTTTAATTGTATGTCTTGCAAATTAGCTTATTAATCTTGTAGATTCTCACATGTAACTTGTAAAGGTAGGATTACACTTGTGTGTCATGAATTGCCTCTTTTATTTGAGGAGGGTATTTTTGCCCATTCCCTCTTGAAATTAATTTCACTCCCCCATAAGACTGAACTGAAGCATAAATTTATGGGAGCTTTTGGGAAATATTTTGCTATAGAGGGGGCTAAGTGAACTTTTCCTTTATTACATGCCAAAATTTATAACTTCAATAATATATATATATATTTGTTTTATATACAAAATTGAATATATAGTCTTTTATTTTCTTGTTTTATTCCAAGTAAGAAGCTTGGAGAATAACATTTGTACGTGAATTGTGGAAAAACGAATATATATAATCTCCTTTGTCGTTATCATAGGCATCAATTAACAAGGGTTCTTAACATTTTTTTATAATGCATTTGTAAGTTTTAAAGGGACATTTAATTTTTTTTTTCATCCATATTTAATAAATATAGTGGGAGACAGTAATAATTGACATGATATTTGAGTTTAATATGGGTAATATTGCCAAAAATCACTTAAATTTTAAGATAACTTTAATGTTTCTAATTGATTTTATTGGTATTAAAGAATTGGTAGCCGGTGCCATTTTTTTGGGGAGTATATAGTTGACAAAAGCTAAGCTATTTCCACGTCTTCTTTTGATCCACCGCCCCACTTTGCACTTCCTCCCCTCAATGAAACAAGAACGTTTTAAATTTGACATCTTATAATATTATTGAGATATTAAATTTTAGAAAAATATAAATTTAAAATTTTATCTGAATGGTCAAAAATTTAAAAATGATAGGTGAGTAGAGATGTTGACTATATCCCACTTTCAAAAATGTGAAGAGTACACACACAATGGGATGCTTAAGCTAAGTGTGCGGTTCTGATGACAACAACTAAGTTTATAACGATTATATGTAATCCCCAATGATTTTGCCGCCGGGAATATAAAAAAATACTCTAAAGTAATTTAATTAATTTCCATAATCATCCAAAAAATTTAATTACAAATATGTTTTATAATTAGGACCGAAGGGAGTAATGAACATCGGCTTCTAAAGTTCTAGTCGGTTTTAACGTTTAATACGATAGATCTCATGCAAGATTAAAAATTTATCTCAATAAAGCATGCAGTTCTTACTGATCCCAAACATCCAAAGAAGTTCATGAAATAATGTGTTTTAGACATCTCCTGATGAGAATATATATATATTTTGCTCAAAGATGAGAATATAAATCATTGTTTAGTAAAAGAAAATTTATTAAAGAAAATATTATATATATCACAATCCCATAACTTTCGTTCGATGATATCCACGAAGCTCTCAATATTTAAAATTTAAAAAAATCTGTTAGCACGAGATACATGCACTTATGTTTTAGGTCGGAACAGACCAAATGAATATATTTTTTGGATTGGTTGAAGGTTATAATTTGGTTTTTGAGAGTTTTTTCTTAATTTCGTAATTTGCCCCGAAACAAAAATTAGAAATGTAAAATCCGTTTTTTTTTTTTTTTTTTTTTCTCCGGGATGAACGGTTTTTTTTTTTTTTATGATGGGGAATAAAAAAAAAAGAAGCTAAAAATTTATATTTCTCCGTACCAGGGCACAAAATGAGAATCATTTTTCTCAAAAAAAAAAAAACTCATTCCTCTTCGTAGTAAATTTACCCTCGTTCACCACTACCCTACCACCACCACCACCACCACCCCACCACCACCTTGCGCCGCCACCACCACCATCACCGCCGCCCCACCGCTACGACCACCACCTCCACCACCCCCACGCGCCGCCACCACCACCACCACCGCCCCACCACCGTCGCCGCCACCACTACCACGCCCCACCACCCCGCCACATACAGCCATATAAATAATTTTTTGAATATAAAAATTACATAAATAATTTTTTTAGGAAATTTTTTTAGGAATGAAAAAAAAATGTTGTTACCAAACATTTAAAAATCAAATGGGTTAACAAAAATAATTTTTAACAAACACCAAGTAAAAGATTTTACTTTTTTAACAAATGTACTTTCTACGATTTAAACTTATCTTTTCTACTTATTAAGCAATACCGATTAACACCTAAACCAGGCCAACATCTTGGTGGTGCAATTGAATATTTGAATTGCAATAAAATTGTGAGGACATTCTTAAATATTACTTCCTTCTATATTAGATATAGAATAAAGTTTGTAGTATAAATACAAATTTTATTTTATATTTGTAATACAAATTCTAATCTTGTATTTAGGATTACGAGACACACATTGTCTTGTAGTGTTACGTTACTAACCACTTGGGCCCTCCTTCATTATTGAGAATCCTTTTACGTCACTCTATTGACATTCACCTTCGGTCAACTCTCTCCTTACCGAAGTACAGAGACCGTAGCAGTCTAGCAGCTATTTAGGGCTATCGACCCTCGTAATTAAATCTCATTTCATTTTTCTCCGTTGAAGCACGCAGTAATGCACAAGTTCTTGCTTCAACTCTGATCTTTTATCCGGAGTCGTTGGGTACTAGCTGTTGCAGGTTGAAATGTTTTGCTTGCTCGGAATATATTATTTGTCATGAATTACCAACTGTCAAAGTTGGGCAGATGAAAAGCTGAAATTTTGTCGGTAAATATTTTACTCATCTATGTATACAATATTCAGTTATTTTCCATGTGATTTAGGGGGAAAAACTGATCCATAGTAAAATCGGGTCTCCTGTAATATTTTTTTGGACTGATTTTGAAGTTGGGATTCTGGAATTGCTACCTGATTAAGTGTGCATGAAATTGAGTACATATGGCCGTCGTTAGACTTTGGAAAACTAGTAGGACATAATGTGCGAATTGAAAAACTGGCATGCAGAGATTTATATATTTGCGTTGGTACTCGAATTGAAAGAAGGCCGCTAGGTAACTTTTTTGCAAATTATATAGAAGGCGTTGAAAATACCTGAGGAGTATATAGCTTACAATTTACACTTCCAGCCGGGGGAAGCATGCATTTTCATATATAATATATAACAGACTCTGTATGTATACGCAATATCTCCGCGAGAATACAGTGACCGGTAACTAAATATTACGAGACAAGAAGGACTGAGGTTGAGCTGATACATTTACTATTCCTTTTAGTCAAAGGCAATACTGAGCACTAGGAATTTAAATCTCATGGAACAAAGGGTCCTCCAGCAGAAGGTCGGGCCACATGGAAGGGCCCACTTCTCCATAATTAAGAGTATTTGTCATTGAAATCTCTGGCGCAGTGGACGGAGATGGAATACTGCTCGAGCATGAAAGAAGCCAGGGTGAATTGGGAGAACTTTCTATCTGACTTAACGACGATGGCAGTTGATGATAGTTACGTGGCGATTTCAACTCTGGCATGTTAGAGAATAACGAGTCATAGCCCAATTGGAGATCGTTGACTGCAATTGGAAGTGGATTATTTATGTTATTGTTTGTCAGATTCAGGGACTCTAGTTGATTGATATTAATGGCATCCAAGTTCGTGAAGTCACAGGCTTCAGTTGCAGAAGGTTGAGGCTGAGGGTACAAGAGATGTTGTAAGCCTTGAAGTCTGGCCAATTGAACAGCCTCTTCTTGCAGTCTCAAAGCAACACTCTGTTGCCATGGTTGATTATGGTCCAAGAGTTCTTTGAGACTAGCCAATGCTACGAGATGAGGCAAAGTTGAGAAAAGATCAGTTCGAGGTTGGTGTGTCACCGGATCATAACCCATTTGGATCAGCTTCTTCTTTAGATGGGTGTTCCAGAAATTCTTGATCTCATTATCTGTCCGTCCCGGTAACTGGCTTGCAATCGCCGACCATCTTGCGAAAGTAGTGAAGTTTCAAAGTAAGTGGTTAGCTCTTTCATGTCACAAATTAATTAAGTTGCTACAAAATAGGGTTAAGGGGCCCAATAAGTTTTTGCCGAGAAATAAGGTTGCCTCAGAAGTATTAAAATGAAACAATGTTAATGTTACTGTTAAAAAGTTAATAATCAATATTAATTTTTTAATGATTAATGGTTTTTTAACGGTAGCTTATGGTTTTAAAATTTTCAATGTGACATTCATCAATTTACAAAAAACTTCTAAAACAACATTGTTCTTGTTCTTAATCAAAAAATTTCAGAGCATGGAGACTCAAAATTGTTTGAGAAGTTTTGAGATTACTTGTTTCCCAGGATTGCATGGAGACTCAGAATTGTTTGTTGTTCTTCTTGAGAAAACTTCCCTCTCTTTATGTCAGGCCTCAAGTAATTCGTCCATCGTAGCCTGCAACTTTTCCCACATCTGTTCAGCCCTGTAAAAGTTACAAGAAAAATATATATTGATCACCCACGAAGTAAATTAAAGATTCTGACCATCAATATGAACATGGCTATACTTACCTGCTAGTTTTGGAAGAGCACTCCAGCTCCTATGACCATGCTCTCGGATGAAGTTAACAAGCTTCTGATCTTCTTCAGGAATCCAAGGGCCTTTCTTCAAACCAATATCATCACAGCTTGGTGATCTTCCCATTTTTTTTACTATTTACCTTATTCGCACCTTTCTGCTTTTGTCTCCCTTGTTCCCTCTCTTTCTTCAAACACAAACCATCCCAGAAAGTGAGCTGCCTGCTTCACATCCGACCTTAAGATGCAGTTTTCTATCTTATTTATAATCCACCACTTCTTCTGTTTCCCAAGCCCCATCGATCATAACAACTCCCATTATAAAAGTAAATACTAAGAAATTCTAATGTGGATAGCTCCACAGAGTAGGACTGTGGATCAGCAGATCATCATAGGGCGACACGTTAGTCATGGATGGAGATCAAGGCCTGATGATTTTATCTGATTTATCAAATAATACAACTTTGTTCTACAAATTATAGACCTGATGCACACATGAATATTCCTACAAAAGTCGTGTCAACTTTTTACTTGCCCGTTGAACAACCATACCTCTCTCGCATGAAAAGACAGATGCGCCCCACCTTTCTTTTCACCAATATATATATATATATATATATATATTTTAAACTTTGACTTCGTTTTTTCAATGCTCAAAACGGGTTTGTGTCTGTCCTTTTTTGCTGGGCCAATTAATAATGAAAATGACCTCTCCTTGTGTAGAGGAGAGGGACCAACATGCATAGATCATTCGATCGTTCATTGGTATGCATTTGTGATTGAAGGATTCAGTTGTCCAGAATTATTGGAAAGCCTTATATATTCATATATATGATTTATTATCTCAAACTGGGGGAAAGGTTGAAGGGGAAATGCAGAAAGTTAATTAGGATATGCATGCAAGCTTATTAGAGGATCATAATGGTTGTTCCATCTCTTATCAGTTAGTCACTAGCCATTACTCTTTCTAGTCTGGTTTTCTTTTCATGGATATTGATTCTCCTTTCTATTTAATTCCATACGAGAGTCAGATAACAAGTTCCTTTTACACGTGTTCACTTTCATAATATCGCGCTTTAACCAACCACATTGTTTCATATTAGACATGGAGGCAGAACAGATATGATAAATGATAAATAATCGACATTGTCTGGTAAACATGAGCTGCCAACCATTACTAAATTATTGTAATATATGCTCGCTAGAAGCTTTATATCACAGCCAAACATGTATTACAGCTATTCATTTTTCAAAAGTATTATATGTTGGCCATCAAACTCATATAAATGCAACAAAATCGAACTGATGATGACGGACAATCATACATCTTGGTTGTGTGTTGTCACAAAATTAAACTTGGATTAAGATATCGAGACATGAGAGATTATGACCCAGTGACCTTCGAAAGTGCTTGTTAGACGGGAAGTTGGTGTGGCGAACTTCTTAATTTCTGGACCCCTTTGAAATATTATTCCACATCATATCCTTGTGATGAAGTATCGGGTGGTAATTGGCTCTTTTGTAAATTTCAGTCCATAGTTCCTCACGAAAGCTTCTTTAACTTGTACTTCTCCGGCTAAATCTTAGGTTTTGCCACGGTTAAAAGTCTTACTTTTCCCTTTGCTTTTCTTAGAGTATGTCACTTTAGAACACGGTACATGTGGGGTGGGAGAATTTTTAACTTCGATACCAACATTACCAACATCACACTCATATTGACTTCCTTCGTTTTTCTAATGCTACCTCCACTGAGAATAGTTCAGAAGGTGCATGGATTTCATTCTTTTTCGTCCAACACAAATTTGAAGAATCAGGTATAGGCGTTCTTCCAGTTCTAACGCATAGGCGTTGGCCAAAAACCATTTGCATCGATGTTACTCAATCTTGCCAATTAATTAATAAACCTCTCTTTTATTTAAGCTCGTGGCTTCTTATAAAACGTGCCAAACCCATACTATAGAAGCACTACTCCAAGAGTACCAGTCAACAGTTAGAGGACCTGTAGGCTAGGAACCGGGTTAGGCACCACGCGCTCATCCCACTTGGACGGTTTACATTTGATTTTTTTATTTTTTTTAAAAAAATATTTTAATGGGTAGAAAATTTAAAATAAAGATAATCTCTTAATTAATATTTTTTTAAAAATGATTTTTTTATTAAAAATCACTAATTTAAAATAATCAAATATGGACCATCCAAATCTCATCTAGACGGTTCAAATAAGACAAGCACGTGGAGCATCTAAAGATAGGCATTGAAACTGGTTCCATTACATATGGAGATTTGTACTCCTAAATGTGATCGGAGATTCAAATAGATATCAAGAACAGTGTGCATATATACAGCTCCTTTTTTTAATGGTTTGATGAGATTACATAAGAGAGCATTACCATAATCACATAATAATATCAGGGCGACCAACTATATATCCTTTAGCACCTTAACCTAGCCTACAGGTAATGTATTGGGAAACCCATTTGTGTTAATTAAACATTTCATGGCCTTTTTGCAGAGATCTTCATTTTCCTACACACACAGCGCTTGTTCATCAACTTGATCGGTGTCGTTGTCGTTTTATGACTATATATATTATAGAGAGAGAGTTTGTGAGTGAGATTGCTTGTTCATCGACTTCATCAGTTTCGTTGTCGGGTGGACTACTCTCTGGGAAGAGAGAGAGAGTGAGAGGGCAGTTTTAACTTTAAGAGAGTTACTGATGTCACTGTAAACAGTGATGTTTGTTTTGCTTATAAGAAAGAAGGAGCTTCAAATGTCAGCTAAACTACTGACTTGCTTGCTCGCTTAAGTTTCTACCAGTTACATCTAAACTCAGACTTTCCACGCTTTTCTGTGCCACGTGTATGTATATATATTGATTTGTTTTCTGGATTTCAATGCACAAAGACATTCTCTACTCCTAATTAATTATTTCAAAGATGCAGGTATCTACTGAGTAGGGTTTCTCAAGGTCTGGGGCCATGGGGGAATAAAATAAAGAAATTGGTAACAACTCCCAGAATTTCTATCAGGCAGGCAGAGTGCTAGCTAGACTACAAAATTAAAGAAAACATAAGCATTTTCCCTATCATATTACATGGTGAAGACCTTGCCTGTGTGTTAAATTATTGAATGTATGTGAACTGATTGATTTCATTTCAGTCCAAATACCTTCAATATTATATTTATAATCTCCTTTAAAAAAGTTCTAGCAGTGACCAAGCCCTGTTTCATTTTAGACCTGAACAAATATCCTTAGCAGCAGCCGCTCTACCCGAGATCATCGTTGCATTTGGTTAGGTTTGAGTGATTCATTTTATATAGTGTCGGGAAAACTTGTTTTGGAACCATTAAGCTAAGATGAGGATAGTAGGGGCTCGCATGAAAAGGCCAAAAGGAGAACTTCAATTATAGACCTGTTTGGAGGCAAAGAGCCCACCAATCAAACAGTAAAATAAGTCCAACAAAAAGGAATAAAAAAAAAAAAAAAAAAAAAACTAAGATGGACCGTTTGTAATAGTTTCAAGAGTTGATAGAAGTCACTTTTTTTAGTTTTTTGAGTGACTTTTCTTAGCTTCTTGAGAAAAATATTAGAAATAAGTGATCCAATAAGCAATAAGTAATGTACTAGTAAATATACATTTGTATTCATTATAATTTATCAATTAAAATATATTTAATTAAGTACCTCGAGTTTTTTTTAATAATAAATAATTTTTTAATCAATTTTTAATTTTAATTTTTATCTTCAAAATATATATATATATATATAATAAGATTTATGTCATTTTCTATCTCATATGATTTTTTAAATGTTATTCCGAACAATAGCCTATTTAAAGAATAAATCACTTCTGTCACCGATATCACAAACATGAACCACATCTACAATCTAACTTTTATATCATCTTCTATTTACAAAAGCTCATTAAGTCAATCCCTCAATGGTTTGTCTAGGATTTGAGTATGGTATGGTATATATCTTGAATTCTTACATGTCTTGGATGTACCTCTTTATTAGATGAGATTTGTAATTAAGATTAAAAACCCATCAGAACTTAAGAATGACAATTGTTGACAATTCATAACTCGAAAGCTCTAGTTTTCTACACCTTTGAGAAACATAAAATATATGCAATTTGAAGGTCGTGTTTCCAACTAACTATAGTGAATTTGGATGTGACTGTTGCCGGGCTAACACTACATAATTTTGGCTCCCTTGCCCCCCCCCCCCCCCCAAAAAAAAAAAAAAAAAAAAAAAAAAGTTTTTCAAATTAAACAACAGCTTGTGGCCTGTGGGGAATAGAACCTCACAGAAGGGAGAGCCATTTATTAACCAGTATCAAACAAACACTAAAATCATAAAAAAGAAACTAGCTGATTAGAATGTTGCAGCAGAAATACTTAGCTTGTTGTAAAATGAGTAAATGACCTATATGATTCTGAGAGAATCAGAGGCAGTCATGCAAGTTAATAGACGCGATCTCATGTCAACTGATCAATCCAAGAGAGAAGGGTTATTCGGAGAAGAGTTTACCTATAGGTTGTCCGGTGGTAATTAGAACTAAGTGACAGAAATTAGGATAAAGAGGCTAATCTCTTTAGATACGGTTAGACCAAATCAATAAATTAAACAAAGAAAATAATTTTAGTTATAGGATGTACAGTACACCAATTCCAGTTCCAGCATCAAATGTCAAGTATATTAAGAAAGGCTGCTAATAAAGATAGGTCTTTTTTAATAAAGTGTTTTCCAAATCACAATTTGTTGTAAAAAAAATCTAATTTTTTCACACCTTTTTTTAAAAAATAAATTAAAGTTAAAACAATAAAATTTGGGAAAATTTCTCATAAATCCCGATATAAAAATTTATTTTGAAATGACGGGACCTAAGACCATGCAAAGGTGTGAGGTCCTTAGATGCGAATAATTGTGATATGAGAAAAACAAATTTGCCCTTAAAGAAAACATTCCTTTTGTGCAATCTCTCCCCATGGACCAAACATTTATCATCAAACAATTATCTTCCACCATTACTGATTTCATAAGAGAACCCTTAATGAGGTTTAGCTTGAAGAACCATGGAGGCAAATCATAATCTTCAATAAAATTAATCTAGAAATAATCAATCTTAATAAAATAAGTTTTTTTTTAAAATCAAACACATATAACCAATGAAACTATAAAAAAAAAACATGTATTTAATCTATCGAAAGCACATGATAATAAAAGTAACCATTGAGCTAAAGACCCTATTCTTTAAAAGAAGATCTACAGAATAAGCCACCATTGACTAAAGACATCGCCTTGCTCCCGCCATAAAAACAATGACGGGGAGTGGGAGAAGACCAATATTGAAGAGGACCCAAATCTATGAAGTTTTTTTTTTTTTTTTTTTTTTTTTTTTTTTTTTGGGGGGGGGGGGTTGTAGGTGTCAACAAGGGGACTAATCTCAAAGTGGGGATGGAGAAGATAGAAGACGCGAAGATTGGGTGAAGTAGACGAAGATGGTCGTCAATGATAGTAGTGGAGGCATCGATGATTAGGGAGGTCATTGGTGGCAACAATGTTGATGAGTGGGGCAGTTGATGATGGTCATGCGTCTATTGTTGGTCGTGAAAGTAGAAAGCTTGTAAGCATAAAGAAGGAGGGGCAAAAATGAATGTCGGTTAAGAAATTAAAAATCTTGGATTTTGTATGGGTGATGAACTACACGTAAGGGAGGATGAACTATACAAAGAGAACATGATTACACATAAGAAAAAAGATAGACCGCACAAAAGGAAGATAGTTTGCACATAAGATGAATTGCACATAGGGAATATCATTTGCACATAAGAAAAGATAGTTTGCACAAAATGTAATTGCACATCAAAAATTAATTTTGCACAAATAGAATATATGTTGCACATAAGGGAAGATAGTTTACACTTAGGCAAATTGATTGCATAAAATTTAAAGAAATATGGGAAAAGGGTTTTATTTGCCTCGAAAGTTTTGGCTGAAGAGCATTAGGTGGACGGAAGTTTTTTTGGGAGCAAAATTACCACAAAAGTTAAAAAATGTAGCAATTTTGCCCATCCGTTAATTTTAACCGTTAAATTTAATTGAGTGTACACATGGCATGTCACCTCATCAATCAAATAAGAGTTAAGTATCATTTTTGCTTCTGAAGTCTTCTTTGAGGAGCAATTTTACCCCAAAAGTTTACAAAACGTAGCAATTTTGTCCTTCTATCCCGCAATATTAAATTTAACTATTAAATCAGTTAAAGAACATACATATCGTCGAACTTGAAGTTAGAAAGGGATATCCTTGAGACATTGAGCTTAAGGTGGCCGGAATTTGTGAAGTCGAACTGGTCAAAGGGACTGAAAGGTCTATCGCAAAACCCAGAAAAAGCATCACTTATGATCTAAGCAAATGAAACGCAAAATGAGAAATGAATTGTCCCAAAAATTAGTTCAGTAAGACAAATCAATAGTGATAGTATTTACCTTTATATACATTGATCTAGGCCACCCACCTATCTCATAAGGTAAATTTATATTGCTCCTAAAAATTTCAACGATTTTAAGTGGACAAATCAATAATGAATTGTCTCAAAAATTAGTTCAGTAAACATCACTTAAAATCGCTAGAGATTTATTTTGTGGGACAGAGTGGGTGGCTTAGATCAATTTATACAAAGGTAAATACTATCACTATTGATTTGTCTTACTGAACCAATTTTTGGGACAATTCATTTCTTGTTTTGTGTTTCATTTACTTAGATTATAAGTGATGTTTGGTTGGGGGGAGGGGAGGGGAGGGGAGGGGAGGGGAGGAAAATGGAGGGAAAATATTAAAAGGGGAGAAAATTTTTGTGGGCCCCACCACAAATAACTTTTCTCTCTTCCATTTTCTCTCCCCTCCCCTCCCCTCCCCTCCCCCCAACCAAACATACCCTAAGTGTTTCATCTTTGGTCCCTTTGACTAATTCGGTTTCACAAATTCCAGTCGCTTTAAGCTCAAGTCTCAAGGATTTCCCTCTCTGACTTCAATTTTGACCTTTACAAGATATGACATATGTGTTCTCTGACTGATTTAATAGTCAAATTTGATATTGGAGGGGACAGAAGAGCAAAATTGTTACATCTTGTAAACTTCTAGGGCAAAATTGCTCATTAGTGAAGACTTTCGGGATAAAAATGACACTTAACTTTTGATTAATGAGGTGGGATGCCACATGTGCACTCGATTAAATTTAACGAGAGGGAAAAATTGTTACGTTTTATTAACTTCTGTGACAATTTTGCTCCAAAAAAAAAAAAACTTTCATTCAACCAATGCTCCTCAGCCAAAACTTTGGGGCAAATAAGACCCTTATTCTAAGAAATATTGTTTGCATGGATAAAGGTAGTTTGCATTAAAGGAAAATTATTTGCGCAATTTGCACATATGACTAATTTTGCAATATAAGGGAGTATGAATTACCCATAAGAAAGATGAATTATTGCACAAAAGAAATGTTCTCATTACAGGTAATTTTTTCCTTTCTTCTATCACAATTTTTTATACTCAAGGACCCCCACCTGTACAAGATTTTAGGTCCCAATTAACAATAAATTTTTAAATAGGGATTTATGGGTAATTTTCTCATAAAATTTCTAATTTAAGACATAAATGTGATAAAAAAAAAAACAAATTATAAACATTAAACATCATCAATATTAATACTGGTAACAAGCAAACACTAAATCTTAAACATTAGGAAAAAAATTTAAAATATTGGTAAACTATTGTCCACGTTTAAATAAATCATACAAAGCAAGAACTAATATGTTTATTTATTTATTGTGAATGTTATAAAAATATTAAATAATAAAATAATAAATCTTATAATCAAGTAATATAAATTACTTAATGAGTCATTTGTTACTTTAAGATTGCATTGCAATTGAACTACGTATTAGAAATATTAAGTTATAAGACTTGCATTTATACTACAGCCTCGTGTGAGCTTTGCAAATTGCAATAATCTTCATTTTCATTTAAATAAAATTCACATTCAAGGCTCTGAAGTTTAGTTATTATTATGCTATAGTCAAAGTTTTATTGTTAAGATTCATAAATTTCTGAATTAAATTATAGAATGACAAGTTAAATAAGTATATCAAAATACTCTCTTAAGGAATATATATATAGAGAGAGAGTTTAAATACATAAACACATATAACATAGATCAAATCATTATTTAAAGTCCAAAATTAACCTGTTTTTTTTAAGTTGGAATAAACAAATCATTGTCAAAAACCAAGTAAACCAAACCATTTTATGAAATTTATTTATTTTTAAAATATAATAACAACAAAATATTTACAACACCATTAACAATATACAAATCTATAACATTAGCACCATATAAAAAAATAAAAAGGTTTGGGTCAATCTTCAACCCATTAGAGTCAGCTTTTATAGATCATTTGCAAATTTTTTTTGGCTCAAAGATCATTTGCAATTTGAAGGTCAATTTTTGGGAGTTGACTTCTCTTTTTTTTCCTACTCTCATTTTCACATCTCCATTCTCCACAATTGAATGAAATTTTCAATGGCACAGATCTTATATCTTATAAAAATATTATTATAATTTTAGTCTAAAATATATAAATAAATTTTAATTGTTAAAATTTATTTTGAACAGTTGTGAAAAAATGTAAATAAAATTTACTCTATAATAATAATCAACTTATTTTCAGAATAAATTTTAACAATTAAAATTTATTTATGTATTTTTAACTAAAATTATAATAATATTTTATAAGATGTAAATCTAGCCATTGAAATTTTCATTCAACAATGGAAATGTGAAAAGGAGAGTAAAGAATGAGAAAATGAGAATAAAGTAAAAGGAGATAAGCTAACTCCCAAATGATTTTATTCGATAGGCTCGGCCTATTTTCCCAGCTCAGCCCATTTCCCCTTGGGCAAGGATGACACGCACAAGTTGAAAACTGGTCCAAAAAAATTTCAGTGAAAAATGCAATCCAATAAACTAACATATGAAACTCGTCATTTATATCAATAAAAAAAAAAAAAAAGATATTAAACTCATCATTAAGGCAATAAACAGATATGTGATGTTTATCTCAAATTTTCGAGCAGCCATGAAAAATTCAAATCTTATCTTATATTGTTATTAAAATTTTTATAATTTTTATTTTGATAAAGCTATAATACGTAAAATGAAAAATTTTAATGATAAAAAGACTATATATTTTTGTCTAGGTGTAAATTGACCAGATTGGTTATTTATTTCGTCTTCGATTTTTGTATTTTCAAAGATCATTCTTCATTTCCGGGGGATTTTCTTCTGTTTCTACCGCCTCTGTTCTACTCAACCTCTGGCTGGGAGGAAACCCTTGTTGCCAAATCTCTGCAGGCTGAAAAGTTAAAACGGAAAAGCCATTCCTATTGGTTCATTGGCATACATACCCTAACGATTCGAAGCTGCGCTGGAAGACAGAACCAGTCATTGAATCTCGACGAAATGCGAGTGCTGAATTGAACCCGATCTGAGTCTTAACTATTGGTTTATAGGCTGATGGGTGCTGCGGGCTCCAAGCTAGAGAAGGCTCTCGGCGATCAATTCCCTGAAGGCGAGCGATACTTCGGCCTGGAGAATTTTGGCAACACTTGTTACTGTAATAGCGTCTTGCAGGTAAGCAACTGAGAATAGACGCGCTTTTTCATCATCAGAATTGATTTCTTGTTTCTGACTGGCTTTCTTCGTCAAATGAGACAACCATCGATTTTCTGTAGTGAGACAGAGATTGTCTTGTTTGCCGGGCGAACATGAGAGTTTGTTAACTAGTCTTCTCAATATCGTGTAATTCTATCGCAAAATTGTTGAAGTCGTTTACTCGTAAAATTTTTAAGCCCTTGATTAATTGACCAAATTAGAATTGCATGGTGCAGCATTTGCATATTTCCCACCCTCTTCAGAATTCTAATTTAGCTCATCAAATAAACAAACTAGCTTTCTGGCTTCGCTGTCTCAGAGGAGGCAATGATAGCGGCGTTATAACGAATTTAAATACCTCTAAAGATTCACCAAATTGGTCTAAACCTTACAAGAATACCTTTATTATACTATCTTGTCTCAACTAAATAATTCTTTTACTCTATGATATCTTCTTCATTGACATTGTTACCATCATTGACGCTCTGTAAATGCTTTGTTCAACATCTCGCTCTTCATGGGCTCTTGATAATAAGACATGGTCCCTAAATTATAAAACCTTTTATAGCTTATTTCAATATATACTTATGTTTATATGTAGTAAGCATTTACCTTGTCTGGACCATCTGGTGACGTTGATAATTGCATTAGGTGTCTCCAATGTCAGTATATGAAGATGGGTGTGTTTGGCATTCTTGACAACCATTTTTGTGGTTCTTTACTCGTAAGTTACACTTTTTACCTCTTTCTGCAGGCACTATACTTCTGTGTTCCATTTCGTGAGCAATTACTAGAGTATTATGGAAATAATAAAAGCATAGGAGATGTTGAAGAAAACCTTTTGACTTGCTTAGCTGACCTATTTTCACAGGTAAGGAATCTTTGATTTAAAAATTTCTTGGAATGCAGTCATAGTTTTCTGCTGGATAGTTTTTACTGGCCTCACCCAGTATAACTCTAGCACTTGCCTAGATGCCATCCTCCACCAAAGGAAGTTGTTGTTTCCCTTACTTCATTAGTTCATTTGATTTTTCTGCCATTGTAGTCGTATTCTAAATTTCTAATGCATCTATGGGATTGTTATTATCGTTTTATTATTCAGGAAGTAGGGACTTAATAACTTGAGAATTCTTTCTGCAGTATACCTGAAGTTGACATGGTTTGTGTTGGTGTTTGTGCTTAATTAAATTGTTTATTGTACTTTCTTGTATTTGGATTTCAGGAATGAAAGTTTTCTTTTGCCTTTGGAAAATACATCTTGATGGTGCCCAAATTTGTTTCCTTAGTCAATGTGATTGTGATCCTTATTTCTTTTAGCATTTGTAATTTCCCCCTCTCGTCTTCTCCGTGGAGATTTAACAATTGGTAGAGGTCATTGCATGCTTCTCTAAATCTGCATTGTCATTGTAGTATGCTTGATTATACATATTGTATTGGTTGCACCTGAGATATGTTCAATAACGTTGTTATCCAATTAATCCCTTCAAAGTTCAGGTAATATATATGTATTTTTTCCTTCTTCTATGGTTGTTTAAAATACATGTCACTTTTCTCCTGGTGCAGATAAGTTCCCAGAAGAAGAAAACAGGTGTTATTGCTCCCAAGCGATTTGTACAGAGGTTGAAAAAACAGAATGAACTCTTCCGTAGTTATATGCACCAGGTGTGTGTGTTTAAGTTTGCAGAATAAATTTTCTTCAGGCAAGTTGGTTATTTTGGAATTTTTTGAAGTTTTTTTAATGGAAAGGAAACAATTCATTACTTAAGTAAAACAAAATACGAGAACTAAAGTCCACATATCCATATGATCTACCTCTGCTATTCAAAGGTGGATGTTCAAAAGAATTAAGTCATTTACATGGGTAAGATAGTCAGCGTCACTATTTTCCTCTCTATACAAAAAATTAAAAAAACTTTCCAATTTCTGCACAAAAGTCTTCTAGTAGAGTCTATAATCTCTTGAAAGGGATGATATCCATGGTTGTCCCTTGTGATTGTTGTGATAGCACCTGCACAATCACAAAAACCTCCACAGCTCTTTTGTTCAACATGACTCTAGGCCTTTATAGATACCCAAAGTTTCGCCAAGAGCAGGGGGAAGTTTTTCGAGTTTGCATCTGAAACCTTGGACCCAATTTCCTTGTCTTTAATAACTCCTCCACAAGCTCCAATCCCATCTTGAAGTACCGATCCATCTGTTTCTAGCCTGATTGCATCTGCTCTAGCAAAGGCATTTCTGTTCTCATTCCTTTTCCCATCTATACAATGACATGGGATTTTTTTGGTTGACACAAGCATTGTTTATGTTTTCATGTCTTTCCATGTTTATGGAAGGGTTTTATGCACAGTTAATACTTCGAAGTTGCAGCTGAATTTAAATGTGAATATGAATTGTAGATGATATTATCTGTATTAAAGCTGCAGTCATAGATTTGTCAAGCAAGACAAAGTTAATGCCATGGTTAGGGTCATGTTACTCTAGTCTCTAGATAGATTAGAGCCAAATGTGAAGGATTCCAATTAGTGCTCTTGTTTTGAACTTTGAAGTCGTGTGAACTTTATGTCATTGCCCATGAGACAAGGACCAATGGAAATGATCATGGTGTTTGTACCTGTCTGGGCCATGATATGTAAATACATAACCCTGCTATCTGAGCTAGGATTTGCACCTGGATGTTATTGACTGTTGAGTGACTAATTGGAAATAGTATACAACACCAACAAGCCTTGTCAACATGTCCCACTAAATGGGGTTAGGCTACATGGATCATGCAATGTTATTGTATTTTATCAACAACCAACTTTATATAATTAGAAATACTATCTTTTCAATTTTTGTTCCATATGGCAACAACAACTCCTTACACTCAATGAGGTTATAGAGCGGGATCTTTTGGTTAATAATCTATCTAAAGATTTGGTTTTTATCTGAGTACCATGACGTTGTATGATCCATGTAGCCGACCGCACCTAGTGGGATAAGGCTTTGTTGTTGTTGTTGTTGTTGTTGTATGGCAACAACTTCTTAGGACCTTTGCTTTTAAAATTTAGGTCATACTTCAGAGTGAAATTGTATTACTATTCACTTCCCAGCATGGGCATGGGGTTTGTATATCATAAATTATCTGATGCTGTCACTGCTGAAGTGCATTTCTTATCATTTACATTATTTGTTTCTTCTGCCCTTTAATGTCAATCTACTACTGGCTACATAATGTCTCTCGATGTTGTCTATGTTCCTTATTTGAAATAACATTGTCATTGTGGGATTTCTCTTTCTTCTTCTTTTGTTTTTTGGTAGGATGCCCATGAATTCTTGAACTTCTTGTTAAATGAACTTGTTGACATTCTGGAGAAAGAGGCCCAGGGTGCAAAAACTGATCAAGATGCCTTGTCACCTTCTCAAAAGACTGCAAATGGACATAGGAATGGTCCAACTAATGGTGCTCAAAAGGAGCCTTTAGTTACATGGGTGCACAAAAATTTTCAGGTTAAATTTTCCTGCCAGCTTAATGTTTTTCTTTAAGCATTGCTTGGGGAAGAAGTAGGGAGCATAAACTTAAACTTGGATCTTGGAAAAGCCAGTTAGTGCTCTTTTTTAATCTTGTTCATCTTTTTTCTTCTCCATTTTCTTTTGACTAATTAGAAAATAATGTTTGTGCACACCTTGAAATTTACCTATTTAGGTTTTTGACATTTTTGGTTAATATTATTATTTTATATGATTAGTATGGACTTTGGCTGAAAGGTAATGCATAAATAATGCATTTTTTAAAAATTCTATGTAACTGACTTCTATAACAATACCTAATGAGAATATATTCAATTTTTGTTGTGGATGCTTATGCTTACAGAACCATCACCACTATTGACTGTTTCTTCTTGTCCTCTTTTTTTTTTTTTTTTTTTTTTTGGAATGGAGGGACTTGTAACCTCTTTCTTCATGGTGTGATCAGTGGTTTGAATTTTCGTATGGTTCTAAAGAATTCCATTATGTTTTTTTTTTTATGACCAGGGAATACTCACCAATGAGACAAGGTGCTTGCGTTGTGAAACAGTGACGGCTAGGGACGAAACATTTTTTGACTTGAGCCTTGATATTGAGCAAAACAGTTCTATCACTAGCTGTTTGAAAAACTTCAGTTCCACCGAGACGTTGAATGCTGAAGACAAATTTTTTTGTGACAAGTGCTGCAGGTACATATGACCTTAATTCTGGGCACAAGTTTTATATTATTAATTACCTGTGTGCTGCTGTTGTGGCCTCAACTTCTACTTGGTTCTTTGGGCACTTTGAAGGAGGTAAAGTGCCAGTCCAACCATTTTGAACCATGTGCTTATCTAAAGAGTTCTGCTGACTGTATGAGTTATGACTGTGAATTCCATATTTGTGGGATGAAGCACCATTTTGCAAATTTTGAATGGTTCTAATATCCCTTTTTAGTTTGCTGAAATTTTGTATACCTGACTAATAGAATATAGATTACTATTTAATTTTTAGTGTGCTTGTGTTTCTACTGCATTTTTCATGTCCATTTTCGTCTCTAATGACCTGCATTTGAATTTTCTTATGATACTAGCTTGCAAGAAGCTCAGAAGAGGATGAAGATCAAGAAACCACCTCATATCTTGGTCATCCATCTTAAACGGTTTAAGTACATTGAGCAGCTGGGCCGCTATAAGAAGCTGTCTTACCGGGTTGTCTTCCCCCTTGAGCTGAAGTTGAGTAACACTGTTGAAGATGCAGATATTGAGTACTCACTATTTGCAGTAGTTGTCCATGTTGGGAGTGGACCCAACCATGGGCATTATGTCAGCCTTGTGAAAAGCCATAACCACTGGTTATTTTTTGATGACGAAAATGTAGAGATGATTGATGAATCTGCTGTGCAGACATTCTTTGGGTCAGCACAAGAATATTCCAGTAATACAGACCATGGGTACATTTTGTTTTATGAGAGCCTTGGCTCTGGTAACAAGAACTAGACAGAGGAGCTCCACACTTTTGATACTTAAATCATTTGGACTTGCCCTTTTCATCTGTTTTCTACGTTAATTATATTTTAAAATATTTACCTTCCTTTTCTCTTATCCAACCTGTGTGAGGAGTGTTATACATCCTTGTGAAGATACAGGTTGCAAAAATTCATACTTAGGTGGTTGGTATGTACAGTGGATGGGGGAAGCACACTATCTTTTTCACAATAAGAGAAGAAAGAGCAGTATATATGGTGTGTAATTTCACCAACAATGTTAATCAACTTTAGATACAAAATGCAGTTGGAAGTGCTTGTAACTTATTTGTGGCTGTTCTTTTTGACTGGTCATCTGTTTGAATCAGGATCCCCTGAAATGTCGTCTTGATGAAGTGGAAGAGAAAATGGTGGGCTACATCTCTCTGCATGTGAGAGCCACCGGGTGGGCTTACTTTTTCTCCTCTTCTCCCTTTAATAATATATTCTCTTTATTTGCTTTGATAATGCACTTTGGAGAATTTATTTCCCTGATAATCGTGTGTTAAACACCATGATTCCTTCCATATATGCTATTATGCTACATTTTTTTTTTTAAAAAAAGGGGGGGAGTGGGGGGAGAGGAAGGGTGGGCTGTTTGTCATATGATTGATTACCTTATACAATCCGATTTTGAGATGTCGATTAGTTAAAAAATGATGGAGTACAGTCTTTTTTTTAGTGACTATGATAGAAAATTAGAAACTCTAACGTATATTTCAAGTCATAAAATTATTAATGCTTGGACTGATGTAAGTGCTGAGTGTATGTTCTGTCATCTTGATGTGCAGAATTTAATTGGGATCCTTGTGTCCATTCTATGATTGACTGTTGATCCAAATGTTCACTTTATCTAACCGAGCTGCTATGATTTTTTGGAGTGAGCTTTTATAAGTAGTAATGTAGTAAATGATGACTAATGACCCATGATTAATTTATCGAGTCCTAGTTCTTGTGATCCTATTGTTCTTACCAAAATGGATTCTGTGCTACTCATCTGAACTATTTAGATCAAAATGGAATGATTTATACTTAATTTTATAAGATAGAGGAAGTTTTTCATTTAAAATTGAGGACTGAAATTGAAAAAAATGAACTGTTAAAATTTGGATAATTTAATCTTATTTCAGTAATTAGAGGTTGCAAGCGGCATTAAATGGCCTTGAAACATTACAAACGCATCAATCAATCAAGCATATATATGAAGAGAGCATGGGGTTTTCGTTTTTGATAAAGGAGCGACTTACGCTCCCCACCATCCAGAAATTGTACAAGTTACTAGTATCAGATGGATATCGGTGTATTTATAGAAGTTATGAGAAACCATGTTATTCACGAATTATGAATGATATAATTTATTGAGATATGTGAATGAAGTAAACTTGCATTAGTGATTGTAACATGTTTTAACAAAACAAGTAGGAGTTGAGTATAAAGAAAGAACTAATCCCTTATAATATGTGCAAATCAAGACTCAAATTAAAAGTATCGTCACTTTGAAAATGGGCTTATATGAACCACCCAGAGAGCCAGCAGCTTGTTTGGGCGGAAGTGCGGCCCAGGGATAATCCTTCAATTTGCTACGACAAAACGTTACTACAATTTAACTAGGACAATAATATCCCAAAAAAAATAAATAAATAATAACTAAGATAAAAAGGAAAATGACATCTCTAACATAGAATAAGGAGGACAATGAGTGTTTTTGTTTTTTTTTTTTTCCCACCCGATTCACCAGGAGGATCGTTAATTCTAACTAATCTGAATTCGCCTCGACTCAGACCTACGATCGTAGAGAAGGAGCTCACAACATTATTTTTTCCATTCCCACTCCTCAAACTAAGGACGTGGTTAAGGAAGAGTAGATCCCTTTCCACTTACTCTCAATGGATGTTGGTGGAGAACGATGGGTTTTTTTTATGAATAAATTTTAGGAAAGGGGTTGGGCTCATCCACAATCCAAGGACAGGGCGCTTGGAACCCAGTCCACAGGGCATACTGGGCTGGAGAGTACACATGCCTCCACCTCCACCCAGTGTTTCCACTGCTTTATAGAAGCCTACGACGCCTCCCCCAGCGTTTTGACCAACTCCAGGATCGAACCCCCTCCTTTTGGGTAAGGAAGTCTGACCTCTTCACCAGTTGAACCTAAGGACGAGGGTTGGAGAACAATGGGTTGATTTTAATTAAGGATCTCGGCCATTTGGGACATGTTGGAGTTAGTGTTTGAGAAGCACGTTGACACAAACTGAGACAAAACTATTATCATATACTTACCTCATACACTGTAAATCATATTGTAAAAACAGTTTCTATTATTAACTCAAACATATATTATCCTATCAATTCAGGCCATTGGTCTTTTTATCACTTCCTCTGGTCTTATAAACCTTTTGTTAGAAATATGAGAGTTTAAGGTGAAAATCACATATACCAATTGGAGTCATTTTTCTTAATTAATTTGTTCATATTCATTATTATGATACTTTCGACTTGTTTGCATAATTGCTTCAATTTAACTTTCTTCATTTTTAAACTTGAGAAATAAATAATGAATATAAAAATTACTTAATTAAAAATGATGCCAACTTAAACTTGAATTCCAACCCAAACTTTTTAAAATTTTCAATTTATACATGAATAAGGTCATTTTTGTCCCTAGATTTTAGCTTAAAATTTTACGTAATATTATGGATTTTCTTATTTACTTCGAACCAATCATTTTCCCAAGGGCTCACCAGTGAGAGCCCTGAACTGTGGTGTGAGAATCACGTTGAAAAAAAAAAAAAAAAAAAAAAAAAAAAAAAAAGGAATGACGACAAAGAGTGAGGGAGGAAGAAGTAAGTGAGAAAAATTTTATTTTAACTTATGAACATATTTTCAAGGAGAAAAAGAACTTACGTAAACATAGTTTACAAACTCAAGTCAATAACGCCAAGCCTCAACCACTGACAAGAGAGTCAAGAGAATAATAGTAAGCGAGCCCGTGACTCTGTCTCACTCTCGTGACACCCTATGTTTTCGCCCTCACATGCAGCCGTTCTCAACAACATCTCATCTTCTATAATTCCTCAACTTTGCCCTTTCTTTGTCCAAAAAAAAAAAAGAACTTTGCCCTTCCCTTTTCAACATTTTCCCAACTCTACCTTTCCATTTTTCAAGTCCATTAAATTTCCCTTTTCTTTTCAAGTCATTCTCTTTCAAATATGTGGACTGGTTCCTCTAAAATTACACACATATCCACTACCCTCTCAAATTCAAGCATTAATTAATGATCTCCACAGATTACTTAACTATTCCTTGACTGTTTGAATCAGCATTGGAAAGTATATATTTTTTTTTTTATGTGATTTACAATATACAAGGTGAATATGTGAGATGAATTTTTCTCAATTTACATAAACGTATTTTTTAAACACCAACTCAAATATGCTCTTAATTTCCAATTATTTTTTTCATTCCCCCCAAAAAAACTATTTCATCAAATAATTAAAATGCTCTTGCATCACTCCACTAATATAAATTTATCTATTATAAATATTATATATGTTAAAAATTGTTTTAAAATGTTGAAAATTAGGTTGATATAAAGTATTGGCTAAAGTATACATTTGATCCTTCATGTTTGCCTTTAGTATCACTTTAGTCCCTTAAGTTTGTAAAGTGCACGTTTGGTCCCTTAATACTAACACCGTTAGTCTGACTTAACGGAATATGATTGATCGACATATACTCTCCAACTTGAGGGGGAGTGTTAGAATATTAGGAAATAAAATCACTCATTTATTAGGATCCCTTGATTAGTGCCCGATTATAGGATCTAATTATAGCCTATTAATTGCTGAGTTATTAGTCTTTATTATGAGTTATTCGTTTTTATTATGCTTTATTGTATTTCCTAATGTACCTCCTTGTTCTCCCTCACTTCTCCTATAAGTACATTGTAGTCTTCTTCATCAAATAATACAATACAGAAATAACAATACGTCGTTTTAAATTAATAAATGATGCGTTTGTAATTTTAGGTGAATTAATGAAGGGTGCAAAATTACAAAAATACCCTTCATTAATCCAAAACGACGTATTATGGGGAAATCTTTTACCCTAAAATTATATTACAAATCTGTAAAGTTCTTTTTTATTATTTTCATTCTAGAAAATAAAAGCTCAAAAGGAGTGAGAGGGGCATTACGGGGAAAGCACTAACGTAAGAGGAGAAAAAAAATAAGAAAATTTGTCGTAATCGTGGACGACGACGTATTCAGGAGCTTTTTGGGCAAATCCTGGCAAAGCAGGGTAAAATGGAAGGAGCTCCCTCTTTACAGGGTTCACATTAGGTACTATTCCTTAAAGGTCTTCTTAGGTCTTATTCATACAATTAGAGGGATTAGGAATTTTATTTTATTTTTAAAATTTTTTATATATATTATGTTTATTTAGATTAGATTATATCTTTGCATCTTGAAATTTTTTTACATCCAATATCTCAAATTAATTAATTTCCAGGGATATTGGGGAGTTTACGAGAAAAATATTTCTAAACGCAGGACTGAAAATTAATTAATTTGAGATATTGGGTGCAAAAAAAATTTCAAAATGCAGCATATAGTCTAATCTAAATAAATAGAATATATAAAAAAATTTAATAAAATAAAATAAAATTCCTAATCCCTCTAATTGATGAATAAGACCAAGAAGACCTAAGGGAATAGCACCTAATGTGAACTCCTCTTTACACCTCTTCTCCTCTGATGTAACGTTCGCATTCACGGGCATTTCGGCCACATTGTTTCTTTTATTAAACCGTTTCGTCAGTGAAGATCTCAGCTGCTTTCACTTTCTCTTTGCTTTATCCCAACGATGGCTGTTGATTCGTCCTGCGAGGTGACATTCTCTTTCCTTCTTAAATTCAGGATGCTTTTTCAGTCTAATTTTCACCTGCTATAGATGTACTTCTGTGTTTAAGCTGCACTTGAAGTTTAGTTGCCTCACATGACTATTACCCGAATCTGAAGGCCAGTCATGCCAGCCACTTGCTCTAGTTGTTAACAAGTTGCATTACGAGAAGAAATAAAAATTTGTGTGTAGAATGCTGGTACTTTCCAGCTTATGATGGAAGACTGGAAGGTGGAAATCTCAGCAAGAGTCATGCGCGAAACGATTTCATTTTACTTTGCCTTGTTTGCTTACCATTTAAAACAAGAAAATTGACTAACTCTTGCGAAACACTAATTGAAATGCAATCAACACTGAGGCAACTTGCTTGAAGTGTCGTTATGTTGAAAGTTCAAAGGTGCTCAACATACACACTCCGAGCTTTTCCTTCTAAATCACGACACCGGGCTTCATTGATTTCTATCCATCATCTCTTAAATTTGGGGATAAGGCTGACTTGCGGTTTATTTGCAGGGAGAGCCTAAGATTCGGGAATTTCTGGATGGGAATGGCAGCCTGCCTGTCAGTTATTCGTGTTTGAAGTTACTTGAACCAAGGTCTGACGAAGTTAAACAACTGGATCCTTTAGGTAATAGTATTAGATTACTTACATGCTGGAAGAGCGGAAATAGCTCCAATTTCTACGCTGATATTCCCTTCCATTTCAGAGGTTCCGTCAATACTTTTTGAAGAGGCTTCACTCCCAGGAGAATTGCATGTACCCTTGCACAGTTCACTTGTGAGTTCCTCTTTTTCTTATACAGTTGTCTATCCTTTTCCTTAATTTTTTTTTAAAAATAATTTACCGCACTTTTAGTCTGCTAAGTGATGAGATCGAGTTTATAATCCATTTTGCTTTCGGCCACCAGGCTACGGCATCAACTATATGCCTGGTGAAAGTGAAAATGGGAATGATGGAGAGTGAGTCAAAGTTGACCCTGTATCAAGGCATGAAGTTGCAATGAACTGAAACTATATAACAATCTGGTTGAATTTTACGTTCCCCTTTCTCTTCTGCAATGGGTTAATTTTAGGGATGTCTGTCGTTTGACGAGGGAGGAGGCAAAAATAAGGTTCCTATTCTTGAGATGCATCAGAGGAAGCGTGTTGGCACTAACTTCACAAGTGCTGTTTCAATTTTTCGCTTTCCTTTTTCTTTCTGAGTTGCTTGATCAACTTTTAACCATCAAAGGTTATGCACATAGGCAGAGCTCAATATTAAGTGCTTTTCTGCTTCTGAAGAACTCATCTGAAGCGCCTCTATTTCTGCAGGATCAAGATTTGTATAGCATTTCAGTATTGCCTGAAGAAGATGACAAGGCAGATTGTGCTTCACCACTGGCTTTCTTCAGCATCTTAGAAGTTCCTGATCATTCTGAAAGTCGGATGAGTTTAGATGCTCAAATAAATTGCCACAGTTGCGTTGATTTACAAATGAAGCGCGAAGGGGTGTGTTCCTCATGCAAGGTTGATATACCTACTGTTAGTGGAAATCCAATCTCGCCTGAATTTTATGAAGAGGGGATTGAAAGTTTTAAAACCAGGAATTTTCTAACTGTAAGTCTTGTAAACTCATCTTCTAAATGTATGATTCATAAGATAGCCTTAAAATTCTGTTTTAACTCCAATTGTGTTGTATAAAAGCAACAGAAAGAGTTGCCTTTGACTTCTGCTTTTTTTTCGGGGGCCTATTCTGATATGAGAATTGACACTACACAATATTGCAGAGGGTGTTGTGGAGACAAGCTAGTTCAAAAGTAGGCGGAAAACTCATGCAAATTCTGACAAACCTCACCACTTCAAGGGGTATATCTAAAACCCTTCCTCTTTTGTTCTCCTGTGGAATAATTTTTTTTTTTTATTAATAGAAAAATAGTTTAGCAAACTGTCAGAATAGTTCAGAAAAATAGTTTAGACCTAAAGGAAATTTTCTACATGATAAATCTGGTGTCTTGACAAGATTTGATTGTATTGTCTCGCTAAGGAGAACCATCCTCCCAAAATGAGGAACAGATTCAACTTACAAACTTGAATACTTAATTTTAGCCAGTTGGATCTTTCTGACTAGACTTTTAGGTCAACTAAAAGACTTCACAATTGTATGCCTTCTCAAAAACAAGGCAGTAAGATACATGTTGATCATGTCAGTAGTAGATATGGTTGACCAAAACTAGAAGATTTGGGGAAAAAAAAAATTAAGTAAAATAAAAGCAAGGGTATTATTCAGTCAAACCGTCCATAATCTCTAGCTTTCCACTGTTAATCTAATAGAGGAGCCTTCATAATCCAGTATTTTTTAATGTGTGTGTGTGTATTTCCTTTTGTTGTTATGCGACCCTCATATTTGGCTGATTTACTGATTGCTTTTCTTTTCCTTCAAATCCTACTTATACTGTTATATGCTTATATGTCTATAACTGAATACCCAGGCGACCCTGATCCATTTTTAACTGTCATATTTTGTAAATTAATAGCTACGTCAGTCACTGACAAGGTTCACGATTTACCAAGCATCAGATGGAGAAGATATAAGCGTTCTGCCTCATTTGATTCCCGTAAAGTTGCTCTTCTGTTTTCAATATTGTAAGTTCTTGTTGTCACAATCAGTTGGAACATTGCCAGCATTAATTCCATCCAAGTTTTTTAAATCTCATTGTTTATCTGATTTTTATTATTTATAATACGCAATTCATTTACCTCTATCTATTGATTTCTCTGCAGGTCCAGCGTGGGAACTTTGGTGTTGATATATCTAACGTTGAAAGTCAGGCAGAGGGGTGATGGTTTTGTTCTTATTTGATGGTCCAATTTCCGCTGCATACTAGTCACGTGTAGGCTTCCTCTTCATTGTTGCTTAATTTGAACTTGTCCTTTGATATGTAAAATATGGCTCTTTATTAAATTGATGGTAATATATGGGAAATGTTTGTTTTTTTTTTTTTTTTTTTGGTCAAATGGGAAATGTTTGTTGGCTTTAAATATATGATTGACTTTTTGCATTCTATCATGAACCCCTTCTATTTTTGCTCATAAAATCATGTAAATCATATGAAATTCTGCTGCCCCTTTATTTTTGTGTCAAATTAGGACAGTTGGACAAGCCCTGAGAGTGAAAATGTTTTCTGGCATATTCTTACCACAGTCTTGATGAGGAACAATAGAATCGTTCTGCGATATTTTTGCTGTTAGCTTACTTTAATCATTCGGACTAAACACCCTTCGTCGAGTGAAACGTGGATTTTATGTAATGTGGAACAACGGTTCAGGCCCTTACTGGGGAAATAGATGGTTCTGCCTTAAATTTCAATCAATACTGCATTGAAGTTCACTCAAACTTTCTTTTGACAAGTTCTAAGATTCTGTAATACTGAATTTAGTTTTTATGCTTAAACAAGGAAAAGCCTCCTCAAGAAAGTAGTCCCGAAGACCCAAACAAACTAGCGAAGGACCTGGTACTGGATTACCTGCTCTCCCCGTGCGAGAAATATACAAAAATAAATAAATATAAAAAATAATTGAAATAGAATTTTGAAATTGCAAAATCCCAAATTTACCAAGAATTAATAAGGTAACGATGAGATTTGAAAAGTACTTCATAACTCATTTTATGGGAAATACCTTATGAGGGATTTTACAATTTCAAAGTTCTTTTTCTGTCATTTTTTGAAATAAATATTTATATATTATGTCAAATACATCTTTAAAATTTGAAATTTCCATATATTTTATACTTCATTTAGTCCTTAATATAAAAAATATTTGGAGAGTTAATTTTATTCCTAAATATAAGACATAATTTTCATATTTATCAAATTTTTTTCTAAATTTTATTGTTGAAGTCCCTCCAACAATATTCAAATAGGTGAGGTATAAAGGAGTTAAAGAAAATGACTAAGGTATTTTAACTTAACTAACTTCTTTATGTTAATTACAAAAGAGTATATACTTTAATGCATGACAAGAACAAGAGCCCGGACATCACTAGCCGAACTCCAGCGTCCCTGTAAGATTTGGAGTTTTCCCTGAGTATCTAATCGACGTAAGAGTTTTAGAAACTGAACGCGCCGGCTTCATGTCTAGCAATGAAAACTTCCTATCAGTTTATTGCGAGGTTCTTACATCGAGAGTCTAATTGGGGGTTTTGTTTTGGGGGTTCAGATGACTCGAGTCTTGCATCAAGATTCAAGATCATCAATCCCAGTCGATTCCCTCACCAAGTGACCGCAAGGAGCATTGGCATGAATGGACAGATTTTCTCCAATATCATCATTCTATCAATTTGTGACATCCCAAAATTTAGAAATTGAGAATTAAATAAGATTTGGGATTAATTATGGAAAAATATAGCCTTAATGAAGTTTAGAATTTATTTTAGGAATTAAAGGCATAATTTCTGTGAATTAAGAGCATTATTTTAGGGCCTAAAGAAATTATTAGAGAAAAGAATAAATCCAAGATTTATTATAAAGGATTGATTACGACCTAATATTTGTTAGAAAAGGAGAATGTAGGAATTAGTGGTATTTTGGTGTTAGAACATACGAGCAAAATACACATTCTCTTATAACTCATTACACTTTCGGCCCGAATTATTGTATTTTTGTGTTAGAAACATCCAAAACACACATTCTCTTCTAACTCATTACACGGCCCATATTGTTGGCTTAACATCCAACCCATCTCTTCCTTATTCACGGCCCATACACCTTCAACACATCTAATTCTTAGAGGGAGGGGGTTCGATCTGCGTTAGTCGGCAGGGGAGGCGATCCTAGGGATCTAGGAAGCGGTGGTAATCTTTGGTAGAGGTGGATGCGTAAGTCTCCCGTATTCCTTATGGGCGGGGCCCAGCGCCGCTGCCGCCTGGGGCGTAGGTGAGCCCAACCCTTCTAAAAATTTTATATAAAAAAAAAAAAACAATGCATACTATTTTTCAATCATTTTTCATTTTCTCTACCAGCTAGAAATACACACACCTGCTCTCTCTCGCCAACAAACACGTATTCCCTCTCCAATTTGCATGTGTGCCGTCTGTCATCCTCCAACCAATCACATACACTCACACACACATACTTCAGTCACTCCCTCATTTCCGTAAACACTCCCTCTTAATTTTTATTTTCCAAACTCTCTCAACCCTCTCCATCCAACACTCCTCCTCAGCATTTTATTTCTCCAGCTCAGCCTACACACGCACTATCCGAACCCTCCTCCTCTCCTTAAACCTTCATCCTATACCCTCTTTTCCCAAAAAACTGAGATCACAGTCGAGAGAGAGAGAGAGAGAGAGAGAGAGAGGGGGCATGAGACAGGAAAAACAGAGGCAGCAACGTTAAAGACAAAAGAAGGAAGGGACCTCCGATTGTTGCATGCAAAAGCATTTCTAATCTAGTTAAGTTTTATTTTAACTGATTCTTATCTAATTTTGGGAAGTTTGCTGAATGTTAGAGAGCCTTATGGATGAAAATGAAGGTTTAGAAAGTGGAAGAGAGTATAGCAACGTCTTGAGTCATGCATGTTGGTTTTAAATTGATTTCGAGTTCCTTTTGGCTCTGCAAGTGTCTTACTAAAAATCAAAGTATAAAATCTGAGCCCAAAGTGTCAAGATCACATGGTCTAGCCTTTCCATGTCAACTTCATTTTCTTGGCTGAAAACAGAGCATAGTTTCCATGTCGGCTATAGGGGTTAGAGGTTGAGTTTTGATCTGAAATTTTTACAGGAGATAGTAATCTCCTTAAGGTTTAATATAAGCTTTGGATCACCTAAAATGGAGGTCTATAACTCCAGTTATGATTTTTGGAAACAGGGCTAAAAATCTGAAAAATTTCTGGTTTGCTTCAGGAACAGTAAAATGACGTGGCTTTTCAGAATGACTAAACAAAATCATTAAAAATTTAAATTTTCTAGTTAAAAAGTAGACACATAGAGGTTTAATTTGATAGGTAATTTTTCGAATTCCTATAAGTATTGAAGGAGTTATGATTTCTCAAAGTTTGGTCAGAAAATCTGAAGAATTTCTGGACATTATTTATCTTTGGAATTTTGGGAATTTTTCTCAGTCATAAATCAACTTGTTGACTTTAATTTATGAAAATAGACATATCAAGGTTTAAGTAGAAATTGGAATCACTCCATTTGGAGTTATATCGTTCAAGTTATGAATTTTCCAAATTCTTATAAAAGAAGCCTGAATTTTTTATAAGTCTTAAAAAATCATATAAGTTGTTAATTGTATTAAACCTTTAAAGTAAAGGTTTCTTTAGTTGAAATGAAAGGTTAAATGGCTGAGATGATAATTATCCATAGTGAATAGTATCTAATTAATTAGTCTCAATGAGTATACATCCATAGTCATAAGGATATTTAAAGACAAGTATTTTTGGGGTGAGTCTAGAGAAGTTAAATTTATAATTATTTTTGGATTGGTTAATGACCCATCACTACATAAATGTTAATTATAGGACCTGAGAATCGCCCGTGCCTGAAGGATAAGCGTAGTGATAAGAATCTGGTGGAAGGGGTTTTGTTGGTAAGACCAACAGGTTGTAACTTTAATCTCACATTCTTTGCATAGCTATATATGTTTGTTTATGCCATATTTGTATGTCCTGCCTATATGGCCAGCACCACTCGTGGCTCGATTGAACGGAAGGGCCGACCATGGGGCCAAATTTCCGGTGGCTAGGCAGGGCCTAGTGCATTCATTGAATTGATATTGAATTGCCAAAATGAATTTCCTTACGCCAAGGTATTTGAAATCTTTGAATGAACACTTGTATTACAAGCTGCATTATACTTGGTACGTAATACTTGTTGTTTGAATTTGAATTTGAACTTGAACTTGTTTGAATTTGAATGCTTTATATGTTGTGTGGACTACTCTATTTGGTGAATTTTACATGTATTGCATATGCTAGAATTTGAGATTAACCTGTTACTCTGGGATTCATTCATTTAAATCTCATAGCCTTCCTTAAATTCAAGACGTGGGCAGGCTAGTAAGCAAGGAGGAAGAGGCAAGGGTATAGTAATTGCCTGATTTTGAAAAGAAGGTGGTGAAGAAGAAGCAGATGAAACATTTAGTTTCATTTTTGTCTATGGATTTTGTTGTTTCCTCATGACTTTGAGTTATTTTGTGATAGCCGTATGTGGCTACTGGGGATGTATATATTTAATTAGATACATACTATCACGTAGAAGTAGTCAAGACTTATATGCATATATATGTTGCTAACGAATGCTGCAGGTACGGGCATGTATGTAACAAGCCCAAATTATGGTGAACGATTTAGTAGAGCACTAGATTAATTGGGGAAATAAGGAAAAACTCGAATAAATCTTGATAAGGTTTTAAGTATTATGCAATTTTAATGACAAATTTGAACCATCGATGGAATGTTTTCAAAAGTTTTAAATGTTTGAGAAAAAGCCCAATCAAATTTATTTATTATTTTGAAATTTCTTTTTAAAGAAGGGCAACCAAAATTATCCATTTAAGTTTTCATTAAATATTACGTCTTTGCATAATAGGTGAAGATGTCACTCTGTTCTGGGCTCAGAATAGTGAGGTGTTACACAATTTCACCAACCAGACATCTATATGAATCCATTATTATAACACCCCTACCGGCCTCGCCCTTTACGGGTGGCGGGTAGTGTGATTCTAACAACCCATCCGGATCTTCTCTATTTGGCATATGCGAAGCGTTCCCAAAACACGTACTCAAAAATTAGACACCCTACCCTATATTATTCGTACGGAAGCGTCAACATACTTCAAGGCCATCGTCATAGCTCTATCCGGTGTCTTTGCTCTCGATATGCTCATTCTTAAATACGGCAACTTCAAGCACTCCCTTCAACGTGCCGTCTTCAAGTGACACTCCATTCCGATGCTGGGGCCCGCGCAACACTTCTCTATCGTGCTCACCGCCTAATGGTTGGTTGTGGGGGGTGAGATTCTGGGAATCTCGTAGCAAACATTACCGAACAATGCATGTAAGATAAATGCTAGTGTATGATATGCTTGCCTTACATAGGCTTATATTAACATAATGACATTTCGCACGCTACAACGCTTCATAAAATATACTCATGGCCATAGCAAGATAAATAGAAAAACAGAGCTTCGACGATTCAAATATGTTAAACAAGCAAGTAAAGCAATCATACATATCAAAACACAAGCAAAATATCAATACAAGCAAGTAGGGTAAGCCCACTACCTTAGCCTATGTCCTCCCATTTGTACCTTCTCTTTCGACACTTGAAGTTGTTTGAAGTATCTTTCATTCGTTTTCATTCTTCTTCTTCTTGACTTCTCATGGCCCTAATCATATGGTCATATTATTAGAGCCATATAAAAAGAATACCTAATGGGTTTTCTTAGCCTCATAGTCTTTCTTACACCCTTGGAGTTTATTCTCATTACTTTGGCCATTTCTTTTTAATTTCGCATGGTAGCTAAAAGCTATCAGCATTTTGGCCTAACTTCGAAAAATCATTATTAATTCTACAGAACTCCGATTGGGGTGGTTCAAATTTCTATCTGTCACTAATTAAGTCTAGTTTCACGTACAAATAATCACTAGACTTATTTCTTGTTGTATCATTCCCAGTTTTTCACTAATTCTTTGCTGTCCAGAAAAACGTTTCAGGTTAATAGGTCAACTTCAAAAATTCGTATCTCTCAGGATACTACTCTGATTAAGGTGTATGACCTATGAAATTAAACCTTGTTATACCTAGTTTATATCTGAAAAATTTCACAACGAAACTATCACATTTACTATTTCAAAATTGAGCCCAAATACGACTGTGCATTTCTGAAAACTGACAGTGTTTCAGTTTTTCTGTTGAACTTTGGAAATTCATAATTCTCTTTGTACACATCGTATTTGGGTGTTCTTTGGCTCATGATAAAGATCGTGATGTGTACTAATTATCCACAAAATTTTAGGGTCAAAAGAGTTCGTTTGCCCTGGTTTTACCTTGCTCAAAGTTCGCTGCTTCAGCTGCAATTCAGTTTTCCAGCAAATGACATCAGCATATGAATCCTGTTCACACATGCACTGTTCATCCACGATTTCACTGTAGCTAACGCCTTTTTTTTTTTTTTGGCTCTGTTTCTGCACTCCAAAAACAGAACAATCAACGTGCATGCAACTCCAAATGTATTTATGGTCATCACCAAAAACAGAACCATAACCATTTGGTGCTCCTTGATTCCAGAGAACCCAAAGCTTTATACTTAGAAATAGCAAGCACTTGGTTCAGCTATTCATACCTCAAAACAGCAAGCCATGGTTCGGCAGCAATTAATTAGAACCCAATAACACATGCATGTACATTAAGCTTCAACTTTAGCGACTTTAGAACCTCATGCATGCATGTTAGACCTC
This sequence comes from Acacia acuminata, assembly GCA_019022655.1. Taxonomy (NCBI): domain Eukaryota; kingdom Viridiplantae; phylum Streptophyta; class Magnoliopsida; order Fabales; family Fabaceae; genus Acacia; species Acacia acuminata. Next base: position 1,977,931 of record JAFJYI010000071.1, read on the forward strand.
AATGCTCTCTGTTTCGTGGCCCAAGAACAAGGAATATCATTTTCTGTTATTCCTTTAACCCATACCGTAAAACTAAAGAACAGAACAGTTGAAGCTAGGAGAAAGAGATTCAAAAGCTCACCTCCGTTGACATACTCTTGCATGCAACATTTAGACTCTTTCTCTTCCAACTCTTGTTCTTGGTCTCACGTCTTTTGCTGCTGTTTTCCGTGTTCTCTCCCCTTCCTCTTCTTCTTCTTGACAGTCCAACCTCTCGTTTTCTCCAACTCTCTCTTGCTCTCCATCTCTGATTTCTTGCTGTTCCATGAAGGCCGAACAGATGGAGGATGAATATGAAGGGTAAGTGGGAGGTGAAGAGGATAGACGAGGGAGTATGTGGCTGCTGAAAACGTAGAGAGGTAATGGGCTACTGTCATACTGAGAACGCACAAAACAGTGGAGTATGGGTTGCTGTTATGCAGAAACAGAGGAGTATGGTTCTATAATGCCAAGTTCGATGAGAAGCAGGAGTATGGCACTAGCATGAACGCTGAGCTGTCCTTTAATGCATAAAACAAGTGTTCTCTCGCTGTCTCTGTTCTTTGGCCGACAGCAATGCAAGATGGAAGATAATAAAAGAATATGCAAGCCTGTGGAATAGGATAAAATAATGAGTGGGAACCATGTCTGGGCCGAGGAGAAATAGCAGGCTGAGGGAGTATATGCGCTATTATGGTCCAATTGGTTATATCCAAAATACATGGGCCTAATGAGATAAGTAAAATGAGGGAGTATAAACACGTTGCTCAATGTTTATTCTCCAAATTGGTGCTACTCTTCTTATATACATCTTGCCCTTGGGTCCCACAAGCACTTTCCCAATCTTAGCTTGGCCATGCAAGTATTATTCATTTCTTTGAAACCAACTTAACAACTGTTCATGCCTTCAATGACTCCAGTGGAGCACGTACTAGTTCACCCAATTGCACTTGCATTGGCAAATTCATTTTTGAATTTGTGGTGACAAAATTACTATTTTACCCTTTCTTAATTTCGGCACTGGATTTTTCAAATAAACTTTAGAAATTATTCTAGGCCATTAACTTCAATAATTATTTTCCCAAAAATTCAAGGAAAATAGGCTTTAATACAATTATAATTTGGGAAAATCTACCTTAGACCCAAATTAGCAAAAAAATGTCAAAAAATCCCCATTGCCTTTTTTGATATTATTTCATAAACATTAACAACTAAATCAGTACCATTAACAACTAAATCAGTACTCATTAACAACTAAATCAGTAGCATTGACAACAATATCCTAACAACTAAATCAGTATCATTTACAACTAAATCAGTACCCATTAACAATTATATCAGTAGGCGTTAACAATTAACGTTTTATGAAATACTACCAAAAAAGATCCTAAGACCTTTTTTGACATGTCACTTTTTTTGGGATCTTTTTTAACATTTTGTTTTTTAGTTTGGGCGTGAGATGGATTTTCCTTATAATTTCTTCGGACAATAGACTCTTTTGAAGATTATATTTCCTTAGCATGCGCCACCGCCTTCTTGCTGCTCTGCCTGAGACGAATTGGCAGTGGGTTTCAGATTCCCATCGATCATATCTTCCTGTTTTGCAGGGGAAAGAGATTCCCTCCTTGGCAACGAAGTAGCAATCTTACGAAACAGAGGCTGCAATTTTGCATTTGCAGAAGACATTAAAGACGGGAGAAAGTCGAACTAGAACAAAAGATGTGAAATATCATGAGCATGACAATATAGTTGACCATGAATTTAATATTCCTAGATATGACGCATTCTCTATAAAAGCAGCTTGGAATCATGCCGGGTTTTCTAGACTAATATAATTAGATCACAGGCATCCGAGTTCAGAAGCATGGTCTGATAAACCAAAAAATTGAGATTAGATAGAGAATACGTTAAAGTTCACCTTGATATTGAAGCCTGCTTTTGCACTGGTTTCTATAAACATGACGCCAAACTCACGAGACTTTGCATCTCCTTCTTCTATAGAAACTTGCCTGTTTCAGTATCCATGCATTATCATAAAAAATTATCCAGTAAAATGAGAAATACTAGCTAGAACCAAAAACATAATGTGCATCTTACCTGGTAATTAAAGCTAACTACATGCCAAAGTATTGATGTAATCAAATCTTATATTCTAAATTCTAAATACTATCTGGTCATTCATATTTTGATAGTTATAGAGTAATATTGAACATATTCTAGCATATATGAATTTTTAAGGTATACATTTAGTTTTAATAAGCACTTACAGACCACTTATAAATTGTCAACCAACAAAAGTCTAAAAGTTAGATTTAAACTATAATGATTTTTTTTATAATTGTTTCTAATAAAACGATACTTCAACTATGGCAAATTGATAAGGCCATGTGAATATAAAGAGTTATATATTCCATTAATTGTTAAAATGATTATAATTAAACATTTTTAACAGGATTGACCAAGTCTTACCATATTTAATGGTCAAGCATATTCATTTACAAAAGAATCAAGGCAATCAAGAATCAACTTCAGCGCAAGGGATTCATATTGCTCACCTCTTATCAACGAGATCAGTTTTGTTACCCACTATGACAATGATAACATCACTGCCAAGTTCTGTACGTACCTCCTCAATCCACTCGTTAGTGTTCAGAAATGATTGCCTGTCTGCATGCATCATAACAGAATTATAACAAATTTATACAAGTACAGTTGCTTTTTACAGATTACCAAACTCATAACCACTGAAAAATGAATTGCAAGGCAAATCCATATGCTCATGCAAACATGCTAGAAAATTAGACGGAAATAGAGCACAAGAGAACAAACAGTGAAAAAGTGTGTATTAATTGGTAACTCCATAGTCTTCTTTCAAAACATTATAAAAAATTCTCATTAGATGAAAATAGGGCATTAAAAAAGTTCACTACTCACTAGATACATCATATGTAATAACCGCGACAGAAGAATCTCTTATGTAGCTTGGAATGAGACTTCTAAATCTCTCTTGCCCCGCAGTATCCCTGCGAGGTTAATATACGATAGATTGAGAAAACACAAAAGAACAGACAAAGTACAAGCAAATGCCCACACCAAGCACACCAGAATATACTGATGATGCCACTAGAGATTAAATATCAAATCAGTGACCACCTATTGCTCTTGACGTTGTTAATAAAGGGAGCAAGGTATTATCATGAAGTGGATTGATAAAAAGTCTAAACTGAACTGGACAATGAGAAAGTAAAAACGAGAATCCAATAGCACTTTAAACAAACAAAGCAGTTTGCAAATCTCTGGTATAAACTTCAATATAAGTATATAACAGAAGACCTCCTAAGGAGCACCCTATAACTCATTGATCTCAATTTTCTTTTTCCACTTCCTTTTCCCTGATCTATTCTCTTTTTACATTCATTCAACGTCAGTAATGAGAATTCTTTCTAGCTTTTATATAAACTAATTAATTATTAATTTTAAAAGAAAAAAAAGACTGAGCTTGTATATCACTTGAAGAGGAATACAGCCTACCAAAGCTGCAAACGAACATTTCTATCTTCAAGGCACATGGTTTTGGAGAAAATGTCAATTCCTATAGTAGCCTGAAATTCAAACGAACAAAATATCTGTCAATGTCAAGAAACTGGCAGCGAAAAAGAATGAACAAGAACAAGGGAGAAATCTTAAAAGGAAAAATAATTCGACATCCTAAGACCTAATTTACCTAATATCCATTAATCTACCTACTCATACCCCTCCAAAATATAAGCACATCTTGGTAATCATAACAAAAACGCAACTAGCTTTTCATTCCCAATGTGAATACATTAGATTTCTCATACATCAGATTGATCTGATCTGCCTAAATCCAAATAGAGGTATGCATATTTGTATCATACATCGGAAATGCAGTATCTGATCACATGGAAAGAAAAAGAATAGATTAACGTATAAATATGCAGCTTGAATGAAGAACAGGGGTTTGCAATATATTTCCCTTCTCCTGCACAGAATTTTAATCCGTCGATTTCAGAGGAGAAGAAGTTGAACGGCATGAAATCAAAATGAGAAAGTAACGGAGAGAAAAGATCAGGCATGACCTGGTAGTTGGTGTCGAATGTTTCATACATAAAGCGAGTAATGATGCTAGTTTTCCCAACCAATTGATCACCCAAGAAAACGAGCTTGTATTTGTTAAGAGGGGAGACCGTCACCATTGGTGGAGATTATTACGGAAAATATAATCCAGTAACTGGTTATGTAACGCAAACAGGTCTTAGATCTGAATCTCCTAAATTCTCATGAGAACACAGCGCGAAATGAGAGAAACCTCAAACAACGACTCTGCAATTTTGAGCGCTAAATGGGCGTAGAACCCGCCAACTATGACGTGGAAAGCAACGGCTGGGCCTCCATGGCAGGCCTGATCCAGTTATATTACGTCGGCTTATGATAGTAAATTTTGTTGTTAAATGAAATTTTTTTGTCTTTTGTTCTAATTATAAGAACACTTATCAATGAGGATTGGTATAGTTGGCTAAGGCGTCGGTCTTTATTCCTAAAAGGAGGAAGTTCGATACCTGCTGGTCGATGTGAGGGCCTCGTTGGTGGGCGGACCTCTGTATAGAAATTTCTTTGAGAACCCGGAGAGATGCACGACCCTGGTAGGGTAACGGTGTCTACCCACGCCTAAACTTTTCAGTTTAAAAAAAAAATTATAAGAAAACTTTTGTAGTGCAGTTTACACTACAAAAAAATGTTCCTATAATTAGATTTGGAAGTAGTATATAATGCTCGTAGTAACGCTGTTAAAAATCATTCTGTGAGCAACCCTTTTTTTTGAGAAAGTAGATGTATTTTTATTAATGTCGTTAGTGAATTCTATTTACTTTAGTTTGACACAATAAATATAATTATCCCTCTTATGGCTATCACAATTATTTATCGCTCTCTTTTATAATTCAATATTTTATATTTTATATTCATAAATTATTAGTTGACCTCATGATTAAGGATTTGTCATAACAATAATTTAGCCCATAAATCAATATTTTATATTTTATGTTCCCATGATTACAGTAATGTTTATATATATTAACGTCATCAATGTGTTATATTTTGTGTTTTCCGTTATTCATTGTTTGTGAGCTCAATTATTCATCTCAATATCATGACAAGTCGGCCTTATGAACTCATTAGGGATATTGACAATTCTTTTTTCTATATTCCTCTATACTTAACTTTCTTAAGATTCATTTTTAACCATAGAAATAAGAGCTTGAAACTTTTCCAAAACAATTAGAGTGTTGTGTTGAAAGAGAAATTCTTGTTAGGCTTATAATCAAGCGGAGCAACATCAAATACTCATCCAATAGTTTGGTTCACATACCCATAATTAAGGGTAAGAAAATGATTTAGTTTATAGTGGTACATATTATATTGTAATTGAGTACGTGATTATATCATTTCATGTATTCTTCAAACCTTCCAAAATAGAAACACATCTCAAGCTAATTGACAACATTGATGTTAATAGAAAAGGTTCAAAACAATAATGACCTTCTAATAATTCAATCATCAAGATCTGCAACCACTACTTTAAAGAGAAAGAAGAGAAATGGCACTCCATTAGCTGATAATGATGATGTGGGATTGTTTGATATGTCCACCCACCTTCAGGGCCAACAAAACAATCATCATGAACTTAAAAATAGAAAAATGTTCTCATGGATTGTTTTGAGTTTCCAAATGCAGTTTTGGTTTCGAGTCTACTTTACTTTTAATTGTGTTTGGTGTTTTCACATCATATTAGGATATACTCCTATAGTGTGATATTGCCTTTTGGACCTACCTATTTAAGTTTGATTTTATAATTTTTTGTCGCTTATGAATATCTTTTGGTCAGAATATACACACTAATATTGATGAATAATTCTTTTTTATTGGAGTTATATTGATTAATAATTCTAAGTATATACAACATGTTAATACATTTTGACGCTGATAAAAAAAGTATACAGTATGTTAATTAAAATCTAATTATGTAAATATTTAATGAAAATTGATTTGGATCAAATATGAGATCGTGTGGGGCACTATTCTTTAATTAAGAAATCGAATGCTTAACAAAAAAAAAAAAAAAAAAAAAGGAAACATTAACAAAATGTTAGAGTTAATACTTCATAGGAAAAAAAAAAAAAGTAGAGCTGGGGCATGATTTTTCTATTAAGTAGATTATCAATATAAAGAGGGTCCATGAACTAATATAATTGCTTAATACATCTAATATGAAAAAATATATATTTTTTAAAAATATATATAAATAAAGGAAATAAGAAAATAATAGGAAATAGCGATCTATATTATAATGTGGGATGATTTCACTATTTCTAAATCAAATCAATATTCGTATTTTGTATCAATAATAAATAAAATTTAAGAAATAATCACATCATTTTCACATATAATTACTTAATTAATCAATCATGAAGAAATTAAAAAAACTAGGAAATGGTCATCTACAATGTGGAACGATGATGTCACTACTTCTAAATCAAATCATCACATCAAGAAATTGCATCAATAACAAATGAAATTTAAGAAATAATCAAATTATTTTTAATTATGATTACTTAATCAATCAATTTTGAAGAAAAATAAATTATAAAATAACCATCAATAAATTATATTTATTGATCACTGGATTCAAATTAAATTCCCTAGTGTTTATCATATATTTTGGCAAAAAAAAAAAAAAAAAACTATCATTTTGAATTATGATAACTCCTTAATCTATAAACATAATTTTGAATTATGATGACTCCTTTATTTAGACAAAAAAAAACTAAACTAAACACCGATTCACATTGGAAAATTTTGCAGGTTTCCAACAGTTTTGTTATATTCACATTGACTATCATTGATTTCATTTTCAATGTTTGTTTCTTTTTGTTATAAACCAATGACGTTTTCCCTATTTTACTCACAATGATAAGGGTCTTTAATATTGGTCTCATCAATATATATCAACAAGCAATACATTGTGAGTTTTAATATATATATATATATATGGGTAATTTAAAATAGATGATAATAAAATAATTACATGATTTATTGTGATTACAAATAAATATTGCTTATTGTGCATACAATAAAAAAAAAAAAAAAACTGCTCAATCAGAAAAACTAAATCAGATAATAAATATTACACACCTCATACAACAATACTTTAGAGTTTAGAACAATAAAATGTCCTTCTATGCTTTCAGAAACTTGAAAAGCTTAAAATGCTATATATAAACTTCCATGTGAAACGCATGAGTAGCAACACTTGTTTCTACCAACATGTGGTTGGTCCGTGGAATGTGGTATTGGATTTCTTTAAGAGGTCTAGGGTTGGATTTTGCGGTAAAACCACTCGTAATCCGCCTTGTATGGAGCTATCATTGTTGAAAGGGTCGTCCTTGTCACTACATTGAGAACCGGAGTGGTTGTACTTGCCACCATTTTAATATCAAAAAAAAAAAAAAACACTTGTTTCTTATATTTATTATTTTTACAATTGATTTATCTAACTTATAAATTGATATATAATGTAAAGTTGTATATAAATATTTTGACGAGATTATGTCACAATACTATAATTAAGTAATTTGTTTAACTACTTTAACTTTTTCAGATTAAATTAAAAAAAAAAAAAAAAAAAAACTGCTCAATCAGAAAAACTAAATCAAATAATAAATATTACACACCTCATACAACAATACTTTAGAGTTTAGAACAATAAAATGTCCTTCTATGCTTTCAGAAACTTTAAAAGCTTAAAATGCTATATATAAACTTCCATGTGAAACGCATGAGTAGCAACACTTGTTTCTACCAACATGTGGTTGGTCCAGCGGAATGTGGCATTGGATTTTTTTAAGAGGTCTAGAGTTCGAGCTGCGGTAAAATCACTCGTAATCCGCCTTGTATGGAGCTACCATTGTTAAAAGGGTCGTCTTTGTCACTCTGAACCCGGAATGGTTGTACACTTTAGACACTTGCCACCATTTTAATATCAAAAAAAAAAAACACTTGTTTCTTATATTTATTATTTTTACAATTAATTTATCTAACTTATAAATTGATATATAATGTAAAGTTGTATATAAATATTTTGACGAGATTATGTCACAATACTATAATTAAGTAATTTGTTTAACTACTTTAACTTTTTCAGATTAAATAAATAGGTCCTATATTAATAATTATAAGATAATTAATAAAAAGTCAGGGACGTGCTGCTTTGGAAATTGGAAGGAAGCAAACTCAATGTCTCTCTCTCTTTTTTTTTTTTTTTTTTTTTTTTTTTTGTGCCAAGAAACTCAATGTAATTTATTTAACTCGGTACGGTTATTCATATTTGACAAACTTATTAAACATTCTTTTTTTGAAAAAATATAACAAAATTCGATGTTGATAAAATTATTTATATGTAATTACTTGACTTTCCATTAGGTGAAATAAGAGCTTAACTTTTAAATATAGAGTTTAGAGTAAATACCCTATTCGATCTTTTACAAAAAACTTCCTTACAAAAAAAAAAAAAAAAAAAAATCGACCTTTATTTGTCTTTTTAATGGATTAAAAAAAAAAACCTTTTGAAAATTTGTGAGTGATCAAGATGTCAACCAATTGAGTGTATTTTGAATTTGTGAAGGACTATGAGACTACTTTTTTTTTGTCAGGGATGAAAATGGGAATCACGTTTTTTGTAAAAAAAAAAAAAAAAAAAAAAAAAAAAAAAAAGACATTTACTCAAATAACAATGAGTATTACTCAGCTGGTGAATTTGTGCTCCATGGATTTGAGTAAAATCGAATCCTTTCGCTGGCTCAATGAAAATATGAGCAAATTCCGTTTATTTTGATAATAAAAGTGAGTTAAATTATCTTTTAAAAAACAAATTATTTTGAAAAATTACTAAAGTATACAAAATGGTTCAACATATATTGAACAATTTTGTCATTTTCTTCTGGGTTGGGTTCTCATAATCATTTTCTCATTATCCCTCATTATCTCTAAATTATATCCGTCCAATCAGTTACAACACTACTTTAACCTTTCTCTCATCTTCCCAATCAATCAATGGCATTAGGATGGACTTATAAAAAAAATAAAAAAAAGATGAGGAGAGAATCTCTTCCTTTTCTTCTTTAACAATTTTGAAAAATTACTAAATTACTAAAGTATACAAAATTGCATAGTTCATCCAAAGAGTGATGCAAGAATTCTCATTCTTCGGCTGGTCCTAGGCCTCCCCTGTCATGTGCTAACCAAATCCTTTACAACGAAATCCCCAATCCATTGATGAATGCTCCTTTATTCATGAGAAACAAAATGCAGCAAAGGCAATAGCGTCTATAGACTGCAAGTCACAGTCAAAAAGACAGGAAACATTATGCTAAAAGAGAACTCATTCAAAAGTAACACTAGTTTGTCTTCCATAAATGAAGATCAGCTGTTCTTTCTTCTTTGAATATTACGGTTGTGCAGTTACTTATAACTAGTTATACAGTAGTGATTTTCGCTGAATTGTACATACAGCCCTCTCACCGTTCGTCAGCTGCGCATAGCTTTCATTTCATAACAGCTTGCTTGCTCTGTGTTGTTTTCCTGCTTAAATGGAACTTTCTACAATTTTATTCATCAAGCGACAACATAACCATGATCGACTAAATGATGAACTTCAAAAAAACCATCATACGTTTTCCTTTTGCATGCTCAAAAAGGGGAAAGAGATTATCACAAGCACCTGGAAAGCAACATTCAGGTATTCAAATTACGAAAGCGAAATGTTCCCCACACTACCTAGCACTACCAGCACCAGACCTCATGCTGCTCCAGGGAAACATCGCAACACCCTTGGCACGACTTGACCTGCGATCGTCCGAAGCCTTCTCGAGCTTAAACTTGGCACCCTCCTTCTGATCAAGCCAATGCCTCTTGGTTTCGCCTTCCTCAACGACGCTCGACTTGGACTGTTTGTTAACCCGTTTCTTCTCCTCCTCGATGATGCGAAGCGGGAAAAGATCCGGCGAGATTGATAGGGGGTTTCTGAGGGTTACATAGGCCTTCTTATAGTCGGGCTTTGCGATCAACAAACCACCGCGCTTCTTCTTTTTGCCCTCCATGTTCAGAGTTCGTACTTTTTCGACATCAAAGCCGTATAGGGATTCAAGAACACGCTTGATCTCGATTTTGGAGGCAGAAGGGATGGTCTTAAGCGCAATTTCTGTGATGTTAGTGAAGGAAGATGGCATGAGGAGCTTAATGGGTAGATTCGCAAAGTGAACTACCATCCCTCCCAATCGGCTTCCCATGAGGTTGGATTTCCAGTCGGCGGCTTCAACTCCTGTGCTTCCAGACTCCAGAAACAGAACCCTTTTACCGTGTAGCTTATGATCGTTTTTTATTTATTTTTCTTCTCGTAATCTCATATGGGAATTCGAATTTAATACTTCTTCTCATTCTAATTATAATAAGATCGAGTTTTTTTTTTTTTGAGAGATTAAGAAAATTAATTAAATTAATTTAGAGTATTTTTTTTTTTTCAAACTAATTAATTTAATTAATATATAATTTAAGGATATACAAATATATGAAATGATTAAAGGGAAAAAGACGAATAAACACCATCTGAATTTGTAAAACCCCCAGAAGCCTACCGAATTTGTAAAAAGACTAAGAGATGATAAAGACTTTTGAGGGTTACGCAAATTCGTGTAAAATGACCATAATGCCCAGAGAGAGAGAGATGAACCGAGGCTCCATTTCCATGACTGCCGAAGCATGTTCGCCGCAATCTTGACCCTCCGCCGTTGAAGCCACACGCACCTCCGCCGTCGACGCCGCACCCGCCGGACGCCGCACCAAATGACGACGGTGAAAAAGAAAAAAAAACTGAGATGAAACACATAAATTTTTTTAGATCGCTCTCGTTCGCGTTGAGAGATTGGAAGATATTGGAAGACTGTGAAGGAAGGAAGAAGAGGCGTGGAGGAAGGAAGGAAGAAGAGGAGGAGGCAAAAAAAAAAAAAAAAAAAAAACGAGTTCACTCGAGTGCATTGATAAATCCAAGTAATGAACAAGTAAATTGTGTTTGAAGAAGAAGGTGAATAGTAAATGTGGACTTTTGACGATTTGTTTTTTCAAAAACAAGTCTTAAAAATAGTACTTTTAAAAAAAAAGTCATAAAAAAACAATACTTTTAAATCATGTTTGAAAAAAAGTTGTTGAAAGTATTTTTAACGACTATTTTTGAAAAAACGATCATTAAAAATCTTGTTTTTTTAAGACTATTTTTGAAAAAACGGTCGTTAAAAGTACTATTTTTCAAAAAAAAATTTGTTTTCATTAAAAGTATTGTTTTTATGATTTGATTTTTTTTGCAAAAATAGTCGTCAAAAGTCCACATTTACTATTCACCTTCTTCCTCAAAACGCTCATTACCGGAAACTCGAGTGAACTTTTTTTTTTTTTTTGCCTCCTTCTCTTCTTCCTTCCTTCCTCCACGCCTCTCCTTCCTTCCTTCATAGTCTTTCAATATCTTCCAATCTACAACGCGAACGCGAGCGATTTTTTTCGTCTCGCTTTTTTTTTTTTTTCACCGTCGTCATCCGGGTGCCGGCGTGGCACTCGTGTGGTGAACTGACGGAAATGGAGCTTGGTTTTTTGGGCATTATGGTCATTTTACACGAATTTGCCTCTTTGTCATTTCTTAGTCTTTTTCCTTCCTTCCGAGGATTTTAAAAATTCAGATGGTATTTGACGCCTCTCCTTCCTTCGTTATAAGTAATAAAGTAGTGAGAAAAAGTCTTCCAGTATTCCAATCTAATTTGCTAACGCTTTAGTTGGATGAATGAGTAATATGGGGTGAGTTGTATCAAATAGAATTTAAAGAATTAAATAAAGAATCCAAAATATGAATCTAAGAACAACGAGAGAAAATATGAGTAATCCAAAATTAAGACCTTCAATTAAGAAATATGCACTAGGGATGAGAATCCCCCTATGTTCCTCTAATAATTTGAATTGAATCTCTAATTGATTATTATTCTCATGATTTGACGATCAATTCTCTAAAGTTAGACTAAGTCCCAATGTCTTGATGCTACCTGGAGCTTGGTTATCTTTGAAATCAACCTAATGTCTTAGTATTGATTGGAAAGATTATATTTTTAAACCGAATTATGAGATCGCATAAAATCGTAAGCCTATGTCTAGGTCATGCAACTCTATGATGAATTAACGGGTCTAGTTAAATGCACCAACATCTCTATTGTCATACACCAACCTATAAACGATCTAAAAGGTGATCAATCTTTAAGAAAGCTTTAAGCAAAGATAATTCAATCAATCAAGAAAAATAAAGATCAATAAAGAATCCAAACAAATATTTTAAATTCGCATAGGGTTCATCCTCGCCCTAACTACAAAAGAAAACTAGCCAAGCATGGCTATACTAAAATCCATGAAAAGATGAAAATGGTCGATTTGGTCTCAATCTGAATTTCGATGATGCTCCCCTCAATTGAGATGATGCCTCCTGATTCTCGAATTGCCGTTCTTGCTTTTCGTCCTTCTCTCCTGCGTCTTTCTTCCTTTCTTTCCGCGTGCGTAGTTCTTCTTTATCCAAATCTCATGTCCTGATGGTTTGAGTCTTTAATAATATATATAACCTTTTTGTTTTGCTTGTTGGGTCCCATGCGTCTATATCCAATTGTTGCAATCAAAAATCTGATTCTCTGCTTCTTCCATTCATCATCAATTATATCATTTAATATAATAATATATTATATTAAATACTTTTCCAATTTAATTTGTTGTGATGTTTATTGGCTTTCCTATATTTTCTCTTTTTAGATCACATAATATCTCAAATAAATAGGATATGATATTTAATGTCCTTTTATCTATATTTAATTAAAAGATAGATTACATAAAGATAATTAAATAAGTACAAAATATTAATAAATTCAATCCAATATATTAGAATCTATACTTATTTAATCATAACATATCTACTTATCGGTATTTATTCGTCTTTTTCCCATGATTAAATAATTTATTTAGTTTCCTTAATCTCCAAAGAAAGTCAATTAAGTCTTATAATTAGGATCGGAGGTAGTATTTTTTAAGATATTATTATAATATTTTATAATATATTAAAAAAAAATTTGTTTGTTTTACAATTATGATTGTATAGGTATGGTTTTCACCGTTTAAATTTATTTATTCATGTTTAAAATAATACATTTATAAAATAAAAAATTTGAGTCATCTATTTTTTTAATCTCAAAGTTGAGATGAGATTCGCAAGAGAAAAGATCGGACATATGTCTTGAGCTTAAAAACACTTATAAAAATACTTATATATTCTTGGGTGAAGGTGCAATTTTACCAACAAACTATTAGAGAAAGAGCATCTGGCACAAATATTTATTTAGGGTACCTTAAATACCAACAAACAATTACAAAGGGTTAAAAAACACAATACCGTTAGATTATGTTTTGACGGACGTTTTCGACTTTCAATTCCCCATTGCTCACCACCATTCGATCCGCATAAACTAAAGTCTCCCTACAATCCGCCCCTCCAAGGAACAACGCGGCAAGCCTCAACCCCGACCGACCATCTCCTTTGCTTCAACCTCTCCTTCCGGATTCAATACCATCTCCTATCGTTGATCTTGACTTGTTAGGGTTTTCAGGGTCTGATCTTGTGCTTCAAGACATGGGAGGAGGCAACGGGCAAAAGGCAAAGATGGCTCGTGAGAGGAACCTGGAGAAGACGAAGGCTTCAAAAGATAATCTTCCATTCCCTCTCTCTCGAATCGATAATTTTCATTCATGTTCTCTCTGATTGTTGAGAATTTCTTCTAGAAGATTAGAAGCCGAATCAAAATTTAAATTTTATAAGCGAACTGAAAAGATTGTTCATTTCAGCCCCTTTCGTTCGAAAATATGACAAATCTCCGATCTTTGTACTGTGAAATTGAAATTGGAATTAGAATACATGGAAAGGATCTTACGGTTTTACTTCATTCTTCTAATAATTTGATTCTCACGCGTAGGAAGCCAGCTGGACACAAACAAGAAAGCAATGTTGATCTAGGTAATTTGCCTTTTAGGGGATTCATTCAAGGCCTTCTGAATAGAAGACTTGTGGGTATGATGAGCGGCGGGGAACTCCGTGACCTAACTTTCCCAACGACTGCCGCTCACTTTGCAAAGACACTACAACTCCACTTCCGTCGTTCAAGAACAAACACTTCGCCTAATTCTTTTACTGCTCTTGGTCTAGTAGCTGGTCCCACATCTCTTTCCCCTCCTCCTCCTGCGATTCCTGTCGCTGCTCTTCCACATCGAGCTCGGCCTTGGCTTCGTCGTTTAGTGGGAACGAGTAGAGTAGGCAGCAAGTGGAGTGCATCTTGACTTTTGAAAAGATGATCTTTCTCTAAGGCTAGATCACATATATCTTGGTACATGGTTTGCTTGCTTGTGATGGCAATAAAGAAACTAAGCTTAACAGAGTCGAAGCCTTTGAAGCTTTGAAAGCGAGTAAGGGCGTTGATGGCTTGGACCAATCTATATTTGGGAGGGACTAGTTGTTTTGCGTGGTCGAAGAAAACAGGGTTGATTTGGCCTGAGAGCTTGATGAGTTGAAGGACGAAGATAGACATGGGATTCGCCGACATGGGAGCAGAGATTTCGAGGAGCTTGAGGATGCCACTTACACTTTCTCTGTTGAGGATGGAGATGAACGACGAGGTCTGTGTCAGGAGGTTGTGTTGGATTGTGTTCAACACTTTGAAAGTCAATAAACGTCGTCAAAGCATAATCTAATGGCATTGTGCTTTTTAACCCTTTTTAATTGTTTGTTGGTATTTAAGGTACCATAAATAAATATTTATGCCAGATGTTTTTTCTCTAATAATTTGTTGGTAAAATTACACCTTCACCCTATATTCTTTATTAATAAAGTCTTCACATCAACAATCAAAATTCACATCGACAATCAGAACTGTACTCATGACCTAATGGATTATAAGTCACGTCCAACCAGTTGGACCAAAGGAGGAGGTAACATGCTTTTTTTTTTTTTTTTTTTTTTTTTTTCTTTTGCTATAATGGTAACATGTTTTTATTTGAACAATTTGTTCTTTACTTTGAATGGGCCTTACTCATGACTTCGAATATACTAGGCTTCAGATAGTTCAGCCCATTTGTAATAAAACGAACCAAATTAACAGACATACATGCGGGCTAAACAATTTTTTCTTTCTTATAAAAAAAAAAAAAAAAAAAACAATTTTTTCTTTGATTTGTGGCTTCCGACTAAGTATTGAGCTAACATTTTTTTCCATAATATTTAGCTGAATTTATTAAAGTATATTTGTGTGTGGTTATATTTTATGAAGAAAATTTTGTTTTCAGTCAATACAATTTTTTTGGAAGTTTGATTTAGTCTCAAATTTATTTACCTTTTCATCTTAAACAATATTGAATATTTTAAATATTAATGTTAAATAAATTTTAAATTTTACTCAAAATATGAGTGATATTTCTTGGACTAAATTTACATTTCTTAAAAAGTTAATACAATTGATAACTATGCACTCTAGGTACCATGAAATATGATCCAAATCCTTTGGAACGATGACTCACGTTTGTCCGTTTATCCTATTGATACATGTTCCAATACCAAAATTAATAGCAACGGATAGGGAAAAAAACTAGCATGAATCATCCTGTGCTTATAAAATAACTAGTTGGCATCTGCTTTTCATTTTCGATATTGCAACGGATAATTTAGAATTGTAATATCAGATTTGAATCTCACGTCACACGGATTGAGATATGCCTGGAAGGGAGTGGAGGTCTAGTAGACTCGGATTTATCAAATCATTTTCCTATTTAGCAGAAGGCACATATAGAATTATCTTACCTGAGAAGTTGCTTGCTCCATTGTTTGAAGGGTTAAGGTGCGATTTGGCCAATAAACTATTGACTCAAGCGTCAGCATAATTAACATAATGGACCAAAAAACAAACCCAAGACAACAACGTAGTTAGCAAAAAGTTAAGATACATTATCTAAAGGTGCGGATTGACCAACGAACTTTTACTCAGAAGCACCAAAGACAAAATTCTAAATTTTACTAAATTAAATAATTGTTTTCTCAATTGTCATTATTCAAAACTACTTGTATAGATATCTATGGAGAAAAATTACTCATTCTTCAATTTTGTCAAAATTATAATTTGCTAAAATAAACAAAATTTTTAATTAAAAATATAATTTTGACAAAATTGAAGAATGAGTAATTTTTCTCCATAGATATCTATACAAGTAGTTTTGAATAATGACAATTGAGAAAAAAAATTATTTAATTTAGTAAAATTTAGAATTTTGTGCTCACTCCTGGAGTAAAAATTTGTTGGCCAATCTACACCTTAGATAACAGACCTTAACTTTTTGCTAACGACGTTGTGCTGCGCGCTCCTTTTAAAAGTTTGTTGTGCTGGGCGCCCATTTCTAAAAGTTTGTTGGTATTTTTGGTCAACTTAATATTTAATTGTGCAGGCATTTCCAGCCTAATAGTTTATTGACCAAATCGCAACTTAAGCCTTGTTTTAAAACTTAATATTGGTTGGTGTGTCAATATTTGTTTTGTGACTTTGTATATATAACCATGGCAGTATCAGTATGAGGCTTGCAGTTGCAGGTGAGCCAAAGTTTAAGAGAGTGAGAAATCTTTCAAGAACTCTTACAAGCCTTTTTATGCTGAAACGAGGGACGTATTCACATTTGAAAAGTCTTTGATTAATGAGTAGAAAACAGACAAAACTGATGAATATATTGCATCAAAATTAATCAAGAATTAGTGAATTTATGTGCCTAGAAAGCTTCTAAAGCTGCAGCTATAGCAAATATGTCATGGCCATGATCATGGCTTGATTCCTTGCATCCACACTCGTCCCAGTTATTCATCGACCTCCTTCTGATCTTGTTATCCATCTCTGAAGCGGAAGGCACTTGAATTTTGATTTCCACTTGCAACTTAATTGGCTTGACGCCATTTCCATTCTCCAGATCCATCTTCACCCATTCTTTGAACTCCATGTTTGGTGATTCAAAAACTTCTTTCCATGGAATCTCAGCCCTTCCAAGGAGATGTGAACCCAAGATTTTCCCAAGAACAAGGGCTGTGTTGCTCTGTCGAACCTCCAGCACGAGGCTTTCCTGCTTCAGGGTCTCCAAGAATTCTTGGGTGCACGAACAATCTAAGCAGAAGGATTCATCCCAGAATGGGACAGATTGGGAAGAGATCTTTGGGTGCTCAGTTGAATTCTTTTGTTGGTCCCTGCGGAAAGATAAAACCTGGAAAACAGGTTTCCCTTTCTTTTGGAATTGAACTCAACGTTTTGAGCTTGTATTATTCTCAATTCACAGCTGAAGGAAGGAAATTTCTGAGACAGACCCATTGAGAAGGAGGAGCACAATGATTTCTATAGTATTGTAGGCGGAGAAGGAGCTCTGTGGAGAGAACGAGGAAGGGTATGGTATATATATACAGTGTGTGCAGTGTGCGGTATAGATTGCTTTCTAGGAAGCTGATCGTCTTATACAACACTATTATATGGCTACCCGACCACTATCTTATTTACACTTGTTAATTATGAATTTATGATAGTGGCAGTGCACAATCCAATCTTGCTCAAAAGATTGAGCCTAATATTATATCTGGTTAGGCAGTGAGGCTTAAGATCCGATAATGATAATTGATCTATTTGGATCTCACACCATATTAATATTATATATAAGCCACTTTTTGTGTATTCACTAGCATAATTAGCCTTTTTTTTTTTTTTTTTTGACTCGACATGATCCATATTGATATTATAGGTATAAGTCACTTTTTGTGGATTCACTAGCATTATTTTTAACTCAACATGTATATGGCAGCGTTGTCTATTTTTAAAATATGATTAAATTAAAATCTTTAAAAACTCAAAAAGAACTAAAAATATATTTAAACCTAAAGAAACCCTTTAGAATCTCGAAGGGCTAGATTTCCTAAAACGACCCTTGCAAGTTGAAGGAGTGCTGCGTTCCAGTTCATCAGTCGCAGTGGGCGGCCAAGAAGAAAAAAGGAGATTAAAGAATATATTAATGGCTGCAAATGGTGCATTGAATACTTGAATGGAATGTCTTCAATCAATCGCATGTGTCTATGTTCTTTCAATTTAAAATAAATAATATTTCATTTAGTCGATAATATAAATTAGATAATCAATTTCCTCATTAAAATATATCTTATATTAAAAAGTCAAGATAGTGTAAAAATAAAATATTCTTGGGATTTTAAACGGCTCGTTATATAATATATGATTGGTATTTATTTAATGGTTCATCATATGCAAATTTATACAAGTTGAGACAAATCCAAATCCAAATCCAAATTTAAAAGTTACTTTTAAATATTCAAATCCTCATCATGAACAAACTCTTGAAAGAAAAAGTAGTTATTCATAATACAGTTTACCAGCATTTAAGCTGATTTTGCACTTGATTTCAAGTGACACATGACCTTTTTCTTTTGTTTTTGGTGTTGGTGTGTGTTTTTTTTGGGGGGAGAGGGGATAAAGTTGAATGTCTTAGGAGTGTGTGTGTAAAATTGTGGGGAAAAGTGTGAAACTTTGACACATGAAGGTTAAAATTAGGGGATTGCATCAATTTTTTCGGCATGTTGTAGATTCCTCCAATAACACTTGTAGCTCCAGGGATTGATGGTTCCCCTGCAATCTTCTACAAGTCCAATTGGGGAATGGTTGGGCCTGCTCTATGTCAATTTGTGAGAGATGTTTTTGATGGCAGGGGATCTGTTGCTGATGCAAACAAGACGCTTATTTCTCTGATTCGAAACAAGCGAATCTTGAATTAGTCTCTCATTTTAGACCCATATGGCTTTGTACTGTGCACTATAAATGCATATCTAAGGTGATAGCTCTCAAGCTAAGAGAAGTGATTGATGGCCTAATCTCTCGTTCCAAGTAAGCTTCATCAAAGGAAGGTGTATCCAAGATAACATCATTGTGGGCAAGGAGATCATGCACATTATGAGTAAGAATCGCAGTAAAAGAGGGCAAGAATCGCAGTAAAAGAGGGCTTATGGCTATGAAGATTGATTTAGAGAAAGCTTATGACCGCATTAGCTAGGCTTTCCTGAAGCAGATTTTACTTGAGGTTGGTTTTGATATTAAATTTGTTGATCTTATATTAAACTATGTATCTTCTGTATCTTACAATGTTTTGTGGAATGGAATCCAAATTAGTTCTTTACTCCAAGAAGAGGATTAAGGCAAGAGGATCCAATTTCACCTCTGTTATTTGTGTTATACATGGATAAACTGTCCCATCTAATTTGTGATGCAATGTCGGAATCTAGGTGGAAGCCTATTTATGTAACTAGATTGGCCCTAGTGTGTCACATTTAATGTTTGCAGAGGACTTGTTGCTTTTTGGTGTTGCTACTGTTGCTCAGTCAGAGTGTATGATGAGCTGCATTAAGAAATTCATGACGGCCTCTGGAGGCAAGGTTAACTATGAAAAGTCTTCTATATTTTTCTTTCCTAGAGTCCCTCTTCATACTAGGAGTAGAATTATGGGAATGACTCAGATGAAATGTTCAAGTGAAATAGGGCGCTATCACTCTGATACTATTTATAAGTCTTTTTTAACTAAAAAATTTGGTCCTATTTATAAGTTCTTTTTTATCAAATAAATGAGATTATGACAATTTTGCCCATATTAATTGTACCCAATAAAAATAGAGAAAGAATAAAGAGTTGAAAAGTACCCAATCATAAATGAGGGTAAAGTTGAAAATTCACTCCATAATCATTTAGCTAACTACCTCTCATTGATATGTGTGATTTGGTCAAATGGACTTATAAATAGGACCAGAGAGGTATCTTGGAATTCCTCTTACAAGACACAGGAAAAGATTTGAGACCTTTCAGTATGTCATTGATAGAGTCCGAGCAAACTTAGTGCTTGGAAGGCGAATTCCTTATCAATGGCGGGACGGATTACCTTAGCTAAGGCAATAATAAGCTCGATTCCCCTCTACCCGATGCAAGTGGCATGGCTGCCTCTGAATGTGTGCCTTGAAATTGAAAGACTGCAAAGAAACTTTATTTGGGGTCATGTGGATAACTCAAGAGGGTTCCATTCAATCAGCTGGGATCAGATCTCAAAGCCTAAGGAATATGGGGGTCTAGGTTTTAGGAAGCTGAGTTCAGTTAACCAAGCTTGTGGAACGAAATTGGCGTGGTAGCTAATTGTGGGAGCTAAAGGGCTTTTGGTGGATATCCTCACCCAGCGGTATATGTTGAGGGAAGAGGAATCGTTGCTCTCTTTTCATGCTGGTGACTCTAGTTTATGGAGGTTCATTTGCTCCCAATTTGATCTGATAGAGCGTGGTTTAAAATGGCAAATCAAAAATGGTTTATCTGGTAGTTTTTTTAATGACTGCTGGGTGGGTGCCGGAATTAAGATTAAAGATTATTGCACTTGTCATTTGTTAGAGCGAGAAGTGTTGACTCTAGTGGCGGACTGGGCTCCTGATGGCATTTGGGATTTTGACAAATTATCTCATTTTATCAGTCCTACTAGTATTAACCAGATTGCGCCTATCCTGCCACCTAGACCTTATGCCTCTAATGATATTTTGGTGTGGGGAGCCTCAGGGGATGTTAAGTTCTCTATTAAGACTTCTTATTTTCTTTTGGAATCTAATCCTTTGTCTTTAAGGGACTCTTTATTCAAAGATATTTGGTAATGGAGAGGACTGGAGAGAATTAAAGTATTCTTATGGAAGGTCTCTCTAGATAGACTCCCTACTAATCTTTGGAGAAGTAAATGGTGTGGTTCTTCAGCAGTATGTGAATTTTGTAATTCTGGTTTAGAGGATGCTCTTTCATATTCTGCGTGATTGTCAGTATGCTAAAAATCTATGGTTATCATTTATTGACTCCAGCTTTATTTCTTCATTCTTCTCTGTCAATCTGCGTGAATGGATGATAATGAACTTGAGGAAAAGTATCAGTAGCAGATGGGGTAATAGCTGGAAACAAATTTTTGGAGTTGTTGTGTGGAAGCTTTGTGAGTGGAGAAATCACTGCTGTTTTAATAGTGATTTTTGTAAGCCAGAAAATCCAGCTGCTGTTGTCGCTGGAATTTAGCAGAACTATATCATGGAACATGAGACGGACAGATTTCTTGAGCCCTGTTTTAGCTTGCCGGTGAGGGAATGGGAGAAACCTCCGATGGGCTGGATGAAGTTGAACGTCGATGGAGCAAGATCATCTCTTTCTTCCCAGGCAGGATGTGGTGGGATTTTAAGAGACTCGACGGGAAATGGGTGGCAGGCTTTTCCAAAGTTATAGGGGGTGTGCCAACCCAATATTGCTGAGGAGTGGGCCTTGATCGACGGACTGCAGATGACGTGGGATTTGGGTATTAAATGTGTAGTGGTTGAGTTTGATGCTGAAGATGTAGTCCGAATGATCCTTGATGAAGATTTTCGGATAGGGAGTTTAATTGCCATGAAAATTAAGGTGTTATTATGGGACTGGCGGGTTATTATTAGGTGTATTCCTAGAGATTGTAATAGAATAGCTGATGGACTAGCTAAAGTGGGTATCTCTAAGTCTACATTTGATTTTAGTGGATTGCCCTTTCTACCTAAGGGCTTGGGTGGATCAAGAGAGTGTGAGAGCTAATCCCCTTGTTTTGTAATTTCTATTATGTATTAAAGGCTTTAGCCATCATTCTTGGAAAAAAAAAAAGCACTGCTACATGAAATCTTAGACCAACAGATTAGGAAAGGCAATTTAACTAGATAAGAGAGCCTACAGCATAAACAAGAATTGCTTACATAGATGCGGGATCATCCTGTTCCTTTTCTTTCTTGCCTTATTGGTAAAATAGAAATAGGAATAATAATTACATCCTATAGTTACAAGATATGAATCAATATCAACTACCAAAAAGAAAAGAGGAAAAACTGTACATCATTGATGTCTTCATCTGCAGAGGTCAAGAAAAGGTTGTATGATACAACTTCATGATATTGGCTATTTCTGCTGTTTAGCGTAGATGGCACCCATCCAAGTCTATGGGGCAAAATAATGAACTGTCAATATGGGAAGGCCCAAACACCTTCATCGGCAGACCTAATATCCACCTTCCACCAGCCAATACGTGCGCGCATGACTCGTATTTCAACGGGAAGATCTACAGTAGCACCCCTCAGAATCATTGCTTGATCAAACGAAGCTCCCAATTACCCTCACCATCAATCAGCCGTAATTCCATGGAATGGTAGGGTATCAAAGCAGGACGCTGGCGCAGGAGTAAGTATGTTTAGTTTGTGGTAGTATGCATGTTTATGTTTTTTTATTTAAAAAAAAAACATAAAAATCACGTGAGAGAATCATATAGAGCGAGGGCAGGCATACAAAAAATCCACAGACATCATAAGCCATGATGAAGTTTGTATTTTCTTTGTTTTCCTATTAAAATTTCCACAGATACTTACCTGTGAGGATGTAACAAATGTAATTCCCATATCCCTTGCCAGCCTATACAAGTGTTCTTCAACATCAACGCTAGTTGCACTGCCAATAATTTTTGTTTTTTCAGACAAACAGGTCAAACAAGAATAAGAATATGATAACCATTTGTAGAGAGAGACAACAGTAATCATCATACATACTTGGTGCACTCATCGAGGATACCAAATTTAGGATTGTGAAAGAACAACCGTGCCTTGCAACAAACAAACAAAAAGTGAGACGTTAAAAATCCATACAAGAAGTCATTTTAAAATATGAAAAATAAAGTACTTAACTTTCTATAAGAAATATATTTCAAAGCCTGCACTAAATCAGAAAAATAAAGTACTCAAATTTTAACCCATTCTGTTTCAAATTCCTGGAAACTATTATTCACATACCATGCCTAGCCTCTGCTGTTCTCCAAGAGAAAGAATATCTTCCCAGTTTAGATTGGCATCCCAACCACTTTTTTCCCTTTCCAGGAGATAATTCAACCGCACATTCTCTAGGATAACTTTCAAGCGTGTGTCCAACGCATTTCTAGAGTCAGCATAATTTTTATCTGAACAAGGGTAAACAGTGATCAGAACATAGCGAAATAAAACATAGACAATGCATCAACCCTTAACAGAAATTGGAAGAGAACTAGAATGACTGGTTGACTATTATAGACCACAAGCTGATTGGCAGAATTTTCTCCTACAAAATTTATGGAAATGAGAAACCTTCAACACTGCATGTGATGCATGGTAACCTCAAATAATAAAAAACACACCAAAATACTAGTTCATTCAAACCATCCATATGCATAACTGCAGTTAGTGGAATAAAAATTCTCAAGTTGTCCATATTTTAATTCACTTAATAGTAAATCTAAGTTGCTTTAAAAGAATGCTCAAAACAATAATGCTACTTAAAGTATAGTTGAAATTCAAATTCAATGTTTATATCTAGCTGAATTCCCAAAACCAGTCACTCTACAATTTTCCTAATTACCCCGAGTCCCATATAAAATGCTTCCCCTGGAAAATGATCTTTGTCATGAAGGATCAGCACAAGGCAAACTTCTGAAAAGTAATTTATTTATTCTCCAAACATAACCTTTTAATATTCTAGGCCTCATCCAATTCCTATACATGGTCCTCCAAAGGAAGCCATAGTGATCCTTGACCACAACTCTCCACTGCTCCAAGCATGTATGTGGATTAGTGTCAAGCCCACTAAACATTTGACCCATTGTCATTTTGCATAAAGCCCATAATAGAAGTGGCTTCCTTAAATGCGACTTGAAAACATTATTGACACGTAAAGAACAAGTGACAGCTGTCCCAAGGGTCTACTCCACAAATTTCCAAATATCCTCTGCCTTTAACCTGCCTGTATCAGCAGCTCTTCACCCACACTGCCACACTTGCACATAGTGCCAGCACCTTCAATTCCTTTTTTCCTCCATTATGAAAGGCACATATGATGTGTGAAAGATCCGTGGGAACACTCCTGGCTAGGTCTCTGTAATTAGCAGAATTGTCCAAGGCTATCTTATTACTGTTGCTATAGTTCTGGAAGCTATAGGTGGAGTTGTTTACATTTCCACTGAAATAGTAAAGTCTCTTATCTTTGATCAAATTCCACAACAAAATTGCAACGTCCTTGCCACCTCTGTACAGGGACTCATTTTTCTTATCAACAATCTGCCTGCCATAGAGAAAATTTTGAAATTCTTCATTGCAGACTGGAAGCTTCACAAATGGAATTTTGGGCTAGCAGGGATGTACATGACATGCTCGCTTCCTCTCTGCCTCCTGTGTTCAGACCTCACTCTTTCTCATGACACTGAGGGAGTTTCTGTTGCTGTTGGAACAGTCATTTCAAACCAAACTTGGATTCAATACATGCAACATTGTTGTTGGATTGAATCATTGGATACTGTATTGAATTTCGAAATTTAAGTCCTCCCATGAAGATTCCCATCCATCATTCTGGTAGGCACATTACTGGCCAATAGTCTTCAACAGTAGTCACTTGCCTCAACTTCACTATCTCCCTCATTAGCTCTCCAGACCATATTTTAAGGCCAGGAAAAGTGGCTCTATCTAATACCACTTTATGCAAGGCAATCCTCAAACAACAGAAAAGACCAAAATACTACTTCATTCATGCCATTACATATCCATAACGCCCTTATTAATAATAATAAGGATATCTAGCAAAACTCCCAGACCACCCATTACCCAACAATTTTCCATTTATCCCTAATTCCCATCTAACAACATGAGTAACAAGCAATAAGATAATTTAGCCTAAGCTGGTAGTAATTAATCACACATAAAGTAGTAGTGTCACTTTAAGCTATAATTGAGTCAAATAAGCTATTAAGGTTACTGTATAGAGTTAGAAATTCCATTTTACTTTTTAAGTAACTTCTGGGGCATCTCATTTCTCCTTGCCAACATAATTACCTTTTTTGTTTATCTTCAATGCTCTAACCTCTGCTTCCTCACGTGACAGAGGGTAAATTATTTGATCCCTCAGTGTTCCCAAGCATGTATAAGGCCGCTGAGGAACATAGAAGGTGCCACAACCTGACCCAGCCTCTTCATCCACATCTTCAGATGGTTTGGCCAAAGTCCTCTAAGAACTCTGAAAATGGAACTTTTTCCACTTCCATTTGGACCTTTTAAAATATAATACATGCAATATTTAATAATCAATTACAAGAGGATTCTTCTCATTAAAGGAAACAAATTACAATTATAAATGCTAACCAGTAACAAGCAGGCTGCCACCCCGCAATATGTCACATGTCAACTCCCTGGCCAACATCTTTTGAGCTGGGGTGACGATATCAACCTTAGAAAAGGACATTACATCTGAGGTTTGAACATCCCTCATTTTTTTTGGCGCAAAAGCACCACTCATAAAATCTCCTGCATGGTCAAAAGACCTTATTAGAACATGGTGACTCTTAGAAAGAACAATTAATGCTGCAGAAACAGACAAAATTTTTTAGTGCCTAGCCTAGCGAAAGAAGGAAAAGAGAAGACATACCAGATTGTGTTGCGTCCAGAAGTTCCTCAAGCTCAAAAATCCGATTGATACCACCAGAGAGCTCAATGAACTTTCTATGCAGTTCAAGAATATCACCAAAAGCTAAAAAGCTTTGAGAAACCACAGATGCTAAGAACCTCAGAGCATGAGCCAGCTCACCTGTAGGAATAATAGTGTTAGCACAAGAGAAAAGAAATCAGGAAGAGATAAGGATTAAAACAACTGTAAGCAGTCAAGAAAATATTCACCCTGTACAGATACTGATGCTCTATCTCCCTTGTGTTCAAGGGCATACAGCAAACTCAAGCCCCAAGTCACATTATGAGGGAGCTGCTTTGTGATAAAATCATCCAGTATACCAAACAGCCACTTCTTCTTTAAAAGCAATTTGGAGTGACTAAGAAGCTCTTTAAATCTTGATTCAACCATCTGCCCAACAATGTAAAACAGCGAAAGTTAAGGACTAACAATAACCTGTCTCTGTCCACTGATTAATAGTGGCATTTTAGCTGACCAGAATCAAAATGCAAATAGAATAAGGTAAAGTCAACTTTATGCTGGGCCTTTCCATTCAAACCTCACCACCCCCCCGCGATTATATTTCCTCATATCAGAACCCAAAACATAATATAATATTGATATCTAAGACAACACAAACACATCCTCCAATTGAGATTTCTTTTAAGGAAAAAGAAAGGAAGAAACTATAAAGCATTGTTTAGTTGAGGAGCTCACAGCCTTTTCTCGAGCACCACCTCCAAAGAAAGCAACAGATTCTGCATGTGTCCGCAGTCTTTCATGCATGAACCTAATGGAAGCACCAAGTGGATAAAGTTCAGAATGATTTCCACAGACCTAATGTTAAACACCACGATCGAAGCAACAGAAGCTAAAATGAACTAACCTAAAAGTTCCTTCAAGCTGTTGTTCTTGACTTGCCATGTCACCAAAATCAGGAGTAACAGTTCTTAAAAATCCCAGACCAAGTAACATGTAAGCATATAGAATAGCCACTCCCCTCTGACCTGTCAAAAGCTTCATTCTCCAAGTGAACCTTATCGACAAAAGAAATAAAAAGACAGAAGTTAAAAAGTATCAAATACATAAAGTCAAGTACTACTGGACTGAACCCCAGGTAATAAAAAACTTCAACATTACATTAATGAAGTACTCACCACAAAATATCTACAGATGGCTTTACCATACCAGTGACCAGTCCTGATAAGTCTGTTGTTAATTTCTCCAAGTCATGAGTTATCCTCTGATCTGCATCAATATTTTTGTTTGCCATGTGGAAGACCTGCACAGATTGGCATTTAGCATTAATTGGGCACCCATTCCCAAACATGGGGTTAAGTGAATTTAGTTAAAACATTCTCACTTACCTTGTAGAATGCATTGTTTTTCAAGTAATTCTTGAGTAAATGCTGTGTTAAACGAATCCTCCAGCCAAGAGCCAGCCTGGCTGTCAAGTGCCTGAAGAACAAGGCATAGTTTTACCATTCACAATGTTATTTTAAGGTCAATGAAATCTCTTGTTTTTCTTCCTTCTGTTTCTTGTGTGTTTTAGTGCATTAAACAGTTGAATATTTTCATTATCAATAAATTACAGGAAAAAACAAATTTCCATGATAACTAGATTATTATCCTACATACTATGATGAAATCCAAGCAGTATGACAGATATGATAAAAAGTTTCGACCCAACCTAGCATGGTTGCATTATCAGTTCCAGGCATAAGATAGAAGCTATGCATACTCCAGGTTCAAACTGCAAAGTGTGATTGTATCCTAGACTGAAAATGTCTGACTTGGACACAGGGAATCAGAGACATAAAGCAAAATCAAATAGGAAAGTGTTGAGAACCACTCAAACTCAACGCTTAATAGATTATCAGGTAAAAAAATTATTAATATTTTAAGTGAAAGTTCAGGAAAAAATTTCATCTAATCTCTATGAAAACCCTTTGGGCTTAACATGTAGACAAAACGCAGGTCCATGATATATCTTATGCTGGAGCTTAATTTTCATAATCTCATGGACCTGTGGCTGATATTTCTAACAGCCAACTAAGCAACTGTCAATGACTACCGCAGTGCACCAAGTGTGGCTGACCCACTAAACATGTTTATTAAATTCCACCCACACTAAAGAATATGCAAAACGAGATATTAATTGGTGGGATGCAATTTAACACAAGATGGCAGAGTAAAGCTGTGTCTCAAGCTTTAAGTTACAAAAAAAAAAAAAAGTAGCAATGAATGATGTCAAGAAATGAAAACATTTAAACAGATAACCAATTAAGATACGATAACATAAGAAACTTTAACAAGGATGTCATGTCACCTATAAATGAAATTCATGACCCAGCTGCGGAACCATGATTATATAAATAAAAATATAATTGTAGTAGTAACAATGGCCCTAGTGATTCAAAGGATGGATGCAAACTACTCAATGTTGCCAAGAAAAATATAATCATACATGATTTGTTTGAGTTTGCAATTAAGTTTCTCTCTTATGGATGCTGAATTACCTTATAGAAGGTGCAATGAAGGAAGATGCACCGCTTTGGAGAATACTTATACCAATTAGCCGAATAAAGGAAGCCTTATCCTGCTCCAGCACAAACTTCACAGTGGTACCTGAGAACATCATGCTCTTTACCGATATGCAGATGGTCCCTTAGAACAATAAGAAATCAAATATGCAAACAGAAAATACCATTCAGTGATGCAATACGATCTGAGACCCACGTTCTTGATATGACAAGAGAAGCAACAGCAAGCAGTTGTGCTCCTTGTTTATCAAATAGAGTTGGTACCTGAAAGTGGAGAGTTCATACAAGAAATAAGCACTAAAAAATATATGGTAATTATAGATTACGCATTAACTTATACGCCTAAATAGAAGCCCCTTTAAGAATGGTAGCTGGCTAACAGAAAGTGAAATCCAAAAATGACAATTTTTTTGATTCACACAAATGACCATTTAATAGTAACCATTTCATCATAGTAGGAACACAGACTGCAGATGCATCAGCAAAAGACAATAATTTGTTGAGATGTCTTATCATTGAAACACATCCTCCAACTACTCTGAAACTAAGCTAAGAAATCTCAAGGCATGTCACAAACTCACAATAATATGTTATTAACAGACCAGAATAGATAGTTCAGTTTACATTGGTTTTATGGGGATTTTAGTTAATTATGTAATATTCACATAGCTATATAGTTGCCAGTACAGCACTGTTTATGGACTTATTTTGTCTAAAGATGTTACTAACTTGCATATCCGTGAGAATGTCTTATGGGTTAAGCAAATGGCAATAAATCTTAATAATTGAAAACGTATAACAAGAAATCAAATCCTTACTGGACAAATAACAGACAGTCACCACATATGATTGCAATGACTTCATTTAAGCACCAATTGATTTGTAGTTTAATTCACCATTAATGCTCAGCATGCTTGGTTGTGTCACACAGACAGAGTGATTTTAAGCCAATATTCTCATTAACAACCAATTGAAAAATACTTTCCCCAGTATAACAGCCCAACTATGCTCTATTATCCAAAGACTCTTTTTAAAAAAAAAAAAAAAAAAAAAAAAAAAATGTTTCTGCTATGTAATTTTAATAAATAAATGAGATAGTAAGGGATGTTATGAGTGAAATTAAAACTACCCAACTTGAATGGGATAAAAATTAACACCCAATAAGGTCAAATCTGCAGAAAGTACTCACCAACACTTTGCACATTGCAGCTACTCTCAGCGGCAACACTCTTGTATTACCACGGAGTTGTGGTACAGCAGATGGTACAATAGTATCATTTATGGGCGGAGATGATGATATCACCTTCGTGATATAAGATTGTGCCCTTGAATTTGAGAATGCAGAATCCTAGGCAAAAGAAAAGAGAGGAGGGTATTCTTCATTATAAGTTGAACGAATGAACAATAAATGGCTTATAAGACAGACTATTAGAGAAAATCCAAACCTTTTTATTCATGGAAAAGGCTCGTTGAACAGCCTTTGCATCACTCTGTCGTTCTGTCTCCAACTCCTTCATCGCGTCAATCTCCATTTCAGTAGAAGAGTCCTCCCTGGAGTTTAAACTAGTCTTGTAAACAACAACGCAGTTCTAGAATAGATCACTGATAAGCAGCAAAGTAAAATCCCAACCTTCTAATATGAACTGTCCAGCCTCCCTCACCATCTAAGGACAAAACAACATCATGGAATGCAACTAAAGCTGGACGATGTGATATCGTAATGCAAGATGTTCCCATGGCCCCTACTTTAGCACAAAATCGTTCTTCCATATCAGTTGTGACAGCACTGGTGCATTCATCAAGAATTGCAAATTTAGGCTTATGATAAAAAAGTCTAGCCATGCCCAGTCTCTGCTGCTCTCCCAAAGACAGTTCATCACCCCAGTTAACCTCTTTTTCAGGTGGATAACGGTCCAACAAATACTCAAGATCAACCTGGAATGTAAGAACATGTGATTCCCATCAACAATTATATCAAGAAAATCAAAACATAAAACTCAAAATTTAATACAAGAGTAAATACCTTTTCTGGTCCCTGACAAAAAACACGGACCCCATTTTGGTCCCTTACAAAAAAATCGACTCTTATTCATCCTTTTTATGGACTAAAAAGGACCTTTTGGAAATTTGTAAGGGATCAAAATGTTAACCAATCGACCCTTATTCATCCTTTTTATGGACTAAAAAGGATCTTTTTTTTGTAAGAGACCAAAATGGGGATCGCTATTTACTCTTAATACAAATACACATGATATTGAAAGAAATAGAGGATTAGATGGGAATTTTACATTTTTCAACAGCTCCACCATCCCATCATCTGTGAGTGGCTCAGCCTCTTGATCCGCAGTGAGAGGATATATCAGCTGGTCACGAAGTGTTCCAAAGGCAGTGTATGGTCTTTGTGGCACATAGAAAATTTCCTTATTAAGATCAGAGCCAGCGCCAGGTTTCACAATATGCCCAGACACCAATGGCCAGAGACCACCTAGAACTCGGAAAAGAGAGCTCTTTCCACTGCCATTTGGACCTTTGGGAAAACAATCATCAATACTAATTCAGAACAATCATGTCAATACATGTCAACTTTCAAGAACACAGAAAAGAAATCATGCTTGTGTTCATTTTGTGAAACTGTGCATATTCTTCTTACACTTGTAGATGAAAATAATAAAGATATGTCAATTGACAGTGAAACTGTTAACAGTAACACAAGCAGACAAAAAATAACTTTTTTGGGGGATGAAGCAATACAGCTCAAGAAGCAATAAAACGATCAAGGAACTTCCCATGGATACCTGTAATCAAAAGATTAGATCCTGACTCAACCCTCAGAGTCAGATTATCCACCAAGACATTACCAGTTGGGGTCACGACCTGGATTTTTAGTGAACCATCAATATCAAAATCATGACATAAAATATTGTTTCATGAATGACAAGTCAGCAGATTTTACTTGCCTTGACACCAGAAAATTGAATGTAGTTAGCTTCACTACTGCAATTTCTACTTCCTACTCTTTGAAGGGAAGATCTTTCATTCACCAAGCTTAGCTCCCTTGATATGGCCATTAGCTCATGAATGCGATCGGCATAACCACTTAAAACACAAGGATGAGCAGAAAATATAGACAGATAAATTAACTTATGAAAAAGTTGTATATCAAGCATACATAAAGTCAAGAAAATCATCTAATTTAAACGCCAGAAATGAAAGATTAAATATACCTGAGACGATTAAGACGTCTTGCACTGATAGAAAGTGTTCCTAGAGACTGAAATAATGAAATGATAACACTAGTATGATATCTAAGATTGCTTAGCATCTCTGCACGCCCTAAAGTTGAACTGTCAGGCCTCAGATGACCAGAGAAGAAAGGCTCAATGATCAGAATAACAGCAAAAGTGGCACCAAGGTACTTCAATAAGAAGTCCTGAATCATGCCAAACCACCAATGGTCATGTAGCACAGTATTCAAGTGCCTAACTAAACTCTTAAACTTCTGCTGAATATGAGCTTCTTCTCTCCTCTCACCACCATAAAATGCTATACTTTCAGAATTAGTCCTTAATCGTGCATGAAGCTGTCGATACTCTCCTTCCAATTGTTGCTCCCTGGACATAAGCTTCCCAAAAGAAGGAGAGAAGTTTCTGATTGTGGCCCCAGCACCAAGTACATAGGCCTGAAAACGATGGCAACAATAAACACCAATTCTTAAAATAGAGAGAGAGAGAGATCTTTCAGATTCCAGCCATCAGCAACAACTGAGACAACGTTACAGTGGCTAAAAAAGAGAAGTCCATGTAGTAGTACAATTCAATAACTGAGTTACCAATATCCAGAAGACATATTTTGGGCTCGCATATGAACACAGCCGCCAAGTGTATAACACTCCATCAATTACAGCAGTCAGATCATCTTGTACAATTTCACTTAACTCGGAACAGAACTTTGGTACATCACTAGCAATCCTTTGCTCTGGATTAATTATCCGGCCATCAACATGTGACATTTTGTAATACACCATGTTCTGAAATAAAAGTAGTTAATGAACAGAAGGCCATTAGGCAAAGCAAAGTTGCACATAATGCAATTATTAGGAAACTTCAAAATTAGCTATTATAACCAAAATAACTATCAGCTAGCTATTCAAATATAGAAAGCAGTTAAAAAAAGTAGTGCAAAGCAAATGTAGAAACAACTTATATATGTCCTCTCAAATCTACTCAAGTAACCTCCAATCAATCAAGAATTTTTCAAGAATGCCTGGAATGTTCCTCAAAGCATGAGCCCAAGATCCCAAAGCCATTGCCAGAAAGGAACCAACTGGACCATCAGATCCCTTTTCACATTTATTAATCACTTAACTACTTCATAGTCATCTATGCAGAAGGTAGGGTCTGTGACATCTACCTCCATCCATATTCCTTAAGAGAACATAAGTCAAATGATAGATCTGATACTACTAAAGTCATTAGGAAAATTCAAAACCTATTGCAAAGAAAACTCAGAAAGATTGCTGTGAGTTTTTTTTTTTTTTTTTTTTTTTTTTTTTTTTTTTTTTTTTTTTGGGGGGGGGGGGGGGGGGGGGGGGGGGCTTTGCGCATACACAGGAAAAAAACAAATAAAACATGAGGAAGCCAACAGACTTCACTTGGCAAGGAGTCAAGGACCAATGACAACTAAATACAGACACTTCATATGAGAATGACATGTATATAAATCACAAGGTCAACACTTACGATATGAAATACATACTAATTTTCACATGCAATTTAAAAATTCTACCTCAAAATAATGAGAGTGGATAAGCTTCGTCAAAATTTTTCTGAAGCGCAGACTCAAGGTTCCTGTTATGTACTTTGATGTAGAATGCATGGTTGATAGAAGGAAACACAAAAGAATATTTTCTGAAATTAACCGGAAAAATGATGGTACACGTCGAAGAAAAGCAGCACGAAATAGAAAGCCTTGCACTTTTGCTAGCCTGTTGCTCAAAGCAGTTCGAAGCGCCTGCAAACAAGTAAACAAGACACATATATTACATCGAGATAAAACATATATGGCATGTCAAAATCAGATTTAACCTTTTTATCATTAGGAAGTCAACTAACACATTTACATGTCAATTCAATTTCATCGTTTTCAAATATATCTCATCATTACAATGTGATTCTGGTTCTAACAATCAAATAAACACTCCCCATTTTATTTTTTAACTTCACTTACTCACACAACCATGTATCTTCGTATATTCCTCCAGCCATATATATAAGCAACATTTACACACTTATTGCTTTTAATTAATTTTGACCAACATTTAGATCTATGTGATTTGGGTAGTTGTTGCTTCTAATTTATAAGACTGGAGAGAGTATATGAAGATACATGGTTATACAGACCTAGGCTAAAGTTGATATACCTCAACAGTCTAAACAAAGTATGTCCATAACCCCACACAACCATGGGGGAAAATTGCCCATTATGTAACTCCAAGAATAACGAAGTTAATTATTTAAAACATTGAACTCAGTGCCTGTTACATCCCCATATTGAAACGAAGCATAGCACTTCATCATCCAAGACAAAATAGGCTTACCACAATGCCAACTAAAGCTAAAAGGTTCCTTGCACCTGGTTGGCCCATCTCTTTTAAAAGGATTGCAGCAAGAACTTGAAGAGATTTCAATCCCCCTTTCTTTTGCTTACTTTTTGGTTCAGTAGAGCTCTTCACAATCTCCTCCTTGGTAATTTCTTTATCATTATTGTGCCCATTACAATGGTCAGCTAAATTGTGTTTATTAGATCTACATCTTGATTGTACATATGCAGCTGTTCCACCAGCAACTAAGATACCAGTTGCAAGCAGTAAAGTTCTTCTGTATTATTAATCACAAAAAAAAGAGTATAGTTAATTCCACTGATCAACAAAACAATAAAAATATATAATGGGGGAAAGATACCATTACTAGTAAAACAAGACCACAATCAAAGTGAATATAAATATTCCAGGTATAAGTATAATAGTAATGCCAAGCTCAAGAAACACATTTTGATGTTTCAAGCAACAGCAATCCACAGAATGTACAGCATCTTTAATTTGATTTCAATTGGGTTCCTTGATAACTACTAGTTCCTAAAGAATCTAAATCGCATCGAATGAACAATTTGACATTGTAGCATAGGAGTATTATGTACAAGAAACTTTTTCACACCCCTTATATTTCATATCAATACTAGTTTGATTCTTTTCTACTTTAAGAACACGGTGCTTTGAGCATATTGAATCCTATTTCTGATAAAAGAATGAGGTCAAATGTTCAACATCTGGGTGGACAGAAAGCACTTGTCAGAACAACCCAGGCATATAATAAAGGTTACTTTTGTGACATCATAAATAAAATGACTAAAACTATCATAAACATGATATATTAAGTTAACAGGCAAATGAATTAAGAAAATGGCAATTCAAAGTCAAAGTCAGGTATCATAATCTATTATAAGTTATCACCAGAAACAAATAGCAAAGCCAATACCTCCTTGAAGCCAGAAAACCTCGGCCGTGCTCAGTAAGTTTCAACAGTTGAAGGGAAGGCATGGCTGAAGATCAACCTCTTTTTAATTCTTACAGAGAAACATAACTGTTGTAATTGTACGCCTTAATTGCAGGGGCATGAAATTGTAGTAAAATCTGACACGAAAACAATAAATAAGCTTCTTGCAGGAATTGCAAAAATTCAAGGGAAAGTGGAAAAAGCACCAACACACAGATTAAATAGACGTGCACTCTATCTATGCGATGCTTTAAGAGCACCATGCTCCTTACTTCCACTAGTTGAGGCCCCACACATGTGATAGATTAATGTTTAGATGTGAACTCTAGGAAGTCAATGCTCTAACGGTGCCCTCATTTGGGGGGGGGGATTCAATTAATCGAATTTTCCCTTGGCGGCCAGGAAAAAGAAAATGCCTAGGAAGTCAATGCTCTAACGGTGCCCTCATTGTGGTTTCAATTAATCGAATTTTCCCTTGGCGGCCAGGAAAAAGAAAATGCAACTATCACGAGAGTTAATTCTTCACCCCATCTTTCTCGGAGGGAATCACTCAGTTTATTTGTCAATGAACTTTCCGTTCTTATGAAGTTCCCGCTATCATATATTTCAGCAAGCACTACAAAGCCATACAATTTGCCCACAGCATCAACCACTAACTAAGTTTTCATGGGGAAAATCCCTTCTTTTTATCTTTTCTTTGACCATTGGTATTTTAAATAGTGGATGATGCTACGAGTTCAGCACATTATGTCAAATTGCTGATAATATGCCTAGAAGGTGCCTAATTTCTAGGAGTCAAAACTCAACTAAGGATTGAACAGGCGACTGGTGAAAATAGCCAATTTGTCCATTAAGCTCATGCAAAACTTCATCGGTTAAAATTTATGCAGCAACATGAAAATAAAAATAGAAATGATTCCACCATATATTAAGATCCGTTGTATGTCTCTGTGTACAGCATGCAGAGAAAAAAGACGCTAGACCACAGCATTATCTAGGTGTGAACAAGAGACATGGCTAAACTTTCAAGTCTGACAATGTTAGCCATGCTCCATCATTTTTAAAGCTTGGCAAGAAAGCATATTCCTATAAAATAGAGCATTCTAATTCAGTACCAGAAAACATTTGTCAAGATGGGCTTTTTTTTTTTTTTTTTTTGGAAGTGAAATCCGTGGCAGCGATCCGAATAACGAGTCTGCAATAACATACCATCTTACTCAGTAAGCATATCGGAGATGACACGAAGATATAAGAGAAGCAATTCACATATAATAAAAGCAAGTAGGGCATACCTGATATGATACGATCCTGACTCGCTGAAGCTATAACCAGCAAGCAAAATTGTCACTTCACAAATTGACCATACGCAAAACTGGATATTATGCGTTTCAGGCATAAATAAAGAAGTAAAAAAGGGAAGGGCAAAATTTAAAAGATTAAAAACACTGTCATTGGCAACGAGCTGAAGAAGCAAACATCACAGCTGAGTAGCGAATATTCAGGATCAAACAAATAAAAAGGAATACCTACTAACGTTTCTGATAAATGGATTGTAATGAGATAATTGTCGATTGTGGAGGCAAGTTAGATAGAGAAGGCGGTGATGAGTGAGAAAGAAGTACAGGTATGGGGCAAGAATTGAGATGCTGAGATAATTCTCAGACGAGCATGGCAGTGACGGGTCGGGTCAAGCGGTCATGGGATATCGCCTGGGGAACCTATTGTAAACGAGAAAACACAACGTGCGCACGGTCAAACCCGATCCAAGGGAGTGGAACTTGGGCATTGAAGGATGTTGGTGCACGTAATAAAGTTTCCGAACGGAAATTCAGAACTGATCGCCCAGGACACGCGGAAGCAAATTTGGTGTGTAGGTAAATTTCTTAATAATGGCCGACGGGGCAAGCGTCCGTGCGAATCCGGACCCTGTAGATGATGAATTATGCACCTACTAAGATTAATCACTCTTCAAAACTGCATTAAGAACTGATCGCCCAGGAGGTTTTGGTTTACCATTTATTGAAAGTATATTTGTCAAATTGATTTTTATAATAGGGGTTTAAAAATTGTATGAGGATTTGTCAATATAAAATTGATTTTTATATATATTATGCTAATAAAAGCAACTTTTCACTTGTACTATTTTTAAAATCGTCCTTTTCAATCACTTTTAAATTTCGTGGATGAGTGTGTAATTGAAAAAATCACCCAAGCATTAGTTTGTTAAAGTGACACTTATTGAAAGGAGTTTAATCCTTGGAGGGTACTGGGAACTAATTGGGATATTTCTGTTCAAATTAACTTCTCCTTGCACTTTATTTTTTTAAGGAAAACATTATTTTACTTTTTTGTCAGATTAAGGAGTTTATTGTGCAACCTGACGTATACGGATCCAAATCTCTAAATTTTGAGGGGGTCGATGTTGAAGCTGGAATTGAGCGTTGAGATCATGACACATAGCATAAAGGAATCAGACTAATACTTATCCAAGCTACGAGTAAAAGCAAAATGATTATGCAACATCCGCGAAATAGCATGGTTACATGCAGGCGAAAGGGAATTTTACTTACAGGATGATGAGAAGAAGATAATACTTGTTTGGTTTGAGGGAAAAGAAATTTTTGGTCAAATTGTCTGAAATTTTTTAGAATTATATAGCTTTTCGCATCATTATCCGTATATTAACTAATAAATACTCTTGATTCTAATTATAAGAACTATTTATCAGAATTTGAAAAAATTAAGGAGAGAAGTTAAATTAGTTAATTATAATTATTTTTCAAAACTACCCTACTGAAAATGGAAAATTATATCAAGTCAAAATAGTTGAATCATCAACCTCCATCTACTATTTTCTCGGTAATTGTGTATCCTCCTCTGTAAAGTACAAGTAGCGATAATCATTAGTTTTGTTTTATTTATCGCTTGAAATATTTTTTTATCCGGATGTCCTGCATTCTAAAATAATTTTTTTTGTTTTGACAAAAAAAAAAGTGTTTTTTTCTTTATATGAAAAAGTTTTAGAGAGGTTTGACGTGAGTCCCCACTAAGGACGAGTGACGGCCTCTTTGAGCTCTTTCAACACTTAATGGGAATTTACGAGATCGCTCTACCAAAAAGAGTCCCAAAGCGGTATCACATCCCTTTGGGACTTAAACAAATCTCTTACCATCTATACCAACTTCCTTTAAAAAAAAAAAAAAAAAGTGTTAAACACACATAAAAAAATATTTTAAGACGAAGATTCCAGAGCACTACAAGTATAAAGAGAGTAGAGTGGGCTTTTCTTCTTTATTCGTCAATGCTACTTATTACTATATGCTGTGAATTTCTCTTTTATATTTGAATCTAAATAAATAAATAATGTTCCAATCAGATGCTCTTTTTGATATTTCACAAAACTTAAAAATCATATTATTTATATTTATAATTTATAAAATGTATAATTGAGGTATATATAACATTGATGAGTTGCAAACATTATTTACTTTATAAAATATATAGGTGTATTATTAAATTATTATTGAAAAGTATAAATAGTGGTATTATAGGAAAAAATTGACAAAAGTTAAAACTTGCTTTTATAATTAGGACCAAAACTAACTTCAAAATGTGTTCCTATAATTTGGACCGGAGGGAGTAGTTTGGAAGTATGTTACATTATGATCATTTATGATTTTTCACATTAAAGATGGTCCTCTCCCTCTTAAACCAAATGTACCGTTGGAATGTGTCTGGCTCTACGAATAGGAGAGGTGAAAAATGTTAATGGAAGGAAGATACGAGAATTGAAGGTAGATAGAGAGGGAAGAGGAGGAAAAGATCAAGGTTATTAAACGCCGAGTCATTGAACCGGGTGGAGTACTAGGTTAAGGGTCATTGGTGGGACCAGAAGTCGACAGGAGCTAAACTGGGTAGTCAAGTATCTTATATTTATTATATAATATTAATTAGTTGTCACAAATTATTAAAAAAAAAAAGTAAGAACAGAAGCATGGTTTTTTAGAGATGAAATGACATGAAAGACTTTTCAATCTCATCTTCACCAACTCCCATCTCATTTTTCTCTCTCATCATAACCCTCCTCCCTCCATCATACAGTCTCGTCGATCGGGGTTTACATCGGGTATTTGTCCTAATGTCTTCTTATGTGCTTGTCCCTCTAATTAGAGGGACAAGAACATTTTATTTAATTTTTTTTATAAATTTTATTTGTTTAGACTAAATTATATGTTAGTTTAAGGAAAAAAAAATTGCACCCGATCTCAAATTAATTAATTTTCTAGATGCGGTGTTACGGGACAAATATTTATGTATGCAAAACTAGAAACTAATTAATTTGAGATATTAGATATAAAAAAAATTCGAGAAACTAACATATAATTTAATCTAAATAAAAAAAATTTATAAAAAAAATAAAATAATAAAATAACAAGCATATAAGGGACAAGCACCTTATGTGCTTCCGTCGATCATCTCTTCATCATATTCAAATCTCCCTCTTTCATATTCATTCATTTCTCCTCACATTCAGATCTCGTTCTTCTCTCTCATCCAAACCCTTCCCCCTCGGCCCTCACATACAGGCAGAATCGACGCTGGAGGAGGCGATGAGACCACTTCATTCTTGATATGTTTCTTTCGATTGGCGACAGTTTCTGTGATGGTGAGAGTGGAGCTTGCCAAACGACAAAGATTTATGGTGACGGTGAAGCCAAGGTCGCGACGAGGAAGGAAGAAGACGGTGAAGGTGTGGAGGTCGCGTCGCTCTCTTTCTCGCCTCTCCTCTCTTCTTTTTTTTTTTTTTTTTTTTAAAAAAAAAAAACTTGGTCGATTTCCGGTTTCTATCATATTACTGGATGAGGACTCACGGCCGATTTCCGGTCCAGTCCGGGTTTAATTACCACGAAAATAGAGATATTTTAATGATCCCTCAATTGGAGGGGAGGAGGGGAGGGATAATAAGAAATTAACTATTTTATTTTTATGATGTTAAATATTCTTTATTCATATGTAAATATGTTTAATACGATTAATCAATTTTGATATCCATTGTTGTCGAACTTGTGAGTTGGTTCTCCGAGTTTAGTGTTTTTAGCTTATAAAATTGAGTTAAGTCACTAGTAAACTCGTGATCGTTGTGAACTTCGGTTAAACTCTTAATCCACCAAAGTTATCGTTTTTACGTTTTCGCTTACAAACCGTGTTAACTCGCCTTTAAACTCGTGTTAACTTCTTAGATTTGATCATGTCCAAGCGTTTTTAAACATAAATTTTATAGAAATTTCTTTTTTAAATATGACAAATTATGAATGTCGATGGATTTAATTTCAATTATTTGAATTTAAAAAATATTTAGACCAGATTGTTGTTATTTTTTTATATTTTAATTATTTAATTATGCAACATTAATATTTATTTAGAGGTAAAAATAAACTCTCAAGAGTTTATAATTCGAGTTCACATAATAAGTTTACCTCGTTATTACAAGTTTGCTTAAACTTATGAGTTTGACAACCTTGTGATATCCCATATTATAATATTGATTATTGAGTTAATATCTTAGATGTTATATGATATTAGGATTGGGTTTGAATTAGATAGTATTTTATTAGGACTTAGACATCTAATGAGTTGAATTAGATACTAGATATTCAAAAGATATCACATCATGCATTTGTATAGTATTATAATCTATCACTCTTTTATTTAACATGACAAACACAATTACAAACAATGTGAGGCATGAAGCAACCTATACTTATTTTTTATTAATGTAGTTTATATGTTCAATTGTTTTTATAAGTGATGAGAGATTCAAGGCATCGGCTTGATTCCATAGGATCTTAAAAATGTTCTGATCATGGAAAATTGAACATTGCATAGCAGTTGACCATCTATAGCCCAAATGGAAAAATAATAAAATAATAATAACAACAAACTTTTGAGAATTGTGATGAATAGTTCAGTCAATAGAGAGATAGGAAGGGGATAAAAAGGGAAGGGAAACTTTATTTAGAGTCTAAAAAAAATCTTTAAATAGAACAAACAAAGACATAAAGATTAAAAAACTGAAAACTTTATGAGGAAGAGGTAAAAGGAGGAGAGAGTTCTACAAGCTCATAGGGGTTTTAAGCACAAAAGGTTTATATACACAAATCCCCTCAATACCTGAATGATTCCCGACCCGAATGGCATGCGGATCTCCAAACTTGAGAGTTGAGATTGTTCAATTTTTACACTTAAATAAATCAACAGGAAAAAATGGGGAGAATAAATATAGAATATGCCAAAAACTATGTCATTTTCAACCCGCTACTTGGGAGAATGGGCCAACATACAATGGCGCTACAAAGCCCTCAAAGCAAGTGGAGTTAAAACAAAAAAAACAAATCACAAGAGCCAACTCTGCTTAATCCATTCTATTGAACTATGACATTGGGGAATAAATGAAAGCTATGGACATAATTTCTCTTCCGCAAGTTGCATAGTGTATCCATGCTTTGTATCTGGAGCAAACAAAATTTCAAAACAATGGCGTTACAACTTAACAAAGGAAGCAAATAGTCAAAAAAATGGACAGAAGCCTTCATGAAAATGTAGAACCAAACATGAAAGAAAAAAGGCCACCGCACAATAAAATGCATCATATATCTACTGCAGATTAGACTTGCACTTTCAGACAACAATGACCAACCTGTTATGTGTGAAGAAGAGTGGGGGTATGGTGGTTTTATTGACAACAATAATAATTTCCATCAAATACCTTTTTGTTGCCAGATTTAACAAGGAGCCTTTATTTCTTTTTTTGGGACATCCTGATCAAAATCTCTAACAGGCAGCCAAAGCAAGAATAATAAGGAACAAGGTGGCCAGACTATGCTACTGTAAATCTACATTGGCCCGACATAAATAGCCCCTGGCATTTATATTCCTCAACAACCTCAGATGATAAGAATAGTTCAACGTTTCTGTCTGACCTAGTAGAGTCGATGCTACTTTAAGTGGGGATGTCACATGGTAACTCTTCAAACTATCTCAAGTTTTCATTGTTTTCTGTTTGAGAGATCCGTGACTTTTTTGTACATTAGACAGCAATAAAATACTGACAGGAAATTATCTTAGTTGATGTACCTCATATTGAAGGTTTATCGTATTTATCCTTCCTCTCATCATCATTCTTCCAATCATCACCATCATCGTCCTCACCAATATCATCATCCCTTCTATCATTTTCCATATCACTTTCACTTGCGGTCTCCCAATCAGAATCATCAGCCTCTGGGCCATAAAGGTCATCACCGTCACCCTGACTATGAACACCTCCATGTTTGATAGCTGCCTCTCGAAATAACCAAGCGGCACGCATTTGCTTCTTAACCAAGCGTTCTGCATAATCAGGAACTTTATTTTGCCTCAGTGAGAGATCAGGATCATTTGACTGTGAGCATTCATTTATAAATAGAATGGCATCTAACAAACTCTCTTTTGATAACCCAAGCATGTCATAAGCCTGTGCTCGTCTCCATAGGCTTTTGGCATGACGATTGACCGGATTATGGAGACAAAGTGCACGGGTAGCATCACTTATGGCGGCCAAGGGTTGCTGAAGCAAAAGATGACACTGAGCTCGATTACTATATAGAACAACTCTCTCCTTTTTGGATCTCATTGGACACGATGACAATGCTTCTGAGTATTTTGATGCAGCTCCAGATATATTTCCTGACGAGAATAAAGAATTCCCTTCTAGCTTGACCACTAGTGCTGCGGCCTGCTTGATATGTAGATCCTCCTTGGGCATAGTTTTTTCCCATTTTAATCTCTCTTTTGAATTTAGTACTTCCTCAATTTGTTCTTTAGTGCGGCTACTAACTGAGCTTCTTCCCGATCCTTGTGATTCCAAGCAATCCTGAAGAACATTCATAATGGAGTCACCAAGCTTCTTGTGATCAC
This sequence comes from Acacia acuminata, assembly GCA_019022655.1. Lineage (NCBI taxonomy): Eukaryota > Viridiplantae > Streptophyta > Magnoliopsida > Fabales > Fabaceae > Acacia > Acacia acuminata. The sequence goes on from JAFJYI010000071.1 coordinate 2,020,735, forward strand.
CCAGAGTCGTAATTTCCGCAAGGTCTACCAATGTAGGTACCACTTTATCAATAACCTGCGTATAATGCATATAAAAGCCTTAAGTGCTTCAGGCTGGTGCATTAGTAATAACCAAATAATATAAACTTAGATCCTCCAGAGTGGTGGTGATATAATGACCAATACAAGCATTAGGCAATTGAAGAGAAATTATAGAGCCGAATGATCCTTTGAAGACGAGGTAATTTATTATTATTTTACTTCTAGTTTAGAAATTCATTGGTGGCGTAACAAAGACCATGAACCTGCCTATTAGGAGACACTCAACCCCAGGCTTGACAGACTGACGCCTTAAATCAATGCCATTAGACATTAATGACACTTGTATGTAAAATATTAAGCATTTACGTCATTCATTATGTTCCCCGTCTCCAGTGCTTCATTTCAACATTTAAGGTTAAAATTACAGGCAGACAGTTAAAGAATTCAAGCAGAGTGAAAAATCTCAAAGTCCTGATCTTGACTCTTTCTATTTGTTACTCTTTTAGACTAAAATGAAGATAATTCCCATGCATAAGAGTCAAAACTGATTCATTTGCTAGTCAAGCATTCTTTCCAAAACAATCAGTATTTTGTGTTTTAACATCTACAAAAGAGCCTGAACAAATGTAATTCAAGCGTCACAATAAGAACCAAGTAGCCATGCAAAACTGTCAAAGCTTTTACCTTGTGGCATGTATTGGGATCTTGAAGCAACCATAGAAGACAATCAATAGCCATATACTGCCAATCATCTGATGACCAAGCAATATTACACAATGCTTCAATGATACTTGGGCAGTTGGCAACAGGTCCCCTACCAAGCTTGTGATGACAAATTGTTCTCAATAAACCAATACCAGCTGGTGAATTTTCATTAACAAGTCCGCCCCACATGCCAGGTAGTTTTATGAGAAATTCAGGTTTACATATGGTGGGAAGAAATTCAGGTTTAAAAGCAAAGCAATTAATGAGCTGAAGAGACCAGCATTGCAACTGACTTGCCCATTCCTCAGCCTTCCTAGATTCCATTTCAACTCCACCCATGCCACGGGTGAGCAGGTCACAGTGGTAACTTAGCCTTCTATCAACAAATTGATAGAAATGTGAATACACTATTTCAAGGGAACTCATTGCTAATTGGATGGCGAGCTCAAGAATTTCTCCATGACTTGATACAGCAGGAAAAGTGGTAGCATAAGTAGCTAAGTGCCCTAAAGCACGAACAGCTACCCTCTGCTCAACCCAAGTTAATCTACCTCTCAAAAGTTCGACCAAAGGAGGAATCACCCCTGCATGTACAGCACTTTCTGCAAATTCTTCCATATTCATTGTGTAGGAACCAATAATGTGAGCAGCATAATAAGGAATGTATATATTCTGGTCATGAGACAGCCAGCGCCGGTGGTTCTTCAGCCCTTTGCATATCAAAGCTGCCATGCATTCAAATATTCCCAACTCTATGAATTCAGGGTCATTGGGATGTGCCATTGCTGTGTTCCAAAGACCACTGATGGGAAGAACCTGACCATCGTCATCTTGTGATGGAAGTTCTCTGAAGAATTTTAGTATACTCGCCCTTCGCTTGCCGGGATTCCCTTCCTTCATGACACAAAAAAAACATCCTGGGTATGGACAGTCAGATGATATCTTCTCCATGTTCAGTGAATTATAGCAATAATCAAATGAATCAAGAATTCAATTCTTTATCAGGTGGGTTGAAGCAGAGAGACTATTTCAGAACTGCAAAGAAGTTACATATAAGATCAGTATTCCCCGGTATATCAGTAAAGGAACGATACAAATTAGATACAAAATCTGCACGCTACTGCGCTCCATCATACTTGTGATGAAATACTCAAGAACAATAATTGCTGATGACTTGTCTGTAATTCCCTCTAAATATCAAAAGGAAAATGCAAGATATGTATCCAGTTTGCAAGCCTTTCTACTGAATTCATTTCACAAGAAATTTCAGTTTACTAGACATGTTCAAAATGAGTCCAAAATATTGTAAATCTTGGGAGAACAATTTCTTTTGAACAGGATAACTTATACAGTGCATGGTAATATGTTCATTTGGTTATGAAGTCAAAATTTTTACCGAACAGATGAAAAAGTCGTCTAATTTTTATGAGAACGAGACAAAAACTCACATCAACTAAATTTAACGACAACATCATCTTCCTACATTCCTCCTTCGTACAATAGGCTTATTTTCATTTCAAAAGAGCATAGGTTAAGAAATAGGAGTTGTTGAAACAAGATGCATAAATTCTTGTCGGCTGTCTCAGTCTACATAAAAAATGACTGCAAACAGCACATTTCAATTTTCATTGGGATCACGGACATGGCCGATTTTAAGGAAAAGTCCATCTCAAATTTATAACCGCGAGAGAGAGAGAGAGAGAGAGAGAGAATTGCAGGAGAGAGATGACTAGTCATCAAGCTAGGGAAATCAACTAGCACGAGCAATGTACACACAACAATGTCGCCTAGCATCAATCAAACCAAAGTAATCAACTATAAATAAGTACGGGAAACACTTCCGAATCTGAATCACTCGATGAAAATTAGACACACGGGCACACAAGGAGAGAAACCAAAAAAACTAAAACCAAAGAAAAAAAAAAAGTGAGGACTCGATATCGAAGAATCCTGCAAGAGAAAAGCAAAACCAAAAAAGAGAATGAGTAGAATTGCAAAAACAGATAGAATGAAAAGCCGGTACCTCGTATACACCAGTTAGGTGGCCGTGGCACAGAGGGAAGACACTGAGCAGTGAATAATCCTTGAGCAAAAGGAAAAAGAAACACCTTCTCTTGTTTGTTTGAACCTTCAAGTGAACTGGGCCCAGAAGGACTGTGTTGCTTTTTCCGATTTCTGCATTTACTCAGCTCCTTCTAGTGAAGAGACACGACCGAGACGGCGTCTAACGGAAAGTGAAGCGGAGTTTTACAGAGCGAACTTGGGAAGAGGATCTTCTTCCCATCGTATTTCGAATATCTTCCCTTTTCATTTTAACTGTTAGATTAACGGTATAGATTTATTTTTTTTTTAAAAAAAATTACAATTAAAATATTAATTTATAAAAATAAATAAATAAATTATCAAGATTTACTAAAATTTGATTTAAACGTTTAAGAAATGTTTTAAAAAACATCATAAAAGTTGAATCCAAATCATTTAAATATTACCAAATATTTCAGGAAAATATTACACTGGAAGATTTAGTTAGGACGTGCGCCAATACACATTTCCCGCAAATTGATCTGGCTCAAGAAAGAAAAGCCAAAATCACATAAGAATCAGAGTAATAATTGAATTGATCGACGAGTGAGCCCAGTCTGTTCGGATATGATTATGCATGCCATATGTACGCAAATCGGTGCCTCAGCCTTGGACGGCAATATATTGAATTTCATGTCTTTTTTCAACCAATCAAATTTCATATATTTAAATATTTACTCCTACTTTTTTTTTTCCATAAGCAATTTTCCCTTTTTTTTTTTAAGCTGGTTCTTTTTATAAATAACTTTCCACTTGTGTCTAAAATTAGGCATTTTTGAAAGATACATGCCATTTTCTCATTCTCTCTCCATGCTCATTTCATAAATATAGATATATTTGATAGATATATGACATTTTTTTTACATGTTTATTGTTTTTAATTAATTTTAATTGATAATTCGTTTTACACAATAAGAATAAAGGTTTTTTTTTAATATATATATAAAAAGGAGAGAGTACTAATTAAAAAATGAAGGGAAAATAATGAGGGCAGCATTAATTTAGGCATGGCGGTAAAAAGTGTAGGGTGGAGTCACGTTTATTTTATCATCTCTTAGAAAGAATTCGATGTTCTTTTGGGAAAAAGGTAGTGGTGCTGTATTATTGAAGATGGATGACGATTGCAGGATAACTCTGTCAGACATGCACGGTGGTTAAAGCACGTTTACTTAACCAATGCCTTCCAATAATTGAAACCAATGTCAGACGTTTCAATTTTCATGATCCAAGATCAGGTTTTATCATCTCTCGCTGAATTAAAACCGAGCTGCGTGAAACTGTTTGGATTTAGGCATTTAACTCACAAAACATTTTATGAAATTTACACCCCTCACTGTGTGGGTTAGTGGTAAGGGATTTTGGAATTTTCATAAATGGAGACGGTTCGAATTCTAACACCGTCGCAACATTGGAAAAGCATCATAGAGGGGAAGCAAGGTAACCTAGATTGGCGAAGGCATTATGTATTCTCGGTCCTAAATCCTTTTGTAGAACAGACTCAGCATCCTTGGTTTGTGGGTAAGGCCCACCGCTTTTTTTTTTCCAATTTGCCCCTTTTGAAATAACTATTTAAGCGTATGTCGTCCCCTTGTTTTGAAACTATTTAAGCATTTACCCCTGTTTAGTCGACTAATACCCCTATTTAGTCGACTAAATGTCGGGGAACAAATTTTTTTTGAAAACACCAGAGATTTAGTCGACTAAACCCTGAGGTTTAGTCGACTAAATCTCGGGGGGGAAATTTTTTTTGAACACCCCCGATATTTAGTCGACTAAACCTCGGGGTTTAGTCAACTAACTCGATCCGCAGGCCAAATTTTTTCAAAAACCCTCGTTTTAGTCGACTAAACCTCGGGGTTTAGTCGACTAAACCGATCCCGAGGCCAAATTTTTTTCAAAAACCCGAGGTTTAGTCGACTAAACCCGATGGTTTAGTCGACTAAACCGGTCCAGGCTTTTTAAAAGCCCCAAACGCGGCTCCACGAACCCTAATCGACTAAGGAGCCGCATAAACCTCTCGTCCCTCTCCTCCTCTCTTTTTTTCACTCAAATCTTCTTGAATCCATTGGTGGGTAGTGAAGGAAGCTTGATTCTAGTGTCATATACCTCGATTTTGGTACGTTTTCATCTCCTTTTCGAATCTCCACCGTTGTTCTTGTTTTTATACGAACCCCATTTGCGTTTTTTCATTTTGTGCTCTCATTGGGTGATTTTCTTGTCTATGTTTGATTGATTTGTGTATGTTTGTTATGTTCTCATCTCCATTTCAAATTTCCGCCGTAGTTTTTGCGTTTATGCGAACCCCCATTTGCGTTTTTGCGTTTTGTGGTTTGATTGGGTGATTTTGTTGTGTATGTTTGATTGATTTGAGTAATTACTTAGGATTTATGGATGAAAATGAGGAATGTACATGTGAAAGTGGAAATATTTACATCGGTTGATAATTTTTTTAATTTTGGACGAATTTCACTTTGTTTTTATCAATTTATTTCTTGTTCATTGTATTTATTTGTTAAAATGATGAATGTTGGTTGTTTATAATGATTAATGTTTGTTTATGTTGCTTAGATGTTAAGTTTTTCGAAAACCCATATCCTTGAATGTTTCTTGTTTGTTGATAGTCTATAATGTCCATTTGTAGGTTGTTGCCATCATGCGTCGTAGACAAGCTCCTTTTAATACCGACAATGAGCGTGGGAGGCGGATTAAGCAACGAGCGAACCGCGGGGCATCTTCCTCTAGGGGACCGCAGGTAGAGCCTGAGCCTATTGTGGATCTTCCATTCGGTTATCTATTCGATAATAATGTACAAGAGCATAACCAATTTATGGAGAAATTTGCCACGGACCCATCGCAAAGCCACAATCATTAGATATCACATTCTTTGCGAATGAGGGATTTGACATAGTGCCATTGTTGGATCATGCCCATCTGAGAGGCTTGGCAGAGAAGACTCGTCCGTACTCAGAGGTTATGGTGAGAGCTTTCTACCATAACCTGAGCTATATAAATGGTGATCTGCAATCTCGCGTCTGCGGGGTTGATATATTGATGACGGCTGACGATTTGGAAGGTGGTGCTTGGGTATGATTTTGATGGAGCGGGTTGTGTTCGGTATGATGGGGATAACCCGAACACTTAGAGGGATATCATCGGGAGGTGACGGTTCGGGAGATTCGGAGGCCGGGAGCTCATAGACCTATACTTTACGTGGGCGGTGTTGTTGATGCCCGTATCCTTTTCTATGTCATGACCCACATATTGTTCCCTCGGGCTTACAATCATTCGAGGGTGTTGGAGGGTGACATTCGTGTTATGTGGGCCATTCGTCATGGTTTTAACGTGAATTGGAGGCACTTCATTTGCACTATGATGTCTAAGGCCAAACAGAAGGATAATGGTGTACTCCCTTACGCGTATCTGGTTCAGGAGATATTGGAGCATTTCGATGTTCCTATGCACACTGAGCAAATGGTGAGTCGGAAAACCCGGGTGCCGAGTTTTGGACAACGTCTATTGGAGCGGTGCAAGATCTCAAAGGGGCCAAATGGTGTTTGGCACTACACTAATGTTGAGGAGGAGGTACGATCTTGGCCCGATTCCACCCGTTCTTGATCCCGAGTTACATGATGATGATGACGACGATCTTGATATGGAGGATTTTGTTGTCGGAGGGTGGATTCTCCTTGATGATGTCATGAGAGCCATCTATGCTAACACGAACGAATGCCAAGATGGTAGCGAAACTAAAAAAGTGGCGGAAGAGCCACATTGAAAAAGAGAATGAAAGGTGGAGATGGATGCGGGGTCGGATGAAGGGAATAGAGGATAGCCTTGGTCGGTTGCGGCTTGGACAAGAGCGGGAGGTAGCCGTGACGATGACCGGGGAACTCCATCCGAGGAGGGGCGGACACATCGAGGAGGAAGCTTAGATTTATTTGTCTTGCCATTGTTGTTTTTTGACATTTGTGATTTCGTTTGACTTGATGTTGCTTTTGACTTGATGTTGGTTTTTAGTTTGTGTGGTTAGACTTTGTCCAATTGTAATGACATTGATGTTTATTTTTCATGAATTTTGTTGCTTTTGGTTTATGTGGGATGAATTTATCCAATTTGGTATGTGGGGTGCCATTGTGCTTTCGATTTAGTCGACTAAACCATTATGGAATTCAAGCTTAGTTTGAAGACAAAACAAAAACAAATAATCATAAACTCAATGCAAGACATGTTACATAGAATTCAAGCTTGTCTAATCCTCGTTGGACATGTACGCATATTATGACCGACTTGGTTACAACTCCTACATCTTTGCTGACTGCCCGAGGGTTGAGACTCCACCCAATCCATCTCATTTTGTATCCTTGTAGACTTTGGTCTTCCCATTATACGTGCCAAACTTGCGTTCGGGATAACTATGGGGCCATCTCCTTGTTGAATCAACAATTCATTGCCTATAGGGTACCGTGTAATGCAAAGCATATACCGACTTATGTATGGCATAGTGAATACCGGGTCAACATAATCATAATGGTTTAAATTTTCCATCTTGCATACTTTGCTAATACATGGCAACGAGGAAACCTTCTTTGTGAACCTCCCACATTGACATTTGCGATTGATCAAGTCAACCCTCATTATGTCACCGGCGTCATGTGTAGATTGGTTGTATGCGTCCTCAACCTCAAATAAGCTGTAAATCTCGTCATAGAGTCGCACGCGGTGCGTATTTGTCAACCGATCCATATTCGTATCGCATCTTCAACCTTTTTGAAACTATCCTACAATGACCACATGTTTGTTAATCTCAACACGCCTCGTGACGAAATATTCCACAAGTCTACTACAAGTCATCTTCACCAATGCCGTTATCGGTAGATTACGGGCACCCCTGAGGACCTTGTTGACACACTCGGCTAGATTAGTGGTCATGTGACCAAACCTCCGTCCGTCTTCATCATAGGACCTACACCATTTCTCCTTTGGAAGTCGATCAAACCAGGGGGCAACCTTTGTGGATGTGTTTCAATAAACTCTTGAAACCGCATGTCAAATGGATCTTTGAACTCATGTACCCCGCATAGAACAAATGAAAGTACACTCATAACAAATAAATGATTACAAATATGTGCAAGAAGTACATAAAATGTGAAATTGCATACCTAGTTTCATAAGCTGTTTTCTTCAATTGTATATCCCTAAACTTCGAATTAAAGTTGCTCCCGACATGACGTAGGCAATACACATGATAGGCGTATGGAGGCCGCCAATTACGATGATCTTTAACCGCCTTTATGATGCGGCGTGACGATCGGATATCAAACAAATACCACCGCCTCTGCGTCACATAATCACGTATGAGACAAAGAAACCACCACCAATCATCATACTTCTCACCGGGAGGAACAACATGAGCAAAGGCAATGGGCGGGAGCTTCCTATCACCATCTGTGAAGTCGCAATCAAAAGAGTACCTTTGTATTTTCCGTACAAGTGGGTGCCATCAACTTGTAGTATGGGCTTACAGTATTTGAAGGCTTCAATGGTCTGGTTAAATGTCCAAAAAACCCTACGAAAGACGCGTTTGTCGCTATAAAAACGACGTTCGTCGAAACATTCATCAGTATCAAGCCTGAAAACAGAACCCACGTTACACTGCGTCATGTATGTCAACCAATTGGGCAAGAATGCATATGATTCCTCCCAATCACCAAATAACTTCACAATGGCCTTCATTTTCGCCTTCCAAGCCTTCATGTATGTTACATTATATCCATACAGACGTTGTATCCTCTCTTGTATCAAAGACTTGGTTTTAAAGTGGATCTTCTCTTAACATACCTAATGACAACAAAGCAAATTATACATGTCTTGTCAATAACTAAACCGAATGTAACTAAAAAACAAATGGAAAACCTACGATAATGGATGCACATATAACATCGAATCTAGCATCTATGATCCCGGCGAGATTACGGTTTAGGCAGTGTGGTCTTGCCCCCACTTACGCACCACCCAACAATTTCCATTCTTGGGGAGAATTGCCCTCATATACCGGGGACAACCGTCGGCATGGTTTCGACACCGCATCACAAACCTATTCTCATCGCTTTTTGCAACTTTGTGATACGATGAGATTTCATGCAACATAATTTCACGGCATGTTGCATTTCGGACTTAGAATGAAACTCGATACAAATATAATGGATCACCTAAATGCCAACCACCTTGCCGCTCATCACCACCATACAACATCTCCGTTTCATCATCACGGTGCGCCTCATTAATGGAGGAATAGTGCGGGCTTTCGTTCCAAAATGGCTCACTCTCAGTCCCTACATCGGTCAATTAATATTTTCTTTGTCAGAACCACTAAATATAAATTACAAATACAAATACAAGTTTACTAACTTACCACTTCTAACTGGGTTAACACGAAGCGGTGGCATTGTTGCGGTACTCGGTTTCGGGTTCGTGCGAGCATCAAAATCACCCCTACATCATTAATGAGTCGTCACCTAGTGGAATAAACCTCTCAAATTCGTCCTCCTCATCGCTATGCATATTCCCATATTCCTCATCCTCCTCTTCCTCCTCATCCGTCAATGTTACGACTTAAGACTTGTGAAGGTGCGAGATACACCGACAGGTATGTCTTCTTCACCAAAATCGTGCGAGATCTTGTATGCATGGGTATAGATGATGATTCACCGATTCAAGCTCAACATATATCTCAATAAAATTTTGTGCTCTCCGATTAGCAAATGCATCTATGACACACTCTACGTCTTCATCATCACATACATCGTTACTAATGTAGTATACACTATCCTTACCTACTATAGTCTCCACTTTGGCAATTAACCGATGAATGCATTGTCTTCTATGTAGCCCCAATTTTTGATGAATTCTTTCTTTGAGCTCGTTGTACGTAGTTCCCGTTTGATTTTCATCATTTTCGTTTTTCCTTCAAATTGAATACCATCGGGACCTACAAAATGCCTCCCACTATAGTAGATTACGAAGCGCGTGTGTTTGGACTTGAACTCATCCTTCACACCGAATTTGGAAATTTGAAAAACGAAGGGTTTCGGGTTACAAACAAAAACAAGAGCTTAACAAAGTGAAACTACAAAGATTACACAACAATCATACCTTCAACTAGGTGGAATCGTATTAAACCTTGAAATGGAGATGAGAACATAACAAACATACACAAATCAATCAAACATAGACAAGAAAATCACCCAATGAGAGCACAAAATGAAAAAACGCAAATGGGGTTCGTATAAAAACAAGAACAACGGTGGAGATTCGAAATGGAGATGAAAACGTACCAAAATCGAGGTATATGACACTAGAATCAAGCTTCCTTCGCTACCCACCAATGGATTCAGCAAGATTTGAGTGAAAAAAAGAGAGGAGGAGAGGGGACGAGAGGTTTATGCGGCTCCCTTAGTCGATTAGGGTTCGTGGAGCCGCGTTTGGGGCTTTTAAAAAAAAGCCCTACGATGGTTTAGTCGACTAAACCATCGGGTTTAGTCGACTAAACCCGAGGTTTAGTCGACTAAACCTCGGGTTTTTGAAAAAAATTTGGCCTCGGGTGGTTTAGTCGACTAAACCCCGAGGTTTAGTCGACTAAAACGAGGGTTTTTGAAAAAATTTGGCCCTCGGGGATGAGTTAGTCGACTAAACCCGAGGTTTAGTCGACTAAATCTCGGGGGTGTTCAAAAAAAAATTTCCCCCGAGATTTAGTCGACTAAACCTCGGGGTTTAGTCGACTAAATCTCAGTGTTTTCAAAAAAATTTGTTCCCGACATTTAGTCGACTAAATAGGGGTATTAGTATCAAAACGGGGGTAAATCTTTAAATAGTTTCAAAACGGGGACATATCTTAAATAGTTATTTCAAAAAGGGGCAAATTGGAAAAAAAGCCAAGCGCCCACCCTTCTCCTAAAATTTTTATTATTAAAATTTTTTTAAATGAAATTTACAAGTCTATTCAAACTTCAAATTTTTATCCCGCCACAAACTTGGAGATCAAACGGGCTCCTCTAGTGCTGGCCCAAAACTACATGGGCTTTTCTCGAAGACTGACTGGTGCCACACGGGCATAGTCTAGAATGATGTTGAAGCAAATAATTAATACTTTATATAAAAAATAATAATAATTAATGCAGAGACATAACTTGTTTAAGAATATGATTAAATAAAGCTTGTAAAAGAATGCCACTTGGAATTGATTACCATTAAGAAATGTGTCGGTGTTTAGCAAGGATTCACAGGTGATTTGGAATTATTGAGAAAGTAGAGATAACGCGTGAGAATTTTGATAATTACGGGGTTCCATAACTTGGAGGTGAGACAATGACAATGAACCTATCAACACTCACTTACACAGAAAGCGACTGCAATCTAACCCGATGGCGACAACGAAATCACTATCAGATGAAAGGGACGAATAGTTATAGCTTATGGCTCTGTTTGTTTCTGCAGAGAAGGATGTCGTATGATTGGGGTAAGCTTTACTCTTTAGTTATTAATTTCCACTTTAATCCCTAATTAATGTGTGACTGGGTTTGATCTTCAGAACTTCCACTTTTGCATAGAACTGTTATTGTGTGTGCAATTAGTCAGTGATTCAGTTATTCGCATGGTGTACTGTATACATTCTCTTTTTCACTGCTGTCATTGTGTTTTGAGAAATCATGCCTCCATAAACATGAAAAGGCGACGTTAATTATGGGACTGGTATAATACTAAATAGAAGGTTTTTATGTCGACAACGTTCCTTTAATAAAACTAGTTCACTTGATTGACGCGCAATGGTATTTTTTTCCCCCTCTGGGAATGGATAAAAAATCGTGTACGTTGCTTTCAGCATCATTATTTTTTCCCGAAAATACCCGTTCTTTTCGTAGAAAGATGAGCACCTGATGAGTGGACAAATTCTTAGATTTTTTAAAACATAAACCAGAACGTCATCCAACTGAAAAATTATCATGTTAGATAAACATCTTGTAAAATACAGTGTGCTACAAAATCTGTGAGGAGGACTGGAAACGAAGTCACTAATTGCGAGTGAAAGTAAAATTCAGACAAGTTATGTGGACAAAAATAGGAAGAGATGATGAGCGAGAGTGTAACAGCACCCAAAAGGGATAACAACTCTTCAGATTCAGATCCCTAGAAAAGAGGTTGAAAAAGTGAAACAGGCAGCTGCAAATGTATACTATAACTATGCAGCCCAAACCCCACTTGCTTACTGAACAGTCCTGAAATAATGGTATAGATTACAGAACCCACATGGACAAAGACATAAAGCAGTAGTAAGCAATAAAACGCCGTCGGTGGGGCATTCAGATTACTATTATACCCTCTATATCCTCGCTCCTATTAATTTCAGAAAATGGTCGTCGACGACTTTTTTTTTTTTTTTTTCGGATACAAACGTAAGGAAAGACCTTTTACTTAATTTTGGCCACCAAAGCAGTTGCAGAGGTCTTTGAATTCATTTTACATCGAATTCCAAGCTCAGCAAGAAAGAAGAAATGGACCATTTTATTACAATCTCAAACCAGTTGAAGTCTGCAGTAAGTAGAGAAAAGATAAGATAAATGTATGCCCTTATGTTACAACATAGAAAATTAACTTCCTTTTGACTTGAGGGGGAAAAAAATCTAAAACAAAAAAGCTGAAGTGGAGAGCTTGGAGGAAAAAAATTGTTGATGGAGGAGCTGGGATCATGTGATGCCTAACTGGCGATTGGCGAAGACCTTAGGCCTGGCCTCGCGGCAAAGTATTACTACATGAACAGTCTTGAAAATGGTGATTCTGATAACTCTGGAGATAATTTAATTTAATGAATGCAAATTAACTAACTCTTCTTGCCTTCTTCTCCGCCGTCCTCCAAGTAAGCCTTCTTCCGTCTTTCGGCACCGGCAAACACACAAATCAGGAGGAAACATGCCGCATAAATCCCGTGAATCTTCCAATTGGTTTTAGGCGGTTGCCGCAACACCACCCTGTGAAACACCGTGACGTAGTAGTGCAATCCGATGGCGAAGCCCAAAAATGTTTGGGCCAGGCCCAGAAACTTTGAGCCCATCCCACTTTCGTCGGAGAACACCAGGATGAGATGCATCAGAAGGAGAAGCAGATAAAACAAGTAACCCAGAGTCTGGAGCACCTGCAGACACACGTATGTGGATTGGGAAGTAGAGTAGAAAAACTTGAGGGGCTCGAGCCCGGTGATGAGAGCGGACAGGCAGAGAATGGAGAAGTAGATGGAGAGATAAATCTGGACGAAAATTAAGAGTTTCTGGATAGAGAAATAGGCTTTGATTTTATTGAAGATGAGCGACACTAAAAGCAGAGGGATCAACGCGAAAGCGCACGAAAGTACGGTGGCAACGGTGGATGCATATTTGTTGCCGACGTAAGGTTTGAATCCCTTCGTGATTTCTTTATTGGCTTTGGTAATGTACGCTCTGGAGGTGGTGGAGATTGTCTTCAGGTCTGGAATTAGAGTCTGCTGGAACTTAGTGGGCAGATCTTTCAAATCCGAAACGAAATCGTCGTTGTCATCTGAATCGATCCAGCTGGGCAGTGTTTGTTTCTTTGGTTTCTGCGGGCTGGCCTTCTGACTCTTACTTGACTTGCTGGATTGAAGATCACTGGATTTAGATTTGGTTTGTATGGCGGTGGCGGGCTTTGTCGTCTTGTTCTTGGCATCGCTGGTTTTGGGAAGAAGATCCGAGGATTTCTTGATGGAAATTGGAGCCGTTTTGGTTTTGTTGGAGTTTGAAGGTTTTGATTTGGAATTGAGCATCTTGAGCTTGGAAGTAGAATTGAGCTTCTTAAGGCCAGTGTCGACGAGCTTGGCTTGAGTTTTGGAGGAGCTGGGTTTCAAGAGCTTGGTCTGGTTTTTGGAGGAGCTGACTTTCAGGAGCTTGGTTTGGTTTTTGGCAGTGGAGAGAGTATTGGATTGGATGGTCTTTTTGGTCTGGTTTTTGGAGGAAACATTATTGGATGGGATGCTCTTTGTTTGGTTTTTGGAAGAGGTGAGTTTAGGCTTGATGAGCTTGGTTTGGTTTTTGAGGGATTGGCTGTGGCCGGTGGTTTTCTTTTTCGGCGGCGGATTTTCATCTTCTACCTCCAACATTCTTCTAATACCGGACAGCTGTTTACTCTGAAGTTGAGAATGGGAGGATGCAGTGATACATGTAGAAACAAGGAGAGAGAGAAGAAGAGAAAGCAGAATTATGTTTCTGGAAGCAGAGCAGAGGAGTGGAGGTGGAGCCATAGGCGAGAAGCAAGTATAATGCTTTCGAGATCTGCAGCATATGGGGGCTCACAAAAATAGGAGAAGAAACTTGAGCAGTTGAACTAATTTATATGAAACTTGGAAGAGAGAAGAGTGAAGTGATAAATAATAATGGCAAGGGAGTGATTGGATTTGACTCGTTTATGGGAGGTCGTATGTTAAGTGGAGGAATGGAAAGGAGTAAGGACCCATCACATGCAGATGCCGCAGCAAGAGAACGAGTAAATGACGCAATGTAGCTCTCTCTGCCTCCGCCATTTAACCCGGGCTACTATTACTGCATCTAGCGCATCGTAATGGAAAAGCCCAAAAAGTATGGTCTCAATTTCAACTTTCTTTAAGGTCAAAAGATATTTCAACGTTCTACGCTTCTTTGTCTCTTCTGGAAATAGGAAAAAAAGAAGTGAAATCTGTTAAATTCATTTGGAATGGAATAAAACATTAAGAATGAGATTCATTTAACCTTTGAGGGAAAAAAAATGACGAACCGTCTTTAATGTTGTGAATTTCATACCAATGATTCACTCATCTTTTTCTTTTTTTGGTTTTATTTTTTAAATAAATAATAATTGTCCCCCTCATTCTGGTGAATACTTGTTTTCACGGGATTTTGAAGAACAGAGGCATTGTCCCCCTCATTCTTTCCTGAAATAAGGATTTTTATGGAAGCAAAATTTTATGAGCAGTTGAATTCCTTAACTCACCAAAATTCGGGTGAGCCTCATAGTTTAGGAAAAAATAGAAATATATTTTAACATCATCAGTATCCAATCCAACAAAATTCTAACATCATTAGGATCCAATCTAAATTTTCACGAAATATGAGTCATATTTTTAATGACTAGGCCAATCTTGTGTTGTAGTAGGGGACAATTTGTGCTCGGTGAGCATCTATTTTATACTAACATCTGTGACTGAAAACTCAGTCTGGAAGTTGGCCAAGAGAGAAAATTGTATGCCGTGGGTTCACTTTTTTCGTGAGGGACACTCCAACACTACCGTTTAATTCACATTCCAGGCCTTTACCATTATCCCTATTTTGACAAATCTGAACCATGCGAGATGTGATGAATTTAGTATGGTTTTATTGTCCTCCTATCTAATGTAGTTTAGTCAGATGGCTTATGAAATCTGGTCAAATTAAAGAGTGATGCAATTTTATTGAATTCGATTTCTCGAAGACAGGGAGGAAACGAGGCGCGGTGAATTTAAAATGCCCAGTGACTAGTGTTAATGAGGACTCGTGGAGTTTAGTAAAATAGGCTGACAATTAAGTGAATAACCAATTGACACAGATGCAATCTAAATGTCTAATAATAAATGCTTCATGTGCGTATCTCGATGAATACACAAAAAACTAAAGGGATAAATTTATGACAGATCATTATGCTGTGGGTTGCCATACCGCAGGAAATTGATCTCGATTCTCAAGTAATTCACGCTAACACCCGGAATCAGGCAGCCAAATTGGTCAGCAAAATACTATAACTTCTATACTTGTTGTTTGTAACAAGTGAGGACTGAGGACTAACGAGCGATGCTTCCATAAGAGTGAAGGCAAGCATCTTTTAACATGTCGTGAGGGAGAAATTAAACAAGGAGATCTCAATAATTGAACTTGGCATTTTGATATTTTATGATCGGAATCTCCCCGGAACATTGTGGGTCATGCTTCCCCATGTGAGAACACACCCCGCACAAGTCCGTGCATTGGACTTTAGCTCCATTCTCATTGTGTCATGTCTGTTTTTTTTCAATGCTGTGTCATGATGTTTCAACTACCCAAAAGGAAGAAATCCAAAAAGAAATTAAAAAAAAATGGCTATTTGCTATAAAAAAAATATATACTAATTTCTCGTCGACTCAAATAATCTTTATTACTCAATTATATTTGTCTTTTCTTAATAATTTTCTTTTCGTTACTCAATGACACTTATTTTTTACTTTTTTACCTTTTTCTATCACTTAGGAACATACACTTTTTTTTTTTTTTTTTTTTTTTTTGGGTTAGAGAAGCATACGAATATGTTACATTCACAAATCACTTTCCTATTTTATTTCTTTTTTTTTTTTTTTGTAATATTTTATTTCTTTTTCATACCGTTTCATTTTATGTGCTGATTGAAATAAACCCTACAGATTTGAACTTTTTTTTTTTTTAATGTGAAATTGTTCAAATAATAATCTTATCTCATGATCAAAACCTCTTAAAAAATTTCGAACATCCAATATTTTTCTTTTTTGGACTGAGATCATCCAATATTACTTAGGAAACATTTTCATAGGCGACAAAATTTAAAAGTAAAATTTTGGGTTCAGGACATTTATATAATTAATTTCAAAGCAATATAATGTACAGCAGTACAACTTCATTGTTAATTAAAAAATAACTGTGGTGGTTACATTTGCTTTTGTAATTTGCTTTTCTGATTCAAGGCCTTCTTTAAAGGCTCCAAAAAAAAATAATAATAACTGTGGCCTGCCACTCTGCCCTTTATTTTTCATTACAGAAATTACTCCATGTCTTCATGAATCACATGTTTATCCTTTGAGAAATTTAAACCAAAGGAAAAAAAATCTAGAAATGGAGATGAATAAGTAGCATGTACTTTTTGATAATAATTAATTAGTGCCGACAAAAATCTAAGCATGATTCTTTACCATACAATATCCTGAAAAAAGTAAAGGCTGTGGTGTGAAACTTCAAACGAGAGAAGATAATAAGACACTATTTAAAAAAGAAAAGAAAAGATGAAGATGATACATAAGTAAAGGGGATGCTCTGTAAAGTCAATTATGAAGTGGCCGAATAAAAGTAGAACCGAGGTACTGGGTCCCACCGTGTTGCGGGATCTGCCATATAGTTAGGAGTCCAGTTAATAATCTTGAATATAGTAGGAGTGCTCAAACCCAGGCCGGGACCAGGAATACCTTGTCCCAACTCCGTCCCAAGGGGCTGGGATCTGGAAACTGATCCCTTCCCGTACGAGGAAGAAATTAAGAAGCTTCTTCCACTTGCAGTAGCAACTGAGTTAAACAGAAGTTACGTGAAGAAGAAACAGACCCAGAATGGTTCATAAAACAAATTTAAACCAACCAAGAAACCACCACTATAATCAAACCATGGAATTCAACATGAAATGGAAGAATATATACCTTGAGGCCCTGTTTGTTATAGGGAATTGAGCTGATGGAAAGGGAACTTGACAAGGTTCCCTAAAAAAAACACGTTTGGTGTGCCTATCTTCCGTCAACTTGGATTCCCGCCTGCCTCCAAGTTCCATTAAACATGGGAACCTTGAATCCCACCGAAAATGGAGGGAAAGTGAAAATCTTAGGACAAAAAAGCCCCTTGAAAAAAGCTGGACCGGTTTAAGAACACAAGTGAGCGACGAGGTGAAGAAGCTTGCGACAACAGTGGAAGTTGGAGGCAAAGAACAAGTTGAATGCAGGGTCGATTAAAGCTATAATTGAGGTAAGTGGCCATGGGTATGTATTTTTTGGTGTTTTAGCGGTTTGTGTGTAATTTTTCTCGACGCCCTGTTGCTTCTAGTTAGGGACACAAACACAGATAATTCATTCGCAAGCAACTTGGGTGACTTTTTTTAATTCATGGCGTGTTAATGGGTATGTTTGTGGGTTGAGTAATGGTGAGTTAGGAAATATAAATGACACAGGCAGCTGAAATAGACGATGAAAAAACTTTTTTTTTTCCCGCACATTTTGCTATGGTTTTGTGAAGAATATATTTTCCCATAAGTGTGGGTCATTGTTATTTTGGAAGAACTTTATATGAAATGGCATCTCGGTTGTTCTCCTTTGTCATACATTTTGTCATGCGTTTGTATGTCTTGAACGATTTCCGGTGTTGATCAATGACTGTTAACCTTTGGCAAATTTTTATTTCCCCCACAATGTGCAGCCATTCTGAACTTCAATGTGATTAGGTTAATTCCAAAAAGTAAGTGTGTTATTCATAGTTACTGTCATTTATTTTGAGATTATGGTCCTCATATCCTGTTTTCATTAGGACGATGTGAGTCACATGTTATGTTATTAATTGATGTAGAAGTTTAGGTACTGTCAAATTTTGCGTTCGAACTTGTCATGTTAGTTCAAACTTGTCATGTTGTGAGGGAGGTCTTCATTGTTTGTATAAGGAATTACTGGCCATTGACAATCTTGTTACTACATTCCTTGTTAATTCCGACAATTCTTTATGAGCAGGAGCTATGGATGTTATGCACCATATGTATGGTGCCTTATATTGCTTGCATCCAACTTTGTTTTAATTGTTATGCAACATTTGAGAAGGCCAAACAAACATAATTTTAATTGCTTTCATCCATGTTAGTAATGAAATTTATTAGGCGTGTCTGCTTCTACTAGAACCAATTTGGCATTTGTGCGTATAGGATTGCTTCAGTTTTAGTGACCCTTGTTAAAAGCAACATACTGCTATATTTACCAACAAAATCTTCCACATGGAAGTGTGAGTGCTTCAATCTTTTGTACAATTTCCTGTATCAACACCACTAGAAGTATTTACCTTTGTCCACTCTGCCAGACAATTGGTATGATACTCTATGTACTTGGTTTCTGTTTCTTGTTTCTATCTTTATAAGATTCTATGAGTAACAGATTTTTTATGCAGGAGTATCTTGATGCAATTCATGGCCATAAGCTTCAATCCAGACATGCAAGTCATGCATTGTCTAGATTTTTTAAGGCAGTGGAAACGAAGCTCGAATCAAGATACTATGATGTGACAAATTGCTGAATGTTTTTTCCAAGATTCCTCAGCCCTTATGGATTCGAAGCCTTCTGCAGCAATAGCTAATATATTAAAGTTAACCTTGGTCATGGGATAAAGTTTGTGTCCCCCACCGTGTACATGTATATTTTGCTACATTTTGTATTTCATGCCCATATGTATATAGGGTTGTGTAGTGGGTCAAGTGTGTGTCATAGTAATTTTGGATGAACTTATATGATATGACATTTGGTTGTAAACCTTTGTCAACTTTGTTATGTATCCAACAATGACCAAGGATTGTGTATTTCAATGTGATAAAGTAATTTCCTTCTTTTTCCCAGTCATACACTCTACTGTCATGCACTCATGCCTATCTAATTCTGGTACTTATTTCCAGTGCTGATAATTGGGCTGTTAACCTTTCTCAAATTTGTTATGTGTGCAACAATGTCCAGGCATTGTGTACTTCAATCGACAAAGTTATTTCCTTAACTTTTTTGTCATAAACTTTTCTTGTAATGTCTATCAAATTATGAGGAGGATGTTCCTGTGAGATGCTGTAATTAACTACAGCGGACTTTAATGTACTGTCAATTTATGTGTTCGAACTCATACACGTAGGTGCCTGTTAAGTGCGAACGGGGAAGTTAAGTTCGAACTACCCCAACAACAGTTATACACTACAAAAAAAGTATCGTTTGTCGCGATTACATTGTAGCGGTCAGAAAAACCGCTACAAATGAACAAATTAGTAGCGGTTTTAACCCAAACCGCCACAAATTAGTAACGGAAACATTGGCGCCAAATCTGACCATTTTGCTTCACTTTTTGTAACGGTGACACAAAACCAAACCGCGACAAATATGGCGCCAACCTTGGAGCGTTATGGCGCGAAATCTGTTGCGGTTTTGTCAAAATAACCGCTACAAAAATTTGAAACAACACGGTGTTGCCACGGTGAAAAGAAAGCGACACCTTGACCGCGTCAAAATGTTCAGATTTGTAGCGGTTACAGAAGTAACCGCTACAAAATTTATTATTTGGCTTCCTTTGAGTTGTTTCACGGTTCATTGGTCTTTCTTTTCTTCACTCTTGATATTTGTTGTTTGGAACTTCACCTATTATTTGTTGTGGAACTCAACCTACTGCAGTACGGCTTGATGGCTGCATCTACGTCTAGTTCTTCCGGTGCTCTTGGTACGGGTAATCTTGCTTCTAGTCTTGCTACTTCTTCCTTGAAGTGGATCATCGATTCCGGTGCTCGATCATATGACAGGTAACCACCATTTGTTTTCCTCGTATGCGCCTTATGCCAATCCCTCCGGTATAACAATTGCCAACGGCTCTTATTCTCGTGTTATTGGCTCGCACGGTTGAACCTACCCGTCTGTTCCCTTATCCCATGTCCTCAATATCCCCGACCTTACATTTAATCTTTTGTCTCCTAGTAAGCTTACGCGCCAATCAAATTGTTTCATTACTTTATTTCGACCATTGTTTGATTCGGGATCTTACGACGAAGAGAGTTATTGGTAGGGGCTATGAACGGTGGCCATTACTTTCTTGAGGATCAATGTACCGTGCTCGTTGCTTGCTCTGCAGTGGTTCCTCCTCTTTGATATTCATTGTCGTTTAGGTCATGTGTCTTTGTCTTCTTTGAAGAGGATGTATCCTCAATTCCGTAATGTGTCTTCTTTAGAATGTGAGTCATGTCAGTTTGCTAAGCATCATCGTGTTCACTTAGCACCTCGGGTTCATAAACGAGCTGCATCTCCATTTGATTTAGTCCATTCTGACGTTTGGGGTCCATGTCCTGTCGAGTCTAAACCTGGTTTTAGGTACTTTGTTACTTTTGTCGATGATTTCTCTCGTACCACCTGGCTTTATTTGATGAAAACTCGTTCGAGTTGTTTTCTCACTTTTGCAATTTTTGTCTTTGAAATCAAAACTCGTTTGGTGTGTGCGTCAAAACCTTACGGAGTGACAATGCTAAAGAATACTTTTCTGCCCAATTTCAAACCTATATGCTCCAGCATGGCATGCTTCATCATCCTCCCGTCCGAGATACACCGGCTCAAAATGGTGTTGCGAACGTAAGAACCGACACTTATTAGAAGTCGCTCGGCTCTCATGTTTCAAATGAATGTTCCTAAACCTTTTGGCCGACGCCGTGTCTCATCGCATGCTTCCTTATTAATCGTATGTCCCCTCTTGTCCTCAATGGTGCCACTCCATACACTACCTTGTTTCCTTCCAAACCCCACATTTCCGTTGACCCTAAAATCTTTGGTTGTGTCTTGTTTTGTTCGCGATGTTCGGCCCACTGTTACCAAACTTGATCCCAAGTCTCTTAGGTGTGTCTTCCTTGGGTATTCTAGGGTTTGAAGGGTTATCGGTGCTATTCTCCCACTCTTCGGCGTTACCTTGTGTCCAGCGATGTCACGTTCCACGAGTCAACTTCGTTTTTTCCGTCTCTACTCCACCCCCATCTCTTGTCTCTCTGAGATGCCACTTCCGATAGTCCCGATGATCTCTTGGTCTATAAGGTTCGGTTCCCGCTTTGAGTGCAAGCATCGACTTGGCCCCCGCTAGGGCAAGTAATGTTGTCGACCAGGTTCATGACCCACCGATGATGGCTTCGACGTCCCGATCCGGCATTAGTTCTTCGCTCCTACTTTCGACCCAAAGACCGAGGTGCTCGCTATCCTTGATACTCCCGATCCTTCCCTTTCTACCACCGAATCGACATAGTGTTTGATCCTCCTGATGATTTGCCTATTGCCTTACGTAAAGGTAAGCGTACTTGCACCTATCCTATTTCTTCCTTTGTTTCCTATAATCATTTGTCTCCTCCATCATGTTCCTTCATAGCATCCTTAGACTCACTCACAATTCCCACTAGTCTCTAACAAGCCTTGACCATCCCGGTTGGCGTACTGCAATGGAAGACGAAATGGTGGCCCTTGATAAGGCTGGTACCTGAAATCTCGTTGATTTGCCTCTTGGCAAGAAGGCTATCGGATGTAAGTGGGTGTTCACGATCAAAACGAAAGTGGATGGCTCCTTGGAACGTTTGAAAGCTCGACTGGTTGCCAAGGGTTATGCTCAGACCTATGGTGTTGACTATTCGGAAACCTTCTCTCCTGTGGCAAAACTGTCCTCTGTTCGCCTCTTCATTTCTATGGCAGCCAATTATGGTTGGGATCTTCATCGAGTTGGATGTTAAGAATGCGTTCTTGAATGGCGATCTTCTTGAGGAAGTATACATGGAGCAACCACCTGGTTTTGTTGCTCGGGGAGCGTGCGAAGGTATGTCATCTTCAAAAGTCTTTGTATGGCACGAAGCAAAGCCCTCGTGCTTGGTTTGACAGGTTTAGCTCGTGGTTAAGAAGTTTGGTCCGAGTCAAAGTAAGTGTGACCATTCAGTGTTTTATCGCCAGACAGATCTTTGGAATGATTTTGTTAGTGGTATATGTTGATGATATTGTTATTACGGGTAGCAATGCTTTGGGAATCTCATCACTTAAGGCCTTCCTCAATTCTCATTTCCAAACAAAGGATTTGGGTCCTTTGAAGTACTTTCTTGGGATAGAAGTTATGAGAAGTAAGAAAGGCATCCTTTTGACACGGAGGAAGTATGTTCTTGATCGTTAAAAGAAAGCGGGAAACTTCGGAGCAAGACCGAGTAGCGTTCCCATGATTCCTAATCCCTTCTTGGACATGGATGACCGCATACCGTTTGATGAGCTACCCGAGGATGTACGAAAGAAAGTTGATCCGAGAAAAGATCAAGCCGTTTGCCTATCGAGAGATATCGTAGGCTAGTTGGGAAATTGAACTATCTTACGGTAACATACGATGTGACCTTTCCGTTAGTGTGCTTAGTCAATTCATGATCGCACCAACCGTTGCTCGATGGGAAGCTTTGGAACATGTCTTATATTATTTGAAGGGCTCACTGGGTCGTGGTATTCTCTATACGAATCATGGCCACAACAAGATTGAGTGTTTCGTGATGCGAGATCATGCGGGGTCACAAAGCTACCGGAAGATCCACCACGGGATATTGTGTGTTTGTTGGTGGAAATTTAGTATCGTGGAAGAGTAAGAAGCAAGATGTGGTTTCAAAGTCGAGTGCGAAAGGCGAGTATAGAGCCATGTCTCAATCTACACAAGAGATTGTGTGGCTTCACCGAGTTAATGAAGGAGGTTGGTCTTGCCACGTCGTTACCGCAAAGTTGTGGTGTGATAATAAAGCTGCTCTACACATAGCCTAGCCTCCAACTCCGTGTTTCATGAACGTACGAAACACATTGAGATTGATTGTCACTTTGTACGCGATAAGATCAAGGAGAACTTTGTGTCCACCGGGCATGTGCGATCTAGTGACCAATTGGGTGACCTTCTAACGAAAGCTTTAAGTGGGACTCGGGTTGAATATCTTTGTAACAAGTTGGGCTTGATTAATATCTATGCTCCAACTTGAGGGGGAGTGTTAGGAAATATATATTTTAGGAAGTATATTATATTAGGAAGTATATTATATTAGGAAAGATATTATAGAGACAATCAGGATTATAGTAATTAGGGAATCAATCTACATAATGAGTCATTATGTCTCATTAACTCTCTTATTTCCTCTCTTGTGTATAAATACCCTATACTATGTACATGAATAGACAAGCAATTCAGATTATATTTCTCCTTTCTCTCTCTAATTCTACACGTTTCAATGGCAATAGGAAAAGAAAGGACCTCCTCGCATATTATCCGGTGCAGAGATCATAGAGCAGCTTGTGGATGTTGATTTTGAGTATGGGAAACAAGACAATCCAGCAAAGGCCGGGACAAAGACGGTCAGGGCTTCTGGTTCTGTGACCCAGCAATGACGGAAGATAAGCGTCTTCTTCACTCTTCTGTATTGGAAAGATAATTTGCTCCGACATAGTCTGGATGTCATGCCCATTGAAAAGAATGTGTGCGACAATGTTTTGTACACGATTATGAACAAACCAGGCAAGTCAAAAGATCATCTTCGAGCAAGGAAAGATTTACGGGAGATGGGGGTTCGTGCAGACACGTGGCCAGATGAGCATGACAGATTTCAACCGGCAAAATTCACCATGACAAAACCGAATAAGGAAATCTTCCTCGCCACTTTGAAGAAAATAAAAGTTCGATGGGTATTCAAGCAACATTTCACGATGTGTGGACGTGCGAGCTCGAAAGGTTCCGGGTGAAGAGTCATGACTCACATGTGCTTATGCAACGATTACTTCCGTGGCCATAAAAAATACACTGCCTCTCGATGTGTCAATCGTTTTGGTCGAGCTTTGTACTTTCTTTCGGAAGTTGTGTTCCAAGGTGTTGATCGTGGAGGAGCTCGACCAGCTGCAACAGCAAATCATTCTTACGCTGTGCCATTTGGAGATGATCTTTCCTCCTTCTTTTTTCACGGTCATGGTTCACCTGACAGTACACCTTGTTAACGAAACAAAGCTTTCTGGCCCAGTTCACTATCGATGGATGTATCCTATTAAGAGGTACTCTTTTAAAATTAATTACTTCAACATTACTTCCTAGTCGCATGTTTAACCATTGATGTATTGACATTTTTCCTCATTACTTTATAGGCTTCTTGGGAAACTGAAATCTTATGTGAGGAATAAGACGTGGCCTGAAGGGTCAATCGCAGAAGGTTATATTGGGGATGAGATCTTGTATTTTTGTTCCAGGTACTTTGATGACATTGAGACGTCATTCAACCGACCGCCTCGTATGGACGATTGTCCAGAGCCAGAGCCAGATCCATCAGCTTCAAAGTTGTTATTCCCTCATGTTGGTAAACCAGTTGGCGGATGTGAGAACTTCAAACTCATGGCACTTGAGAAGTTTCAAGCACATAGACATGTCTTGATCAATTGCACTAAAGTTGAACCGTACCTTCAGCAAGGATTGCACACAGATATATATGTTATCCTATATGTTTCCTTACATTTTATAGGCACATTTCTTGCTCATCATCGCATGTTTAATTGCAGGGAATTTAGGAGTCATGTGAAGCGTTAGCCAAGAATCCGTACATAGACATCCTCCAAAATTGATAGAAAGGTCCATAGAAAATTTCAGGGTTGGTTTAGGAGGAGAATAATGAATGACCACAACCCCCACTCAGAAGAATTCAGAGCTCTCGCACTCGGCCCGCTTGACCACGCCCAAAGATTTACGGCATACAATGTCAATGGCTTCAAGTTTTGCACGGTTTCACGAGATCAAGGATTGTTGACCCAAAACTCGGGTGTATATGGCACGTTTGGGACGAGGAGTTATGCGAGTGGCAGCGATGGACGGAACATGCGGTTCGGTGACGTCCCGTATTATGGAAAGCTGCTTGATGTGATCAGGATAACTTACCAAGGCCTTTTCTCTGTGACACCGTTCAAGTGTTTGTGGGCGAATACGACAACGTCCCCGGGACTCACGACTGATGACTTAGGCATCACATCAGTGAATTTCTCCCGGCCTATTCACGGCGGTCGATCGAAGATGACGAGACGTATATTCTTACCTCGAGGCCCATCGGGTTTATTATGTCATCGATGAGAGGCACAGGGGATTGGAATATGGTGGTTCACTTAAAGCCTCGGGACCTTTACAACATGGGTGATGGTGAGAATGTCGCCTACGATTGAGGCTGCTCCGGCCCGGCCCGGTTTCGAAAACTTCTTCCCAGACGGCGATGACACCTTACCTATAGTTCGGTATGTTTTTTAATATACGCAATATGAAATATGAAAATAGCATTTAACAAAAGTTTTATATATGTGTTATTACATATTCAACTCACACATAACTTTTTTTACAAACTTTCTTTGTAGGGATGCTGACGAAGATTGAGAGGAAAAATTATCCCTACTCTTCATTTTACCATTTTTTTTTAAAAAAAAAAATATATATTTGTAGCGGTTCAAAACCGCGACTAAAAACAATAAAACCGCTGACATTCCAACCGCTACTAAAATAAACCGCTACAAAAAAAAACAAAAAAGAATCGCTACAAAGTGATCTTATTTGAGATCAAAATAAATACCCCCACCAAACCACATTTAATATGCTTCAACTTTGTTTTCTACACACGTTTTCTCTCCGTCTTCTTTCATGTTTTTACGTTTCCCCAACCAAGTAAAGTGTTTGAATGAGGTAAGTGTCACTTACCTGGATCAAATCGTAATTATCGAAATATTTGTTTTTTCTTCTACCCTGTTGATATTAACTTTTTTTACAGGTGGATTTTGTCACTTTTCAACTTTCTTTCTACTTTCACATATTTATTCTTCGATCCACTTTCCCACACTTTTGTTTTATAATTCATTTTATTTTGACTAACTCATAAATTGTTGTTATTATACTTACATATTTTCATTTTTATTCACATATATAGTAATCTTATACAATCGAATATCGTATTTTAATATCATTTATTTTTAGTTTAAATATAAATGATTATTAATTAAATAAGAATTGTTAAAAGAAATATTTTTTTTCAATTTAATCCATTTGTAGTTGGTTAAAACCGCTACAAACGAACGCCAAAACTACTTTTGAAACAAACAACGTCAATAACCGCTACAAATATAAAATTGAAAAATGGCGGCAAAACTTTATTTAAAAATAATGGCAGGATTTGTTGTCGCGGTTATTCACCGCTACAAATATTCGGCGGTAAAATTTTTAAAAAAATAATGGTGGGAATTATTTGTAGTGGTTATTCACCGCTACAAATATTCTGTTTTACCGCTGGAATTTTGACATATTAGTAACGGTTTTATAACCACCACAAAATTGATTTATTTTGTAGCGGTTTATTTACCGTGAGTATTGTGTACATAAGTAGTCAGCGTAGCCTTATATAGTCATGGTCAACCCGAACCGCTATAGTTACAGTAGCGGTTTTCGTCCATGTAGTAGCGGTTTTTTTTTTTTTTTTTTTTTTTACCGCTACGAATTTCTTTGTTTCGGTGATTTTAATAGCGGTTTTCCTAACCGCAACAAAGGTCGTTTGTCGCGTCAAAAACCGCTACAAATGTCGATTTTGACCGCTACTAATGGCCCTTTTTTTTTTTGTAGTGATAATACCCAACATATATACAATGTTTTTCTTTTTGATTCGTGATACCAAATCGATTTTAAAGAGAGTCAGTGATGCTAATAGATCCAGATGATTATCTTAATTAAGAAACTTATGAAATTTACAAATTTAGGCTTACAACTCCACGTATTAACATACCATTTCCTTGAACATACTTCAAGGTTGGTTCATGAAGCTGCCACTATAGTTATCAGTGTCTTTGAAGTGTCAACTATTGAACTTAAATTGTTTGATGAAATAGTTTTGTTACAATTGTTCTCAGACATTCATACTTGTTAAATCTGCAAGAATTATAATTTAATACTTGATTATCATTCCTAACCAAGGCCGCCCAAACGCATCTGTTGATATATATTGTGCTTCATGTTTAACCACTTCTATAATTGCATGTCCTGCTTAAATCAGTTCTAAAGGGAATGCTTATGGCGTTATCGTATTCAAATTCTTTTTCTGGAAAAATAGTTGAACAACAAAATGCAATAACACACAGTATACATTCACTTTTAATTTTGTAAATGCTACAACTTCACATTCTTTTCTTTTTTTTTTTTTTTTTTGATAACACAACTTCACATTCTACCATGGTAGCACATCTGAGATATTTCTCTCTTTCTCAACTGTGATAGTATTTATCATTCATTGCTTATAAGTTCTTACAATACATATTTTGCACATCGAAAACAACTATATATGCACTAAACATTTTTTTTCTTCCTTCACAAACTTAAACCAAAAACTTCCTCCTGCATCCCCAATTCCTCTGTCAACTTCAACTTCAATACCCATGCAATATGTTTTGTGTATGTTTTTATCGTGATTTTCACAGTTCATAAAAAATTCCCAAGCCCACTCTGTTCTTGATTGCGTACACTCCTTCGATCTTGTATTCTGTAAAACAACTAGCACCTACATTGCCAAGCTCCATACTTTTCTGGCCCCTCGATGTTCTGTCAAAACTTAACATTGACCAACATTCTCTCTTTTGTGTAATTTCTGCCATGTTCGTCATCCCTTTGGCCTTCGGCCGCCGTTCTTGTCGTCGTAGTCATATATCCCCTCCAAAAATCCTTCGATTTTCCTTCTCCAGCAACACATTCGGGGTCTAGGGTTGTGTATGTTTCTATCCAGAAAGGGGGAAAACTGTTAACTCCTTTTCCCTTTTTTCTTTCTATCTCGGGGCATAATGGGTTTTTTGGCTCTCCTTCCCACTTAACCAAATTCCTTTTCTTCTTACCAAACACTTTATTTTCCCTTAATTTAAGTTCCATTCTCGTATCAAACCAAACAATTTCAACTTTTTAAGTTCCCTTTCAATCTTCCCTTCCATTCCTTTCCCTATTTAAATCTTCTTTATACCAAACGGGGCCTGAGAGTATGAAGAAATGAATTAAAATGGGAGACAAAAACGCAAGTCCCAATAGTTGAACATCCACTCGTTTAGTCCTACTTACTTTCATTTCTTGGATCCGCGGCAGGAGAGACAATGATCCACTGGCATTTTCGTGCATCACCCTTCATTCCATCTACCGCCAAAAATTAAACAACCTACTTATCCCACCGACAGCGTATTGCCTAATGCTCTTTGATTCATCTTTTTCTCCCATGCGTGAACTCGTGGAAATAAAAACGGTGAAAGATCATTTCACTGATATGCAAAATCATTTCCAGATTATTTTCCGAGCATTAAGTTTCTAATGACCTCACATTTGCGGCTTCTTCTGAACTTGGTTTTTGGACAGTGAGGATTGGAGTTAAAGCAG
Organism: Acacia acuminata; assembly: GCA_019022655.1. Classification (NCBI taxonomy): domain Eukaryota; kingdom Viridiplantae; phylum Streptophyta; class Magnoliopsida; order Fabales; family Fabaceae; genus Acacia; species Acacia acuminata. Next base: position 2,049,531 of record JAFJYI010000071.1, read on the forward strand.
AAAGTCTATATATATATACCTGCACTTTAACATCTGACAATTTTCTGATGTTCTCATAAATTGCGCCTGCTTGCATGTAGTTTATATGAATGGTTACGACGTGATTTCTTCAATGAAGACGGCTGAGGGTGTATCCACCGAACTGAGACCTTTTATAAGCTATTGAGTCTAAAGGTTTTGGAAGCCAGTTGTTTGGTAGGATAAAATTATAAAAGGAATGGGGTGAGAGAGGCTCGAACTCTCGACCTCAGGATCACTCAGAAGCTATGAGACCTACGCGCTAGCCAACTGCGCCACCACCCCATTGTTGACAGTTGGCTCACTAAATAATATATACTATATTTAACAACTAAAGGTCAAGATGGTGCCCAGTGAGTTTTTTATTTTAACTCCTTCATATTTGATAGAATTTCATGCAACACTTTGTTTTTAACAGTTACAAATTTATGAACACCTCTACTCATTTAATTATGCAGCACATAACATGAAGCTTCTCTGCGCCCTTCCCTTCCTTCAAACAAAGCCAATACATGTGAATCGGCAGCCAGAAACGTCCAGAGAAATGCAGTGTCTATGGTGGGAGAAGCTCGTGAGTTGTGGAAACAAAGCAGGCAGTGACAAGGGAAATGATGCAGTGGCTGCCAAAGCCACAATTATGTGTACCCACCATCACACTTAAGAGGAGCATACGAATTGAATATTTTACATTCAAGAAATTACTTCCCTATTTTATTTCTTTTTCATCCCATTTCATTTTGTGTGTTGATTGAAATAAACTCTACAGATTTAAACTATTTTCTAAAAAAAAAAAATTATGTGAAATTGTTCAAATAATAATCTTATTTCATGATCAAAAGCTCTTAAAAAATTTCAAACATCCAATAATATTTTTTTACTGAGATCATCCAATATTACTTAGGTAAGATTTTCATATGCCACAAAATTTAAAAGTAAAATTTTCGGTTCAGGACATATATATAATTAATTTGAAAGCAATATAATGCATAGTAAAACTTCATCATTAATTAAAAAAATAACAGTGGTCTGTTGGGTTGGATTTCTCTCATCATCATTTTCTCATCATCCCTCATAATCTCTAAATCACATCCGTACAATCAATATAATACTACTTTCACTTTTCTCCCACTTTTCCAAATCAAAGGCCTAGATGAGGCCAATGAGAGAAAATGAGAAACAAGATAAGAAGATGATCTCCTTCCGTGGTCTGCCACTTTGCCCTTTATTTTTAATTACAGAAATTACTCCACGTCTTCATGAATCACAATGTGGAAATGGACATGAATAAGGAGCATATAATTTTAATAACAATTAATTAGTGCCGCCAAATTTTAAGTATGATTCTTTAGCATCCTGAAAAAAGGTAGAGGCTGTGGTGTGAAACTTCAAACTTCCTCCGCTGCATATCATCCAAATATGGTGATAAGCAGCCGAGAAGGCAGTGAGAGATACAAGGTAACCATAATTATTACTCCCTCCGGTCCTAATTATAAGAGTAAATTTTGGAATTGGTTTTGGTCCTAATTATAAGAGCAAGTTTTAACTTTTGTCATTTTTTTTCCTATAATACCCCTATTTATATTCAATAATCAAAAGTTGAGATTGAAAATAATGTTTTATATCCAGGATCAATAGAGGTAAATAATCATCACCACAAATTCATTTAAATTGAATAATTAATATTTAGAGGTAAATTCATTTAAATTGAATAATAATAATTAACTAATTATTATAATATAGATAATGATTAATAATGATTGGGTGGACCTGATTTTTTAAATGAATTTACCTCTGAATGAATTAACTAATTCATTTAAATTGAATAATAATAATTAACTAATTTATTGATCAGCTTTGTTTTCGATCTGAATGTATATGTTTGAGGTGTGTCACCATTTTTGATGTACAGTGAAGTTTCTGAAATCATTGTTTCCAGTTGGATTTAACATCAAATACTTTGATGCGTTTTCAGTTTAATATAATTATCTATATAATAATATTAAACTGGAGAGGGACATGTGGCGACAAGGCAGAGGGGAAAGAAAAGTGGGGGAGGGGAAGGAGGGAGGGAGATATTTGGAGGAGGATGGGGTATTTTAGGAAAATATATATAATTAACTAATTTAACTTATCCTTAATCCCTCCAAATTCTGGTAATTTACTCCTATAATTGGAATCGGAGGGAGTATTATTGTTAAAATGTTTAAATAGCTTTACTATAAGTTGGCAGTCTCGGGAACTTTTTTTTTTTTTTATACAGAAATTTTAGGAAAGGGGTTGGACTCACCCACTATCCAAGGGCAGAGCGAAGTATTCCTTCCTCTTAGGTAATATTAATGTTAGGCAGGGTGAGCCGTCTATTACCCTCAGGCGTTTACTTAGGCACCAGAAGCTAGAATGCCCCTCAGCATCTGGACTAACTCTTGGATCGAACCCCCCATTTGATGGAGTGTGTCTAACTCTTTGCCAATTGAATCCAAGGATAAGGGTCTCAGGAGGGATTTTGTTTTTTGTTATATTTTTTTTTGAGGATTTGATGGTAGAGAGGTGCGTTAGACTGATAGAGCGATGGTTTGGGCCTCAGGGAACAGAATTGTCCGAGCCCAAGGCGATAATATGAAATAGAGGCGTTTACTCCGTGGTTTTAGAAGCCCAACGATAAGTTTATGGTAGCTGTAGGAGGCCCAATATTTTAGTTGATGCTTTGTCTCTACCTGGTCTTGTTTTTTTGGTGTAGAGAGAGAGGGCATCATCGTATTCATGAGGAGGAGGAAAGAAGGGGAGGGGAGGGTAGGGTAGGGGTCCGGTGGATGGGGCATGACATCCGTACATATTAAATCAGACTTTACAGGGACAGCCATGCCGCCATCATCACCTTCTTATTTATTGCTGCTGGGTCCCTCTATCTCTGGCCCCTTTTCACTTTTTAGGAATGCTTCCCGTTTTTTTAATGAATTGCCAATATTATTTATGAGTGATATACAGGCAACCCCAAATAATTATAATACAAGGTTTATGACGCAAGCCTGAGCAATAGGTGAGCTCAGCCTGGAAGGAGGTGGAGTAAAACATGAACCAGCTTTAGTATGACGAATGCAAGACTCAAGTGAGTGTGGGTGGTATTGTGACATACATTGCGTCAAGAGGCTGCAAAGTAAGGTGTAAATAGAGTATAATAGTGATGACAGCAACATACGTGTGGGTAAAGAGGAGAATTTAGTTGAGGTAAACATGCATGAAACTGAGAAGGAAACAGGTGTTCTCATTCTGGGACTACGTCACCTTCTCCGTATTCTTACCTACATATACATACATACACACGTACTAGTGGAGAATTCAGAGTACAGACAGTGACTGTGTTGCGGGCTCAGCAGCAGAGAGGCATGAGGGAGTGGGCATGATGAGGAGTAAGGGAACATTATGACCAAAAGGACGGTGTGGCGCTCTTCCCATGTCCCACTCTTTTTAACTCTTTCTTTTTCCCTAATCTTTCTCCAATCAATTTCCCTTTCATCACACCCCCATTATTACTTCTCACTTCATCTTCTTTATTCTTTTATCTCCGCATTTTCCATCTCTTTCTTTCTTTCACTCCACTACTATAATTGTTGTACTTCAATGTTCAAACTACTAACACTGCCTCCCTACTTCAATTTCACGTCGCCAATGCTGTGCTGTGCTTCTCATCTCTCTCCGATCATCGTATATACAGTAGAACTAAGCATCGTCATTTTGGGCTCTCCCAGAAATATAATGTAGCTGCTGGTTATGGATCCACAGGAAGATCACCAATTTAAAAAGGAGGACTAAAAATTGGAGGAATTTACACGTACATGTGGGTAACATATATAATTGGCATGAACAAGGTAGAGTGTCGGGGCCAAAAATGCCACATGTATACCTTACAAATAAATAATGTGTGTGTGTGGACGTGGTTGTAGATGGGAACACAATAATAATTTGGATGGCCAGGGTTACGGGAAAGAGCAAGAGTGGCAGACAAAGTAGGGTTCGTGGACATCACCCCCTGACCCACTTAACCCCCCACATAAAATAATTCTAAATATATTGATAGATTACTTAGTTAAATATGATAGTGATCCTAATCTTCGTTATCGGTTGATTTATTTTAGAAAATGAAAGCATCTTAGACCGCTATCATATCTAACTCTATCCTCTATCATTATACATATCAACTCTCCACCGGGCAACAACTCCAACAAATCCCCTTACTTTTCTTAAAATCTAACGAGTGATTTCAACATTATTAACAAACCACACCAATTTGCTGTTTCACTTTGACATACATAATCTTGTTGCCCACCGGCCGTACAGCCCCTTCCAATGGGTGGATATCCATCTTAGATTTGAATACTAAAGCTGTATTGTATATGTAGTAATGCATCAATTCTATAGTTTTGTTAGGGAGTACAGTGGACATGTGCTATCTGTCTGCAAAGAAAGGCAGAGGCATATAGCAAAAGAAAGAGAGAGGAAAATGTGATGATTTCATGCGAGCTTTATACAAGACAGATGTATATAAAATCCAGCTAAGTAGCGTACGAACTGGATGAAGAACGAATATAAAAATGAACGGCACAGGTGCATGATCCTTTGGAAAGTCATAAACATAAAGGAGAGCACAGTGGAGCGCATATTCCAGGGTCACAGAGAGTGAGGGATGTGATATGGAAAAAGGCACAAATGGGGGAATTAATTAATTGGCATGGAATCATGAGTAACACAATCTCTAACACAAGATTTTGCTGCAGGAATATATATGTATATATATATTAAGAGCTGAAATCAAGTGTGCACTATATACAGCTTTAATTTGTCTTCATGTGGCATCGGGTACTTGAATTGATGCTTTGTTGTGGCCTCTTTCCAGGGAGGAAGCCAGAAAGTGATTCATCTTTTTTGAGATTAGGCTCAAAATTGTAGGGCACTGTGTGTGCGTGAGTGCCAGGTTTGGCTCACGAGGGAACCCTAATTTGACAATACCCTGCTGCTTCAGGGGCTCACCCACTGAGTATATAGAGAACCCATCATTACTATATATTATATCTACTGCCACGCATGAGCCCCCCTTCATTCTCTTTCTCTCTACCCTCTGCCCTTCTCCATATATATATATAGGGCATGTTAACACATAAATCAAGTATATATTTAGTGATTAATGAAGCCCACCAACAATTTAGCATTGTGATATTTGCAAACGTTAGAATCGTTTTCTCAAAGGAGCAGGATCGTATATATGAGCAAGATGGAGATCTTACTGGCCAGCATATTCCCTCACAAGGCATGGCCCTCCCGAATCTCTCACAATCTTAACTCTAATCATTTTGATTTGGGACGGGTAATTGAGAGCCCCTTGAATTTAACAGCTAGCTAGCTAGTGGTGCCATGTCTTTTCTAAATATTTAAAGGATGTAAACTGAAGAAACACATGTCGTTTCGATTTGATCCCATTTTGTGGAAGTACTCAAAAAATAAGGTTTTTGATTGATTTTTTGTGTCTCACCTTTGCCTATATACAAATAAAGGAAAGTTATTTGAAGGCCACCCTTTGTCCCCACACACCTCCCTCCCTCATCATTTTTAAAATTTAAAACCAAAGGTGAAATATGTATAATGGAAGTGAAAAAGATCATGATCTATCAATCAATGCAATGAAAAAGATCACCAACTTTTTGAGGATTATATGCATATATATCCCCAATCTCATGCAAAGACAAAACCCAAGCTATTTCACAAATATATAACGGTTCCAGAGGAGGAGCGTGCATGCTTGAGACAGAGAGCTCCCCTTTCCTTTCACTCTCTTCGATCTTTTTGCCCAAAGTGCTTCGCAAAATGGAAAATTTATGTGCCTGTCACGTGTGAACATGTCTTTGGCCTTTTTTCCCCATCAATCATGTTCCACAAAAAGATTAATGCCTTTCCCTTTTCTTTTTCCTTTTTTCATATAATCTCCAATGTAAATCTATTACGTGTTTGTCCCTTGTTATAAATGGATTTCAATTTACTATTCGCTACAAAAATTGAAAAAAAATGGGGGTGAACAAGCAGAGTTATTAGACAATGATAAAGCCACACACCCATAATTGCTACCTGAACAGAAAACAATCATGCTATATTGGCAATGATGGCTAAGAGCTTCACAATATAAAATCTCTTAATTTTACAGGCTGCACTCAGAAATGGCCACAATACCGTAAAGGTGAATGTGTCTGGGGAGTTCAACCCCCAAATTTGAATTTTATTTTTGGTTGTATCTAAAGATTATACATAACTTAAATTCTCAACCACTATCAACAATCCAACTCGCTTCACTCATCTTTCATCTGTCTCAGGTGCCATATGTTGAATCATTTTGAGGATAGAGTTTTCTTATTAATATCTAGTTGGATTAATGGTAAAAACTACTTTTCCAACATGATTTGCAGTATATAAGAGAGAAGTTTTGTTTTGAGTAATGTGAACATACGTTTTTAAGAGCAGCTCCCAATTATGAAGACACCACTGAATCAAGTGCCATATTGTTAGTTAATCCCAAACAGATTTTCACTATTATATTCACAACTCAGATGCTATATTCCCCGACATCTAAAATACGTACACATAACTTGCACATCGGGACAAAAAACAGATTGAGAGGGGACTGAGCCCAATTAAAGCGCTTTCTATTTTTTTAACGTATTTTTATATATATATTTCCATTCATTTTTTTCCGCATACTATTAATCATAATAAATACGGTCAGAATCCACCACGCGAATCAAGTGGAAAACGCCAATGGCATGTATGCCCATATATTCGCACTTTCACAGCACTGTCTATATTGTGTAGTGTGTACTAAGATTATGGGCGGTCATGTTCGTACATTTATTACAGTCGTTATTTTTAAGGATTTAAATCTAGTATACATATATTGTTCAAAAAAATCTCGTATAAATATGCAAAAATAATTGTTATAATAAATCCTTATTTTTTACCACGTTATAATAAATCCTTATGACCCTTAGTAAATCTAAAACATCCATTTAATTGTGAACAGAGACAATTAAATAATCTCTCGTTGCCTCTTACTAAATCCAAATATTAGATACTATTACAACGAACGATTCTATCAAAACTCCACCAACTCAGAAAAAGGAAAAAACTGGAAAAATTTGTAATAACATGGCTTTGTCGTAAATTGATGGGTTAATATATACAAGCATGACATGTTTGTGTCAATTGTCAAATGCCTTCTTTTCGAAAACAATTAAGAATAAAAGAAAAATCCTTGTGAGCAGAGAGCTGCTGAGTAAATGTAATACATAAAATGTCCATGTGTTTTATACTCTTACTTTTTATATATGGGAACAAATTAAAAAAATTAAAAAACGACCCATGGAAGATAGTATCTTTGATTTCAATAAAACGAGATTGCGGCGGCGAACGGTTCCCCAAATCTCGCCACCAATCACTCCTAGAACCAACAATTTTTTAAATGCCATTTGAATAAAAAAAGAGAGAAAAAGAAGGAGGGAGAAGAAGGAAGATTGATGCCGCGAGATTAGGGGGCACAGGCCTACTACTACCAGGAACGGAGGCTTGTTCAATCAATACGGAAAATTGCTAATTCTCTTATTCACAGACAAGTCAAAAACAAGAACACCATACTAAATAGCAGAGAGACAGATTTCCAAATTCCAACTGCAGCCATAAACAATATACGAAACTCACCACCATATTCCTTTAGTATATATATGAATGTATACGATCAAAAGCACAGTTGAAAATCAAGAGAAATGGAAGAAAAATGAGAGAGAAAGGAAAAAAAGCTAGCTGCTAGCTATTATTTACACATAATTTGAAGGGACCCAAAGGACCCAAAAAGAAAAAGAAAATTAAAAAAGGACCAGAAGTTTAAGTCGATGGTTAAGATGAGCATACGGAGATTCCCTTTTTCATGCATTAGCTTGAACTGATGAGATATTAATTCTTATTCGCTTGCTTTCGGTGGATGGAGTTAACTAATCAGATGAGCAATTAATCCATGATTCCAACATACCTTCACTTCTTGGCACAGCAGCAACACACTCCGGCCCTTTGTCTCCATGAAAATTATCCGAAGAAGAAGCCAAGTAGTTTACTATCCCGTTTGTGACTCGCTCGGTGTTACTATAACTTGCCCCACTGACGACGTTGTTCATGTTATTGCTCCTCCCCGTCATTGTTCCGTCCGATGATGGCGGAACCATGCTCCGATGAAGCCCGCCGACGACGTTGGCGTTAGCATGGGTGTGGGTCAATCCCAATTCGTCCAACACGCCCATTTTAAGATGTGAATCAGCAGAGGGCGGAATTTCCAAAGAGCCTTGAGATTTATGGGCGAGAATGGAGGAAGAATTCTGTGTTGGGAATTTAGGCGGAGGTTGCAGGATGGACTGGAAGTTGAGCATCGGGGTGTGCATGTTGTTCACATTGAGAGGAGGCTGCTGCTTCAGAAGGCCAAAATCAGAAGACAGTTGGTAGTTAATGGAAGTCGCCGGAGAATTAGTAGCGGCATTAGAAGGTAAAGGGTCAACCATGGAGGACGTCGTGGGAAATGACGGCATTGGAGCTGAAGAAGAAGAAGACAAAAAGGGGCTTGGGGAGTGAAGTTTGTGAGGAAAAGGTCGGAGAAGATAGGGAGGGAAGGGAGGGTCAAAATGGGGAGATCTTAGAGAAGAAGAAGGAGAAGCGAAGAGATCCAAACGGGCTCTGGGGAAAGGAGAGGAAGCGAAGGGAGGAGCCGGAATTCCAGTGAATTCCTGAACCATGGCACGGAAGTTGGTGGTATCGGTAGTGAGGACAGTGGTGGGAGCACGCCTAGAAGCTCTAGACCTCTTCTTTGGGTTTCGTACAGTGTTGCTATTGGTGGTGTTGGAGTGGCCTTGATCATTATTCATGCCTGACACCGAAACTAATCCTCGGGAACAACTTTCTTGAGACAGATTTTGCTGTGCCGTGGGAAACGCACCGCCTCTGCTTTGACCTCCCAATTGACCCGACCCGAAGCCTTGGTTCGATGAAGAAGGCATCAAGGCGCCAAGATCCGCGGATCTGCCGGGTTTAGACCACGCCATGTCCAGGTTCAGGAGTGGGTTGGGATTCGAAAGCGACGGTGATCTTTGGAAGCTATTTGGACTTGGATCGAAGTAATTCGACAAAGGGTCCAGCATATGGAATTGGTGGCTGTGTTGAGGCGGCTGGGGGTTTGAACCGGCGGTGAAGGATGGGTTGTTGAGGAAGGCGGAGATGGATTCGGCGCGTGAATCGTAATCATCGTCACCGCCGCTGGAGGATTGCATACTCCCGCTGTTACCCGAATCCATGAGAGAGAGAGCAGAAAATGGAAAGACGTAAAGGTGAGAGAGAGAGATGGGGGGTGTTGCAGAGAGATTTTGGATGAGTTACCCACACATGGCCATTTAAGAGGGGAGGCTACAGAATGAGGTATGGGGCGAAGAGAAAAAAGAGGGAGATATTTTCTGGTTTTGGAAGGAAAAGCTTCCAGAAAAGTACCCACGTCTTTAAGGCTCTGATCTGCAACCCAAACAGTGCTCGTCTTGCCTTTTGCTTTGTCTCGGAGCAAAAGGATATAGTACGTACACTAAAGAATAAACATCAATTTATTACCAGAAGAGAGAGGGCGTACGCATCCATATCAGCAGTTGATCAAATTTCTGTGTTGGGGGACTTGGGACTTGAGAGCTAGCATCCCTTTGTCCCGTGTTTAGGGTTTCAGAGAGAATTGAAGAAGATGGCTCTATTGAACTTTTCTCCAAACTTAAAAGGGTGACTGCTTTCACTTGCCCGGAAGAGATCAGAGTGGGGTAGCCATGGCAGGGAGCGTGGTGATGGCACTAGGGTAGATGGTCAAAGTATGTGGGAGTTGTGGTTTTGATTGGGTGTGTGAGTCCGATAAAAATATACGACTCCTTCCATATATAATACACATTTCTTTATTTCTTTTTCAATATTAATTTCTTTTTCTTTTTCTTTTTCTTGTTCGTGTTCGTGTTTTATTTTTCGGAATAATGAGGTGAGCAAGCAACGGACCTATTATTTTGGCATCAATTATAGAAGGAGAAGGGGGCTTATTTAAAATAGCATTAGAAAAAATACATTTATGTAAATAGAGATAAAACCTCTTTCATATACGTATATTATATCTGTAAATCATATCAAAAAAATAAGTTCTATCATCAATCCAAATAAATATGTTGTCTTTTAATCTTTAGTATTACTTTCGAGTTGAAGACCAACCGTTTACCAAACTAATTTTGATTATAGCCATGGTTTCTTTTTTTTTTTTGGGTTAATATTAATGGTTTTCCTGTTTAGAGAGCAAATGTTTTCATTTCTCTTAATAAACTTATTTTTCGATATTTAAACTTGTGTTGCTAAAAGAAAAGAAAACAAATATTGTATACATTGCATACAGGTAATTAGCGAAGCAGCTAGCGGCTCCGATCGCTTGAAGAAGCCAATACAAATACGTACAGAACAAATTAATTATTTTGAAGACTAACACAACAAATAAAATTAATATCTATCTGTCTACATGTAAATCTATTAATTAAAGAGCCGCATCTATAATATGAAGAGGCTTCTTTAATTTTCCGATATATTTGACCCAGTCAGAATTTGACTAATTATAAGAAAATGAGGGACAAAATTAATAAAATATGTTATGGACCACACACCGTGGTTTAATTTATTAAAAAACTGGAACCGATCGAGAATCCCTCACAGCACATATATATGTCCAGTCTGGAGGGAGACTTCGAAGTAGAAGAAAGAATGGTGATATATGTTTGATATAAGATACGTAAGATCTATGTTTTGGTAGCTTTAAGTGAGATGTAAGTGATTGGTGAGTATTATTCTATCTGTAATATTGGTACTGTGTGTTTTAGAAAGGAAGAAAAAGATTATTTATTATTTGGCTTGCTGGACAGATGAATCAGTTGAACGACATCAGCTGCGTTCGCTGCAACCATCGTTTCCCACTCATGCTGATATAGATAAAAACGACGTATCTTCAAAATAGTCAATTTGTTTCATTGAATAAAGCTTTCCTTTGCTATATGTACAGTACTTACTTCTTTATGGTTTTTGTATTATTTGCCGCTTTGGAACCATTTCTCACGTCTCCTCATTTTACACGTATATACAAATTGATGGTTCAATTCCCCTCCAACCACCCGTCAACCATTTCACTTATCAACAACGTGCATCAACGAACGTGCTCCTCTCAAACCCTCATTTCCCTTAATTCTATATTGATCATCTCTCTTAAGTTACTGTGTTTCACAGTCTTTGCAGCTGCCAACTAAAATATAACCCTACCAAACGCGTCAAGTCGTCAATGGGAAATAATATACGGAGTCATAATTAATGAGGTATATAACACAAGTAGTCAAAAGTTACATTATTAATTCCTTTCTTTATGTACGTTCCCCCGGAAAAGTGATGATAATTACAAAACCAATAAACGAATTCCAACACCATATCAGATGGATCAATATTACAATATTCATGAAAAGCTTTCAATGTTTGAATGATCATCCATCTTCATCCCTCCATAACTATTTTAAATAATTTCCAGAGATAGATATACTTCATATGTTTTAATTTCCACCTCCTTTGATATTTTTTTTATAAAAAATTACAGATGTGAATTGTGAAATATATAGCAGTGAGATTGTAGAGGGTACGTAAGAATATTATATTAATGGAGAGAAGATCATTAATATTGATTGGGAAAAAGGACACGTGGGGGGATTGGAGTAAATGAGGCAAAATTAAAACTGAGATGAACCACTTAATGATGATGTGGGAATGAAGTTACTTGGAGAAGTAAAACTAGCTTCATTAGTGAATATGAGGCGCATGCGTGTTCACCTATAAAAATATTACAGATAATTAATTGACATATCAATTAAAAAAAAAAAGATTGGGAAATGATCGATGATGGGACCTCCTCTCTAATCCCTAGCACCCTCGTCAGTTTTATCATTAACAGTGTTCCCTTGATTTGATGATGAATGGATCCTATACACATATTAATTATCCTCAATTATTAAGGATATAGATTTTATAAGAATCCTGAATTATGTGACACACGGACCCCTACTCTCTTGCTTTTGTCTGCCTTTCAAGCTATTTCCGCATGTGAACCTCATCTCCGCTATTTGCCATTACTTTAAACAGTCTCCCAACATGTGATTCCACTAAAACCACTTATAGTAATAGGACCTCACTTCTAGCTCATTCGTCGTTTAATTAGATATATACAGTATTTGATTAAACGGCGCGTCGTACGTACGTGGATGGTGGAAATTAAAGGGACAACCTTCATGTCACGTAAATGGTAGATAGATAAATAAACAATACACACAAACACACACAACTTCTTTTGTTTCGGAAAGGTTTAATGTATATTATTAGATATGGAATCCAGAGTTTTAATTAAATATATTATTCTTTACGGACAGGTTGCGGAAAGGAACCCTTTTGTTTGATTTTGCATCAGAATCAGCTGCTCAATAATTTACATTTTGACAGCTGATTAAAAACCAAAAAATGGACGACTGCGAAAATGACGTCTCCCAAATGTACAAATCTCCCTCAGCCTGGAACCTCCGTTCAGATGGATAAACCTAATAATATCTGTCGCTTAAAAATATTTTTTAAAAATTTAAAATCCGATGAGAAGTCAAGAGAAAGGACGAGTAATGACTACTGTTGATTAAATACGTGTATTTGTGTGTCAAGCTATCTGTGATGAACAATGGTTTTTCTTTTTTGCAGATCCTTCCGCAAATGAACTTTCAAGTTTAAGCACCGAATGCGCAAGAAAAAAGAATCGTATGCTTGTTTTTCTTTTTCAAGTCATCAGTCCACCAAAAGTGCCTTTTTAGTATGTGAAGAACACTGTAATGAACGATCTTGATGAGACTTTTATGTATATATATTCAGGCGTATAACGGTGAATAATTGAGATAAATGATTAATACATTCATATATCCCCTCAATATATTCTCCAAATCGAAATGCCTCTTCAGTATTCAGCAATCAGCTCCACTTATACGAATATTTTTTCGCCTTTTAAATTTTATCTTTTCCAGTGTTTTCCTCTCTGCCATTATTCTGCACCACCCATCAAGAATCAAACATATATATACAACTAAAAAGATGGATACCGTATGCTTCAAAATAATAATAATGGATTGACGCACAGGGTTATTATACCGGACAATTAATATATACTATAATAATATAACGTTAACGCAAAAACAAAACAAAATCTAAAGAAATCTGGTCAATCAAATTATAGCTTCTTATTAATAATATTTTCCTTGTTTTCCTCCGATCTATGACGACGATGTGCGATCAAGCTGTACTGCTATGGCGGCAGTAGGGTTTTAAAACACCGACAAGTTCTTCAAATTAGAACATGGATTTTTATAATTAGAATTTAATAGCTTATTTAGTAGATTAGACAGTATTAATTTATTTGTCTCTTTTTTTTTTTAATTTATATTTTATGACCAGCGGGGATATTTTGTATATGTGACTTACATGTGCAGTGCGGTGGATAAGAAGAGAAAGGGACCGGGGATCAGGCTGAATTTTCTTATTAATGATGCTTTTACCTAACCAGGCCAGCAATTTGAAGATAGAAAATTGATTCTTAAACGTATGATGAGACACCACTAGTTTGCCTTTTCTATTTGTTTAACTTTATTTTTTGAGGAGGCAAAAAAAAATTGAATTGAACGCCAAATCAATTAACTCGATCAATTGATTAATTAATATTCTGTCTGGCTAGGTCAAACAATACTTACTGTAGTACCTAGGTTCACAGGTTGCACAATCAAATTAAAGTTTATTAAAAAGGAAATGGCTGAGGGTCAAACAAAGTGTCAAAACTAGGAAATATGAATAATATTTCAGAGTCATGCCCTCATAGGATGCCTCCTCAAAAGACGCACAACCAATAGATGCAGAGCTGTTTGACAATTATATTCTTCTTCTTCTTCCAAGTTAGCCGAATTAGGTTATGAAATATATACCTCATCATTCTATACAAACTATTTAAATTGGTTTGGTGAACGTTGTGGAATATTGTGTGGAGAACTCATTTTAACGAATCGAGTACTGCTAAAAAATAATAGGAAGAAAAACACTATTGAATATTCAACGTTCAAAGAATGTTAGTCTCCTCACGTCCTATAAATTATAGTAAAGCTTCCATTAAACTTGTGTGATGCTGAGCGTTGGACTTCAAAGCAATATATATAGTCCACTACATTTTTTATTTGCAAATGGAGATAAGATCCCAAAATTAATAGAGCCTGATAAAATAATATAGAGGGAAAAGGACAAGATCGAGTTATAAACCAAACCGCCTTTAATATCCTTAATCCTTCATTTTAAAACAATGTTTAAAGTATATATTTATAGATAAAAGAGAATCAAGTTAAGGTGGGAGGAGTGAAATAATTGAGAAGGGGAATTGATGAGATGGTAGTGACAAGTGTGTTTTGATGAGCGTGGGATATGGCGTGGAGGATTAGAAGAGATGGGAAAGAAAAAACAGCATCATCTGCTGTTGAGGCTGATTTAGGATTGATGAATAGGAATAGATTTGATTTGGAGATAGCGATGTGAATACTGAATAGACAAACATAGTTTTCAAGTCGGAATCTAATGGTGACCCATTTTTCAAATAGTCGATTCCAGTCCCTGTTTTGACAAGTCTAATGCCACCTAACTGTTCTACCAATTCCCCCTCCTATCCTTTTTCTCTCCCACCCTTCAAACAAGGGAAAAAAGCTCTATTTTTAGCCTTTCCCACCAGCTCAGGCCAAAAAGATACGATCGAGGACATTAACGAGTAGCTAAATCAGTAAATTCTATTGTTTGTAATTTAGTCATTTAATGTTAATATGGCTCAATCTATTATAGTGCACGTATTTGGATACGTGGGAACGAGAATTCATTGTGAAAGTTGGAAAAGGGTACCATATAAATGGAGAATGGAGGAAGGCAAAGAGTGGAACAAGTCTACGGAGTGGGTGAGATGATGGGGTCAAGCATTCTGTGCATATATACACCACAAGGTGTCCTCCGTGGAAGCATCGAACAGCTGTTCGTGTTTTTGAATTTTACCATTCTCTTGTCTCCTCGTTCTCTCTTCATTTCTCACTCTATCATATTCCTGATTGACCACTAATTACTATCACTGTAGTTATTCAAATAATTATGCCTTGAAATATTTATATACACTAGATGCATATCTCATCGCATACATACACCATGAAGAATTTGAAAAAGAACCACATTATTTATAATTTATGAATCGTGTGGCTTTTTTACAGGGATCATTTCATAAATAACAGCATTTTTTGGGTACACAAGTATAAAGCCCAAAATATGGGCCCATTCCAGGCTTTTAGCC
This sequence comes from Acacia acuminata, assembly GCA_019022655.1. Classification (NCBI taxonomy): domain Eukaryota; kingdom Viridiplantae; phylum Streptophyta; class Magnoliopsida; order Fabales; family Fabaceae; genus Acacia; species Acacia acuminata. The sequence goes on from JAFJYI010000071.1 coordinate 2,065,054, forward strand.
CAAAAGCTATAATTCTTTTTTTGTCACACATAAGGTGAATGAAACTTTTTTTTTTTTTTTTTTATTGGGGGGGGAGGGATCGAGCCCGCGACATGGGGGACGGCCAGCTCCTAAGCTGGCCCTAGGTGCCAAGGGCGCAATGAAGCGCAGGGCAGGTGAATGAAACTAAACACCCCTTATTGAACTTTGTCCTCCTATTTATATCAAAAAAAAAAAAAAAAAAAAAAACTTTGTCCTCCTATATTTTTTTTTTTTTTTTTTGGATAAGAAAAAGTTTTGGAGGGTTATTGCCAAGAGTTTCGCCTACCAAAGGAGTCCCAACGACGGCAGGAGGATCGAACCACTTAAAATTACGCCAACTGGGCTTTGTCCTCCTATATTGCCAAGAGTTTGGACCACTCAAAATTCTGGGCCTCAAGTTCGCGATGGGACCCCTAGGGGATATAAACTTTACGAGTTTGTACCAAAAAGGAGTTGTGGGCTTAAGTTTCGGCTGAAATAAAATTAATTCTAGTGACGTTAAATAATTAGAAAAGATCCACGGCATCATATATATATATCAAAAAAAAAAAAAAAAAAAGAGAGAGAGAGAGAGAGAGAAAAAAAGAGAGAGAAAAGATCCACGGCAAGAATTCAAGAAGTCTGAGATCATTTTTTTTTTCAAGAAAAAAAAAAACAATGAAGTGGGGTTTTGGGAAACCGGCCGGCGAAATCGTGAGCTTGGACAGCACGAAAGCTGTGCTTCCGGTCTGAAACGGTTTAGTACTTTAGTTGAAGAACAGTTGCCGCCCGGAAATGAAATCAATTCAGCCTCCACGAATCCATTGCTGCTAGCTTCCTAGAAATTTAGATATCCAAAATCCCCAAGTATGCCCGTTTCTAGGTTTATTCTGTTTACTTCAAACCGTCGCTTCACCAGAGACGTTTTCCGTCTTTTTCCGAGGTCATTTTCTGTACTCCTTCGTTCTTCTCGGTCATTCACTTGTAAGCCTTGGTCTTTGTACTTCCAATTTTAAATCATCAGATTAGAGCATTTCCGATATTTTGTTATTCGACCTTCTTTCTTTCTTAAAAATTATTGATTAGTTTATTTATTTATTTATTTTATTTTATTTTATTTCACTTATAATGAGCACCCTCTGATATTTGCTGTATTTGGCAACTTTAACTCCGGCAAAAGCCTAATTTGGCTGTTTCCGGATGTAAATCATTATCTAAACTGCGATCCTGTAACAATAACATAGTCGGTTTTGAACCACTTGTCGTCAAGCATTTATTTATACTCGGATTGTTAATGATATTTTGTCAGGTTTAGCCCCTCGAAGAGAGTTCGATCTTTTAGCTGTAGAAAATCATCAGAACGCAGTAGAGGAAAAACGGATGTTCCTTATGTAGTGCATTCAGAATCACATACTTCTCATACACCGGCTACTTATGTTATTGTATGTTTTTCCTGTTTCCTTGTAACATTGCTGCTCACTATTTGTTTCGATGAATTTTTCTTCTCATGCGACACTTGCACCCGTGCCTATGTTGTTTAGTTTTCTTGTATCATTCACACAATTGATTCTCTGCAGCCAGCTGCTTTGCTAGGATTTGCGGGGATAGCAGCATTTTTGCATTATAACGATGAGAGAAGAGCTGTTCATAAAGGTACTTCTATTGTTAAGTTTTCTCTCTTTGGTCATCAGCATTTATTTCTCTCTATAGCAGCTTTGAATTGTTTTGCCATCATCCTCGTTCTCCTACATCATAAGCAAAGTTAGCAGTAATTGTTTTCCATGATCAGCCGTTTATAATATGCTATGCTAGAGTTGTTTTCCTGATAATATTTGCTGTCAGGGGAAAAAAAAAAAAAAAGCCTACTGAGTTCGATGCATGTCTTAAAATGAAGCTATCTAGTTCCTGTAGACCTTGTCTTGCAATATGATTGTATATATGTGTAGTGACTGCTTGTTCTCGCTGACCCATTGAATTTCCTTTTGTTGAAACTACGTATAATTATATGCTTTCCTGTTGTGCATCATGTTCCTCAAGTAGTTTTCTTTATAAGAGTTTGTATAGTTTCCTTTTCATAGGTTGAATGTTTGCAAATTAAGCTCTTGACATTCGAGTGGGATGGGAGCTAGGGATAGGTTTAATCTCCATCGATTTCTGACTTTATTGGAACTGTTGTGTGAAAATGGATGTATTATCTAAGAAACAATATCAAATAGTTGGGAGAATAAGAACCGGTAACAATACCATCATCTCAATTTTTTTAGTGATATTTTTTACTAGTCGCTAGTGATGTTTGGACTATGGTGGAAGTACATTTTCTCATCCTGAAATTCTTTCATTCTAGTTTGAGGCATCAAAACTTAGTGACGTATATCCATTATTGAATTAGACTCTTCTGTAATGTCAAAAGAGAGTCCCAAGCTTAAAAATGCAAGTTCAATTCCCACAGACTTATTTTCTTTTTATGTTGGATCAGGTCAGGCTGATTGCCGTCGTGCAAATACTGCTGGGGGACCCATAATTGGGGGCCCTTTTACGCTAATTGATACAGAGAAACGAACGGTTACAGAACGTAATTTTCTTGGAAATTGGGTTCTTCTCTACTTTGGGTATACCTCATCCCCCGACCTGGGGCCAGACCTAGTGAACATCATGGCCAAGACAATTGATATATTAGGTTCAGCGCTTCTCCCCACCCTCTTTTATTTTATGAAAGTTGTTTTTCTTTGATTAACCTTAACAAAATGTATTTTATCTGGATGAAGAATCGAAACAGAATGTTAAGATTCTACCAGTATTTGTTACAATTGATCCTCAACGTGACACTCCCTCACAACTTAGTGAATATCTTAAAGGTAAGATTGCTTGACACCCAAAAGTTTTGCAGTTTATAGTTCTTCAAATTCTTTGCTAAGAACTTTTCTATTATGTACTTTTGCCCCCGCTAAGCTTTCCCACATCTTTGACAAATTGCAGAGTTTGACTCAAGAATTATAGGGCTCACTGGACCTGTGGGAGCTATAAGGCAGATGGCCCAAGAATACCGTGTTTATTTTAAGAAGGTAGAGGAGGAGGGTGGTGATTATCTTGTTGACTCTTCTCATAACATGTAAGTCGCTCTTCTTACCTTTAGTCGTTTGTGTAATTTTTGAGGTATGGACTTTAGGTTGGCAATAATTGTGTGAAAACAATCAGGTATTTGTTGAACCCTAAAATGGAGGTTGAGAGATGCTTCGGAGTTGAGTATAACGCAGATGATTTGTCAAAAGAGATATTGAAAGAAATGAAGGGAAAGGCGTCTTGATGCCTCTTGATGAATGGTTGAGGGTTGACCCTGATGCCAATTGTATTCTTCCATCTCATCTAATCGAATTGATTTTTTTTTTTTTTTTTTTTTTTTCCGTTTTGGTCTTTTGAGCATTTTCTATCGGGATTACGGAGAGAAAAAAGTCCAAATTTCTGAAATTGTTATTCATTTCAATACTGTTGATGCTGGAAAGCAGGCCAGAGAAAGTGAGTGAACATTCGCCAGTTAGAAAAGGAACTGTGGGTTTTTCGAAATTGGAAAGGTGCTTTCAATTCTTTCGTTGCATTCTGGTCTAATGGATTGTCATCAAAGTCTATCGACGCGTCCTTGGTGTAGGACTCGCATTCTTGGATGAGGTGATCATATATGAACTACCTAACTAACAGGTAGTAGACTGCGAGCCCTCTACTTGTTGGAAGATGGCTCGTAGTCTACTACTTGTTATGGGAATCTTGACAACTACGAGCCCTCTGGAAGATGCCTAACAACGCGGCTGGATTTGCATTGCCTCCTACTTGTTGGGTTATACATCCACATTATGCGGTACAGGGTAATAAAGAACACGTCTAGCATAGCATGATGACACGTTTTTTTTTTTTTTTTTGAGAATGGCGGATGAATAGGAGGTTTATTGTTGAAGTCCACTTTTTATACGATCTTACTGGAACTTGGCTTACTTACCTCCAATCCAGCAACTTTTTTTAATCAACTTTTAATTAGAACACAATTTTCTGTCCTAAATGTTGTTTTTAACTTTTCATCCAAGTGGTTTTAGAAAATTATACGTATTCACCGTCTTTCTAGCAGAGTATCATCCGATGGTCGTGTTTTAAATAGTGAAAGGCAAAAGAGATCATGATTGGTGAAAGAGGACAAGAGAATGAATATAAACAGGTGTAAAAATGATGTGGTTTTCACTTTTTCTTTGTGGGAGACTGTGCCGTGGATGTAATTATGTATTTTGTTTTATATCATTTGTGATGCCCGGGCGTCCTTGGATCGGTATAAGGAACACGCGGCGCTGCCTGATTGCCGGAGGTCAAGTAGGTAGGTCCCGCACCATGAAGGGCATTATTATTGAATTAAAGATTACAGTCCGGTGGCCCGATCAGCAGCATCGCCGACTTAGCGGCGATGCGTTATGATCTACACATACAGATACAAGTATAGATCAACACCAAGACCGGTACATACCCTCAGATTCCCACACCCATATCACGAAAGTACACAAGACAAAACGCTGACGACCATGTCATGAATTACTAATTACTAATTTGCTCAGCTGGATCACACTACCGTGAGAGTGGGCTTCAGAATGGAAAGTCCAGATCTGAAGCCATCGACGGGAGTGGCGCCATCCTGATCAAGCTTTTTGGAGCAATAGTTCCTGGCCGCCCAGAGCTGATAGGGCGATGCGTCCCGAGCGATCCACTGCTCCACCGTGAACTGCCTCTGGGCGCAGGACTTGTGGGGGCCGGTGGTGGTGACCTCCACGTAGTTGCAGTACCATCCGTGATGGGAACCGGTGCCGTCGGAGGTGACGTTGGTGGCGCAGACAGGGGAATTGAGGCAAGGACCCCTGCCGCTGAAGATGTCGAGGTTGCCGCGCTCGAAGTAATCGTGATCGCGGCCCATTAAGCCGCCCCAAGCCTCGAGGTTTCTGATATAAATGCCATAGCCATAGGAATCGTATAACTTGAGGCCGATCTTAGAGTCAGTTCCTCCCTTGAAGATGGATCCAGTCCTGACGTAGACCGTGTAGACACACTCGTATTCGTCCTGCATTCATTCAGAGTACCATTTCGAATTTTGGATATTGAAACACAGAAACAAGTGGAGAAAACAAGAGAAGAAGAGAAAAACTTACGGATCTGACGACGGAGGCGAGGCTGAGTGAGAGTAGAAAGACAAGAGAGGAGAGGGCTATTCTGAGAGCCATGGTTGTGTGCCGTGGGAACCCGTTTCGGTGCTCGTCCGTGGGACGAGCTCTCCCTGCTCGTCTTATTTTTAGTAAAAAATATAAAAGTAAAAAAAATCAGATCTGGACCGTCCAGATTAAATCTGGACGGTCCAGAGCTCGTCCGTACGGACGAGCAGGGAGAGCTCGTCCGCAGGACGAGCTCTGAATCTGATTCCGTGTGGCGTGACTGCGGGGGGTGAGAGGGCTACATCCATCTCTTTATAATAATAATATATGAGGCGCTTCTATTGGACCAAGGAATAAAATAATCCACGTGGTGAAGGGCTGATCGTTCCTGATTTTTTTTTTTTTTTTTTTTTTTTTTTTTGTCAAAATCGTTCCTCATCTTCGCTCTCCCTGCTTTACTCATTTATTCTTAATTTATTTAACTTTTTTCTTACCAAACTCTTTAGTAAACCACTCCTCCATGTCATTTAAAAACATTTAAGGATCACTAAATTATAGTTGGGGTGGTAAAGGACCTTAATGTTGTATGGAGGCTAATACAAATTTGAATCCTTAAAAACGTACTTGTTAGAGGAGATGACATTCTTTTATTCGATAAGTGTTGAGAGGAAAGTTTTTAATTAAATTATATAAATATATATTGGGATTAACATATCTGCATTTACTGCAGATATGTTTCTGCAGCAAGTTTAAACACATCCTTTCATTTTTTTTAATAGGGAGCTTATTTCCAACACATAAGCACATGCTACTGAGAAGGTTGATACATGAATCTTCTTATTATTCAGCTTAGACTCTGCTATCTTCTTAAGCTTTTAAATGTCTGATGGAACAAATTCAAATGTACCCCTTATTGGCTTCCCTTGATCTGTCTTCATCGGGTTCCACAACTTTAAGCTTCTATTATTTGGTCCACCCAGCTTTGACCAATGATTTGAAAATATCTTTGCAACCCTCGAGGAGTCTGATTACTGACCTATCATATAACAGCATTAGATTCTCAGGTAGCGATGAATCTGACAAGGGTTCATCGAGTTTAGAGAAGATATAATTAAGCTCCTGTTTTTATAAACAAGTTGAGGATTTTCCATCCATGGTTGCATGGTGCGCAGTTATTCCAATGGAAAAGCCAGAGTTTGGGAACAGAGTGGTTTGCAAGCTCACGACGGAAGCTTCTTCATCTAAACTTGATCAAGTCGTATGAGCCGGAGACTTTCTTTCGGCCGAGAAATCGGAACTTGAGAGGACATTGAAATTTGCATCGATTCAAAGAACGGTGAGTGAGACGTCATTGCCGAAGACGTAACGGATGAAAGGTTTCGGGGAGTGAGGCGGCCATATGTTGTTAGGTGAGAGGAAGAAAGTGGCAGAGAGTGAGAGATAGGGAGTGTTCGAGTTTTGGAAGGAGGAGGAAAAGGTGGTTGTGAAAATAAACGGCCCTATTTAAAAAAAATGAAACGCTGTGTTTATACTTTGATTCTACGACTTAGCAAGATCGAGAGGGTGATCAAGCTAAGGCCTAAGACGGTATTTGGGTGATCAAGTCCAAGGCCGTGACAACGTGGAAGAAGCGAGTCTCTGAATATAAAGTAGGGGACAGGGTGATGGTGAAGCTTCCTCCCCATCAAACCAACGGGTTCCGGGGCGTAAATGCGAGATATGTTAATCCCATATATCTTATACCAAAAAAAAAAAAAAAAAAAAAAAAAAAAAAAAAAAAAAAAAAAAAAAAAAAAAAAAAAAAAAAAAAAAAAAAAAAAAAAAAAAAACCAAAGTTGTGAGTTTTTTAACTCGGTCGTATCCCATTCCACTTTTATCGGTTAAGTGTAATTATGTACAGAAGGCATGTAATTTTTGGAAATACACATTTACTTTTCCTTAAGCAACATTTATACTTTTCCCTTAGAAAGGTGATCCATGCCGGGAACAAAACAAGATGAGGAAGGTGTGCATATCCCCAACTCGTAGCGGAACTAGGAAATTTTTTTAGCTCGGGCCAAAAAATAAACGTATTAAACTACTTCATTTAGTTCTTATTATAAAGCACCAATTAACAAGTATATTTGATTCTTTTTATAAAGCACTTGCTTATTTCTAAATAGCATTAAATATTTTTATGTATACCTATAATTAAAAAGGTTGTGAGTGAGAGTAATAATTAATAAAAATTAATTATTAATTTTTTTTAGCAAAAAAAGAATAATAATTAATATAATATTAGAGTTTAGTATAATTAATAGGGACAAGTATTGAAAATTACTTAAAATTTAGGACAAATTTAATGACTTTAACTGTTTTTATTGACTTGTGAGAATTGTTAGTTGGTTCTTTAAATAAAGATCGAATGAGTATTTACTAAATAGTATCAAATAACCTTGAAAATAAAAATAAATAATAACTGGTATTTATAAATCAAAACAATATGTAAGATGATACTAACATTTTAAGTATCTCAAACAAGAATTTTACTTTATTCTCACAAATTTCCAAACAATGAGTAATGAAACAAACATTATCTTTACATGAAGATAAAAATTTAGTCAGGGCCAAATTTTGGCCAAATAAAATATCATACAATAAATACATATATATTCTCACAAATTTTATAAGTTTAATAGGACCAGTTGAGGCCTTGAATGGCTCCGCCATTGCCCCAACTAGAAACAAATTTTTACAAAGTTTTTGGGTGTTGGAAACTTTATCAATGACAAGGCATACCTTTGGACTTAAACAAAGTCATTGCATTGATGAGATTTGAACCTATAATCTTATAATTATGAATCAACCTTTTTATTAATTGAATCAAGTTTTGTAAATAAATGTTATTATTATTATTATTATTAACTAACGTGATTTCACATGGCGGCAACCCAATGCGCTGGGCCTAATATTCATTTATTCTCAATAACATTGAACGAAGCTTGGAATACACCAGAAAAGGCGGTAAATGTCCAGAGTGCCCCTCTCAAAATAGTGATGACCCGCCCCGTCAACCCGTACCCGTTGTATTAGAATGGGAGAAGGATAGAGAAGAAGATGAGTCCGAGTATTGCTCGCTTGCTCGTTGATTTTGGAATTATCTTGTCATCCTCATGTGCCTATTACGATCAACATCTCCTTCATTGAGTCGCTGATTCCCATTTTTTTTAAAAAAAATTACCACGTTTTTAATATCCTAATTTAAAATCGTGGATCAAATCGTAATATCTATGTAATTCAACTAAAGCCAGAATATGACTTGAACAGTTGTAGTAGTCATGTTTTGATGGTTGTTATTGTTAATCCACTATCGCTAAACATTGCTCTCTATTTTTATACCACAGGTGAGGGTTTCATGTTTCGGTTTATATGATATCTCACAAAATGTCAAGAATAATAAAAATGTTTATTTTGAAAAATCCCAGACAAATAAAAAATTTACTCAAAGCACCATTTATTTTGTTTCATTGTCCATTAAAAAGTCAACTACATTTAATCAGCAGATATATTTTTAAAAAATATGGTATCTTACAAACACGATCTTGTTTTATATATATATGGATCTATGATTTAAATATGCTCCGTGATAGAAGACGATAAATTACTAAAATGCTGAAAATAATGGGAATAGTTTAGAGATCATGTTCATTTATGTATAGCTATACTGTATTGCCACATGGCTGCTTTATATAAGAGCTATTGCCAGTAAAATAGGGAGTACTCATTTAATAATAAAATTTATTCGACATACATAGAGACGAACACGTATATGTTAGTCACCTAATAATTCTTCTGACCACATGAAGCATATTCTAGTGGTTGCAAAAAGATCCACCTCAGCAGATCTTTCGATGAACCCAAAAAAAGAGGGAGCTCCACGAGGAACACGTGGGAGAGGACGGCACCGAATCATGGCTAATGTGCGATGAGTGATGATGACCCACAGGCTCTACTCTCCAATCTCATCATATCCGTTATCCTGCAAAATATCAGCTCCAGCTTCGATTATTTCTTTCAAATTTTAGAGTTAACATCTTCACTGTCTAGTGATCCATATGATATCATGTATTTATTTCAACTTTTTGAAAAAAATCAATATGACATGGGTTTATATATACTGTCATAACCACCGACAACTCATAATGAGTGACCCCGCTCTTCTCCGCGAAAAAAGGCAAGAATATATATATGTGTGTGTCACGGTGTTCAATTATTGAGCTTTATTATCATGCTGGTTCTATTTATAAGTTTATAAGTGTATCTGACTAAGAAATTTGGTTTATTTATAAGTTCACTCTCATGTAATAAATGATTTTGTGACAATTTACTTATATTAATTATACTCATAAAAAGATAGAAAAACAGTTGAAAAATATTTAATCATAAACAAGGGTAAAGTTGAAAATTTATCCCATAATCAATGAGTTAACTACTTCTCCTGGATATATGAAATTTGGTCAAAATAAACTTATAACTGAAGACCAAAATTATACATTACTCGTGAGAACTCAAATGATATTTTTATCTTTCATCTCCGTGCAATTGCGATCCATTTCAGATGTTTTATGGACACGCGGTTGAGGTCATTGAACTAATTTTAATATCTACATCCATATATCTTTGAATGACATAAAAATTGGACCGCTAATTTTATTATTGATATTTAAGATAAGAAGTAGGTGGGTTTTTTTTTTTTTTTTTTTTTGCTATAAATTAGGGGTGTTTGTGTGTGTGTGTGTGTCTCTCTCTCTCTTTTTTTTTTTTTTTTGGTACTGAAGAACAATCAATAATTAAAGAGGATTACACAGGGAGATTAGATCCCAAACTGTCAGAACGGCACAAGGTCCTTACAACCTCCGGACACATATCAAAAAATCTAGAGGATGACAGACCCTCTTTGGCAAGAGCATCAGCGACATGATTCCTAATTCTATGAATAAAGGAGATCCTCAGCTCCCAACCCTTCTCATTTGATCCCTTAAATGACACAGGATGAGACTGTCCAAGCCATTGGAAGTTTGGAACTATTATCCTTTAATAGCTCCACCAAGTCTCTGGAATCCGATTCAAGAATGACCCGTCTGCAGCCCAAATTCCACGCCAGATCCAGACCTTTTGCAGCAGCCCAAGCCTCAGCTTCGAACAGGTGTGTGTGTTAAACATGGGTGATAATTTGGGCCTTGGGGCAACAAAACAACGTTCGAGTTAAGAATTTATTAGGGCTTGTTTGGGTTGGCGGTAGGAATGGTGGGCAAAAAGCTATCGACTTTTGTAAAAGCCAGTAGGAAAAAAGTTAGGTTGTAAATGTGATTTGTGTTTGGATTGGGTTTGGCTTTATGCGTAAGTAGCTTTTTTCTTAACGATGAGTGTTTGGATTATTATTTGAAAAGTCAGTTAAGATGGAAAATGACCGAAAAAGGGCATGAATTATGTTGAATACTACTATACATATTAGTTGTATATATTAGGATAATAAAAATTTTAAATTCAATTTTAATTTGGAAAAAAGTTAAATGATTATTAAAATAATTAATAAGGAATAAAGTCCTTAATTAAATATATTTAACGGATAAAATTGTTTATAAAATAAAATGCATACAAATAATACATTACTTTCTTATCCTATTTCTATGGCGGACAAGTTTTTCTCTCGATTTTATCACGAAGATGATTCATTTGTGGTGAAGATAATGTACCGATATTTGATGAGGGCCTTCATCAAGTGGATCATCATCATCATCTTCTTCATCTTCATCTTCATCGTCATCACCCAAATCTCCTTGGTCACTCGTTCAAATTTCACATCGTAATTCGAAAATCTCCAGGATGAGATTGTATATAGCCATTGTTGCACAAACTATGTGGATTTGAGTTTGAAAGTTATAAGGGAGCATATTTCGCAATATATTAAACCTATTTTTCCAGACTCCAAACGTCCGTTCTATAGTGCACCTCAAACTTGAATGATAATAATTGAAGTTCTCGTTAGGATTTCGAAATCCCCGTTGTCGCCTGAATTGTGGAAGGTGATAACGTTCACATCTATACGGACCAATATATCCAACTGGTGTTGGATAACCAGCATCGACCAAGTAATATTTCCCTGATAAGTGAGGAAATTTTGTGGCACTTAGAAATTATAGGAAAAGTGAAATAAACACCGAAAAAAATGTAATCATAGTGATGGTGTTGAAGATATACCTTGAGGTGGATGGGGAAAATTCAAACGTTGAGTAGTGAGAGCGCTGTTGAACAAACGTGCATCATGTGCCGTACCTTCCCATTGCACGCCAACACATAAGTAAAGCACATATCCCAATCACATACCGCCATGATATTCTGTGTTGGATATCCCTTTCTCCCAACATATTTGTCGTGCTCAGATTCGCTCACCACACAACTGATGTGAGTTCCATCAATTGCTCCTATTGCATTCTTGAAAAATGGGAAGTAGCGGCGATCATTTGATATATTACGGTGACAACCGGAAACTCAGGATCAAGCGGTTTGACGTATTCAGTTGATAGATTAAGACAAGCCTTTAAAACCTTGTTGAATAACCTACTAACAGTTTCTCCTGAACGTTGAAACCGTTCATGTACGATTCTATTTGTTAAACCATGGCCAACTATATATAAGAACATTGCTACCATATCTTCTACTCTTGTGTACTTCGTGCACTGTAACCCATGGTCTACCAATTTAGAGCAAAAATGATAGAAGACATGTTTTTCAACTCGAAAATTTTCATGACATACTATGTCATGGCCTTGCAAAACCTCCTGCACCCACATTGCTCCCGTTTGGTTACTAGTTCTACGTGGCTATTTGCAAATATATGATGTCATATGTTGAGCCACCAAGGCAGCGATCTGTACGTTATTTGTTAGCTCTTCCTCCATAATAGTAACTTGTAGGGCCTTTTTTTGGGCACGAGACAAACGTCGTCCTTCCATGGAAAATAAGACCTGAGTCAAGGTGAAGACTTAACAAAATGAAAAACATAAATAGGTAGGTGTAATAATAGGTGCATCATATAATAGATATGTCAAACATACAAACATATAAAGTTAAACATAAAATAACAATAATAAGCGTCAAACAACAATAATAAGCGTTACATAAACCGGTGCGTCAGACAAAATACAAAATAGAAAAATAGTAGCATAATCAATTATGGTTCGGGTTCACGGGGTTCCCGCCATGATGGGGTGTTGTAGGCATGGTGCCGCAACCACTCTACCAAGTCATCTTTGTCCTCTTGTAATGCAACAAACACATCCCGACATCTGTCATGCATCACCATGTTATAACATCGCCGGCGAAAGTCACGGCCAGCTGCAACTTCTGGAATTTTCCGTAACTCACAAACAACATAACTCATTGAAACATCATGGTTGATATTTTGAATTTGTTCTGTTCTATCCTTAGTTGCAGTAGCTATCATACTAAGAGAATCAGCTATTTGTTTCGAGCGCGACATTTTTTTCCTTCTTCCCGCATTTGACCCTTGGCCCCTCTTTCTCTTCCCAATGGATCCGAACCACTAGGTGCACTAGGTTGTGTGCTTGTTGTCATATTTATGCCTTCTAAATCCGCACTAACTCCAGTAGTTGCACCTGGAAGCTCTTCCTCACTATCACCTGAGCCTTCCTCTAGGTCCATTGTGGGCCGATACACATCATCTTCGTCATCACGCAGTGGGATCTGCCGTGTAGCAGATGGTGAGAATTGTAAAGAACCCGATGCCATAGTATCCTTGAAGACTATCTCTAATTCTCTGGCGAACTTTATGCCATTGTACCTATACTTTGCATAGTCCGAATTCTCCCGCATTAAAAAAAAAAAAAAAAAAAAACACACACACACTCTAAGTGTAATCTAAACTAATAATAATAACAATAACAACATAATAAATACAAACTTAATAGTCTTATACCTGAATTTTCCCATCCCACCACTCATCTTCTGCAATCACTTTATGGTTAACACTGTCATATGATATACCGGTCTCTTTTGCAAATAGCTTGTCCCATACCCTCCATTCCTTCTTCAAATTGTCATACCTATTTTTTAGTTGTTTTTTGTCCCAGCCCTTTTTTGAATTTTTATTAAATCCGCACAAAATATTTTTCCATCCAGTAGGTGAGAATGAACCGCCTTGTCGTTCTTTCTTTAGAATTTGGTCAATACATTGTTCGAGGAAAATTCTTGTGCATCTTTCATCCCAAACTGTTCTACTTTTGTCCGTGCTCATATTGCTATGTCAATAATCGTTAAGTTAACAAAAATACATACTTACTTCATAATAAAAATAGTGGAAAATGTATACCAAATTTAAATGTAATCATAAAAAATAGCAATATAATAAACAAATATAATATCTTGGATTTAATTTACTAGGGCAATATAATAAACAAATGTAATTTGGGATTCATAAATGCACCTAATTTCATACTTTTTTTTTCTTGGTAGTAAGTTAATTTAGCTTAAACAAAATGTTATTCCCATTTTTTTTTTTACTGGTGGAAGTAAAATATTTTAATAAAAGATCAACTTCAGCCTCTTTGAATAAATCGGGATTCCATTAAAAAATGTCCATTAAATACAACTAAAGAGTCCTGAGAAATTACAAAAGTACTAAAACATGCATAATCCAAAAGAGATCGGAATACTGATCTTTACCAGGGTAACTTGATACAAGCACTAGTAGAATCTTGATACAGGGTAACTTGACCAACTTTGTAACAACCTGTAACCAAAGATCTGTTAAATCTTTGCCCACGAAAAGCACCAAAGTAAAAAGAATAGAATAAAAATCTATATCCCGCGAACATCACTATGACAAGAGAAAACCAAGTATAATTGGCGTAACCTATCATCTCTTATATAGATCTATACTACAATCAACTAAAATCCCAGAAAGGTCTGCTATATATGTGTCCACCAACTCAGACTTTTTAACACAATATTTAAGGAAGTTTAATTTAACTAATTGCAAGTAACCATTTTTCAACAATTAATCAGTGAGGACTAAGTACAGGGGAAGAACACGAAGATGCTTTCTTTGAGCTTGTGCAAAAATTAGACAAAAATCATTGACAAGAACAGAACAGAGCAACAACATGAAGCAACAATCCAGAAAAATTCAAATCGAGCTTCAAACAATTACTACTTATCCCAACTTTCACTCCTATTCAAAATCAAACTGAAATCCAAAAAGAGATGAATCAAACTCACAATTTCAACTTGGACTAAGGGTGGCGACTGACAGTGGCGACGAAGTGAGGCTGACGAACACACGGCGGTGGGCGGCGGCAAAGAATGGCCGTAACAGAGCAACAACATGAAGCAACAATCCAGAAAAAAATCAAATCGAGCTTCAGCTACTTAACTTATCCCAACTTTCACTCCTATTCAAAATCAAACTGAAAACCAAAAAGAGATGAATCAAACTCACAATTTCAACTTGGACTAAGGGTGGCGACTGACGGTGGCGACGAAGTGAGGCTGACGAACACACGGCGGCGGCTGACGAGGCGGCAATGGCCAATGGGTACGGCGTCTTCCACTTGCGAGAGAGCCGAGAGGATGGATTTTTGCACAGATCAGCTAATTGTGAGCTTTGACTGATTCACTAGACCCGCTATTTGAACACGTCGATGGGAGGAATCTCTGAGCTTGAGAGGACGACACGACACGACAGGAGGAATCTCTGGCCTTGAGAGGACAAGACGAGGCTCGGCGCTTTTGAGCCTGCTTTAGGAAAATCTCTGAGTTTCAAATCTGTGGGAGGATGAGACGCGACGACCTCTGAGCTTCTGCTTTGGGAGGAATCTCAGAGTCCTCGCGCGAAAGAGAGGAGACGGGACGAGGGAGAAGACACGAGGACTCTGAACTTCTGCTTTGGGAGGAATCTCTGAGCTCTAACCTTTTCAGAGTCCTCTGCGCGAAAGGGAGACGGGACGAGGGAGAAACGCGACGAAAGGAGACACGACGAAAGGGAGACGGGAAAGGGAGAGACGCGAATAACATTTGCCCAAAAACGCTGAGATTTGGTGGGTTAGGCGTAATGGGCGTTTTTGGGAAAAGCCCATTAAGCCTAATGCCAACCCAAACAGCCTGCGTTGGGCTTTTTTCTCACGCTCTTCCTAATTGACCAAAATGCTGCTAATGGACCAAAACGCTCCAAACCAAACAGGCACTAAGATGTTGAGGTATAAGTAGAGTTGGGTTTGACGTGGATGGGGCTTGTATTCTGGTGTATGGAATTAAAGGACCATACAGGATGCAGCCCATGAAAATAACTTGGGTGAAGTCTCTTTTATAATAGGCCGTAACTCTTTCCACCCCAAGATCGTTGTATGGGCTCCAATTTCAGCCCAATTCTATATACACTTCGTGACCCTATCTGACACCAAACCACCATATTGACACCCCTTCATTGTATGTCACATATTGATAGTTCCCCTTCGACTCAATTAGATATGGTCTCACCATGTATTCTGAAAGCCTAAGGACAAAATGCCGTTTGATTTTTTAGCGATTTAATAGTTGAAAACTAAAGTCAGTTAAATAAATTCTTTTTTGTTTATTTGATTATATTGAATAAAATTATTACTTTGCTTTTACGTGCTGTGCTCTCCCTATATGTTTTCTATTGCCGTCTCAAACTCGACTCCAACAAGACGGTCTGGTCTACCTGTGTGTGGTTACTCGGGGCAAGTTAATATAGCATATATTTATCAATGGGGTTTGGTATAAATAGTAAGTGACTTGCGTCGCTTAAGTAAGGTTTTGAGTTCGAGCCTTATGAATACAGAAAAGCTCCATTGGGAGACTCATCCACCAAAGCGCAGTCAGTCTTCGCCGGTCGGATCCAAATTAGTTAGGGCGAAGCTCTGGATACTAAATGGGCAACCAAAAAAAAAAATATAGCATATATTTCCAAAACCTAACCTCGTATTAACTGTATAATCATTGAGTTATACTCCCTCCGGTTCAAATTATAGGAACACTTTTACAGTGTAAATTATATTATAAAAGTATTCATATAATTAAGGCCGGATGTAGTATTAAGTATTAACTTCGTTATAGTGATTGAAATGAGTACCAATTTATGTCATTGTCAATTGTGCTGGAACGGTTCTCGTATAAACGATGGCAATCTATTCTTTATGTTTTGTTTTTCCTTCGGGAGAGGGTAGTGAGAGTATTAAAAATGATTATAACAAAATATAAAAATGATAAATTGATATCACGAGATAACATCCACGTAGCATGATCGTAACACAACATAAAATATGACAAGGCAGGTAATGGCTTCACAACGCGTCACAACGTAAAAGCTTTAGAGGATATTCCTTCTTCAACGGCAATTTAACTAACTGTGACTCACTCAGAAAACTAGCTAGCACACGTGTTCAAGTTCAACTCTCTTCCAATTTGTTTAACTCTCCTTACGTTCCATCTCTCTATAACTCCCTAGATGCTTCCTTCGATCCACTGTTGATTAATTAAATCCCAAATCCAAGTAATCAATTCTGTGACTTCATATTCTAGTGCCAATAACTTAACGTGTTTACATTTTGTTCGTTAAGAAGGTTGCAGACGATTTCTCTTTATGTATAATATCACAGCAATCTATCATCCAAGCAAACATTGAGGACATATAATGAGTGAGTGAATTAATAATTGTGCTAGCTACTTAAACTCACTACTATGATTAGTCCTCCCCACATAAAATAAATACATGCCCCTGTCTGTCTCAGAAGTTATATATTCGTCCAAATCAATATAAACTTATTAGGGTGCCCCATCGCTGTCACGATAATTGACTGAAGTTGACTCAAAATAATTTTAATAAAGCTGGGCCCAGCATGCCCATAGGCTCTGAACACATTCTGAAGTGGCAAACTTTGTCCTTTCTCCACAATCATCCAAAGGTAGATCTACTAATTAATCCCTTTATTTGTTTAATAAAACATATCTGTAATTGACCCCTCCATCCAAAAACGCCACGGACCCCAGATCTGTTCTTTCTTTCTTTTCCCAACTTTTGTTTAGCACAAGCACTTCATAATCTTTACAAACCAAATGTGAATGCGAATAGGACTACTATATATATAATAATATTACAGCAAGCTAGTGTTACTTTTTCAGAGTTTATTCTTAATTATAAAACGCACTTGTGAATCACCACAGTTTCTTCGGAACTGAAAGCG
Source organism: Acacia acuminata (assembly GCA_019022655.1). Classification (NCBI taxonomy): domain Eukaryota; kingdom Viridiplantae; phylum Streptophyta; class Magnoliopsida; order Fabales; family Fabaceae; genus Acacia; species Acacia acuminata. The sequence continues at coordinate 2,082,491 of JAFJYI010000071.1, forward strand.
TTCAATGAACTTGGTTGTAAATTTGAAATATTGATCGAGGCCACCACCTGTGTCAATTAATAAGTGGTAAATAATATAGAAACTCTTTTTACACCGCACCGAAAGTTCATTATATCGTGGCTTGAAAATAATGAAAGTTCAGTATCCAAATGCAACTTTCAAAATTAACCACGTCCATTTATAGCAAGCTAAGAGAATAGTAAAATAATACAAATAAGCCTCCTCAGCAAAAATACAAGGAACCCACTCCAAGATCAGTGTAAGATTTTGGTTTATGAGATTGTAGAATTAAATTAGAACTTTGGTATAAACATGCCCCCTTATGTTAGAAGGTCAATGCATATCAATATTACTTGGGATGAACATTTACGTATATACATACAAATCTAAGATGGCCAATCCAGAAATCTCGCTCCAATTCAATAACCTGCTTTTTTACGTTACATCAATTATTGAGAAAAATGCTAAAATCTCCCTTGTTTTTCTAACGTATATGTCTGCGAACATTAATGCGGCTCCGATAATGTGTTATGGGTTTGAATCATTTATATATCCGTGCTTTCTTTATTCAGATAGTACGAAATTCATCTCAGACTTAGCTATTAACTTAGGTTTCTGGGTGAATGAAAGTATATCATCACAAGACATATAATCTTCTATAGTGTGTAACAAGAATAAATGTGTCGTGATGTGATAATAAAGTGGCTCTACACATAGCTTTTAATCTGTATCTTATGAGATGTACGAAACTCTTTGAGATTGATGATCACTTTGTTTAAGATAAGATCAAAGAAAACTTTATTTCACATGTGAGGTCCGAGATTAATTGATGAGTGATTTACTTACTAAATTTTAGAATGGGTTCAGATTGACTATATCTGTAACTAGTTAGGCATAATTAACATTATGCTCTGACATTATGATGAGATTTGATATGATATAATCTGATTAATGTAAATACATATAATCATTTAAACTACTTTATTATAATATTTAGAATTATCACATTCAATGCTCTTCAACACTCCTCTTGTATATATACCGTTCCAATTGCTCTTTGTAATGCAAGTTATTCATATTCTCTTGCTCTCTAAGTACACAAAATGAAAATTTGTAGAAGTTTAAAATAGAAAGTGAATGTACATGCTTAAGATGGGTTCATTGTGTATGCATCAAACCAAAATATGGTTGAAAAAATAATTGCATGGTATACCATCAAGTGTATGCATCTAGAAGGCATATATACAAAAAATAAAGTAATTAATGGACCAGAGAGTGAAGGAGTGTAGGGGAGGCAATCAAGTTTAAAGGTAAGCCTTTTTTTTTTATTTTATTGGGGAAATAAAAAATGCAATATGCTTTGGGGTTAGGAGTGAGAAATTAAAGAAAGGAAAAGAATGTTGGAATTAAAGTAGGAAAGCTTTAAGTGAGTGGGTATTATTTTGAAGTTATGGAGGATTCAAACTTTTAAACAGAGGTCAGGTAGCTATCCACTTTAATTTGTTCATGCCAAAGGCCAAAGGGCCTTACCCTTCCCATCACTGCCCTTAACTTTTCTGTAATATCATATCTCAACCAGAGCTCTACCAAAGCTACGTACTCATAAACACATGCTTGGTTGCCAATAGTAACTACTCTTTCCATTTTCCCTCTTCTATGTCCTTATTACCACAAACACATATTATTGTTCTCTCTTCTCTTTTCTTTTTTCTCCCCTCCTTTCCTTCATATTTCTTTTCAAGCCTCGATCTCTCTATATATGTCCCACTGTCTCGACCTCTTTTCGGAGTTCATTCATGTCCCCTTTCCCATTTCGGCTCTTCCCTATAGTTTTCCCTTTTCATTTATTGTCCGCTTCGTTTCTTTATTGGTTAATATAATTATTGGCACATTACCTAATTGCTTAATTATTGATGCATGCTTGTTGTACAGGCTCGGAACTCCAAAACTTCTCCATCACCGAAAGACACATGTCTTGTTGGATGCCTTATTCTTCAGTCCCCCTTTATACCACTTATATCACAATCACTCCACAATACTTTGTTGGAAAAAAGAAAAGAAAAGAAGCGTTTTCTTTCTGGGCATATTATTACTTTCTCATTAAACAAAGCAGCGCACACACGGATTATTATTTCATTCGAAAAACTACTATATATACATGAATCATTATTTCTTTTTGTTATTCAAACAAAGTATAAACGCATACATATAATATCGTTGAGGCATACTTAGAGCTTGTACATTAGACAATTGATTAAGTTGGAACAATTCGTGACCAATTGATCTAAGAGTTTTATGGTACACAAATATATCTAACAACATATTTTTGAGAAAAAAAGGAGACTACTCCTTCCGATTCTAATTATAGGACCAAGTTCATAGTGTAAATTGCACTACAAACTTAATCTTGTAATTAAAAGCAGAGGTAGTATCCAACTAGATCCGTACATGTATCACTACAAAAAAACTCGAAATTACCCACGGAATTACCCACGGAATTATTTCCATGGGTAATTAGCCACGGATTACCCACGGAATTCCGTGGGAAATAATACAAGATGTTTTTCTAAAAAAAAAAAAGATTACCCACGGATTTGCCCACGGAATTTCCGTGGGTAATTTCGGTTTGAATTACCCACGGAATTCCGTGGCTAATCCGTGGGTAATGTTGGATGTTTTGAAAAAAATGGGTAAGCGTATGGTTCGAACACGGGACGGGAAGAAGATACAAAGTATCCTAACCAACTCGAACTAGGAGATTTACTTATCTGTTTTGTGAAATTTATACATTTTTATTTTAAGATTTTGCAATCCCTAAATCCCAAATAAAATTTGATTCAGCGCCTCCGAAACTCGGCCCTAAATCAGCCCTAAATCGTGAATTCCTCCCCCTCAGCGAACTTCTTCGTTTCTCTCCCCAATCTCAGCGAATTTCTTCGTTTCTCTCCTTCGTTTCTCTCTCGAATCTCAGAACTCAGCCCTAAATCATCGGCTCTTCCCTTCACCTCTCTCCGGCGAGCTTAATCTGTTCAACAAGCCCTAAATCTTGATTCGTCCCCCATCGGTTACTTCCTCCAACTCCGGCGACCTTCGTTCTCCACCATCTCACCGCCGTTCGTGCTATAGTCGCTGACCGTCCCAGCCTTCCTCCTCTAGTCAAGGTCCCTCAGCTGCTTTTTTTTTTCCTTCTCTGTTTTGTGCCGTTTTGTGTGGGTGCGGGGATTAGCGCCTAGGAACTAACAACATTTGATAACAAGTGCCTTCTAGTGCTTCCTCTTTTACGGTCTTTTTTTCCTTTACCTTGAGAGGAAGGAGATCGAGATCCAGTCACCTAGTCGGCGGCATCGATGATTAACAAGAATTAGCAAATTGAAGGTTCCGAGATGGATGATAAGCCTGTAGAAGGTTCTGCACAAGAATATTAAGAAGGACCAAAGGAGAGTTTCGCTCGAGGAGGAAGAAGGAAGTCGAATCCTATATATGCAAATTTAGATTCTGTAAAAGGTGAGTTTCCCAAATCCCTTTCCATCTCCTATCTCTTTGATTTCGTTGTTCGGGAATGGGGAAAAGATTGAATCTTGACTCTAGAAAGGGAATCATCGATTAAATGAAAGAAAAGTGATGATCGAAAATTTCCGTGAACCGAATCTAGTGTTTTTGTATATCGGGGATACATTTGGTGCATTGGTTCTTTTGGTTTTTCCCTGTTCCAGAAATTCCTTATGTATCAATCGTAAATAATCAAAAAAAAAAAAAATCAATTAGGGTGCAATCAGTTTAACTCGGTAGGTTTATCTTTTGGTACCATTTCTTTTCACTGGGGATATAGAAGTAAAAAAAGGGTTGCACTCTTGCATCTTTGTTTGGGTTTCTCTCGGGTTGTGCTAACCAAATAATACGACTTGTTGTTTTTGTATGAGTAGCTTTGAAATTCCTTGAAAACAAGGATAAATGCGTAAGAGTAATTAACGGCTTATGTAATTAGTATTGTTTGTTGTTAGTCTTGAGAATCGGAGGTGATTTTCAAACTCAAACACCCTGTTATGGTGTGTATAGCGCCGGGTTCCACATCAAAATAAAAGGGGAAGTCTGTTTGGACTTTTGGTTTGTTGGTTGAATAAAACACTTGAATCTTGGAGTATATATATATAGGTCTATGTGTGTATGTCTCTCCTATGTATGCATGCATGGATGCATGTATGTATGCGTGTGTGTGTCTATGTATAAGTGTGAATTTGTTGCTCTTGAAGGGTGAGTTGGGAAGTTTCAGATTTATTATGGACCTCGTTTGGATTCTTAACTATGATTATACAAGAATGTTACATGTGCTAGCCAGTGTAATCTGAATGAACAAAGTAGTAATTGTTTTAATGTGTGAATTAAAATCTGGAAATTTCCCAGAATATAGTATTAAAAGGCTTCACATGTACGCTAAAATAAGATGGTGATGAAGCTGCAAAGTGTTTTTACTAGAGAGGTATCAATATATATGGATTCTTGTGTTGATGTTAATGTTTATTTCAATTTGGGCATTCTTGTGAAAGAAAATTTCAGAATAGAGAAAGATGGTATACATGCTAGTTGCTAAGTTCAAGTCGGTTTCAAGATGCTGATTTATATTCATAAGTGCTTTGAAATCGGTGATGTTTCATGCTAAATGAAAATCTTAGATGCCCCTGAATTAATGTTCTTGAGCAAAGATTTTTTATTCATGAAAATCTTAGATGCCCCCGAAATCAGTATTTGGCGAGCTTTTCTCATAATTATAATGATTTCACTCCAACTCCTATCTCTACTTCACCTAGCTGCAATATTTGCAACATCCTCAAGTCTGCTATGCGAGAGGTTAAGATTCAAAGGCATACTACTTGTATTATTGCTGCAAATTTTCTTGGTCATAGTGAAGTTCGATTCCTTAAATGGGTAAAACTACAAGTGACTTATCCTGGTTTTTGTGCATACTATCTAAGATTAATGCTACACTAGATAATCTAGTTTGCCTTATCATGTAGTGAATCTTTGAATCACATCTTTGTCATCATCACATACAATTACTCTTTTTATAAAACACAACTTGCACATGTGGCTTGACTTTTTGCATGACATTTGCTTTTTCCTCTTCTAAGTCAAGCATCAAATCTTACTCTTGGTTTGCATGCCTTAATTCATAAACATTCCGACTTGCACATTTGCTTTTTCCTCTTCTAAAATAGAATGCTTGCCTTTTAGAATGGAAGAAGTCCGAGAACATCGAAGATGGATGTATAATAGAATTAATCCGAGTACTAAATGGGTGACGGAAGAGTTTGAGCAAGGTGTTGATGAGTTTCTTGCATACGTATATCAATCACCTTATTCTCAAAAATGGGGAGAGCTTAGGTGTCCATGTGTGAAATGTAAAAGTAGGTATTATCTAAAGTTTGATGAGGTGAAGGTGCACCTTTATAAGAAGGGTTTCATGCCGGATTATTATGTATGGACTAGTCATGGTGAAACACGAGGAGAAAATCATCGGTCCAAGTCTCCAATACCAGGTGGCTCACATTCCCCACGGGGGGCATTTGAAAACCATCCTAGTCGGTATGAGATGATAGGTGATGGATGCAGGCTGGGCCAAGTTTTTGGGACAACTTTAATGAAGGTGCTGAAGAGATGCCAAATAGTAACGCAAGAGAATTTTATGACATGTTACATGCTGCACAACAACGGTTATGGGAAGGTTGCGAAGAATCTCGGCTTTCCACAACATTGCAATTATTAAGTATTAAGGCAACAACTAACATGTCTCAAAGATGCCTTTAATTTAGTTTCCCAACTCATGAGGAGGACACAACCTAAAGACACCCTTATGCTTCCAGACTTGTACCAAACAAAGAAGTTAGTGTCTAAGCTAGGTCTAGATTATAAGAAGATTGATTGTTGTGTGAATGGGTGTATGTTGTATTATAAAGATGACGCCGACGCCACCCAATGCAAGTTTTGTTGTGAGGATAGATATTCCGCTACTAAGTCTCGTGGAAGAAAAAGAAAGTTGCAAGGAAGCGGTTGTTTTTCTTACCTCTCATTCCTAGATTGCAAAGATTATTTGCTTCGAAAGAACGGCAAAGGAAATGAGATGGCACTATGAGAATCGTCGAGCTTCTAATGTTCTCTCTCACCCGTCGATGGTGAAGTATGGAAAGTTCTTGATAGAACATATCCGGACTTTGCATATGATCCAAGAAATGTGAGGCTTGGCTTGTGTTCAGATGGCTTTACGCCGTTTGGGCAATGGGAAGCAATATTCTTGTTGGCTGTGATAGTTACTCCTTATAATCTACCACCCGAGATATGCATGACACGAGAATATATGTTCTTAACGTTGGTCATCCCTGGTCCTAATAATCCAAAGGGAAAAATAGACGTGTACTTGCAACCATTGATAGATGAATTAAAGTTATTGTGGGATGTGGGGGTGTCAACATATGATGCCTCTTTGAGACAAAACTTTTCTATGCGTCTGCACTATTATGGACAATTAATGACTTTCCGGCTTATGGTATGTTGTCCGGTTGGATGACAATGGGAAGACTATCATGTCCTATATGTATGGAGAAGTCAAAATCGTTCCAATTGAAGCATGGGCGGAAAACATGTTTCTTTGATCGCCATCGGCAATTTCTTCCCCCATACCACCAATTTCGGAAAGATAACTCGCCTTTTTAAGAACGAATCGAGAGATCGCGCCTCCTCCTCGGGTAAGTGGAGAGGAAGTTTGGGAAAGCGTTAAATATCGCCAAAGGTCTCGAGTATGGAAAAGCTATGCCAATTGAAGGGTATAACGACACGCATCATTGGACAAAACAAAGCATATTTTGGGAATTGGCTTATTGGAAAACCAATCTCATTCGACATAATCTTGATGTCATGCACATTGAGAAAAATGTGTTTGAAAATTTGTTTCACACTTTGTGATGGACACAAAGGGGAAAACAAAAGATAATGCACAAGCTCGAATGGACGTGAAAGAGTATTGCAGCGGCCAAATGATGAACTTGTTGAAATAAGAGGGAGAATGGTGAAACCGATTGCAAAGTATACATTGATTTTAGAACAAAAACGACATATTTGTCAATGGGTGAAGAAGTTGAAGCTCCACGATGGATATGCATCGAATCTATCTCGATGTGTGGACATGAAGGAAGTAAAGTTGTATGGAATGAAGAGTCATGATTGTCATGTATTCATGCAACGCTTGCTTCCTATTGCCTTTGCGACTTTGCCTGAAAATGTCTTGAATCCTATAGTTGAGTTAAGTTAATTCTTTTCAAAAGTTTGTTCGACAACCTTGTTGCATGATCAACTAGAGTTGTTAGAGAAAAATATTGTTGTGACAATCTGTGCAAGTTGGAGAAAGTCTTTCCCCAGGGGTTCTTTGACTCAATGGAGCATTTGCCGATCCACCTTCCTTATGAAGCTAAGGTGGGAGGGCCTGTCCAATACAGATGGATGTATCCATTTGAAAGGTATACTCTGCCTTGTTTATGTAAGTGCACAATGACTTTAAGATAACAACATTAAATAATCTGTTGTTTGGAATTCTCTATATGTAGGTTCCTCTATACCTTAAAACAAAAGGCACGAAACAAAGCTCGAGTTGAAGCATCTATATGTGAAGCTTATATTCTTGAAGAGACTGACCATATTTTGCTCGCATTACTTTGAGCGAGGTGTTCCACCAGGGATAACAAGACCTATTAGAAATGCCGATGGTGGAGAACCAGAATTCCCAACAATTTCACTTTTTAATCATCGAGGAAGACCTTCCGGGGGGGCGTGTAATTTACGTTTCTTGGCGAGATGAAGAAGTGAAAGCCGCGACCACATTCATTCTAATGAATTGTGATGAGGTGCAACCATATATGAAGTAAGGGATGTTAAATTTTCATAAATCCAGTTCGTGTTGAATATATGCATGGTTAACACATAACTTGATATGCGGTTCTTTCATTGAGACATTAAAGGAAGAGAACCCTCAAATAATAGACAATGAGATAGAAGCTCAAATCAATGATAGATTTGCATCATGGTTTAAAGATCATGTAAGTACTCAATGTTATGAATAAATTACCTAGAACAAACCTTATTTGACATGAGCCTTATTGATGTCACTTAGGTTGAAAATCCGCCAACAACATTGAGGATTCATTTTTACATGACATTGCTTGGGGCCCAAAGAGAAGAGTGAGAACATGGGCTAAGTACTTCATCAATGGGTACAAGTTTCATACAGCTGAAGTTGCCCTTCATAAATCAACCAACAATAGTGGTGTATGTATTAAGGGAACTGACTATACACAACTAGAATACGACTTCTACGGCATTCTACAAGAGATTGTTGAACTTGAATATTTGGGTGTGACTATGAAGAGAGTGGTGTTGTTTAAATGTGATTGGTTTGATCCAACACCGAATCGTGGTACCAAGGTTCATCCACAATTTTGGATTGTTGAAGTCCATGCATCGCAGAGGTACAATAAGTATGACCCATTTATTTTGGCCCAACAAGCAATGCGGGTATATTACATGCCTTATCCTTGTTGTCGTCACAAGGAAAATTGGTTATCTGTTCTTAAGATCAAGGCTCGTAGCATCATTGACACTCCCGCATTCGAAACAATTGTGGGGCCATTTCAAGTGGATGAACTCGAAGTCGTATTACCAATAAGTGTGCATGAGGACACAAGTACCTTTGCCAATACCGACACCGTTGCTTCTGAAATTCAGATACGAATACGTGGATATGCCAAGTAGATAACATGGAGTATGAAGAAGAAGAAGAAGAAGAAGAAGAAGAAGAAGAAGAAGAAGAAGATGATGATGACGTTGAACATCATGATGATGATGATGATGATGATGAAGATGAAGACGAAGATGAAGATGAAGACGAAGACGGAGACAAAGATGAAGATGAAGATGAAAATATATAAATTATTAGGTTTTATAAATTTTGTTGTTTTTTTCGTTCTTGCGGTGACTTTTACTTCATTGACTTGTAATTCATTCATTTTACTTTTCATTCAAGTTTGTCATGATTTATTACTTTCTTGTTACTAACTAAACTCTCACTATGAATTTGTAGATGTCTAGCTCCCACGGCTCACGCGTCCTAGCGGCCAATCAAATTCTACACGGTCTTCAATTCCCAAACAACGTCCTAGGTGGCCTATTCCTCCCGTGACGACTACTTTATCTATACCTAAAGTAGTTAGACCATCAATAGCTTTTGTGAGACCCTCAAGTATCTCCGGATGAAGTCCCTTCTCCTCACATGCCATCTCCCGGCAGAATCTTCACACCCTTCACACCCCCCTCTCCACGGGGTTCGATAGTACATTACCCAGGGGTCGCGATCCCATAGATGGTCGAACATGGATATATCCGGAGAAAAAAAACGTAAGTCATCCGTTCCTTAAACTATTTCTTTGCATAAAGCAGTATATCATAAATCCATTATCAAATTTACATTGGTGTTGTTACAATTTTTACTAGGTTCAATCCTCCCGTTTGTCTGTTCGGGATTTGCTTCCGTTATTGAAGGGAAATTTGACTTCTATCCATGTCACTCATGGAAAGTTGTCCTCGCTAATTATAGGCAAATGTGGTTCGAAGAATGGGCGGTATACCTTATCCCTTATAATTTGTGTTATGTCTTTTTGTTACCTCATTATGTTTTTATACTCTATCTTTTTTCATTGTCAATTATGCGAGAGAAAATATAAGTGGCATCCTCAACATGAAAATGAAGTAAGGAGAATTTGGAACGCTAAATGTCAAGAAATCTTTAGAGGAACGATGTATAGAGTCGAGGGACTTCTTCCACGAGCAAGTGAGGCCACACTGGATTCCACGTGAAGTGATGAACCAGTTAGAGAGGTACTTGGACATCCCTCGACTATCAAAGCATTTGTGACATAGCAAAGCAACCAATCGAGCATCTTCCATAGGAGGTACTCAACATAAAGGGGGTAGTATTCCTAATAGTAAACATAAAAGGCGGATGGTAAGACTTTTTTTCATCTGATTCACTCATCATTTATGTAATGCTTCATGTAATGCATCTTTATAAATGCCTGCAGGCTAATGATTTGGGAAGAGAGCCCTCGGTCTTTGAAGTGTTTAAAAAGACACATTATAGTGACAAAGCGGGCAATTTGCAGATCATCGTGCGGCTACAATGCATGTAAGTTCCTAACATCATTCACTTGGTAGCTAGCTTGGAATATCTCTTAATTAATTAGCATAAGGAGAGATGATTTAGATATTTGTGTTTGCATGCCCTTCAATTAGGTGAACTTTTTTCAAACAAATTAATGATAATAAATAGTAGAAGGTTGTTTAATGCCGTTGTTGTTCTTCGTTGTTCGCATTTTCATCTACTATTAACATTATTAAAGGGTTCATGTTATGAATATGATACCGATTGCAAAGTATCATGCAAGTATTTTGAACAGAGATGAATATGATACTCTAAAAGTATCATGCATTATTAATTGTCTTCAAGCAATCTTCACACTCACTCGAGTTATATAGTTTCAAAGACATTCAAGTATATCATAAATAATTGTACGATTATTATTGTTATTATTATCAGGCAATTGTGCCTTTGTCGCCATGAAAAACCCTTGTGTTTTGGGTGTTGTTGTTTGGAGATTCACTAGCACTTGTTGCACAACTTAGGTAAATAATGTAGCTGATGTCTCGTACCTTATATATACACAAAAGTATATATCATATCATTTTTCCAAGTTCGGTATGAGTTTTTGCTTATCTCACATTACGAGATCAAAACATAGCTGTCTCATTTATGTATGTTTTAAATCTAATTTACTCACATCGTATGATTTATTCATATGTTTTAAATCGGTATTGTCTCTTTTCGATCTCTTGCCTTGTTATATATCGTTCTCGCTTACATTTTGATTTTGCTTTGTTCCTCGATGAAGAGAAATTCTTGTGTGTGCGAGTCCAGGTCATTTATGCTCGACGGCCAATTACATTATGACAAGTCAAGGATCTTTCTCTCATCCGTCGGCCTACTTGTCACGCCCCCTCCTATAAATTATTCTTGTAGCTTTTTAATGGAAAAAAATATTGAAGTTCGGTTTGGAAGTAGGTGATAGATAAGAGAAAAATTCATGACTGTCATGATGTTATTGGCCGTGCATAAATGACTGTGGTGCTTATAACGTTCATACACACGTGTATTTATCTGTGTATAACTTAACCTTATCTGCTTACCAATTGCATGTGAATGATAAATGCCCTAGCTATCACGGAAATCCATCTTACTCGATCGATCACTTAGGTTGTGTTTTCTTTCAAAAAGTTGTAGAGATGAGACATTGGACGTGAACGTTAGGGTTGCTTTCTAACTAATAAGTCATAGATGAGTATGTTGTATACAAGTGAATCCTCCGTGTATTCTGTTCGTTCAATTTAGAAAAGGGTTCTATGGAATAATAATAATAGAGCATGGTGAAGAAAATGTTTGAATCCAACACTTCTGATCAGAAATAATGCCCCTTTTCCCTATTGATAATATTAGTTGACTTAGGTTCCACTTTGGGCTCTTACAATTTTAGATTATTTGCATTTAAAAGAAGTGATGTATATTTTTATTCTTCATTAAGTATTTTGCGGCTTTACTATAGTTGCCATCTTTTTGAAGGCAATTGCGGTAAAATTAATGGAATATAAAACCTTGGTTGTTTGATTAATGATTGAAAGAAAGAAGATAATTTGTATTGTGTTTTGGATAGTTTTTTGAATTAACTCAGTAAACATCTAAAGATTAATATTTTGTTTTCTTTATTTAGTTAGGTTAACATGTAACTTATGTATTTTGTTTGCAGGATGAATTTCTGAGACGAAAGGAATCTATTAATTCTGAGGGAGGACATATCATGTCTAATCAAGATGAATATAATTTGTGGTTAGAGGTTATTGGTGGTAAGAACAAGAAGGGGCGAATCTATGGGTTGGGATCCGAAGATGAAAATATTGGTTCTTCTTCCACCCCTTCTATCAACTCTACGGTGGATCCGAAATACAAACGGAGATGACTCAAATGAAAGAAAAAGTTGCAAGCTTGGAATCAAAGAATGAAATGATTATGTCGCATTGCAAGCACTTGGAATTCACTTACCTAATCTCTCTAACCCTCCCACCAATGATGAGGCTTCCCATGAAGACGATGCAAATGATAGTTGAATATTTTTATTGCTTTTGTAAAAACTAACTTGGTAACTATTTGACGTTGTAGTGACTTTAAATTGTGACATTTATATGAATATGTGTTTTGAACTTGTTCGGCTTTTTGTCTATATGATTTTTTTGTTTGTTTCAATTGCATTTTAATTATAATATTAAAAAAAGGCCTAAAAAAGCTCACAAAAAATTAATTAAAAAAAAGTAGCATGACAAAATTTGCATAACTTACCCATGGAATTTTGCAATTAGCCACGGAATTCCATCCCTAATTACCCGAATTAGCCACGGAATTCCGTCCCCGATTAGCCACGGAAATTAGCCACGGAATTCCGTCCCCGATTAGCCACGGAAATTAGCCACGGAATGCCGTCCCCGATTAGCCACGGAAATTAGCCACGGAATGCCGTCCCTAATTAGCCATGGAAATTAGCCACGGAATTCGCGTCCTAATTAGCCACGGAAATTGCCCACTTTTAATTGTCGAGATTGCCCACGGAATTGTTCCGTGGGTAATTACCACGGAATGTTTCCGTGGGTAATCCGTGGGTATTTACCGACGGAATTTTTTTCCGTCGGTAAATTAATTAGCCACGGTATTTTTACCCATGGAAAAATTCCGTGGGTAATTCCGTCGGAAAAAATTTACCCACGGAATTCTGTGGGTAAATTCCGTGGCTAATATGAGTTTTTTTTGTAGTGTATTTGTGAGGTGGGTCATATTTCGAAAATTCAATTGCATGTTAATTACCGAGGGCAAAATATGAAATGAAGGGTGATATAAATACATGTGTTGTTTGCGAGTTTTAAAAATTCAATTATTGCATGTTTTTTAGGCTAAGATTAATGAAGTTAATAGTGAAGACACATGCGTTGGGGCTGTGTTTGATGTTGGGTATTAGGTGTTTTCGTGAACTGGAGAAAATAGTGGGAGGAACAATGTGCGTTGGTGGGTAATACAGTGGCCAGTGGGGGGTTATATATATATATATATATATATATATAATAAGGTGATACGAAGCAGAGTGAAGTAGTAGTATATATAAAAAGTGAGTGGGGCCTGGGGAGAGGACCAATGGGAAAGCAACACACACTCAATCATGCAGTGATATGACAAACGATACGTACGAATGAGAGAGAAGAGAGGCTTCAGAGAACACATAATTTATATAAATAAATAAATAAAATATAAGGATTCACAAAAAAGAGGCACAGAGTACTTTTTTTTTTTTTTTTTTTTTGCTCAAAGGCACAGAGTACTTTGCTCCCTGGGCAAGGCATCTGTACCCCATGTGACCACCACTTGGCCCTTTCTTTATTTCACAATTGAATTTCTAGCTACTGCTACATACATAAACTCACTCACTCTTTCTTAACTCACCAATTATTAATTTTACATGCATGTGTGGGTCTATGAACACAGATCTCCTCCCTGGGCTCGACCCTCTATGCGGGGACCGATCCCCTCTCTCTCCAACACGTGTCCCCTCTCAGGACCATTCCCTCCCCCACGCCCTACAACTTCTGACACCTCCATAGCTCCCTTCCCTCCTTTGTGCAAATTAACTCTCTTCAATCTTCAGCAATTTCAATTCCCTCCTTTGTGTGGTTTCTCACTTCACTTCTTGCCTTGCATCTGATGCTTATTTCTATATTCTCTTCAGGTCAAGTAATAGCCCCATGGATGATACAGATTAGGTGAGTGTGTGCCTGAGAGAGAAGTAATGGTGGGGGTGTTGTGTGAAATCTCACATTGATTGGGGAGTAGAACAAAAAATGCCACGTAGCAGCATGCAACCGAGTGTGTTTCCCTCCAAATACCTCTCTCCATGCTTCACATCAAACCCCTACTTTTAAGTGGATTCCAACTCCTCTTTCAACCCATTTAGATTCTCTCTCTCTCTCTCTCTTCTGTATCACTTTCACTTACCTAACCTTTCTTTCACCTTTAACCCCTTACTTCCCTCCCTACCTGACAGATTCTAACCATCACCTCTTCAATTCCCCTCCTTTTTATTTATTATTAGATTCCCTCCCGTTTCTTCCCTCCTAAGCATCTCATCTCCCTCTGTTTCTCTGCATTTCCCCATTCACTAAAAGCATCTCATGCTGATCCTCCGTTTCCTCATTTTCTTCATCTTTCATATTTATGTATATATTATCAATAATCACGTACAGCTCAGGGACACGTGGAAGCTTTTCATCCTTCAGAAACCCCTCGTCGTGTCAATAATGTGCACTGTTTCGTGCTTCCAGAACATGGCCACTCACAGGCACGACTTTCTTTCGGCATGTGTCTTAAAATGGGACATGCATTTTTCCTTTCTTAATTTATGTCCAACCTACCTGCATGTGATTACACTTCCTGCCTGTCCAACTTATATAATCAGCACATCTCTATATTCTTCGGGAATGCTTATCGTATACGCTCAATTATTTTAATAACAGACAAAACCAGTTTACTTGTTGACCGCTCCTGATTTCAAAAGAAAATATCAACACTTGAAAGGCTCTGACAAAACAATTATTACTTCAATATTCTTCCTCCTTGGGCACCAATAATTCATCCACCTAGAACCCAACATCTTCTATTATATGTGCATGTATATATATACTGATAACAAGAGAGAGAGAAAAGCCCATATAATTAGTATAGGTTAAAGTGCGGGGTTCGGGAATCCAATATATCGTGCCAATGATCACTTCAAGAAAACGAATGATAGAGGGGAACCCATAAGTGGCAGTGCGTGAAGGCAAAGGCGAATGAACAATAATACGAGCGTTGAATAATGAGGCATATAGTACAACATTGTTAGAGCACCAAAGGCAAATTAAAAGTCTTGCTCACAAGTCACAACTGCCACTTTTTGAGTCATCTACAGAAACAAGATAGAAAACCTACAAGACAGTTAGTTGATGAGGGGGGCCCTCGCATTACCTGAATCTCCAAAAATCCAATTGTTAATGATTATCTTATTCCCTCCTATATTAAGGATATCTTACTAAGATGGGCAAAGTTATTATCCTGCCGCTGGATTTTATAACTTCTGGTTAATGCACGTGTCGTCACTTAAAATGTGGTCCTAAGCAGAGAGAACCATCACTATATTGTAGATTTACAGGTTTAATACTTAAAATATTATGGTTTTATGCATTGTAGCCAATAATGAAGCAAAACGTGGTTCCGGCACAGCAAACGAGCTTGTTGCATGTATATATATTCAGTTCATTATATATGTTAGAACCGATACGGAACCCATAGCCACACAATGAATCGATCTGTCACCAAAATATTCTATTTTCCTGCGTCAGTGTGTACGTGACTCGATATTGGGTTCTCTTTGGCATACAATAGAATAATAATGTCAATTAATTAACACTCGTCGTCCATCCCCATCAAGGCACCTAAGAACGTTGAGAAAAGGGAACCAATAATTGACAACTAATTAGTTTAGACCTCTACAGCTCCAAAGAAACGGAGGCTGAATAATTGGCACTGCTATATATAAGTGAAGTAAACATGTCTAATTAAGTTGCTCCTTATACTAAAATATTCTGGGGCCGGGCCAACGATGTCCACCGGTAAATTATTTAATTTTAACTCGTAATTCAACATTGGGTCTACGAAAATCGATGTTTTCAATTCTATATAATAAAATAAACGATTTGGTACTGAGTTTTGGGGCTCGAAAAAAGGATGATTATTACTATTATTAAGAATATATATGATATTGGAATTATATATATATATATATATATAGGAGAGGGAAAAACACAAGTAGTTGGAATAATGCATCTACGTACATGCGCCTGAGAAGCTACAGAAATTTGCTCTGTAGTCGATTGGTTGATAAATATAAAATAATATAATAGTGAAAAAATAAAAAATAAAAAGAAATTGAATGCTTTTATTCACTAAAAGGAGCCAGCAAATACATTACAAATTATTAATTAAATAATAAAGGGTGAAGTTGCAAAAATACACATCTGATTTTCTGAAAAATGCACCTAACACCAAGTATTATTTTGTGTACAAAAATGACTATAAGGTTATAAAAGTGAAGTAAAAAGACCCATTGACCGTTAGTTTGATTTTTTAGTATAAGGTTGATATAGACAATCACTTAGTTAAATTTCATTTTAATTGGTATTAGAGAATTGGAGAAAATTACATAAAAAGGCCAAGATAGTTTTAAAAATTACATAAAGGTTGCAATGGCGATAAGGAGGCGGAGATGGACGGCCATGGGTAAGATTGAGATTGAGAAAGGAAACAAATTGGAGAGAGAAGGGCTGACTTGTAATTTCCAAAATATCTATCTCATATCGTAATTTTATTCAATTCTTTACTTCCAATTGTGATGAAATTTTCTTTGAGTTATCATCCATATCAGCCTTTAAAAATATAAAAAAGTCAATCTAATAGTCAATATGTATTTTTGATCCACTTTTGTAACCACAAATCACTTTTACACCATAAAAAGTACTTGGTGTTAGGTGCACTTTTAGGAAAACCACATGTATATTTTTGCACCTTAACCCACTAATAAAATATTTCTTCTGGTCCTAAATATAAGAAAAAGTTAACTTTCTTGGAGAGATTAAGAAAATAATTAAATTACTTTAAAGTACTCATATTTCTCATCTTTTATCCAAATTATTTTGCCTAACTTATAAGTTGATATACTCCTGTAATATAAGGATACACGTATGATATAGTTAAGTAACTTATTTTGTTTCCTTAATTTCTAAAAAAAAAAAGTCAACTATGTCTGATAATTAGGACCGACGTTAATAATAACCTACAACTAAAATAAATATGACTAACATTAATAAGTGTCATTCTTAAAAGTGAGGAGAGAAAATTAAGCCAAAATAAATAGACATGTAATGGTGAAATTTTAAAATTCAAATTAGAAATATTTTAGATAATCAATTAGAGTGAGCACCAAAACAACTACATGATAAATTTTCCAACATTGGTTACATCAATGCAGTGACTTGAGAAATAAGAACGACACTTTTGTCATTCCTTTTCCTTACATTTTTGTGTTTTCCTTCTGAAACTGAACAAAAACGACAAAAGGCCCTATACTATATATATATCCCACCCCGAACTTAATGTAATTGGCAGGGGTATGGATGTACATATATATGTCATCTAAGAGTACACATTAATGTACACTTATTTGGAGCATGTACGCTGAGATGCTTGTTTCCACTCCACCAAACGCTGAAGAAAGTCCTTCACCTGCATGCATATATATTAACCATTAATAAACTAAACAAGGGAACTATAGATATTTTAAGCATCCCTGGGAGCATTAAAAAAAGAAGTAACAAATGATCATTGGTACACTTGTACTTGCCTCCTCCGGTTCCTGCAAAGAGTAAGATGCACATGTGTCCCTTGGAAACTTCGACACAAGAATGCCCAAACCTTGTCCTCGGTCTCTCAATTTCTGTTCATCATTAAACGATTTACTGAATTTAGCATGAAAATTATCCCATGTTCAGCATTCTGTTTGTAGAGCTCTGAAAAAATACATATCAACATTTATTAGACAATACCTTAAAGGCATCTTCGTCGGTTCGATCATCACCAATGTAGACAGGGAAGACATCAGCGCAATTGGCAAATCCTGTTGAAAAAAATTATTCATTATTCAGATTGCGGTGAAAATAATTTGATAAGGGCTCATTGTTGCAATCAAATTCAAACCTGAACTCACCAAGTGACTCTAGCAGAAATTCTAGGGCTTTCCCTTTGTCCCATTTAATAGTGGGACGAATCTCGAACACCTACATTTTAAACAAATGAGGAGTGAAAGTGAGACAAATTTCCTGCTATCTTTTTCTTTAATGGGCAATCTTAAAATATAAATCAAACATCACCAGGAAAAAGCTAATGAGTAAAACAAGAAATCAGAATTATGGCCCACCTTCCTTCCTTGGGTAAGACGAAGCTTCGGGTACTCCTTAAGCACCGATTTCACTTGGTGAGCCAGTTCACTCCATTTCTGGGTATATGTCAGGCTTGATTTTAGACTTTGTACGGAACTGAGTTATAAGAACTTAAAATCACGTATGGAGCTTACAACTATACCTTCTCATCAACACAACGATAATGAACAGAGACGCAGAACTTGTTGTTCTCCACCATCGCTCCTGGTGTTGATTTGGTTTTCTCAACTAACACTCGGTACACCTGAAAATTGATTATTCCGCTAACAATCTTACTTGGGAACCTCGTAGATTGACATATAACCAAATAGAATAAGAGGGAAGAGGGGAAAACAGACGAACCTCATCTATCATGGGAAGAAACTCATTGGCAGGCTGAAAAAGAATCGCCTCTGCTTTGCTTCCCTGTCGATCATGATTTAGGTAAATTACAAACTTTACTTTATTAGAAATTTAGAATACTAAATTTAATGATATTCTACAAGCTGCTCACTTTATTGTATTTGGAGCTTGTTGTTGGGCCTTTGATATCCATGCCATGGCTTCCCGCATAATATAGCTCTGCCAGGCGAACAAAGCTGTATACCTATTGTTGGGAAAATAAAAAGAGTCAGTTAACAGAGGCCCAAGACCAAAAAAAATTGATAATAATAAGCAGGCTCTTAAGAGTACCTTGTCTCTGCATCTGCCGGTTACTATGGCAGTGGGAAAAGACGTCGCCAGTTTTCTGACTGTTTTTCTCATCTGAGATATAAACATCACAAAAAGCAGATATTAGCAGAAAATCCAACAGTGGACGGGGAAAAAGGAACAGGACGACATGTCTGTGAGCCAACAACTCACTTGATCGGACATGAAAGCACGGTCAGGGTCGTTGACGATAGGCGAGAGCGTGCCGTCATAATCCAGAAACATAACAATCTGCTTGCCTTTGGAGGCATCGATGATTTGCTCAAACATGTCTAATGCAGAAGGGTGGTGAAGCTGTTTCACAAACATAAAAGGGAAAATCAATTAATCCAACATTTTTCATCAAACAGGGAGAAAGGTATAATAGGAAGGTGATGTGAGGGTGAGAGATATATACTGACAATCCACGAGCTATGTTCTTCGGCGCGAGAAGGAGTGGATTTGGGGTGGGTGGGAGAAGAGGCTCTCATGGAGTCAACCCAAGCATTGATTTCAAGGTTCTTGAGCACCTTTCGCCGGGTAGTGTGAATATAGGCGGAGGGCATGGCGAGCGGTTTGTGGGCAGAAATAGCCATGTTGAGACCAGGATTTGCATCGGAAACCATCAGATTCTGCTTCGTCATTAGAGGAAGTAAGGCAATGGGTATTGAAGGAAGTAGGATATGAACCTTAGAGGAAAGAGAGAAAGTTGGAGGGACAATATAATAAAGATATGAATGTGGGGAAGGGTGGCAGAAGAGGGAGGTGTGGTGTGGGTGAGGAGAGGAAGGGAAGGGGGTGGATTTATAGGAGGAGGTTGTAGGGAAGGGGGACCCACAAGTTTGGGAAGGTCAAGGTCAAGTGAGGGTCCCTCATGTTTGGGAGGGGTAACTGCAGGGAAGGCCCAGCAGATGGAAGCCCCAGCCCCCAGCCGAGATCAGGTGATTGGGAAGGTGAGAGGAAGGTTAAAGTATTATTGTGATTGATTGGATGTGATTTAGAGATGATGAGGGATAAGGAAGTGATAATGATACATGTTTTACTACACGAAGGAAAGATACATAAATCAAACAAGGGAGAGGAAGAAAAGAGAGGTGGTCGACCTCATAGGTCATAGCTACCACTCTGGCCCCGACATCCGTCCTCCGCCCACTCTATGCCTGTGTGGAGTACAATTAGAAACTGTTTTTTAAACATGATTTGATATATATGAAATAAGTTTGTAAAAAAAAATTTTATCTCAATTTATATAAAAACGTTTTTCTAATTCAAACAAGTTCTCTTCATAAGGCCTCCTCCCATTTTACTCTTCCTCCACACATGACGACCTCAACCACCTCTTTTCTTTTCTTTCTTTTTTTTTTTTTTAAAAAAAAAAAAGAAAGAAAAAAAACCTAATTTATGTGTTTGGAGTAGAGCCGTCAATCGGGGCGGCCCGCCCATCGTGGCTGGCCGTGATGGGCCCGAGCCCATCGTGGCCGGCCCTCCAGGGGCGGAGTAAGAAAAACATTTTGTTTTTCAAAGCCCTACCGAGAGCACCGAGGGCTGGCGGCCGCGGGCCTGGAAATTATTATTTCAAATTTTAATTATTTTTTCTCCGTGTTTTTCACACAAATATAATTAGTAAATTACAACATAAATCATCTAATTTATCAAATAAATGTTGTCAACATTTATATCCAAAAAACACAATCATCCAACAAATAAGCATTCACGAATTCATAATCAAAAACAAATTATGTTCTAAAATAACTTACATAAAATATAAAAAGTATACCACTAATATACATAAATTATGGTCAGTGAGATGCGAGAGCTGAGAAGAGTTGCGATCGAGGAGTAGACGAGGAGTGGAAGGGACATGAACATAGTTTATAGTGTAAGGATCATAGGAATAGTCAATAACAATATTAATATATTAGTTTAAAATTTTTAAGACTCTACATTGTTATAAGACATAAACATTATATTCCAACTCAGTTCATGATTTTGTTAGGAAAATATATCAAAGAAATTTTTTTAAGACTCAACATTTAAAAAAAAAAAGAAAGAAAAAAAATATAACGGGTTAAACGGGCGCCGTAGCCGCCGGGCCGGCCCGTAAAAGCCCGTGGCCCTACAGGGCCGGCCCTGCAGGGCCTGACTTCATCTCTTTCTTCTATTTTTGAGGCCCGGCCCGTAACGGGCCAGGGCTAAACGGGCCGGCCCGACGGGCCCGGCCCGTTTTGACGGCTCTAGTTTGGAGGGTGAAGCGTTTTCCCTCCGGACGTGACTTCTTTTCTTTACTCATATTCTCCACTCCTATCTTTTTTCTCTGAAAATGACACCGTTTTGGTGTGAAATCATATTGTTCTATTTTATTTTTTATTTTTTAAATAACATTCACAATCTTGTAATATTTTTTAAATACTAGTCATTATCTTAAACTATTTTTTAAGATCAAAATTATTTTTAGAATCTTGCAAAAAATATTTTAAGTCTTGACTAAGTACTAAGAAGATACATTATGATACTAACTTATACTAAAAATTTACTTGAGGATATTGAATGGTACTAAAAAAAATACTTCATGATCTTAAAAATTATTTTAGAATCTTAAAAAAATATTTCGGGATAATGACTAATACTAAAAAGATAATTCAAGATATCTTGGCCCGATCTTGAAGAAATTAGTCTATGATCTCCTAAAATAATTTTAGAATATTGAAAAATATTTTAGGATACTGACTGATACTTAAAAAATAATACCACAAAATGATAATTGTTATTTAAAAAGAAAAAAGGGACAGTGTGATTTTTTTTTCTTGATATAAAAATTTTAGGAAAGGGGTTAGGTTCACCCACGATCGAAGAGCAAGGCAAAATCTCCTTCTCTTCTTAGGTATACCGATGTTGGATAAGAAACCGTGCCTATTATCCTCTCCGTGTTAACCTAGGCACTTAGAAGTTAGGATATCTCCCCCAGCGCTTTAACCAACTTCAGAATCGAACCTCCTCTCTTTGATGAGAGTATCTGACCCCCTTTATCAGTTAAACCCAAAGACAAGACGAGGGGGTGGAGCAGTGTGATTTTGCACCATAACAATTTCTAGAGAAAGGACGAGAGTGAAGGATATGGGTGAAGGAGAAAGGTGGCGTCCATTCCGTAACTGGGCTTTCAGTTCATTAGGCCTTTTTTAGTTTCCCCAAATTTTTATGTGCTCCCGGCCCCGCCCTCTCATATTTCCTTCCTCCTACAATACCAGCACGTAGCAGTAGCACCCCTCCAGTCTTCAAATTATAATAATAATTGTCAGAAGTTTTGAATACCCACTTCCTGCATTTGATGTGATAAAAGCGAAACACCACAAAGTTGAAATTTTCCTTTTGGCGGTATTATAGCACAGCCAGGGACGAAGCCTATTACACATTGGTAGGATGCTGATCAAGTAAGTAAAAATAAGTAACCCTTTTAATTTGTTAATAAAAAGTAATAAACTTGCCTTTGTGCTGTGTCCCCGAGTTGGCGCCAGAGCCAATGGGAGCGTATATCCCATCACGATTCCCTTTATACTATAACCAGAAAAGGAAGCATACCATTTTTCTCTTGCTTCCAAACGTTTTGTTTTTTGTATGCTCTCTAATAATTTGCCCTCCCAACCAATAAAACTAATAAGAAGATGGGCACAGCTGGAAAAAGGTACAGATCAAGGCACCAATAACGCACAAACATTAAAATGTATAGAATAATAAAAGTGATCGTATAACAGGGTACAGTACGTGGAAGGAGGACGACAGGCGGAGTTTGAAAATGGGTGAGGCAAGAGCAAGTAGCATTCACACACCTGGCTTTGCTACTTGGTCTCTAGTTTGTACAGTACTCCTCGATCCTCCTCTTGTTACTCATTATTCAATGCTTCAAGGCCTGAACGATAAAGCAAGACTCAAAGGTCAAAAACAGCAAAAGAAGGAAGAATAAAGCAAACCCCATGTCAGTCACCCTAATAATATGAACCACCTTTCTTCTGGCTCTATCAGACTGCGATGCGGATCACCTAGTTATAAATCACACCAGCTCCTTTGTCACCTATATCAATTCACACAAACACAATAAAATTAGATTTTCCCCAGTTTTTATATGACTAATGAATATTTACTTTTGTCCTTATTATAAAAACATATTTATTTAATTTGACTAAATTTAAAAAATTAATTAATATAACATGTATTTTTTAAAACATCATAGTTAATAGTTATCTTTTTTAATTCTTTCATTTCTTTTCTTCCTTAATTACTCTTAATAGGATATCAATAGGGTAAATTAAAAAAAGACTATCAAATATAAAAATTATAATTTTCATTTAGGACAAAGAACAACAACCCATATATATGCATGTCTTATGTTATATTAAGCCGAGGGGAGTATAAAGAACTCATGCTGTTGTATACTTTCCCCCAACCAAGACCAAGCGATATGGTCAAGTCCATTATAGTTTAATAATGTTTATTCTTGTATACTAATAATAGTAAGTGATCACCCACTGTTTTTCTGATGTTTGGTTTCCTTCTGCCACTCATGGAATGCAATGGCACCCAGAATTCTTTCTTTCCCTTTTTCCTCATTCATATCCTTGCTGGCATTCTTGTTTCGTCAAAAAGCAACTGAATATTATATAAATATTATCTTGGATCTTCGTCATTCTTGCGTGTTCCGAGTCTGTCGAGGGTGACGAAATTCAAAGAGTCAGTAAGAGACAGCGAAGCTAATTCAGCATGGCGCCAGAAACTGATAAAGGCACTTCGATCCGCATACGGTGCTTGCCAATTAGCATCAGAAATCAGAGAAACACCCACCGAATTTTTTGACAAGTGGGAACCGAGAACGTGACAAAATTAATTACTTGCCTCCCAAGTTTCTAAATCTCATAAAATATTAAGAGATGATAGAACTAGCTAGCCGTTAACTGACAAATTAAATGGGCTAAGCAAAAGCAATCACAGACTAAAAAATCAGGTTTATAATAAGGAGCTAGCACGAGATTCTGTTACTAGAAGGTTGTCGGGTTCAGATTTATTCACATGCGTGGCGTAGAGTCTCCTTTCCCCTTGAATTCTGAACCCTGTATGTGTTCATATATGCACCACTCTGAGCATCTTTACAATCTTTTAACATTATTCTTTCTCTTTGGTGCCTAACTATTGCATATTCTCATGTCTTGAAGTATTGATACTAATAAATAATGCTTAGCATACATTCAACTTCAACTTTGAGAGGATCCATTCTTCTTGGGCATCTTCTCCAAACCCCGAATTATTGTTCTTTCTGTTCAAAACAGGAGGCTAGGCCTCAGACGGCTTCTCGATGAAGCAGCGCACTAAATGCACAAAGGCCTAAAGTTGATGCCATAAAAAAAAAAAACCACATTGTTGAAGAATGGATTTCTCTCTCTCTAAATATATTCTCTATATATTCAATGAGGGGTCCAAAGTGGCGTGCCCGCATATATATACATATAAAGTAACAATCTGGCCGAAAATTAGGCTAAATATACCGAAGTCTGGGGTTAATTGTGGAGATAATTAAACTCAATGAACCGAAGTCTCTTTAATGACTTCAAGAGAATAAAAAAAAAGTACCATTCCTATTCATCAGTAAACAAGCACAGAAGAAATTGAAAAGGGAGAAGGAAAAGTGGTGAACATGATAAAGAAGTCTCACGTCTGAAAAAAATATAGAGGCATATATACTTACAGTATTTTTTAACTGAAAAATATAACGCTTACCCTCTCAAATTTTTCCCAATTATCAATACACAACAACTCAATATATAGAGTTGGGTATATTGGTGCATACTCATACTAAAGTAATCTTTGAACTAAAATCATTTTCCATTATTTAAACATATTATTTAACGTGCGCGCGCGCGTTTGTATTCAAATATTCTTGAAAAACCAAAAAATAGATAATTATGTGTCAACTTATTACCTCCATTGTCAATAAATATGGTTACAGACGCACAGTTGGATACATGTCTATCGTTTTTTTATCATCACGAAAGGGGTTGAGTTATAGTCTACTGCTGCCATTATTTAGATGTAGAAGTAGAAGAACTTAGTCTGTACGTACGTAGAGGTATTTTTTAAAATATCATTAAACATATTCATTAAACGTACCCCTCAATATTTCTCAAGTGTGATTAAAAAAACAGCAGACTACTCTGTTTCATATATTTAAAAAACAGAGGGAGCTAGGCATTATAAGAAAAAAAATTATTATCTCTTATCCTAAATATAAGATCTAATTAACTTTTTAAAAAAAAGGTTATATAAGCGAAATAAATTATTTAATCATATCATGTATGTTACATGATAAAATTATATATAAGTTTATAAGTTAAAAAAATTAGTATGAAAGAAATTATAAATATAAATACTTTAAAATAATTTAATTACCTTATTAATCTTTTAAAAAAATTAAGCGATCCGGAGGAGTGGAGGACTATATAGTAGGATTGTAGAGATACGGGGAGGGTTGCGAAGAGGAAGAAATTAGGGGGGCAGGAGCCCAAGTGGGGAAGTCAACGAGAAGCGAGGAATGGTCAACGGATGGCGCTGTCAAAAGTGGGGCTGGGGGGGTGGGGTCAGACCCATGTCCTCTACGGCGTAGGGTAATTAGGTCCAACACTATCCCACGTTGTTACGCCTTCCCTCATAATAACACCACACGTGTGTTTCTCCTAATTGACTGACCCCACTGCCTCCTCAATTATCCCCTGCCCCTCTGTTTTCCAACACACGCACCCACCTTCAAAATGAGTTTAATTTGAGTCTCCTCCTTTTATTTTGTTATTATCAGTCTTGTATTTATTGAGGTATACGTAATAAATAAATAAACCATTCAAATAACACATTTCTCACTCGATACTTGCTGCCCAGATGAATGTCAAATTATATTTTGGGCAGGCATGGCCTTTTCACAGGCTCAAATTAAAGGATGATTTGGTTAGCTTTTCATGGTGCGCATATTATTAGTGGCCGAATGGTTTGTTTTGATTTTTTTTTCTTTTTAATAGAAATTAGGGGGGTTCCTCTGTCGAGAAGGGCATCAGTGCTGGTCAAGCACTACTATAAAATATGGATACTACTACCTTAAAAGACGTCATTTTTTCAAAAAAAAAGAAGTAAAAAGTGAAGGCGGGTGGTGTTGTTATAATTATTTACTTGAGTTTGAGACTTTAGACGTCCTAAATTTTAATTTAGGACATCAAAATATTATTTTGGGCGTCCTGAAATACATTCATGACGCCTAAAATCAATATTTTTGGCACAATTTGGATATTTGGGGAATTTTTTTGGCGTCCTGATAGGTTCAGGACGTGAAAAAATTATTTGTGACGTCTAAAATACATCCAGGACACCTAAAATTAGTATTTTTAGTGCAATTTGGGATGAGAATTTTTTTGGCGTCCTTAAATAGGTTCAAGACATCAAAAAAAATTATTTTTGGCGTCTTGTAATACATTTAGGACGCCTCAAATCAACATTTTTGGCACAATTTAGGATATTATAGGAGAATTTTTTAGTGCCAGAAATTAATCAAATCAAATCAACAAAATCGAAACTTTTACTAATCAAATCAAAAAAATTAAAAATAATACTAATCATATTAAAGAAATCAAAACTTTTACTAATTAAATCAAATAAATTAAAAATAATACTAATCAAATCAAAAAAATTGAAAATTTTACTAATCAAATTAAAGAAATAAAAATAAGAAAATAATCAAATCAAATCAAAGAAATAAAAAATAATACTAATCAAATCAAAGAAATCGAAACTTTTACTAATCAAATCAAAGAAATTGAAAATAATTAAATCAAATCAAAGAAATTGAAAATAATACTAATCAAATCAAAGAAATTGAAACTTTTACTAAACAAATCAAAGAAATTAAAAATAATCAAATCAAATTAAAGAAATCGAAAACTTTTACTAATTAAATCAAAGAAATCGAAAATAATACTAATTAAATCAAATAAATTGAAAATAATACTAATCAAATCAAATCAAAGAAATCAAAAATATGTATTTAAGATGCCTAAAAGGAAAATTGTGGCTACACAGAATGTATTTTTGATTTGATTTTAATATATGATTATAGAATTTTTTAATCAAATCAAAGAAATATGTATTTAACTGACTTTTGAATATAAAAAAATCGTTAATTGAGTTAAATTTGTTTTTGGTTTTTTAATTTTAATTTGTTTCTCCATCTTCCGAGGTTGCTCCTCCTTCCGGAAGTATTTCGGAATTTGAATGTTGGTTTGTTGATATGCTCTTCTTCTTAAATAGGTTTTTTTTTTTTTAAAAAAAAAAAAGTTTATCAATCTTCTATCTCTCACACTATCTTAAAAAAAGGATTTTCCTCAAATTTAAGACATTTTATATATATATATATATATATATTTATAGGGATAACTTTTTCCTCAAATATATATATATAGGGATAATTTTTAATATAAATAATTAAAAGAAATAGTATTTTAGGAGAATCAGTACCTATATAGCTCTAATAAATAACCAACATAACTAATTTTTCAATATGTGAGTTAGTTATTTAGCTTGTCTAATTAATTGGTGGAGGGATATGACTTGGCAAGAATTGGAGAAACCATTGGCAAGCAATGGAGGAAAAAAAAGAGGGAAGGTGAGGGGGAAATCATAAGGAAAGCAGTGGAGGTCGGCGGATTCTGATTCTGGTAGGTGCAATAAGAACCCCAGAGTTACATGATGTGTGACTTGGACCTTCACTATTAAATTGGACACCACGTACCAAGCAGGCCACCGATGTTATGATGTACTCCTTTTTGTCCTAATTATATGATAAAGTTTGTACTGCTATTTATACTATAAATTATAATTAGGATCGAAGGTAATACTCTATATGTATTCGTATGGCCGTTAATTCAATGTTACATTGTGGTTCAATGGGTGGTGCTGATTAATTTATGATTTCATTCAATGTATTATACATACGCAACCGTGTGCTTGGGTGGAATACACATACATACATACGTAGGCTCATTATTATTTGAGTGCAATGAATTGGTGGGTGAATTAAGAAACTGTTGATTTTTTTGGGGGCACAATGCCTCGAAGCTTCATGGGGCCGGGGTCCCAAAAAAAAAAAAGGGGGCATTGCCTTTTTACTCTTTTTTGTTTTATAGTTAATTAGAGAGGTGAGCAATATGATAAGGTAGGTTATAAGTGAAATCCAACATATACTTCTTCAACTTTATTAATTAGGCACTTTTAATGTGTTTCATACAAATTAAGAGAAATCTTAAAATTTATAAGTCTTTCATAAATTTCAATAACTTCCTAATTTTACCTCTATTTAGTATTTATTATACCTTATGAGAACAGATTCAACACAATAATAAATGAATGATAAAATTATATTATCAAATGAAAACTTTCTCTCTACTCGATAAAGAAGACCACAATTTTTGTCTCTCTCTATTTTATAAATATAACCAAAAGAGTACAACCTTTCATCTGCATGAGGGTTTACATACTACTAGTTTATAAGGCTATTAATCGGTGGCAATGCCTCTTATTATCTGGATATTTAATTTCAGTATCTGCTTCTTCATTCACACACCTGCCCTTTCCTCTTTACACTCGACCACCAACAAAAGCACCTCTGTGTTAGCCTTTTCTTGACACTACATCTACTCATCATCATCTGTTTGTATATATAATGATAAAGCAGCTACAATATCACACAGTGCAACGCCATCCTAATATATATGCGCCTCACTGTTTGAAGACTTCCCTCGATTACCATGACTGCCATCCATCAGCCAAATAATCAATAACCACATTAATTATATTCTAATTAATATTTACAAGATTAACTGTGTGTGTGCGTGTATGAAAGTGTAACTACATTAAAGTCAGCCATTTGATTCAATCACGTTTTAACAATGTGTTGTATATTTAAAGTCGATCTTTTTCATTTTTAATCCTTCAAACCAGTCACAAGTAATTGGAATACACACGCACACACACAGAGAATCCCATTGAAAAGTTTTTTAATGATTTTGATTTTATTTTTTTTTTAATATTACGAAAGGACGAACATTATTGTGATTATATATTGCTTCATTAATTGAAGTTGACTACGGCTGATGAATAAAAAAATGGAATATATATAAATAGAAAGAAGAAAGCAATGGATACAGATGTTAAAGCGGGGGGCTATTTTTAATGGAAGGGATCATTAGAAGTAAGTAATGACTATTGACTAGTGAAAGATGGGGTGAGATTTTAGAAGACGAAACTCATCTTATATGTCTGTCAATCTCATACAATGTAAAATCACTTTTAAAAAGCTGATCTAAACCATTATTAAGAAGGCTAGCGTCCTCTGTTTTCGCTCTTCCCACCTAATTTAAAACAAAACATGTCAATGTCGTTTGTGTGAATCCTTAAAGTGCAATTAAGCATTGATCTCAACTTTGCATCTGGCCGTTCGTGAATCATTCTCCAACTTTAAAACGTTATTTTGAACTATACTCTCCAAGTATTTTTAATTTTGAATGACTTATCAATATTTGTATTAACTTGTTAAAATACCTTATACTTGCGTTTCATTTAAGAAAAATATTTACTTGACTCAGGGTCATAGGTGACCGTAACCAAAAAGATATAGAAAAGAGGTATTAATTTATTTTTTAATCCTCTTTTTTCCTTTTGGCATAAAAAACATATATAATATTTACCTGTACTATTTTCTCTTCTTTTTTCTGCTGTGGCGTCTAGTCATTTATTTGATGCGTACCCACCCTCTTGTCTTCACACCCTTTTGCTTTGCTGGTTTTATATTGCGAATTCTTTCCTTTTTCCCCCAGGCTTCAATGATTGGGAAAAATCGGGGAATTAAAGAACCTTGTTTGCACAATATACGCACAACTAGCTATGATAATTTTTTTAAAAAAAATAAAATATTTTACTTTCCTCCATTGGTTATCTGTTTATCGACCTTTTTGAAGGAGGAGGGAAAATAAAAAAAGAGAGAAGGCATGAAAATATTATAATGATACTTTATTCTGCCAGGCCCCGCATCTTTTTCATGTATATGATAAGGACTAATATCGCCTGTTATGATATGTATATGGTGAATTGACCACCACTCAAAGCTAAGCAAAAACTAAATAATTTGAACCATCCTAGCTTGAAATCTGAACCAGCTTAGCCTCGCTATATAGCTAGATTTATGAATGTTATTTAATTTACAAGATCGATCGAATATAGAGATATGACAAGAATATATTTATGTATGTATATATATATAGGGAAAATAGGTGATAAAATTGGTTAGAGTTTGAAAGCTGCTTTAATTTAAATTAAATATGAATGTGTGATCAAAGCCAGGGAATGGGTGTTAATTAATGAAGTGATCGAGAGTGAAAGGCTTCACGTTTGAAAGGAATTGAATGTGATAAATAATGAGGTAGCTAGAATGCCCGAGATATTATTACTTAGAAAGAGTGGTTTTCTTTATCACATCAATCTGAGATTTCTTTCTTTCTGACCCGTGCGCTTTAAAGAAGAAAGAATAATAATCAATGGTAAGACACTTGCGTGAGTTGATAATATCATGAATCCACTATCTCTGCATATATGAACAAATTCTGTACAGTGCTCGATCAAAAGGATACAACTTGACGGTCCATATATCCTTAATCTTTTAATTGACCCAACCTCGATCTATCATCTATCTCCACCTCTTTTCAATTAAGTTCCTTTGTCACGCGCCATTCATATCTCCGAAATAATGATAATGATAATAGGGATTTATTGACATTGTAATTCATGATTAACATAACATACTTAGCATCTGACTTTAATTTTGTCAAACTATATATTCAATCAAATTAAAGCAAGTCCTGCAAGTCAGTGTCCCACTTTTATTCTGTCTCCTACAGTGCCATATATGATATAACACTGTTTTATGACCCCAAAAAATATAACACTGTTATGTATGAGAAATGAGAATAAGAAGATTTGATTATCTACCTAGTTAGATTAACGATAGAAACTGTTTTTTCAACATGATTTATGATATGTGAAAGAAGTTTTACCTCAACTTACGTGAATATGTTTTTTCAACGTTAACTCAAACATGTCATATATACTTATAGATGCGCCCTCAAGCTTTTAGGTCAATTTTATCATTTTGGGATGATGTGCTATTCATTCGTTATGTTTGGGTTTATACTTGAGAGTAAAAAATGAGAATAAAAAAGAAAAAGGACATATGGCAATGAGAGCGGATAAGAGGAAAAAATCCCTACTTTAACTTAATAATTTTTCTCTTACTTGTATTTTTTGGCTTTTACATGTAATTAGCTTTAGGGGATGACTTTCACTTTGAGAGGATCTAACTGTATCGCAACTGAAACAGTTGTGGGATGTGACAGAAAGGGTCATTCCTACGAAGCCCCGGGTCGGCTTGGTCGACTTCCCACTTCACACTCCAGTGTCCACTCCTCTTTCTTTTGTTTTTTTGTTTTTTGTTTTTGTTTTTTCTTTTCCTCTCTTCTCCCTATTGCTTTTTTTTAAGGGGGGAAAATCAATTGATACATTTGCTAGTTAAGAAATATAACCAGGGATGTGATTTATGTGCCTCCCCCACTGCTTTTAAAAGTGTTCAATTCTTATTTCTTATAGGGCAATCCACGTGCTCTTTCCTTATTATATTAATTATATTCCCCCTCTTCTTTTTTAATATTATTAATTTTTTTCGACGTTTTCCCTTTTCAACTAAGTAACTTTAAGCCTTAAAGAACATACGATCATGGAAAAGGGATGAACTGATATTTCCAAGTAGCTATAACAATCCACCTTTTTATACTTGTTAACCATATATACTTAATTTGTAGACAAAGTTCAAGCCCATTTGCTTTTATGTGCCCATTAAGTGCAATTCCCCATTTAAATATTATATCATGTAAGTTTTTGATATTTAATCCATATGAATTTTTATTATTAAGAAATTCAAGCGCTAAAATCTTAATTTGAAACTGGACTTAATGAATATAAACAAATAAATCAAAGTCAGTGATGAGTTTAAGGTACGTTGTGAACTATTTCCATGGAATGTCGTCTACCGCCGTATCATGAATGTATGAGATATGTATGTGTGTATGTATATATATGACCTGGAAGGGGTGACTATATAGCAGACGGGTTCGGTTTCTTTCCATAGCAGCTCTCTCCCCATCTCTCATTATCTGTAAATTCTGGTCGTTGAAATCTTGATCTAAGGGTCAAAAATCATTTAAAATCATTTTAACAAATACCGCATGGATCATACATGGATTAAGATTTTTGACTTGATCGAATGAGACTATAAGAGATAATAAGAAATTTAGTGATGGGAGAATCCTCTCCCATGGCAGACACACGCATTTAACACAGACGCACATGGACTAATCATTAAATAAAACATTTAGTTTTGTCATTATTCCATTTTTAGTCAAATATCGTGGGAATCCGTGTGCATGTATGGAGGGATGATATATATGGTTAATGAAATATTGAGAAATGCCTAAAGAAAAATCACAATTTAAAAAAGGTCGTAGAGTTTTTTTTGGGTATTATTTCAGAAACGTTAACAACTATATTATTACAATATTAATAACTAAATCAGTACACATTAACAACTATATCAGTATAATATTAATAATTAAATTAGTACAGGTTAACAACTAGAGTTTTTTTTTTTTTTTTTTTCAAACATATGACTTTTTTTTTGGGCTTTTATTGACAATATGTTGGTTACTTAGCCTTGAGAGAGATTTTCTCAAAATATTAATGTTTAATTGAGGGGAAAAACATAATGGTGGGAGAGATTAAGAGCGAAGTACATGGTTTAATTTAGGAGGGAAAACATAATGGTGTGCCCTTTTCACTATAGCTTTTTCTTTTTTTTCCTTTTTAAATTTATTAATAAATATATATTTTGTATTTGTTACAGAGTTATTTATCCATTTAATTACAACTACATAATAACTATACTCTAATTTTATGATTTGATTTATTATTTGTTACAAATAAAGATTATGGATGTGTTCATGATGCGGGAGAAGAATTTCATGATATTCTTACTCATGAGCCGAGGCTACTACTCAAAGTAAAGAACAATCAAATGTCGTTAAAATTGATGATAGTGACGAAGATGATGATGACAATACTAGTCATCGTACTAATGTCGCTTAGTGATATGCTTTTTATGTTTTATGTGAGTTATTTGTGAACATAGTTTGCTTTTGATTATGAATTTAGTTTGTTCTTATTTATTGTATGATTCGTGTTGTAATTTACTAATTGTATTTTTTTTAAAAAAATGGAGGAAAAATAGTTAAAATTTGGAATAGTAATTCCGGCCGCAGCAAGTTGGCTCGCCCCGGCCTGTTGTTCTCGGGGTAGGGCTTTGAAAAACAGAGATTAAGTAAATACTTCCTCTAACCCCTTTTATAACCAACTTTTTCTTGATTACGTAAAATGAACTAACGGTTGAGATTACTGAAAAATAATAAATGTGAAAAGAGTATATACTCCTCTGGTCCTTATTATAAAACACCAATTAACAATTATCACAAACCAATAAAAAAAGTTGAAGTCAATGAAGTTACCCTACAATTAAAATAATTTCTAATATTACCCCTATTAATTGCACTAAACTTTAATGTTATATTAATTGTTACACCCACCCACTACCCTTATTAATTATGAACATATATGAAAAAAAAAATTAATGCTCTTTGGAAGCAAACAAGTGCGTTATAAAAAGAACCAAATATATTTTGTTAGTTGATGTCTTATAATAAGGACTAGAGAGATTAAGAGAGAATAAGTAAAAAATCTAAGACAAAATGAGTAATAAACAATGTATGAAAGAAAACTATTGGTGAGTGAAGGATAATTGATATACAAAGATATGTATTTAATAGAAGTAGAGAAAAAAAAAGTAGCTTAAATTTTGAAAAAAAAAAAATTGTTTATATTAAGTATCAGTCCTAAAAAGAGAAAAAATTACCTATAAAAAAGACATAGGAGAAAAATGAAGAAAGGAATAGAGGGTTGTCCAGGAATGCAATAAGAGCCACAAATTGTATAATCACATATGTATAGATACTTCAATTATATATGTGATATTGATAGATACACATGCTTCGTTCATCACGCGTCCCTGTATCACCCAACTTTACCTAACCACCACTCACCAAATATGCCTTCTTTTTCCTCTTCCCCGTTACGTACCAACCCCCTCAAATGCCTTCTTCTTCTTCTAGCTTCTTCTCGTTGCATGTGAAAATAATACAGAGTACTATTACGCTAAACATCCTCACTAGTTTTTAACTTTTCACTTTTCAGAATAATTATACTATCATCCCTTAATATTCAACCTAGCTTCCTTTCAGAGGAAGGGGAAATTACATAGATATACTGTCACATATTCTGAGGAGGGGGCCACTATTCCATTAATTTCAAAAGGTGTAAGTGTTTATTCCATTTGCGGTCTTCTTCTTCCCAGATTCCAATTCCTTATGGGATGGTCCAAATCTGTAGGAATAATTCCCCTGCTACTCCAATTATCACTTCCCTAAATTCGAATCATATATCACTTTCACGTTCATTCATTAGTATCATGCATATCTCTTGCCATATGGAAGAATATTTGTCCCGATCGACCACACAGGTGTCTGGAGCCCAAATCATATATACAAGCAGTGATTCTGTTTTAGACAATGCATGCGCTTATTTTCAAACTTTCCAGTTTCCAAGATACTTCGGTCTGTATAGCTATAGCTAGCATCTCCTATCTATTACTGTTATAGTTGACTATGTTTTCAGAGATAGAGATATTAAGAAAATTAATTAAACTACTTTAAAAAATTTATATTTATTATTTTTTCTTCAAACTATTTTATATAACTTATAAACTGATATATAATCAAATAATACATGACATATGATATGATTAAGAACATATTTAGCTTCCTTAATTAATCTCTCCAAAAAAGAATCAACTTCGTATTATATTTAGGATTGAAGGGAATTTGACCAGAATTAGGACGAGTCCACATTATATGCACATAGTTTATGTGCTTATACCTCTATTAGAGGTATGAGCATATTTTTTTAGTTTTTTTTTATATATATTGTATTTATTTAGATTTAAATTATATGCTACTTTCGATATATTTTTTACACCCGGTATCTCAAATTCATTAGTTTCCATGATAATGGTATTATAGACAAATATTTCGAATGCAGAATTGGAAACTAATTAATTCGAGATACTAAGTGTAAAAATATGTTAGAATGTAACATATAATTTAAATCTAAATAAATATATATTTTTTTTTTTTTTTAGTAAAAGGCGAAAGAATCGCTCTGTGCTCACGCACGGCTCCGTAAAATATATATATATATATATATATAAAATTAAAAGAAATATGCTCATACCTCTAATAAAGAGATAGGAGCACATAAAAAGCACATAAATTATGTGCATATAATGCTACTTCTTATAATCATATACGAACAACTATATAAAAAAAGTAACCCACGTGCGCTTAATGAACAACTTGCCGTAATTAATATTGGCACACACATATAATGCCATCCCCATCTGCATCTTGGATCGCAAGCTTCATTTACTTTTTATGTGTTTCTCTTGTCCTGTTCTTTTTCAATAACACTTTCTTCGTAGAAAGCAAATGAAGCAGCCAGGTGCAGTGTATGCCTCAGTGTCCATGGTTCGCATAGGATTCACTCTTATATTATATTTCAAACAATCCATAATCTGGTACTCAAAACAGTTTCACCAATAATGCGTGGCACACTACTTTCGAATCCGCGTGCTCGAAATTATTAAATTAGCAGAGAGAATTTACTATTCCAAAGATTTGATGATGTTAGAGTGATGAGCAACGATTATTCCTTATTTACCAGATGGCTAATAATATATCTCACGCCATGCTCGTGCTGATTCTGTTTCTTAGTTTTACTCTGATTCCTTTACTCTTAAGGTCCATTACTCATATATTCCTCTTTGTTAATTATTTCTTTTTTAAGAGCCATGTGGATCCCCAGGATTCTCAAGATTACATTCATACATCCCTTTTCTTTCTGGTAAATCCTTCATTTGTTTTTAATTCTATATATGTAAATTAAAGGATCTTTGGCCCAGAAAATCGTATAGATTCACAGAATCACCATCAGCATATTAGGTAAGATTACACACCAGATCGATGTACTGACTCGTCGTTAAGAGTCAATTCGCATGCATGTGTTCTTTAATTAATAATCAGTTCAACTACTGAAAGGTTATCAGGCAAATTTTAAGAGAGTAATTAAAAAAAAAAAAAACAAGCATTAGTTGTCGGCCTGTAACACAAAGCATGAAGAAGGTACTACGACTAGTGCTCGTTATCTCAAGTAGAATAAATTATTACACGCTTCTTCTCAAGTGATGATGATATGACAGCCTCCAAATTATTGAGGATGATAAACTACATTTACCTGTTTATCATGAAGACACGTTACACAGGAGCTAACTAATTAAACTAGTGTCAGTACAGTTTGGTCAAAAATCTTTTTATAAAGTAAAGAAGCATAATGATTGACAAAGTTGGTTTATTCAGGTAAATTCATCATTTCCAAGTGTTAATTGGAGAGACTATTCACCTTTTCTGGCGTGCTATTTATAACCCATCAACTACTAGCATGTGCGTGAGGTGACAAGTTTAATGGGTCTTATTTTATTTATTTATAAGCAAGAGTGTAATAGTATATTTGGCAGCAAATGAAAATTTCACATAACTTCGAACCAAGTACCTCTCAATTGTTTTTTTTTGATATAAGTACCTCTCAATTGTTGGAACTCCGAATGTCAGTTTCTCCAAGAGCCCGTGTAATGTGATTCTTTCACATGTTCCATGGGCTCCAGTAGAGTCCAGTAAAAGGCCCGTAATAGACCTAGCCTTTATTTGGGCCCGATTAGTCTACTAAGCCCAAATTATACTATGAGACGTGAAGCTTGACGAGTAAAAAAACCTGGGATCCTGGAATCCAGAGTCATGTTCCCTTAATCAAACATCATTAACCTTGGGATTTTAAAACATGCACATGTGATTGAAAGGCTCTTAAAAACCATGGGCGTGGTCGTCATTTTCTTCAGCGTCATGTATGGTCCTGTTCACTGAACTTCCATGTGCGTGATAAATGTTCTAAGTTATCTAATCTCGATCCTTACGTCAAGAGAAAAAAAGATAAAAGGAGAATCTCATATAAAGACGGCTGAAATAGAAAAATTCTATATAAGGTTGGTAAACTCAACAGATTTTAAATTAGGTCAATGACCCAATCTAAAATATTTAAATGTTAGATATTTTACAGTAATAGCCCTATAGCCCTAACCGTAATACTTGATTTGGGGGAATTGAGGAATTCAATGTGTTTATTGTTTCACTATTTCTTTTCAACATCTTTTCTGCGCTATAGGTAATACTTGATTTGGGGGAATTGAGGAATTTTTCTGGGAATAAAATCATATAACATTCCTACATGAAGCTGGCAAAAAGTAAAGTGGAATTGAGATTTCTTGAGCACGAAAAAAGTAAAGTGGAATTGCTGGCAAACAACACTTTGGATAATTTTTAATTATCATCGATCCTTCAACATTGAAAATTTGGATGTAATGTACTAAGGATGGATAAGAAAATCCTTCATTATGCCATTTATAAGAGGATGGGAGGCACCAGATTTTTCCAACGCTTTCTTGAGAAATTCAATAATATATGGAGAGGACGAGAGGCTTCAGATCTTCAAGAACCAAGCAGAAGGCTGAATTGGTATTTGATTCACATGAAGTGGCTCATAGCCTTCGGAAAATACAGGGATTAACTAAAAGGAATTAAGAAATAAAGATTTAACATTAGAATAACTTACTGTAGCCTTGTTTGTCGATTTTTTGATGGTGTTGAGGCCCCCAATATTTTCTTGTTGTTAGGGTTCTTCAGTAATGAGTAAACAATAATATTCTTTGTCTAATTTTGCTTCTTCTTTTTTAAATTAACTAAGGATAAAGATGTAATTTGGTTCAAATTCTAAATTACTAATTGTGTTACATAATCTAATTAATAATTTGTTTAATTTAACAACTCTAATTATAATTTACATAATTTAACCGTCTTTATATAGGATTCTCCCAAACATAAAACATGGAAGAATGAAAATGAAAATCAAGTGAGATTCAAAACGGGGCGAATTGAAGTCACATGTTAATGTTGAGAAGGGGACCATCCGCTTCAGCTTCATTGGTGAAAACGTCATAATGTTGAGACACATCACACAAAGATCTTCACAACCTTAAACAGTGGACTCATGAGTTGGTATGGAAGCATTGTAACGAT
The DNA here is from genome assembly GCA_019022655.1 of Acacia acuminata. Taxonomy (NCBI): domain Eukaryota; kingdom Viridiplantae; phylum Streptophyta; class Magnoliopsida; order Fabales; family Fabaceae; genus Acacia; species Acacia acuminata. Next base: position 2,120,845 of record JAFJYI010000071.1, read on the forward strand.
GACGGCGGAGCCTCGTCATGAGAAGTTTTAAAGTGAGAAGCAACAGCTTGGATGGCTACTTGCTTGAATTCCCATCACCAACTCCTACTTTCTCCATTGTAACCTTTAAGTAAACTTATCAAAAGTGAAAATCATAAATGTTTGTTTGAAACGGTGATTGGAATCTTCAAAAGCAACTTTTTCAATTGTAATTTACGGCATATAAAGTAAGTACATCGAATAAATTTTATCTTGATTTAAGTAAATAAATCTTTTAAAGGATTCAAACGTGATTTCAAACATATTAAATTGGTGAATTTTGTGCTTCTCCTTTCTTCAGTGTCCTTCTTTTATATTGTAATGAATATAATGAAGGAGGTAATTAGATAGCAGTGAAAGAACATGACACACTTGATGAGGTTCATTCATTTTAATAAATCAGATGCATAGTATGAACTATGAAGGCGCTCCCTCCTCCTCCTTTCCTTCTGATCCTTCCCATCTTATTCCCACCTTCACAATATATATATATATATATATATATATATTCATTTTATGCGAATGGCAACTGAAAAACATTAATGCATCTGCGGCAAGCTTATCTTTCCTTGTTTTGTTTGTTTGGACCATTGACACTCTGCAAAAGTGTGACTGCTTATTTATTTCAAAATAAGAGGTTATATTATCAATTAATGAAAATCATACATATGTAACTAAATGCTTATCTTATTTCTCTCGTCAATATGTGTGCCGTTGCAGATTATATACTCCTACAATAATATATCGTTGCCTTGGCTAATCAGTAATCACTCAAGTTAGAAAGCCGTATCAGTCAATCAAATTGGAATGACTTGGAAGGAGGCTCTGAGTCATCCTCTCAGCTTTGAGTTCAAGTGAATTGGTATGCATTGTTTGGTAATTAGTTTGGGTCATTTGTGGGAACTGGCTAAACAGAAAACACAAACACAAGATTCATATACTGGAACGTGCTATAATATATTTATTCAAGTACAAGTACAACCTAAACCTAAGAGGAAGCTCCCTTGGTCATGCATGGATTAAAAAGCCCCGGCACAACCAGGAATATGAGCTCCTGAAACCCCTTATTTTCTACCCTAATTTTGCATAACTGTCTCTGCAACACCTCTGCAAATTCCAAAAATTTCATTGCAGGATGTTGCTCAAGACACCCAGAACTATAAAATACAAAAGTACATACATACTGAATCTAAAACAGCATAAAACCGTATCACAAGGAAGATTGATGACGTCTCAAATAGCAGACCAATCAATCTCCACGGAAGGAAACTTCTCCAGCCCAAAGTCGATGGTCTCATCATCCTTGGAATCAGAGAAATTCAAGAAAGTGATGTCGGATTCGGGGGAAGACGACCCAGCCCAGGATTCATCAGACAAAGGCGACGATGGTGTGTTCTCCACCTTAATATCCTCCACATCACTCTTCGATTCTGACTCTTCCGGCGCTGCCTCAGGCTTTGAATCGCCGACGGATAAAGTTTCCCCTGCACTCCCCTGTTTTTGGGAATTGGCCAAACTTTCACAAATAGCTTGAAGCTTGGCATCGACGGAGGAATGAAGAGGTTTGTAATTCCCAAATTCACCAAACACATGAGCTCCTTGGTGTCGCAGGTGAGGGAAATTAAGGCGAGCAAAATCACCCCTCAGCTTATAAGCAGCGTTGTCATAAGCCAAAGCAGCCTCTTCGGCGGTGTCAAAAGTGCCGAGCCAGAGACGGGTCCGATTCTTTGGCAGTCTGATCTCAGCCACCCATTTCCCCCAATGCCTCTGCCTCACTCCTCGGTATAGTTTCATGGGTTTTGGAGCATTACGGACATGTTTCATGGGGACAGGTTTAGGACCGAGGAAATCGAGGGATTGTTGCTTTCGGACCAGGAATTGAGCCTGAATCTGAAGAATTTGAGATGGGGTGAGTTGGTTAAGCCCTATGCTACTCGAGAACCCAGGAGAAAATAAGTGGGAGCTTGATGCTGTACGGAGGTTGGGATAATAACTGGACATAGAAGTGGGTGAAGTATAAGAGCAGGAAGGTGATGATGGAAGAGAGATAGAAGATAGAGACGACGTCGGTGAATCCATTTTCATAAAAGGTTCAAGAGCCTTCGTCAGATCTTCACCATACGGATCTATGAAATCTGATGCCAGGCTGCTGCTACTATCATACATACCTATAGTTGCCATCATGCTACACAATACGTGAAGGACACGGGAAAAAAAAGAATCTAAAACCAAATATATAAGAAGACAACCTGACTCAATTTCAAAAACAGAGCACAGGTTGAAGAAAGCTGCAACGAAATACAAATTCAATTCCGGACAGATAGACGATGAGAGAGGGAAGGGGAAAAAGGATTAGAGAAAGGTTGAAGATGAGAAACGGAAATCTGAATAAGTTGTGATTTTTTTGGTGGTGGCCTCACTTTGTTAATTCCACTCTTGCAATTTCTCGGTGACCCTTCCTCCATTTATATAAGTCCGGTGGCAATGAGATTCGAGGGCCTGTTTCGCCTCAAACTTTGTTTACTCAGATGACAAAGCACGTTATTTTATTATTAAAATAATAATATGTTGCCTCGTCAACTTCAACGATACTGATGCTCGTATTTGGCAGACTTCCAATAGGAAAGGGCCACGCGTGACAGAGTGGCCCACCAAAGCGGTGCGGTACACGTATCGTTGTTGAATTGGATAAAATACTACTGACAACAAACATTGTGCGCGCCCTCTGTAATTTGTCAACTTTCGTTATTAATTGCGTCCTTGTGTTGCCTTCCACGCCATTTTTTAAAGAGTAATTGGGTAAATCTAAAACATGGAGGACATCAAAATATTGTCATCTACTCGTTTATTTATTTATTGAGAAAAAGAGAGGCACCACCACATGGAATGAATTACTGAAAAAATATATATATAAAGGGAAGCTTGTGAAAGCATGTTATATGTGGGGAGAGAAAATGAAGTGAAAGCTTGAGGCGAAGGCGATATGAAGGGGAAGTGGAGTACAAGAGATTTGGCAACTTAATACTACCGATTTTAAATATAAAATAAAATTTATACTATAAACTTTATCTAATATTTAAGATTAAAATAAGTAATAAAAAAAAGTTAGGTATCAACTTTACCTTTGAAGCACACGCTTATGAAGCAATTTTGTCGCTTGAATTTTCCTACAGTAACAATGTTTAAATGAAATTTAAAAACGAAGAATGTTGCTTCTCCGTTAACTGTCTAATGGTCAACTAACAGTTAAGTGAGGGTTTTTAACGGAGATTCTGACAACATTCCTACGTTTTTAAACTTTAGGGGTAATATTACTCCAAAAAAAGTAGTAATTTTACCCCTGAAGTTTAAAAATGTAGCAATATTACCCCGATAAGTGTATATTTTATTATTAAATAGGTGTATATTTTATGAGAATTAGTTAGAATTATTGATATTATATACCTATTTAATTATCTTTTATTGACTTTTCCATCATTGAATCAAACTTAGGATCAAAGAATAAATCAACATAAAATCTACTCATATCCTATTTTTTTTTGTGTAGGAAATATTAGCTGATTTGGGAAGAAGTAGAAAAAACAATTAAGAGGATATGCAATCAGCCAAATTCAATGGTCTCACACAAGAAAAATAGAAACAAAATCAATTGTGTGATTTGGTGGAGTTGATTACAAGATATGAGATATCTTTTTAATAAGAAAAGGAGAATCAGTGACCTAAGACCTAAATTATAAATAGGAAGGCAGAGACAATAAGATGAGGGGACTGAGAGGCGCAGAATAAGAAGGAACAAAGAAGCAGAGGAGTAGCGGCTGAGCGTCCACGGAAGGACTGTGGAGGCGACGGAGAAGCTTTCTTTTCGCTTTCTTTTTATTCTTTGAACTTGGATTTTTATCTCTTTGTTATTGGTTTTATTAGAGCCATGTGTGGCTAGTAGGTTTTGCAACTTAGAGAATCTATGGACTTATTTGGGTTTTAGAGATTATTCCCATGGATTGATTTGCTTAATTTTATTTCAGTTTATTTAATCCTGTGTTTATTGTTATTGTTTATTGATTGATCACCATTGAGCATGTTTCCGCATAATCAAATTAGAGCGAGCCCGATCTAAAATGCATCTTATTTGGTTGTGTGAGACATTACATAATTAATTAAGATATGTATATAAATGGACCTAGGAAGGCATTTATAGACATTAATACTCTAGATTAGCTGATTGGGATAAAATCTAAGAAACAAACAAGTGATTAGTGACTCTGGGTTGCTCGTTCATTCGTGTGGTAGTTTATTTGTTTTAATTTTAGTTTTAATTTCTTTTCTCTTAATTAAATTTAATCTGATTTGTTCAACTTAAACGAAATTGTAAAATTAATACTCAACGTTTGTGGGTATTAAGTCCTCGTGGGAACGATATCTTACTTACTCTTTATTACTTGATACGGTCCGTGCACTTACGGAGTTTTTAGGCTATAAATCAACCCCTTCGTTAACAACCCTAATAGTCAACTAAAGGTCAATGTTAGGCGGATCGTAGTTAGGGTTGTTAACGGATAAATATCATGTACGTTTTTAAACTTCAATCAAGAACATTCTACGCAAAAACTTTAAGACCAAAATTGCTTTCTTAAACATACTTTGGGACAAAATTGATACTTAACCTATAAAAAAAGGGAAGGAGGAAAGCAGTAACATGTGGAATGGTTACTTTAACCCAATGCAACTTCACATGGATATTCGTCGGGGCCCACTCATGTGTCACTGTGACACGGCCAGATGCCAACGTCCATGAGCTAAAAGTATGGCCTCGCCGTATCAGAATAATTTTGCTTTCGTATCTTACTCAATTTGTGCTTATTTTATTTATATCACTGGCAGAATCTTTTTTTTAAAAAAATATGATTCATGATATATGAAGTAAATATGTGAAGAAAGTTGTATTTTGATCTGTGCGAACATATTTCTATAACGTTGATTCAAAAATACCCAATATAATTTTCACGTCCTCTAGTTTTGTCCACATTTTTATGGCCCCGGATTACCGCACGCTCCCAGCATCTTTTACTTTCTTTTTTTTATTTGGGAAAAAAAAGGGAGCGTTGAATAAAAATGAGGAAGCATGGTTTAAAAGAAGAGATGAAGATGCGGCTAAGAAAAAGGACCCTAGGGGGGGACGAATGGCCAGATCAAGTTGAGCACGCAAATCTATAAATGGGCGAATGGGATCTTTAAAGGGTGGGCCAACGTCTATCATACGCCTATCAAAAACCATCAACGAATCTATTCCTTTTATATTTTGTGGGCTATTTTCAATAAAATTATATTATCTATCCGCCCCATATTTCCATATTCAATATTCACATCCATGGCTATTAATATAATTTTAGATATCTATCTTGTATGCTTAAGACCTAGTTAATTTAAAAAAAAAAACAATAAAAAAGTTAATACACATCATATGTTATGATTAACTAACCTAATTAAGTTACGTAATCTCTATTAAAAAAAAAGTCAACTGAATTTTATATTAAGAGGTAATATTAAATGTATTGGTGTTAATTGTGATTAAGGTTTGCATGTCATAAAACTATAGTGTATATTAAGGACGACCTAGTTCACAAGAGTCCCGTTAGGTAGGTTATGGGGAAGAATATATGTATGCAATCTTGTCTCTATTATGGGAGAGGGTATTTTCAGATAAACTATGGTGTTAATATTTAAAATAATTTCAAATAGAAGAGGAAAGTTCGAGGAAAGTTGAAATAGAAGCTCCATTTTTATAAAATAAGAAAAGTTGAGTACCATTAAAATTTGAGATTTGATTAAAAGAAGAGAAATGCAAAAGGGGTTCAAGAAAGTCAAAAGGTTGACGAAGCAAAGCGTGGCGTAGAAGAAAGGTGAGGGGGCGCATTCATTGGACGAGATTCCTTATCAAGTTCTCAACACTCCAAGGTGGGACCTCGCATCACTTTCAAGCCACGCCAACCCAAATTCATTGATTCACACTTTTGAATTCCTTTCCCTTTTTTAAATTTCACCATTCAAACCATCACATAAGCATCCTCCTCTTACTCTTTTGCAATAATTCCCAATCCTTATTTGGGTTCTAGTTTTATATATCTTGCCGCACTACCATCACCACTAAGACTGATATTAGAACTGACAAAATTATTCAACCACAGGGGAGTTGTGTGTGTGTGTGTAAGTGAATTATCTAAGTGGAGTACCTTAAAAATGGTCAACCACAGCAGCCATAGTGAGTGGCTGAAATTCAGCGTTAGCCCCTACCGATAAGCTTTGCCAACGTTGGATTCAATCAATCTCATGGGGCTGTTCCATCATCAACCAAACCCAGTTCTTGGAAGTATTCCCCATTTAATTAATTAACTCATCCAGTACTAAAACTCAATTAAATAACAGGAGCAAGAGGCCGTGACTCCACGCCCACACAAAACCTAACCTAATCCAATAATTTAATAATGGCAGGCTTACAGGTCATCTCTTTATCCATGTGCCACCATGTGCGTCTTTGAGTTCTTTCGCTATTTCATTGCCCCAAAATATACTTGATGGTCGTGCTGCATAGGAAATGCGTTGACCAAACAAACCATGTTGGTGCCCTCCAGTTCATGCATTCGTCAACAGCCCTGGTCGAGCATATCCTCATTCGCTTTTGGGTATATCTATACTTTTGGGCCGGACCACGATATTCAAGACCTGACAAACATGAATGGGTCGCAAACTTGCTTCACCAATTCATGGGCCCCTTTACATGGATCATAGTATCATACACAAGCTCAGGCGGATCAAACACTTCATATTACAAATATTCATGGGCCCATTTTCCTCGTTGACCCAGAAAAACACATCCTATTATAAAGTATATACATGCTCAACCTCTATAACTTTTGTAACATAACAGTCAGCATACAGCCTTTTGGTCACAATGACATACAGAAATAAAATTGAATAAGCCTAGTCTATTTGATATCTAATTGGAAGCAGAACCATAAATCATCCTCCGGTCTCAAAGGCTCTTAACCGCTTAAGATATATGCTCGTAGTCCCAAAGGAAGCAGATTCTTTTCATGTCTGACGACTGACACGAAGCAAACGGCTCTTTCTAATTCTATGTATGATTTTCAAGTGCTTAACAGATACCATGTTCGTTATAATAACCCATAAACACAGGGGAACGAATACAAACTAACATGCGCGCGCATATATATATCAATCTTACAATCATAACAAACATTTTATCACTAATGACCGTGAAAATGCTCCTTCTCAATCACCTCTTGATCATTCTTGAAGCTCTCCCTCAGATCTTTAAGTTTTTCAAAACTTAATTCCTGAATTGCAATGATATTATAAAACATTAGGGGAAATAAATTGTAAAGCATACAGGAGTCAACTTTAGTCAACAAAAGAAGAATTCAATATTTTCTTGTAGCATGGTGAAAACAGAAGAGCGAATACGCAGTCCAGAGTTCAGACTAAAAATTGAACAATGTAAAACAAACGCAACTCAAATCAAGCTAAATTTAAGGAACTTACAAGCTGGCCACTTTCGTGAGCCAGGGTATTCTCCATATGAACAAACAGTGATCTCCACTGATCCATTAGGTCCAATTCTAGTTTTAATGACTCGGTTGGAGTTCGTTGGCTGTGCGCAGCATTATCCTTTGCGCCAGAAATTTTCTGAACCATCTTTGCTGCTTCTTTCTGACTTTTCTTCAAAGCTAGCCAAAACGATTCTTTTTTAGTAGGAAAATGAAGGAAACTATATGACAATTAAATAGATTATGGTATTGAACGAGGCAGAGGAAGTTTCCTAGACACGGGAATTAAAAATTCCATAAGCACTCACCGCTTAGTCTACCTTTGACATCCTGGTAATGCAGGTCCGACCACATATAAGCAGCTATTTATCAATATAGAAAGAGCATTTTAGGCGCTAAAGTAAAATATAATCCAATTTGTAAAAGATTAAAAACCATTAAGAGAAATAGAAACTACCAGTGGAGCAAACAAAACAAGAGCAATCTTTGAGAGGACCCCCGTCCTCAGTTGGATTTTCACCGCCATTGCCCTTAAGTTCCACACATCTTTCCAGACCAGGAAATTTGGAATCCAGTGAACCAGAGATTGCTGACCGTTCAGTTGCCCCGCATTTGGAGGGTGCCAGTTTGTGAAGAGTTCGGTCCCTTTCGTCATTTTCTGAGGAATGATTTGCCAATCCTTGCGAAACGCCGGCAGCGTGTCCGCCTTCGAAACAAACTTTCTTTGCGAAATGTAAATCCCCACCAATGTCATCGATCTGACAAAACCCATGTCCAGATTTAGGAGCCGAATCACCCGAAATCGATGAAAACGCCCTCTTCTGGGGCCGATTCGTGATATCGGCCAGAGTAGTACGAGTTCCCACAATCCCATCACTGAAATTATCTCCACTCCCCATAATTCACTTCAAGTAGAGAGGGGTTAACTGCAAAATTTACGAAGCCGGTTTAAACAAAATAATCAATTTCTTGAACCATCCTCATCCGACATCTCCCGTTGAGAAGTGCTGTGAGTAAAATGCAGCTGTACCTAAGGAACAAGTGTAACCCTATATAAGTTGTATATAACGACACCTAAAAAGATGGGGACAACAAAACCCAAACGGGGTTTAGTCGAGAAATACGGACCTCGTTATGTGGAGAAGTGGTGGATGTGAAAGAGAAGTAGAGGAGGCATCAATGGAAGCGGCAAGCGTGCATTCACCCAAAACTCCAATCGACAGCACCGACTCAAAATCACTTGATTTTGCTTAGCGGGGAAAAATGAAGGGGAGCACATACCAAACGGCCGCGATTTCAACTTTGAAATTACACATTTATGAAGCCATCACGCGCCATTGTAAATTGTCTCCCCTCTGGTTGGTGGCTTTTAGGCGCTATCAATTTATTGGGCCAACGCCCTATAACTGGATCCATTCGGCCCGTTTGACAAAAGATCTTTATTTATAGGCCCAAAAAACTCAGCATCTTTATCTGGATAAGTATGACGCCAGTTTTATGGCGTCAGTTACGTAAAACATGAATGCTAACCGAAAACTAACTAATAATTAATTCAAATTCAAATCTGACTTCATTTGAATATATAATATGAGAAGCAACCCGAGAAATCAAATGAACTATATATTCGTTTCAAATTTGTACAGCGTGATATATATCAAAATCTCATTTTAAAATTAATTTAACATTTATCGTTAACAATATCATTCGGTTTAAAATTATCTTCAGTTTTTATGCTATCTTAATTTTATTTTATTATGGCATTTTTATGAAACTTGAAAATTAATTCAAATATCAGATACGACTTATGAGTCATTTAGGTGATTATATGAAAACATTTGACATATGATCACGTTATTTACCTGTCTATTATGTTATCTAAATATATATAACTGTTTTGGAAATCAATAAATATTTCCTCTCCAAATTAAAATAAAAGGAATCATCCATTAGTATTGAATAATCTATAGATTTTGAGTATTTAGCTAGCATCGTATACGTAGATGAAATGTATTAGATACGATGCGGAGGTAGATTTGGATTGAGAAAAAGTTTATTCTAGGTAACATTTTTTCATTGTTGAATTGTGAGTAAATTACTTCCAGTGATTGGTTTGTGTTACTAGCTCCGGACCACCCGACGACCCAGATAATTTTTTTGGGAGATCAATGCAGTCAATTAAATTATTCTATCAATGATTCTTGGGATTTTAATCGGCTAAATGGAGTTCTCCTACCGGAAATTCGTGACAGGCTCACGGCTGTGTTACCGCCTAGGCCAAACGCTGGGAATGATATAATGGTTTGGCGGCCATCAGGTGATGGTGTTTTCTCTATTAAGAGTGCATATTTTCTGCTTGAAAAGAATCCTCCTAATACTCATCAAAACCTTTTCAAGAGGATCTGGAGAGGGGGGGGGTGCTGAAAAGATTAGGGTGTTTCTTTGGAAGGTGGCACTTAATAAGCTTCCCACCAATCAATGGAGAGCAGCATGGTCACAGTCATCAGCGCTTTGTAGCTTCTGCCAGAATGAAGAAGAGGACGTCCTACATATTTTAAGGGATTGTTCCTATGCCAAGAACATGTGGTTGAAGCTCATTCAACAAAGGTACGCCTCTTCTTTTTTCAATGCTGGACTTAAGGATTGGGTAGCAATGAATCTTAAAAGGAAGCTTGGGACGAGTCTGTATTACTGTTGGTCCACTGTATTCGGAGTTGCTGTGTGGAAACTCTGGGAATGGCGCAACCAGTCAATTTTTAATGATAATTTCACTAAACCTGTCAGCCCTGAAGTGGTGATCTCTCAGATTTGGCGTTCTTATGCCTTCAGCAGCTAACAGCCCCTAGATCCAACAAGCAGATTGGATCAGACTAGTAGGCGTTGGGTGAAACCGGATGCTAATTGGTGGAAGATAAATGTTGATGGCGCAGTGAACAGGGGCTCGGGTTTGGCGGGTTGTGGAGGTATTATAAGGGATGATGCAGGAAGCTGGGTCGCTGGTTTTTCTAAACAGCTTGGAATCTGTAATAGTCTACTCGCTGAGATTTGGGCGATAAAAGAGGGCCTCTCAATCGCCTGGGACATGGGCTTCAGGCAGGTAATCGTTGAGTCTGATGCTAGTGAAGCTGTTGCAATTGTTAATCAAAGTCTTGGTGCATCTAGTAGTCTCTTAGTCTCAGATACTCGAGAACTTCTGGATAGGAATTGGCATGTGGTAATTAGGCAGATTCCTAGGGAAATTAATCGTATTGTTGATGCTTTAGCAAAAATGGGGATTTCCAACTCTTCTTTGTTAGGGGCCTGCCCGTCGTCACTTAGAGGTTGGGTGGAGCAAGAGTCTTTGAGATTAATTTCCCATTCCATGTAATTTTCTTATGTCTATTATTGGCTTTTAGCCACCTCATATATAAAAAAAAAAAAAAATTATTCTATCTGATTTTAGACAGAGTCAACTGTTTTTTTAGAGATATTCAAAAAATTAATTAAATTATTTTAATATATTTATATTAGTCATTTTGTCTCCAAATTATTTTATTTAACTTATGATATGACTAATTAACTTATTTAGTTTTCATAATTTCTCCAAAAAAAAAAAATCAACTTTAACTTTTATTTAAGATCTGATAGAGTATTTTAAAGTATTTATATTCATTATTTTTTAAAAAAAATTAATTTATCTGACTTATAAATTGATTTAATTATATATAACATACGACGGGATTAAGACTTTTTTTTTTTTTCGCCCAAGATTAAGAACTTATTTAACTTGATTTATGTGGCACAACTGGACAATGATTTGTGTTATTTAGGTTGACAGTAGAAACTATTTTAACAACGTTTACATAAACGTGCTTCTCAAACAAAAATCATAACACATAATAGTGCCAACTCATCTTTTAGAGTGGACGGTCAAAAAAATATGGGAAAATCCTTCTGAAGGACCATTTTGGCAAAAAAAAACTCAAAAAAGGACCTAAGAATCTGACCATCTCAGAAAGGTCCTTTGGTCCTTTTTGGGTTTTGTAATTTTGGTGAGTTGTAAATGAGATCGATATAATTGTTAATTAGGACGATATTGTTGTAAATGAGATTGATTTAGTTGTAAAAAAATTGTTGTAAATGAGACTGATTTAGTTGTAAATTTTTAATGAATTTATTCTAGAAAAGGACCAAGGAGCCTTTTCGACGGGATTGTCGATTCTTAGGTCCATTTTTTGGTTTTTTTTACCAAAATGGTCCTTGAGAAGGATTTTCCCAAAAAATATCCTAGAGTTCGAGTACTTAAAATTGATAATTATAATAATAATGATTATTGTTATTTACATGAGTTATATTAGAATAATCTGAAGTTTTATAATACAAGATATTTAAATTTAAATAAATATATAAATATAGAATCTATTTTAATATTATTTATTTAATATTAATTTTTTGGTCGATTAATTTATCATTATTAATAATATTTATATTAATTAATTAAAATAAAAATTAAATTATTTTTCATTTTATTTTAAGAAATGCACAATTTTATAAGATTCTATAAAAATAGAGGAGAGGTTAAGATATAAATTGTGTATAACTTATATAAACATTACTCTAAAAGTCTTATAGTTCTTTAGAGTATAGACATAGATGAAGTAGGAGAGCGAGTATGTTAATGTGCATGATATTTTTAAATTTGAGCAAGGGAAACGTGCAAAATATTTAAATACTTAAATTTAAATATTTTCAAATTAAAGATGAGCGTGTAAATTTTAAATCTGAAACTAACTAAAATACATCAACAATAAAATTTATTTATAAAGCATGGAAAAATTTAATCATCCTTTTATTCTGGCAATTTTTTTTATATTGCCATAAAAAATAAAAAATAATAAAAATGACGCGAGCCTCTGGCATAGTTAATCCAAATTCACAAGTTGGACTGGATGTTGAGTTTCGCGATGGTCCATTCCAAACTCCAAATTTTGGACATTACAGAAAGATCTTAATTAAATTTTTGATTTCTTAATAAAAAAACACAAATCAGCGGGGACGTTGGTATGTTTATCCGCTTCTAAGTCATGGGCAATTGGGCATGACGTTGGAAGGCGCGCCGAGAAACATGATCCGCCAACTTTTCATCCTATACGTATCCGCCACGTCATCAGGGTGCCGTGAAAGAAACTATAATATCATTCCCCTCCAACTCAAGCCTTTCTCATTCTGACTTCTTGCTGTTATTCAGTTCTCCTCATCCTCCATTGGCTCTCCTTCTCCATCCACCAAAAAAAAAAAAAAAAAAAATGCAGAGCGAGGATGATTCTCGGACGCTTTCCCGGCGTATCCTCACGCTATCTCTGCACCTCAGCCCTATTCCACGGCCGCTCTCCGATCCCGAACCCCACCTGCAAATGCTAACCTGCGCAAAGGTCGCCAAGCTTGACGTCAACCCTGCTGTTCTATCCCAATTCGTCAGGGGTAAGCATAGAGATATTCAGGAGAAGGTTTTGGATTACTTCAATTCTAGGCCTGAACTCCAAACCCCCTTGGAGATTTCTAAAGATGCCCACCGTGAGCTCTGTATGAGGCAACTTCTTGGCTTGGTCAGGGAAGCCGGAGTTAGGCCCTTTAGATACGTGGTCGACGATCCCTCCAAGTATTTTGCCATTCTCGAAGCTGTTGGTTGCGTCGACATGTCTCTTGGGATTAAGATGGGTGTGCAGTATAGGTGATCCCGCTTTAACCTTATGTTTCCCTTCCCCTTTTTCTTTCTTCAACACCCTTACCTTGCTTTTGAATTTGTATATGTGTTTTTGGTTCTTTAATCCAAACATTCTCTGAATGCGTAGCTTATTTATGCATCGTGTTCTGAATTTCACGATCCTTCTTTCGTTTGCAGTCTTTGGGGAGGTTCTGTTCTCAATTTGGGAACCAAGAAGCATAGGGATAAATACTTCGACGGCATTGATAATTTGGACTACCCGGGTTGTTTTGCCATGACCGAACTTTATCACGGTAAATTCTGGTGCTCGCATTTCTTTTATTTCTCTGATTGCTCAGATGTTTGTAACTGCTTAATTAAATTCCAAACCAAAATAAAAAAAATAAAAAAAATTGAGCTTTTGAACTCTTCTTTCTTCAATCAAACGCACCGGATCAGTAATTCCCACTGTTAAAAGTTTGGCAACGTGTTTCGCATATCGGACATTCTGAATAGTTATCACACATCTCCAACTCATATCCTCAAGACTTGGCGAAAGATTTTCTTTTTAATTGGACTTCTGAGTAGATGTTGGTGAAATTCACTTTATATTCACCCGACAAAATATACCACGAGGTTTCGCGTAATGTTTAGTTGAGAAGATGGCTAGATGATAAAGTTCAGGCCGTTGGGACTTTGTCCATCTAGTTCTTTATTGTTTCCCTTTCACTATCAGAGTGTTTTCTGTTGCTATACAGCGACGACTCTGCGGGGGCACTGAGGCACTTATTTTATGTTTATATTATATTATATCCCAAACGTTTTGTCATATGGCTTCATAACACAATGTCCTAAACTGCTATTTTTGTGCTTAAAAGGTTCAAATGTGCAGAGCCTCCAAACAGTTGCCACTTTTGATCCCATCACAGATGAATTCGTCATCGATACACCTACTGATGGTGCCATCAAATGGTGGATTGGCAATGCTGCAGTTCATGGAAAATTTGCCACTGTTTTTGCTAGGCTGTTATTACCAACTTATGATTCGAAAGGTGTTTCTGATATGGGTGTCCATGCCTTTATTGTTCCTATAAGGGATATGGAGACCCACAAGACACTTCCCGGGATTGAGATACATGATTGTGGTCAAAAAATTGGATTAAACGGTGTAGATAATGGAGCTTTAAGATTTCGTTCAGTAAGAATACCTCGAGAAAATCTTCTAAATAGGTTTGGAGATGTCTCTCGTGATGGGAAGTACACCAGTAGCCTTCCTACTGTGAATAAACGGTTTGCTGCAACATTAGGGGAGCTTGTAGGTGGTAGGGTGGGGCTTGCTTATTCTTCTGTTAGTGTCCTGAAGGTTGCTGCCACAATTGCCATCCGATATTCTCTACTTCGTCAGCAATTTGGTCCTCCAAACCAGCCTGAAGTTTCCATCCTTGATTACCAATCTCAACAACACAAGCTTATGCCAATGCTGGCTTCAACTTATGCATTTCATTTCACCACTGCATACTTAGTCGAAAAATATTCAGAAATGAAGAAGTCTCACGATGAGGCATTAGTTGGAGATGTCCATGCTCTTTCAGCAGGTCTTAAGGCTTATGTGACAGCATATACCGCCAAGTCACTGAACACCTGCAGGGAATCCTGTGGAGGCCATGGTTATGCTGCTGTAAATCGGTTTGGTAGCTTGAGGAATGATCATGATATTTTTCAGACATTTGAAGGGGACAACACAGTTCTTCTTCAACAGGTATTGGCTAAACCCATATCATTTGTTGTCAGAAACATTAATTAAGCTGACATTACGTTTGCTTTGCCTGAGAACCAACAAGATAAAAGAAACGTGTCTATGACTCAGTCGTCATCATGTAATTCTGTATGTTGTTTTCAATATTTGAACCCCTTTTGTGATTTTCTACATTTAAGGTTTGCAAATAACGTCAGTTTAAATTTTCCTTGATAACAACATTGTTAAATCGGAAAGCTGGACTTGGGTATAAAATACTACATTGACCTTGAATCCTTGATATATTACACTCTTAGTTATTACCTAGCTCCTGTCAGCCAGAGGCCAGGTTGCTTTTTTTTTTTTTTTTTTTTTTTTTTATATATGGTTCAGTAGAATTGCACCTTGCTTTCTTTATCCTCCAAATAGCGAGCTAAATATGAAAACCAAATGTTTCGTCAAAGTTCTGTTAATGGTTTGGTTACTGTGGCATGAATTCCTTTTGTCCTATTGGAAATGCAAATGCAGGTTGCAGGTGATCTGCTGAAACAATACCAGCAGAAGTTTCAAGGTGGGACTTTTGCAGTCACGTGGAATTACTTGAAGGTATCCATGAACAAATATCTCTCTCAGCCAAATCCTGTAACTGCTAGGTGGGAAGGGGAAGAACATTTACGAAATCCGCAGTTTCAGTTGGATGCTTTTAGGGTGAGTGTCATCTTCATTCTCTGTCTACCATATAATACATGGTGAATGAAATGGACTAAGATTCATGTAACTTTTCACATTACAGTACCGCACATCAAGGTTGCTTCAAAGTGTTGCTGTACGACTTCGGAAGCATTCTAAACATCTTGGGAACTTTGGTGCATGGAACAGATGCTTAAATCACCTTTTGACACTTGCTGAGTCACATATAGAGTCAGTCATCCTTGCTAAATTTATTGAATCTGTGGAGAGGTGCTTTCTAGTTCCTACTATTTGGATTATGTTCTCCATTGTTATCTTTATAGTTTAAAGAATATCTGTTTTGTATTTAACTTGGTTTGTTTCTGCATCAGTTGTTCTGACCCTAGTTCCAAAGCAGCTCTTAAGCTTGTCTGTGATCTTTATGCCCTGGATAGAATTTGGAACGACATAGGAACGTACCGCAATGTTGATTATGTAGCTCCCAATAAGGCCAAGGTATGCTAACACCTTGATGATATCTTTGAAAAGCCTAAATATATGGTGTGAGGAAACCAGTGCAGTTCAGAGTATTTGTTAACTCACTGTCAATTGCTATTGTTGTTGGTGTTAAAGATGTGCATTGATTACGTTGTTTCATTTGGCAGGCAATCCAGAAACTGACGACATATCTGAGTTTCCAAGTGAGGAATGTTGCGAGGGAACTAGTGGATGCCTTTGATCTCCCAGACCATGTTACACGGGCCCCTATTGCCATGCAGTCGGCTTACTCGGAGTACACACAATTCGTGGGCTTCGATTAAACTCGTGGATATTCATTCGAAATTGGATAATTAAATTTAAATTCAGATTCTAAAAGATTTGTTAATGTGGAGTACATATAGAGAAACATGTGTCTATTTAGAATAGCGGTCATATAAGTGATTTATTTTCAATCTAACTAAACAAAATAGGATAAAGGTATGATTATAAATGTGATTCGTGTTTGAAATAACGACGACACAAGTGATTTTTCTTTAAATTAGTTCTTGTTTGTAATAGCATCTGAAAAGTAAGTTGAGATGAAATAGACATAAATTTTATTGAATAATATATACACATATATGTGTGTTTGTGAAGATAAAAATTTAAATTTGATAAAAAAAGTTAAATTATTATTAGTCGTATAGTTCATTTGAATATAATTTTTTCATTAATCTTGTTTCGATATGGAACAAAAATGTCCAACCCCTTGGGGCTGGTTAACGGTCAGTATTGGATCTGATGGGTTTAAAGGTTGTACCCAAGAGGCTTATCCACTGCTATCTATTGAGGAGATAACAATAAACAAGATGATCACCGTACAACACGAAGACGGAATGCCGTCAGAGGAGTGGGGTGTGTGCACAGTGGGACAATATATAAACAATAGGAGAATGAATGTGTGTACCGTTCACCTGGGTATGCCCTTATTTATAGTGAAGCTGGATTGGTCCGACTTTCTCGATAACCTGTTCCCATTATAGCACGTTCTGTGCCCCCACTCCCTGTACTACTGTGGTAGTGGGTGTGGTCGTGGGATAACTAGTCTTCACGTGGGCTTGACCTGGTCTGGCTATTTCCGAGGTCCACAACAGTTGCCCCTAAAGTCGGCTGCTCGGGTTTCCGAACTGTCGAGTTTACTCTGGTATGAGACCCCGACTTTCCAAGTCCGTATTTTCCCAGGACCCTTCTCGGGCTTCAATCACCATTGGCTGCCATCAAATTTCGCATATGAGCTAAACGACGACTTACGCGAACCTTACTGCCGTCCTGGTATCGTCACTTCGGGATGTCAGTTCGAGTTTGTCAAGTTATATCGGCTATCATGCGTTTTGGCATCCTATCCGAGGTGCCAAATAAAAGTGCCGACATATCTGCGAGTACGACCGTTCCCCTAGCTGGGTGTCTCTTCGTTTACCCGCGTCGCAGCGTATAACCGCCATTTCTGCTTTTAAAGTCACGCGCCTTCAAGAGCCGCCTTCGGTTATCGCGCCCATTAATGCCCTATGTCATATCGCCATGATTGCTTTAGGGTTTTATTCTGATCTCCTCGTGAACGACAAGACGACTCGGCTTCCAAACGTTGCATCCCTAGCCTTCTTATAAATACTTCTCCATGCCCCTCATCTTCACCTTACCCCATCTTCATACCTGTGAAGAAACGTACCAGAGCTCTCTCTCTCTCTTCAAAACTTGTTTCTCTGCTCTCTTGCTCACAGGTATTCCTCGAGCTTCTGGTTATTCTTTATTGGTTGTTCTTGTTCTTTTTCCTGGTTTCAATCCGATTGATACATGTATGCTGCTATTCCCACCTTTTATTGTTATGCATTTTGGGTAATTCATGCTCTACACTGTTTGGACTGGGTGTTGAACGACTGTGATGACCCTCGTGAATTCCTCTCCAAATGGAAAATGTTGAACGCCATTGTGAACTGTTTGTCTGAGTTGTTGCAACACCTGCTTTCCTTCGCGTTTATTCTGGCCTTTAATTTCTCACTGTTTTGTGGTTAGCTATTCTGCACTTGCCTGACTTTACTGTGTTCTTCACGATCTGGGCAGCCTGGGTTTTTTTTTTATTATGTTTGCATTTTTAACACGCTGTATGATTTGTTCCTAAGATGGATCCAAAACCCCCACTAGTAGATATGTATGGTAGGCCTATCCCAGAGGAAGATAGAGAAATACTTGCACGTGTACCCGACCGAACTAAACTCTGGCTATGGTCCATCCTTCCCACTGAAGAAGAACGGATGGAAGACTTGCTCCGCCCATCTCGGGGAAGTGGAGGTAGGTCAAATATCCGAGCTCCCCCTTCACCCAATGCCAGACCACCTGATTCTCCTTGACCGAGACTGTCAGCTTCTCCCCCAGCTCCCGAGGTTGTTGCCCCGACTTCAATTGTTGACGATTCTGGTCCTTGCGAGGAATGTATTCACAAGACGATTGAGCTTGCCCGTCACGGCCATGATAGAGAAGCCGAGTTGCTTTTGGACAAATGCCGTTGCAATAGACTGCAGAGTACCTCGGCCGTTACATCGCGGGCTTCCCACGTTCCATTGCTTGTGTAAACTCGTCCTGAAATCCCTGTATCGTCAGGTATACTTCATAGTTCTGACCCTGGCCTTTTGTTTTTTATTTTAGGTCAAATGTCTTCACACCAAACCAATCAATCCGAGACAGGAGAGTCCATCCCTTCTGGAGGATCTTCACGAATGCCCCCTCAAGGAATATGCTGTGAGCAGCACTGTAATTGACGTCAAGAATAAGATGTCTAGGAATGTGCTTTCTCGTACAATCCGAGGCGGAAAGGGGTATGACGTGTGCTTGCCTCCAGCGAACGAGTCCGTGGCTTCTGGTCGATCAAACGATAAGGACTGCCATTTCTTTTATTTTTACAAGGATTTGATCACTTACCTCAGCGTAGAATTTCCATTCTTCGACTTTCAAATGTGTCTGCTCCGCCATTTACACCTCGCTCCTTCTCAATTACACCCCAACGGTAGGGCCGCTGCCGTGGCTTTTGAAAAGTACTGCCATAAGCACAAACTCGAGTGTTCCGTCCCCGTTTTTTGTAGCTTTTTTACTCCCTTAGATATTAAAACCACCACGGAGGGGGAAAAGAAATGGTTTTCTTTGTACATCACTTCGAGCTTCCCACGGCCGCAAGTTTCTTAAGCCCTTCAAAGATTCCTGGAAAGGCTTTAAGACTTCTTACTTTAAAGTCGTTGCTAAACCCGGGTATACACCATGGTTCCTTCAAACTCGGCAATCCGGGGAACTTGGAGAGCGTTTCCCTTTATCTTCGGTCCGAGGAGCATCATAAATTCCAAGCAAAAGGTTTTTTGCCTGTCAATTCTCAACTTTCCGTTGCCGAGAAGGAAACCATAGGTGCCCTTATTGCATTAGCCCAGAAAGACAGCATGGTGGACTCGGCCGAATACATTACACCCTGTAGGTGCCCGTAGGGCCTCCCCTTCCCCGTTTTTTTGTGTGTGTTTGTGTTATTCCAAATTTGACTCCTGGATTGTGCTTTACAGGTGGATCGATGGTAAAAGGCCCGAATATCTTAACGTGGCTATTCCTCAAGCTCGCACTTTGACTCTGGGCGAAAAGCGAACGGTTCCCGGCGAGGAGCCCGTTCGGCAAGCCGCCGCCAAGAGGGCTAAAACATTGAAGAAGAAGACTACCGCCTTACCAACAGATGAGGCTATTCCCACGCCGTCTCCTCCAGTTCAGGATCCGGAGCTTCAAGAAGCTAAGCCTCTAGCATTTGACTCCCGTCCCATGGTTCGGCTTCCTACTTCTTATCTATGGGAGAATAAAGTACCGAATAACCTTCGCAAGGCTATTCGTCCGCCCGGGCATTGGTTTGACGATCAGACATTGTCGAATTCAGAGATGAAAGAGCTGAAGGAGATGGAGCACGTCAATCTGAAGAACGCCGGTTTATGTCAACTCGTGGTGCACCTCAAGGAGAAAGTCGGCCTTAATGAACAAGACTTGGACTTTCTCGAAGCCAAGAAGAAAAAGGCGAACAAGTCATTAACCCAAGCCCGGGAATACTTGCAAGTGACGAAGGCCGAAAAGGAGAGCCTCTCTGATGAACTTGTCATGGTTCGTGACAAACTGCACAAGGCCGAGTCTGAGATTACCCGAAGGCTGCAAATTCATGAGAACGACGTGGAGTCTATCGCCCAACATAAGAGATTAATTGCGGAATTGGAGACGGAGCTTCATTTTCACAAGCAAGCCCTTGCCTTTGCTCAAGTTGATGTCTCCAAACCGAAGGTAGGTGTTAAAGATGCCTTCGAGAATGCTTTGGAACAAGTTGGTTCGGAACCCCTCGATTACCTTAAACTTGGAAGGAGTGCACATGAACGCTTACATTGAAGATGAGAAGTTTATCCCGGCTCCTTCCTCAGCTGTTGATGTTCCCAATTCCGATATGGAACACAAATGTCCAACCCCTTGGGGTTGGTTAATCGATATTGGATTTGATGGGTTTAAAGGTTGTACCCAAGAGGTTTATCCACTGCTATCTATTGAGGAGATAACAATGAACAAGATGATCACCGTGCAACACGAAGACGGAATGCCGTCAGAGGAGTGGGGTGTGTGCACAGTGGGACAATATATAAACAGTAGGAGAATGAGTGTGTGTACCGGATTCACTGGGTATGCCCCTATTTATAGTGAAGCCGGGTTGGTCCGGCTTTCTCGATAACCCGTTCCCATTATAGCACGCGTTCGTGCCCCCACTCCCCGCACTTGTGGTAGTGGGTGTGGTCGTGGGATAAGCGGTCTTCACGTGGGCGGCGCAGTGCAGCTATTTCCGAGGTCCACAACAAATCTTAATATAATAATGGCCACCTATATGAAAAATCAAAATTAATGATATTAAAACTTAATGCTAAATACAAGCTAACGGAAAATTAGAAGTCTCTATACAAAGCCAGAAGTCAAGTTTTTTGGCATCTTTTTGGAAGCCATTTTTGAAAGAAAAGTCTGGTTGACTAGATGAGACCCCGAACCCCTCAAAATTTGCTTTTTCTTCACCCCACTGGGCGTTTGGGAACCCCTCCATGGGTGTTTTTTACTTGACAACGGTATGCCAGGCTAAAAGTTTCCTCAGAAAAGGATGATTGTTGAAAGTGGAGGAAGGCAGCGTTGGTCATCAATATAAACTTAATAACAATAGCAAAATGAGCCATGACTGTTCATCCTCTCACAAATCACTATTCAGTGTAACAGTGCTGGCTAAAAATTGCAAGCCGGTCTAATTTTTGGGGCTCCGTGCCTGAGTAATTGTATGTAGCAGGCAGATTTTTTGCTCGAAATCACATTTGAAATTTAAAAAGCTCATTTGCAGAGGCTGTCATTTCCTTCACCTCGCTTTCCTTCTTCCTCTGAGCGAGAAGCCATAGATGAGAACATCTGAGTGAAATCGAAGATCGGGGTGGAAAAGAAGTTGAGAGGGAGAAGCCGAGTTGACGATGATGCGAACATGATGAGAAGATGAGGGGAGGTGTTGCAGGTCGGGCCATGTGTGATTTGTTTTTAAATCTCTGCAATGTGAGTGCTATGGGATTTATGTGAAAGAAGTTTTCTGAAGTTTTATGGTCAACCTAATCTATCTCTTCAACGAACGGGGTAGCACCGGTAACTTCATTCTGATCTTCCCCAATCTATTTTCATGTTCTATTATTACTCTCTTCCCCAATCTAACTTCATTCTGGTCTTCCCAACCAGTCAGTCGAAAAAGAGTTCCAAGCTATTGTTGAAGGGACGGGAGAGCGCAGACACCATATACAAGGAGAAAATCATCCTGTCTTTGGAAAACCCTCAACCATGACTCCTCCGCCCATCCATCGAACAATTCTTCCATTCTTTGCCGACAATCATGTCCCTCTTCCATCTGCTTCAAAATTGTTTCGAACGGAAGCTGAAGGCATCATTTGGGTACTTCTCTTTTATGATCCTTTTGTCTTTGGATGTTTATTGCCTACTGTTCTTCGTCGTTGGGTCTAATTGGAAAATGGATATATGAGATGTTTAACCTCCGTTCTTCTTCCATAGACTCACTGCTTTGCCATTGGGACAGCCTTTTCAAATAAAGAGCCAGGTATATGATTTTGTACATTTCATTTTAAATCTGTCTCCTTCTTAACTTTTCTTACCTTCTATCGTACTTTGTTTTGCTGGGGAAGCTACAATGTAAACTTTTATGAAGATACAATGGTTTTTTTTTTTTTCAAATAAGATCATGATAACTAGGCAAGTGCATAATCTTTTTTTCCCTCCTTCATGCGTTCATTTTCGTGCTTTGGCAAAATGGTTTATCTCCTTTTGGTTCATCTCCTAAAAACTAGTCAATTCGTGTTGTAAATATGTGTTCTGATATTTTTTTCCTTTTGTTTCTATAGCAGCTGCAAACTGCAACTGGAGTTTTATCAATATCTCTTAGTCCAATATTAAGTTTTACACTCTATTTCAAACACTTTGTCATTGTGTTATAAATGCACTGTGTTCTTGCCTCATTATCCTGCCTTATTCCTTAACATGCAAATGTTATTGTATCTTTCTTCATCTTAAAGAGAGAGAAATCAGGGGGTCATTGTGTCATTCTTCCTCTTAAAGGTAAAGAGTGGGTAAGGGCATCAATTAATAAGCCAAAACATTACTCTGCTACAAGCATTAAATTTAAAAACAGAAAATACCATGTCAACAACATTAGGATAGGTAAATAATTTTATGTTATTATAGGTGCATCTGAACTCCTTATAATTCATGTTTTTGCTCAGTAATAAATCTAAAAGAAGCATAGCTCTTTAGTGTATGGCCAACAATAGATCGAATTTGTGCTAGAACTCCTTTAGTAGTGAAAACTTCATTTGCAAAAATCCAGCGATTTCTATCTTCCCATAATTTTCAACAGGTGACAGAATCCAATCTTCCATGATATTCAGACATGAATTTCTCAGTAGAGTGTATAACCATAATGTAATGTCAGTTCGAAAAAACGCCAGGCAAATATCAGCTGGCAAGAATTTTTTCCCACATAGATGAAGTAAGGGGGCAATTCTTAACATGATTAATGTTCTATGTCTCCATGACATAATGAGTATCGTTGAAGTTATCATTGGTAAGTAATTCTTTTGAACCTACTCCTTTAAGTATTGTATTTAAAGCTTCAATATTATTTACTCATTGGTTAATCGCTTATGGATTCTGGATTTTTCCCCAATGACAATCCTTCATACTAATAAGCTTTCTGGATATGTCTAAGCATTGAAACCTATTTGTTGAAAAAGCTCATGTATATTAGCTATTTTGTTCTTCAGGTAATTGGATGTGATTTACTCTATGCATTTTCTTTTTCTTTCTTTCTTTACTTTCCTTCTTCATAGTTTTTAAGCTCGGTTCTATTTGACGAAAGTAGATGTGTCTAAGAGCTCTATCAACTCTACATACTAATTGTTGTGGATATTTCATTGCTTTCTCTATTATTTAGGCTACTTACAAATCATCACATATTCTCCTTTCATGCCCTCAGTTTTGGCAGCCCCATCTCTATGTACATGGATGCAGACCAATATGAAGGGGTAGGTGTAATGGTTATGTAGCAATCACTTATAAGTTGATCTTTTGATATTGTTGTTGTGAAGAGTTGCAAGGTATACTTAGGAAAATTATAATATTATTCAAGAAGTATACTTTAGGTGATCGTTATGTGTCTACTGTGTCTGATATGAGTACATCTTTTTTAATTAAGAAATATAGGATTTGTGTACATGTCAGTTTGAATGTGAGGGAAAATCTTGCCATAACTTGATCAATAAACTTGGTCATTAATATTGACGAAATATAGGCATAGTGAATGTCAATTTGCCATAACTTGATATGTTGTTAAGTAAGATTAATGATATTTCGGTTTGGTATTAGCATGAATCACCATGGTTTCAAACGATTGGTTTAAATATGATTAAAAGTGGCTGAAAACATGTTCAATAAAGTTTTGGAAGAGGGTACAAATTTGTAGTCTGTTGGCATATTTGCATGGGGTTCAATAAAGCATGTGATGCGATTTGAAGAATCAATAAGGTTATTATTTGGATTATTTAATGTGCATAAGGGGCAATAAATACTATCTTAACGACATGGGCATTAGTTAAGCCAAGGTTTCATAATATTAAATTCAGATTGAATTGGTTTTCATGTGAGTCTTTAAGTTCATATCGGTAATGTGTCACAGACAATCTTCACATTTTATTTTTCTTACATGTTTTTTTTTTTGGCCCTGTTTTCTTAGAATTAAGCAAGGATAAAGTACAAGTTATGATGGCCTGATCTTTTTGTTGATATTAGCAATTACCAAGGAAATTCCAAATCCTGAAAATCTAGGGGAGTAGGTATTTCTAACTGGTATCCTTGACCACAACTTCAAATCCTGTCATTCAATGTGTACTCATCAATATTTACTTGATCTTTTTTAATTGCAGCACAAGCTAATGAACAGTTCATTAAGTATAGGCTTTGAGCATAATGGCAATGTAAGTAGGTGATACATAGGTTGGTATACTTCAATAGGGTTGAACAGTGGCCGATTATGCTTTTTTAATTCAAAGGAAGATTATATCATACAGAAAATTAATTTATAATCATGCTGAATCCTTTCCTTTTTTTTTGTCATTTTTGTTCCAATTACTTTTAATCATGCTGAATTCTAAATTATGTTACTTTTCTAATTTGACTTAGACTCTTAATGGACATTGATTCTTCTATCTGTCAAACAAGAAGAATGTGTTGGTTCATGATTTCAAAGGGAAAGAAGAAAGTCTCAATTGGAGAATTTTACCATAAAGATGTACCAACGATTTTTTCCAACTAAAGGTAATTACTGGTAGTTACTATCAATTATTTTTGGACGATGGTTTTAAAATGCTCACTTACCTTTCGTATTGATTTCTATTCACTATTTGGTTTTGCTTACTCTTGCTCCATTTTCATCACCATTACTATTCCTTATGGCATTATAGATCTAGTGAAAATTTTGCTTTTAAAGCTGCCATGAAAGATTAAATGAGATGGGGATTTTGGGTCCTTCCTTTTGCTTGAAATATGATGGCAGTGTGTGGAATCTTCAGTTAATTTTTATTTCTTAACAACTTATTGTCAAATATTTGCTTAACAACTTATTGTCAAATATTTAAAACATTGTCCTGAAATTCATGATGTCGAACTTCAAACTGCAGGCGGATTTGTTGACTTTTGTTCACCATAAAAAATTGGTCTCTTTTGTGGGTTACTGTGATGAAGGTGACGTGAAAGCATTGATTCATGAACATATATCAAAGGGGAATCTGCAACAGTTATTGTTAGGTTTTTAAGGAGTAAATTTATGCTAGAAGTATATTTTTGTTCTAGCTTCTGGATGATACATTGTGAATTGTCTGATAAGAATTTTCTTTTCCACTTTGGCTACCATCAGGAATTAATTTTAATCTGAAGAAATTAGACATCATGCATAATGTGTCTTAAGAATTTTTATTGGTATGTGTCCTTAGAACTTTTGCTGCTCGCTTTACTCAGCTTTTTAGCTTTGCATTTTGTATCACAGTAATGAGGCATGTTAAGGGGGAAAATACTATCAATTGTGGCTGTTCCATTGCACTGGGTAACTTTTAGCTGGGATTTTGCTCATCAACAAGTGCATCATCTTTCTTCCCAGAGTAATAGTTATGCGCTACTTGACTGAAAGTTGAACACTTATATTTATTGGTTTTAATGTTGTAGTATCATAGATTATTCTTACACTTCTGATTTTGTCATGACTTGCTTTTAACAGCTTCGAATATGCTGTGGAATTAAGAGAAAGCAACCTATCAGGTACTTCACATTTTTATTCCTTTTGTAGCATTGAACAAGTTTACGGTCATGTGTTTCTGATATCAAAACTGAAGTTGCATTAAGTGTCAGTTGTCTGTTTTATGCTTGGATTACTTTTTGGGTCTCAATGGGTTCCTTACCTTATTACAACTTTCATCCTCTATCTAAGCTTTCTAGGAAAACAAAGAAAATAAACTTCATACCACTACTAATCCTCCCATATAGCGTCTAAGTTTGTACCTATTATTTGTGTGAGCAACATCTCCATTCAAGTCAGCCTGTTATGTAATATATATTTTATATAATGAAATCAAATTAAAGGAATATATATGTTATGTGAAAGTAGCACCAATTCACGTAGCCTTAGCATGGAATAAGAGCTCTTTTAGTATCTTATGAGGATCTTGCCACTGGTGGTAGTCTCTATTACTTAGAATTAACATTACAATAAATCCTACTTCGCATTTAGAAGTCAAATTAAGTGTCTCTACAAAATTGGAAATGGAGAAAATTTTCACTTGAGGTCCAGGAGAGTCACCAACAGGCCAGTTCACATCTTTCTGCAACAAGGTGTATTCCTGTCCAATTCCATACCTATTTCCAAATGAGATAAATGTTAAGAGTCAGTAAAGGCATTAATTCATAAGCGAAAAGATTATTCACAAAATACCAACGTTCTTCGGGAACAACATCACGATGGCTACTACTGGAAATGCTAAATTAAAGCATATGTTAATGTTGTTTACGGAAACTACTACTGGAAAATAGCAGGTCACATTAAAAGTAAACTCATTTTTTTTCCTTTTCCTTTACTCCATTTTAATCAGTAAAAATCTAGATTTGTTTGAGCAAAGTTTTTTCCTTCATCATCTTAGCTTTATCTACCAAAGCCTTAAATCTCGGGGGAGTAGGTACTTTTTCTTGGTATGCCTTAACACAATAAATGCCAGTCATTCATTTGGGACTCATCTAGATTTTCCCTGATTTACTTTTGAATGCAGCCTCATCTCTATATAGTAGGAAATAGGCGTCAACGTTTAAATTTTAAATTTTAATGATACATCATCGTGGGTGCATTTGGTCATGACAGTAATTTCATATTTTAAATTACAAGACAGACGTGACAGATGGAGACCTGTAGAGTTATGGGTGACACATGTCCTTGCTGCCAACTACAGTAAAATCAATAAGGCTTCAGTTGCTGTTTATTGTGACGTATGAACTATTTTTCCAACTTTCTGACACCTTTAAAAGATGGTCAACCTCTTTGGTTAGAAATGAACCCATTCAAACAACTAGGCAATGACAACATCAGATGTGGAAGGATTTTTTACTTGCATTTTATGTTTAATGTTTATGGATGAGTTTTTTTTTCCCTATCAGGTTTTTTACCAAATGCACATATGGAAGGATTTTTTCCTTCCATTTTATGTTTAATATCACCTACTTTCAGCAATTTTTGCCAAAGCTAACTCGTATTCTTCACTGAGAGTTTTGTCTCGCTTTCAATACCTTTGTTGTGCATCTGTATGTGTGGCTTGCTCTTTTTGCTTAGTGGTTGGTTCAGTTTGTATCATAACTGAAAGTGCATTGATCTTATCGAGGTTTCGTTGTCCTCTCTTTCATGGAGTAATGACAATACTCTTTTCAGCATGTAGTGTCTAGGGGATATCTTCCTGCTCCCAAAATCTTTTTGATCTCCAGACTCTGTTTTGAATGTAAGATTTCCCTTGGTTATGTTGCCTCACGGTATACTACATTGTAGAGCATTGATAGACATGGTGACATTGTGAACTTAAATCTTTGTGTATATGAGTTTAATAGGAAGCTTATTTCTGGTAGCAAAATTTGTAGATTGTCCATTAGATATTTTTGTAGTTAAACCTTGCATTGTTAACTTAAGAAATTGGTAGCTATCGAAGCCTGCCTATCATGCATCAGAGTCCCTAAACTGGAACAATCGTGAAGAAAAATGGGAAAGACTATGGAAGCTACCTATGGCACAAAGGGTGAAGACCTTCACATGGCTCCTCTTAAAGGGTAGATTGATGACAAATGCTGAACGCCACAGAAGGGGGATGACACAAGACCAACACTGCACTCTCTGTCAAGGTAGTATAGAGAACATTAATCATGTTTTTAAGGATTGCCCCTTAGCATCATCAGTATGGAGGAAAATACTTCCCACAGATATGAAAACAGATTTTTTTGGAAGGGATTTTATCCAATGGCTCAGTCAAATTTTGAAATCTGCAAAGACTGACACCTCATGGAAGGTTGGCCTATGCATCACAACTTGGAAACTATGGGAAGCAAGAAATCATAGATTATTTAGACAGGAAACTTATACGACAATAGGAATCATCACACAAGTTAGTTCCATAGCTAGCCATACTCAGAAAAGTTTTTCACTGTCAAGAATTTTTTTGTAAAGCTTATCTCCTTATGAGCCTAGTATCCCTTCAGCCTTTTGTATTTGTGAATATTTAAATGAATGACATACCATTCCATTCGGAAAAAAAAAAGAAAGAAATTGGTAGCTATGCTGACAATGGGACCAAGCTAACCGAATGTCATTTTCAAAGCTCTAGCTGTGCATTGTTATATATGATGTAGTTAAACCATGTGCACTGTGACTAAAATGAGTTTATATATGATGTTAGTCTTATAGTAGGAGTGTTGTTATATATATATATATATATATTTATTAAGAAATGTAATAATAGTTCATATTTGACTTTTTAAACTTTCATAAAAGGGTAAAGTTTAAGCATCTTCAAAGTGGAGTATTGTTGCATCATCCTTGAATAACCAGATAACATGCATTGATATATTCCCGCCACTGGAATCTCAATATTTATTGTCTTATCATGTGATATATAAGAAAATTTATATTTTGCAGTGGTCCATGTTTTAAGGTCTTATCATACACATTGTACAATGTATCAGTTAATTGCTTCATCGAACTGTTAAATGAAGAAATTATAAATGGGGCGCTTAAGTGTAGTTGAGTATAACCTACCAACTTCTTTTCTTTCAAATGGTTGGTACTTATGTTCATGTTTTAAACGGCATGCTAATACTTTAGTAACTTTATTTTGTTTCAAATGTAAAGTACCATTATGTTGCTTCATTGGTGGGAGCTGAGATAGCCTTAGTGTCTTTATTGAAATCCAGATTCCCCCTATGGTGTTCTCATAAGAGGCAATACGTGTGGTGCCCACTTCCATATATCCTTGTCTTATAGAGAAGCAGTCAAGCTTTAGTTCCAACATTTTGCAAAAAGTGGTCTCTGGTATTGCAGGTTTGAAGATTCTTATACAAGATGGGAAAAATCAGGGAAAATGTATAACTACCAATGTCGTTTAATGGGAAATATTAAGAAATGTTTAGAGAAATAATTGAGATATTGGATGTTCATTTTGTATATATAAATGTTTATATAATCTAATGGCTAGCATGTTGATATTATTTTGTTATTGCTTTTGAGCCGCTACATACGTTGCTAAACATCAAAGCTTACAACTACTGATGTTACTATGGTGCCTGTTGTGTTTTCAGATAAAGTGATAACTTATATTTTTTGTCAACCGATTTGAACCGCAGTTTTTTTCTTTTACTATGCTTTGTTTTTTTGATGCAATTACTTAATAATTTGGATAAGTTTAAGGAGAAGATATCCTGTAATTTTTCCAAATTGTTGCACCGCACAGCGCGCGGGGGGATTTCGTTCTTGTTTGTACAAAAAAGGGTGATTTTTTATTTGGTTTTTGCTCCACAGTTTTACCCGGTCCCTTGTACATGAAAGTTCCGTAAAGGCCCGATCATTCACGTCTTGAGAATTGACATGTTTTTAGTAGAGTTGGAGAGGAATTAGTTTTTTAAATAAGAAAAATTTAAAAAACACATGTATACTTTCTCACCGTATATTCCCTCTTGACATGTTTTTGTATGACACGTGATTAATGGGTGGTGTGACTTGGTCAATTTTTTTTTATCATGAGACATGATAATCCCTTTTTTAACTGCTCAATTATTGAGGATTTAATCTTAAAATGAATGAGCAAGCCGTGCATGTAGAGGCTCACACCTGTGAATAAAGGGATAAGGGGGCGTCCAATTAAAGACCCAATCATAAAAAAAATAAAAATAAAAATTGTAAAAACAAACAGCAATGTACGTAAAAAAGTGGGGGAGTGGGGTCCAAGTGCTCAGTGGGAAAGGGAAAAGGCTGGGCAGGGTCATGGGCCCCCGAACTCTGTGTCAAAAGTAGAGCCGGGAAATCGGGCCAAGCCGTCGCCGCCCGCCCCGTTTCCCCAGCCTGTAGGGCTCGGGCTTAAAAATCAGCCAGAATTTTGAATTTGGCCCTGTAGGGCCGGCCTGCAGGCCTCGGGCCCTACGGGGCCGGCCCCGCGAGGCCGGCGACCCGTTAGGCCCGTTTCCTGTAGCATTCTTTTTTTTTTTTTTTTTACTTGGCCTTTATCTATGTATGAACAGTCAAAGGAACTTGGAAGATATTTGTTAGAAACTACATAGAGCACACATGTTGCACTTAAACTAAACAATATGACTTGGAATGACATGATAATAAATACTTGGATTCCATGGTTAATTTATTAATAAAAGCTATAGGGAAAGTAAAATTTCACAAAGATTAATTTGCAAGTCTCTACTTCAATTGTGGACAATGGTTTGTTTTCTTTTACGAATTAATGAATGTATTTATTTGTTGGATGATTTGTATTGTTTAGATATTGATGTTGATAATATTTATTTGATAGATTAGAAGCTTTGATGGTTGCAATTTATTAATTATATTTCTTTGGAAAAACAGGGAAGAAAAATAGTTAAAATTTTGAATAGTAATTTTCGGGCGCAGGGCCGTAGCCCGGCCCCGAGACTATCGGGCCGGGCTTTGAAAAACAGACGTTTTCCTTATCTCAGGCCCTGTAGGGCCGGCCCTGTCGGGCCCAGGCCCTGTAGGGCTTGGCCCTGTCGGGCCGGGCCGGCCCTGATTCCCAGCTCTAGTCAAAAGTAACCCTCTCAACATGCTCCAAGTGTCGTCAATGAGAGTTGGTATAGATGGTAAGGGATCGGGACTAGGCCTAAATGGTCATGGGTTCGATCCCTGCCGTCATTTGGGACTCCTTTGGTAGGCGATCTTGTAAGTCCCGTAAGTGCTCATAGAGCCCATGGGCCGTCCGACCTTGGTGGGGGCGATGTCGAACCCCTCCAAAACTTTTTCTTATAAAAAAAAAAAACAAAACATGCTCCAAGTGTCCCTTTTTTTTTAAAAAAAAAAAAAAAGATGCTAAAGAGCGAGTTTTGCTGTCTTGTCTTGTCCCATGAACAGTACTATCTTCGATCCTAAATGTTTATAGTACAATTTATATTATAAAATTTATTTTATATTTTGGAGGGAATAATACACATGGTATGATTAATTAGAATCACCATGTTAATTGATCAGCTGGTTCAATCAAAAGCATTTTGGCCATCAAATAGACAGTGCTGTGAATTGTGATGATTCATGAGGAGGACGCAAACTGCCCAATTACTTTACTGAAAATCTTGCTTTTGATTTATTTTTGCGCCCTCCTTTTCAATATTAATGGTAGATGGATATGCTCAGTATGTGCTCATCATGGACAAGCTTGGAAGTAGCGTATCACGGGACCCATCTTAAATATATCAGCTTATTATTGTTCAAATAATTTATTCAAAATGTAGTTACATTATTTTATTTTTTAAAAAATGTACATGATGTCAAATTGTCGTTACACCTGTAGCAATAACATGACACTGATACATCGTGCAGTGATTGTTTTTTATATAAGAAATTGCATTCGTTTTCATATTTCTATCGTTCCATTGTATTTATTTGGGATTAACAAAGCACAAAAGTTCTATATAGTGAAAGCAATGTATAAGAAACAATTATAAACTAGTCAAGTAGATCTCGAATCATTGACGATGAGAGTGCATCATGCATAAAATAAATCATTGATTGCGGACTCAAAATTGACATCAAATTAGCCAAAAATTTATGTGGCAGTAAAGTTTATCACTTTACAAAATGTGTTTACATCAGGAAGAGTATTGTTCTGTAAATGGCTTTAGGGAGGAGACAAAAATACAAGGTTTTTCCACGCCTCAACCATGGTTAAAAGGAAGAAACAAAGAATTGGAGCTGGAAGAAACGATGAAGGGGAATGGATTGAAGATCATGACACCTTGAAATTTATGGCCCACGATTTCTTTAAAAAGCTCTATACCAGGGATGCAATCGTGAGGGACCCTGAGGGGTGGTGTTCCAATTTCCCTTCCATTGATGCAAATATGATTCGCCTTCTATCAAGAAAAGTCTGCAAAGTCGAGATAAAAAATGCAGCCTTTGCCATAGAAGCTTTTAAAGCACCGGGCCCTGATGGCCTTCATGCTCATTTTTTCCAATCTCAGTGGTTTATTATAAGTGATAAAATCTGTGACTTCATTGAAGAATGCTTCGAAAACCCCTCTAAGCTGTCTAGCATAAATCAATCCAAAGTGGTTCTTATTCCCAAGGTTGATAATCCAGCTACATTGAAGGAATTTCGTCCTATCTCCCTTTGCAATGTGAGCTTCAAAATCCTTACTAAGCTCCTAGCTAATAGGTTAAAGGGGATCATGCCCCATCTTATTGGCCAAGAGTAGTGTAGTTTTATTGCTAATAGATCTAGATGTGATAACATCCTTATTGCTCAAGAGATTATCCACTCCATGAGAATGAGTGGGAAGAAGAAAGGCTTTGTGGCTATCAAAATTGATATGGAGAAAGCTTTCGACAGGTTAGATTGGGGGTTTATCAAAAATACCCTAAAATGTATTAACTTGGAGACTAACCTCATCGATCTCATTATGACTTGTATTTCTACTACCTCTATGTCTATTCTCTGGAATGGGGACGAAAGCCCGAGCTTTATCCCATCTAGAGGAGTTAGACAAGGTGATCCCCTGAGCCCATATATATTTGTTCTTTGCATGGAGCGCCTGGGCCATTTAATTAAAGCTGAATGCGAAGGGCGTCGGTGGAAACCATTTCTTTTCAAGCGAGGTAGCCCCCACATCTCTCACTTGTTCTTTGCCGATGACCTCATTCTTTTCATAGAAGCTTCTAGTAATCAAATGATTGAAGTCGGAATGTACTACAAAGCTTCTGCGAAGTCTCGGGGCATAGAATCAACCTTGACAAACCTCGAATGTTCTGCTCTAAAAAAGTACACTTCAACAGGGCTTTGGAGCTGAGTCAACTCCTTGGGATTGGGATTACTGCTGACCTAGGCAAATATTTGGGTGTTCCAATCATTCATAAAAGAGTCTCTCATGCCACTTATCACCCTATTGTGCAAAGAGCTAGGAAAAAGTTGTCCTCGTGGAAGAGCAAATTTTTGACTATGGCAGGTCGTTCAATTCTTATCAAGTCTGTACTATCTTCCCTGCCTAGCCATTGCATGCAATCAACTCTCCTTCCAATATGTACAATTAGAGAAATTGAGTGAATTTCCAGGAATTTCCTTTGGTCTCAGGAAGAAGATGTGAGGAAAATGCATCTTAATGCTTGGGAAAAAATTACGCAAGCTAAGAATCAAGGGGTCTGGGTTTCAAAAATCTCCGTCGTCAGAACAAAGCATTTATTATGAAACTATGCTGGAGTCTTTTAACAAAGAAAGATGCCCTTTGGGTTCAATGTTTGTGGTCCAAATACAATTGTGGTAAGTTGTACCTGCCTTATATCTCCAGAAAGAGAAATTGCTCCTCTGCCTGGAAAGCGATTGTTGAAGTTTGGGATATTTTTCTCAGTGGCGTTGGTAAAAAGGTCAATAATGGAGCGGGTACCAAGTTTTGGACTGACCTTTGGCTCCCTCTTGATCAACCCATCATCTCCTTTATTCAGTATCCTTCCTCTGTCAACGAAGATGAGACGGTTAAGGATCACCTTTTGTCCAATGGATGGTGGGACTATCATAGATGGCTAGGAGTTCTACCTCCGGATATTATAAACATCATTTTACAATCGAACCCACCCGCCAACAACTCCCCGGATTGTTTCACCTGGAGAGCAGCTAAGGATGGGGGTTTCTCTGTAGAATCGCCCACCGGTTTCTTTCGACGACGAAGAGGCAAGCACCAACAACTTGTGGGCCCAAGTGTGGAAATGGCAACTTCCAGAAAAAGTAAAATATTTTATGTGGCAAGTTGGTCACGAGAGACTTGTCACCAACTCTCTTCGGGCCAGGAGAGGCCTTACCAACGATAATGGTTGCCCTTTTCAATGCAATAGTGAGGAAAGTGTGATTCACATAATTCGAGATTGTGAACGAGCTAGGAACTTATGGAAACTTATTTTAAAACCTAATTATTTCTCTCAGTTTTTCTCTGGCAACTTGCAGGTTTGGCTTAACTGGAACACCAGGCACAACCCTGGCAAAGGAAGATTTCAGAACTTCTTATGGACAAGAATCTTTAGCCTGGGGTGCTGGATTCTTTGAACAACCAGATGCAAATTTGTATTTCAGGGAGAGAGCACAGAAACAAGGGAGATGCTACACCGGTGCAGCTACCTTCTCATGGAAAACGGAGCGAATCAAATGCTTAACCATCAGATTTTCAAATTGGACAACACAGAGGAGAAATCTTGGACACCCCCTCCTGAGAACATGGTTCGCATTGATGTGGATGGATCGGTGCTTCAACAACACCAAGCTGCGTGTGGGGGAGTATTAAGAAATTCTCAAGGGGAATGGTTGATGGGTTTCTACAAACCCCTTGGCCTTCTTTCTATCATTGAAGCTGAAATTTATGCTATCATGATAGGGTTACAACTTGGCCTCCAG
The DNA here is from genome assembly GCA_019022655.1 of Acacia acuminata. NCBI lineage: Eukaryota > Viridiplantae > Streptophyta > Magnoliopsida > Fabales > Fabaceae > Acacia > Acacia acuminata. The sequence continues at coordinate 2,155,807 of JAFJYI010000071.1, forward strand.
ATGGGGTTATAGAGAATTGTCATATACTCCGATTCTTTCGGTACTGTCAATATCCTTATGAGAGATTGCCCAACTGATCATCCTCTTAAAGACATTATTGGGGAGACTAGAGACCTTTTGTTCCGAGACTGGGTCATGGAGCTTCATCACACAGCAAGAGAAAACATTTCTTGTGCTGATTACATGGCCAAGGAGGGCCATAGCGTTGCCATTTGTGCCGACTTAGTTCTGATTCCAACTATCCCGAGAGGTTGCCTGGATATGGTTTTGAAGGATCAGCGATCCTGCCACTTTTAGTTTTCTCTAATTTTTGTATTAGGGGCTAGAGCCTTATTTCTAGTTCCTATTTCACATTATCAAGCTTCGACTTGCCTATATTATCCAAAAAAATTGTTCTGTATAAGAATACACATGTCTAGCCTGGTGGGCTAGTACGTTAATATTGGATCAGGTGGTTCAATCTAGATATTTATGAGGCATATACCTAGAAGAACGTCAGATCACTGTACACAATAGGGCTCACGTCAAAGGGTGTGATGTGTGTGCTTAGTGACGGTAGTATATATAGTAAAGAGTCAAAAGTAAGTCGTCGTATCTTAAGGTTTTACCTTCTATTTATAAAGTGTACCTTAGATTGAGATTTATAGGCCTTGTGTATATGATAGCTCAAGTATCGTAACTACTTGATCTAGCCAAACCCCTCGGTTGCGATATTCTTGGATTATAGGGGTTATGATCTTGCTGTGTATTGCCCCCTGTTAGGCCATTCCGTCAGTGGGTCTGATATAAGTTCGTAACAAGTATAGTCTCTGAATTTTTTTTCCTCATAATATCATTTCCACCCTCAAATAAAAAAGTGAATGGTTCAAATTTAATATTTTCTAAAACTATTACTATAATGTTTTAATTTTTTAAGTTTTTGTTTTTGTTTTTGTTGTAGTTATAAATTGTGTAGATCATATTTTAATAGTTTAAATTTATTTATTTATATTTAAAATAATATTCTTACAAAATATAAAATATGATCTATCTATTTTTTTTTAAATTCAAGGGTGGAGATGAAATTCTAAAAAGAAAATGAGATAAAAAATTTTGAAAGATGGCGTGCGCACACACGTATATAAAAACTTCACCAGGAATTATATTTATATAGGATAAATCAGGAGAAAATTATCTCATTATCTATTTTCTCGTGAGTTTATTTGGCTTGTTGATTAGGAAGATGAGAGAAAAATCCAACGAGTATAACTTAATGATGTATCTTTTCAGAATGATTGGACATATATAATTTAAAGATTATAAGGGATTATAAGAAAATAGATAATGTGAAAAAGCTGACTCCATAATTTTGCTGATGCACAGTGTTTTAATAGTCAAGGAAGCATCTGCATGTCGGCGAGGGGCCTTCCACTTCCACCGTTACATACTGACAAGACTTGTTTGTATTATATTATTATATTATATTTTTTTAGGGTTAATAAACAAAAATGTCTGGGCAGTTTTTCCAAATATGTACTGAATATTTAGAACTAATTTTACCCCAGAACTCTGAGCAAAAAAAAAAAAAAAAAAATTTACCCCAGAACTTTAAAAAATGATACATAATACCCACCGTTTAAAAGGTTAATTTTAATAATTAAAGTTGATTAATTTATTTACATATCACTCCATACATGGCATTGGCATCTCACCCTCAATCTAATGATACATAATACCCACCGTTTAAAAGGTTAATTTTAATAATTAAAGTTGATTAATTTATTTACATATCACTCCATACATGGCATTGGCATCTCACCCTCAATCTCCACCTACCCTTCCATTCCAAGCTCAGTGTTTAATCTTTTGAACTCACTGCTGTTGCTCTCCACTCTCCCTCTCTCGTGTTTTCTTTAAAAGTAAATATCTTTTATGGTCTATGACAAAAAACACGGTTTTTTTTGGTCCCTTACAAAAAAATCGACCCTTATTCGTCATTTTTAAGGGACTAAAAATGATATTTTAGAAATTTGTGAGGGATCAAAATATCAACCAATCGACCCTTATTTGTCCTTTTTATGAACTATAAAGGACATTTTTTATAAGGACCCAAAATGGGAATCGTGTTTTTTGTTAAGAAGTAAAAAAGGTATTTACTCTTTCTTTAATCTTAACAACCCAGCAAATGAAAAAACCAGAAATAAAGAACGACATTTAGACAAAAGCTTTAAACTTTAACACCAGAAGCATTACCTCACTCCCACAATCATACTCATCGAAACTCATTCTCACTTACTCTGATATAGGGATGTCCAAGGACTGAGTTAGATCAGGTTGGAGATCAATATGAGATTTGGCCCGATAGTACCTCGGGCTTGAAAAATCATCCCAAAGTTTGGTCCGGTCTTTTACTAGCCCGAGGTCGGGCTGGACCTTACCGGACCAACAGACTACCTGAACCAGTTCAGGTAGTCCAATTTTTTCCCTTTTTTTTTTTCGGAGACAATATTTTAGTTCTAATTTCACTTAACTTTCGAAAGTAATAAAAAGTAATTGAGTGAAAAGTGATTCCTATAAATTAAAAAACACATTAAGATGTCCAGACTCCATAACTTAGTGTAGTGGTGATTTACCAAAAAAAAAAACTTGGGTCAAACCGGACCAGTCTAAGGGTCTAAGCCCCTAGATTGAGTTCAATCCAACCCAAGCAGTTTGGTCCGATCAAATTGTCTTGGACTATTTTTTTTTTGTTACCCCAGGTCAGGTCAGGTCAAATCGGGTCAGACTGAACCACACCAGACCATCGGGTCTTTTGGACAATCCTACCCTGATAAATGATGAAGGCATGTTTACGGCAGAACCACCCTTCATATTGACGAACGTATAAGTTCCCGAAGAGGAAAGAAAAGCATCGTTAGGTATAATGGAATTTGGGAAGTTCAATTTGTTTTTCATGCTAATGGTCTTGTCTATGAAGATGACTAACAATATGTTTTTGGGGCGTATTCAGCGGCTATACTTCCTGTAGTTCAAAAGCCAACTCAATATTTTTATAAAGCACTTCTAAGAAAATGTCATATTGATAAATGGAAAAATCCTATATAAAATTCCTTAAAATAGGGAAATTCTAAATTAGGTTGGTAAGTTCAATAAATCCCTAATTAAGTTATTGACCCAATTTAGAATTTCAAAATTTAGATTAAATGACGTTACTATCCTCTCATATTCTCCTCTCTCATCTTAAAAAGGTTTCAATGCTTTTTAACTTATTTTTACGGTAAGTGTAAATATATATAAACATTAATATACAATAACATAATGGGATAAGATATTGTCACTACCAATTTTATGTCACTACTAAGTCACTATCACTTTTTCACCGTTAGATCAAAATCTTAATAGGAGAGAGAAATGATAAAGGTAGATGGGATTACGATATAACGGTGAAAAGTGGTAGTGACAATATCCTATCCCTAAAATAAAATATGATTAACTTAGATAATTTTTTTTTTTTTAACCTTTTGTGGAAGAATGATTGGGAATAATTCAAAAAAAAAAAAAAGTATCAGCCCCAATATTATTTAAATGATTTCTAGTTGAACATTGAGAATAAAAAGATTATTTTTTAGAGAAAATTATAATAAAGGACCTAAGAAAAATAATATTTATTAAGAAGGACCATAAAAAGTGGTAATTATTTTGAAGAACCAAAAATTAAAACATTAAAATTGAAAGACTAAATTGTCCTTAATTAGATTTTCTATATTATCTCTAATTAAATCAGAATCTAATTGATTTTTTTTTTTTGGATACGTAAAATCTGATTGATTGAAAATAATAAATGAGTATGGGTTTTCCTATACCGCCGATTGATATGACCCTGTTACTCCTGTTAAAATATTAAATAAATTTATATCATTAAGTATTGTATAAATATATTGAATGAAACCTCCCACAATACTTAATGATATAAATTTATTTAATATTTCATTTACTTTAAAATTAATTTTTTTAATATATCATATTTTTCAATTCAAAATTATTATATTTAAATTTGAATTTTTATTTTTAATATTAAAATGTAACTTTAATATAAATTTGGAATATTCTAAGAGTCATGATAATATTCTTATCCGTAAGATTTACTTTCTCGGTACCTTTCCACAAGTTCTTGACTTCTTGAGTGAAAATTAAAGGATTCATGACATGTTTGTGGAAGATTTGTTGTGACACCGTTGTTTTTAAATTTATTTAAATGTATCATTTTTTTCTCTAGTAAAAAAAATAATTAGCATTTTTTTCAAAAGAAAACCCATTTCAATGATAAAATTTTGAAATAAAAAAGGGGATCCCATGCATTCCAAAAGAGTAAACAAAGACGCGGATTTTATAAGGGCAAAAACGAAGTAATAGGGTCATATTGATCGGTGGCATAGGAAGACCCATACTAAAACTTTCCATTTATTATTTTCAATCAATCGATTCTACGTATCAAAAAAAAAAAAATCAATCAGATTCGATTTAATTAGAGATAATATAGAAAATCGATTAAAGGCAATTTAGTCTTTCTATTTTAATGTTTTAATTTTTGGTCTTTCAAAATAATTACCATTTTTATGGTCATTCTTAATAAATATTATTTTTCTTAGGTTCTTTATTATAATTTTCTCTATTTTTTACTTGATATTTTGTTCATTGAGAAACAAATGTTAATATAAAAAATAACTTGTTTGATATAGCAAACTGTATATCAAATATTTTCATTAATGATTTTTTGAAATAAAAGATATTTATTAACATAAAAAAAAACCTATATATCACATAAGTAAAATTGCATTATCAATGAAGATTGTTTTTTTTTTATTGACAAAAAACTAATTTGAGTTCTTTCAAAAATAAAATTTTATTTAAAATATTTAATTAATAACAGTATTATGCGTTTTTTTTTTTTCACTCAAAACATTCTTAATCATTCTTCCCGAACACAAAAGCTCTTTTAATTTAAATGTTTATTATATATTAATGTTAATATATACATGCACATTTATTAAAAGGCTAAGTCAAAGAGTAATTAAATTCTTTAAAGAGGAAAGATAATAGAAAAGATTAGGAGAGTGTAATAAAATCAATTTACCTATATTTTAAAATCTTAAATTGAATCTATAACTTAATTAGAGATTTGTTGAATTTAATAACTTGATTTAGAATTTTTCTATTTTAAGTAACTTTATATGGGATATTCCCTTAATAAATTAGTCAAATTTAACTATTAATCTTTTAAACGATAGGGTAATATTACCCTATTTCTTAAATTTTCAAAGTAAAATTACCTAAAAACTTCTAAATGTGCAATGGTCATATGTGGAAACTTTCAGAGCGTTTTTACCACTTAATCCTAAGAACAATAATGTGTATGGAAGAATCTGGACATTCATTTTTCTTGTTTCTTCCTGGAGAACATTAAAGAGCGAATATTAAAATATATATAATTTTGTTCACTTAACGAGGCTGTTCACAAGGAAATGAACGGGCATCTCTGTTTTTGTTTTTTCTCTCTCACTCTTTTGTATATTATTAATGACTGCTCATGAAGGTGAAACTAAATTCTTATAAAATTATAGAAATTAAAATCAACGAATTAAAATTATATAGACTAAAATTAAAATTCAATCAAATTATAAAGAATAACAATATAATGTATTAAACTTAAAAAATTTTATTAGTGAGAATGATCAAAATAAAAATATACCTGTAGAGGGTTTTCTCTCTCCATTTTTTGGTACAGTAGTATAGGCCTCAATCTAACCCAATAAAATAAGGAGAGAACAGTATAAAATCCTAACACTAATGGAGATCACAATTAATTATTAAAAGAATCAATTCAGCATTAAAACCCAATGCAAATCACAATTAAATGATAAATGATAAAAATATAGTCAACGTTAAAACCAAATATTCCTTAATATTAATAAATGACTGTAATATAAGAAATTTTAATCATCATTATTTCACATATCCCAGGATATAATTTCAATAAATTCTTTTAACTTATTCCTTCCCCTCTTATTATGCACCTTGTCATCAATTCCTAACCCGGTCTTATCGGGGGAAAAAAAATCATAACCCAGTCCTTGAAAGAATTATAAAATTTTACCATATATATGTTTAAATTTCCACCGACCAAATATATTTATATTTTTTGTCCATTTCTTACTAAAATACCCCTATTGATATGAATGAGAGATTATGTGAAATTAATAAGGTAATTGAAGTACAAAATTTATATAAGGGCATTTTAGAAAAATGAATAAAATTAATTAATTTAACCTTTATCCTTAATTCCTCCAAAATCGGTTAAATACGCCTTATAATTAGGCACCAGGAGAGGAGAAATTCTAATTAAAAAAAAAAAAGCATTAATTTTTAAAATAAATAATAAAATAAATAATTATTTAATAAATAAATATGTCATATTTTAGTGGGGGAATTACTATAAGGTACCCGGAAAAAAGTCCTAAAGTACCAAGTCTGAATGACAAAACAACAATTTTCAGTATAAGAAAATAACACCTCATTTATTATAGGGATTCTGCAGTCATTAAATCTACTTTTTGCCGAATCTTGTAGTAATTCCCCTATTTTCACACACACAACGTATATATTTTTAGTCCTTTAAGTTTTACATAAGGTACATTTTTAGTCCCTTAACTTTATAAATTATACTTTTAGTCCTAAAATCCTAACATCGTTAATGTTGTTAACGGAAAACACTAACTCGACGAACTCAAATGATGAGTAATAGTATTTAATTACACAAATTTTATATATTATTCAATTTACCCATATTTTAAATTTAAGTTTAATAATATTTAATTACACAATCATTTAATTTTACACCGTTAGTTCGTTATCACTTGAGTTTGCATTTTTCCGTTAGAAATTAACGGTGTTAATTCTGACTAAAAGTATACTTAATAAAGTTAAGGGACCAAAAGATACCTCACGTAAACTTAAAGCGACTACAAGATACTTTAAATTTATATATATATATATATATATATATATATAAAGAAATTTTAGTTTGTGTTTTCACCAATCAAATGCTGTGGGCTCTTCTTTTTCTGTTTTTTAGTTTTCACTACAAAACAGAAAAACGAGTCACATGGAGGGAGGTCCTACATGGCCCGTTCCTCTCGCCACGTGTAACCCGAGAGTTTCCGATTTTCTCTATATATAGTGACTGCGGGAGCTGAAGGAAGGTGCACCACCGCTCCGCACAACAAACAGAGAAGAAAGGAGATCCGCATCTCTGCTTCAAACTCTTTCTTCTCTTCTCCCCTCCTTCAAAATGTTCATTGAGAGCTTCAAGGTCGAGAGTCCCAATGTCAAGTACACAGACGGCGAAATTCAGTCCGTGTACAACTATCAAACCACTGAGCTTGTCCATGAGAACAGAAATGGCACCTATCAGTGGATTGTCAAGCCTAAAACTGTTAAATATGAATTCATAACCAACACCCATGTCCCTAAATTAGGGTCAGTTCCCTAATTTTCCTCTCCCCTGCACTTTTATGCCTTTTTCATTTGATTCTCGTATCTTCCTGTCTCTGTTTTTTATGGGTTCGTACCTATCAATGATTTAACAGCTTATATTTCGTTTTCTGTATGTTAATTTATTGGCTTTTAGGGTAATGCTTGTGGGATGGGGTGGAAACAATGGCAGCACCTCACCGGCGGTGTTACCGCCAACCGAGAGTAAGCTTCTTCGTCGTCCACTTTCTGGGTTCGGCTGTATTAAAGCCGACCATATTTAATTTTTTATTTTATTTACGTCATTGTATCGATTGACAGGGGTATTTCGTGGGCAACGAAGGACAAAATTCAACAGGCCAATTACTTTGGCTCCCTGACCCAGGCATCCACCATCCGTGTGGGTTCCTTCAATGGCGAGGAAATTCATGCACCCTTCAAAAGCCTCCTTCCTCTGGTATTCTATCTTGGTTTTAAAATAATCCCTTTCTTTCTTCTTTTTCTTTTCCTTGTCGTCGTCTTTTATGCAGTGAAATGATTGTTCAAATATCATGCATAATTTATGCGCAGGTGAACCCTGAGGATATTGTGTTTGGAGGATGGGATATCAGTGACATGAACCTGGCGGATGCCATGGCCAGGGCCAAGGTCTTTGACATTGATCTGCAAAAGCAGCTCAGGCCCTACATGGAATCCATGGTTCCACTCCCCGGAATCTATGACCCAGACTTCATTGCTGCAAACCAAGGGGACAGAGCCAACAACGTCATCAAGGGAACCAAAAAAGAACAAGTCCAACAGATTATCAAAGACATAAAGTAACTACAATACTGTCCTAACAACTCAGTGGTTTCAAATTAATTAATTAATCATATAGTTAAATACATACCAGAAGACGTTTTTTATTAACTTAAACTAAATATGGGTCCACTTTTTATGATATGAAGGGACTTTAAGGAAGCCAACAAGGTGGACAGGGTGGTTGTGCTCTGGACTGCCAACACAGAGAGGTACAGTGATGTAATTGTGGGACTGAACGACACCACGGAAAACCTCTTGGCTGCCTTGGACAGGAATGAGTCCGAGATTTCTCCTTCCACCTTGTTTGCCTTGGCCTGTGTCCTAGAAAACGTTCCTTTTATCAACGGAAGCCCTCAGAACACTTTTGTCCCAGGTACACTATCTACTTGTAAAGGGGTTGTTTACTGACTTCTCAAGATTAAACCAAGTTTTCGAATTTTGCTTAATGTGCTGCTCATCAGGGCTGATTGACTTGGCCATCAAGAGGAACAGTTTGATTGGAGGAGATGACTTTAAGAGTGGCCAGACCAAAATGAAATCTGTGTTGGTGGATTTCCTTGTCGGGGCTGGTATCAAGGTGAATCAATATATATCTTTAATTGTCTTTAGGTTACTGCTCTTATTATACCAATAAGAGCCAATCGTTTGTTTGTACGGGTAAAGTATGTTAATTTTGTATATCTTCCAAGTGAAAAGTGCATTTATTTGAAATGTGTTGGCGATGTGTGACAGCCAACCTCAATTGCGAGCTACAACCATCTGGGAAACAATGACGGGATGAATCTCTCAGCCCCACAAACCTTCCGCTCCAAGGAAATCTCCAAAAGCAACGTTGTCGACGATATGGTCAACAGCAACGCCATCCTCTATGAGCCTGGCGAGCATCCTGATCACATCGTCGTTATTAAGGTAAATTCTTGCTTCACCTTTTTTTCGCTCTGTTTCTCTGCATGTGTCGTCTCTCATGCTTAACTCTCTGGTTTGTTACTTGCGTACGTAGTATGTGCCCTACGTGGGAGACAGCAAGAGAGCTCTGGATGAGTACACTTCGGAGATATTCATGGGTGGAAAGAACACAATCGTGTTGCACAACACATGCGAGGATTCTCTGTTGGCCGCTCCTATTATCCTAGACTTGGTCCTTCTCGCTGAGCTTAGCACTCGGATTCAGTTCAAGGCTGAAGGAGAGGTCCGTTTGCCTTCATTATCTGTATCATCAATCATGTTAGAGTCCAAGCTTTTTTATTATATACGTAGCCTTACTAAAACAGAGTTGGCTATGGTTTTTACAGGGCAAGTTTCACTCGTTCCACCCTGTTGCTGCGATCCTCAGTTACCTCACCAAAGCTCCTCTGGTGAGTCGTCCATTTACTGTGGTTTAGCTACTCTGTTTGGTTTATATTTTCCCATGCTTAGCATTTCTGTCACAACCATGTATAACTGCTTTAGTTACGTTGTAAAATAATGCTAATGTTCAGTACATAATGATTTTAAGAAAAAAATTATAGCAAATTCTACCTTATTTTTCTCAAAAGTTGAGGAGATGGATGAATAAGAAATGGTATTTGGCCATGGATAACAGGTGCCACCAGGTACACCAGTGGTGAACGCATTGTCAAAGCAGCGTGCTATGCTGGAGAACATCATGAGGGCTTGCATTGGTTTGGCTCCTGAGAACAACATGATTCTGGAGTACAAGTGAAGCTTGATTCCATGGGGATCGTATAATTTGGACATTGATTCCCCATTTCTCTTATAAACAGGCTTGTTAATGAATTTCCAAATGTACTACCTTGGCAGTTTATTGATGTTTGAATTAATGTCTTGCAATATGCGCTACTCCCATGTTCTTCCCATGTGAGAGGCGTACCTATTGTGTATTAGCTTTTCTGTCTGCTGCTTTTCCTTAATTTGAGAGCAGGCAATATTTTGTCTTCTAAGTACGTAGATGAAATATAAATCAAGGTTTTTATTATTTCTCAGCTCTTAATATCAAATACTGTCACCTCCTTCCTTCCCCATTCTATCCATTGACATTGTAGCATTAATTAGCACGTTGGATAAAAATAAAAAAAATATCTTGTAGACTTTCTGAACGATGAGGAACTGAAATAAAATAAAATTAAGAGATGAAAATATATAAAATACACGGTGATGATTAATGAAATCTTAAGTGAAAGTAATTAAGGGATGGAATGGGTATTTATATGTTAATTCTGAAGTGTAAGTGAGTAGAAGTGCTTGTCTCCGTTGACTTCCCTCCTTATTTACTCTCCATTTTTACATTTATCATTAAATCTTAACCATTAAAAGTTGATATAATGATAGAGACATTAAATGAAAAGTAAATAGAGATGGAAATCAATTGAGAGTTTGAGACATCCCTCTCCCACTTAAACATAGCAACTGATTTTTTTTTGACACAGAAGCTAATTAAATTGGAAGGTGCTTGGAAGTTTCTTCTTTAGAGGGAGCGTTATTTGAGTGCATGCACAAGCTTGGTGACAGGAGTATATGTATAAGAAGGGGAAGTATGGAGGGAAGGCAAGGGTTCTTGTCAAGTGGCCCTCCTTGTGTTTTCCTCTTTGGCAAACACCTCATTTGTGGGTTCAGAAAAAAACGACGTGTGAGGGAAAAATTTATTCATTTAGTAGCCCCCAAAAAGAGAAAAAAAAGGGCAGACAAAAGAATGAAAGGCCAAGAGAGAGGAACCAATCAGATATTGTAACATATATATGTGATGTAACAGGGGGAGGAGGTTGAAATGTTGAATTATGGGTTATGGGACCAAAACGCTGCATTATTTGTGACAGTTGAAAACAAAAACAAAGGCTGTCCCAATCCGAGGGGGACCATATGCACATGAGCAAAGGAATCGTAATTCCATGTGGAACCCCATTATACGCCACAGCGTTTGACAGTACCATCAGCACTAGCAAAAATAATAACACCCTCCTCCAGGCACCATGATGGCTCTGTTTCCGGTGTTTCAATCTCAGGCAACCCCACCACAAATTAAAGGCAACAGCCAAAACACGTACGCCTCTATTATTGAATCTCCATCACACGCACGTCCTTTTTATTGGGGCAGTTATTCAGTTAGCCTTTGCATAAAAGACACTTTGCACGTTGAAGCAGACTCTACCGTTGTACGTATTTGTAGTAATCAAATGCTTCTCTACACGCCAATTTGCGGGGATACGTACGGGTGGTTATATATTAGGCGTCAGCGATATGGAATAACAACCTTAACAAGAATTCAGGAGAATCCCAAGTCACAAATAATGATTTCGCTCCATATTCATGGTGTTTCCGAAGTCTTCCTCGTAGATCAGTGATCACATATTGAGCCCTGGTTTAATTAATCTAAGATCGTGCGGTTAGTAAAATAGGTACATTATATTGTGGTGGGCCTTTTACTTTTGCCCTATCAACATCTGAGTGTCTCCCATTTTCAGGCCTTTACTTTGTCCAGCTTCGTTTACAGTCTCTCTCTATATACAGCTCTTGTAAATTATGTAACTTAATGGGGTGTTGCTCTAAATTTACTCCAGGCCAATAAATTCCTCATCAGTTGTTGGTCCTCCTCTGGCTGAGTCTACATAAACAAAGCTTCTCATGATAAGGTTCATGAATCTGTTATTGACTCAACTTGATCTTGTTTTGTCTCGTAAAATCCACTTTACCATTTTACTCTCTGCGGTTTGGGGGGGAGTTGTTTATTATTTTTTTGAGTCAAATGATATCATCACAAACACACAGTTTCAGTGTAATGCATCCCCAAATCTAGTTGAATTTAACTTATCGAAGGAAAGAGAGAGAGGAAGGAGAGCCAGTGAAAGTGTGAAGCACACACGTACACACACTTATTTCTCTCAGCGAAGAGGTGGCCTGGGTGTCATAGCTAGTCGCTGCTATTATTGACAGGAACGTAACCTTCTTTTTTTCCATTTTTCAAATAAATGTCTTACATACTAAATGGATTTATCTTAATCTAAATCTTAACATGTAATATAATTGGGGAGTTTATGTGAATTTTAGAGGCACCACGTGGCCAAGGGTGTAGGTTCCACATTTCCTCCATGAACAGAAGATCCAAAAGGAGTCTGTTTCAGTTACAAGTAATTTTCAGTGCATGGCTCTAGGAAGCAATATCCAAACAAACTACCGACGTCTCTCTTAATATCACAAAATTCTAACGCCCGTCCCTTTCGCTTCTTGTCTCTGCCCTGAGCTGTTCCGTTTTGCTTCGTCCAGGTGGCGATATATCTATAAAGCAACACCGAATCCTTAGACCCGGGGCCCAAATCCATGACTTTAACCAATCCGGGAAAACACTTGTCACTTGTGCCCATGCATACTCATAATTGAATATTTAATACATTCTTTTTATCTCTTGATTAATAATTTAGGACTCGTTAGTTAATAAATAATGATTTTTATATTTATTTGGGCTCTAGACATTTGATTAGATTTTAACTATTTTTTATAATGAAATTCCAATTTGACATTGCTTTATTATTTTTACCATAACTCTAAAATCAGATATCGGATTAGTCTCATTTTTGTGTATTTTGATATGAATAATAAAGAAAGATAGAAGCTAACAGGGAGATTGTTATTAGAGGCTATTTTAGTTAGTGCAACTATTTTTTGGAATTTTAACAAACTTAGTTACAAGTAGTAGTTATATCTTTTTATAAAGAGTGTCTATAAATATGATTAGGCATGTCCATGGACCAGACCAAACCGGATTGGGGGTTAACCCAAGGTCTAGTCTAAGAGGGACCTCGGGTTGGACAATCCAACCTAAGGTCTGGTTTGGTCCAGCACCAGCCAGAGCTCGGGGGCTAGACCAGACCGGTCCAGGAGACTGCCTGGACCAGTCCAGAACCAATTTTTTTATTTTTTTTTTATTTTTTTGTCACTTCTAAAACAATAATTAAATCAATGAACCACCTGTGGAACAATAAATAAACATGCAAACATCTTAAATCCAATCATAAACCCATAATAATCTCCAACAACATTGAACAAGGATGCAAAATAAAATAACAACAAAATAAAATAACAACATTCAATCACCATTACTTCTATTTGATTCATGGTTTCCATTGAATGGTCCAAAATGTTAGAATGTGTTTTTAATGACAATTGTAAACAAAAGATGTAGTTTTGTCTTTGGTAAGTTGAAAACTTACTAGTCTTGTCAAGACAAAACTCGAGTTTTGGTTTCAAAACTCGAGTTTTGGAAAAGCATTAACAAAACAGTTTTATGAAAACTTGAGTTTTGGGACCATCTTAGTTTTCACTTAAAGACAAAACTCGAGTTTTGGTCGGACTGCAGAGTCTTGAACTTTTTGAACTAAGTTTCGCGCTACACGCGAATCTTACTTTCATGAGTTTTTCTTGAAGTTTTGGTTTCAAAACTCGAGTTTTGACTTGACAAAAATTTTCACGTTTTCAATTATTCGAAAACTCGAGGAAAACCAATGAACTTTTTCATAAATATATGGAAACTCGAGTTTTGATCCCAAAACTCGAGTTTTGAGCCAAGCAAAGAGCAATGCATTTTTCTAAGATTTGAAAACTCAAGTTTCCAATAGGAAACTCAAGTTTTGGCTTGGCTCAGATTTCTCAATGTTTTCATACTTAAATGGAAACTCGAGTTTTGGCCAAGCTGAGAGCTTTGAACCTTTTCAGTGTTTTGAAAACTCCAATTTTGATGTTTTGGATTTAAGTGTCTTGTTTTTCATTAAAAGTCCAAAACTCGAGTTTTGAGTTTTAGCCAAAACTATGTCAAAAAGCTCAAATCGTGACTTTCCTTTGGATGGAGGAAACTCGAGTCTTGATATTGAAACTCGAGTTTTGCCTTAAGTGCATAGTTGAAAACTCGAGTTTAGAAGAACAAACTCGAGTTTCCATTGTGATGACAGAAATTCAAATCTGTCGAATTTGTAAAACCTTCACGTTTGATTTCAATACTTCCTATAATTATTCTTATACATTCCTAGCTATATTTAACCACTTTGTTAGTGACTTTCAGACAGATTTGAGAATGTTTATTGAAGGTTTAAAACAAAAGCAAAAAGTGATGTTAGCACATTAAATGCAAAACCCAGAAAGTTGCATACTTTTGGGTAATCCCTCCGCACACGTTTCTGAGAACATTAAAGAATGTTTTCCACATCTAGCACTGCTATTCCAACGGAAAAATTCGCAGAGAAAGTCAACTCGAACTTACGCCAGCTTGGATTAAGTGAAGTTTAGAGAGAGAAGAAGACCTAAACTGAACCAGAACCTTGTGTAATGAAGGCAACGATTATAATCAAGATTACAACGGTCATTTAATGCACTCTTAGTATAAACAGAGTTGCATTTAATTCTTCTAACAACTACAAACCACTGAAAACGAAATACATTCAAGTCTTACATTCATCTCTTTAGTTTTCAACTGTATTGTGTCTTTTGATATACTTGTGCTTCAGTGATTATTTCTATCCACTCTTAGAGAGAGTTTCTGTTTGTAAAACATTTATTGTAAAGAATCACAAGTCTGGGGACTTGGTGATTGGGTTCATTGATTACAACTTGTAAGGGGGAGTGAGTTCTAGTGAGAGAACTACTCTTGAGTGCAGAGTGTGTAATCAATTGTGGTAGTGAAAAACCCATGAGTCCGGGGACCGAACGTAGGTCAAGGAGTTAGACCGAACCAAGATAAACTCTTGTGTTTTCCTTCTTCTTCTTTACTCTGTTTACCTCATTTTTACTCCATAACAATCAAGTTTTTAAAACACTTAAAACCTATTAAGCTAACAAAACAATCTATCACACACTTAAAACTAATAAGTAGTGGAAAACAAATGATTGAGATGTAATTTAGTTTTCTTGATCATCCATTTCTTTCCTCCACCTTGAATGGTACTCGATCCATCTAAGAAAACAAATTGTTTGTGTTAAGAAATCAGTAATAATGAAATATGTAAACTTGAATAATGAGCATAAAATTGGAAATATTACCTGGAATATTAACAACATTATCATCTTTTGAAAATTGTCACATTCAGTGAACATAGTAGTTAAATTTGAGATAGATTGCGTAGCCAATAGCCAATTTTGGCCACAAATGAAGGCTTCAGTCATTTTAGGAGTAAGATTACTCCTATAATCATCAACAACACGTCCTCCAGTGCTAAAAGCTGCTTCAGATGCAATTGTAGATACTGGCATAGCCAATAAATCACGTGCTATCATCGCAAGCACTTAACCTTCCACCATGTCAATATGTCAAAATCATCATCATCAATAGGAGCGTCTTCAGCTGATTAGCTGAAAGGTATCTATCCAATTCAGATTGAGGATCTACTAATGAGATTTTTTCTTTTTGGGATGCCAACCATCTACGACCAGGGTCTTTTTTACTAGCATTTGCAATGGAAGTGATAGCTGTTAACCCTTAGAAATTGACAATATTTCAAAGCACATTTTCTCTCTATTTTTACCTAATTTTGGTTCAAAATGTGTATAGGAATGAAGTTGTAGAGGAAAATGTGCATATCAAAGTATAAGGCAAAAATCAAAGAAATTCTTGTTATATCTTATACAGTTTATGATTCAATTGAGAATTGATAATTCCTTCCTCTTTTGTAGGAAGATGGAGATAAGTTTTGAAGCTCTATAAGGACCAAGAAACGAGGAAAGAAATAAAAGAGGTGAAACAGTGTAAAGTTAGAAGAACGCATTAACCTGGCCCTGACAAGTGCAATGCACAACCGGCCGCCGAAAGAAATCGGGTCGCGGAAAGTCAATTTTGGCGCGGAAAGTCGACAAATGGCCGCAGCCAGTCGTGAAAAAGTGCAGAAAGCACAGTTGTGTGTTTTACATTTCGAAACAGAAAAAACCTATTTAACCTAAAGGGAAGGGCCGAAAAACACACTCTTGACCTAAGGAAACAAGTGGGCACACAAGGGAAGAGCTTGGGAGAGAGATTTGGACAATCTTGGAGGCTTGGGTGCTCAACCTAAGAGAGATTTTGGGGATTTCACCTTGGTTCTTCCTCTTTTCTTCTCTTTTCTTCCTAGTTTCTTCATGTATTCGGTTCTTTGCTTAGACTCTCTTTGTATTTAAACATGAGTAGCTAAACCTTTCATTCTAGGGTTCTTTTGACCCTTTGTATGGATTAATACTTGGAGTTTCCTCTCTTTTGGTAGATAAATATACACATGTGTTGATTTCAACCTTGGCTTAATGCTTCTAAGTGATTGGCCTCCATTTAGATGATTTATTCACATAGGTTTTGACTCGAGAGAGCTAATCTAGGTGTAGAACTTGATTGAAATCATGCTTGTCTTGAAGTTTACTTGATAAATGGATGGTTTGTTGGTAAAATAGATATATATTTACTAACCTTGCATTGTCACATTAGGGTTGTTGCTTAAATATTGATTCTTACTAATTGTAGCAAGAGATTGTGCATTTTAGTAAGAAGAGAAACTTGATTTTGACTTGAGAGAGCGTTTCAAGTATTTGTGAACCCTAGACTAACACATGTATGTATTGAAATGCTACTAGAGAGGTAATTAACCAAGTTTTATGAAATGCAAAAAGGGAAGAAGAATCCTAGGCTCCATTATCCTTGAAGTCAAAGAGTCATTTGCCTTTATCAATTTTAAGTTTTAGAAATTGTCTTTAAAAATTCTCTTTCCAAATCAAAACTTTGTTCTAGCTCAACTTGTTAAATTCACTAAGGCTCTTGCTTGACCAATTTGTTATACAAATCCTCGTGGGAACGATACTTTACTTTTCACTTTATTATTTGCGAAACTCGTGCACTTGCGAGGCGAACAGTGGCACTCCCAGAAGGATTCAAAGTGTTGCTACTAGCAGAAGTGTTCAATGAGTTTGCACTATTTGACATGTCTGTTTGAACACCAATCTTTACAGAATACTCTTCAAATATGCGACACAAAGTGTTTCTTGCCTTGTTTTTCATAAACATACAAAGTTGATAATCAGGAAAAAGTTGGTCAAATCCATCATTGATGTAGGCAAGTTTGTATCGAGGATCTAAAATCACAGCAATAATCAACTAAGGATTCATATTTTCTACTGCTTCCCAATATTTATCAAACTTCATCTTCACGCTTGAGGACATCTCCCTAGGAAGAGGGTCCTTAGATACAATAGTCTCATTTATCAACTCTTGAATCAATGCAATTTGATGGAAACATGTGTTTGCAGTAACTATGAGTGAGCTAGAAAATTGCAAAGTCACATCATAAAACACTTTTAAAAACCTAAGAAAGACATTTGCCTTATTCCAAGCTTGTCTGTTAGGCGGGCCATTAGGAGCATCCATGTTGTCATCAATATCTTGGGTAGAGAAAGTATCCATATGTGTGTTATCACGTTTTGACTTTTTTTTTTAAAGTATGCCACATAATCTCTATCATCATCCCCCGTTCTTTCAAATGCCCTTTGGAATTTTAAAGCGACATCCAACATTAAATATATAGAATTCCATCTAGTACTAACATCTAAGACACACATATTGTTGGCATCTAACATTTTCAATGCAAATACATCTTTAAATTTTTTGAGCCAAGCTGGGGAGGAACGAACATACCTTACAACATTTCGAATTGAATCGAAGGCATCTTTCAATTCCTTCAAGCCATCGGAGACAATCAAATTGAGAATATGTGCAGAACAACGTAGTTGAAGAAAATCGCCATCACAAACAAGACTTCCAATTGATGATTCGTTTTTTCAAATAGGATAAGGTTATGTCATTGGATGTTTCATTATCATCTGTGATGGTGAACACATTTTGTATGACCATTCTGATATGCACTTCTCGATAGTCTTTCCAATTGTATCACCCTTATGATTCTCAATCAAACAAAAGTTAAGAATTCTTTTATGCAGCTTTCAATCTTTGTCAATAAAATGAGTTGTGAGACATAAGTAGTTAAAGTTTTAAACTGACGTCCAACAGTCTGTAGTGAGGCAAATACGACTAGTACATTGCTTCAATTGATTCTTTAATATGTGCATCTCACCAAGATATAATTGCCAACAATCCCTAGCAACAGTTTGTCTAGAAGGGATATGAAACCGTGGCTCTAACTCTTTCACAAATGATTTAAAAACTTGCTTTTCAACCAGTCTAAATTGCATCTCATCATATATGATGAACTCTGCTAGAGCCCTCCGACAACGTTTTTGATTGAACATGTGAGGTGTTAAGCTTCCAGATCCACCTTCCTCACTTTGTGAAACATAATTCGGCATAGACTGTTTCGATATTTCAACAGCCCTGTGTGGATTGCCCTGACATTTTTTTAGGTGTCTCTTCAAATAAGTTGTACCACATTTAACTGGATCACAAGCATAATCTCTATTGCAGTACTTGCATTTTGCTCTAAGCTCTCCATCTGTATCCTCCAAAGGTAACTTAATGTAGTGATCCCGGTGATCCCACACTTTTGATTTTTTGTTCTCAGGTTGTTTTCTCTTACTACAACCTTTTGTGGTTTCACCTCCAGTAGAAGCTGCGGGAGTAGGAGGAGGACATTCTACAGTGGTTGGAGGTTGAACAGGATTAGCGGAATTGGAAGGGGTAGAAGATGGTCCACCAAGAGTCTCATTCTCACCAATATTGGAAGATTGAGACATGTCAACACTTGAAGTTTGCTCTTCTTCCATGACTGGAACAAAATGAAAAGAAAGTATCAATCAATACTCAATGGAAAATTTTATAAGAGATAATATAATTGGAAATAGAAAATTAAACAGATATATTATTAATAATAGAAAAATATGAATCTAATTAAATTTCAAATAGAAAATTAATAATATATCTAAACAGAAATAATCAAAGCATAATAATGACAAAGATAATATAATTGGAGATAAAACTATGAATCAAACTATAATATAACTAAGATAATATAATTGGAGATAATGACAAAGATAATATAACAAGAGAATCAAAGATAATAATAGAAAATATGAATCTAATTATATTTTACATATACAAGTCAACACTTTCTCAAAGACTAAGTCACCAAGCCATAATAATAACATCTTGCTTTGTATAATAGGATAAAGAAATCAATGATGATAGCAATAATGCAACCTTAAAAAGGAGTGAGCAAGAATAAGTTATCACAGAGTCAACAGTAAACAGGACTTGTGATGAAGACGACACTCCTTAAACAACCTAAATGTAAAAGACGAGTTGGAATCTATACAATAAATTTCATGTACTGGAAAGGAATACTTGCTTTTGGCATTGATATACAAAACATCAAGCAAAACTTATGGGCCAGACATAAAACCAGAAACAAAAACTCCCTCCTTGTTTTTGTAGTCATGCCTCAAAAAATTCCAAAACATATACAAATTAAGTTGCAACGCATAAGGGACGAGAGGCCTGTTCATCAATACTCTACGTAGTTTGTACATATTGTTGCATGCGTTGACATCATTACCACAACATTCACACTAATCCCCACAAATAAAATCACTATCTAGTAAATCAAAGCAAGGGACGAGAGGCGGAGAGATTTAAATCCGGTAAATCCAGTAAATTGAAGTAACGCACAAGGGAAAGTGACTTAGGGTTTCTGAGATTTAAATCGAAGGAAGAAGAAAACTTAGGGAGGACTGAGGTCAATGGACAAGTCGATGAGAGACAGACAAAGGTCGATGGACAAATCGAAGGAATAAGAAGAGTCGTTGATTCTGCTCGAAAAAGAAGACTCAGAGTGATAAAGAGTCTCGAGATGTCGCTTCCATGGTAAAGAAAGAGTAAAGAGTGAAGGTACCGGTTAGGTTAAACGTTAAGTGGCAATTTTATATATATATATATATATCGGGCCAGTCAAGGGGGTCTCAGCCATTGGCCCGAAGTCCGGTCCAGCCTGATCAAATTGGTTTGGTCTGGTCCGCATGATTTTGTCTCAGACCGTTTTTTTTCGGACCGGACTATTTGGAATTTGTCGGACTATTTTTGGACATCCCTAAATATGATGATGATGTATATTCTATTTCTCAATTCAATATAATCTGGAATTCATTTATCTTCTTGCTTTCATAATATGGTATAAAAGCAGCTTTGATTTTTGTTATCTTGTTTTCATTTTTTGAAACAACTTTCCCTTTTGTCTCTCTTTCATTGTCACTTCCACATTCGTGTTTCTTCGGGATTTTTCTTTAAGTCCCTGTTTGTCCAAGACCTAGTTTTCATTTTGAGTGTTTCTCAGTTTTCTTCATCCTCAAGATCACTTCGTTTGTCAATGGCAACAAATTGACTAAATTCATCTTCTTCTCTCGTTGGAAACCAAAATTCGGAGATCCTTTTTACCTTCATCCAAATGAAAATCCGTCCTTTATTCATGTTTCTCTAGTGTTATTTAGTCCGACCTGCTATCATTTTTGGGCTAGAACGAGGATGGCACTAATGTCCAAAAACAAAACGAGGTTTATTGATCATTCTTCTTTTATTCCGGATAGCACCGATCCGATCTATCCAGCCTAGGAACGGTGCAATATGATGGTACTGTCATAGATTACCATATCTCTTTCATCGAAACTTGCTCATAGCATCTTGTGAATTGATAGAGCGTGTGATGTCTGGGAGGATTTGCGAGATTGATTTTCTCATAATGATATCTTCCGTTTGGCCAATCTTCAGGAAGAGATACAAAGTTTGAAAAATGTGATCTTTCAGTAAGTGATTAACTTCACTAAGCTTAAAATCCTCTGGAATGAATTTTTAATTCTTCATCCTATGCTTTCTTGTTCCTATAATCCTCATTAACATTGTGGTGCCATTGAGCTTTATAATAAACATATAGAATAAGATTATGTCATTAGGTTTTTAAAGGGATCAAGTGACCATTTTTCTGCTGTTAAGCCATAGATCATGTTGATTAATCCTTACCAAAATTAAATGTGTATTCTCTTTAGTGATGCAACGAGAGAGAGAGAGAGAGAGAGAGCTTGGTTTTCAAACTCCATAAATTACTACTCTATTCAATAAGACATCAGTTGCTTGGTGTTCTACTCCAGGTAGTCATAAATCTAATTTTTCAAATTCAAGAGAACAATGTACTTATTGTGGCAATTATAGGCATACTGAAGCTACTTGCTATAAAAAGGTGGATTTCCACCTGGTTTTAAGTTTTGAAATGCATCTGTCCATGCTATTTCCTACTAATTCTGTTATGAAATTAAATGCCTTTAGTGATTCTGACTCGGCTAGTTGTGTTGACACAAGACGGTCTATTACGAGTTTCTGTGGTTTCTTAGACCAAGCTTTGATTACTTGGTGCTCTAAAAAGCAACAAACCATGTCTACTTCTTCGTTTGAGATTGAATATCGTGTTTTAGCTAATACTACTTATGAACTTCAATTGTTGTCTTTTTTGCTTCGTGATTTTGGTATTCCTCTTACTTCCCCTGCTTTCTTGTATGTGATATAGTCAATTAGCTTGCCATATTGCTCCTGATCCTAGATTTCATGAATGGACAAAGCATCATGGATTGCCATATTGTTTGTGAGAAACTCAAGACTAATTTGCTTTATTTACTTCCCATCAAGTCTCAAAATCAATTGACTGATATTTTTACTAAACCTTTTGCTCCTACTCTATTTTGTACACTCATTTCTAAGTTGTGAATGATTGATGTACATTCTCTGATTTGAGTGGGGTATTAGAGGCTATTTTAGTTAGTATAACTACTTCTAGTTAGTTAGTGCAACTATTTTTAGGAAATGTAACAAACTTAGTTACAAGTAGTAGTTATATATTTATTTGTACAGAGTGTCTATAAATATGATGATGTACATACATTCTATTCCACAATTCAATACAATCTGAAATTCATTTCTCTTCTTGCTTCCATAGTAACTGTTTTTTTAACATGATATATTGACTTAAATTTCTACAGTTGGCAGTGATTTTATTACGTAACTTTGTGAAAGAAAGACAGGAAAGTAAGAAAAGCTGCATGGAATGGTCCTAGATAATGCGCTCCAATGGTTGGGCCGATGAAGCCCGTCATCATAATAATGTGTAGAAAGGCTTATGTGGGCTTTGGTGAATGGATAAATAAAAGTAGGAGATGGTTAGAGCTTGATGAAGTCGTTCCGGATCATCCACTGGAGGCTCCAGTAGTCAGAGTCACACTTGTAGGCCCAATAGGCCCATCCAAAAGTGGCCCGCGAGTACACCTCCACCTGCACCTCCACAAATCTCCGATGATCTTCCTTCGATGCAGTGCGTGCCAACCAGTCACCACTCCACTCCCCCACAAAAAGGAGGGGGCCATTCGCTGAGGTGAGAGAGGTAATATCAGAAGCTCTCTGTTTGGTAATGAAATCAATGTTCTGTTGGGCATTCATCTTGGAGAAGGAATTGGAAAAAAGATTGTAATAATGCACATCAATAATTGTTCCCTCAAAGCCTGCGATGAAAGATAGTAGCTCCTTGGAGCTTTTATCCAATGGACTGGACATGATCACATAAGCACTGGCACTGTGTTTCCTCACAGCATCGTACCCTGCTCTGTAATAATTCTTCAGGCTCTCTAAATTAACTCCTAGTGGTTCATTCATTAATGCGATCGCTGCCAGAGTTGAGCTGTCACCATATCTGCGCAGGAAAGTTTTTCTTTTCATAAAAATATGAAAGGAAACAGAGAAACGTTATATAAGCAAGAGAAATGAGTGAAAGCAGAGGTACCTTGCGGCTAGGAAGTCGATGACTGATAGAGTTTGTGGTATGTAAGAATCTCCCCATTCGCGAGACCCATCTCTGGTTGCACTGTGAGGGTTGCCGTTTTGTGAGCCCGGAGCTGCGTGCAGGTCTACTATTACTTTCATGCCATAACTCCTGTAAATAGAGCTCATTAATGATGTGGGAGTAAGTGATCATTCATTAAGGAGCAAAGAAGGAGTCATGGTCAGTGTGTGTTACTGTGCCCATGTGAAGGCATTGTCTAATGCTTCCAGGGACCCTCCGACGAATGGCTTGGGGGGTGTTGGGTCAAACGCTATCCACCATCCCACTGGAATCCTCACTGCATTTATACCATTCTCTGACATGAACTTGAAATCTTCCTCTGTTATGTACGTATTCCAGTGATCCTGTGCATACCCAATGCCATATCACTTGCTTCGCCTCAATCATTAACTAATACTAATTCAAGGACTTTTTTTAAAAAAAATAAAAATAAAAATTTTAGTGGAAGAAAATATCTGACCTGCATGATTTTGGGAGCTCTGTCTGGGCCATAACCATTTGTAATTTGGTATTCGCCTTTTATAGTCTTGTCTTTAAGGATGGTCATTTTGAATACAGAGGGGTTATCGTCTTCCCAACCTGATCCTTCATAATCTGCAGTTACCATGTTCTCTGAATTAGCCTGAAAAGTAAATCACATAATTACTCCTCTAATCAGAATAATTCAATCATGCTGATGGAACTTCGCAGTAAACGGGGCACATTAAGAATTCAGTACAGAAGCATCACTGGTAATAGTAACACGCTCTGGTAGCAACTCGCTGATCTAACGGACATAGAAGACAGAGGTACCTGTAAAAACAGACCGTTTGGCGTGAGGATACGAATTAAGGTGGGGTCATCTTCGCTTCTTATAATCTGAAACGTTTCGAAGTCGCTTGGTGAATCTGAATTGGCCACTAGGCCGTTCCCTGCACCCTGGTTATCTAATCCCACGAATTGATTGTTGGACGCTCTGAAATTGAAAGATGATTCGTTCACCCTCCACAACTGCACGCATTGCTCATAGTCATGAAGGGATTGGAAGAACGAGTTCTTAAAAAGCCAATCCAATGAACATGTTGGTTAATCTCGGAGAAGTTGAAAGAGCTTACCCGGAAAGTTTCCCAACCCGAAGCACTTGTGCGGTTGGCTACGAGAGTGGTTCCTCCCCCATTTTCTGCGCAGAGGTACTTCTGCAACTTTGTTGACATCAATTGCACTTGAGTTCCATCCTGAAAATGATCACCATTAATTGAAACTGGCAACAAAAATCAAACCATAACACTACAAGTTAACAATCATATACCAGAAGATCTTTGTTGATAATTCCATCAAAGAGAGAGGGTTTCATCCAGCCTTCAATGATGAGCCAGTTTCCTAGATTCACAGCTCTGAGAGGCAGAGAAGAGTGCTGAGAGGAAGAAGGATGGAGAGCCAGTAATAATACAAGGTTGAGGCAAAGTAATTTGTGTCCCATTTTTTCACAAAATGAGAGTGATCGGGTTCTAGTAGGTGCTCATTCACAGAGTCTCTATAAATCCAACATGTATCACATACAGAGAGTGGAGTGAGGGGTGAGTGGTGCTATAAATATAGTTATGGTGTGTTACAGCTTTTAACATGAATTTCCTTTTACATGGTGGGTGGTGCTTCTCTGTGACGTTGATCGTCGTCCTACCAAACACACGACCACTCAACGAATGATCGATCCGTGGCAATAAAACCAATTTCCCTTTCCTACACTAGTGTGTGTGTTTTCAAATACTATAGGCTTTTTCTGATTCTGTCCATCTCGCTTTTTCATTTTATCCAAATTCCATCCATCCAACCGGACCCTACTAATACGTCATAACCAACGATATCGATTTTTACTCTATGCAATGATTTAAATTACGATATTTAGATTATTAAGTACCGACACATCAACAAAGTAGAAATAATGAAGTTTGGCAGGAGTGAGTAAGTGAAAGGAAATATATATGCATGGATTATTGTGTGGGAAAGGGAGATGCTTGATGAAGAGGAACAAGTGGGGTTGGGCGTCTCACATACGCTTGTTTCTTTTTTGTAATAATAGAGATTCCCGTGACCATGAGGGTATAGTTTCAAGTTGTACAAGAAAACAAAAGTGAATATTGGACGGCCTTTATTTCATTTTCAAAAAGGTCTCGTTCATATTTAAGAGTGGTTGGTGCTGTGTATGAAATCAATCGTCCATTCAATGAACTCAATCCCACTCTCTAATCTGTGTGCGCTCCTTTCATCATTGATGATGACAATATAATCCTTCAAACTCCTAAAAATAAATCATACACATGCATATATATTAATAGGGAAAAGAAATTTTAATCATCCATATATCACTATTTCCCTTTTGACATACGTATATGGTATTTTGATTTACCTCTTTTTAATTTTAAAGATTTATTGGGGTCAAACTAATCTAAATTCGCTTTAGGTTAATCTTTCTAGTGAAGGAAGATAGATCACTATTTCTAGTGTTACTGACTTTACTTTTGCAGTGATTAGGACGAGCACACTTCCCTATCTCTATGTATACTTGTTCTAGCTTCTATTTTTATTTTGTTCTTCTTCTTCTTCTTTTTTTTTTTTTTTTTTTCTTGATAGAGTACATGTTTTGTTTCTAATTTAATGTCTTAACAAATGCTTGCTTTTAGTAATAATTCGACTAAATGGATGGATAACATGTGAAATTGGAAAATAGTTAATACATATATATTTTTTTAAAATTTATGTGTTTCTAATAAGTAAATAAGTACTGATAAAGTAATTAATTATTGATGGGGTTTATGTTTGAATGCCGCGACAATTACAGGGTATGATATCTCATCCTCACCGAAGGTTTTGCTTCCTTGCCGACTAAGAAAAGTCGGCAGAGTAGACCACCAGACTGTACATTCATTCTGCTCCTACTTTAACCTTTTTATTAATATAAAATTTATATGTCTTTTTACCAAAAAAAAATCGTAAATTTATTTATTTTTCCCAAAAGAAATTTTTTAATTAAATGACAGACTGTGTGCATTATCTGAAATTTGAAAAATAATCTGTATTATTTTATTTTTTAATTAATGAATTATGTTATTTATAATTTTTTAATAGAATATCTTATATGAAATTATATATTCTGACATTGGCATCATATTCTCAATTACTAGCCTAGCCAGCCCAGTAGGCAGTAACGCATCTAGCTCGTGAACCCCGGAAAGGGAAGAAAAAGACAATGGAGCAGGAAAGTATGGAAAAGCAAAAGCTACCTTTAACTTAGTCAACACGATTTTGTTTTTGTAAGAAAAGTTCTAGTTGGTCTTAAAAACATAAAGACACCAATGGTTGGGCCCAAAAACGATGTCCAAAACTTTTGGGCTCAGATACCTCCTACCTTCCTTCTCTCAGTCTTCATTTGATGAAATTTCAGTCTCTGCAGCAATCTGGCTTTGAAAAGAGAGTTGTCCTTAGATTGGCTGGCTGACATTCGTGTTATTCTGAGAGATTTTAACTGTATTGTTGATGCTTTAGTCAAAAGAGACATTTCCTCTTCTGATATTTTCAGTGAGGCCCTTCCTTTCTTAGGGATTGAGTTGATTGTGAATGTTTGGGAGTCAAATCCCCTATTGTGTAATCTTTTATTTGTAATATAGGCTTCTAGCCATCCTTTCTATCTGTCTCTGCAATCACTAAACCCATCCTCGTTTCACTTCACTCGCTACTTTATTACACTTGCACCAACTCAATCCCTACTTAATATTTTTTTTTTTTTTTAAAAAAAAAACCTCAAACCCCCCTCCCCCCAGTCCGGAAAAAAAAATCTTGACCTCCAGATTTTAATTTTTTTTTTTTTTTTTACGTTTGTCTTTTTCGAAAAAGACAAAATATTTTTTTTTATCTATCAAGGGATCGTGACTCATACCCCCAAAAAAAAAAAAAAAAAAAAAAAAAAAAAAAAGATTATCTACGGGATCGTGACTCATACCCCCTCAAGAAAAGAAGTAAAATATAATAAACAAGGAGCAGGTTCAAATCTGGATCTAACGGTTTAAGTTTTTTCTATTAAAAAAAAAAAAAAATTTGTTTTTTACCATGTTTATCCTCTCCTTCCCAAGGTCCCATCATATTTTTCCTAGTCTCTGATGATCTGTCCTTGCAATGAAAGGCAACGTCCTGTTTTTTTGCTTTTTCCTCTCTTTCTGTACTGTCTCTTGATGAATCGTGAGTCTATCTCTATTCCCTCCCCTTTCCATTATGTTTCTTTTGGAACCCTTGAGAGAGCAGAGTGAGGCGGGGAAGAACAAGTACGTGGTGTTGGACAGTAGACTCTGGCTCCAGAAGAAGCAGGCACTCCAGTCCCCAGCCGAATTCTGCAGCATGCACCACCAACACCTCAAATCCCTCAAAAAGGTTCAACTTGTTTGCTACCTCTCACATAATGGCCTTTTGGAGCATCACCATTCCATGGAACTCACCCTTGCTCCCTCTTCGTTTGAGGCGCAAGTTACCCAGCTATATTTTCTGCTTAAATTGACACAAAACTTTGTATCATGATACAACATATGTGTTGGATCGGCTCATGTCCTCAGGGGCAGTGGCATGCCTTCTCTGTACAAGCTATATATTACTCTTGGTTATCCTTGGACACAAATTATATATGTTTCTGGCTAATATGGTAATTTTGCTGGGTTAAGGAGCTACAAGGGCGGTTACGTGTGGTACGACTTGGGAGTCAACGATATTATACATCCAAGTGTCCAACTGATGAAGCAGAATATGTTCTCAAAGGATCTAAACTCCTCCGTGCCTGTTCTGGCCATTGTCATTATATCATATACCCACATAACACAACCTAATATCTCTAAATTGTTAGTTAATGAGTAGGTTCTTCACACCATTCATTATTATTACTACTTGCAGAAAGACTTCGGCAGCCTCAGTTGAACGATGGGCAAGTACTGCGTCGGAGAAGGTGGCCGTGAAACTGTCCAAGACTGAGATGATCAGAGACGTGTCGTAGAATCCAAGGTTCGGGAATTCTCAATCGGAGGAGAAAGAATATTATAGCGGCAGGCGGCAGCCGCGTTGAGTCAGTGAAGGCATATCCCGTCCTCAACAAGTCCAATTCCTATAACGAAGAAAGGTGTTGTGCAGTTCCAATATTTTATGTTGATGGCTTATTTTTCTTTTGAGCATAACATTTGTGATTCATGATTGCTGCGAAGGAGTGATGACAGGGTAGAGGAAGAAGATGAAGATAAGAAGAAAGGGGTAAAAGGGAAATGCGTACCTCGCAAGAGATGAAGGAGTGGCTCATCTCATCAAGAGATCAAGAATTGGTCCCAGGAAGAAAGTTGGGTCTTTATGACTCTTGACCGAAGACCAGTTAAGGCCTTCAAGAAATCAATGTTGGATTTTGGTCTAGAATTAGGCTGACTTTACATATTAATCTTTAAACTGAAAATTATGGCCTCCACTAATCATCATCGTTATCAAATTTTATATGTGGCCATTTCAGAAAAGTAAAGTTGAGGGATTAAAATCTTAAATTGATAATGTCACTTTATAACGTCTACGATTTTTATTTAAAATAGGATTTCAAATGACAACAGGAATTCCCTGCTTGGCCTTTAGCCAAGCAAGGGGTGCTCATCGGGTTTGGACCTCACATAATCCTTTTTCTTAGGGATCTCCATCCTCGGATTTAAAAATATAAGCGCATTTAATATTTTATAAAACTATTATTTTGAACATGAATTAATAAATTTAAACCGTTAAATCATGATCTACACAATTTATACTTGTAATACAAACAAAATTAATAAAAAAATTAATTTATAAAACACTATCATCATTGTTTTAGAAAATATTTCTCTTTTTTAATAGGGTGGAAATGAGATTTTGAGAGGAAAATGAAAGGAGAGATTTTGAGGAAAAGCGCTCATCCCTTAGGTGGGCAAGCACCTAGGAGACCATCCATACTTTTCTTCTTCTTTTTTATAGGTTTTTCTTTTTTAAAAAAAAATGGTGAAGTTTTTTTTTTCCTTAGTGCCCGTCAAGATTTTGAAATATATTTTTAGTATTAGTAAGACTCGAATATCTTTTTAGTACCATTTAATACCTTAAAATAATTTTTTAAGATCATGAAGAATTTTTTCAGTACGCTGGAGCATCTTCTTAGTATCATTCAGTGTCCTAAAATATTTTTTAAGATAAAAAAAAAAATTAACGGTATTGAATAGTATTAAAAGATATTTCAAGTATTGATCGCTTTTTTTTTCAAGATCTTGTCAATACCTTAAAATATGTTTTCAGTACCTTGGAAAAAATATTTAGAAAAGATCGATGGTACTAAAGAGATACTGGGAATATTGATCGCTACTAAAAAATACTTCATAATCTTGAAAAATTATTTAAGGATCTTGAAAAGTTTTTTTCAAAAATTTTCTCCCCTTTTAATATTTTCCCTCCATTCCCCTCCCCTCCCCGATACTTAAAATATATTTAAAAAGGATATTTTGGGATATTTGGTATTTGGAAAAAAAAACTTCAAAAAAAAAAAAAATCCTAATAAAAAAAGAGAGATATGGACGGTTAAGGGAGATCTGGACCGCCCAGACCTCCTAAACGCTCGCCCCATGAGGGACGAGCAACCACAGAAACTGATTCCAATGACAACATCATTTATATGTTGTCTCATAACCTATGATTCTATATGATTCATGCCTACTTTATTGGTACAGGTACTTCTTCAGAAATAGAAAGAGCCGATAAATAGACCTTGATACTTGAACTTCAGAAGTGGAAAAGGTCCAAGTAGGACAAATTGCCATTTACAAACACTACCGAAAACATGAAAGCAAGGCTAAAAAGCTTATACTAATTAAGTACGCATGAAGAGGATAATGCTATGATGATAAGAATGCAGTACTATGATGTTGCACACAATCTTTAAAGTTTCCATTTATCCTGAATCCCATTGGACTTTCCTCCCAATCATGTTACTTTGCTCTGTCTCTAGCGAAGTCTTCAATTTGAACAACTAGTGGGGCGTCTTTAGCATATTACAATCCACAATTTTTGATATCAAGAATAGATGTTTACCTGCTGGCTTGTACCTTGAGAAGTTTAAATAACAAAAGTAATGGAGCAATAGCATTATTTGTGAATTGTGATGAATCTATTTTAAGTCACCAAATTGTTGTACCAAAGTTAGTGGACACGTTGAAACACCCCTTTTACCCTTTGATCTCTTTCATACGCCTAACTCCTGACATTGGGAACAAATTAAACACTTCTCCTTGTGTATAAAAAAGTATCGGTTGGTTCTCACCTTGTGTGCTTGAATATGGAAGTTTTGAGCTTCTGAGTGACTCTGTTCGTTACAGCGACTTCCATCATGTTAAGAGTATAATAGAGTACTAAGCTAGGGGACAAAGTTCTCCCAAACACTTCAATCAAATATGGATTCTTCAGCCCAAATGGAAGACGTGATGGTGGTGGTGGAGGATATTGAGAAGAAGGGTGAAGAACCTAATGAAAGGTCTGAGTGGGTGCTGAATGCTCCTGAGCCTCCAAGTCTGTGGCATGTATTTGTGGGGTCAGTGAGCAACACCATTTCACAGTATCAAGGAAAGGCGTATGGTCTCAGAAGCCAATTCGGACCTAAACTTGTGCTTTCATTCCTTGAGGCCATTTTTCCTGTTCTTGACTGGGGTCGAAACTATACAGCCATAAGTTTCAGGAACGACTTACTTGCAGGTCTCACTGTTGCAAGTCTCTGTATTCCTCAGGTATTCTCTAGCCTGCCCACATGTAAAGAAACTCACAAAAACCATGAGAACCTCATTTCTTTTCAATCTCTGTTCAATGCAGGGCATTGGGTATGCAACTTTAGCAAGGCTGGATCCTGAATATGGCCTCTGTAAGTTGATTTTCTTTTAAACGAAGGAGACTAGAATTGTTAATAGGAGTAATTGAAATGAAGTTATGATGGTGGATAAAACCAACTAGATACAAGTGCGGTGCCGCCTCTTATCTATGCAATGATGGGAAGTTCAAGAGAGGTAGCAATTGGACCTGTGGCCGTGGTTTCATTGCTGTTGTCGTCAATGGTTCAGAAACTAACAGACCCTTCCACTGATCCATTGGGTTACACTAAGCTGGTTCTTACTGCCACTCTATTTGCCGGCTTATTCCAGGCTGCCTTTGGACTCTTGAGGTGGGATTTTTCTTAGATACATCATATGATTCAGACATTAGTCAACCTTAGGAAATTGTTTAACTGTATGTGTGTTGATATATATAGGTTGGGGTTCTTGCTGGAATTTCTGTCGCATGCTGCTATTGTAGGATTCACGGCGGGAGCGGCCATTGTTATTGGACTTCAACAGCTGAAGGGCCTTTTTGGCTTCCAACGTTTTACCAACAAAACCGACGTCGTCTCTGTCACCATCTCCGTTCGCCAATCTCTTGATCGTCCTGTACGTATGTATATAATTTCATATTCCTAGTATATTAAAGTAAACATTTTAACCCTGGTAATTAATGCCTTCTTTGTCATGGGCTGCAGTGGAATTACAACAATTTAGTGCTGGGATGCTCGTTCCTCATTTTCATGCTTGCATGCAGATTTCTGGTGAGTGGTAGTGCTGATAAGCCCAAAATGACTTTTGCATACGTAGTTTTTGATTTGGTAAATTGTCTCTTCTAATGGAACCAGTCTAATGATATGAGCAGAGTAAAAGGAACAGAAAACTGTTTTGGCTGCCAGCAATCTCCCCTCTTGCATCAGTTATACTATCAACTCTCGCTGTTTTTGTCACCCGAGCTGATAAACATGGAGTTCAAATTGTGAAACACGTCAAAGCAGGGCTGAATCCAAGTTCTGTCCATCACTTGCAGCTGAACAGCCCTTATATTGCTGAAGTCGCCAAAATCGGACTGGTTGCTGCTGTTATTTCACTCACTGTAACCACTCTCCCTCCATTCCTCGTTTCAAGTTCCTATTACTATACCATTAAAATAGTTCGAACCACTTTGTAGGAATCGGTTTCAGTTGGCCGATCTTTTGCTTCCCTCAGAGGATACCACCTTGATGGAAACAAAGAAATGGTGTCCATCGGATTCATGAACATCATAGGATCTTTCACATCAAGCTATGTCGCAACTGGTAAGTCATATCTCTGATCGAAATTCTTTCCTCCATATATATTGTTACTTTTGAAGGATTAGGAAGTGAAACTCATGAAACAGTAATTTGTAGGGTCGTTTTCGCGTACGGCGGTGAATGTGGCGGCGGGATGTGAAACTGCAGGGTCAAATATGGTGATGGCTATTACGGTGGTCATATCGTTGCTATGCTTCACGAAGCTCTTATATTTCACTCCGATGGCGATTCTGGCCTCAATCATCCTTTCTGCTCTCCCAGGACTCATAGACTTCAACGAGGCTTACAGAATTTGGAAGCTTGATAAGCTTGACTTTCTTGCTTGTGCTGGAGCCTTCTTTGGGGTCCTCTTCTCTTCCGTCGAGACTGGTTTGCTTGTGGCCGTAAGTGTAATTTTCCATACTGCTTCTGTAATCTTGACTTTTCTTATTCCGTGGCACCAAATTAAAATAATCTAGCTTTATAACAAAATGGATTATAAAATATAATAATAATGACAAGCAGTTGGTGTTTAATTTAGGTCGATTAATCTTAAACAACACTTTATTGTAACATGGACCAACAGCGTATCGACAGGGACACAACTTTCAGTCCCTGTCTCTGCATGCTGTGGAGGATGACTTCAAAACCCATACAGCCCATTACATTTTAAAAGTGGCCACCATAAATAGTGAATTTCAGCTTTAGGGGCCATATCTTTGTCCTTTGTATGACACGTTGCAAGGGATATGGACCGGATCACACATCTTTATTGGACTGACTTCCCCTAGCCGAGCTGATGTAATTTTTTTTAACCAGAATTTCCACTAGTGATGCAAAGTGCAAAGTGGCTGCACTTGGAGTTTCCTCAAGTCTCGAGATCCTAGAATCATGAAAAGCCAATTATTTAACAAAAAATATACTAATGCTAAGGAGAAAGAAATTTCATGCGTTACTTCTCTCCATCTTCAAGGAAAATTAAATACAACCTCTTTATTGACTAACTGCTGCCTGCCTTGGTTCAGGGATATGAAACAGTACTAAATTGTGCTGATTTATATTTACAGGTGGCGATATCCTTTACAAATATAATAATGATGTCAATTCGACCGGGCACAGAAGCTCTGGGAAGACTCCCTGAAACTGACTTGTTCTGCGATGTCCATCAGTATCCTATGGCTGTTAAGACTGCTGGAGTTTTAATAATACGTGTCAAGTCTGCCTTGCTTTGCTTTGCCAATGCCAACTTCGTCAGACAAAGGTATCTTCACTTGCAACAAGTGCCTTCCACAGTCATGAAATTATATAAGAATATCTGATTATGAACAGTGTCTGATTCAGGATCATGAAATGGATTGCCCACGAAGAAGAAGAAGAAGAAGAAGCCGATGAGAACGAGGGAGACACCAAAAGGACAATTCAGCTCGTAATCATCGATGCCTCCAGTAAGTTTTTCTCCGTTGTTATGGGCTGAGAAAAGACCTTTTTCGACACTTGCGGTAACGCGAACTGGATAATAATATATATAAAAAAGGCCTTTTTAACTGATAAATGGAAAGTGCAAGCTAAGACCTGTCATCAGTGAGGATTAAGGATGGTCTTTACCTTACGTAATGTTAGCTTCTTATCCCTTGTTCTATAACTGCAGATTTAATGAATATCGACACGTCAGGAATTTCTTCTCTAGAGGAACTACATAAGAGTTTGGTTTCACATGGGAAGCAGGTAAGCATGGTCCAGTAATTCTTAAGACACACACACACAGAGTAATATAGCAGTTTTTCATCTTTGTAAGGAATCCATTGACCAACTCTGAGGGCGTGTTTCAGTTAGCAATTGCGAACCCAAGGTGGGAAGTGATTCACAAGCTGAAGTCTGCTAACTTCGTCAAAACAATTGGTGGAAGGGTCTTCTTGACTGTTGCCGAAGCTGTTGGTTGTAAGCAGGATCGAGTCTAATTAAGGATATAATACATATCTATATATATATATGGGACAAGAATTTAATAATCTTGTGTTATCATGCTTGTGTTATCGTCCAGGATTTGCAGTCCCTTAATGTTGTGTATATATTATGGAACGAGAATAAGTCAACCCAAATTATTCCTGTTAGACGCACAGGAATGGGAGGTTCTGTATTATATAATGGCGTGTCATGTGTGCCTACTACAACAACAACGGTTTTATGCGTGTGAAATTTGTGCAATCGGGTGGTGTTCCTCTTTATCTTCCTTTTCTTTACGTACCTTGTTGCCTAAAATTATATACTACTCTCTTACAAAATTGAAACGGAATTGGAATTAGAATTATAATACAATGAAATTGGGATAAAAACCATATGGTAATATATCATGAATAATAATGTCATATGGGCCGCTTCACCCGAGCTATTGCGAGACTTCAATGAATTTATGCCGTGAAGTGAAGCATTATAAATCAGACTTAGCTTGGGACTCGTAACTGCAATAGGGTCCAAACATAAAGGGAACCTAATTGTTGGAGATGTCACATTTTATTTTGAATTTATTTACAAATTAAATACATATATACATTTCAAGAATGAACAAATGAAGAAATAAGAATATATACAATGCAATTTGAAGAGACGGATTCAAATTGCCACCCGTCTCCTTTTCATCAGTGTTATGGAGTCTTGAATTGTTAGTTCTTTGTTAATTCCTCGGAAAACAAAGAAACGAATGATGAATGAAATCAAGAATAGAACGATCCCACTCTCGCATGCATATATCTTCTACAAACTGAACAAAACTTGGGGCCTTGTCAATTGTCATCATCCCCACAAGGACTTTTGTCAGAGTAGAAAAGAATAAGCCTTCTCTCCGAAAGTGGCGTTTCTGTACGTCTTGATTATTATTCTGCGTTATCACCTTAGCAATGAATGAGAATGCCTGAGAATGTGGTTTAGAGGCTGGTGCCCTTGAGCTTTACACAGTAGGCCCTTCACTCCTTCCGTCACCTGAGTTTCATCATCATCATTAATGTTAGCAGCTAGTTTCTATCACAGTAGGGGGCCAAGATGTTAGTATTTTCATAAATAAAACCTTTTAAGTAAAACCTTTTGTAAACTTCCCCTTGTATAAGGGACAGCCCTCTGGTATCCCAGAGAAGCAGTTGGGGGAGATTTCCTGCTTGTTTCTTCTTTGCACGGTGATTTCCCATTATTTGTTCTGCTTCGCGTCATAATATTGGAATTCCCATACCATCTACTCTGCAATGTATTTGGCAGACTTGATTCCTGACACATCACCCACTCACCATTATATAATGTATGAAAATATATATTCGTTTCTATAACGTAAAACTAGCAGAATGTGAAGATCATAAGCTGTATTTCATACCAGAAACAATACAGTTGCACAGTTCTTGAGGACCTCCAAGTTCATGCGCACGTCGTCCAGGCTCCTGTTTCGAATTGGACATAAGGACCACTACAATCCAATTTTCACTTAAACCAAAGCCATGCAGAAGCTAATTAATATGCCATAGAAATCCATACCTGTGCTTTTGCTCTCCCATACCAAAGTAAGAAGCCAATGTTGCCATCTGCACCCATAAAAAACATTTACGATTGTTATCAAGAATCAATTATAGTACTTTGGCTTTACAGAAACATGCTATAATAAATATTTGTAAATATGAGTATGGAGATGCGATTGTTATAATATTCTCATGTATGTATACGTCTGTGTCTCTAAACCATCAATTCTCATTTCAATATTACACGTACCTTCATATTGCCAGCTCTTCTTCCAAACTTCTCAGTTAGAACCCCAAGCGAATCAATGATTCCAACTGGTACTGGTGCTGGCATGCCAATATCTTCAAAAGCCTCTTTGATACGAACGCAATCGAATCTTTGGATATTATGGCCTGCCCACACCCTTCCATTTAAAATACTGAATATCTTTTCAGCAACTTCCTCAAAAGGTGGTGCTTTTTTAACGGCCGCGCGTCTTATGCCATCGGTTCTTCTGGGTTTCAAGGGGACCACCGATAGATCTCTGGGCCTGATGAGAGTCGTATAACTTTCAAGCTCGACTAGTTTGTGCGGGCAAACCACCATTGCACCAAATTCCAAGACCCAGAAACGTTGTCCACTTTTTTGAGGTACAGTAGTTTCCAAATCGAAGAATACAATTTCGGGTGTGTGCTTGTTGGCTGAATAAGAGACCTCCATTATATTTCTCTCGCTAGCTATTTTCCTGTAACTTGGATTTGATAATTTGACGGGTAGTTACAGCATATAAATAGGGAATCATGTGAAAGAGAAATACGTAGGAGGAAGAAAAGCCAAGACTTGTAGAGAGATTGATTGTCTTTTAGTTCAAGTAACTGGACTGGGTTTTGCATGAAGGGGAAGGGGGTCCTTAGCTTCTTGAGGATGTACATGTTAAAGTGTAAACAAAGTCCAACTTAGAGAGGAATATGAGAATAAACAAGGGAAGATTACTTTTTCATTCCTTTTTGTCTGACGTGTGAGCCTGGAAAGGAGGTTACTTTCAAGTTTGGATAAGGCTTTTTGGAAGGAAAACTTGTGCGAATGGGACACTGATATGGTGAATATTTTGGGACACTCTCTAAGGAGTCTTCTGTGCAGGAATTGATTCCCAGAGACACAAAGGAATAACGAACCTTACATTTAATTATGCGTCAACATATCCCCAATAAGGGTTCATCCTTCGCCACCGAGTTGGAACTCGTCCATGACTTCTCTGCTGGCCTCTCTCTGAAATTTGTCTCATGGCATGCTGCTTTTTGTGGATGAACTTGCGTCACACGTTTGTTGTTCTTGTTTGTTAAAAACAAAGAAAGAAAGAAAAGTTAAAGACATGCCAAGCACGCATCCAAAAATAAATCATTTGGTCCTACTAGTTTTTTAAAAAATCCATAGTTTATGTATAATAAATTGCGTGTGGTAAGTAAAATATATTATTAAATTTGCTCAACCTGAACGTGATTATTTATTAAGCTATTAAGTTTATACCAAACATTTTATTTTTTTTTATCTCGCATTATCTCTTTTTTAATATCATTAGTATGTAGTTTTCTCAACAAAATTTTATTTTATTTTATTTATAATTTTATAACGAAAATGGACATTTCATTTATACTTAATAAGTAAAAATAGTTGCATTATATAAAAGAACTAAAACCAGTCTTGTCCTATTTAATAAAATTATTTGGTACTTAGTTCTCCCTTCAGTCTTAAATATAAAATATAATTAATTTCTCTTTTCAGATATTAAGAAAACTAATTAAATTATTTTAAAATATTCATTTTTTTTTCATTTTTAAAAAAACTTTTTTGCCTAACTTATAACTGATATTATAACTAAGGAAATAAAATATATGATATAATTAAATAACTTATTTAGGACGGACAAGAGTATCAAGAGCTTGATGCCAACATTACTCATCATAGAATATGAATTTTGTGCTCTTCCACAAATGCAGTTGATCGTCTTGGATTGCGGCGCTTAATTGGTAAAAGGGTGCAAGGGAATATTATTTTGAATGTTACAGGAACTCAACTTACACAGTTCCACAATTGCACGTTGCCAAACCCAAAAGAGAACACAACAGGGACACATTACATAATTCAATGACATTATAGTATTATACAACGGCGACAGAGCCAGAGCCTAGGAGGATAAATGCTTTCTTAATCCTCTCAACTGCTGCCTGCAAGGCGGAGAGTGACGCTGCGTAAGAGATGCGGATGCAACTATCGTCTCCAAAGCCACTCCCAGGCACCAAGGCAACCTGTAAATCAAGAATAAAAGCATCAACTCAATAACTTCAAGATCTGAGGCATTACAAGTTTTGATGTTGCAACAAATGAAGCTGTGCCGAATTCCTTTTAGGAAAATGTGAAGCAAGAGAGCGTACCTGGCCCTTGTCCAGCAAGTATCGACACATGGACTCAGAATCCTCAATTATGCCAAATCCTTCAGCTTCTCTTCCGTAGAAGGAGCTGACATCAATGAACAGATAAAATGCTCCCTGCAAGTGTATAGAAAGTCTACTTAACGGAAGAGAGAAATACAAGGCATAAAAAAAGACAAATCAGCATGAAGCAAATAAATATGAGTTTGAACCTGGGGCTCTGAAATCTTGACACCATCTATTTCACTAAAACTTTTAACCAAGAAGTCCCGCCGCTCCCTAAATGCTTTCACCATCACGGCAACTGCCTCCCCACCAGCTTTGCCAAGTCCTAATGCAGCGACTGCAGCTTTCTGAGATATACTACAGGCGCCCGAAGTGAACTAAATTTGACAATGCACAAAAGGCAGTTATGCGCAGTATCAATAGATAACTAAACTAACCCAACTGAATTCTAACAAGTCAATTACTACATTGCTGCATAATATAAAACTAAGCATGTACTAGATGTCTTGAAGAAAATGTAAATCAAGTAAGGTTTACAAGCTGAGGTGGCCAATAAAGAAAATACAGCATACGTGACTCTGAAGCTTTCCACATGCTGTAATGAAATGCTTTGGACCAGCAATATATCCAAGGCGCCATCCAGTCATTGCAAAGGCCTACAGAACAGAAGCTCTCAAAACATAAATATCCTATCCTGGGAGTTGTAAGTTGTAACAGCTATGACATAATGATCTACAATCACTACAAGAAATAAATAGTGGATATTGAGCTGAAGGTAAGAACAGGGAATTAGCAACCTAAAGACCAATAATACACCCAAAAACAATATAGTAACAAATGTAACTTATTCCTCCGGACAGTTGAAGTCACTACTCTACCAGTAGATAAATTAATCACCACAGACTGACCTTAGAAAATCCATTAACAGTTAGAGTCCTATCCCACATGCCTGGCAAAGATGCAAAGCTTGTGTGAGTTGCTGGTGCATAAATTATGTGCTCATAAATTTCATCAGTAAGAACCTGCACAATAAAAACCATTAAGATCTCCAAAACCCAACTATCGTCTTAGCTGAGTACACTATGAAACACCAGAATTGATCACAAATATAATTGTACCAGAAGTCTGGGGTGTTTTGACACGATCTTAGCTATTTCTTCAAGTACTTTTTTAGGGTAGACAGATCCTGTTGGGTTAGATGGCGAACAGATAATTAGCAATCTTGATCTTTCAGTTAATTTGGACTCAAGGAGTTTTGGATCTAATAAAAAATTGTTTGAAATGCTTGTCGGAAGGATCACGGGCTTTGCTTCAGCCAACCTTGCCATTTCTGGGTAACTAACATAATATGGAGCTGGAATAATGACCTGCATTATTCACAAAACAGGTATATTATAAGCATCTCAGGAGACAACACGACAACTTAGTACAATTGCCCAAAAAGAACATTAGAAATATAAATGGAAAAATGTGCTAAGGGTGCAATGACTTTTTCAAAGGTTTGACTCCAAGCATAGGAAGAACAAAACAACCTGAAATCAGAACATACATTCAAATATAATTAGAGAGAAGTAAAACAGGGGGAAAGGCTTTTAAAAAATGTGTCCTAGTAAATAAGACAAGTGAATAGGTTCACTCAGACTGAAGACAGGTCCTGTGAGTAAAAAACATACAATACACATGTAGAGAGGAAGGAATCAAGGGGAGAAGGGTTGAGAGTTGAGGGGGAACGCCACAAAATAAGAACTTTTAATTTTAACACCAAAATTTCTAAGGCACCGTACATCTTCGGTTTTCTTAACAAAAGAACAGAGAGAGAAATCAAAATTTCATGATGCCAGAAAAGCCTATGCTATATTTGATGAGTTTAGAAATTAAAATAAGTCCCATTGATTTTACAGCACAATTGCATTCAATGTTTTATTAATAGGGTATAACGCCCTTCACCTCATCTCCAGGGGAACAAACAGCAAGTACTGCTTGAACAACACTCTGCTTGGCTCCGTTACTGACAACAATTTGATCAGAAGTATAGGTAAGTCCGTTCTCTTCTGCAACAACAGTACCGGCATACATTTATGCTCATATCAAATAAATAAATAAAGCATGTGAAGTGAGTTACATCTCTACAAAATGCTTTGAACATGTAGACTGACCTTTTAGCTTATTACAAATTGCTTCGCGGAGATCTAATGCACCCGCGTTTGTGGTGTATCTCGTGTAACCTTCGCGTATTGCATTTATTCCAGCCTATCCGTATTTAAAATAAAATAAAGTGTGACTTCAACAGTAGTTAAATAGCAAGGTGTCGATAAATTCGATAAACAAGGAACCCAATCCCACCTCAGTTATAACAGCTGGTGTATCAAAATCAGGTTCTCCAGCAGCTAAACGAATAACGGGAACGCCAGCTTGTACAAGAGATGTGGCTTGATCACTTATGGCCATAGTCTTGGAAGGTTCCACAGAGTTTACTCTCGGGCTCAGAGAAATATCAATGTCTATTCCATCCAAATTACTTTTTGCCTTCACAAGCAAAACCTTATGTTTGCGAGTTTTCAAACTTCTACCAAAAGAAAAAAAAAAAAAAAAATCCATTATCAGCCATCAAAATTGCATAAAGTATGAGCAAAACGGAAACCGAGATTTACTCACTCGAGAGAAAAATCCGAAAGCCGCGACGAAAAGGAAATTGATCTAAAAGCACTCTGAGAAACCTGATCAACACCAAGCCATTGTTCTCGAAGTCCGACTCGGGAAGTGGTCACATGATATAATGAAGTGGCCATTGAAATTACGGAATGGAAAACCGAGGGTGAATTGCTGGGAAAGATATTTCACCTAACACAGTGAGCAAAGAAAATGTTCAATTGAGCCCTTTAAAAGAGAGTCTTTTTTTTTTTTTTTTTTTTTTTTTTTTTTTTTGCACAAAAGAGTCGGTCCATTCACCTAACGCAATGAACAAGAAAATGTTAGATTTGAACTTTTATACAAAGAGGGGGTTGGTAGGAGGGAGAGTTGGTGAGGGATAAGGCAGTGGACGAAACGGTCCATCAAGATTCAAAGGTGCAAATTTAGAATTAATGATAGAAGCCGTGATTTATCATATACTAGGGGAGTTTTTGTCTAGACTTCCATAACGTTTGGAGAAGAAACGTGCTTATAGGCTTCAAAGATCTGTTTGTATTGGTGGTGAAAAATCTATTCACACAGAAGTTTTAAAAACAAATTTTTTCTGTATATTATGAATTATGTTCGAAAATTAGTTTTTACTGTTATACATGCTGACTTCCTATATTTTACTTTGTTTGATAACTTTTGAAATCCCGATTTCAATAGCCTTTTCTGTAAGCCTTTTTTTTTTTACATAAATCATAAAACTTACCATTCTGATCCTATCTATAAGTCTCTTTTGACTAAATTACACATACCAAGGAGTGGTAGGTAGCTCAATGATTATGGGGTAAATTTTCAACTTTACCCTTATTTATGAATGGGTACATTTCAACTCTTTATTCTCTCTCTATTTTTATTAGTACAATAATATGAGTAAAAGTGTCACAATCTCATTTATTTGGTCAAAAAGGACTTATAACCAAATTTTTTGGTCAAATGTGACTTAAAAATAGAATCAGAGTGGTATTCAACAAAACTAGTCAAGAACACAAGAGACTTGTGCGTCACGTTGCGTCTTTATCAACCTTGTCTCACTAGCCTCAAACGCTTATGGCCCTGCCTTTGGTAGGGAGAGGATTTTCTCATAATCTTCTTTCTCCTTTTCCCTCATTGGCCCCATCTAGGCCGTTGATTGGGAAGATGAGAGAGAGGTTAAAGTAGTATTGTGATTGATTGGATGAATATGATTTAAAGATGATGAGAGATAATGAGAAAAAGATAGAAAAGAGGGTGCTGATATGAGTTTCACCTAGTTTATGTTCTCAAGCCTAGGCTTGCCTTCGTATCTAAAGGGAAAAAAGAAGAAGACAAAAAGAAATCGACATGTAATACTCTCTCTATTTTGGGAGTTAATTTTGATCCTAATTATAGAACAAAATTTTATTTTTCCTAAAATACTCCTACTTTATTTTCTCAAATGTGTTCGATTTTTGGTGAGTATATTTATGTGGTGTGTAGACTCTTCCGATAAGTAGTGAAATTTTTAAATTGTTCGATTTTAATTTATTTATCGATCAGCTGACATTAATTTGCTAATATATATATAGACACACACGTATATATATATACACACATATACACACGCAAATATGTGTGTGTGTGTGTGTGTGTTTGTGTATGTATGTATATACCTGTGTGTCTACACAAATATATATGTGTATGTACATATAAACACACACACATATAGATACATATATATGTGTGTATGTGTGTGTTTATATGGGTGTGTTTGTGTGTGTGTGTGTGTATCTATACTTATACATATAAACACACACATATGTATATATAGCAAGACTAATATTTCAATTAGAAAGCGTATGGGGAAAAAAATCTATGTAGAGAGGAATATGACAATGACTATTGATTCACTTTTACTTATATCATTTTAAATTTATATAAAGGTATTTTAGGAAAATAAGTAAAATTAACTAATTTAATTCATATATTTAATCTTTCTAAAATCGGTTAAATATGTCCTACAATTAGGATTGGAGAGAGCAACTGAGAAGCTTCACACATCTATTGATCAGAAGAATGACCACTCGAGAAATGACCGACCGGACCCGACTAGAAAAGCCCCTCCAATCGGCATTATGGCTTAGGACCCGGTTCCAGAAAAGCCCGTGCGGTTGATAATAATTGAATTTAATGCTTCTAATGAAAAACAATTATAGTTACCAACATGTGGTTGGTCCAGCGGAATGTGTCACTGGATTCCCTTAAGAGGTCTAGGGTTCGAATCGGTAAAACCACTCATAATCCCCTTGTATGGAGCTACCACCATTGGGAGGGTCGTTTTACCACCTGTAGAACCCGGAGTGGTTGCACACTTGCCACCATTTTCCTTATAAAAAAAAAACAATTATAGTTGCTGGGAAAAAACAAAAGAAACAAAATTATGATTAAATTTTTTGACATAA
The DNA here is from genome assembly GCA_019022655.1 of Acacia acuminata. Taxonomy (NCBI): domain Eukaryota; kingdom Viridiplantae; phylum Streptophyta; class Magnoliopsida; order Fabales; family Fabaceae; genus Acacia; species Acacia acuminata. The sequence goes on from JAFJYI010000071.1 coordinate 2,199,077, forward strand.
CCTCTTTTATCTTTTTTTTATACATTGTTATATTAAACCAAATATTTATTTAACAATTATATTTAAGTTAACTACTTTGATACATTTTATTTCAAATTTTAAAAACGGTAGAACAATCATTAATTAGGTTATTCATAATGATATCTCTGGGTCTGGAATGAGAGGGGATTTGAGAGATGAATATAAGAAGGAGAGCAGGCTCTGCGGGAGAGTAAGAGAAGAGGGAAGGGTTGAGGTTATATAAATAAATTCATTGTTATAATTTGTTTCTTATTTTTATGACTATTTAATTACTTCATAAAAATCATTTATTTTATTATAATATGATAAACTATTTAATCAAATTTATCAAATCTCTCCAAGATCAATTCCACTTTGGAATAAATTATTTAATAGGAAAAAAATCATACCTTTAATGGTATAAATCACTTTATAATAAACCCAATTTGGAATAAAATTAATTCCTGTGAAGTAATAATGTTATGGCAGAGTGATGGGAGGAAGTATTGTTTAGTACTACTTTTGGTCCTAGATATAAAACATAACTTATAGTATAATTTACACTATAAACTATGTCCTATATTTAAAACCAAAAGCAGTACTTTAGTTTATTACGCACACACTTAGCAGCCGCCCCTTCTCATCTTTTGCCATTCCCCATTGAATATGAGTTCACCTACCACAGAAACATCATTCCTACTCCGACTACGGTCCTTTAAAAAAAAAAATATGATTGTTTGTTTAAGTTTTATAGGAATCTTCTACAATCTATAATGTAAATATTTAAGAACAGTTTTATCTAAGATTTCTAAAACCATGGTTTGATTGTTTGGACCCATAACAACATGATGCATTATTCAATAGAAATTTATTGAGGAAACAGTCAAATTCAAATTGAGTGTGGCAATATTGTGACAGGAAAGGCTTGTTTTAACCTTTATTTTGCTAACTTGTTAAATCCAAATTCAAGGCAAGGTTACAAGGGCTGAAGACGGAATATGAGTTACAAATGGTAACAGGGAGGCACACCCTTCATCATCATTCAAATATCCTTCTTTTGCCAGTGTCAATCTGTCAATCAATCAATTGAATGCCATCACAATTACGATCAGACTCATTTCCTTACACCAAAAAACTTTATTGATATTCATGCCAGAGTTTGTTGACCTGTTTCCTTAAATGAATACAAATTCTGGCGTTGTTCAGGTTTATGATTGTGCATCGAACTAAATTTTGGGGTTAATTGGTAGTAATTAGATTATTTTTGCCCGAAAGTGACCAGAAATTTATGTTTTATATTAATAATGATTATTTAAGTTAGCCAGTATCGTAATAAAAGCATTTTGAAAGTTTGTTAGTTTAGTTGATTAGACTAACGACATCAATCATTAGTGGCATTAGCTGTTTAGGTGAGGCACTAGTCAAAAATGGCCTTAGCCATGTCTAATGACCAATGAACCTATAACTATAAGGTGCCCCTATTTTGATGAACCCCTCTAATGCCTATATATATGGCAAAGTATCTATCGTAATTCAGATTTGCATTGCTAATAACAGTTCGCACTATTCATATTAGCTATATTCTCTACTCTCTTCTTCTCAACCCTCTAATCTTCTTTCTCCAATACTCTAATTTCCAGTTCTATTACATTCATATTACAATTAGATATCAGCATGCAAATTTGTTCTACTTCTCTGCAACCACCTTAGTTTCGATTAAAAAACATCTATTTCATTAGTACTCAGAATCTCCACATCATCCGAAAGAAAACTACCATCAATGGTAAGGTTCAAATCCCATGGGGAAGGGAGCGTCAGTAGTAATAACTACTACTACTGAACCAGTAAATCGAGCTAAAATATTCAGCAAGGAAAAACTACCAACTCTGTATATACCTCAAGCTCGAAGCATCAGAAATTTAGAAAGAGGGCTCCGAGTGCAACTGAAGTCTCAACACCAAAATGATGAACAATATCCAGGTGTTGCTACCAAAGAGGAGGAAAAAAATGGCTTGAGTCAAGTGAGGAGCAGTGAACTAGGAATTCGATTATGGGTTCATACTTAAATGAAAAGGAGAGAAAAATGGCTAGAGTCACACTCTTCATACGTTATAAGTAATATATGAAAAGGAGAAAAAAATGGCTAGAGTTACACTCTTCATAAGTTATAAGTAATATGACTTTCCTATATATTTTATATTAAATTAAATACAGATCGAACCTCTTGGTATTTGTAAAAGGTAAATCAAGAAAACTGCCGGATTAGTGTAAGACAGATAAATGAAGGGGAAGCAGTAATTTGGAAGACACACGATGTATCATCAATAAAGGCCACATGTTTTTGGCATGAAAGTCTCACCGATAATCATACATCAACATACCCCAAGGACCAATCATATAGTTTCGCTTGATGAACCCCTACTTAAAAGGTTCCATTATAGCATATAGTAGAAACCTTTGCCAGATACCAGCTAAGAGGCAGATTAATTACGACATTTCATTGATTTAAGCTGTTGTTTTGCTGAACCTTCAAATTAACAAAAACAAACCCATGGAGCCAGAATATTATTGACTCAGTAATACTCCAGAAGCTTAGTGAAAAATTTAGATTTTCAAGAGAAGTCAAATATTAAGAGACCATATACGAATAACAGCTACAAACGTGTTGTATCGTTCATAACTTCACTATTGGCTCACTAAACAAAACATAAAGCTCATTGGGATGCAATGACTCCCATTCACCTGATTTCTTCATTCCTAAATGCCTTGTTCTATTACAAAAACCAGATTCAAGCCACATTGCACTTCACTAAGACAATGATAGGTCAAAGAAATGAGAAATAAGTGAAAAAACATACTAACAAAAAATTATCCTGAAGTTGGAATGATAAAGAAATGAAATGTTAATACCGTATCATTAATACAGAACACAAATTTATACATTTCAAGAATGTTACAAAAAGCAGCTCAAAAGAAATTGAGAGGGAGGGGTGGATAAGATACCTCATGCTCGAGTACATGCTGCATCAAAGTCATCCGGAGCAACCCGTGCTATCCAATTGCTGAGCGTTCTCTTGACATCAGAGTGATTAACATACGCTAACTCGTACATACTACATAAATTCACAACAAGCGTTTCATTCAGAGCCACAGTAGGAACTCTTTCAAGCGCATTTTCTTGGACTTTGATGGAGTCAGACAAATCCCTCAGATACATCAAACAAAGGGCTTTATTATTTATAGCCACTACGTCCGTATGGTCCCTCTCAATGCACTCTTCATACTCCCTCACAGCGGAGACGTAATCCTTCCCAACCATATATACTAAGGCCTTATTTCGGCTCACAAGATTCTTAAGCTCAGTCTCGCTCAATGACCCATTAGTTTTACTCTCTTTCATCAAAACCTCAATCTGATTGAATGAAGTTTTCGCGCCCTCTAAATCACCAATTTGCATTTGAACGTACCCTAGTTTCGAAATTAATGTGGCATCCGAAGGATCCCGATTAAGCAAATCTTTAATCAAACTCAAAGCTACACTAAACTCTTTGTCGGTCAAATGGTACCCGATAGTAGAGTTCATTACAAACACCTCCCTCTTTCTCCACACATCAAGAGAAACACCAAGATCTTTCATTTCCTTCTTCTTCAAATTTTCACGCACAAAATCAAGGAGACTGTACAGCCTATCCATACCTTCTTGGCGCTGACCCAATTTAATAGGGATAAGGGCGTGAAGCCACCGAATGCAGAAAGGCACCATGGAACCGGACCGATTAGGATATATTTTCGGATACGTTTCGTACTTGTAGTGGGAACTGTTGAGATCTTCCATGGAATCGAGCTCAGCAGAAGCCTCATTGAAACGGCGCAATTTTGTGAAGGCGAGGACGTTGTAAGCGAGATAGGTGAGGTGATCGTGGGGTTTTTGGAGAAGTGAAAGAGCTCTTGCTCGAGCAACCTTGTCGATTATCGATCGCCAGGAGCCACGGGCAGCGAGTTCTTGTAGAGAGGAAAGCTCGTGACAAACGTCGTTGATAGAGGCAAACTCATTGTTGAGCGGATCAGTGAGGGATAGCTTTTCCGCACCGGAGGTCACTGCCTGCACCCCTGATTCGAACGGATCCGAATCCATCGCACGCGGTGGATCAACCTGTGAGAAGAACTTCACCGGAACAGAAGCCTATTTAACGACGGCAACGTAAAAGGATCTCCGGTGCTCAGCGTGGCGAGCGGGACAGTGTTACAGCGAGATGAGGCCTTACTATCCCGTAACAGGAGGGTTCTATATCGACACTCGAGCCCAAGCAAAAACTCAAGAGGGTTCTTTCCTTTTTTGTTGTTGTTGTTACATTATTTATGATGCTTAATCGAACCCATGACCTTTGAAGGAAAAGGCAAATCTGCGCTAACCAACAAGTCACGAGTTCAAGAAGCTTTTTGTTGTTGTTGTTGATAATATCAAGAGGGTTCTTTCCTGATTTATGGACAAGTGCGCAATTTTCTCTTGAAACTCTGTAGTTCGATGGGCCACATGATCACTTACATCAAGATAGTTGCGGCCCATCAGATCCAAAGTGTGCCGTTTAAAGTTTAAATACATAAATAATATTAAATGATAATCACACTTTTAAAATATAGCAATTACTTATAACCGTTTCAACCATAATCATTTGATTTTTTTTGTTACTTTCGGGAAACTACTATATCTCATGATAGTAAAATAAAGTGTCACTCAAATGTATATATTGTAGGGTTAAATATCATTTTTATCATAAAAGTTTAGCCTAAAGAATACTAATCACTAGAAGTTGTTTTTTTAATCTCATTTTTGTCCCCAAATGTTAACAAAATGGAGCAAATATGCCCTGAAAATATTTTTTAGGAGTAAATTTATTTTGGAAGTTTTTGTAAGGCATAATTTTTTCCCTAAAAGTTTATAAAGAAGATCAACAATTTAATAGGCAAGATCAACGGATAGGTAAGATTACTATGTTTTTAAATTTTCGAGGTAAAAATGAGATCAAAAAAGTTCTAGATGATCCGTACTCTTTAAACTAAAGGGTTGGTTCACCCACGATCTAAGGGCAGAGCGAAATCTCCCTTCCTCCTAGGAGATACCAATGTTGGGCAGGACAAAAATGTTTATTATCCTCAGGCGTTAACCTAGACACCTAGGAGCTAGGATGTCTCCCTCAACGCCTTGACCAACTCCAAGATCAAACCCCCTCCCTTTGAGAATGTTCAACCTCTTTACCAGTTGAGCCAAAGATATTTCAACTCAATTTTTAAAGCTTCAGAAAACCGATAATTTTAGCGACCCAAAAAGGAATGAGGATGATCTGGGATCCGGATTGTCTCAGAAGCTCTTCCTCAGGATCCTCGATATCTTTACATCCGAGTCGTCCAAAAATTGATCCGAGGGTCCAGAATCACCGATTTTCAAAAACCGCATGGTAATTATAAAAATTTTAAAACTCCCTCTAACCGTTAGATTCATTTTTGGACGGCCCAGATTAAGATTCTGAGAAAAGAGGAGAGAAGGATTAGATTATCCTCTTCCGGATGACCTGTGCCTTACGTGGGTCCCATATTATATCCGTTGTCATGAGTCTCTCGCCGAAATGGCCAGCCTACACCTTACAAAAGTCGAGCTCTAAGCATCCTTCAAAGTTGAAATTGCTTTATATCGGAAAAGAAATCAATGGCAGTCTCTGCTCTCCCCATCGCCACTATAAATTCCACTGCCCTTCAAATCTCTACTGCTCCCAAGTTCACTCTCTCTTGTTCTCTTTCTTGTCATTCCAAGTCGTCTGAGCTTTCTTCGTCCTCCATTCCTGCAGCTAGGAAAACACTCCTGGACATTGGTATCGGACTTGTAGCAGCCTCAGTGCTGACCTTGACGCCCTTGGATGCCGATGCAACTAGAATCGAATATTACGCCACTGTGGGCGAACCTTTATGTGAGCTTAACTTTGCCAAGTCTGGTCTCGGTTACTGCGATATTGTAGAAGGACCTGGGGACGAAGCCCCTCTCGGGGAGCTTATTAATGTGAGTACCCCTCTGAATTTCCATTTTTCTCCCAATTGCAGGAAATGTTAGAGTCATGAACTTTGGTAAAAATTTTAAAGCAAGTTGTCCCTTGCTAGAGCCTAGTTACACATGAACTTTGGTATAATTAGTTCCTCGTGATTTTTGTGTGGCATTACTGAGAGCAAGAATGTCTCAGAGCATGCAAGTGTTGTATAAGTACTTAATCAGCTGTATTAGTAGTAAGCACTTGAAATTCAACTGCCAAGTGGTACCAATGATCTACAGGTTCACTACACTGCAAGATTCGGTGATGAGACTGTGTTTGATAGCAGCTACAAACGAGGTAGACCTCTCACCATGCGCATAGGTGTTGGTAAGGTAAGATGTTCTGCATGTTTCAAGTATGCCATCACTTGGCCTCATACCTGAGTTCCATAAGTGTTAGCTTAAAAAATATGAGCTATGTACTTGGAATTCTGAAGAGGGATGGGAAAGTACTTTCCTTTGTTTGTTACATATATTTTCACAACTGATCGCTTACCAAGTATTCAAGCCCAGGTTATCAAGGGGTTGGATCAGGGAATTTTTGGGGGTGAAGGAGTACCTCCAATGCGGATAGGTATGAACTAATAATTGTCATGCCATATGTTGCATTTCAGTCCCTTTAAGGACTTGTTAATCTACCAATTTTTTGCAGGCGGGAAACGCAAACTAAGAATTCCCCCAAATTTAGCATACGGCCCAGAACCTGCGGGATGCTTTTCAGGTAGTCTATAATCACTTTCCAACTGAAATTGCTGGACTGTAGTATCCAATTAAGTCATCCAGTGAGAAATTCTAGTTAAACCCCACATGCAAAACGTTTAAAATTAGACTACTTAATAAAAGCCAGGGCTACTCGTTTGAGGAAATGCTTTTGATTGCATTTGTTGAGGGACATGATTTTTCTCGTTCAATGGTCGAGGTTCAAGAAAACGCTTGCCTCACATATTGCATGCACCATCATCATCCCCACCACCACTAAATGCACCGAGTCACTATTTTGAAAGTTGTTTATTTCATACTGACACAATTATCACTTATTGTATAGGTGACTGCAATATACCGGGCAATGCCACTCTTCTCTACGATATTAAATTTGTTGGTATTTACTCTGGCAATGCAAAGTAAAGGGATAGAAGATCGTTAGATGCATATATGCGCCTGAGAGATACTTGGATCAAGTGAGTTTCTGATCTCATGAAGACATTACTTCACATTCTTAGATAGTTAAGATGGTAAACAAGCATTTTTTTCTATGCCAGGCACCTATAATTCATATTGACTGTATTATATGGCTAGTCAATTATAGTTCCAAGTCATGTAGTTGGTCACTTTAGTTTTTATAGTTAGCCTATATGTATCTTTGTACTCTGCGTATAAATACACCTGCTGATAAGCTTTCTCACTGTTTCATCTCGCAAAACTTCTCATTTAGTCACAAAGATTCGTCAATACTATGCATGACACTTGCTGATAAGCTTTCTCACTTCTGTTCAGGATTACCTAAAGTAGGCATGGTTCTAAAAGATAAGAGCAATTAAAGGACATTTTGATGAGTGTAAATCAACCTGTTTGACAGAACTCCTCGCTGATTCCAACTGCCTCAAGTTACTGTTCTTCCCGGACAACAGGTCCGGGACACAAATGATATTGATACCCGCTTTGTGAGTAGTGATATGGAAATGCCCAGTAAGATGTATCATTGAACATGACATGAGGCGCAACTTCTGTACCTTAAGTTTATATGTAATTTTTAAGTTGATATGGAAATGTCCAGTAAGATGTATCATTGAACATGACATGAGGTGTACCTTAAGTTTATATGTAATTTTCAGTATTATCCACCTCCACTTATAATGTTTTTCCCTGAAACGACAGCGGTTCTAGATGCTTGGAAATTAGAACAATGAACTGCAAATTCGTGATTCTGAGTCTTGTTCTCATGTAGAGAAAATTAGGAAAACAATTACTACTGCTCCTTCTAAGGTAGAGGATATCCATGAAAAGGAAAACTTGAAAATTGCAGAGGAAACCTGAGAAGAAAACAAAAGAGCTCACATTGAAAGGGTTATCAGGAAAATATATACTACTAGTTGTTCTCTACTCAATCATCTACATGATAGAGCAGGCGTTGGGGTTTTCATCGCTGAACATGGTAACATAAGGGTCTTCGTAACTCGTCATGGTTCCAGTGGAAGGAGTGTTCTCTATTCTCCTGACATAACCAGGAGGAGCCTTCTTGTCATAAGCTGGAGCAGCGTATGGATGAGCCACCAAGTTGTATGGAACGTAAGGCCAAATCTCAGCCTTCTTCCCTGTTGATTTGGCCGCCTTTAGCACCTTGTTTGCTTCTACATACCCAGTTACTGTCACTTTATGCTGCTTCCTGTTTATCTCCACTGATTTTACTCCTGCAATCAACATTTTTATTTTATTTAAAATTTGAACAATGGGCGAAAGTTGGAAAAAAGAGGGGAAGTGGGAAGCAGAGGAGGTATGTAACTCACCACTTAAGGATGAGAGAGCTTTCTTAACCTTAAGCTCACAGCCATCACAGTCCATCCTCACTTTCAGTTCCACCGTCTGTAATTGCTTCTTCTTCTTTTTGTGATGGCCATCACCGCCCATTAGATCAGACAAGTAACCCATTTTATCTAAAAGAGAAGTATCAAACCAATGGCTCAAGACTTGAGTACAAGTTTATGAGTATGGTACCAACAAACGAAACAAGAAGGAGCGTTTCAGAGAGAGAGAGGGGGAGGGAGGGGGGTGATAGGAGAAAGAGGAGCAGATCACAGATGGGGTTCATGTTTTGAGGTGAATTTATACCTTGAAAAACAGAGGAAGAAGTTGCACGGAACTTGCTTGCAAAAAATGGATTCCTTCCTTTCCTTCTAATAATTAAATATAAACATGCTTCAATGACTGCTGTTAAAAGGTTGAACAACCGACTTGTTTACTCGTTTAAGATCTTTTGTACCAGCGCTTCTTATAAAGTCATTTGATCAGAGATTCATAGACAGGAAAGTGAAGTGAGGTATATTATATTATGACGCCGACTCGTTTGGCCCGTTTGGCGAGCACAGCTGTTTAGGAGCTGTTGCATGCATTTTAAATTTAAATTATTTGAATCTGTTGAACGCTCTAATCCGCAACGCTTAGCAGTAAGGTTTTTGGAAGCTTCTTTGCTCCCCACAACGCCCAAGTGTAACGAGGAATGCTTCATTCATTGTTGGATTGAGTTGTATAGTAAGCCTTTATTCAAAGAACCCTGACATAACTGGGGAAAAAAGGAGCCTAGCCCCTAGTTTTCTTCACAAGAGATCAGTAGCTAACAAATGTCTAAGTACCGGATAGATAGTATGTCATTTAACTCATTATGTTATTTAAGTAAAATCATATGGCATTGAAGGACTTGACAAAATCATAACTAATCTGAATTAAGCTAAGCAGAACCATAAAGTATTTAATGTGACTAAATTCTTAAATTTTAAACTCAGAAACCTCTAGTTAAAGTTATTACAAAATGTTTAGTGGTGTTGCATCTCATTGGTGTTTGGCTGGCCTCTACTTGTAGGACCAAACCTTTATGAGGCCTCCATAGCCATAGGCATGTGACTGAGATGACCTAAGCTCCCCCTACCACACCAAACCAATGACTTTTGATACATCAAGGAGGGTAAAATTAAGTGATACTTGATCCCTAAAAAACGGTGGTTGATATGGACATCTAATTGCCAGACAAAGCTATTTATCTCATTCATTTAGAGGTAAAGTATGAATATGAATGAATTACAGTTCTCCTTATAGAACGGTAGTTCCAGTGATCTGGGGTTTTCAGTTTCACATATATTTCATTTTCATGTATATCTGCAAGAACAATGCTGCAGCTTTTAGAAAGCTCTTGTGGTTTGGACACACATCGTATTCACACAGACATGAATTTGTGTGTTTTGAGGCTCACTCGTTGTGATTAAAAAAGGAGGAAAATATTAAAGAAGTGGGTTTATTCTTTTCCTTGGGTGCCAAGGTTGGCTCTTTTTAAAAGAACCCTAAAAAGTGGGTCCATAGCCATTTCATGCTTTCCTTCCCAATAATTTGCCACCATTTTGTTTTAATTATTGAACTCCGACCAAACAAACCAACCTTCCAAGCACGTCCCCAAACCCCACCCTATTAAAGGATTCCTTTTTGTTTGGGAGTTCTACAGTGCCGATCTACGATTACTTCATGATTTTATAATATCCTTAAATCATACTTGAATTAGTATTTAGATTTTCGCTGGTCAAATTGTGAGTAATAATTATTAACGTTAATGCTGGAGGTTGTTTTTATACTTGACGCATGACCAGCTCTGTTTGATGAGAGAATTAATGTGTGTGTGTGTGTGTGTGTGATTGTGCAAGAGAAGTTTCTCCATATTAAAAGATTAATGATTTCATATAACGCCTTTCTTCCTTCTTGGCTTGAAAGTCAGAAGGCTCTCTCCTAGCACACGAATGTTAAGAGTTGTAAACAGGGTTGGTGGTTAATTGAGCAACACGTTCAAGTTGGCTATAGTGATTAAAAAAAACAGAAAAAATAGGATGTAAAACAGAAACAGTTGTCCAAATGATTTTGTTTAGATTTTGAGCATTAAATGTACTGTGTCTTCAGACCAGGGACAACAAAAATAAAGGTCAACGTCAGGCTTCAGCTGGCATGCATAAGAAAAGGATTAGGTGAAGTCGTGAGGGCACGAAGCAATACACTCTTGCATAATTCGCGGCAATGTCGTTTCACTCAACCTGGACTCCACATTGATCCTGGCAGTTGAAAATTCACATATTAATAACTTATGACTAATTAAGATTAGCATTATTATTAAATTTCCATTTAAAAATAGTGTGCCATTTTTTATAATTTATTATATCCGTATCCAAAGGTCAAACCCGACGACGCCATTAAATGTCGAAGTATCTTAAAGCGGTCGACGGTCAAACCAAAGCTAACTCAGGTCAAACCGGTAAAAAATTGAAGATTTCAAGGTAATTAATATGAAATCCAATTTCTCTTTTTTTAAAAATATAGATATACCGAACCGAGTTGATATCCGGACTGGTTCACGGTTTTTTGGTCTAATTAAGCCGGTACGATCCTGGTTTCAGAATATTGTCCGTATCATATGCTCCCCTTGTTTATTTCCGAAAACTACAATGCTCTTCCAGAAGTCTTTCGTGAAACTACTCAAACTAGTACTATAACATAAGCGGGAGACTGCATGAACAAATTATCACATAGATTAGTCTTTTGTCACTAGCTGCTTTTCGTTGTTTTAAGAAGTTCTAGCGTTAGGCCGGAAAGTCACGTCGCACTAGGAAACTCGAGATTCAATATCTATGATCCAAAAATTATGCAGTTGATGCGAACATGAATGGATTAACGAAGATATCAAGTGTAGATTTATTTAACCCTCACAGAATAAAATGGACAGGCTAAAATTGCCATCCTTGTGAAAATGGAAACATAAATTAATGTACAGTAAAACAGCTTACCAGATCCACTCATAGGATGAGCCGGCGAGCTACGAACAGCAGTTTAATTTTACAGAAATTTGGGTCTGAAACCTAACAACAAAAATCATTTTGATGAAATAGAATTTTCATGTAAAATGAAAGCACTGTTGTTGAGAGGCATTTGGCACTCAATCATTTTGTACTCTTGGTCTTGGTCTCGGTTATTATTGAATTTATCCGTAGCGAACACTTCAATTTTCTGTGATCCTAACATCACTCCAGCAAATTGGAGTTACAAAAAGATGTATTCAGCCATTTCAGCTGACAAGAAAGAGAGAATTTAGGCAATTCCAGATGGCAACCTGAGAGAATCGGACAATCTCTGCGTGCTTGGAGAATAAATCAATACGGTACTGTGAATGTTCCCAATTTTGGATTCATGTAAAGCTAATGGAAGAGGCGTAAGACTGAAGAAGAGTTAGAGCCTGCTCAGAAATAGCTCTGTTTCTTGCCTGTCTTACCCAATCTGCAACAATTTCTGCAGCTTGTGTGCCTCTGACACTTTCTTCCAGAACATCCGCTGCCTCAGCAAGATTTCCTTCAGCCAAGTAAAACTCAACTTTATTTATAATGGATTCAATCCCATCACCCGACTGGTCAGTTTCCCTAACCTGAATACAAGTCAGAGACGAACATCAATTTATATCTGGTGATCTAGGATTTGCTTGACGGAAGTGAAAAGGGAAAAGGAGAGGAATAGCAATAGACAGGTCAACTACTAAATTTCTTCCATTTGAAAATCATCTGTATACCTTTAACCAGGATGCTACATGAGCCAAGGAATGAGCCAATATCCCCCCATCTCCACGTGAAAAGAAACTGAAGTGCCGTATAGCACCTTTTAGAGCATCAAACTGCCAAAGAACAGGAACAAATTAGAAAAATTCATGAACGAAATTGTACTTAGAAAATTCATTGTAGACTCCAGAGTAGACATTTCTTAAAACATTGCAGCCAATAATGATGATGAATTAGGTAAAGGTGTGAAAAAAGACAGATTTGAATCCACAGACAAGTCTAACATCAATGCTACAATGTCCTATAGTTTCCAGAAACTGCTTCAGTAATCAAGCGTACTTTTTTGTTAAAAATTAACCATTGAGGAAGCTTCAAAAGATATGACTTAAGCATGCTGTAGAATGTCGAAGGCAAAGGTATGCAACTGGTCATTGATATCGAAAATGACAAAATCAACAGGGAAACCATAATCATACTATGAGCTTTCAGCCAGTACAGAACCTCCAAACAATCCTGAGGACTTCTGAATATTGAGTACTAAAAATACACGAATGAGCAATTGCTAGAGAATGGAACTTAACAAACTAGGGAATGGTACGTTTATCAATGTTAAGTGCACTTTTTTATCATTGCATCAAAATAGTAGCATGTGAACACTTAGTTAAAAATTCGCTCATATGTCACAGTTGGATTCCTGCTTCACAAGAGTGAGACATCATACAACCTTTCAGAAATTTCAAGCCAAACCATGCAAATTATTGAGGACCATGTTACATAAGAAAATTTTACAATTAAGCTCAAAAAAACAAAGCTTGCTATGATGTTTAGAAATGAATGGGCAACTTCATCAAACATGTATCGAACTTTATTTTTATTTTTGGCCCTAAATCAATTTGTGTCTAACAAAATTATAATGCACAGCAGATACAAAAGTTTTATGATTTTAATCACCACAGTGGCCAGATCAAATAATCAACAAAAAAGGATAAGAAATGACATGCTGGAAAAGTTACCGCCCCATCAGTAGGGATGCAAGTAAAGGTGTCGACCATCAGCTACCTAAGCGAACTTAAATATGTCACTTGTTAAAAAAAAAAGGTTAATTAGGCTGTGATGGAAACCTTTGAACATCTCGTAATGGTAGATGACATCCTCAGATGATTACAGAAAGATGAAAAGAAAACACAAGGCATGAAGGCAATACAGGGACGAAAGGAAGCTCTTTGGCATTCAAGAGGAAAGAAAATCTCCATCCCAAAATCGAACCCTCACTTCCCTCAGACCCATGACCCTCTCATATATTTCCCACCAACAACCTAGTCTCTTTCTCAACCACCCCCCCCCCCCCCCCCCCCAACAATCCCACCAGACAGCTAGTTACAAGCACTATTCCCTCTTTCTTCCTCTCTGGTCAAATCATCAGTAGATAATGCAGCCTTGTCCTTCTTGCACCATCTTTTCACTTCACTCTCTTCTCATAGGTCTTTAGTAACCTTGTCCCAGTAGTTACAGATGTCCATCAGATTACAAAATGATGACAATTAACAGAATCAAGAAATATAACAACTAATGTTAAGTTCAATGACAGAAAATTGCCTTCTGTTTTAACAACAGCTGCGTGTCTGTGCCTCTGTTCTTTGTCTCTTCAGGAAGGGATGCTAGCACCAATCCTAAAACTGAATCTTTATCTCCGCCTTCAATATTTGACTGCAAAGATGCAACTTCTTTATGAATGGGCAATCCTTTTGACAGTACATCTTCCAGGGCAAGAGCTCCCTGCAGGATTCAAACAGGGGTGATAACAAACTGCTGGCGAAACTGCAAAATTTAATTAAAATACTAGATAACCATTGAGCCTTTAGGCTCTTCTATGAAAGAAAGAGAAAAGAATAGCAGGAAATAAATTGACAAAACAATTTACCATAGAAAAATGATTTGCAGCATGAGTTTGACGAGCTTCTTCAGATCGAGCATAAAATGCCATGCCCAAGGCATTTATCTAGAATTGGAGGGCAAGAAAATTTTAGTGGCTCATAAATGATATAGATAATTGGAAGAAAGAGAAAAAGTATGAATGACACACAAGACAAATTAATCTCATTAGTATCCTTTTTTTTTTTTTTTTTTTTTTTTTTTTTTTTTTCTCATTTGCATGCATATGATGGGCAAAGAAACCATTTGCTTGCTCATTCTTCCGTACAACACTTCTTGAAATCATATTTCTTTTTATAAAATTATGGAAATTTGCTCATTAATCTATGAATAATCTAGATATAGCCACCCAGCCATTCTTAGTTTCAACAGAATCCTCACATCAACATATGCTTCAACCAATTTTTCAAGTTGGGCAGACTTCTCCTTTGCTATGGCTGCATTTAACTCTGCCTCAGCTAATTCCTGAACTTTTTTCAACTTCGTTTCTGCTTCACTTTCCTGCAATCACCCAAAAAGTGGATTTGTTTTAACAAAATTCATAAGCTGACAGCAATGAGTAGATAGAGAGATGGAGAAAGAAAGGGGGAATAACACTATCATTTCCAACATAAAACTAAATGAGTGCCTTTTGTTCAAGTTCCATTTTAAGTTTCTCTTCCATCTTCTCTTGAAGTGACTTGATAGCCAGGGCTGCTTTAGATCTTTCTCGTTTTAGCTCCTGAATAGTATAAAAATGCAAGGAAACAGATGAGCTTCTATTCTACCATATTTAAAAAATAGGCATATAGACAAACTGATTGAAACTTGTAAGCAAGCATAGAGCAGCACATACTATGGAGAACACCAGGTATACCAATGGACAAGTTGTGTTCACATTTTTAAAAATAAGCCTAGCAAGCTTAATGATCAATTTCATTGACTATCTTTATGAAACTTATTGGGTCAAACTGAACAGAATGGTATTGGTTTATTTTCACTGAATTATTAAGTTTAGTAAAAGACTAGAATCAATAGTTGAGTTCATTCAGAATTTCACATAAAGCGCACAGCAAATGTTTATGCAATGTTTTCTCCATCTGAGGGATTGAATTAGCATCCATCCACTGTCTTTATTACGCCAAGCTACATGAAAGAGATTCCCGGAAGTCCACAGAAAAATTATTGCTAATTGTCCGAAATGAGAAGCAAAAATCCTGTCTTTGTTTGATAAGAATCAATACGATCTTTATAAGATTCCTCTTCTGAATTAAATTCAATGGGATCCACCGAAACCATGTCTTCTCATGAAATTCCAAGTCATGTTTTTACAGGAAAAAAACCGACTAGTGAAGACTGGGCTGAAAATGAGAGGAAGAAATATTTTTTTTTTAACCTTATCCAACATAGCAACCTCTTCAGCACGCATAAGTTCTCTAGCAGCTGCATCTTTCAACCTTTTTTCATACTTTTCCTAGCATGAACAAAGAGATAGGAACAAAATAAGACAACATAGCTAATCAAGTTATACCAAAAATACAAAATAAAAGAAGTACAAATGCTAAGCAAATTTGATAACAGAGTTAAAAAAAAGTTATATAGGTTATACAAGCTATAGTTCTAGGCCAAACCTTCAGCATTTTCTTCTCTTCATTAAAAACACGTGCATCCAAGTCAGCTTGCCTTTTCTCAGCAGCATGGATTGCTTGTAAGAAATCAAGAACCAGTTTACCATCCTTAGATATGTATCCATCTTTAGGCCCCTCCATTGCACTACTAATTGCCTAGTGTTTCAAAGAAATAAGTTAGTTTACAACTTCTCATGTATGATCGCATTATTTTCAGCAACAGACCAAGACTAAGAATTACTAAACCACATATGTAATAAAACAGAAGCAAGGTCCACACAGTAACCTCTTTTTCTTCAAAAAATTGGCTGTTCTCGGTAAACCCTTGACTATAAGAAAAATTTCCAGCACTTTCTTCGTCCTTATTTCTGAATTGATATTCCTCAAGGAGAGGAGATGGCTGTTCTAGGCCTTTATCTACCATGTCCTGCTTTAAAATAACAAAGAAAAGAACCTCATGCAAAAGTAATAAACATCAAAACTGCATTTCAAACAATAATGACTTTCAAGTAATCCTCATGTAGAATCAAAAGTGCTTAAACAAAATACATAAAGAAAGGGGGAAATAGTGAAGGATTCAATCATTGTCATCCTTGAATTAATGTTACAATGTGTTAGGAATCAACATCTCTCTTGGTTTATTCCAAAAAGAGACAGACGCAGGTTTAGGAAGTTAATGGAAGTTAGAAGGGTTATTATAAGTTAGAGAAGTTATTATATTTTATGTCAGTTATAGGAAGTTATTAGTTCTTATCTGTATTGTGTAAGTTATTATAGGGAGTTATCTAGTAAGACTATATAAATACTTGTATTCTGTTTTGAGAGGATTATGAATGAAGAAGTATTTTCAGAGCAGTATTGTGTTGGCTAGAATTAGATTCTGATTCTAGATTGTCTTTTCTTTATCTATTTCCTTTAAGTTCTAACAATATGGCCCACTTTTGATAGTAAAAAATTACTTAAATAGCTAGGGAGTAACTAAATCATTTGATAAGCTTACATGCTATCATCGAAGTTAATCCAACATAGATACCCAAGAGTCCCAGCCAACATTAATTGTTAACCAGTAAATTAAATCATGGAAAACTCATAAGTACCTCTTTTCTTTCCTCCATCACCTGTTGCGGTGGTTCAGTGTTTTCTTCCCCTTTTTCATCTGGACCAGCAGTAGTCAGAGTAGATGTGGGAGCTTGTTGAGTTCCCTCTTCTAGACCAGTGGCAGTGTCAGTCTCTTTGCTTATGTCATCAATCTCTTTTGGTTGTATCAAAGGCTCCTTACCTAAGTCATCACATGCTGCATTGCTTTGAGGAAATTCAGGCAGCTCACTTTCTTTGGCATTGACAGTACCCTCGTCAACCTTATCATATTTGTCTTGCACTTTAATCTGCCTATCACCAATGTCTCCTGTTCCATTTTTAAGATCAGGAAGTTGGGTATCCATCTTTTGCTCTGCAAGCTCCATAGGAGGACTTCCACTGCTCAATTTATCATTGCTAGGTGATACTAACTGTTCCACTGAATGTTGGAGGCTTTTAGAATCTTCATTGGTAGGATTTATCTCTGCATCCTGGGGAACACCATGCTGGTCTTTCCTAAGATATTGGTCCAAATAACCAGTTTGGTAGGCTGCTAAAAAAGCAGCACCAACAGCAAAACTGCCAATGACAAACTTTGATAAAGAGCCTTGAGATTCAGGTGGCTTGCCTGGGGAGCCAGGTATAGAGGCCCCACCTGACTTAGATGCAGTTGAGAATTTCTTTCGTGAAGACAGACATGAAGGTATTGCCTGAATTGTGCAATAAAGAAAAGAGGGTAATAAATTAGAGAATAAGCATACTACTCTTCCATATTAAATTTAGGAATAAAAATTACCAAAATCAACAACCTAATTTGTTCATGTCACATGTATAGGTCACGGGCACAAATATGACCCAATGGTCAACCAGTTGGTGTGCCCTTTAGCCCATCCAGTTCATTCTACTAGCTAAGCCTGTTTGAGCCCGCCTGTTTTGTACTCTTTTAGGGCATGTCCAAATGGGCAAAATTTCTCCAAGTCGAGGGTGAGTACACTAGGTTACAGATAATGATAACGGTACAGATAATTTTGGTCCTTTCTTCTCAAAATTAGCACGCAAAGCATTAAAAGAGGAAAAGACTTTTGGATCAGTAAGAAGTCTAAAGGGGCAAGATTGTTCAAATGCTAGATAAACTGTTAATTTTGAAGCAATAGTTCAAAGATATGCCGGAGACACCAAATCCCAGGTCTTAACTTGGTTAACTAATATTAAAGGGGAAGACTTCATGATTGAAGTAACAAGCAAGACTACTTCGTGACAGATTGACACAAGTGAATTAACAACAAATCCCGGTCCACAACACATTATATATGGTTCACACAATGCGTGTCCTACATTTATCTATGAATCAATCTCCGCAAGACCATATGAATATATATTTCATATATTGCGTTAAATAACTGCAGCACAGATTACGCACCCGATTTGTAAAATGTCTCGGGTTTATTCCAAGAGTTCGTCTGGATGATATTTCCAAAATCGACCTGCAACCCAACCACGTGGAATCAGTCTATACATATGGCACGATGATATCGCAGCCGATAAAGCAAGTGAGGTGTTCGCGAACCATAGGACTTAAAACTGAGTTAGAGCTGCAGACTAAAATGCTTATAATCTCTCTTCAGCGACGAAACCAGAAAGTTTCAGCAACGAAAATGCTAGATGTTAATTAGACGTTAAAAATGCTTATACTCACCTCCGTAACATTGCAGTGAGCTATGCACCTCCGAGGGTATGAAACTCAACTAGAAAAGAATATCCTGTTCCTTGCCTCAAACGATTATTGGGAGAGTATTATACTAGGAGAAGAGAATTGAACGGCTGCTAGCTTGATGACAGCGGAACCAATCTTCCTGACCTTTTTATGAGTTTTCAGCACCGAAACTAATTATTTGAAGGGGACAAGCTATTGGGGCTGAAGGAAGATCGAAATTTGTATTAATGTAGCTCAATCTAGAGGCGCTTGGTGAACGGAATGATCTCTGAAGGAGTTTACCGTAGCACGGGGAGGCGTCTGAAGAGGGGCATCAGAAATTGTCTCTCGTCCCAGTAAACTGCAGGGCTTCCCCTTGGGTCACCGGGTCGTGGCATCTATCTGGTGTTAGAATTCCCGTTTGGTGGAAGTGTTTATTTACATGAATCGAATGAGAACTTTTTTAACATACCTATCTTCCTATAAACGAAAACCAAACAAGCACTTGCTCGTACCGGGGCAACGGGTGGGTCGGTTACCGAACCGAGTTGCTTACGGGTTACCACTTACCACATGTTAGCAGTCTCCCGTAAGGCTGAGCATAGAATCCAAAACCCAATGTAATTGGATCATATTGAGTTCGCCCAAAAAGATTTTATAACGGGTTGGGTTAGAACCCACTTATTTAAGATTTAAATGGGAGGGCTACAGTGGCGGAGCCACCTTATGGTCAGCTGGTGCCTTGGCCCAATTTTGGTCTTTTTCTTATTTATATATTTATATGTAGGTATTATATAATATTTTGTTTTGGCTATTAATTTGGCTCCGACTAATTTCTTATCTTTTCTATAATTATACTCTCTTTTTGGGATTTGAGAGGAAAGTAAAATTTTTATTCGAGATACCTATTGAAAATATTAGTATCATCTTATATTTGGTGTTGTTCATCTTCATTTTAAGGACTAAATAGGTACTCAAAATCACTTCTTTTTACCTCACTCTTTTTATGAAAGTTATTCTAAGTATTTTTATCTTTATAATGAAAGTAATATTGTGTAGATTAGTGAAAAGTTTGGGATTATGATTTTGGGAAAGTCTTGAGTTTTGACAATAGATGACTATATATGTGCAGAGGATGATTAATGGCTAATTTTAATCGGCTTAGATTTATTATTTGGTTGTTTTATGATTTTATATTTCTCTTTAAAAAATAGATTATAATAGATTATTTGTTTAAATTTGAAATTGAATCGATTTGTATGTTTGTTTAAAAAATATTTTTTAGGTTCATATTATATTTCTTTTATTTTCTCCAATTATTTTGTTTTGAGGTAAGTGGGATGCGCATTTAAGTGTTAGTTTTGTGGATTGAGTAGTACTATAAGAATTAATGTTTAGTGACACAAGATACTAATTAACACTAACATCAATATATATTTTGGTTCACCAAATTTTTTGTAGGTTGAAAAAAAAAGTAAGGATAAACAAAAAAGCATAGATGTGTTCTTTAAGAAGAAAATAACTTCAGAAAGTGATATTTCTAAAAAAATAATTTCTGAAAGTGATGCATCTTCTAATGAGTCTCCTTCTAAACGTAATATGTTTATTTTTTGGTCGGGATAAAATAATTTCCTTGTTCCGCCACGGGGGCTATGGGCACACCTATGGGTTGCCCATACCCGCCCATTTAGTGTACTTTTTTTATTAACTACCCATCTCATTCCTCATTTCACTTAAAGCATTTCCTGAATTCCTTCCTATTCGAGTATTCACCACCTCTAATCCACAACCATAATGGCTATCAACTCTCAAGATTATATAATGATAGTACTTGTCCGAATTTATATTGTTTTGTGTGAATTGTAATTATAGAACTTTGAAGATTGATTTTAAATTAGAATGATGAATTTAGATTGATGCTTAATGCTTATGTATGTTTTTTTAAAGAAAAATAAACTAGTCAAATGTAAATGGGTTACTCAAAAACCCGGTTAGCGCCCATTTATGTGCTAGCCCATTTATATAGGTTTAAATGGGTTGAATGACGGGTACGGATATGGGCTAACTCGTACCCATTTAAAATCAAATGGGCGGGCCATGGGTTTGGCCTCGGGTTACTCAACCCGCCCATTGCTTGCCCTAATCTCCCGATAGCTCGGGGATAACATTTTTTTGGGAAAAAAATCAATGAAAATAAAGTTAGTCTTATAGATAAGGAAGTCTTAAGATACTACTCTATTATCCAACTTCTCTCCTAACATTTTTTATATATATAAAAATTAAAAATTACGTTCCTTTGTTTATTAAGATTTTAAAAATTAATTAACTGGCAGAATTATTCCTTTCTTTTTTTTTTTTTTTTTTGCCTTAAAAGTTATTCCTTATTGGTTACCACAAGATGCCAGAAGTTTCCATAGGATCACTTTCACATATGCAATTTTTTATATTCCCCTTTTTCGCATTTTGTTGTTGTTGTAAAATATCAAATTGCATTAAATGATTAAAAGCCCTTTTAGCATTTTCAGCTTGTATATATTATACGATTATATAAACTTAGTGATGAGATGTTGTCACTACCAATTTTGATAACTACCATATTACTACCACTTTTTTCACCTTCTATACCATAAACTTATCCTCTACTCATTATTTTGACTTCCTTAACAAAAATAACTTTTATATATTGTATTACATTATCTACTTGTCCAACTTAACTTCTTATACTTTTAAATTTGAAGAATGATCTGGCAAAAAAAAAAAATTGAAGAATGAAAAAAACTATAAATATTTCATTGAAATTAGAAATAATTTCAACTGAGATTCTCAAGAAATTTCAATATCAAGAAAATAAAACTCCCCATTGACTTGTGTTGTGGGAATTTTAACTATAATAATCTTTTTATATTAAATATTTAGAAATATAATATTGTCATGTCAATATCATTACTATTTTTTTCGCCATTAGATATATCACTACCATTTTTTTATTATTAGATTTATTCTGATCTAACAATAAAAAAATAGTAATAACATTAGTAGTGACCAAAATTAGTAGTAACAATATTCTATTTCTAATACTTAACATTTAATAAATGGAGTTTAAACTTCTCATGTTGCATGATGAGAAGAAGGAAATTCCTAGTGGGTCCCACTATTTCATGTGTGTGAGATGAGAAAACACTTCTCCTACAACATTAGAAGTGTTTTTCCCTTAATAAAATTATAATTATAATATCTATTTATTATTTTAGATAACCAATCACGTGACCGAGGATTGAGGAATGGGGAATCCATTCCGGCCGGGGAGCTAACCTACTTAGCTCTTCGCGCCGTCGCGCGCTTTGTAAACCTGTTTGCTGAGCATCATTCGTGTCTTATGAATCGTAACCTACAGCACAATCAACAATAAAAAGACTTCATCACCATCAATTTCTGGTCACCCTTTTCTTTTCAGAATGGTAAATAACAAACAGAAGAGATTCAGAGGTCATCGCAACCATCGCAGTCAATCCAGTCGAGACCGGCAGCTCATATTGTAATTCCTTTCCATGCTCTATGATCAATACTTAATAATCATCTATTTTTTAGCTTACTATTTCTTATTTTCGGGCTTCATTGTCTTACTCCATCCCCGCTCGTACAGGGATGACGAATCTCAGAGTTCCACCCAAGGTGCTAATTGCTCCTTTATTTTTCTTCAATCCATTCTTCTTCTTAAGAAAAAGAAAAAGAAAAGATATTGAGTGATTGTCATTTCTAACTGCAGTAACTAATGAGGAGGAATCAGCGGGCCCAAAGATCCAACTTGCAATGTGGGTATGAAATTTTTCTTAATTGCTATTTTGGATTTAAACCCTAGTCCTCTCCTTTTAAATTTTGAAGGGTATTGACAGAGGGAATTAGGCAGGATTATTAATAGTGTTGGCCAGGATGTATAGAGGGAACGAAAAGTAATCTAGGTTATATTTTTAGTATTGGATCAGGAGTCATATCTCGGGGTTCGAAGAAGCATGCTACTACATCTTTATCATCATCAGAAGCTGAATATATTGCTACAACTTCATCAAGCAATATGGCTAAGAATATTGCAGTTAGATTTTGGTTAAGAGCAAAAAGAAGGAAATAAAATATTTTTGCGCTATCACATCAATGCCAATGACCAAGAATCCGGTTTTTAAGGAAGAACCAGGCATATTGATTGATGTGCCATCTCATTTTATAAATAATAACAACTTGCTGTTTTTGCAGACACAGCCTGTGCGCACACTCTAAATTTGCTATTGTGGAGCGTTGTCAATGATTGAAAATTACAAAAAAGAAAAATTATAGTCCATATGATAGGATAGAAGAGGGCAACATGAGAAAGGAGTGGGGCGGGGGTTGTGATAGCCATATGTTGTAAATTTCTATTTTTTTGACCCCTTCCAAGTTGGGAATGATCAATCTGCTTTTTGTATCATAGTCACATCGCTTGAGCTTCAAGGTTTTGTTAATTTATTATTTTAAGAAACTAAGCAGCAAGAACTAGATAAGATTCTTTTTGTGCACTCTCACCTTTGCGTCATTGTGAAACCCTCTGTAGGATGTATGTCCATATGACTTCAGAACATGAATTTAAAAGAAAGGTGCCTCTCAAATTCGAATGTAATTGTTGCTTATGATCTTGACTCAGGACTTTGGGCAATGTGACATCAAAAGGTGCACAGGACGCAAGCTTTCAAGATTTGGCTTGTTAAAAGCAAGTACTTGTTCTCTTTCTACGTTCTTTATTTTCCCTTTTACACATGTTTAGGTGCTTGCACAGCACACACGGGCCTCAGCAATAATATTGTGGACTGAGAGAGAAATATAATTCTTAATCTCTTAATCTGAAAGAATACATATAAGCCTTTATATAGGCAAACCTAAAGCTAACCCTAGAATCAAAATCAATCAAATATAATAGGAAATATCCTAAGATATAACATACCTATATCTAATCATAATAACAAGATAATATTCTCACACTCTCCCTCAAGTTGGATCATGGATGTTAATCATGTCCAACTTGCTTATACAACTTTATACTACTGACACTCCCCCTTAAGCTTGTACTTCTTGAGTCTCAGAGGCCTATTTAGAGAGCAGTAGATACGAGCAGCGACTACGACAAGTTAGACGGGCAGCGGCTGTGACAAGGACGAGTTGAAGACGACGGGACCAGTCGTCTGACAAGTTGAGGAGCACGATGACAAAGGAACTACCACCAACGACGATGAAAGGCTCGACGACGATGACAGCGTCGAAGAGGAGATGGGTTGTTGATGAAGTACTGTGCTCACGAGTTGAGGACGACGGGACCAGTCATCGGACGAGATGAGAGGCACGATGATAGAGGAACTACCACCAACGATGATGTTGATGAAGAACTGTACCGAAAACAACGACGAGACCAGTCGTCGGACAAGATAAGAGGCACGATGGCAGAGGAACTACCACCAACGATGATGTTGATGAAGAACTGTGCCGCAAACATTACTAGAGTTGAAGAACTGTGCTCCATAATTAGAAAATGAATTCTGACCGGAGATCTCGCAGGAAAAAACAGTCACCAAAAGCTGCAAAACTCACGGATCAGGCCGGACATGAGAAGAGAAGGCCAAAACAGGAAGTCTCCGACGAAACGGAGATCACGCGCGCCGCCATAGGGACGCTGCCAGCCGAGCTTGTGTACACCACGCGCCGCCTTGGAGATGTCAGATGGTCGCCAAATATTGGGCGTTCGCCGAACGCGGGGTGGGGATTCTAGTGGGGTGGTGCGTGTTCCAAGAAGCTGTCGGGAACAGAACACAAACTCTCCTCTCTCTCTCGTTCTCTGCTTAAGTAACCCAGAACGTCCAGAACTTCGGACCCTCTCACTAGTACAGCAAACCAAAACTTTGAATGAAGAAATTCACACACTCTGTCTGGCCACTGTTACTATTCACGCTACAATATGGTTCACGCTACAGTGACAGCGGCCACTGGAAAATTGAAATTGGCCAAGAACTAACTAAGCTCTAATACCATGTGGACTTTGAGAGAGAAATATAATTATTAATCTCTTAATCTGAAAGAATACATATAGGCCTTTATATAGGCAAACCTAAAGCTAACCCTAGAATCTCATAGAATCTAATCAAATCAAAATCAATCAAATATAATAGGAAATATCTTAACTCCTAAGATATAACATACTTATATCTAATCATAATAACAAGATAATAATCATAATAAATGCATAATATTCTCACAAATATGTCTGCATATAAGATTTTACATATATCTTATAGTGTTTCTGTATTAACTGCTGCTGCTTCCAAAGTGAATATGGATCTATGATTTACTTATTGGCAGTAGAAGTATAACGATTTTACTATCATAATACTCAGTTACTAATATTATTGTCAATTTTGTATTATCTGACGGTCTAATTGCAGTACCTAAGCATGGTTATTTGTTTACTGACAATTCTATGCAGGAGTTACGTGTGAGTAATGGTTTTGGGGGCATTGTACTAAGGTACTTGGCAATAAAATATTTTTCCTTCTCGCTGTATGAATATTTGTTACTTTAGCCTGAACACACTTATTCTTGATGTTATAAGTCATCATTTTTTACATCTAGTTTGACAGTCTTATTGCTTCTACTACAAACAATTGCTTGGTTGTCAACCTATCTCTTCTTAAAAAGAATTATTTTGTTGAATCAGTCAACCTATCTACTTTTATAAGATGATGAATGAATGCATTGAATCAGTGAATGCAATGGTTTGGCCATTTGGGTTGAGTTCTAGACTGAGATAGGAGAGTGATTGGACTGTAGGATGTTGGGTGCTTGGTTATTCAACCCATGCAGGAATTTCCATAATAGTGTTGTCCAAGGGCGGATCTAGAAAATTTATGAAGGGTTGGTACCAGTGGCGCGCTGCCCCCGAATTTTCTTAAAGGAAAGTTTTAAATGCATTAAAAAACAATAGAATATAAACAAGAAAAGAAAAGAATATCAAAACAATATTCATGAAATCAAGTGAATATTGATGATGTAATAAGAGAGGCAGTTATTTTACAAATCTGTCATTTAGAAAAGCAAGGTTAACTGCTGTTAGAAATGCAACTACGTAAGTTACAATGAAGGGTGGGCATTCAATAAGTTCAAGTACATATATTTTAATAAGAAAAGTATATTAAATAAAAATAATTACAATGTCATCCTTCTAAGCCTTATTTTTTGGAATTCCATCATAATTGTCTTATTATCAATGTTATCAAATACATCTTTTTCAATATAAGGCACTAAACAATCATCCGTCCCCCATCCGATTACAAAATGTAGTCTTGATGTATTAAGGGTGGTCACTTAATTTAAGGGTAGGCAATCATTCAAACATGTATTAATTGGAGGGAATCCCCGATCCAAGGGTGGGCACTTGCCCCCCCACTCATGTACCTGGGTCCGCCTGTGGTGTTGTCCTTGTTCTGATGGCACCTGTCAGTCCATTCTTTCAGTAGCTAACCTTTTAGAAGCAATGAAATTCCTGAATGTTGAGCGGCTATATGTTAGGAGCTCTTGAAATTGTATTCATTGATTATCTATTGTGCTTCTGTTTTCACAGTCCTGTTGGAAAGCAATGTGTCTCGAGACAAGATTACCCTTTAATCGAGAAGAAAGGATTGGCTGTTGTGGATTGCTCGTGGGCACGTTTAGATGATGTGCCTTTTGTGAAGCTACGTTGCACTGCTCCTCGCCTATGTATTAACTTATCTTCCTTTATGAATGCATTATATCTTGAATCGTGTAGCATATCTGTCTATGTTAGTTATAAGTGCCCTCTAGCAATGGCTCATATATTTAGCGTCCTCTATAGTAATGTTGGTATGCTAATCATACTTTGGTTTTCATATCCTTATATCACTGATTATATTGTATGAAATTGCAGTACCATGGCTTGTGGCGGCAAACCCAGTAAATTATGGTCGACCATGTGAGCTGTCTTGTGTAGAGGCCTTATCTGCTGCTCTAACAATATGGTACCAAAATAGTTGTTTCTTTTGTTTTTGTTTTCTTTAAATCTTTTTATGTGAGATAAACTTGCTTCCACGGGTTGCTACAGCTGTCATGAGCTGATATCTTAATTTCATCATGCTTCTAGTTTTTTAAACACTCCTACCCAAAGTAGTAATACCCTTGTAATTGGAGTTAGTGTTGATAATACTACTTTATTTAGACCCTTTGCTATTAGACTACTAGCGCTAGGGATGCCTCTTGGATCACACATCAGCCAATAATACTTATATATAAAACATACATTTGATGATGTATCCCAGGTCGGCAGGTCCTAGCATAAGCTTCTTGGAAGGAAATCAGTGTCATTTGGAGTCATTTATTCTCCACCTAAGATGGAAATTTGTTTCACTCGTGGCAGAGCCATATAATTAACTTAGCATTGTGTTTGTAGCTTTAAAGCATTACTGGATTAGTATTTATAATGTTCTGTTGTTGAAATTTTGCTTCATTATTATATAGATTTGAATAAATATACACGTGACAAGGTTACTCATCTCTCTAATATGGCTTTACAGTGGGGAAGAAGAAACGGCAAATCTGTTGCTTAGCAAGTTCAAATGGGGTCATGCTTTTATGTCACTGAACCGGTATGCTTTACCTATTTTGTTATGTTTCTTTTAAATCTCTGATGTGACGGTGCGTGATTTGAAATACCAGCATGGCATAAGTTTATCCTTGTTGGTTCAATAAGAATATGATCTTTATGGTCCGTGGTGGAAACGAAAAGGGGCAGAGGGGGAGGGATGGGGGAGTCAGAGCTTAAACTGGTCTGAAAAAGACTTGCCACTACTGTAGGCTACTTATGGAAAGCCCAAATGAGAAAATTGAAACAAGTAAAAGACAGAAAGGAAAAATATAAACAAATAGAAGTCAGAAAATACATTAACATATCTCTGAGGAGTTTCTTGCGCCTACATTAAGTTTTCCATAGTTTCCCATTTCAACTCCTTGGAAATTCTATCAAGCCTGGATTCCTTGACCGCAAAAAGTTCTTTACTCTTGTTTTAAACTCTTCCATTTAATTTTTTATCTAAAAATAAAATCATTCATTTAGGTTTAATCTTTTTGTGGCCAAAAATAGTAGATAGTTTAATCAATTATTTAGAAGGGGACTAAAGTGCAAGTAACTTTTTGTGCGTTTTGGAAATTGAGAGGTAATCTTCCTAAAAGTCTTCATAATTTACTTTGTACTTTTAGAAAAAGGATGAAAATTTCATTGCGCTGATGTTCAATGACGCAGCTCTTCCTAAACTGTTATTAATCCAGAACTTTGTATTATAAATCAATGCAGGGAACTGCTGAAGGCCTACTCCAAATGCCAAAATAGTTCCGAGATTGTTTCTGTTCAAAATGCTTGGCTGTCACAACAGAGACAGATTCAAAGGACTCCTTCAGATGGTGAAGGTGCATTTTGCTCACCCTTTGTGGACTCTCTTTTCTATACATTATGTGCCCATTGCATAATTTAACTTTTCAGGAAATTACAAATATTTCCTCGTTATTTTCAAAATCTACACAAACTTCCTCTAAAATAAAAAGTTCTTACATTTTAGCGCAACTTTAAGATAATTTCTCAAAAAAAAAAAAAAACTAAAGTTCCTTATGTAGACCCTCAAAAATATTTTTATGGGATGTATTTTAGGAATAGAAGAATGAGATGTATATTTTGAAATTTAGTGGATTTGTATAAGCTCTAGGCAGCTTGAGAAGGAACTTTTTGTCTTGTAAATGTGCATTTATATGGGGGTTTCTATGTTCTCTCGCTTATGCTCGTGGACTTGGCTGTGTTTTATTTCTCTTTCTTCTAATAACATTTTATCTGAAAAGTTTATGGGTTTTCCTGCTGCTGTATGTACAGTTGTGGCACCTGATGCTGAGTCTCAAAACTCTTCTGATTCTGAAGATGGTCTTCCCCCTATTGAAAAGAACATGAATCGTTTGAATTTAATCGACAGTGATGAAGAAAGCGAGTAAGTGGATGTTAAATCTCCAGTGTTCGATCTTGCTCACAGCATGCTGCCATCTTCGAAGTAACCTCGAGACGGGCACAATGCCCCGAATATATTGGCTAGCGTCGATTTAAGTTGATCGTTTGTGATATAGTTCCCAGTTCTCTATTTGCTATTATCTATCTAATTTTTATATCTTTTTAGTCATTACCTGTCATTTTAAATTCGAACAAGTGAATGAAGTGCTAGCTTGTAGTAATTACGTGTTTGTTTTCTCATTCCTTTGGATTTTGAATGTATGTTTCGATTTCCGTCTTGCATTTTGAATTTAGTTTTTGGTGACTTTTTTCTATTTTAGAAGAAAAATCAGTTTAACAAAGAAGGAAAAAGAAATACAAACTCAACGTGATCATGATGGCGGTGATAATCCACGGTGTAAACTCCAGAGGCAAGCTTGATAATCAGATGGGTGGCTGATACATGTTGAACAATGCCATTTCCCATTTCAAGTTTTGCAATTTTTGTTTACGGGTTACCGAAACGTCTTCTCAAAACTCAATCAGCTAACTAGAAATGAGACCATCGTAGATTATGAGTTTTAAAAAGGCACTTGGCCTATATCTCGTTATGATGGCCAAAAGTTTTGACAATCAAAATAGGTCTTAAAGTCTAAAGTTGGGGGATATATAATTATTCTCTGATTCACTTGAAACTATCAATATTTTGGTCAGGGATAGTAGTGATAGCTATCCATACAAGATCTTTTTAATATAAATCCATACAGGATCTTGATTGAAGAAATTAGACAGCTTTTATATGCAAATTAGTCTGTGGAGGTAAGCTATGCTCACAGGAAAAACTTAACGTTTGTAGATAAGCTTGCTAAAGAGGCTCACTCAAATGATCCTCAAGTACTTTTCCTCCCACAAGTGCAAGACTGTTGTCAATCAGAGTTTTAGACAAACATGTATTTTACTGTGGAGGGGGTTCCCCTCAAGTAGGTAGTCCTATTTAATAGGATTATTTGAACCTATGCTTGCCACATGTATGGGGGCGAAAAAAGGAGACCATCATAGTGTCACGTATAAGTGAGGGCATTTTAGGCATTCTACTTGGCCAAATCTTGCTGTCAAATGGTCTGCCGGCGTTTGCCTTCGGAGAAAACTGTTGTTGCCAATGGAAGCTTCTGTTTTTTTTAAAATAAAAAATAAAAAATTTCATGGGACGAAGCTTGGATATATGTAGTGTTAGATCTAGGAGCCTCATGAGTAGACTTTAAAAGCAAAAAAAAGGTTTGAACTAGTTCCAGGAAACCTTCTCGAAGACGTCATTATCTTAGATGACAAGATTGAGTCCGACCATGGAATTATAATGCAGAACCGTTTTAATGTCACCTCGTTTTGCTGGCGTGCCTGGACCACTCTTCTGTGAGTGTGACTTGTCTGCCTCAGTTTGTGACCACAGCGAAGATACCCTCCATATCAAGATATTGAAGATGAGAACAAGGAACCAGTTTCATCTGAGAAATCCTCCACATTAAAAGCCCAAATCACTCTTGTCCTTCCAACTTTGCCTTTGCCTCACGAAAGTATTAGGTCCTGCCGATTTACATTAATTGATTACTATAACGATTCTCACTTAATCATTTTAATGCTTTGAGAATTAAGGGCGGCAGGGTTTCTTTCCTTTCCTTTTTGCCATAAATGGTAGGATTTCAAAGAATTTATCTTAAAGATGAATTATCTGGCCTAACCTTTTGGATGAACTTGCTTGTCCACAAAACACCTGGTCCCTGCGGCAATTTATTTATCATACATATCAACCAACATCTTTTGCTCAATAAAAAGCCTCACGCCACATCCCCCTCAGCAAGGGTGGTATCTCTTGCATGCATAATTAACTGGGGAGTACAGACCTAAAGCACATTGACAATGAAAATAGTTCATACAAAAGCAACACAAACGCAGCTCAAGTGCTCAACATTTCATTGCTTTCCTTAAAATAAAATCTCTAACAAAAAGTGGCAAGTGGTACATGATGGCCATGATGAAAGAGTAATGGCCAAGGGAGAGCCATGCAGGTGGTTTCTTCCTCAGTACGGCAGCTACAGTCTGTTTAGCGAATTCATCCGTCGGGGTGGACTTGGATTTCTGGGAAAAATAAGCTCTCTCTCGGATTGCAGCTTCAAAAGGTTTGAATAATTTCCATTCAGGCATGCGGCTGTAGGTAGCTGCCGCAGATTGTCCAATATTTGAATTTATAGCTCCAGGTACCACAGCCACAACATCAATCCCGAAATGGCTCAGTTCTAGTCTGTAAATCACGTTTATATGTGCATAAAAAAATATCAGTTAGATTTAAGTGACAGTTATGCAAAGCGGATTTTTCTCACCAATCCATTTGTCTCCGGCAGATTTAAGCAACTTTGAACATCAATTATATAAAACAAGTTTGAAGGACAAGCAAATTACCTGAGCGTATCTGTTATAGCATGAAGAGCAGCTTTGGAGGAAGTGTAAACACCAGACCATGGACCTGGGGCCATAGCAATTACACTACCAATATTTACAATCTTTCCCTGTTTCCTAGCTGCCATATGAGGAACACAAGCTTGAATCAACCTCAGTGTACCTGCAAATGTGACAGAAACATGGAACATGAGGTCTTTTGTTGGCATTTTGCAATGACCAAATAATGCTCTGTTATCATGCCAGTCCTCCTGTATTGTGCAATGCTAATTGCATGAAGCGTCCTGCGTCCAAATGAAGTTTTATTGGTTTATAGAAATATTTGCACACTTGATTGGACTTGAAAGGATGTTAATATTTATAACAAGGTTAGCTTCATTTGAAAGGGACAGTTAGTTCATGAAAAACCCTTTGAAGAGTTGTTTTTATTTTAAAAGAAGTTATCAATGTTAGATATTATTATCGTATTGACTAGAGTTTTGAGATGCGAGCCATTCTTAACAATCTTCATTGTATCATGATGAAAAATTGCCATCACTCAAATTACACTGGAGGTATGAAATAAGAGTTGTTAAGCTTAAACGAAGTGTTGCCAACTTCTTAGAGGCTATTTGCACAACTTTCCTTCTGATCTCTTCTGCTGGTAGGCTTCAAACATTCCTACCAACATCCAAAATTCCAATACCCATGAATTACTAAATCTACTGTACCCTCTGTTTCACAGTTCATCCTAAGATTTATAACATCTTTGAGCCATAAATGTCAACTCTACATGGCAAACTCGTAAAAAGGCAACTCCATGTGCTTGAATGACAAATCCCTAAACCCTAAAAGATTACACGGGTCAGGAAACATAAATCCGCACAAACAAATTGTTCTTATCACATGAAGATTTAAATCTTAGTGTAATCAGCAAAACTACAGAACATTTCACAAAGCAGAAAGAACTTGAAATGATCATGATACGAACCAAAAACGTTAGTATCAAAAGTTTGGTGGATGGCGGAGAGAGGAACCTCGGCAAGTGGGCCGACGCATTGAACACCAGCGTTATTAACCAAAACATCGATCCGACCGTACTTGTGCAAGACATTGTTGAGAGTACGGTGAACGCTGTCATCGGACTGAACATCGAGCTCTTGCAAGAAAAACCTGGGGTCTTGATCCAGATCCTCCATGGATGAGAGCGACCTACTGGTGGCCACCACCGTACAGTGGTGGGCGGCGAAGGCGCGTGCGAGGGAGTGGCCTATGCCTCCTTGAGAGCAGCCGGTGATGAGAACTACTGGTTGGTGATGGATATCCATTGAGAAAACTATGCGAATTTGGAAGAATGCAACAAGAGAACTAAGTTGGTGGATTGGCTGGAAATTTGAACGACTGGGACATCGAAAGATCCAATAGAATGGAAGTGGCGTGTAGCCGTGTATTATGATGCATTGGCGGTTCGCCAACTTCAACATTCATCTTTACTTCCATAAAATACGGGTTTACATTAGGTGTACATCCTTATGTGTACCTTGTGTGCTTGTCCTTTTATTAGAGGGTGAAGGTGCAATAATACACACAAGCTTTTTTCCTCGGGAGCATTCAACACCATAAATTTTTTTGGATAAAAAATACACATGAGCTTCCAAAAGTGGAGCAAATATACACACACTGTTAAAAAACTTTAACTGACGTTATTTAAGTGGGCCCCACACCATTTTTTTTTTTTTTTTTTTTTTAAAAGCTCAGCTTTTGTCAATTTCCTGATTTGCCCTTCTCGACCTCTGGAATATGTGGGAATCGACTTGCTTCGATTGCAGAGATGCACAGATCTGGAAATCAAGAAACTTAATCTTGACAAGCCGGAGGGACTGAACGAAGCCAGAGCGCAGGCAATCGTCGCCGGAGAAGAAGAAGGCACGGCGGAGTAAAATCTCAGCGAAGAAAATGAGAAGATCTTGAATCTCGGTGATTAACGAAGCAGAGATGCACAGATCTGGAAATGAAGAAACATAATCTTGACAAGCCGGAGGGACTGAACGAAGCTGGAGCGTAGGCAATCGTCGCCGGAGAAGAAGAAGGCACGGCAGAGTCACGATCTCGGGAATTGGAAGCTTCTGGTCGAAGGCCACGGTACAACGATCTCGAATTGAAGGCCTCGAAGTCGATTGTAGGCCTCAAATCGAGACTTGAAATCGGAATTGGAGGCCGATCGATTAACGGAAGAATCAAGAGACTTGAAATCGGAATTGTAGGCCTCAACTTTTTTCGACTCTAGATCTGACGTCTCTACTTCTGCTTCGATTTTGATTTCTCTAATTTCTCTGGTTCAAGTTATGGTATTTTTCTTTGATTTCTACAGCAGTAATGTCTGGGAGTTGGAAGTTTATTTTCATCCTTAGAGAAGGAAATATGGTCACCGACTCGCTTGCTAAGAGAGGTAATGTTGCCTCTGCCTTCTTGGACTCATGTTCTAATTTTGTACAGGATTTGATTTCGCATGAGATTTTGGGATTGAATTCCCCTTTGTAACTGGTCTTTTAGTTTGTAGCTCTTCTTCTGTACCAAAAATTTCTTTGATTTCTGAATGAATTTCTCTGGTTCAAGATTTTGATATATTTCTTCGATTTTGGCTTTAATTACTGAGAGAATTTTTACTGAATGACATGGAGAGATTTGTGTAGATATGATATTATTTTTGCTTTGATTATATAAGTTTGGGTAAACATGATTCCCCTCTTCTTCCATCGATGATCTTTGCTTTGATTTGTCTGAGGCATTTTGATTTGAGTTTATGGATGATGTGTTCTTGAGTTTTGATTGTTCTTCCATGGAAAAGAGTTGTAGAGGATGAAGGTTGGGGGAGGGTCTGAGGGGTATTTTGGTATTTTTACACTGCATTTAACGTCTGTCAAGCAAATTTAACTATGGTGGTATATTTGCTCCACTTTTGGAAGCTCATATGTATTTTTTATCCAAAAAAAAGCTTATGGTGTTGAATGCTCCCAGAGGAAAAGCTTGTGTGTATTATTGCACCTTCACCCAATATTAGAGTAGAGGGATGAGCACATTTTTTTTTATATAATATATTTATTTGGATTTAAATTATATGTGGCTTTTTGGAATTTTTTTACATCTAGTATCTCAAATTAATTAATTTCCAGTCTTGCATTCGAAATGTTTTCTCTGTAATACTAGAATCTTAGAAATTAATTAATTTGAGATCTTAGTCCAAAAAATATTCCAAAAAGCAAGATATAATTTAAATATAAATAAATATAATATATAAAAAATTTTAAAAAAGTCTCATCCCTCTAATTAGAGGGATGAGCATGTAAGAAGCACATAAGGTGAGAAGCACCTTATGTGCTCCCCATAAAAGACTCATTTGGATAAAGTACAAAAATGCATATGATCTTTACTCTTAATAGCGCTTAACACCAAGTATTTTTTTAGATGTAAAAATACACATGTGATTATAAAATAAGTGCAAAAGTCACATCACAGTTAAAAATTTTGGTTGACGGTGTTAATTTTGGGGGGGCCCATACTATAGTTCTGAAAATACCAAAATGTCCTTTAAAAACCCTCGATACTTCGATCCAAGTCATGCGTTTTGCAAACAAGGGCCAGACCACCGATCATTCTTACAACTATGTAAAATTCTACCGACCTACGTTCTCTAACTATCCTCCGACCGTCCCCGCCTCGATGAACGGCGTCAATAACTTACATATACATACGTTGCCAGAGGAACTTCACCGGCGAGATGAAGAAGAGGAAGAGGAGGAGGATCCCTGGGTGAAGATGCAGGAGGAAGCAAGGTTCGATATCGAACAAGAGCCGCTTCTGTCTTCCTATTACCATGCTTCGTCTGTGTCACCAATCTCTAGAAATCGCGTTGGCGAATCATCTCTCCCTTAAATTGTGCAGTTCCAGTCTTCCCAGTGGAACCCTAATCAACCTCTTCATTTCAATTCTTAACGAAAACGAAGAAATCATGGGAGTTGTGAAGTATGACCTAAGAGCCGTGAAAGGCGGTGGACTCTGACGACTCCTTCCAGTTCATTTACAGCGGAACCCTTTGCTTCACAGTCTAAATTTCTTGATTTAATCGATTCTCTGTCCATATGTTGAAATTTCAAATTGAGAGTTGTCCATCTAAGAAGAATTATTTTGCTTCCAATTATAGATGAGTACTTTCACCATGGTTCACCATACAACACCACACATACCATTCAAATATTCATACGAATGGAATGATGTGCAAGCACAACTTAATGGAACTATTCATTGTGATTACCCAAAGTGGTATGGAATTCTCTCTGCTTCTGTCTTTATAATGGATGTTTTTCTTGTGGATAAAAATAAAGTGACACCTGTAGATAAGTTAGGAAACTGATCCAGTTATTGCTTATTATGATTTCTTCTTGTTACCTTACTAATGATGATTGGTCTCTGGTTCTATAAACATCTTGGATAATCTGGATAAGTTGTTTTTGTGAGGCATTGTATTCGTGCACTAGAGGATAAAAAGATGGGAAGTTCGAATTGGAGTTTGGGTGGGAGAGGGGATGGGAGGGTTTTTTTTTGTTGAGTTAGGGGTATTTTGATGCTTTCAAATTAAAATAAACATATGTTATCTTCTTCTTACAATGTTGTGACTTTTACACCTATTTTATAATCACATGTGCATTATTGCATCTAAAAAAAGCACTTGATGTTGAATGCTCCTAGAGGGTAAAGCATGTACATGTGCATTTTTGCACATTTACCCTTTTAATAATGGAACTAAGAAATAAATACAGTGGCATTTTTGTAATTCTGTAAAGGATTTTGACATCCTAACTTTAAAAAAGATGACAAAAATATACTTTTGACATCCCAGTTTAGAAAAAGGACGCCAAAAGTAGAGTTTTTGACACCATGAACACTATTTTTAACGTTTTTTTAAGAAATGGAACACTAAAAAATAGTCTTCTGGCGTCCCCATGTTGAAATCGGGACGCCTAAAATCCCACTTTAGGCTAGTTTAAATTTGGACGCATAAAGTGAATTGAATGGGTCAAAATGTGTTGTAGGTTTCACCAGTCACGGGTTTTTTCTTTTTCTCTCTAGTATTTAATGCCTCTTCATCTTTCTTTTCTTCCTCACTTTGTTTCAGACGTTCCGGCGATAAGAGAGCTTATAAATCTAAAATCACATAGCCTCATCAAAATCTAGGAAGCTTAGCTCGAAACAGGGGAAATCCCACTAGAAACTAGAAATCTCGTTGGGATCTAGAGAAGCTGTGCATAAAAGTAGAAATCTCAGTGGAACTCATAGAAGAAGGCCGATGAGGAGGATGTGGTTCTCTGGTTCGAGTCTGAGCTCTTCAAGGTCGACTTTGAGCTCTGGAGTTGATGCTAGACTTGAGAAGAGAGTGAAAGAGAGAGAGAGACGATGTGAAGCTAATGAAAAATAGATGAGAATGACGGTGGAGGTAGGGTGAAGCTCACCGGAGAGGACAATGGTGGAAGGAGTGAGGAGAAGAAGGCAAAGGTGTTGGTTCTCTGATTTTGTTCTGAGCTCTCAACTTCAAAACAGAGGAGCTCGCAGCGCTGTTCGTCTGTATCTCGGTCTCTTCGCTGGAGAGAAGGAAGAAGGTGGTGGTTCCGAAGCATTTTTGGTGGTGAGGATGAGTTCCAATGATTGGTGTCAATGGGAGAATGGTGATGGTTCTTCTACTCGGGTCTCTGTGTGTCACGACACAAGAGAGTTGCCAGAAATGAAGGTGTGGTGTGGAGAATATAGTGGAAGCAAGAAGAAATGGTAAAGGAAGGTGATGGGTGATGGCGTTGCTCTCCCAATCCACATCCGGGGTTCCAAGCTTCCAGCCATTGCAATGTCAAGACGTCCCGGTGCTAAGCTTCGATGAATTTGAATTTGACGTTGAATAGACATCGTCTGTTTTTATTTTTTTGAAAAAAAGAAAGTCTCACGGCTTCTCTTTTAGAAAGGGATGTTGTAAGTCTCTCATGACGTCCCTTTTTTTAAGGGACATTATATCCTGACTTTAATGTGTCCCGATCTTAAGCGTCCCCCTGTTTTCAAATGTTAAAATACCAAAAAAAGGGATGTTAAAAGCATTGTCGGTAGTAGTGCATATATCAATTTATAACTTAAATAAAATGGTTTGTAGAAAAAAAATTGATAATTATAAATATTTTAAAGTAATTTAATTAGCTTTTTTAATCTTAAAAAAAAGTCAACTATATTTTATATTTAGCACACTATCTTGATATTTTATATTAATAAGCTCATCCATGTTAACTAAAACAGTTTCTGTTGACAAGTCATTTAGTGAAATTGATAAATTCAACTACCTCAATAAAATAACTAAATATATATATATAGAGGAATATATGAAACTTTTTTAATATCTTTTATGATCTTGGGACCTGAGTAAAATTTTACCTATTTTCTCTGATCCTAATTATAAGACAACATTTTAGAATTTGTTTTGGTATTAACTGTAGGACAACATTCTCAGTGATAAAATTGAAAACCATGATCAATGCCAAAACAAATTCTAGAAACCAGGATCAGAGCTTCTTTTTTTTTTTCCCCAAAAACCGATTGAAGACGTTTACAATGAAAAAAAAAAGAGAGATGGAGAGAAACAGAGTCGAAGAGAAACAGATCCGGTGATAACAGAGTAGGTATGAACAGATCTGGTGAGAAGAAATAACATCAAAAGAGAAGAACGACGGTGACATGCAATAGATCGAACCCAAAAAATTGTTGAGATTCTAAGAACCCGAAGAGAAACGTTGTGAAGAAGCTCGATCATCAGAGTTTGAATGTTCTGGTGAAGGATTCAACTCTAATGCGATGGCTTTTAGGGTGTAAGATGCTGGAGAAGGGCTGAACGGGAGAGAGACTGAGGACCCGTTTGTTTCGCTGAAAGAGGGCGGTGGAAAGGGAAGATAAGACACTTCCCACGAAAAAAACATGTTTGGTTGTCCCATCTTCCATCGAGTACCATTCCTGCCAGTTCGAATTTTCCCTCATCCGTTGGAATGTGTTTTCCCTAAAAAGAAGCGGGAATGTTAAAATGCTGCCGAGAGAGTGAAAATGTCGAACAAAAAGGCCCCTAAAACACTGTACCTATTAATCAAAAAGCATTTAACGCGCGAGCTGGAGGTGGACGAAGCTATCGGTGAAAAAGCTTGGAGCTGGACAAAGCTGTCGGCCAAGAAGGTTGGAAAACAGTGGGCGTTTTTTGGCGAAGGAGAAGTTTAACCCTGGGAACAGCGCTGCATTTGAGGTCAATATACATCCGAAAGGAATTAATGTGTGATTTACCGGTAGTTTTAGGAGATTTGGGAAGGGCTATTCATTCGAGCTGGGGGGACACACACACACTTGAATGGAAGCAATTTTACATAGACACGGTTATATGCTTGCACGTTGGGGACAGAGACAAAGACGAGTGTGAATGGTCTTTATATTCTTGTATATTAATGAGATGCAGACTCTATTTTAAACAATTTACACAGTTTGGGATGTAATTGCAATAAATTAAAATATGTTTTTTGTGTGTGTACAATGTGCTGTTGCTCTGTGAATGATGAAATGTGGGGAAAAAATCAAATGAACATTGCGTTGGAACCAGACTTCCCAGTTCGAACGTATGATGTGGGACGTTTCTAATTCAGTGAGTGCCATGTTGGGTCATAAGTAGTCGTTTAAATTGAGGCGATGGGATGAAAGATACCAATTTATGAATGTTAAACAATGGTAGTTTGTAAACAGGAGTAGTGGATTACTAGTGTGGTTGAAAATTGTGTAGGTATGGAGCCACGTAGACGGGAAATGGTTGGATTATTGGCGGGGTGCTTAGCTAATGTATAAAAGTTGATCACTGTTTATGTACCTATTTCTTGTGACAAATATATTCAGAAAACCTTTGTTGCTGTCAAAATGTTGTTTTCTGTATGACTGTACCTTGTGCTTGTAATAACAAAACCCAAGAAATGTCCAATATGTTAGTTATGCTTAGTTTTGATGATAACAAATATGCTTATCAATATTAAGAGCAAAAAGTTTCCATACTACATTTATCTTATACCTTGACTAATTCTTATATTTGTGTAGTTGTGAAGGTTAAATAATGAAGAATGATTAAAATTGAAGATTGAGGAAAGAAGAACTTGTTAAAATATCAATAATCAAGACTCCATGATCAAACAGAAGTTGGAAGGGATCAACTGTTTTTTTAAAAACAGTCTTTAAAAGTGCTTGTTTTCAAGACTGTTTTTGTAAAAAACAGTCGTCAAAGGAGTCATTACTGAAGTAATTCTCGCGTATGGCATTGTTCTTCAATCAATACTCGAGTATCACCAAGTTAATACTCGAGTATGTCACTTAATCAGCTCCAATTCAAGTGAAAACCCCGTCAATACTCGAGTATTGGACCAATACTGAGTATTGGACTTTTTTAAAATACTTGAGTATTAAGACTATTTTTTAAAATTTTTTTTAAAAAAATCTTTAAAATTACTTGTTTTCAAGACTGTTTTTGAAAAAAAAAAAAAATCGTCAAAGGAGTCATTATCGAAGTAATTCTCGTATGGCATTGTTCTTCAATCAATACTCGAGTATCACCAAGTTAATACTCGAGTATGTCACTTAATCAGCTCCAATTCAGGTGAAAAATACGTCAATACTCGAGTATCTACAGTCAATACTTGAGTATTGGACCAATACTTGAGTATTGAACTTCAAATACTCGAGTATTGGGGTGTTCTCCAGCTGCTCTGTTCAGCTCTGTTTCTGACGACGTCTGGAAATTCGATGATATCCCTCAAACCAAGGATTGGATTGACATGAAACTAGTGGCATATGAAACTAGACATCCAACACATATTTGTGGCAAAATTTCAAGTCCAAATGAGTCCAGATGTGTGAGTTATGAATTTTTCAAGTTGGCACAAAAATCACCGTCACAGTCCAGACCAACCTTCGGTAATTTGAGTGTATCTCACAAACGAAAAACCCAATTGATCTAAAACTGGTTCCTTTGGAAACTAGACTCAAATACATTTCCAAAAACATCAAGAAGATAGAAAACGAAGATCAATTGAAGAAGTTATGATGTTTTGAAGTTGACAGTATGTTCTGGATGCTGCAAAAACACTGGATAAGATCAACCTCCATTCATCTGATGTTAATGGACGAATTACAACTAGTTTGGAGATGATTCTTATTCAAATAGAAAGAATATTTAAAGAGTTTTATGAGATGGGGTGATTTTCCAAATATGTATATATATATATATATATATATATCAAAAACTGGAAATTGCTCATTGTATTGCTAATGTCATTGCATTTCTGGAAATCTGAAGTTTGCACAAGAACATGATATATGGAAGCTAGCAGATTGACATTTGAAGATGATACTCAAGTGGAAGGTGATACATACTCAAGTAGAGAATCATCGCTGAAGCAACCTACTCGAGTATATCACTTATATACTTGAGTAATGTCGGGAATCAACTGTTGGAAGAAGAGGATACTCAAGTATATCTCAAGTAATACTCGAGTATATAGCAGCAAGACAGAGACAATGCTGAATCTTTGAGACAATACTCGAGTATTGGATATTGCATACTTGAGTATGGATTAATTGCTGAATGTCATTTGCTCTCTGGATGTGTAATACTCGAGTATGAGAATTGAGATACTCGAGTATTGACAGTGTGAAGTTAGTGATATGATCACTTGCAACAATACTTGAGTATGGTACTCAAGTATGAAATGGACTACTCAAGTAATGAAGGAAATGCGCATCTGTGAAGAAGTTCTACATGGATACTCAAGTATTCAAGAAATATTCGAAAGTATTAGAAAGTATTTACTGAACCTGCTTCTTGTAACAAAAAAACTGAGGCCAACCATTTACTGAACCTGCTTCTTGTAAAAAAAAAAAAAAGCAAACTATTATTTTATGCAGCATTTTATTGGTCAAATTTCCTTCTGGTTTTTTCCTTGTAACAAAACAGATACATCAGTTATGTGCCTCTGCATTCTACTACTCTCATGTCCACCTTACTGGGCTAATTTCCTTCTACTTCTCTTTTATTGCTTTCCCCAACTTATTACATTCACAATGAAAACAAATAACAATTGCTTCCGTCTGTGCCTGATATTCGTATGTTTTGTACTGCTCTTTTATTGAAAAGTTTAATATAATGTTAAACATATTGTAAACCTGTTTTACTCTTCTTCTTCAACCTCAAAACGAGACTTTTTTCCAGTTAGTGTCGCCATTTTAACCGAGCTAACTTTCATTTTAATCAAATCGCTGCTAGTTTGTTGTCGTTACTTTATTACATGAAGCGATCACTTTTTTCAATCCTGTGTCTCACCTTACGCCCTTCGCCATCCTCCCATAAATTCACACCTTGTTCGAGCTTTTATTATTTGTCGAACTTGTGGCCTCTGGATGCCAGTCGTGATTGCAATTTCATATCCCATACACTGCAACTTCAATTTTTCATCTCACCGTATTCGCGATTTGGGCATGGTAATTAAACCCGGACCGGACGGACGGTTTGGACCGGAAACCGGCGAACCGGCCATGAGTCCGGTCCAGAAGATGACAGAAACCGGGGTCAGCCAAGGTTTTTTTTGTGTAAAAAAAACAGTAGAAGAGAGTAGAGAGGAGAGGCGAGAGACAGAGCGGCGCAACCTCCACACCTTCGCCGTCTTCTTACTTCCTCGCCGGCGACCTTGGCTTCACCGTCACCATAAATCTTTGTCGCCGACGAGCTCCACCTCACCACCACAGAAACTGTCGCCAACCGAAAGAAAAGCATTAGAACGAAGTGGTATCGTCGCCTCCTCCAGCGTCGTTCTGGTCTGTGAGGACCAAGGGGGGAGGGTTTGGATGAGAGATAGGAATGAGATCAAAGTAAAGAGAGAGGAGGGAAATGAATATGAAAGAAGGAGCTTTGAATGTGATGAAGAGATGATCGGACGAGACACATGATGGAGGGAGGAGGGTTAACATGAGAGAGAAAAATGAGATGGGAGTAGGTGAGGATGAGCTGTGAATTGTCTATTCATGTCATTTCATATATAAAAAGTCGTGCATTTGTTCTTACTTTTATTTTTAAAAAAAATTGTGAGATATAATTCATATTATATAATAAATCTCAGATACTTGACTACCGGTTTAGCTCCGGTTTGACTTCGGTCTGACCCACTAACCCTTAACCCAGTACCTCGACCGGTTCAATAACCGGTCCGGGTTTAATAACCTTGGATTTGGGTTTTTATTCGAACTGGGCGCACTGTTCAAACCAAATTCAACTTTTTTTTTTTTTTTTAAAAAAAGGGCATTTGCGGAAATTCACCTAATCTTCCCACTTAACAAACACCCAATTCTCCATACCAAACATATTATTTTCCCTCAACTAACTTCATTTCCCTAGTGTACCAAACGGCTCACATTTTTAAAGTTCCCTCCCAATCTTCCATTCCTTTCCTTTCCTTTCCCAAATCTTCTTTGTAACAAACGGGTCATGAGAGAAAAGTGAAGACACGCAAAAGAAGAAATTTATTGGTGGGTTAAGCTTACCCCTATGGTTAAGGTTAAAAGATACACCGGTTGGTTCAAAGGCTACCCCTGGTTAATAAATTTCAAGGTATGGGTTAATGTGTTCACAAGATTCAAAGCACTGGTGAATGTGCTTGGCAGAGAAAATACTGATGGGTCATCTCAAAAGTCTGTTGCGTCAATTTGCTTTTGAAATTTTAACCTCCTTTTGAACCTCTTTTTTGCATTCCTTCATTTTTTTAAAAAAATTTCCTATTAATAATTCTAAAATTTTTATTTTCTCACCGTTTGGTCCCGGTTTAGCTCCAGTTTGACTCCGGTCTGACCTACTAACCCTTAACCCAATACCTCAACCGGTTCACTGACCGGTCCGGTTTTAATAACCTTGAGTAGAAGCATGTAAATGCCAAAAATATTAATTAAAATAACTGAATCCAATGAGAGAATATTTCAAAAAGGGTAAAAAATGAAGAAATGTGTCTCTTAATCATGACAATATTGCATGCTTGGTAGGACTTTGAAGTTAGAAGGATGTTAGTCTTAAGCAGTTAGTTTCACTTTGAAAAGTAGCGCTAGTTCAAGAAAACCATGATACTGAGAGTTAATTTTAATGAATAAAAACACAAACAAGTTATCACTTTGTAGACATTTATTGTTATCTTGGTTTGAGTTTTGAGAATGCTGATCATTTTTAAAAATCTTTGTTGTACTATAAGGAAAATTTGTCATTACTCAAATTACACTTGTGGCTTGAAACAAGTGTGATTAAGCTTAATCGAAGTGTTTCCAGCTTATTAGAGACTATTTGCACAACTTTCCTTCTGATCTCCTACTCAAATTACACTTGTGGCTTCAAACAAGTATCCCTACTAACATCCAAAAATCCAACACCCATGAATCACTTTAACTAGTGTGGGTCTCTAAAAGGTGGTTTTAGAAACCTTTTTTCGTAAGTCGAGAAAACTTATCTTACATATAAAATTTTTCTATTTCAACTGTCTTTATATGAGATTCTCCCTAATTTTTTATAAATTATATATCACATAATTATCGCAAGGTAGAGTTATTATAAGGGTTAAAGTGCAAATTCACCTAATAAACATTTATGAAGGAGCAATGTTGCCTTAAAAATATTTTTAATTTCAATGTTGCTTTGAAAGTCTAATAATGTAGTGATATCACCTCCAAATTAATATCTCAAAAGATCAAACGTTAATTAACCTTATAATTCTGATGTGGCGTCCCATCACATTTTTTTCCAAATGGCATGCCCATGTAGCATCCCCATACGTGGCATCCTCATAATAAAAAAATGTAATGGGGATGCCACATAGGCATACCATATCAGCATTATGAGGTCAACATCGTCTTGAGTTTTTAATTTGGAAAATTCCCTCAGGGCCGAAGTAATCAAAAGAATGTCCAAAAATGTTCCCAAAAAAAAGTTACATGTTAAAAAAGGTTCTACGACCTTTTCTAATATTATTTCATAGACGTTAACAACTATATCAGTATAGCATTAACAACTGGCAAATGGATCGAACACTCTCATCAAAGGGAGGGGGTTCAATCCTGGAGTTGGTCAAGACGCTGGGGGAGGCGTCCTAGCTCCTAGGTGCCTAGGTTAACGTCTGAAGGTAATAGACGGCTCGCCCTACCCAACATCGGTATCACCTAGGACTAGGAGGAAGGGAGATTTCGCCCTGCCCTTGGATTGTGGATAAACCCAACCCCTTTCCTAAAATTTTATTATAAAAAAAAAAGAGTATAGCATTAACAATTAAATCGATACGTTAACAACAATATCCTAACAACTAAATCAAGACAACGTTTTATGAAATAATATCGAAAAAGCCCTAAGGCCTTTTTTGACATGTGACTTTTCTTTGAACATTTTTTAAAAATATTTTGATAATTTGGGCCCCGAGAGGAAGGGAGATTTCACCCCGCCTTAGATTGTGGGTGAATCCAACCCCTTTCCTAAAATTTTATTATATATAAAAAAAGTATAGCATTAACAATTAAATCAGTATATGTTAACAACAATATCCTAACAACTAAGTTAGTATAACGTTTTATAAAATAATATCAGAAAAAGCCATCAGACCCTTTTTGACATGTGACTTTTCTTTGAACCTTTTTT
This sequence comes from Acacia acuminata, assembly GCA_019022655.1. Lineage (NCBI taxonomy): Eukaryota > Viridiplantae > Streptophyta > Magnoliopsida > Fabales > Fabaceae > Acacia > Acacia acuminata. The sequence continues at coordinate 2,243,995 of JAFJYI010000071.1, forward strand.
AAAAATATTTTGATAATTTGGACCTAAGAGAAATTTTCCCTTTTTAATTTGAGACAACATTACGACGTTTTCAATTTTTTTTGGATAACATTAAGATTAAAAAAAAATTCAGGACAATAGTATTCTTGAGTGAATTTTCACCGTATCATAAATAGACTAATAGACTAATGTTTCTGACTTTCTGTTCACCAAGGCGACTTGACCGTGGAACCCGCTACATAAAAATTCTAGCGATTTTTGCCGCGCTCTGCGTCTCTGCCTCATAATATCCAGAGCATCCTTTGCTTGCATTAACGATACATTCACCAATGATGAAGAATACATCCTCTGCTTGAATAGATGTTATTCTTAACTCACATCTATTTATATATACTACTACTTCTGGTCTTAATTATAAGATACGGTTGACCTTTTTTGAGAGATTTGAATACGTTACTTAACATATCCTCTGTATCTTTAGATTATATGAATTATCAAATAATTGGTTTGAAGAAAAAAACTAAAGTAATTTATATCTTAATCTCTTCAAAAAAGTTAGAGATTATAATTTGTAATATTTTAAAGACAATTGTATCATGAGAGATTATATTGTTATTTTGAATTATTTTAAAAAAAAATCAAATAGATATGAGTTAGTTCATTTACCAGGTCCAATACTGTTGTGCTCCAAAATAACCTAACCCTACTAAAATATAGACATTTTATCACTAGGATTTGATTTAAATTTAAAAAATAAAATAAAATCAGAATTATGTAAATTAATTAAGTGCCCTGTATCCGTATGAACTCCCAGTATAGGACCCGCCTTATACTAGTGCATTCTCTGTTCTATAAACAAGATAGAATTTTGCATTTGGGCTTGGGAATCCATTAAACCATTACCATTTACGTTTGGTAGCCGCACGGCCATGCAAGCTCTCTCTGATTTCTTCTTTCATCTCTACGCAAAGACCATCGTCCTGTTGGTCTTCTTGCTCATAGAGCTCATCATCCTCGTCCGAAACCTCAAAACTCACACACCTCCAATGACTATCTCCCAGTACCTCCAACTCATCGAAGAGAAAACCCCAACTGTTTGTTTCACCAGAACACTGAACATGGCAGACCAACAAGAGTGTAGGGTTTGCTTATCTGAGCTTCAAGAAGGCGACAAAGTTAGGACCTTGAAATGTAAACACACATTTCACCAGGAATGTTTGGACCGGTGGTTGCTTCAGTTTTGGGCTACTTGTCCTCTCTGTAGAAACAGAGTCCTCCCAGAAGATGTCGTCACCGATTATCGACGGCTTCGGAATCAGGTGAATTATGATGACAATAACAATAATAACGTGAACCACCCAATTATGTGTTTGTTTTTTGCAGTACGTGGTGTTATCACCCTGCAAAGTTATCTCTGAAACTATATTGTCTTCCTGATGATTGATACGATGTTTGATCTGTGACTGTGAATTTTTCTTTTCTTTTCTTTTTTTCCTCCTGTTCTCTTTGGTTGTACAGAGGGAATTGATCATATTTCCCTTCTGGGAGTCCTCGGAAGATTAGTGATGTACTCTATGCTGTATGTACGAAGATTATGGTAATAAAAAAAATCAACCTCTTTAATTTGTGCTGCTCTTCTACCAGCATATGACTCTATGATTTCATCATCTGATTCAAATGTTTGTAGTGAATGGGCTGGATCTCTGGAAATATTGAAGTTCCTATCAGTCCAGTTCATGTTGAAAATATCTCAGCACAAGAAGATATTTGTAGACATATTACTCTGCAGATTTTAACGGAGTTGTATTCTCACAGCAGGAGTGGGGAATGGTCAGGCAATAGTAAAAACGAGAAGGATGCTACAGCAATTAGTTGGATTTTCATGGTCTACAAGGAAATTGTTTTCACACAGTGATATTGATGATTGGGTAGGTGGAGAAGTTAGAAGGTTTAATGCGTGAAAAAGATAGAAAAGTTTGAGCAATTTAAGGGCAACTTTTGATTGAATTGTAAGACCCCACAACTCCACAAAGCCAGGTTGACATGAAGAGCACAAGAGTTAGCTGAATATAATAAAAGTCTTGATTAAAGAGCTTCAGAGCACGATAGGTGAACTGGATTTGCCGAACTAAACAACAAAGTGGTCCTGTAAAATTAAAAGAAACGACGAAGTTTTAGTGTAATGTTTCTTCAAATGTAAACAAAGCAAATTATAAAAATGAAACTTCGTACACTCCTCTTTTTATTAGCATACAGCTATAACTAGTTAGCGGTTCTTAATAAAGTTTAGTTTTCCTTGATCTCTTGGTTATGTAAACTTCAGGACCACCCTCTTTTCCCCTCCATCTCGTCTGCTTTGGATCTGGATATTTATGGTTAATTTCACAGGAGAATTATGGGCAAACATCACATATCCAGAACTGCTAATCCATGTTGGTTTTCCAGATAGGCAGAACAAATACCTTGGTAGATATGGGTAATGATTTATTACTCCTTACAGACTTATCTTTATACATAGAGTAGAATGCTTCATTTTTGTTTATCAAATAAGAAGAATCATAGCTAATAAATATTACCTACGGTTCTTATTATAATATTCACTTTATAATTCAATTTGAACTATAAAGTGAATTTTATAGCAAGGACCAGGTGTAGTATTTTAATTTCTTAGCATGCATTGTGAAGATATGATTTGAAACACTTGTGTGTGAATCAATGTGCAATATGCTTTGAGGCCTAAAATGAGGAGGGATGGGCAGAGAGAGTATTTGGTTCCATGCTTTGAGGCCTAAAATGAAATGAGGCAAGTCACGGCCATACACAGGGCAGTGTCGTTTTGGTAAGCGCTTGCCCTATTGAATGAAGAGGAGGAAGGTAGATGACCAAATCAGTATCAAATTACAAAACCATATCGTTGAATCTTCTATCCTTTCTATCCTCTACAAGGTATTTTGAAATGAATCAAACATTATATTTCAATTTCATATAGATAAATGTAATTTTTTTAACAACTTTCATAATATAATACACAAAAATATTTTAGAGATATCATGTTACATATATTATAACTAAGTAATTTATTTAGTTGTCTAAATTAAGGATAAGAAAAGTAACATATTAATATTTTCAAGTAAAAAAGTAATATTCTCAAAGTCACATGTCTAAATAAACTAATTTTTTTTTATTAGTTTAGTATGTTGCATTCTGCACTAATTGGTAGGGACCAAAAAATTCAGCTTATATGACTTTTAAAATAGGGCTTAAAATGATATTTAAATTTTAAAAAAGACTAATTATTGAATATAATCAAGTTTGTTTGATTGATTTTGTGTTTGTTTGGAATCACATTTAGGACCGTAAGAGTGTTTATTTACTTACTAATTTATTAAACAAAATTTTCTCATGGAAACATAAGCTTCATTGGAAAAAGCAAACCTTATAAAAAAGACCAAAATAAACATATATTGTAAATCAAGGAATAGTTAACTTATATCTATAAATCACGATTAAAAAGTTACTTAGCTTAAATCTATTCCAAACAAGCATTGATTAGTTTTGAATAACCTAATATTTGGGACGAGACAGCTACAAATGTTTTCCTAATCATAGGTTGAAACAAATAAAACGGCTAATGAATGCTGCCTCGTCCCTACCCTTTGGGAGTTTCCACCCAACTGGCCAATTTGACAGTTATGTTAGATAAAAGAGAGGCAGTAATGGCAAGTCATTACTAAATTCTTCTGTTCACTTGTTACCAGAGACAGAGACGGAACATAGGTATGATAAGGGGGGCCAAAAAAAAATTGTTTAAATTTTTTTAATAGGACTTTTTATTTTTATTTTTTATTTTTTTGTGTAATAATACAACTTTGGCCCCCCCCCCCCAACATAGTGAATATAACTTTTTGGCCCCCAACTTCTTCTTTTTTTTTTTTTTTGGCCCCCCAACGTAGTGTAATACTCCTCCTGGGCCCCAATTATAGGAACATTTTTTGTAGTGTAATTCAATCTTTGTTCTATGTGGGGTCTTGTATGATTTATGTTAATCTTATCATTCTTTTCTCTATTTCATTCTAATTACCCGAAATTTTTAGCTTATCAATGAAATTTACTTTTGTGGTGTATCCCTTACTACGCTTTTTACCCATTCTACACTACACTTGTAGATGAAGTTAATTGGCTTGATTTCATGAATATTTTTTTTATTCTTTTCATTTTTAATGCATTTAAAACTTTCCTTAAAAAAAAATTTCAGGGGCAGCCCCCGAATCCCCCCACCACTATTTGGCCCCCAAACTTTTCCTCTCCAAGTTCCTTGTTACTTTGGAGAGTGTTGTAACAATAAAAAGCTCATTTTGGAGAGAGAACAGCTGTAGCGGGATACTGATATTTACATGTAGATCATCAATAAGCCTCTTATATTGGTAACGGGATGGGTTATGAGTTAAATCATTATCAACGGTGTTGGTTACAAAAAAGAATTCTTATCGACCCATTTTTGTTAGTTGAAATAATAATCCTTTTGAAATTGACCATTACTTGTATAATAGACTGCATGATCCAATCAAGTTGCATGTTGACCAAAAAATGGAGTCAGGAACGGAGGAATCGACAACACAGAGTGGGCCTACCCAATTATGATGCCATGTAGTCCCATTTCATGTAATGCCAGCCCAAAAACTAAAATGTGGGCCGAAAACGGCCTCTTCATGACCCAATAGTTTTTCATGCTCACAAATAACCAGTCTGCTATTATTGAGGATTGTTCAGGGGTGCTGAGATCCTTGGTAGCCCAGGAGTGTGTGGGAATTGTTTCCCTTGGTTCTTTTATTTCTGTTTAATGTAATCTCTGACTTTAACCATCTTTTATTATCAAAAAAAAAAAATGCAATGGAACAACCCCTCGTCCTTGGACTTAAATGGTAAAGGGGTCGGACACTCTTACTAAATGAAGAGAGTTCGATTCTGGAGTTGGTCAAGGTGCTGAGGGAAGCATTCTAGGTGGCTAGGTTAACACCTGAGGGTAATAGACGGCTCGCCCTGCCCAACATCGGTATCACTTAGGAGAAAGGGAGATTTCGCCTTGCCCTTGCATTGTGGGTAAATCCAACCCCTTTCCTAAAATTTGTATATCCAAAAAAAAAAAAAGCAATGGAACAACCCCTCGTCTCTGTGTTCAACTGGCAAAGGGGTCTGACACTCTCACCAAACGGAGGGGGTTCGATCTTGGAGTTGGTTAAGGCGCTGGGGGAGGTATCCTAGCTCTGGGTGCCTAGGTAAAGTGGTAAAGTGGTAAACGTCGAAAGTAATAGACGGCTCGCCTTGCCCAACATTAGTATTACCTAGAAGGAAGGGAGATTTCGCGCGGCCCTTGGATTGCAGGTGAGTCCAACCCCTTTCCTAAAATTTTATTATCAAAAAAAAAATTGCAATGGAACAGCCAATGATGAGTGACACAGTTGGCTAAGGCGTCGACAATCACTTCAAAAGGGAAGTCAATGTAAGGGCCTCATCGGTGGGCGATTTGTAAGCAACTCTGTAAGCGCTCTTTAAGCTTGGAGGCATACCCTGGCCCTAGTGGGATACCGATGTCTACCCCGACCTAAACTTTTCGGTATATAAAAAAAATTGCAATGGAACAAGACCCTGATGAAAACAAAATATTAATGCGTCCAACAGATATTATGTAATACTCCTTTCGGTTCTAATTATAGGACATATTTAACCGATTTTGGGCAGATTAAGGAGAAGAGTTAAATTAGTTAAGTTTACTCATTTTCCTAAAATGCCTTATATAATAAAAGTGAATAAATAGCCCTTACTACCTCTTCGATCTAGAATTTTCCATATACTTTCTCCGGTTATAATTATAGGAAGACTTTTGTAATACAATTTATATTACAAAAATATTCTTATAAGACCAGAGGTAGTATTACTTATAGTCTTATTGGCAAAACATAAAAATAAAAATACTAATTGTCCTCTTTAGATGTTTGGAGAGAGAACCCCCACTGGGCCTATCGGTTCGTTTGGTAAAGGAATAATGGAAAGTTTTACCATTATTAGGACAATAATGGTGCAACCTTTTTGTGTCAGAAAAAAAAAATCACAGCCAATCACATAACTCAAACAATTCGATGCCCTTATCCATTCCCGGTGCATATAACGATTTTTCATAAAGATGTTTTTTCCTGAATAAAGATCATTTATATATGTATAGTTTCATTATTTTTTATTTATTTGTTTGTCACTAATCTTTTAAGTTAATAAGGAGGGAGTGACGTAGTTGGCTAAGATGTCGATTTTCTTTTAAATAAGAAGAGGTTGGATATGCTGCATCGAGGTGAAAAGACATAACAAGAAAGAAGAAAGCAAGGCAAGCAGGAAGTGGGATTTGTTGTCGCAAGCCCTGTTGTAGCGGGGTCGCCTGCCTGTGGGGATTTATGGGGTCCCTTCTGGGTGGGGGTCCTACTGTGGGTGGCTGATAGATTGCCCAGCCCACGTCGGACCTGTGGCCGGCGAGTGATGTGCTAAGGATTAGGTGGCGAGCCCGAACTACCAGCTTAAGCTTTTAGCTCAGTGGTAAGCTTCCGCGTCTTTGCAAGAATATGTGTGGAGTTGGATCTTCAGAAAAAATTAGTACCAAGAATCATTTTAGCCTCTTCCTTATAGAATATTGAATATGAGGGATTAAATATGATTTGTTTTGGATGTGGCAGATATGGACATCGAAAAGAAAATTGTCCTTGGAGTATTAATTGTGGGCTTCATCCGGCCATCATCGCCTACTATTCCAACCGTGAAAAGATCATCGATCAGATTGTCTCAAGAAACTAAAATGGTAGAAGAAGAAGGATTTGGACCTTGGATGCTTGTGCGCAGCCCCGAGACCTTGGGCTTCGAAGATTGAAAACCAAAAAGTTAAAGGAGATGTAAAATCTAGTGGCTCAAGATTTGCTGTTATGTCAAAATGGGAGGAGGAAAAATATTTTCAAGAGGATCAAAGGGAAACAGGCAACTTGGATTCAACAAATAAAAACATTGGTTTTATGTGAAGGAAAAGGCAAGGAATCCCGATGTCTAAAACTCTCAATGGAGAAGAATTTAAACATAAAGGTAAAAATCCTCACAGTTCCAAAAGTATCTACAAAGTGAAAGAAAAAGAAAAGAGCCAAACGACATCTCAAAGTGGGCAGAACAATCAAGCTATGGAGATTAATCCCCATGTTAATGTTAAGAAGCAAGGTGCTAAAGATGCAAAGCAAAGGATGCATGTTATTGTAAGTGGATGTGTTGATAACAAAGAATCAATTCAGAGGGAACAAAAACCAGATGACTCATCTATAGCAAACTCGAAACCATCAAGGGCACCACAAGATGAAAGGTTGGAAGTGGATGTATTGAATGAGAATTTAAGAATAATAGAACCAAAGCAAAGGAGGCAGGAATCCAAAGAATGAGATCGAGAAGTCCACCGGGTGGTAAACAAGGTAAGCAAAGTGATATTGAGAAACTTAATCATCTGGGAGCTATGTCAAGAGAAATTTATGTGAATGAACCTCTGATAAGTGAGTTTCTATTGGTCTCGTCTTTATTAATCAGTTTCCAATGATTATTGCATCTTGGAATTGTTGTGGGGCGGGTAGAAATTGCGTTTCCATGTTTGATTAAGGATATAGTTCAAAAATATAATATTAATGTTTTGGGAATTCGGAGCCTCGAATTAGTGGTGCCGGAGCAGATGGTGTGGTTAAGAAATTGGGTTTTTAATTGGTTGAGAGTAGAAGCGTGTTTCTTGGTGGTTTATGGTTATTGTGGAATGATTGGGAAGTTTCAATTGAATATATTTTTTCCAATACCCAAATTCTTCATTGTAGACTTTCTGATAGAAGTTCAGGTGAAATTTTGTTTGTTTCTCTAGTATATGGTGAACCAAGAAAGGAGAATAGAACAGAATTATGGGCTTCTTTACGAGCTTTATCAGGTATCACTCATGAGGCTTGGCTTATTCTGGGTGATTTTAATTCTTTCTTGAATCCATCTGATAAGCAAGGAGGTGCCCCTATGAACAATCTGTATCATCATCATTTCAGAACCTGTATCAATGATTGTAATCTTCTGGAGGTTCCGATTGTGGGTGATAAATTTACTTGGGAAAAGAATGAGGTGAAAGAGAGATTAGATTGGGCCTTTTGTAATTTGACTTGGGAAATATCTCACCCTTCTTTAAGGCCTTTCACCATCTTAGATTTAAATCGACCATCGGGTTGTTGTTGTTTCATCCGGAATTGAGGATAGACGTCACGTTAAGGGTCATTCCTTCAAATATCAAGCAGGTTGGTGTTTACAGGAAGGATTTTCAGATATTGTTAAATCTTCTTGGCGAGATAATTCTTGGTCAATAGGATATAAGAATTTTGAGGAGTCCGTTACTAAATGGAATAAGGAAGTAATCGGGAGTTTACCCAATAAGAAAAAGAATCTTATTCGGAGACTGGAAGGGATCGATAAGGCCATGATAGAACGACCTCATGGGGGTCTTGTGAAACTTGAAAAAGATCTATGGCGAGAATATTTGAAGGTGGTTGACCAAGAAGAACTTTTGTGGTATCAAAAATCTCGTTGTAAGTGGTTACAATATGGTGATAATAATACAAGTTACTTTCATGCGTCAACAATTGTGAAGAGAAAACGCAACAGTAGTTGAGATGTCGCAAAATGATCAAGGCCAATGGATTACCGAACAAGCTGAATTAAAACATTTGGCTATGGAGTATTTTAAAAACTTTATACTCGTGACAATGAGATCACTCCTGTGCATGAATGGCCTACAAATTTTCCCATTTGGATCAATCTCAATTACATGCCATTCAGAGGGACATTTCAATAGTTGAAATAAAGAATGCAGCGTTTGAAATGGGTGCCTTCAAAGCTCCTGGTCCTTATGGTCTAAATCCACATTTTTTCCAATCTCAATGGGATATAATTGGAACTAAAGTGTGTGACTTTATTTTAGAAGCCGTGACTAATCCTGATAAAATTAAGGACATGAACCACACTAACATTGTTTTAATCCCCAAAGTAGATGTTCCAACATCTATTAAGGAATTCCGGCCCATTGCTTTGTGTAATGTGTGTTTCAAAATCCTAAGCAAGGTTATTACAAATAGAATGAAAAGGGTTATGCCATACTTGATCCACCCGGCTCAATGTGGTTTTATTAGTGGTCGTCAAAGTTGTGATAACATTATTCTTGCCCAGGAGGCCATTCATACCATGAGAACGAAAAAGAGAGGTAAAGGATATGTTGCCATTAAAATAGATATAGAGAAGGCCTATGATAGATTAGATTGGGATTTTGTTAAATTCAATCTACAAAGTCTAGGATTTCAAGATCAATTTGTGCAACTTATCATGAAATGTATTTCATCAACTTCAATGAGAGTGTCTTGGAATGGGGAGTTTTCAGATACTTTTCTTCCCTCTAGAAGACTTAGACAAGGAGATCCTTTAAGTCCTTTCCTCTTTGTTTTGTGTATGGAACGACTAGGACAAATAATTAATCGTGAAGTAGAGAATGGAAGGTGGAAACCACTGAGGATGAGCTCCGATGGCCCGACTATCTCCCACTTATTCTTCACTGACGATCTCATATTATTTTGTGAAGCCTCAAGAATTCAAGTGGAATGGGTTAGAGATATAATGACTACCTTTTGTAAAATTTCAGGACATAGAGTTAGTCTTCCTAAATCAAAATGTTTTTTCTCCCCGAAGGTCAATTTTAACAGGGCCCGAGAACTTAGTCAAGTTCTAGGCATTGGTATTACTGCTGATCTTGGAAAGTATCTTGGGGTGCCTCTATTGCATAAGAAATTGGTTAAGTCAACATTTGCTCCTCTCATTGGAAAGGTCAATAAAAAGCTCTCAGGTTGGAAGGGAAGACATTTGAGTATGGCGGGTAAATCGATACTGATTAAATCAGTCTTGTCTGCATTACCATTCTATCAAATGAAAACTTTGTTAATTCCCAAAGGGATCCCGATGGATATTGAGAAGTTGATTAGAGATTTCTTTTGGAGTCAAGGATCGACAACAAAAAAACTCCATCTTATAGCCTGGGACACTATCAAGTTAGGAAAAGAGGATGGGGGCTTGGAATTAAGGATCTTGAAATACAAAATAAATCTTTTATAATGAAGTTATGTTGGGGTCTTATAACCAAGCCCGATGCACTTTGGGTTAAATGTCCGAAAAGTAAATATGCTTGTGGAAGTGACAAAATTCCTAGCATAACCAAAAATAAAAAACAATCTTCTGTTTGACCGCCATTGTCAAAGTTTGGGATAAGTTTAAAAGTAATTTGGGAAGTAAACTTAGAAGTGGCAATAATACCAACACCTGGTGGGAGCTTTGGTCCCCTCTTGATAAACCTTTGATTCAATACGTTGATAAAAATCATGGGTGGGTTAGTCATGATGAGAATGTGAGGGCTTTTGTATCTCTAAATGGTTCTTGGGATCTTACGAAATGGAGATTATTCTTACCAGAATGGGTGATCGATAAAATTAAGATGATTAAACCTCCAACCATGGAGGGAAATGATCTTTTTTTACTGGAGAGTCTCTAATGATGGTAATTTTAGCATTAGATCGGCTTATAAGATGTTGGAAAAAAATAATGACTCTATAAGAGAACCTCTCTGGCAAAATATTTGGCGTTGGCCTATTTCAGAGCGTGCTAAATTCTTCATGTGGCAAGTTTTTCATGGAAAATTACCTACTAATTCTATGAGAAAGAAGCATGGTTTGAGTGATCATAATGATTGTCCCTTTGAATGTTTTGGTGAGGAAACAATTCTGCATACTTTGAGAGACTGTGAGATTGCATGTACTGTGTGGCTTGATTTGATTAACTCTATATACTATAGTACTTTTTTTAGTGGTAATTTGCAGGATTGGATATTATGGAATAATAAACATGAAGTGGGTGGAAAAAAGGTCAGGCGCTGGTCTTGGATGCGGATATTTGGATTAGCTTGTTGGCTAATTTGGAAGAATAGATGCAGAAAGATTTTTGATGGCAAAGGTGCTCAACCTCGTTGCATTATTCATAGCTGTCTTCATCAATTAATGGAAGGTGTGGAGCATGGAAAATTTATTCACCAGATCTACCGAGTTCCGATAGAGCGGACTCCCCAATGGAATACTCCACCTTTTGGTTATGTTAGGGTGGATGTAGATGGTTCGGTAATCAACAATAATGTTGCAGCTTGTGGTGGCATTATTAGAGATAGCAATGGGGTGTGGTTGGCAGGATTTCGACAGAAAATTGGCTACAGTTCAATTACTGCTGCAGAATTACAAGCACTTAAAGCTGGCATGATGACGTGTAGGCAGCTTGGTTTCAAAAAAATTAAGCTGTACTCAGATTTTACAGAGGCTATTCGTTTATTAACATCGAATATGGACCCTATCATCCTTTGTCTCAAGAGATTTGAGTAAATTAGATCGTTGATTTTTTCTACTTAGGATATCGAAATAATTCATTCGAACAGAGAAGCATTGAAGTGTGCAGATCTTTTGGCCAAAATGGCACATGAGGCGAATACTGAGCTGGGTTTACTACAGATTCCCTCAACTTATTGTTTGGATCAAATACTAGTCGATCTAGGTTATTTCCATTCATGATGTATTATTTCTTTGTTTGTGTAGTATCTTTATGATACATCTCAAGAGGTAACTCGTGTCTTATTAATTCAAAAAAAGAAAGATGGATAATGAGAAATGTATATTTTATAAATTAGTAATGGGGTAGTAGATATGAAATATTTAATTTAATATTTTAAGGGGGAATAATAGAAGAGAAGAATGAATGTAGAGAAAAGGAGAAATAAAGGAGGATGAATCAAGCAGAGAAGAAGTTGGCAGAAGCAGCAATTGCGAGCTGGGATTTGGGCTCCCAAGCCCATTTGAGGGACTCTCTCTTGGGCTTCATCATCATCATCATCATCGTCAGCTTCGGAGCTTCCACAATCCTCTCCTGGGAATGGGATTCAAGGCTTGCCTTCCTGATGATCCCCAGCCTCCTCTCGTACTCTTCCGCCACCAGTATCGCTATATCAGCCATCCTTCCGATGAAATTTCTGTGTTGTTTGAAGTTGCCTTTCTACTTTATACCCTGAACCAACAATGAAGCCTTTTATACACACCAACGCCTCCAAGCTGCAAAGTCAGCACTTTTGGATAAGCCTCTCCATCATTTTTGTCTTTTCCCATTAAAGTTGCTGACCGCCACGCGCATCTGTCCTCTGCCTTATGGCGCACTCCCACTCGACCTAACATAGCACGAGGCTAATTCAATTTTCTTTTCTTTTTTGCCATAAAGCAACCGCAACTTTCAGCTGCAAGGCCAGGGCCTAAAAACTAATCTTTTTAGACTTTGAAGTAATAAAGATATCTGTTTTTTAAGGTTTGATTAGTTTGATTTACACGTTTTTTTAAAAAAAATTAAAATTAATAAATTATAACAATTATAATTATAATCTGACACATAAATGTTGTCAATATTAAAGCCTAAACAACATGTATCATGCAACAAACAAAAATAGCTACTAAAAACAAAGGTAATTTATTGTTTACATACTACAATTACAAATAATTAATGAGAAGACTTAACAAAGTTGGGGCCATTGAATGATGAAACCAGGGGGACAGGGGCAGTGGCCCTGGCTCCCTCATAGGATCTCTATAGCAGCATCTCACATGGCCTATGCTCTTTTCACGTTCCCTTTTTTTTTTTTTTTTTTTTTTTTATATTAATGACAAAGACCAAGAGTTACTCTTGAGAATTTCACGTTGTTTTCACTTTTTCTTTAGGGGTTTATTTTTTCCAGTCGGTATAAAATTTCCCTCATATATTTATTTTATAATTATAAAAACTATTTTCTAAAATCTAATCTTAAACATTAAAAACGTGGACGAGTGTACGCGGTCCTCTGCTTTTATCTTATCGCCATACCTTGGCTTGTTTCATAGTCCCTTTTCTAATTTACAAGCACCAACTCCCCCCGCGCGATGCGCATGTGCAATAATTCCCTAACATAAAAGTATATCATGGACCTATCACTCATTTAAATTATTAACAAATTCAATAAAACACGAAGGCACATAAAAGAAAATAATTGGATTTCAAATCTACCAACAAAAAAATAAAAGTTGTATCACTATCTAAAAATACAACATAAACCACAACCATATCGGTTGTACTTTTATACATTTAGCAACTTCTGCCTCAACTCAAAAGCTAAATATGTGTAATATATCATAATCAAATTAATTTCAATAGAGGATATATTGTTATCAGTTTCAATAATTTAAATATATGTAATATATCATAATCAAATTAATTTCAATAGAGGATAAAAGTTCGGAAATAAGCGATTAATATATAATAATCAAATTAATTTAAATAATCCCACAATCTCTCGCTCCCATATCTGCACCCAATTCCTAAAATTTAGTATTTTGATTTTTACCAAAACACTAATAATCTAAATAGCAGGAATAATTCCAAGCGGCAACTTTTCACTTCTCCACGCCTTTCACCATTGTCCTCTTTTTTTCTTTTATTTTCCTACAAAAGAAATTAACCAAAGCACATTGGTAATGCATCAAAACTATATAGGCAAACATTAAAGAAGCCAATCCCCTAAGAATTAGTCATGAGAATTGGTCATGAGAAACCCTTTAACAAAGTTGTTAATAGAAAATGCCAACTCTTTCGTTTAAAGAGGAGAAAATCAAGAGAGAGAAAATCAGAGAATATACCATTAACCCATAAAAAACATCACATAATCCAAAGATTTGATGCAGAAAATCTTCTCTGTGCTTCTACATATCTACCAACCACTCTATGAAACAAACATTTCTTTATTAACAACGTCAATATCACATCAAATAATCTAGAAGTAGGATAAGATAGTGATGAAGAAGGAATGAAAGAGAACTCACTGTATTATGTCTTGAGCCACATAAGAGAATCTCTTTAGCCACTATTTCATCTACCATTAAATACAATCGAATTTTCTCTTAGGGAAAACAACACTGGGTCAACTCCCCCGTGCGATGCGCGAGTGCAACAATTCAATGACATGAAAGCATATCCTTACTTTCCATTCATCTAAATTATTAAGAAATTGAATAAACCACAAAGGGACACAAAAGAAAAGAATTGGATTTCAAATCTACTAACAAAAAGTAGAAGTTGTCTCACTACCCAAAAACACAACATGAAGTATTTATTAGTCATTATTATTTTTTTATTAAGTATTTATAGTCTGTAGACATTAAAAACGTGGACGAGTGTACGCGGTCCTCTGCTTTTATCTTATCGCCATACCTTGGCTTGTTTCATAGTCCCTTTTCTAATTTATTCCGCGTCATCGTAGGCCTTTGGCCTCCATCATATTTTAATACTGCCACATTTTACATATGGGTAAATTTACTGTTCTAAGTCGGCGGTCGGTTCTTTTATCTTCTTCCATCTTTATCACATGTCTGCTTCGTCAAGTTCTTCAAGGGCCCCTTCCATTTCATTATCTCAAAAACATTTTTTGCAACTTAAAACACGTTTATACTTCACCATGATTCAAATATCTGGTATACGGGCTTCTCAGTCTCTCACCCGGGGCTGTAATTGTTGCGGTGTAAGATCGTTCATGAAAAGAACACGCTTAATATGAATATAGACCGGATGATTCTTCACATCGCTTGTTATATCCTATATTTTCTAGTTTAACTTGATATATCAGCATATCACAATTGAAGTATTGAACAGACTGAAAACAAAATGCGGCGGACGGGATAAATCATGGTAGGAAAATATCGATATCATAATTCTCAACAAAGTATTTAAGGGACTCTGTTTTTTCAAATATACCCATGCATACCAGCAAAATTATACATATTTATCTAATTTGAGGCGGCCGGGACATTTTATGTAGAACCGAAAATCTCTATGATCAGCCCACTTGAAGATGGGGCCGGACTATATTAATCATGTCAGTTATTCTCGTCAGCGAGCACATGACTCCTTCCTTCAGAGTCATAGGAGGCCCAGTGTTTTCAGCTGCTGAACATGCTCGGGTGGCAGAGATCGGGGAGACCAATCAGACCCTGCCAACTCATCAACATCCTCAACCACATACTCCTGTGATCACAAGCAAAAACAGTTAGATCATCCAGTTCATGTCAGAATGTTCATTGGAACCTTTTTGCGTCAACACCGAATATGCATTATTAAACTTGTCCATCGCAATATCAGCATTAAAAAAAGTGCTGAATTTTCATCAACAACGCAAACTGGAGGCAAAAAGATGCATTATTAAACTTGTCCATCGCGATATATCAGCGTTCCTATGCTGAATGAATCATATAAAAACTTCATACTATTTCTTGCACCAAAATTCTTGATAATTAATAAGATTTTAGATGCTTAATGAGCCAATTCTAGGTATCAGTTACGTATTGAGGCAGACCAAGTTATTGCAGTGGGCCAATAATTAGTAGTTAAGGATCCAAAAGAAATGAGAGTGAGCCAATCGCACCTTTGTTAGCATCCTTTTTGCAAGTATGTGATAATGTCGCTGCCATATCCGTTGTCCTACCATGGTAGCCACCAATACACTGTAAAATATCCCTATTACAGTAAAAAGTCCTAGAACAATCAATCCCATTATAAGTAACAAGGCCAACCCTGCTTCCCCAGCACCTCCCAAGCAACCACCACATTCAGTAGCCATAGTTCCACAACTCTCAAAGCATGCGGTGCAATCAGTCCACATACAAAGAGTGCCTGGCAAATGACAGTCTGCACAAACTCTGCAGAAACAAACAAAATCAACCTCACACTACCATTCCGGGTCAGGAATTTGAAGCTTACATAAGATACTTCTTATATGACACAGCATAATTTTATCTGTTTAGAATGTGGAAGGATGTGTAAGTTAAAAAATGCATTTTATACATTCTCTCCATGAGGAGGATGGCCTTAAATAAATAAATCTGAAATTATTATGAAAGCAAAATTTCTGGCACAGAAAGGACCAAAAACAATTTTAAGAGAATCATCATGATTCATATTGATGATTTGGGTGGATGGTAAGAGTTTAGTCATGTGACCTAACTGTATCCAATTTTCTCAAAAGAGTAGGAGAAGAGTTACTACCCAGGGTGACAACAACAAAGGCATAATTCTCGACAAGGCTGAGCCAAATCATTGCGCACCCTCCGATCATAACAAGTAATGAAGCACCCAGATAGGCCAAGCGAAGCAAAAAACAATAAAGCTCCTGCATTTGACAGTAGAAACATAAAAAATATGACCAAAATAAGAATCTTCTATGTGGAAAAAGAAAACTCTGAAACCAAAAAATACCATACTTGAATGGATATTGGATCAAATACTTAATATCTTACCACATAAATAATAAAAGCTAAGCTGACTCTCAAAACCCCATGGAAGACGAAGCCAGTACTGCTGGTCACCATCTATTAGATAAACCAAATAAGCAAGTGAAGTAATGACCTGCATACAATGGAAATAAGGTTTTGAATTAGAAGTAGAAAAGGACAACCCTCTATATATGGCTAAGATAATAGGAACAGTTCACCTACTAGCTGGACGGCCAGAAAAATAAACAAAATGTCTCTGGTAACAAAGAATCAAAACTTCAAGGTTCGCCATTTCTTATCTACAGCGACATGAACACGCAAATGATAAGGAGCCTTGCAGGTTGTGCAGTGAGCAAATGCAAACCCTTCCTGCAAAAATATGAGGCAACATCCATATCCGTTATGCATGAAGCAATATAAACGGTAAAGTACAATGTATCATCTGTGGTGCTATAAGCCGAAACTACAATCCAAATGAGCTCATATTTTACAGTTTTTCCAATCATTTGTTAAAGGCAAAAACTGAGCCAAAGAGAAGAGGATTACTACAATGAATATCTAAAAGAAGTTCCAGTAAACCATAATATCCACATGGATTCATGTTATATAGCATACAACAAATACAAGAAAAATGAAGTTTGCAAACAAGCCAATTAACACAAATTACGCGGAAGATCTTAAGGAGTGATCTTGTCACACAAGAAAGGAAAAAAAATTGCAAGGCACAGAGCAAACCAATGTTCTATATACAAACTACTAAAAATTAAATAGCAGGTCAAATCTTTTCATATGGGAAGACGCAGCCAGTAAGCAGAGACAAAACAGAAGGAGGGAAAAAAAGATCATTCCTCTAGAACTCCTATACAAATAAGAAAAAATGAGATTTGGAATCAATGAAATATTTATGAGACAAACAAATGAGAACATAAACAGGTCATCGTCGAATCAATCAAGGGACAGCCCAGTACACAAAGCTTCTGATATGTGTGGGGTCCAGGAAGGTCCTTGTTGAAACAATCAGATGAAGAAATAATTCACTGATCACCAGAATTGGCCAGTGGTGAGGTCAGTTTCACCAACGCAATCACCATCATCGCATGCAATGATCATATATGAATCACATAATAACCAGACTAAGGTCTGTAAACAGATGGGGTTCCTTGCTATGGCTACAGTATGTCATGCTTTGATAGTAAAATCAAAATTGATTGAGACTCTGAGATTGCCTTCCTACCTTAACAGCTCGCCAATGATCCAAACACTCTCGATGTACATATTTTGATGTGCCTTTGCATTTGCAAGGAGCTATGAAATCTCTACCTGTGCAAAAGAGGAAAGATAAGATACATATTATCAAGATAGAGGAATCCACAACATGACAATGCCCAAAACAAATAAAAATAAGCCATAGAGCACTTAAAGAAAACCATGAAATGGTGCAAATAATTGCTTAATTATGCACTTCAAGTTAAAATTCCAATTCAAACGAGCTGGTGGTAGCGAGAATAATGCGTTGAATTGCTCCATGTAATCAAAATAACAGCGACCATATAAGTCTGGTTCGTTATTCAATATAGTTTGATACGATAAAATTATTCTTGGACTTCCTAAACAACAGAAAATTTAGACTACGGAACAGTTTGAATTAAAAAAAAAACCAAAATGAGCCCGGCAGACGTATTGATTTACCTGGAGTTCATAATTTTTTTTTTTTTTAAAAAAAAAAGCCTAAATGCATGCTCTACCAAAAGAAAATAAATAAACTGGGATAAAACACAAGAGATGAAGGCCAGACTACCATCAGTTTCGAGGCAGATTCGGCATTGAATTTGTTCGCTCGGACCGGCCTCAAGGTCGATCTCGTTAGGGTCAGTGATCGGCGGTGGAGAGACCAGCGGTGAAGTATCTGAGACTGAGTGATCCGCCATTAAAATACAGAAAAACTTTAGAGGGCAGAGTAGAATTGAGACGTGAAACAGAGTTCAGATTAAGTGAATCTAAAACCATGTGGTGGCATGATCGAATCTGTCCGACCTCCCACCCACACTTAGCGCCCGTTTGGTTTAGGAGAGGTGAGAGGAGGGAAAAGAAAAATTGGATTTTTCGTACTCACTACTTTAGGAAAACATTTTCCCCCATCAATTTTTCACGTTATATGATTGAAAATTGATTGGGAACCTATTTTCAAGTGGAGAGTAAAAATGCCTAAAGATAAAAAACCCTTAATATAATTTTAGATGTGATATAAAAATGTGAATAAGTTTATGGAGATTTAAATAATTTCTTTACTATAGAGCAAAACGGTTTTTTAGCTCATTTTTTATTTTATTATTTTCAAAACAAACAAAAAAATTTCTATTAATCTATATGTTTTCAGTGCAAAAAAAAAAAAAAAAAAAAAATTATGTGACAAAATATTTTACATTTCATTCCTTTCCAACATTTTCTTTCACTCAAACCCCTTAATATTAATTTTTTTTTTTCTGTTTTCTGTTTTTATAATCAAATAGTCTGGCCTCTAAGGATAGACTTGGGCCCTAAGTCAAACATCATGTGTCCAACAAAAGTGAGCCTCAAAAAGGAAATGGGAAGACAAATTAATACAGATTGGGCATTAATGTGGAGGTTGGCGTTTGGAAATTATGGAAGTGGAGAAATAAATGGGTTTTCGAAGATCAGAACAAACCACCAGACCCAGCTACTGTCATTCTATATTCATGGAAGCTATTTGTACCGAGACCAGATGAGTTGCAAACAGATAGAACAGTAACTACGACAGTCTCTTCGTGGCAAGCTCCCCCTCCTGAATGGATAAAAATCAATGTGGATGGGGGCTATGTCTTCTAATAGCACATGGATTGCTGGTTCTTTACATGCTCTTGGAGTATGTAACGCTCAAGAAGCAGAGGAATGGGCCTTGTTAGCTTGGAATATGGGTTTCAAAAAAGTCATTATAGAATCAGATGCTAGAAATCTTGTTAATATGCTCTTGAATAACAGCAATATTGACAAGCAGGACCTGGTCATGTTTAGAGTCAAAAATTTGCTGGAGCTTCAATGGAAGAAAAAGATTATTAACATTCCTCGGGCTCAGAACCCCCTTGCTGATCACATTGCACAAAACCGCCTCTCTCGGTCTGTTTTTTTATGACTCTTGTCCCTCGCATTTGAGGACCTCAGTGCTGCAAGACTGTATGAAAATCATAGTTAATTTTCTCATTCAGGCATCTCCCTCATTTGTAACCAAGAAAAAAAGTTATACTATTTCTCCGATCCTTAATATAAGACATATTTACCTAATTTAATTAGATTAAGAAAGTTAGTTGAAAACTCAATTGCTAGATTTCGTTCTTGTGCTTATAGGCTATTCAACGGCTGAGACTTCGTCCCTAACATCCCACGGGGAAGAGGATACCTACTAATATTTCACTCAGTAGGGCTTGGTAACAAATCATATAAATACTTAGTCGAATTAGCTAATATAATATGTATTATCTAAAACACTCTATTCATTTTCCTCAATTTTTTCATTCTCTCTCCTCTTTGATTATTATTGAAAGAACATTAACAGAGGTAGATGAGGAAAAGATTGACAAATATGAAAACTTATATTTAGACCAAGATCAACTCTTCATATATATCTTATATTAAAGACGAAGAATGGTATTTTGATCAGTTAGAAGTGACGAAAGTTTCAATGGTCACTTACTTGTAGGGCCTATTTGATTTCCTTTCGCAAAACCCATATTCACAATCTCAATGTAATCGTGACTTTTGTTTTCTTAAATAGAAAGCCATGTCAAAAGTCGGATAGAATACAATAAAATTGAGTCATATCAAAACACACAAGAGTCCGAAAGTAGTTCCTAAAGTAACCATGACTTGTTTGAATGCCACTTAGTTTGGACCATTCAACTGAAACAACAGCATGTACATAAAGGTTAGCCATTTTATAAAACTCAAGGTTATAAAAGGAAGAAACAAAACGCCACTTCACAGAGGAGCAATTGAAAGTGAACTATAAAATGGTAGACGAAACTCGACCGGGGAAAAGCACTTCAAAGCTAGAAAGCAATGAAAAGAAAACGAAGGTCAAAACAAAAGTAGGAGCATAAATTTGTGATTTACTTTGAACTTGACACTAGCCGCACAATAATGTTAACCATGTGATAATCTAATTATGCAATGGAAATCACAGATTCCAATTAAACATATCCTAAATAGGTCTTCTTATAAACTGAATAAAAACTTGCTTGAAGTTAGCACTCAAATTCGTACAGAACCATGCAAACACAAGGCCTCTTCGTACTAGTTTACTTCTTCCTCTTCTTTGGGGGCTGCAATGCTTCCTCCTCCTCGTCCTCATCTTCCTCCTCGTTGTCCTCCTCTTCAACTACTTCCTCTTCGTCTTCCTCACCACCCTCATCCTCTTCCTCATCATCGTCGTCGTCATCGTCGTCATCATCATGATCTTGTTCATCAGCATCGTCATCATCCTCTTCATCCTCGCCGTTCTCTTCTGCGCCACCACCACCTGCTGCACCACTTTCAGCAGGAACCTTCTTTGGGTTGGTCTTATTGTTAGAATTGTTGCCATGTCCAGCTCCATCTTCAGATGACAAGTCCTCTTCGCCCTCTCCATCATCATCATCCTCGCCTCCATCTTCGTTTCCATCCTCTTCCTCCGCATCAACCTGCTTCTCCTGGCTTTGGGAGTTGCACTCTCCACTAACCATCAGCTGGAGAAGATCCTGCACCCATTTCATCAAACATGTTAAATTAATCTCAGGCAGTTTCCGGAGATTAAACTATACAAACCTTCCTATATATGAATTCAACTTATATTATGATAAAAATAATATCCTTGATAAAATTGCTTTAGTGAAGTGAACCAAAAGGAATTTGCAGGAAAATCCCAGTTCTATATTTAATTATAGATCCCTGAATATTGGCAATACTGACCAATAAGAATAAGTGCGGGTTCAAACCATTCGTCATTTGAGCATAACTATACTTTTGGATGCAACCTGGGCACGAAGTAATTTTAGTTATATTTATCCGCGATGCTCTCCCCAAGGGGTCGGATTCGACAGTAGACTCCACTACGTATTACAATGTCCCACGTCCGATGGGATAAGATTCGCAGAGAGATTGGAGGAATAAATAAATACTAGATATATAAATATACAAGAAGATACTCATGGCAGGAACACAAAAATGACAGGTTTGCTTTACGCTATTCAGCATCTCCAAGGGAATAATCCATAGAATCCAATTCCTCTCCCATTACTTTCCTTGACTTTTGACTTTTCCCCTCGAGACACGACAAAAAGATTTTTCTATCCTGAACCGGCCCCACCTCACAAGCATGGCGTATTATCGGAGAACTTCAATTCTAAACGACAAAACCGCGGCTTTTGTCCCTTAATGATGGTCAAGACCACCACTAGTTTTCTACGCCCAAGGTGCGCACTTTAGCAAACCCGAACTTAACCACCGGCGTACGGGAGCCCAGCCCCTTTGAACCAGGCTTAGGGGCAAGGAAGCACCAAATTCAGATATTTTTAGATCCAGACGGCAGTTAAATATTTAGCTCTTATTTTTTAAAATAAAATTGAAATTGAAACAAGCTTTGAATTTTGGCACAAGTAGTTAAAAAATCAAGGGAAAAATTGCCAAAATCTAACCCAATGGTCTAGATACTGTTACTTTCGTCGGAGAGGAACCCATCTCCAAGAAAGGCAGTCGGGCGTACATTAGCCAAAGACAAAAATTTCAAAGCACACTCCAAGACTCAAACTAGGATACCTCTAAAATCAAACGGGCATTCAATTGGAAAGGTCCATGAAAAAAAAGGGCTGAAATTCGAATAAATATTATAAATACTTAAAATAGCAGTAAATCAGGTTAGGGTGAGAGCCCGTGAGATTTCTACTTTGGAGTTTTTTTACGCTATTAAGTCTTTAGTTTCTTTTACGCCCCCTTTTTACTAATTACACTTTTTTTCAGTATAGATCGAGAGAAATAAATCACATACCGGGGCCAAAAGTTGGGTTTTGACAAGAGCTGAGACCAGCAAAGTCACCAAAGCTTCCGCGGCGCATGTTAGCGCGCCGTAATTAACCGTAACGGTCACCGAACCCTGATTAGCTTCCATTCTCTGCCACCAACAGTTTCCTGCCAAACCTAGCAAATATTATCGTGCAAATAATATAATATAAATAACACAAAATGGGCTGTTCTGGTAATAAAAGGGCTGGCCACCGTCAGATCCGTCCTGAAACCAAGGACAGCCACTGATCTTGACTATTTTACTAATCTTACTTTTTTTTTTAAAAAAAATTCTAATTAAAAGCAAAAAGAAAAACTTTTAGTTAAGAAAAATTGGGGAAAAAAAACTCCTTTAAGATATCACCTGGAAGCCCGAGAAATCGAAAATAAAATTTCCCAAAAAAAATCAGAAGTCAGAACCAGAAAATAATGTGAAAACTGAAAAGTAGGACTTTTGAAGTGAAACGTGAAGTGATAGTGTCACCAGAAGTACCAAAACATGACAAATTCAGTAAGAGGACTGAAAACCAGAAGAAGCACAAATTTGAACGCAGAAACTGAGAGATCAAGAAAGAACTGAACAACAAAGCTCGAAACAGAGCAGAGAAAGTGAAGAAAGAGCAAAAACTTAAAATACAGAGAACCTAAGATAGATATAGTTGAAAGAGCATACCAGGAGAGAAGATCTGAGGACCGATAAGCGGGATCTGGGGGTTCCAAGCTCTAAAACCTCGAAAAACAAGCAGTACAAGTCCCGTTCATTCTGGACCGTCCGATTCTGATCGTAGGAGCACAGAGCACCTAAATATAGGAATATCAGAGGTCACTTGAGCTGAGAAGGAAGGGGGAGGGGAGAGCAGGAGAGAGGTAATGGAGAGGTATTGCCCGTAATTTCTCACCTGGTATCGGGCAGGTTGGGCAGTGGGGTAGCAAGGCAAATGGATTGCGTTGGGAGCTGCCCGAGGAGCAGGTAAGGACAAGTGTGGGTTACAGTGTTTGAGTGTTACTTATAAATCATTTGTTCCTCTCGTCAATAAGGACTGATTAGTAATTACCCGTACATTTACCCGGTCTTCACCAGAAAGTCAATTTTTAATTTTTTTTTTTTAAAAAAAAACTCAAAATTCAAATTACAAAGTCGTTTGTTTTATTTGGATTCGGCCCTTTAAGAAAAGGCCTCAGCTCTCAGGGCTTTGTTAGATATGTTTTTTGTTGTTGCTAACCATGGTTACGCCACCCCTGGTTGTCTAACTTCAACTACTCAGGAGGAATCAGGATCCATGAACAAGAGTAGTAGATGAGAAGCTTTGTTTTCTAGCATTAATTTAATAAGCAACCTAGACCGTGGTAACCTAAGACGACCGTACAAGATAAAACAGGCAAACAAATGGAAAAACAAAGTCCCATGAACCTTGTCCTTGTGGCTCATCTGCCATAACAAACTTTCTGTTCATTTTCAGTTTTAACAAGTCCACGTATAGGTTTCCTATGTACGAGGATTACTATTGCAACTTTTTGTTGGTTCAGTTGGCTTATGCAGTAATTTACATACACGAGTCATTTAAGATCTGATTTTTTTTTTTTTTTATTTGGTACAATTTAAGATCTGATTAGATTCAGTGCTTGTAATCCGTTATGTAATTTCTTTTGTATTGCAGCCTTTTTAGCAATGTCATATATCAAAAAAAGGAATCCCGTGTGGATGCATATATTTTATGTTGGTCCGTGGGCCAAGATTTCCCGTCCTATTGGGTATTTTTTGAGGCCCATTATATTGTCCAACAGAAGCCCAATAATTATGCGACCAAATCCATTTGATGGGTGAAAACGTCCAAAAAGAATCCAGAGAGAGAAGAGAAAATGAGAACAGGCCTGGTTACATGTCTCCATCTACTATGACATGTTTTATATAGGTTTGGTTGATTAATTTAGATGAGCATATGAGGGTGGCATTAACATAATAACATATATAGGAGTAGCATTATCCTTTTGGTAGTTGCGTGACGCTGTTGAGGTAACATTCAGAGAAGATTCTCTGGTGGTGTCACAGCTGGCGTCTACTTTGTACTGAGAATCTTTCTTTTCATGTGTCATTTTTCATGTCATGTGATCTTAATTATCTTCATTACGGATAATGCATGCATAATGGCTCCACCCATTTTCTAATTAAAAAGTCTCCCCATTTCTCAAATCTAAATTCGCCTCTCTTCTTATTCTTCAATGATTTAATATTTTTTCACCAGCAAATTATTTAACGCAAGATCACAGTCCAGTCTATCAAATAAACAGCTTAACTAGTAATAATATGCTTAGTATTTTGGGAAAATTTCATTTAAATACCAAATGAAATTCCTAAAACCCTTAAATGTCTATTAAACTTTGTAAAATACTTAAAAATTACAATGACCAAATTGAGATTTTTAAATTCGAGTGAATTTATCCTTTTACTCTTAGTTTTTAAATATATATTTTTTTAAAAATGATTATCGCTAGAGGACCACCATGGGCGGCCGAGTGGCCTACAACCGTCAACGGCTTGAGATCGGCGAGGGTTTGTTTTGTTGGGATGGGGTTGAATCTTTCTTTTTAAAAAAAGGTTGAGAATGTGGGGTTCAAACCCACCTCATCTTCAAGGGGAGCCAAGTAGCCCAACAATTGAGCCACGTGGTTCCTTTAATATATATATATATATGGTTAAATACCTAATTTACCCCGGAAGTTTTGCTAAGGGGACGCTCAGCACCCGGAAGTTTTTTTGTGCCAAATTTGCCCTAGAAGTATTAAAAATGTATCAAATTTACCCAAAAGTGACGGAAGTCCACATAGATCGTTGAAAATGCCATGCCACCTCATCACACGTGGCATGCCACCTCATCAATCAAAAGTATCATTTTTGCCCTGAAAGTTTTCATTAAGGAGCAATTGTGCCCCGGAAATTTTCATTGAGGAGCAATTTTGCCCCGGAAGTTTACAAAAGTAGCAATTTTGCCTTTCTTTTTCTCGATATTAAATTTGACTATTAAATCAGTCAAAGACCACACATGTCATGCCTTGAAAAGGTCGAACTTGGAGTCAGAGAAGGAGATCCTAGACATGTTGAGCTCAAGGCGGCCAGAATTTGTGAAGCCGAATTGGTCACAGGGACTAAAAGGTTTGTCGCAAAATCAGAGGAAACATCACTTATGATCTAAGCAAATGAAACGCAAAACGATAAATGAATTGTTCCAAAAATTGGTTCAGTAAAACAAATCAATAGTGATAATATTTACGTTTGTAGGGACTGATCATTTGCTTAGATCATAAGTGATGCTTCTGTGACCCGCCGGCTTCACAAATTTCGTCGCCTTGAGATCAACATCTCAAATATCTCATTCTCTCGACTCCAAGTTTGACCTTTTCAATAGGGCTGAGCAATGGGCGGGTTGGGCAGCCCATACCTAAACCCATAGCCCGCCCATTTAACTTTGAATGGGTATGGGTTAGCCCAAACCCGTACCTCAACCCATTCTAACCCATGTTGAATGGGTTAATATATAAATGGACGGGCTGACCGGGTATTGGGTAACCCATTTACATTTGATAAGTTTATTTTTTTTGAGAAAAATATATATAAGTATTAAGTATTCACTCAAATTTATCATTCTAAATTCTAAAACATAAATCTTCAAAATTCAATAATCATAATGCACACAAAAGAATTTAAATTTTGACAAGTGTTATCATAACCTAATTTTGATGTTCAAACTCCAAGTGAGAGAATGGTTACATGGGGAAATGGGGAATGGGTATTTCATGGCAATGTGACGTATTATTGTCCAATTGTCCATATAGTTAATAAAATATATATATATATATATAACTAAATGGGTGGGTTTGGGCGGCCGAAAGGTGCGCCCATAGCCTCGCCATTTAAGTCTTAAATAAACGGGTTTTAACCCAACCGGTTATGGGTTTTTTGGGCGGGCTCAAAATGGCCCAATTGCATTGGGTTGTGGGCGGGCTCACGGGTTGTGGGTTCCATGCTCGGCCTACTTTTCAAGACATGACATGTGTGGTATTTGACTGATTTAATAGTCAAATTTAATATTGGGAGAAAGAATGGCAAAATTGCTACTTTTGTAAACTTCCGAGGCAAAATTGCTCCTCAATAAAAACTTCCTGGGCAAAATTGCTCCTCAATAAAAACTTCCAGGGCAAAAATGATACTTAAATCTTATTGGGTTGATGAGGTGGCATGCCACGTGTCATGAGGTGGCATGCCACGTGTACACTCGATTAAAATTAACTTAAACAAAACGATTAAAATTAACGGAGGGGCAAATTTGCTACCATTTTCATACTTAGGGGCAAATTTCACTACTACAAAATATAGATACTACTATCCTAAAAGACGTCTTTTTTATAAAAAAAAAAAAAAAAAGGAAGTAAAAAATGAAGCGGTGGCATTGTCGTAATTATTTACTCGAGTTTTAGACTTGAGACAACCCAAATATAAATTCAGTCGCCAATTTGGGAATTTTGGCGACGAAATAAATTTAGGTCGCCAATTTGGGAATTTTCAATTTAATTCAGTGTGGCCAATTTGGGAAAATTCCGAAATTTCTCTTGGGCGCCAAAAAAATTCTTTAAATAGCACCAAATTTTTTTTACAATTTGGGAATTTTGGTGACCGAAATAAATTCGGGTCGTCAATTTGGGAAAATTCCTAAATTTTCTCTTGGGCGCCAAAAAATTCTTTAAATAGCGCCAAAAATTTTTTTTATAATTTGGGAATTTTAGCGATCGCGAAATAAATTCAGTCGCCAATTTGGGAAAATTCTTGAAATTTCTCTTGGGCACCAAAAAAATTCTTTGAATAGCGCAAAATTTTTTTTTACGGTTTTGGAATTTTGGCGACTTGAAATAAATTCAGGTTGCCTTAATTCCCGAAATTTCTTTTGGGCGCCAAATATAAATTGGGACCCAATTTGGGAATTTTTTCTATTCTTCTTTTACACTACAAATTGTAACATAATCACATTCGCTCCGGTTTTTTCCTCCATGCGTCTCGCTCTCTAAACTTCTCATTTATCCCTTCTCTCCTCTGCACACCATTTAATTTCCCACGTACGCCTTCCTCTTCTCATTTTTGATCTACACATACGCCTTCCTCTTCTCTCTTCTACACCCCATCTTCTCTTTCAATCTATTTCTACTCCTTCAACACTCTTCGATTTGGCTGGGCGAGGAGACGACGGCGAGGAGACGATGGCGAGGAGACCGAGCAACGAGACGCCAGAATCTGCACTTCGGAACAAGAGTCACCATCGATTTCATCCAAAACGCTACCGCTAGTAAGTGTTTTTCCAGATCTGACTCTTGTTGATTTTTTAGATTTGAGAGGGCACCAATTTTTGCAGATCTGGAAATCTCCTCGTGGCTCCGAGACGATACTATGAACACCAAGTCTCTTGCAGATCGAAATTACTGTTGTTTTTTGTATTCTTGTTCCTTATTCCTTCCATTTTAGGGGATTAGAATACGAGTCGTTAGTTACTTGTTCGGTTTTTTTTCTTCTTTTTTTTTTCCATTGTATCTTCCTTGTTGTCTCGTTTCGATTACTCTCTTTGTGTTCTTTTCTTGTTCTTGTTGGTTTTGGAATTTCTTGCTTGTAACATAAAAAAGAAAGTATTTCTGGAATTTGATTTTTAATTTGTTCTTCCGTGGCCAACCTTGTGGGGTTTTTTTTTTTTTTTTTTTTTTAAAAAAAAAAAAAAAAAAAGGCGACTTTGAATCGTCTTACATTAGCGACTGAATTAAATTTAAGTCGCCAAAAGTATTTTTTTTAATACCCTCACGAGACGTCCCTAGAAAAAGGATGTTAAATAGGTCAAATTTAGGACGTTTTTGATATTTTTTGTAGTAGTGTTTGGTACCAAAAAAACTTCCGGGTGCTGAGCGCCCCCTTAGCAAACTTCCGAGGCAAATTAGGCATTTAACCCTATATATATATACACTTCTTAATATTTTTTCCATCAAAAAACACTCTTGTAAATCTTATTATTAAACTTGTAAATCTCATTATATGTATGTATGTATATGTATGTATGTATGTATGTATGTATGTATGTATGTATGTATGTGGATGTATGTATACACACACATATAATGAGATTAACTTCATTAATGGGTTTTATAAGTTCAATGACATATTTTTACCATGTCGAATGAACTTGTAAATCTCATTAATAAACTTATTATTTTTATGATAAATTTTGTTCAAAGTGCTCAAATTTTATTCAATCTTATAAATCCCATTTTATTATATCACACACACACACCATATATACAGACACACACACACACACACATATGCATTATTATATATAATATATATGTGTGCCCGCAATCACACACATATATAAAATGAGATATATGAGAGTGTTTTTACAAATTCATTAATGGAATTTACAAATTCAATAATGAAATTTACAAGTTCAGTAATGAAATTTATGAGAGTGTTTTTTGATAGAAAAAATGTTAAGAAGAATATATATATTAAAAGAATCAAGTGGCTTAGTTGTTCGGCTACTTGGCCCCCATGAAAGTAGGGTAGGTTTGAACCCCACCTTCTTACTTTCATTGAATATATATATATATATATTTTTTAATATATATATATATATATATACAATCCTACCCCAACCCAACAACAAAAAAAAAAAAAAAAAAAATCTCACTAGATCTCAAGTAGCTATTAGTCGGAGCCCAGGCTGCAGGCCGTCTAGCGACCGGCCACGGTTCCAGCGAGGGTCATTGTTTTTTTTTTTTTAAAAAAAAAACATTATTTAAAAACTAATGGCAAAAAAGTAAATTAACTAAATTTGAAAATCTCAATTTGGTCCTTGTCACTTTTAAGTCTTTTACAAAGTTTAAGAGACATTTGGGGGTTTTAGAATTTCATTTGGTATTTAAATGGAATTTTCCTTAATATTTTAATATATAAGTAAAATTGATATTTACTTAATATTGTTCGGCTCTTTTTCAGCATATAAAAAACCAAACCTAGCAGGTTCAACCGAAGAACCAGCACTATGTTCGGCCTGATTTAATGTCTGAATCGGAGATCACCCAACCCGTTATGGACCGAACTAAACCGACACAACCCGGATATAACCCGCTAGGTTGGACGGGTTATTCGGGCTGCCTTTTTAAAAAATAAAACTTCAGATGTGTTTGCGATGCCAGAGAAGAAATCGAGGATGGTGACAGGAGTAGAAGAGAAAACAAGAAGAGAAATCTAGAACTAAAAGAGAGTTTTGGTAACTATAAGTAGAGCTGGGAATCAAGGCTTGGGGTAAAGAAAACATCTGTTTTTTAAATCCCGGCCCGATAGTACTAGGGCGGGGCCTATTTCTACAGGGCCTGAAAATTACTATTCCAGATTTTAGTATTTTTCCTTTGATTTTTTTAAAGAAATATAATTAGTAAATTGCAACCATTAAAGTTCTAATCTATCAAATAAATGTTATCAACATTAATATTTAAACAATATAAATCATTCAACAAATAAAAACACTCATTAATTCGTAATAAAAAAACAAATAAACACAAAGAATATGTTTTTTTCCTTTAAAAAAAATATTAAACAAAGGAATTGCTTTATGTATACCCACAATAAAATGTCTTTCCTCTCGTAATTTTGTATGTGTCTGCAAATTTCTTCGGTTCATACTGACAGGTAAAAATAATTATACTTATTTTACACAAAATATATTTATAATTTATTACTTATATAATATTGTAATACCAAAGTATGTGTTTATTTAATATGAAAACATCCCTTCTTTAAAATTTATAACAACTAATTATGTGTTTTAATACATAATAATAATAAACATAAAAAATGGTTATAGTTTAAACTAAAAAAAAAGTAAGTAATTACAAATAAACACATTCATTAAATGGAAGTCTAAATAATTATTTTATTTTATTTTTTAAAGTTACGGTTAAACGGGCTTAACAAAATTTGGTGGCCCGATTAAGTTCTCGAGCCCCGCAGGCCAATTTTAAATTTTTCGGTCTATTTTTCAAGCCGAACCCTATGGGCCGTGGCTTAAACGGGCCCAGTCCGATTTCCCGACTCTAACTACAAGTTCAAGACTCAAGATTTATAATTGTTGTGGCGAGATTTTCGCAATTCAAAACTTGGGGGGAAAAAAAAAAAGATGGAGCAGTAGGAGCACGTAGATGTTGACTAGGTACTAAAAAATGCGGCTGCTAATATGGTGTGTTTCACTATTTAGGGTTTCATAAGATTGTTCGAGATGGGCCTCTCTTTTCCAATGAAATGGAATTCCATCAATAAATAGTCAAACTGAGGACCAGAAATAAGATTGAGTTTAGGGTATAAATAACTAAAGATTTAACTTGAGATACAATTCCTTCCGTAGTAAAAGATTCACAAGTGAAAACTCTAATGTTTCAAACTTCCCGGAGTTCCAGCACGTCAAGATTCACAAGTGAAAACTCTAATGTTTCGAACTTCCCGGAGTTCCAGCACGTCATGCATACAAGTATCTTTCAAGAGTTATCTGGAGGAGGTGATCATATGATTAAGTTTAGACAATTTCGAATGCTCATCTAAAGAAGCCTGCACTCATGTTTGTAGGAAGGATTTTCCTCTAAACTGATGAGGTCATACTTGGTCTAAACATTTATTGTTTACTTGACAAAGACAACAAAGCTGATCCGTAGTCATTCCCTTTCTATTTTTCCTCGTTAGTGGGTAGCTTCCCTTTCAGTAAAAGTCGAATGAAGGTTCTAACTCGTAGAGCCATCGGTAGTTTCCATATCCAAGACCACATGGTGTCATGCTCATTTCCAGCTCAAGGTTTCCAGAGCTCTATAAGCTGACTTTGTAGATAAATTTCCTTTCTTAGTTAAGTTCTAGTAGTACGAGGGAGCTTAGGGAGCTCATTGCATTGCTATGGAAGTAATATCTATTATCACATCAATAGGCAACATTTGTGAAATAAATTTCAATTCCATGATCCATCTTCATTCATAAAATCTGAAATAACCTGGTAGTTTCATAATCAAGAATAAGGGATGATGATATGTATTTAAGTATTTTAGAGCACCATAATCACTCACTGAATAATCCGCCAGAATTTGACATGTCTACCATCCCTTGGATTTCATTTAATATGAAAGAAGGCGTCTTCTCATGACTTTGATAATTTTCTCTAAAAATGGGATACATGAGATCGACGGGTCACTTCCATTAAGTTTGTTACTACATATTTTTATTTCAGAACACGAACCCAAAGAGATTCAGGCTGGGGGTGAATCTTGAAAATCAATTTCATCATGAAACCTCTGTTTTGGGTGTTTAGTTTCAACAATCCATAACCCCATGTTGTATTAGTTGGCATAGATCCTGCCATTTGACTAAACTAACCCCACGGGCTGGGCCTCTTATACTATCAGTAAAGAGCATAAAACTTTAGGAAAAATAAATAAATGAACGAGAAAATGTCTTATGGTGACAACATCAAAAAAATAAAGATGTAAGATGTAACAAATTCTTGAAACTTGATTTCAAATTTTGGAAACCCCGTTGTTGTTGTTGTTGTTTTTTTTTTCTAATTTACAACTTATATATTTGCAACACCTTATTTTATCATTCTTTTAAAAAATCATAATTAAATATAAATAGTATAAATTATATTATATTATTTCAGCTAAGACCAATATGATCATGACTTGACACCGATCTAAAGCATTAACCTTTTCTTTTTTTGAATTAAAGAAGTAGACACAATCGGCCTGAGGTTATAAGCGGAATTAAACTCCATAAGAAGGTTGCAACCTTTCACTTGCGCAAGAGCTCTTATGCTACTTCAGAGATTTGGCTTTCGGTACACTACACTAATGTAATATTACTGACAATTTAACCCTTTTTTATTATTAATCTGGGTGATAGGAATAGTGTTTGTTTTATTCGATTAGAAAGCCATTATGGTGTGGCGTTTTTCATGATCTCTGGCTACCATGCAATCCCACTAATCTGGATATAATATTTTTAGTGGGAATAGGAAGAACCTCACTGACAAGTGACCCTCATATGTTATAAGCGTGAATAGAACTAACCACTCACTTGACAGATTAATACGAATGTCTCTTCATACAAAGAATAATTTAACATAAAGTTGATATTTATAATATAACTTCAAACTCGATCGGTCATGGAATTGTTCACTGTAGTTATATTATTTTTCTGTGGCAATATTTATGAAGTCCACGTATTTAAAATTCGAAACCACGACTGAATCAGTAGAAGAAAAAAAAATTAAAACACAGCAAAACGAAGGCAAAAAAAAAAGGAAAAAGAAAAACAAATTCAGGGTAATTATATTGCCGCTGGCTGGACGATGTCTGGGAAGAAAAAAGGAGGTTGATGTGACAGAGAAGACGAAGATTTCCTGACGCAAACAGAAAGACATCATCGAAGCAGCCATGGAATATGCGTGTAGTTGAGTTTGATATCATCCGCCATTTTTAAAGTACCGGTAAAACATCGATCATGTAAAACCTCAAATATTCATTACAGGCATATGGTTCAAAGTGGCGATCTCTTCCACTATTGGATTTTCAGTTTTCCCCTTTGTTTACTTTCGGCTCTTGTGTTTCATAATCTAATAGTATTACAAAAGCCGGGGGCAGAGGAAGGCGTCACAACCCCTCAATTTTTTTAGTACCCTAATTATAAATATATTACATTATATGTTTTCGGCATTTATGCCCAGTAGAATGTGTCATGAGTCCATGTCGGGAATGTATGTAACGACTCCCATATCGAATAAGTTTTCTTAAAAGAAAGGTTTTATAAGTATCAGGTTTCCTAACTCCAATAACTAACTTTTAGACTGTAGCGGGTTCTTCATAGGACTTGTGCCCGTTATAATGGTGATTTCATTGAGAGACATCCAACTGAAGAGGACTAACTACAGAAGGTTGAGTGAAATGCTCACTGAAATGTGCTTTTCCATAGCCTGGAGCTGTCAGGATGTCTTCTCGCCCGACTCACCGGAGAAGGATACCTGTGAAGGGTTGGGCTGCATTGTAACGAGTCTCATCGACCTTATAAAGTTTTTTTATTTCCTTGGAAGCAAATGAGCCTTATAAGACTTTAGGTTTTCTAATTCCAATAACTAACTTTTGAGGTATGATTCTCCCAAAAACTTGGTCGTTACAGAATATTACTTTGAAATAAGAGCTTTACAAAACTTTGGGTTCTTCAATTCTTATTGTCTAGTTCTCATTGAGAGCCAACAAAATGCCTAATTGAAGAGAGTTGCCCACAAAGATTCCTAGTCAGAGAGATTGAGTGTGAAGAGAGGTTACTATACAAGAACTTGTACTACACCACACCAAAAACAGAAACATATATATGATAACCATTCTTAGTGACAAGCTAAGTCACGCACTGGGGAAGAAAGCCACAAATAGGAACAAAAATAGTTGAGGGTCACTAGCATGACGTCTCATTTAGCCTGGTGTTCAATTATTATATATATTCAGTTCTGGCCAAACAAAAAATATACTATTTAATTGAAAATGTCAATGATTCACACACCACTATCGTTTTGTTTGTTTTATACGCACCATTGATGCCAACATCAAATTCCTAATTCTATAAAATTACAACAATTTGAACTTATCACATCTTATAAAATATTATTATAAGATGCCACACCCACATCACTTCGTGCTTGGGCATTAATAGTGATTTTTTAAAAAAATATATAATTTGCGTTATGGGTAAGTGGTGACGCAATCGAATATCAAAGCAGTTGCTGCCAAAGTACATTTATATCTTCACTCCTTAATCTGTCCTCTTGCATTGTAACACCACTTACCAACGTAATCACTTTTGTAAATATTGAGGATGGGGATTTGGATCCAATAATATTATATTTACGTAGGGCATGCGTGTGTGACTCATTTTTTTCTATTCGTCATTCTTTTATTTTATATCTTGTTAATTGTATTTTGATTATATGGGTAAATTCTGTCTCCTTAGATTATTTTGACTTAATTATTTTGTATTTAAGAGAGGGTAATAAACACTAATGACGTCGAAGTTATTCTGTATGATCGAGGTCATGAACTTTCATTTTATTAGAGAATTTTTATGTCATCGGGTTATAAGGCATGCTCAAGTCAATTATTTTTTTTATATAATTAAACATGCATGATAATAAGCACAATTTTGAAGACGATGAAAATAGACGACAATATTTAGTTTCTTAATAACAAATTAACTTATATATTTAGCACTGCACTATAATGCTTTAAAACATCTCTGTATTGGATCCTGAAATGTCCTCTTTACACATATTCTCAAATTGCAGGAATCTAAAAGTTTTATGTCCTGAGAGTGGACTTCTGTCATGGAAAGAATCAAATGAGAATTTTGCTAATATCTTCTATAGGGAGATAACTTTTTTTCTTAGCTGTTTTAATTTTCAAAATGGTTTTTTGAGTGAAATCAATTCACGTGATTTTTTTTTTTTAATGCAATATAGTTTGTCTATGAAGAACAGGTCTAATTATATTAGTGTCTATAATTGATTTCTTTTATATAATACTAATCGATAGGGCCTCATTGATAAGTGCTACAAGATGTCATACATTAGAAACCATAGTTATGGACCCGAATCCATGGAACATTTTATTTTCCAAGTGAAATCTCATTAATAGGCTGTCAATATTCTCGACAAAACAGGAGAAGTCTTAATGCAAAGCACGTGTGTCACAACCATGCATTTAATTAAAACAAGCAAACTTGAAGATTTAGGTCGTGAAAAGAAAAAATGCCGAGAAAGGTTGTCAATATTCTCGACAAATTAAAACATGATGAATTATCATTGTGTGTGTGTGTGTTTTTTTTTTTTTTTTTTTTTTTTTTTTTTTTAAAGATGGTTAAGAAAGGTAAGCATAAACAGTGAAAGAGAAGGGAGGAGCGAAGCAAGGTCATGAGGAGAATGATGAGGCTGCCTAACAAGTACTGTTGGCTCTATCCAAATATGGTTAAGAACTTGAAGCCAAATCGATACCAAGAGATGAGATCATGTCCATCTGTACCCATATGAAGAATATTTTCCAATACAGATAATATAATAAAATATAAATTTGAAGTGGACAAAAATGAAATTACGAAGAAAGTAGGGCCCTAGGGGTATAGTGGAGGAACCAAAATGGGTGATCGCCATTCTCGTCCCGACGTTATCTGAAAGGCCAGCATCTTTTCTTTTCATTCAATCGGTGTCCCCTCTTTCGTTTTACCATTAAATAATTAAATGTTAGTTGGCTTTTTCTACTGGTACGGTGACATATTTATAAGATACACAATAAATTAATTGACAATTTTTAGTTTTAATTAAATAATGGCTTACTTTTGTATCCATGAATTGAAGTGGCCAACTGGG
This sequence comes from Acacia acuminata, assembly GCA_019022655.1. Taxonomy (NCBI): domain Eukaryota; kingdom Viridiplantae; phylum Streptophyta; class Magnoliopsida; order Fabales; family Fabaceae; genus Acacia; species Acacia acuminata. Next base: position 2,279,951 of record JAFJYI010000071.1, read on the forward strand.
ATATGAGAAGCCAGACTCGTCTTTCCTGCTTTCTTCCTCCAACCAAAGATTCGTTTTGCTCATATTTGTTAATTTTGTATATCTACGCATGGGTTCAAAGAAAAAATATCTAGTTGTTAATTGTTATATATCTACGCATGGGTTGGCAAAAATTTGTTTAAAAAATATCTACTTATGGATCCAAACAAACATACACTACAGTCCTAGGAACAAGTTTAAGGTAATAGATATTTTTTTATGATCATGATCTTTATCATTGATAAAAGTAAATTCCTGCGCTTTTAGTTAAAATAGACATAAATATGATAAAGATAAAATATCGCCGTTTATTAATAATGAAATACTATAATGTAGAAATGGTGTTGAGGCGTCGATAACCCATAAGGATCAGAGTACATCTTTAAGTTTAAAGAGTGAATACAAAAATACTGATAGATTACGTATCAACGAGACCCTCATATGGATCCGTAGGTATTAAACCTCTTCCATTTTGATCTATTTATGGATTTTAAAAAAATGCAATGTACTTCTCATCAATGAAAAAACCTCTGGACATGTAAAGCTCAAACTTTAAAGGAGTGTAGTGTATGTTTGTTTGGATTTATGATGGAAACTATTTTTTAACGTAATTTATAGTGTGTGAGGTGAGTATATTAGAGAAATTTTGTTTTAACTTACATAAATATGTTTTTTAAACTTCAACTTTAACAAACACTCACCCTATGCTTGGATTAAGAGAAAATTATAAGGCAAATAATACTATTTGGGGAAACTCATAAAAATTGTAAATGTTTTTATCATTTTGGGAAGTTTTTCCTCCCCCTGATTTGTCATCACTTTCTCGACATCCAAACATATTTTCTCCTTTTGATCTTAAATATTTTTAGAGTTAACTTTTTTAAGGAAGCTAAATAAATTACTTAATTATATCATATATTGTATATCATTATATTATATATGTTTATATGTTAGACAAAATAGTTTGAAGAAAAAAAATAGAGTTAAGTAACAATTTTGCCCAGAAGTCAATTTTATCTTATATTTAAGACAAAAAAGAGTATTAATCTTACATGATGATTAAGGGATAGATAGCTAAGTGCCTGTCGTGATTAGGAAAAGTAATTTTGTGCTGTAGGAAGTCAATATATGAGAGAGGGAAATTTATTTAAAATATAAAATACTTATTTTAAACTGATTAAAACATTTCATGCAACTCAAAACTATTTTATTTTACGTTTATCGAATATACGAATATATATGGGCTGGTTTATTTCCTTTTTGGGGGTTAAATTCAATGTTTGTATGCTGTCATTATAATATAAAACACAGCTGATTTTTTTAAAAAAGATTAAGAAAGCTAAATATATTAGTTAATTATAACATATATCATGTATCATTTGATTATATATAAATTTATAAGTTAGATTAGATAACTAAATTTAGTTTAAATTAAAAAAGATAAATATCAATACTTTAAAATAATTTATTTAGCTTTTCTTAATCTCCAAAAAAATTAACGATGTTTGATATTAAAGACCGAAGGAGTATAAATTAATTACTCTCCTAATCTTTTTAATAAAAGAACAATATCTCTTAGTTATATATCATGGGTATGATTCTTAATACAAGAAATAAATCATTTTTGTTTGAAATTTTAAATTCATCTTTTCATTTTTACTCATGTTAAATATGACACTCTTTATCACCAATCTAATCGTTTTATCACAGGCATTCGATCACTCATTTCCACTAGAATCCAATCCTTGTATGGCATGCGAGACACAAATTCGGCCATCTGCGTTACTTTTCATGCTTTTTCCCATTTGTTTTCGTTAACCACAGAAGAGATCCTCTCATGAGCACCTTTCTCCTTATCTCTCATGGCATCATCTTCTTGGCCAGTTGAAATCTTAATCCAAGGGTCCAGAGCAAATTTTGAAAAAAACCGCATGCGGTAGAATTATCACATGCGATTTTTTCAAAATTTGCTTTTTTTGGATCAAGATTTCAACGGTCGTCGAGATGATGATGATGAGAAATAGACAAAAAAGTGATAATAAAAAGATCCGGACTCGTTAACCACCTGATCTTCATAGCCATTCAACTGCTATGCCTCAACACATTTCGAGGAGAATCAGCTAGCTCTGGGTTCAAGTGGCATTTCACCCCTAATCACAACTCATCCACTGATTATTCAATATCAGTCGTTTTAGACCTCCATTTTGTTTCACCCAAGCTTCACCTTGATCATGAGTAGATCACCCGAGTTTGGGTCCATAAACATTAAACAGTGACAATTGCCCTATGAAGACTTGCTTTCGCTACGGCTTTGGTGGGTCCTTAATCATGGTAATCTCTTAAATAAAAACATAGTTAATTTTGTTGGGAGAGATTAATAAAACTAAATAAATTATTTAATAATATTATATATTTTGTATCCTTAAATTATATATCAATTTATAAGTTAGACAAAATAATTTATAAAAAAAATTATAAATATAAATATTTTAAAATAATTTTATTAGATTTTTTAATAATTCAAAATAATTAACCATATCTTATATTTACAATTTACAACAGTCAGTTATACAAATACCTTCCTAGATTGTAACGTAGTAGGCTAAAAGTGTTAGGATCACTTTTAAGGCTCCAAAAGTATTTATTTATATAAATAGAGAAAAATTTATCTCACATACTTACTTCATATGGGTCGGGTTTCTCCTCTCATCTTTTTCTCATTATCCCCTATATTTATATAAGTCATGTTCATCTAATCAATCTAAAATATCACAATACTACTTTGATTTTTCTCTCATTTTTTTAATCAATGGTCCACATGAATTACTAAGGATAATAGAAAAAAAAAATATAATTAGAGAATCTGCTTCATACCTCCTATACCTTAAATCACAGTTCAGTTCAAAAGCTGCTTTTTAAAAAGGGAAAATTATAGCCAGGTCTCAAGGACCATAAAAAATAGCAAAAAAAGTCCCAATCAAAATTCACATAGAGATTTTTTGATATTATTTGTATGGAAACAAAATCCAGGGTGTTTTTAAATTTTGTTGTAAATATGGCACTTCCTAGGTTGTAAATATGATTTTTTTTTTTTTTTGTAAATGGTGATTTTAAATTTTGTTGTAAATATAACACTTCTTATTATAAATCTAGCATTTTTTTGTTATAAATAACTTCTATACATTTAGAAACTTGAGTTTGAAACAAAATTCAAGTATTTAAATTTTTGTAAATATAACACTTTTCATTTGTAAATATGTTTTTTTATTGTAAATTGTCGATTTTTAAATTTTATTGTAAATATAGATTTTAGTTGTAAATATGACATTTTCTATTATTAATACAATAATATAAAAAAATTCTCTAAAACCTTTTGTATAATTTAGTGATTTTAAGGGACTTCATTATATTTATTTCTGATCTTTTGAAGCTGCACGTTGATTTTCCCTTTTAAAAATCCCATCACTATTCTAATCCAGCTGTTAATGAAAATCGCAAATCCATCGAACACTATCTTCCAAATTCCAAACGCTGTCCTCGCGCGTATACCTCCCGCGCCCGACTATTTTTGGGTCCGTCTTATCTCTTTCAGTTGCCGGTGTCCCACAAGTCTCCGACCACTGGGCTTATCGGTATGTGACGTCATCCAATCGCTGAAAGGGGTGCGAAATATGCACCCACCATATCCACTGGTGCGCAATATAATGGGTAGTGGAACTATGACGATGACTGCTACGCCTTAGCTTATTGTGAATTATTCTTTGACTCTATCAGAATCACACAATGACACGCAGAGTATAACTACATTAACATAATCAAGTCTCCAACTTCAATCATGCATCCTCATTTTATATACTAAAATCGATTCAAACAGTGATGAGTCTGAAATATTATAATATAATTGGTGGAATATCACACCCAAGAGCATTAAATTAGAAGCTGGTGAGGGTCCCTTGCTTTCTTTTAATTAAGCTTGCGTTGTTCCTCTATCGATCATGTTGGAAGCTCAGGATCTTGCAAAGGATAGATAGTCCTTGCTTTGGTTGTATCAAGTACAAGTTGGCATGATTTGAGCGGGAAAAAGCTTCTGAAAGTAGCTTTTAGTTAAAGGTAAGGTTTTTTATCCCCTTCTCTTACTCATTTCTATTTCTATGGTATTAGTAGAGAATTAAATTCCAAGGAAAACAAGGAATTGAATAGGAATCAAAATCCAATGACTTCTCATATGAATTTGATGCGTTGTCTTGAGGTAACTGCTTATGCAGTTTCTCGTTTTCTATCTGTTATTGTCACTGGTACTTTCATCTTGTAACTTTTCTTGCGTCTTTTTGACTATCACATGGGATTGAACTTGCTTTCCAATCCCAAAAATGGTATTTTGGTTGTTGAATGAAAGTAAACGAAGCTTTGAAACCGTTTTTCTCGGAGTTCTTAAGTGTTACTATTATTTTTGTTGAAACTAGCCAAGATGAAGGAAGAAGAAACTAAAGCATGAGTTTATGTATATATGCTATCTTTATACATTTAGTGTCGGGGTTTTTCTTCAAATGAAAGTTTCATTTCTAGTAACTGTTAAACGGTCCCAAGTAATGCTCCTAGAGTTCATTTCAAAAGTCATTGTTAGCCTGGGCTAAAGGGCTGGGATAATGATGTCTTATAAACTGAAATATTCACTTTATGTAATTCAGTTTTAGAGACTGTATCCATTACTTTAATTTGCTCTTGGTTGCAAGTTTTGGGAACCATTTTGCTTTCTCTGGGTTTTACCTATATGGAATAAATTACCCATCAAACACTAGAAATTTCCTTGCATCCTTAGTAATCCAATCGATCTGTTTTGCATTGTCTTTCCTTTGGTTCCCAGTGATAATTTTTCTTTGTTTATCTTGAGTCATCCAACGATTTTTATCTGTATTACCGTAAATTTCTGTTACAGCATTGTTATATATCATGGTTATATCAGAAGATTTCCCCCAGTGTTTGACATTTTTGTGCTATCAATTCATGTCAGCCCATAAATGTAAATGGGAAGTTGATTCTATTAGTTTTGATTGAGCTTTTTCTTTATTTCTATTATTACTTTTTTATGTTAAATTAACTTTGATTAACTTCAATGCATTTTCTTTATTCTTCACAGCAGTTTCTTGTAAAAGGGCTTGGGAGTGTAATGCTGATTGAAATTCTGCACTAATCAGTCCAAAGAGCATGAATTCAACATCCACCCAGTTTGTTTCCTCAAGAAGGATGGGTTTATATGATCCTATCCACCAGATTAGCATGTGGGAAGAAAACTTCAAAAGTAATTGTAATTTAAGTGCTTCTGTGCCCTTAATCGGTGAGGCAGATGTCAAGTTAGATAATCAGGTGCAACTTTACAAAATTTGTGCTTATATCTATGTATAGGCAAATTAAATGCTTGTTCTATCTGCTAAGAAAATCAATTTCTGTTGGATAATAGTCAGAGGATTCTTCTCAAGGAATGCTCGGAATTCCAAAGAATTATGACCAAGAAGCTAATAAGTCTATTGAAAAGGTAAAACCTGTGCCTGATGCAACAAACCAAAAGAAAAAAGAAAAAACGAAATATCTCTAAGATGGGAATATAACATCATAAAACATGCAGATACAAAGACGTCTTGCACAAAATCGAGAGGCTGCTCGTAAGAGTCGTCTGCGGAAAAAGGTTTGAAATGTTTTGCATTGAAGATGTGTGGCAAATATAAAAGGTTTTTGACATTTGTATAATTTTAAATATGTTTTCTGGTATTTCCTTTCAGGCTTATGTTCAGCAATTAGAATCAAGCCGTTTGAAGCTGATCAAGTTAGAGCAAGAGCTGGACCGTGCAAGACATCAGGTACAGAGAAGAACTTCATTCAGAACCTCTTCAGCACTCTGCTTTCTGTAGTTCAACATATGTTTTGTTTTTCTGTTTTAATTTTTGAGGAAACAAAACTGCAGGGATCCTTTACAGGTTGTGGACTTGATTCTGATAATTTGGTATTTGCTGGATCTGTAAATTCAGGTTTGTTATTTTGTTGTTAAATGTTGATTAGTCATTTTCCCAACTAATTCTTGCATTCTAAAAAGAGTTCAATTGACAATTGTGCAGGCATAGCAACCTTTGAGATGGAGTATGGGCAGTGGGTAGAAAAACAAGACAGACAAATTTGTGAGCTGAGAAGTGCTTTAAATGCTCATATCAGTGACATAGAGCTCAGAATACTTGTAGATGGTATAATGAATCACTATTCTCACCTTTTCCGCATGAAATCAGCAGCTGCAAAAGTGGATGTTTTCTATGTCTTGTTTGGTATGTGGAAAACAACAGCTGAACGGTTTTTCTTGTGGATTGGAGGATTCCGCCCATCCGAGCTTCTTAAGGTGATGCTTCATATCTTTACATGAATCACTAGTATAATGTGTATTTTCTTGGATAAGAATCTCGCCACGAGTCACATGACATTTAGATTTTGCTGTGTCTTCATTCCTTTGTCAAGAATTACATATGCAAACTTGACATGTAAATGTTCACTGGGCTACTTGATTCAAATGTGATAATTTCTGTCGTTAGAGTAAATTTGTAACATATGATGTATGTTGACAATTTTATCTTTCAACTACAGGTTCTTGTCCCTTTGATTGAACCTTTGACAGAACAACAACGAATGGATGTTTATAACCTTGGACAATCATGCCAGCAAGCAGAAGATGCCCTTTCACAAGGCCGGGACAGACTTCAGCAAATACTTGTTGAAACTGTTGTCGCCGGACAACTGGTGGACGGAACTTACATTCCTCAGATGACTATTGCAGTGGAGAAGTTGGAAGCTTTGGTAAGCTTTGTGAATCAGGTAATGAACTTCACTTTCAAAGAAAAGTATCGTTTTCAACATGCCTTTGAGTGTCTTTACCTACCTGTAGGCAAAAAGAAGTGATGATCCTTAGTCTCACGTATTCCATGAGAATACATTTAAAGTTTACCTACAATCTTAAATGTCAGTTTATGCCTCTTGGATCAAACTTTATGTGGTAATTGTCTTTTTTTCTCCCACAAAGTATTCATTTTTTGACTTTACAATTAGGAGGAGTGATCTTGGAAGGTAGCTATAGAAGTTGGATCATGAAGTATACTTAGTGGTGTTTTTATTCCATCACATACACAGACAAATACCATAATTACTTCTAACTTCTAAGTGCATTTTGACTCCTGAAAAGCTGTTTCTTGTTTGTTTTTTTTTTTTCCTTTTGTTTTTAAATCAAATTTAACAAAGCTTTATGTGAAACAGGCTGATCATCTTCGGCAGGAAACACTGCAACAAATGTTTAGAATCCTTACAATTCGTCAGGCAGCTCGGTGCTTGCTTGCCTTAGGGGAATACTTCCAACGTTTGAGGGCTTTGAGCTCCCTTTGGGCTAATCGTGCTTCTGAACCACCTGCTTAATTAGTCCGGCAAACACAGAACAACCTTGTGACGCGAAACAGAGACAAGTGTGGGGCCAGCGACTCCGACAACATAAAAAGGTCCAGCTTGAAGTTGAAAGCTTGTGCCACGCATGGTGCAGGCCCAACCAATTTTTCCAGCTATCTTAGTGCTATGGAGAAGTTGTAAATATGGGCATTATATATATACAGAGGAGTATGTAAATAAGTTAATGGTGGAAGCTAGGTGATGCTGTCTAGATGAAACATCTGGAATATGTAACGAGTTTTCATGGAAGTTGGCAATGCAGAAGTAAAGGTTGTTAAAGATGCGATGTGTGTTTTTAGAATAAAATCCATTCTTCGCGGACAAATATTTTTTATCCAATCTCTTGACAATAACTTACCTTAAAACGCCTTATTTCTTGTTTCTCCGATAGGTGCTGATGTATGGGGCATGAAGAGTCCGTTTGGAAGTAACCTTAACTGTGCTCAGGTTGAATGGATACCAAGTCCAGTCAACAGCTTTTTAATTATATGATTATCTACCTTGAGTCTGGTCAATAAATTACTTAATAACCGATGCATTGTGTAATTCACACTTGAAAAGACACAAACCCTCTCGCAGTGTAACATAATTTTTTAGCCAAAATATTAGAGATATACCCTATTAAAATACCTGGGGGTTTCGCCCTTGGCTAGTTTATAGTTTGTCTTTTGTTTCATCTAAGCTTAGTTTGCCTCTTGTAAACCAAAAAACAAAAAACGAAAGAGAAAAAAACCGGGGGGGAAGAAATCACATTTTGAAGCCAATCCAACAAGACGTCAATTCGAGAAACAGCCACTTATTAATCAGTCTGTACAAGAAAGTTTGTCTCCCAGTACATGATTTTCTAGTTGGATGCCATAACCCCAGATCGAAATTCAATTCATGGCACCAATCAACATTCATTATTGAGCAAATCTATCGATGCATATGAGAAAGAAATTCACTTTGTACGGGGTTGGGCATTGCGTTATTATTCAAAGGGATATAAGTGAAACATATGGACTGGGCAAGTAATCTTCCAGCATAGAAATCTGACCCAGCAATCCACGAGTTTATAGGATTCATAGTCATCTCGGCTCCAGGCAGATTCTCAGAGAGTTGAAATAGCATAGTCCAAGGCATCCACAACAAAATCTGCATATCATCAAGAAACCGGTGAATGAAATGACAATCCTTTCTCGGAAGACATGAACAAAGAAATGACTTTAATAAGACAAGCACAGAAAGAACAAAACCTGCGTCATCTTTGGTGAAACACATCGGTGGCTTGATCCTAAAAACATTTCCGTACAATCCTCCTTTGCCAACTAAAACACCAAGCTCTTCACAGTTCAAAAGCAAGCAGGTGGTTAGCATGTTCAGAAAACACTTCGGGGAGCGCTTTATATATATGACAATTATTTTGGGTTGGCCAGTATATTTTGGTACCTCTGAGTTTTTCAAATAAAACTGCAGTTTCGGCCTTTGCAGGTATCTTCTCTTTTCGATCAGTAACAAGTTCTATTCCCACCATCAATCCTCTTCCCCGCACATCTCCAATGACTGCAAAACAAGAAATAGTCACATGTACAGCACATAAAATGCAGATACAATTAAGTTCCCTTGTACCAAGGTTATGACTCTATACAACCAAGCATACAAAAGAAAAGTAAAAGTAGAGTCAATAACAACGAAAGAAACATTTCAGGAATGTTAAATTCAAGATTACATACTTTCATGTCTATGCATAAGAGACTTCAAACGCTCGAGCAGGTGTGAGCCAACAACATCACAATGAGATTGACGCTTTTCCTTATCAAGAACCTGAAGCACTGCAAGTCCACCAGCAGAACAAACAGGGTTCCCACCAAAAGTATTAAATTGAATCTTTTGGGCCATCACACTTGCAATTTCTGGGGTTGTAACTACAGCTCCTAATGGCAAACCGTTGCCAATACCCTGATATGCGTGAACACGAGATAAAATAGTGACCGGGCAAGGTATGGAAGGTGCTTAAAGCACTTCACCAGTATCAATTTAATGAAAAAAGTAGCAAAAGAAGAACATAAAAAAGCAATATCCAAAGCAATAAAATGAAAAACATTAAATTATGACAAATAAAACAGATAATTAGTATCACGACAGACAAATGATGCGGCAATTCAAGTGCATGATTAAAGTGTCCAGATAATAATTAGATGATGGTCTAGACCTTTGCCATGGTAACAATATCAGGAATGACACCCTGAGTCTCAAATCCCCAATAATGGCTTCCTGTTCGTCCAAATCCAGTCTGTACTTCATCAGCAATGCAGACACCACCTGCCTTGTGGATAATGTCATATACTAGTTTTAAGTACCCAGGCGCCAGTTCAACTGCTCCTCCCACTCCCTATATGTCGTGAATATAATGTAAATAGGAAAACCAGACCAAGAGCATCCTTGAATATAAATTTGAGCACTAGATGTGGTAATTTATATAAACCTGTATTGTTTCAGCTATAAACCCAGCAATGTTTCCTGAAGTGCCGTAGTCAATGTGATCCTGTACTTCTTTGGCATAACAACTAGCATCTGAGCCAAAGACTCCACGATATGGATCTGGGTTTATAACGTGATGAATTTCACCCTTAAAATGTCAAAAATCGTCAATAAGAATAAATGAATACCACCTCTTTAATATAAAAATGTATAGTGCATTGTGCATTCACAATGGTATGTTTTCAACTAAACTTGCACGCAATCCTTATAAACTTCTTTCCCCTGCTGGTCTGTTTCTCCTTAGAAACCAAATATACAAAAAAAAAAAAATAATAAACAAAAATAAATAAATAAATATATCAAGCCTGAGCATTTTGAAAATCATGCTGTAACTTTGGTTCCTGAACTTGACATGGTAGACTTCAAGACTCCAAAAAAAGGAATTATAACTATATTGCCATGATTAGTGGTATTTGCATGAAGCTGATGGTTCAGAATGAACGTTGACAGTGCCATGTGAAATCAATCAACATTTGAAAATCATGTAACCTATTATATAGGCATACCTCTGGTATAGGATATTTCCACGTATTCAGAGCAGTCAGCCCAATTGTGCTAGAACTACCTCCATGATAAGCATTCCTCAAAGAAATCATACCAAGATTACCAGTGTATAAACGGGCCATCAACATTGCTAATTCATTTGCTTCTGAACCAGAATTTACAAAATAAACAACCTGAAATTAAAGTTGTTAGCTTGATACTTATGTACCACGTCAATATTATCAAGAAAACTAAAATATCGAGCATAGTTTCAGCAATCAGTGCCTTAGCAGAAAGACACCCTTCATCCCTTCTTTTCATTCATTAAAATATAACTAGATGCCATGGAGAAATAAAGCAAAATAATAAAGTGGAGAAATTGTGCCACTTTAAAAGCTTACTTATATTGGACTATTGGGCGGGTTTTAGAGATATTTCAAATAGGTCGGGTATTATAAAATCATACTGGTGTCAGAATCTGTAATTAATCACAACTCATGAAGCGAAGGTTCACCTTAAGGTTTCCAGGCATTTTTGATGCCAACGCCTCGGCAAAATCAGCTATTGCATGGTGTAGATATATAGTAGTAGCATGCTGCAGAAGTTTGCTCTGCTCCATGATAGCATTCAAAACTTCAGGATGGCAATGCCCACAAGAAACAGTAACTATCCCAGCAAAAGCATCAAGATAACGCCTGCCACTCTCATCAAATAAATATTGCATTTTGCCTTCCACTATGTTGAGCTGGTAGTACAATTAAAGTTTGAATTAGATATACTGCGCTTATAGGAAAACGAGGAAAGAAGTATCACTACATGTGCAAAGTTCACACATTATACACTTGATATGTGGAGGGACCTGGACCATCCATATCTTAATAAGCAGTGACAACATATAATAACAGTTCTGGTCATGATGAACGGCACAATGCAAAATGGGAGGAAATTATATCAGGGTCAGGAGATCATATCCCCTTAAAACCAGGAAAGGTTATGGTGGTAGAAGGGTAATAGATCATTGCAGAAACGGGATTCACGAAAATCCTTTCAAAGAAATGCATTGAATGGCGAAAAGCTACTGAGAACTTGCACAAGTAAAGCGCATGCAAGCAGATCAGTTAAATGTTTGGTGGAATGAGTTAAATTTCTCTGCTTTAGCCCATTCATTGCACGATTGCGCCCAATCTTAAAAAAAAAAAAAAATCCTGACCAAGTGCAGATTCATCTGCGGTTTCACAAGTTATCAGATTAGCATTTCAGTTGTTCAAAGCATCGACTTTCATCTATACAATACGTACGAGTCACTCGAACAACTACTCGAGCGGATAAAATCGAGAAGAGGTATCTAAACAATCAGCGTGCGGTTCAAATGAAGAATAAAAGCTGTGTAAGTGAAAAACTGATGTACATTATAAAACGAAGATTACAACAAAATTAGAAAAGAAATCAGAAAATGAAAGGGAAAAAACGGAATGCATATATAGACAAATGCAGAGCAGAACAGAAAGGAGAATACTATATTGATTGCTCATCGTTCGATTTTCAGCATAAGTAGAAAAAAGTTTTTTTTTTAAAAAAAAAAAAAAAAAATATAGACAAGGTTTGATTGGTTGTGGGAGACTTACAGGTTTCTGATAGTAGTGGAATAGGGAAGGACCCAGGAACTTCTTGCGTTTGGCGAAAACTTCATCAGCCAAAGGGCCTTTGTACGGCTGAGGCTGGTAATCAAATGCTGGAAGCAGAGGCAAGTGAGCATCATGGGTGGCAGAGGCGGAAGTAGTGAAAGGAGAAGGATAAGCTGCAGGGAAGGCACCGCAGAGAGAAAGGTCGAACCGGGACTTGGATTTTGCGATGGCTCGCTTCAGTAGCACTTGCAGAGCCATGGCCCTATGGTGATTCTCGGATCAGAGATTCAGTGATGAAAGTGACTTGCTGGACCTGGACATTACCCGTCAGCGCTCCTAAATAAATAATGCTGTATGCTAGGCTGTTTTAGGAAACTCGTATAACTCGTGAGGAAACTCGTAAGTTTACTCGTGAACTCAAGGACGTAAATTCGAAAATATAAACTCGTAAAAGTTTATCTATATTAATAAAAAACAATTAAAATTATATGATAAAATAATTAAAATACTAAAAATGTCAACAATTGAGTTTAACTACATTGTTTGCTACTGTTACTAATATAATGTAAGTGAATAGAGTTTATTCTCATCATTTTTTTCATGATTTGAGGTTTATTTATTTGATGGTAAGAAGTCTATAATATTTACAGATTTTGATCTTGGGGTTGAACACATTATGGTATGGCCATATAATTATAATCTATGGCAATGAGAGAACAATTGAGAAAAAAAAAAACGAGAAATTTAATTTTTAAGCGTCAAACTTGGAAAAAACCTATTATACTCGTGATCTTGCTGCGAGTCTACAATTTCATTTGTAAGTCATTACGCTTTTTTATTCTTCTGAGTTTGTCACTAAATCGACACATAAAGGGAAGATGGAAGCATAAATTCGTATGATTTTATGAGTGGAAGCGCAATTCTAACAACAATGATTATAATTTCTCACGTTACTAGTAATCATAATACAATAATTAATATCTTTATAATGTTTTAGTTCAATTAAATCAGTGTAGGATTGCTTAGCCATCTATATTTATATTTATTCAAGCTACAAATTCATTTATCATGTCTAACATATATATTTGTTGATATCAAAGTTGTCGAGTTTAAGCAAACTTGTGACAGTGACATAAACTTATATCGTGAACGTGAATAGTAAACTCATAAGAGTTGACTTTTAATATTAAATAGGTATTACTATTGAATAATTAAAATATAAAATTGATAATAATTTGATTTAAATATATTTTAAATCTAAATAATTGAAATTAAATCTATCAACATCCGTCATTTATCATATTTAACAACAAAAAATTCTATAAAAATTCTATATAAAAGCCGTTGAACATGATCAAATTTAAAAAGTTAACACGATTTTGTAAATAAGAAACGTAAAAATAGTAAACTCAATGTATAAACTCTTGAGTTTACGGGTAATGCACTAGTTTATTAGTGACTCAACTCGTTTTAGTAAGTTAGAAACGTAAAAGCGGTAAACTAGAAAAATCAACTTACGAGTTTGATAACAATGCCAATGTTTTCAAATTCGTAAGTTTAAGCAAATTTGTAAGAGAAACGTAAACTCGGAAACATAAACTTATAAGAGTTTACCTTATATTAATGAATAACAATTAAAATTATTTGATAAAATAATTAAAATACTAAAAATGTCAACATTTGGTTTAACAACCTTGCTTGCTTTTGTTACTGATATAATGTAATTTAATAGAGTTTATTCTTATTAATTTTTTTTTTTCATGATTTGGGGTTTATTTATTTGATGGGAAAAAGTCTAAAATATAGTATTTACATATTTTGACCGTGGGGTTGAAAAATTATGGTATGACCATGTATTCTATAGCAGTGACAAAAAAACTGAAGAAAATAGGAGAAATTTAACCTGAGACTTAAACTCGTAAAAATTTATTATACTCGCGATCTTATTGTAAGAAGAGTGGAATTAAGGGGGGCCAGGGGTGGCCCAAAAAAAAAAAAAAATAAAATTGAACTCAGAGGTTTATAAAATTATATTTTAGTCTCATAAATATTTCAGTATTTTCACGTTAGTCCCACGAAATGTTTAATAGATGGACTAAAATGAAAATATATAAATATTTTTAGGGTTCACATGAAATTTCATGAACACCGGGTTCGATTTTATAATTTTCACCCCTTGATTTCAAATCCTTGCTCCACCCTTGGCTGTGAGTCTACAATTTCACTCACGAGTCATTCCGTTTTTTTATTCTTCTGAGTTTGTCAATGAATCAACACGTAAGGGGTATATGCAAACTTAACTTTGTATGATTTTATGAGTTGAAGCGCGATTTTAACAACAATAATTATAATTTCTCACATTACTAGTAATCATTACAATAATTAATATATTTATAATGCTTTAGTTCAACTAAATAGTGTATGATGGCTAAGCCATCTATATTTATTCAAGCTACAAATTCATTTATCATTCATGGCTAACTTATATATTTGTTGATATCAAGGTTGTTGAGTTTAAACAAACTCATGACAATGGATAAACTCATGTCGTGAACTGAACCATAAATTCATAAGAGTTTACTTTTATTATTAAATAGGTATTACTAGTTGATAGTTGAATATTAAAATATAAAAATGACAACAATTTGATTTAAATATGTTTTAAATCTAAATAATTGAGATTAAATCCATCAACATTCATAATTTTTCATATTTAACAAAGAAAGTTTTATAAAATTTATATATAAAGCCATTGAATATGATCAAATCAAAAAAGTTAATACGATTTTGTAAACTAAAAATGTAAAAATGGTAAACTTGGTATATAAACTCTTGAGTTTAACCAAGTTTACAATCAGCACAAGTTTATCAGTGACTTGACTCATTTTTGTAAGTTAAAAACGTAAAAACAGTAAACTTGGAGAGTCAACTTGTGAGTTTGACAACAATGCTATCATTTCAAAGATATTTAATTAAGCGACGGTCAAAATTAACTGTGATAATGGTCAAAGCAAAATTATCTCTCGAAAAACTTCTGAGGCAAAATTGTTTTAGTTATCATTACGTCCTGATAAATTTTTTTTACGGGATATTTTTTTTTTTGCGGGAATAAATTATACTCCATTTGATTCTCAATATAAGAAATATTCACATATTTTGATTATATTAAAAAAGTTAGTTATGTTAGTTGATATGACATGTATTTTCTCAAATATTCTAACCATATTCCTTAATTCTTTTACTTCTTCTCCTCCACATTGATTATTGTTGAGGACTTGAGGGATCATTAATAAAGGAAAAGTAAAAAAGATTGGTAAATATAAAAACTAGATTCTATATTTAAGACCAACATAAACCCCAATAAACCCCATAAGGAGTTGTTTTCCTGGGCTGATAAAAACTCCAAGGGGTAGTTCAAAGTATTGAAAAAAGATTGCATAAGTAGCCATCAAAGTAGTTCTTGTTTTTTTTTTCCTAGACATCAAAGTAGTTCTTATGCACATGCGTTAAATGAAGACAAAATTAGAAGGTTCTCCTTCTAAAATTTTGTCTTATATTTAAAACTGGAGGTAGGTCAAAGAAGAAAACATCAATTGGAGGCAATGGTGAGAGCGAGCGAAAGTAGAGACGGCGACGGAAGAGGAAGGGAGATGGGGATGGTGGAGGACCAAAAAGTGTGCCTGCGTCCTTCGTCTTTGGAAGTCTAGGGGAGGGGCAGAGGAAGAATGTTGTTCAGGAGAAGGAGAGTGTTCGGGGCGCTCGGAGACCAATCTCTTTATCGTATAAGGAGAAGCTATTGGCTCCTGGTGGCTTGGGATACTTGGTGAGCCATACTGAGGAAGATGATATTGTGGCTGGTTGGAAAGACTTTTTTGCTAAGAAAAATGCAGAATTGGAGGCTGGGAGTGAAGCTAATGAAACAGCTAGAGAGGATGAAATGGGAGACATAACAATGAGCAAGTATCCGGTCTTGTCTGTCACTGCTGAACAATACACGGCATGGTGCAAGCCTTGGATGAATTCACTTATTATCAAGGTGTTGGGCTTGTCAATCCCAAAGTATGTACTGATTGATCGAGTGAGGCGAATGTGGAAGCCGAAACAACCATTAAAGATTGTCCCTTTACGCAATGAATACTACATTGTCTCATTCTCTAGTATAGAGGATAAAGATTATGCATATTATGAAGGACCTTGGATGATTGATGACCACTACCTTCTAGTGCAACGATGGAGACCGAATTTTAATCCACGGAGAGATGATTGTCAGCGGTGGATAGCAGTTTGGGTTCGAATATCGGATTTGTCGATGGAATTCTATACGGTAGAATCGCGGGTATCATTGGAAATATGATAGGGAGGATGATTAAAATAGACCGATCAACATCTATTTATGATAAAGGCGAATTTTCATGGATTTGTGTAGAAGTGGATCTTCAAAAACCATTGTTGCCGCATTCACAGTGTGTGGGGAGGACAAACAATTAGTGTATGAGGGTTTGCACCTTGTTTGCTTCGGGTGTGTCTCTACGGTCATGAGAAGAAGGGATGTCCGCTCCGGAAGGAGGATGAGAGTGGCTAGGTAGCTAAAACCGTGATAGGCGAAAGTGAGATGGAGGGTGCAGATGGGAAGAAGACGTCGGAGGTTCCTAACAGGGAGAAGAAGCACAGCTTAGATATGCCAATGGGGGCGATGGCGCGTCTGGGCCCTCTGGTGCCGGTGGCGTGCAAAATGCTATGGCTCCGACCAACGGTGGCTCCGGTAGGAGTAAGCATTTAGGACCCCAAATGATTCTGCGGCGGGATTTTAGGAGTAGATTTCAAAGCATGGAGGAAAAGGGGGGCGTGAAAGGTGGGATACCGGAGATATCGCAAGGTATTAAGAAGGGGGAAAGAAAATGGAAGGCTCGAAAGGTCCGGGAGTTATGGGATTGAAGGAGAAAACTGTGGCAAAATCAGAGGTGAAATCTGTGAGTGAGGGTGTGCTGAAAGTTAAGCCGGAGTGGGTAATGGTAGGCTCAAAAAGGAAGAAAGCCGTGGGGTCTCTTGTGATTGTAAAGGAAAATAGTGGAAAGTCAAAAATGAAAAATAAGGAAGTAATTCACTGTGGGACCCATATGATGGAAACCACAAATACTTTTTCTTCTCTCCAAGAATTGAATACAGAACGCACGGATAATGGTGAAGTCAAGAAGGGGCCTGCTCAGGATGATGTCACTGAGGGAGACATGCTGATGCTGACAATGACGCAGGGACAGGCGCTGACGCAAGGGCAGGAGCTGACGCACGCTTAGGAGCTGACGCAGGCGCAAGTTGTCCTCAGTGAAGTGGGTCCCGCGGCACAAACTTCTCTCAGCAATGTGGGGTCCACTTCGGGTGTGGCCTGGGCCATAGACGCTGCAAATGTGGATTCAATGGATGCCACCATGGGTTTGGAGGTTAGGGCAGATGACACAGTAAATATAATTAATTCTTTGGGCAGTGGTTTGGCCCCCACAACCTCTCAACTGTCTTTATGAATTTTATGATATGGAATTTACGGGGTACAGGCTCAAAGTCATTTCCAAGCCTCGTATGCGAATTCAAACAACATTATAAGTTGGATTTCTTAGCTATTTTGGAAACATGTTCGGATGCTACAAAGACGGAACGTCGGATCCAGACTCTGGGGTTTGGTAAGTATACTTTTACTGCTGCAGAAGGGTATAGTGGAGGGATATGGTGTCTTAGGGAGAAAGACTCACTGAAGGTCGAGGTAGTGGACCAACAAAAACAATTAACACATTTATTAATTGAGGACACAAGAAGGCAACAATGGTTTCTAACAGTGGTATATGTCAGCCCCAACCGGTTGCTCCGTTGCACACTATGGACAGACCTTTTTAAAATTAAAGAATCTGCTCAGGGATCGTGGTGTATTGGGGGTGACTTTAATGCCACGCTTTTTGCAACAGAGAGAAGGTCATGTGCAGTATCAAAATTAACAGCGGATCATGAATTCTGTAGATGGGCTGATGATATAAATTTGGTGGACCTAGGTTTTGATGGACTAGCCTATACTTGAAAGAAAGGAGGTACGGAGGCCCGTTTGGACAGAGTATTTGCTAACGAAGAATGGTGTGCTCGGTTTATGGATGCCAAGGTCTTACACTTGCCACAATATAAATCGGATCATAGACCTCTACTTTTGAGAATGGAAAGGGAATCAGTTAACGAACCATCTCGAAGGCCGTTTCATTTTATTGCTTCATAGGTCCTTCATGAGACTTTTAATGATATGTTGAAGGAGGAATGGAGTTGTTCAAGAGAGTGGGGGCTAATATTGGTAGCTTCACCTAGGCTTGCCAACGTTGGAATAGGAATGTCTTTGGCCATATCCAAAAGCGGAAACAACAACTAATTCGGAGGTTGGATGGGATCACTCGGGCCATCACCAGGGGTGGATCTATCAAATTCCTTGAAGAACTCTAGAAGAACCTTTGGTTAGAGCTAGATGAAACATTAACGCAGGAAGCATTACTATGGGCCCAAAAAGCAAGGATTAATTGGGCGTTAGATGGAGACCAGAACACTAAGCTCTTTCATGCTCACACTAATAGTAGGAGGAAACGTAATCGAATTGATGCCATTTGTATTAGCGACGGGGAATGGTGTTTTGATGAGGACATGATTAAGACGCATGCAACAGAGTACTTCTCGAACCTTTTTAAGGAGGAGGTAGTGGAACCCACAAACCTCAAATATAGCGTTTCATACCCAATGCTCACAGAAGTCCATGATCGTATTTGTCGACGAGGGGTTGAAGAAACGGAGATTCGTGAAGCTTTGTTTAGTATGGGCGCTCTCAAATCACCAGGGACGGACGGGTTCCATGCTATGTTTTTCCAGCACCAATGGGAGACGATTAAAGAACCTATTGTCCAATTTGTTCAACAGGTGTTTCTATATCCCGAAAGGATTTGTGAGGTTAATGGGACACTCATCGTCTTAATCCCGAAAACGGATCACCCTAAGACGTTTAGGGACTTTAGACCAATTAGTATATGCAATGTCATATATAAGCTAGTTACCAAGCTAGTGGCTAATAGAATGAAAAGTTTTAAGGGTCATGCCATCTCTCCGAATCAGTGTAGTTTTGTGCCTGGTCGACACAGCTCTGACAATATTATTGTGGCCTAAAAGGTGATTCACTCGATGCGAACAATGGGAGGGAAGAAGGGATATATGGCTATTAAAATAGACTTGGAGAAGGCATATGATAGAGTCAACTGGAATTTCCTTATTAAGTGTCTTCATGAACTTAACCTTCCTAGTAATCTTATCCGGGTGGTAGAGCAATTTGTAAGCACTACAAGTCTTCAACTTCTATGGAATGGAAATAAGGCGGAGGTTTTTAATGCATCACGAGGAGTTCGACGGGGGATCCTCTTTCGCCTTATCTATTCGTTATTTGTATTGAAAAGTTAGCTCATATGATTCAAGAACGGATGGAAGCGCGAAAATGGAAGCCTATTTGTCTCATGAAGATGGGCCCCCCGATATCCCATCTCTTCTTTGCGGATGACATCATATTGTTTACTGAAGCTTCTCTCCAACAATCGGAGATGGTACGGGATTGTTTGTCTCACTTCTGTGAGTGCTCGGGGCTCAAGGTAAATGCTTCAAAGACCCGTGTCTTCTTCTATAAGAATATTAATCACACTAGAAGCACTGAGCTTAGTACAGTTCTTGGGTTCACACAAATGGCTGATTTGGGGAAATACCTTGGGGTGCAACTCCATCATAAAAGGGCTGGGAAGGAGTCTTTTCAGGGGGTGGTTGATAAGGTTAAGGAAGGACTGAGTAGGTGGCAAGCAAGCTCATTTTCCCTAGCAGCAGGGCGACACTTATTTCCTCGGTGTCCTCGGCCATCCCAGCATATACGATGCAAACTTCTCACCTACCTAGTTCTATCTGTGAAACATTGGATCAGTAGAATAGGTCTTTCTTATGGGGGAGAACAGCGGAAAGTCGAAAAGTACCACTGGTAGCCTGGGATGAAGTGTGTAAGGCTAAACAGAGGGGTGGCCTGGGGCTAATACATGCGAAGTATCATAACCAAGCTTTTCTCATGAAACTGGGATGGAGGCTTGTGACTCATAAGGATGACCTTTGGGTAAAAGTTATTCGGGATAAGTATAAATGTGGGGAGGATCTCCTTCCTCATATTGAGACGAAATGGTCTGGTTCTAACGTGTGGGTGGGAATTAAGAAAACATGGGATAAAGTTTTCGGGGGGATTGAAACTACAAATGTAGGGAACAATGTAAAATGGAAGTGGGAGCGGCATGGAGAATTCACTGTGAAACCCGCATATAGAGTTCTTTCGGGGGATATGTTGGAGCAAGGGAGGGATTGGGAGTGCTTGTGGAAGGTTCGAGAGCCACACAGATGTAAGACCTAATCTGGTTGGTAGCTCGGCAATGTCTTCTCACTAATGTCAACAAGCTGAGACGGGGACTAATAAATGATCCGAGATGCCCATTATGTCGGAGTGGTTCTGAGGATACCATCCATGTGTTTCGTGATTGCTCTCACTCGAGATCATTATGGTGGAAAGTGGTGCCCCCGGAGAGGTGGCGCTTATTTTGTAGCATGCCTTTGTCGGATTGGGTATGGTGGAATGTCAAGGGTCAGCAAGGAAAGAGTAAGGAATGGGCATCCAGGTTCGTTATTCTATGCTTGTGGATATGGAAACGAAGGAATCTCTTTGTGTTTGAGAAGAAATACACTTTTAACAACAACATCCTTGCTAGTACAGGGGCCATGATGGGTTGCATGAGTTCAACCAATGAACGCCTTGCAGGAACGAGAATCGGAGGCGCTTTTTTAGCAGCTAGTCGGGAGATCTGGCGTCCACCGGAGGAGGGGTGGGTGAAAGTGAATGTTGACGGGGCCTACTCTAGAGATACGAAGAAGTGTGCATGTGAGGGCCTCATTCGTGACACGTCTGGAAGGTTCCTTAAAGGGTTCATACATCCCATTGAGCATGGGGACGAACTGTCTGCAGAGCTATGGGGGTGCCTCTTAGGGCTTAAAACAGCATGGGCGATGGGGTTCAGGCGAGTGTGGCTGGAAACGGACTCTACTGAGTGTCTTGAATTACTCAAGGGCAAACCAAGCACTAGTCATCGAGACTTTGCCATTCTCAATGAGGTTAAGGAGCTGATTCATATGGATTGGGTGACAAAGGTTACGTATGGGCCAAGATCCTGCAACTCTGCGGTGGACTATTTAGCAAAAAGAGGACTTGGTCTCAGATGGGGGTTTCATGATCTCTATCTGCCTCCTGAGGACTTACAATTGATTATTTGTCAGGATTGTAATAGGTGCAATATTCCCATAAGTGTTAACTGAGGTGTCCTAAATGTATTAAAAAAAAAGAAATGGAGGTAGTATCTTCTAACTTTTTTCCCATGATCAAGCTATATTTCGAATATCTTCCCCCCCTTATAAACGCATGTTTTCTTTATGCCGGATAGGTGTCGTTTTCTCTTTGTGGTTTGCTTAAGAATGATACATTAGGTATACAGTATATTGTTTATTAAAAATAATAAATTAACATGTAGATTTATCCATGTAATCAGTGATAAATTAAAATCGGCAAGACTTGGGTAATAAATTAAAACCCACCGACCGGAGATAAAAAAAAAAAAAAAAAGTACAGAGAAAATGACGATTGAAGAGTAAGAGAAATTGAATGATTCTCTTCCCTTTAATGATTAGGCATTAAAAAAAATGGATTATATGCTATATGTCTTTATAAGTTTCATAACAATCATTTTGATTAAAAAAATACTCATTCAATTTTAAATATAGAATATAATTTATATTACAAATTACACTATAAAATATAATACTTTCGGTCCTAATTATAGGAATACTCTTATCGTACAATTTCCACTATAAAAGTATTTCTATAATTAAAATCGGTAGTATTGATTTCACTGTCGTATTTTTTCAACTATTCACTAATATAATGTGTTGCTTTCCCATTAGAGAGAATTATGCAAACGTTTTTTTTTTGTCATGCATAGCATAATGTCCATTGAAAAGGAGTGATGAATTGCGTGTGGACTTGTGAATATGATGCGACAAAACGTGTATGGTTTAGGAAAATGATGTAATATTAAGTATTTTAATGGCAATAATTGATGGACCCTCTTCACCAACTTTGGGCCACACTAATTTCCGACAAAGCATCAATTATTTACGTGGGGGCCATCTTATCTCCTAGTCGGACTATACGCACAAAGTCGGCCTAGGATTATTAATTTATTATATGTATTAGGTGGATGAGTTGGATTCAGAGTTTTATATATATATACACACACACAAATATAATATGTTGGATTCAACACATTTATTATAAGCCCAGGATTCGGCTTTTTAAACCCTCATCTTCAGAGCCCTCATCTTCATTTTTTTCACATTAAAAGTCCAGTACTAAAAATATGATATTATCGGGTTTAAATAAAAAACCTAATTGAATTTTTAGAAAGATTAAAGAAGTTAATTAAGTTCTTTAGAGTATTTACATTTATCTTTTTTTTTTCTTCTAAACTAATTTCTCTGGTTTATAAACTGATATATAATCTAATCATATACAGCACATGATATGATTAAGTAACTTATTTAGCTTCTTTAATCTTTTAAAAAAAAGTCAACTACGTCTTATATTTAGAAACATAAATAGTATTACAAGTGGTATTGAACTTATGATCTAACACTTTATAGAGTGATTTTATGCCATAAGACTACAAAATCATTGATTTCTTTTCACTTCAATTGCATATCTTTCTCTATTTTTATTCATTATTCCCACCTTTAAGTTCTTCTTTCCCTCTTATTTAATTATTTATTCTAGAATGCTTATATTGCTGCGCTCTTCCTTAGCCATCCCTCCTGAATCTCGCCATTGCAAGTTTTTATAGAGTTCTTATTGGAAATCTCAGAATTTTTCCTTCAGATAATTTTATCAATGTGCTTAGATTCTTATATTTCTACCATAATTAGTCCCATAAATGAACAAGACACAAGCCATTACAACAAGTAGAGAAAATCCCATTTAATTAGCAGTTTAGAAGTCATACACCTTCCACTGTCGTATCTGAACAGATTTTCTAAATACAAGGGAAGATTTGCCCCATCTTTTATATAATAAAGGGGAAATGTAGCATGTATTTTAATTCCAAGAAAGAATCTTGGACTCTTATTCATGGTTTACAAATCACAATTGCACAAACAAGAGAGACCATACAAAAGTTGATGAACAAGGATGGATCTTAAAATCTTCTAAAAGCCAGCAGGAAAACCACCCTTTCTTGGATCGCTCACTGCCACTAGTTTCCCAATACCATTCTTGGACCCTTCAAAGTCTTGAACAATAAACTGGCAAATAGTCCCTCCTGCAAGGCCTTTCAGTACATGGCCTTTCTTTTGAAGGGCAGCCCTTATGTCAGCAGAAAGTTCTATGTGGTCACCGCTCACTGTAGTCCAGTTCTCATAATTAACCACGTTAGGTATCAACTGCTCATGTCACCACATAATTAGTTTCTCGATTAATAACTTGACTGTAAGAAATAGTGAAGGAGCTTCGATATACCATATCATTATGTAGCAACTATAATCAGTTTGCGCAACAGAGGAAAAAAAAAGAAGAGCTTTGACAGTACCTGGTGATAAACCCTGGGAGACATTACAGAACGAAAAGGACCCATTCCTCTGACAAAATGATTCAAAATAACTTCTGCAGTTCCAGCAATGATCATAGCTCCACCACTGGCACCTACCACAGCTTTCAGCTTCCCATCCTGTAAGGTCATATATAGACAGATATGACTGGAAGGAAATAATACAAACACCATTACATACTACCTTACATTATGCCAATTCTCTCTTGGTGAGGCCAACTAGCTAGTTGTCTTGGACATGACATGCATCTCAAATTAAGAAAAATTTTAGTTGAGAGGATATATACCTTAAGGACTATAGTTGGAGACATGGACGACAAGGGTCGTTTCCCTGGCACAATAAAATTGGCAGGAGCTGGTGGTGGAACATTTTTTGAAACATTTGCGGGCATGGAGAAATCATCCATCTCATTGTTCAACACTATTCCCGTACTTGGTGAAAGCATTCCTGCTCCAAAATAATAATTTATGGTGACAGTCATAGAAACAGCATTTCGCTCCTGATCTATGATGCTTACATGACTGGTACCATGATCTTGGATCTGATTCCACCTTTAGGAGGAAATAAAAAATAAAACAGCAGTGTCAAGAAGAAGCATATCTCAGATTCCCTGCTGGTTGTATCTGTATTGGTCCTCCAAAACACAAAAATATTTACAATTCTCCATAGTCATGATTGAATGTAATGGTTTTGCAGCATGTTTCTTAAGCATCAGCCCCTAAAGCTGAGAATAATTAACTCATTTAGACTATGATATGGAACAAAAGACACAATATGTCAAGAATTCTCATGATTAATATGAACATCTAAAGCTTTATGAAGAAACATGGGCAATTCAGCCAAATATCTTGTTATCTCTTGTCAGTCTTGCAGCTTACCTTCCACCATAATGACGGGGGCCAAAAGTCTTATTGTCGTTGATGTCTTTCTTCAACTCCTTGGCAAACTTGGGAGAAAGCATGTCTGCAAGAACTGCCGTTATATTTACAAAATCCGGATCGCCAAGATTCATTCTCACAGCAAATGCATGTTTCAGAGCTTCGATTTCTCGATGGATCCCCAGTGGACCTAAAAATCCTGAAGGGACTTCATATTGAGCTAGAATGTTCAGCATCTGTGTCAGTACATGAGATATTAGTAACACATTGGCAAATTATGAAAATCATAATGCCGCTAACAATGTGATAGAGCTGGAAAATTTATTGAAACATATGAGAAGGAATCAAGGAAGACCAGGAGGGTAAAAGAGCAAAGTAAAAGCTAGACTAATGATGTTTTGGGAGTAGCTTGTGTTGGAAGTGATGTGTGTTCCTTTTCTCGTTGTTGTTTACTTCATCAGGCCAAATCAAAATGCAAAGAAGATATACATACAAGTATCGTAGGAGGGCCACCCGAAGGAGGAGGCATGCCAAGGATCTTTAGTCCAAGAATGTCTGCAGATAATGGTTCTTTCTGCTTAACTCTGTATGCTTGCAAGTCTCTCATGGTCAAAATACCTCCAGCCTTCTTAACATCTCTGACTAAATTAAGGCCAATTGTTCCATTATAGAAGGCCTGTGGACCAGATTCGGCTATTGTTCTTAATGTTTCTGCAAGCTTTTCATTACGGCATATGTCACCTATCCGCAAGAGTTTTCCTTTGATGTGAAAATAGCTCGGAGTCCAGGGTCCAGTAATATGTATGACTGTGCTGAAACCATTTGCATGTGGAGGTACCGTGATATCTTAAACCCTTGACGAGCAAGAGCTTCTGCTGGCTGCACAAGTCTCTTCCATGGCAGCTTCCCATGTTGTTTCCACACACTGTAAAGACCAGCAAGTTCTCCAGGGACTGCCACTGAAAGCGCGCCTCTCTGCTTCAGAGTTGTATTGCCACCATACATATTCTGGGAAAAAAATTAAAAATTACTTTAGACTCATCTCCGAGGGATTAATAATGAAACTTGTCTAGTCACATTACAGTAGGAACAGTTCAATTTAATGATCTTTTGACTGGCAGATTTTCCAGGTGGAAAGGTAAAACCTTGGAAGCTTATGACGTTGTCGTTTGTAGAGTAAAACTTCTTTCTGTTTTTTTTCAAGGTGGAAAGGTAAGACCTTGGAAGCTTATGACGTTGTCGTTTGTAGAGTAAAACTTCTTTCTGTTTTTCTCCAGGTGGAAAGGTAAAAGCTTGGAAGCTAATGACGTTGTCGTTTGTAGAGGAAAACTCCTTTCTGTTTTTTTTCAAAGATGACCCGATTATAAAAAATTAAAGGGGCGGTTTTGTTTTAATTTTGACATTTGGGTCATTTTACTAAGAACAAGACAGAAATTGAAAGTCAACTTGAACGCAGTCAACAGTAAAATTAAAAAGAAAAAAAAAAAAAAAATGAAGCGACAGAGCTAACCTGAGAAGCAAGTGAAGGAGCAGTTTCTCGCATGTCGAAGGCTTTTGCTTGGCCATTAGCTAACCGGAGAAGCATGAAGGCGCCACCACCAAGGCCACTCGACGCCGGACTCACAACCCCCAAACAAAGAGCAGCAGCGACGGCAGCGTCAACGGCATGCCCTCCTTCACGGAGAACATCCGATCCGATTATCGAACATCGACGATCATCCGTCGCAACAGCGCCATGAGGCACACCGATGACCTCATTTCTCAGCTTTTTGTGCCCAGTAGTAGCATTCAGACTCGAAGCAGAAGCCAAATTTGAAATAAGCAGGAATGTTATGGCAATTGCAGCCCATAGCAACAAAGCTGCATATATATCAAATTGACATATCATACGGAAAATTTATGTCGATATAAAGTGTTCCACAGTCTACTCTTACCCATTCTTTATTTCTTTTTTGGGAACTAAACATCATACGAATATAAAACTAGTAGAAGGTCGCAAGATTTCTCGATTTAGAACAGTATCATCGTTGCGTGGCAGGAGACATACCTGGACCAGGCATTCTGTGTGAAACTGATCCCAAAAAAACACATACATTGGGATTGTAGGTGGAGGGAGCTTACATGCTTTAATACTCGTCTTAGTCTGTGGTGGCGCGGAGCTAATTAATAATTAATCGCTGACGTTTTTTCGGGGTTTTGACAATTGGAATAAGCGACAACAAATAATATTATATAGATAACATTGCCCCTAAATTATTATGGCAAGACGCTAAAAGAATGTTTTTTCCCCAAGTGGAAATGGTACAAAACAATGAAAAAGGAAAGTGTGCAAAACAAAAGGGCCAATTTTGTAAGGAGTTGGCTTCTCTACGCTGTCGAATTCCCTCCGCTGCTGTCCTTTGTCATAAAGTGGAGTCGTTTTATGGCAAAAAACTGAAGTTGTTGCTTTTAAAAAAAAAAAAAATTGTATTGTATTGATGATACTTAAAGAATACTTCATGATACTGATTGGTATTGAAAAAATACTTTATGATCTTGAAAAATTATTTTAGGATCTTAAAAAAATATTTCGAATCTTCTTTGGTATCTTAAAAATATATTTCGGGATCTTGTGGTCTTAAAAAATATTTCATGATCTTGAAAAATTATTTTAAGATATTGAAAAATTATTTCATGGTACTAACTGGTACCAAAAATATACTACAAGATATTTTTTTCAAGATCCTAAAATAATTTTTCAAGATCATGAAGTATTTTTTTAGTATCTGTCAAAATCTTGAAGTGTATTTTTAGATTAGTCAAGATATCAAATATTTTTTCAAGATCATAAACTAATTTTTTAAGATCATGAAGTATTTTTTGATACTAATCAATATTATAAAGGATCCTTTAAGTTTCATCAATACACTACATTTTTTTTTTTAAAGCAACAACTTTAGTTTTTTACCATAAAACGACGCCACTTTATGAAAAGGACAGCAACGGAGGAAATTGGACAGCGGAGACAAGACAACTCCAATTTTTAACTCGGGGAAAAAACAAAAGCCAATTAAGTCGTTGGCCAGAATAATGAAGCAACCCTCCGACTCACTCACCCACCTAATCAGCTTGCGGGAGACAATTTGGGTAAGGGGAAAAAATGCTAAGCTAGTAATGCGCATTTGCAAAGCTTCTGAATGAATATAAAAGAAAAGGATACTACCATTTAATATATTTTATAAAAATAAGAAAAGTACATTTTTAATGATCCAATATCACATGCTTATATATATTTCAAAAATCTTACATGCCTGTTATATTTTGATTTTTTTTCTTATTTCAATTAAAGCCTCAAAATGATGTAAAAATTTATTCAAATTGGAAATGATAAAAAAAAAAAATGATTAAATTTAATGATGATTCTTTATATTTTTTTGCATCCATGTTCTTCAATTAAAAACTAGAATAATACTTATGATTTTCTAATAATACTACATCAGATCCACACAGATGATTTCTCCTGTAATAATTGTTCTATTATATTATCATTTTTACACTTAATAAATTTTAATTGTAAGAAATTATAATGAATACAAAAATTTATATAATTTTTCAAAATTACATGTTATGTAGATTCAAATGAAATCAAATAATAAAATAATCTTGTAATCTAGAACTCTGTTTTTGGTCGAAGGGACTGAAATCCCAAAAAGTTGGAATCGAGCCCAGCTCTTTTCCTTTTGGTCTCATACAATATGGGCTTATGTTCGTACGGGCCAACTTCAAGCCAAACCATGTAAACGGTAAGGTGCGACAACGGAAGTTTCTTCTTGGCGCCTCAATGACTTTTTTTGTAATCTGCATTTTTGCGCCAACATTCGAAAACTTTTTTCTCTTGCCCTCTCCGGCGAAAGAAAAAGTGACGGAGGGAGTTGGCAATTGGCTAACAAATTATATAGAAGGATGAGCATATAAGAGATGTGCACCTAATGTGAACCCCACTCCAAACTGCAAGCTCCGTCGAACGGCGACCTTCTATCCCGACATTGATAGGTCGCCGTGTTTTCACTTTCATGGTACTAACTCATCAACCCTAATTTTACATTTCATTTTAAGTTATTTTCATTCTTTATATTATATTAAAATTATTCAACGTTCTAGCCTTTCGAATGAGAATAGGATCTTCTCTGGAAATAGTGAGAGATTTTGTTTCTTCTATGTCAATATGGCAAAGCGAAGTGCCCGGAGAACAGTTAAAGGCATTGAACCGGTACCTGAATCCAATGGGACCGGTTCTGAAGATCCCAAGGAGCCTCAAGTTCGAACACGAGGAGCTCAATTCATTGACATCGAACTCGAAGGTATATTCCTCGCTTTGCTTGCACTGTGTTTTTTACAGACTGAATTGCGTTTGCTTCGGTCATGCTTTAACAAGGAACTGCTCCAGAAACCCGTACTACAATTCTTTGAAGAAAATTTCCCTGATCTCTCAGTTGTTAACGATAAAAAGAATAAGAAATTTGAAGTTTGATAGAATAATGAAGACAGTAGATTGTCCACGAACTGTGCTGATCAAAGATATGTACACCTTTCATTTCTGAAAAGGTTGTCTATTGCTTATCCTGACTGCGCTGCTGCAATCCCTCCTTTGGGTGGCCATGAATATTCTAGCAAAGCAGGTATTTTACTTTATCTTATGCATAAACTTGGAAGTCTTCCTCTTCTTTCTGGCATGGATTATAACTGATTTCACTTATTCGATTGTTTATAGGAAGAACAAGCCTTCTTGGTGCTGATAACCTGCACATCAACGAATTTGTATGTTTTTTTGTCACTACAAAAAAATCAGTTTTTGCGACGGAAAAAATCTGTCGCAAAAAAGGGTATTTCCGTCGCAAAAAATGTCGTCACAATTGCGACGGAAAACGAAATTCGGTCGCAATTTGCGACGGATACAACATTCCGTCGCAAATTTGAGACGAATACGATTCCTCGGAAAGTGGAATTTTTGCGACGGAAATATATCCGTCGCAAATTTCAATTTGCGACGATTAATAGTATTCCGTCGCAAATTTGACATTTGCGACGGATAAATTTCCGTCGCAAATCATTATTTTTAATTTTTTTTATATTTTCAGTTTTTTTTATATTAGCGACGGATTTTTAATTCCGTCGCTAATTTTCTATTTTTTTATAAAATAATTATTTTTATTTTTTAAAAAATGTTTATTCCCATTGCAAATTTTGTTTTTAATATTTTTTTTGAAAAAACATTTAAAAATGACATTTAAAATTTAAAAATATAATAGTAAACTGTGTATGATTAAAATAACAATCGAGAATAGTTTACATAGATAAAATAAAATATAAATAATATTGTTTAAAACAAAAATCTACTAAAGTATAGTCTAAACAATGTACAGATCATCATCATCGTCGTCATCACCATCACCATAATCGAGAGTCGGCTCCGCACCCTTGTCTTTCATTAGGGACTTAAGTTGAAGCCGCATATGGTTCATCATCTCCGTTTGTTGACTCATCCGCCGCATCATCATCTTGTTCCTGGAGCATCCATCATCATCTCTCGTTCCCCGGAGCATCGCCGCTTGATCATCTCCTCGCTCCAGTCATATCGCTTCATCATCTCCCGCTCCCGAGTCATCCGCATCATCATCTCCCGTTCCCGAGTCATTTGTGTCGTGTCCGGTTAAGCTCCTCCACCAATGCCTTCATCTTCTTTATCTCATCTCGCAAAAAAATATTACGAAATACGTTTATTTTTTGAACATCATTTAAATGGACAAATGAATGAAAATGTAACAATTAGTAGCAAATGCATAACGTTTACCTACGTAAACACCTTCATCGATTGCGGATAAGGAGCGCTTCGTTTGCTTTAGTCGGTAGCGAGGCACCTACCCCGAAGACTCTCAATTTCTTGTCAAATCCTCCCGCACCCGAAAGAAGAGATTCTCGTTGTCGGGACCGAGACGATGCGGGGTGGCCTCACTCGCGAGTCTCTATCCCGCGACAGCTTCTGAAAGGTTTCCTATAAGCACAAAAATACAGGAGAAATAAGGCATGTGAAATGAAATAAATATGGTGTTGCATGAAACAAATAATATGCAATAAATGTCTCACCGCTACTTGCTTCGCTTTGTTGTTAATCCGCCCTCTCACTCCCTTCGACTCACGGAATGGGTTCGCTCAAAGGTAGCCCAATCAAGTGACTTTGCAGAACTTTCGAAGACTCTTCCCGCAAATACAAATGATGACCTACAAAATATTGAATACTTAAATAGAAAATAATGTCTACTCACAATTTTGCGTCGATGCTCACTAAATGGAATGGATCCTCCAACATATGATGGTCCTTCCATTTTGGCCCTATTTTGCTTATTTTTCTCACTTTTGTTGAGAAACTTCGGATCGTTGGTCCATTGTTGAATTAATTCCCTCTCAGTTGGTTGGGCTTAATCCAATTTTGCTTGCCTCTTTGCCTTCTCAACTTATAACACCTCTCAGTCAACCACCGGCCTCCTTTGCAGTTATAAGCTTTTTTCAGATCTTCACGATGTTTAAGCAACGTGCTATACTGATTCTGCAAATCAATAATGAACAATTAGTGCTCTAAATTTTAAAACCGCTTGATGATAAAACACACAACTTACCAAGAACTCTTCGAACCAACGATCCCGATTCGCCTTAGTGGATTCGTGTCCAATCGCCCCAAGGCCGATTGAAATTACGGAATATTTGACGCGAGATCCAATCCGCAACCTCATTATAAGGGTAAAATCAAGACAGAGGACGAGATGCAAATATTAGCATACCAACCGAAGGTAGAAAATCGTAACATTACCGGTAACTTTACATGACTTACTCGTGCTCGCATCCAGGATGACCCAAAGCTTCCCTTGTCAGCAGATCTACCGTTCCCGGATGGGTGTATCGAGGAACTACCTTCTTCCCCAACGTGGCTCGAGGCGACCCAGGTGGGCTAAAGGAACGAATGTGAACTATTGAAGATATTTGTACATAGATGGTTCAAGAAAAATAAACATATGTAAATTAATCAGAAATCGTAAAGTAAAATCTGTTGTTGCCCTTGCTGTGGATCAGAGGCGGTAGACGGTGACGATGACAAATGAACCGACGGTGACGATGACAAATAAACCGACGGTGGAGATGACAAATGATCAAGTGGCGGCAACTCGGGAACCCCGAGCCCTTCGCCATGAAGGGGTAGATGGCGTGGCCCTACCCCTCTAATAGGACGAGGCCGGGAGCGACCACCACTACGTCCACTACCCGAACGCCTCTTGTATGCTCCATCTTTGAACACTCATAAACATTATATCAAAATGTTTATAAATTTAAGAAATTTAATTAATATCACATTGGCAAATTAGGATATATCTAGTATAATATATCGTCATAAACAAAGAACTAACACAAATCAATCGGACGATTCCTCTTCTTCAGCCTCAGCCTCCGTGCCTTCCTTTGAAATCTCATAATCGTCGAACTCGGATTCACTATCGAATAAATCTCGTCCGCTTTCTTCGTCCGATTCCTCATCGTCAATTTGGATAGGAATCAACTCTAACTCGCAGCAGCTTGAATTGAACAGATTGCTTGGTACATCGTCGTCGACAATGTATATGGGTCGTAAATGTTCCGCATCGCCTGGAACGTTTCGTCATACCGTTATTTGTTTCCGACTCTTTGGACTTGGGTATAATATTTCGTGCTTTGGTTTTGATAACTCCCTCCACCCTTGACGTGATGTGGGGTATAATGTATAGTACACTTGTTTCGCCTTGTTGAGCAAGGATAAATGGGTCATAACCAACCGTATATCTCCTTGTCCAAATGGACCTCAACATTTCCATATATGTCCACTTTTGTCCCAAGCGGATCGTTATCAAACCACTCACATTTAAAAAGGGTCACCACTTTGTCCACGGGTAATTCAAATTTGAATTATGTCAATTAACTTCCCGTAGTAGTCGGCCTCCACCCCG
Organism: Acacia acuminata; assembly: GCA_019022655.1. Lineage (NCBI taxonomy): Eukaryota > Viridiplantae > Streptophyta > Magnoliopsida > Fabales > Fabaceae > Acacia > Acacia acuminata. The sequence goes on from JAFJYI010000071.1 coordinate 2,312,687, forward strand.
TCACCTTGGCCACCTCGACAACATACACCGTAATTGCAACATACCGTACTTGCGTTCGCTTCAACAGTATAAAACCGATACCCATTGATTAAATATTTTTTGCACCGCGTAACAACTATTGCAGCTACATGAGATAAACTCCATGCAACTTCGGTTGGATCTTTTGGATTTTTCACAAGTAGCGTTGAAACCATTTAGGAAACTCAAGGTCGTGAATTGATCAACCGTTTGAATCCGACATTAAAGGATTTTCTCGATCGGACCCAATTAGAGAAGTAACGTGTGGGAAAAAAATGAAGTTAATATTTTAATACTTACCGTAATTAAAAAGCAAAAGAAAGCTTACTTTAAATACCGGGCGATCTCTTCACAAGTTGTTTAGAATGTACCACTCCGCTACTTTCTTATCGTTCCTTCCGAGTTGACCTCCAACGTTTTCCCAAGACTCGGCCTAGAAAATTAAATATTGAATTTTGTTTGCTCGTATCACCGTCATCATCGTTGCGAGGTACCTTTCTCCATCTTGATATCATTTCAGGGGGATAGTAGTATGACGCAAATTTTGTCGCCTTTTCGACTAGGTACGCCTCTGTGATAGATCCTTCAACATACCTTGAATTTTTTATCTTCTTCTTAAGTGTGCGTAAAAACCTAAAGTGACAATGAGAGAGTATTAATAAACTAAAGTACCATGTCCGTCAATTAATAAAAATGTGAAATAAATATATATTACCTCTCAAACGGATACATCCACCTATATTGTTGTGGCCCTCCTACCTTTGCTTCGTATGCCAAGTGAACAGGCAAATCTTCCATTGAGTCAAACATGCTAGGAGGAAACACCATCTCTAATTTGCATAGCATTATTGGCATGCTCGTCTCAAGGTGCCGTAATTTTTCAACATTAAGCTCGGCTACGATTTCTCTAAAGAACATTGAAAATTCGGTCGAATAGACCATATATATGCTTCTAAGTGCTTTGAAGGCCCACGGCAACAATCTCTCGAAAAAACATGACAATCATGACTCTTCATCCCGAATAACTTTGCCTCGTGCATATTGACACATCTTTTCAAGTTTGACGCATAACCGTCCGGGAGTTTCAAGTCTTTAACCCATTGTAACAACTCTAAATTCGTTGTTTGTTGAATGTGTACGGCGCTCTAGGTTTGAAAGTCCGTCCCGTGACATTCTGCGCACCAAATGCAAATCAGGCCTTCGCAAATCGCTTCTATATCCAGTCTTGCGTTGATTTGTGTCCTTCGTCTTGCCCTTGGTGTCCATCACTTGTACAGAATATTGCAAAACACATTCCTCTCAATATGCATGACATCGAGATTGTGTCTTAACAATTGATCTTTCCAATATGGTAGCTCTAGAATATGCTTGCATTTGTTCCAATGATGATCAACGCCGTATCCTCAAAGTTGGCCGGAAGCAGCCCCCTCTTCAACACTTTGAATGTACTTGACCTTGTCCCATACTTCTTGGCCACTTAAACGATGAGGTTGATATACGCGTTCGACCACACTCCGCATGAAGTCTTTTTTATTCCTCCTATATGGATGCTCGGGGGCGGGAATCACCTAGTGCTGTCAAACCAATGACCTGTGGATCGTAATCCAAGGTAAAACCCATGTTTTGTTCAAGACATATCGGGCATGCAAGCTTTCCGGACGTTTGCCGGCCACTCAACATACCATATGCGGGGAAGTCATTTATCGTCCACATTAAGGCAGCCGCATGGTGAAATTTTGGCTCAACGATATATCATACGTAATAACCCCTTCACTCCAAAACATCTTAAGCTCATCTATCAAAGGCCCGAGGTACACATCTATCTTCTTTTTGGGGTTGGATGGCCCAGGGATTAACGCGTTAAGAAACAAAAACTCTCTTTCATGTACATAGAAGGTGGAGGTTGTACGGTGTCATAATGACAGCCAACATGAATAAATCTGCCCGTATTGTCGAAAGGAGCGAACCCATCCGAACATAGACCAAGACGGACATTGCGGGATCCCTAGCAAAGGAAGGATTCGCCTCATCAAATTTTTGCCAAGCTTCGCATCGGATGGATGCGTCACAAAGTTTTCATCCTTGTGATGCTCCGGTGCCATCTCATGTGATGTTGTTTCCGATGCATACAATCTCGTGAAGTCTCGGGCACGAGAGGAAAGTATGTCATCTTGCTTAATGCCTGACGGGTGTTTTCCTTCCAATCCTCACAACTTTATATCTGTCATGTCCATAAAATTTACGGTTGGCGCCTCAAAGATCATCCTTGTAATACAACATACATCCTATGGGGCAGCAGTGGTTTTTTTACATCCAAGGCCCAACTCTTTCACCTTTTTTTTGCTTGATAAAAATCCTTCGGCAAATTATTGTCTTTAGGAACAACCTTACTCATGATCTTCATCATTTCGTTGTAATTCCTCTCACTCATATGGTGATCAGTCTTCAAGCTTAGTGTTGCTAGGGTAGGCGATAGCGATGAATATTCACTATTTTCAAAGTGTTCGCAACCTTCTCATAATGGACGTTGCGCTTCTTGAAGCATTTTGTAGAACCTATCGGCTTCCGGATGAGGATCCTCTCCCATGTATGATGGTTGAGTATGTGTACCAGTCTCCTCTCCCATGTATGACGGTTCAACATGAGTAACGGGATGAAAATATTGGTTGATCGATGGTCCTGCGACGTCCATAACCAATTGCTCATATTGATTAAGGTTGTCTCGATGACTACTGTCCCCGTAATAACCTCTCGGTGTCTGTCGGACTTCGCCATGACATTCCCAACACTCATAATCCTTCTTTACACAAATGGATTTTGACCGTCTCCGAATCTTCAAATCTTAAACACCTATATTTGGCACACGGGCAACTGATCGCCCTACTTGAATGAGGTGAATGTGCAAAGCAAAATTGATGAACTCTTTCAAACCCGCCAAGAATACTTGAGTTAGTTGTTTTCTCTCGTTAAACGATTGTACATTCAACTCCTATCATGATTGTCTTCCATACTTCCTAGCTAGTTCAGGTTACTAACTTAATTAACATCTCAACATGCCACAAATATATATAAGTAGCCAATACAACTAGCCACTTATGTCAACCAATTGCCACTTAATGAAGAAAGTGAAAAACAAACACATGCATTGAACAAAGAACATATCCCAAAGAAGCAACCGTGAGAATGAGGATAGACACCGAACATGGGGACATGCTTGTGGAGGGGGCAAACAAAGAATAGAACACTAAAAGTATTTTGAAGTTTCTAACCTATAAAGATTATTTAAGACTTAATCAATTTATATAATGCGCAAAAATCAAGTATATCTTTTGTATCATCTTCCGAGCACAAAATTGGATTTTGTATGAACTAAGTATTGTAAATTAAAGCCCACAATAACAGTTATATACCCGAACAAAACTACGATAATTTACAATCACCAAATATATACAGGATTTTCCATAACAATTTTCCTTGTGGCCTTCACCGAATAAATTTATTCTCACAATTAATTTGAAAAATAAAAATTAATCATCTATAATTGCCTATTTATATAAACAGTATTTATAATTTTGTTTTTTAAATTATCGATCTTTATTGTATAAAGTTAAAGATAGATTCAAATAAAAAATTGAAATGAAATGTTTTTTTTAAAAAAATATTGCCTTATCCCTAAATATCATTTCTCAACACTTCACTTTTCTAATTTCAACACTTTGATAGAATGTAAAATATTCACTCAACCATAATTAAGTTCAAAATTAAAGTATTTAAATCCATACAAGGAGCACTTAACTCAGCCAGATTGAAACAAATTAAACAATAATTTTTACAATAGTTTAAATGAACTAGTTAATTTCATTAATTTGTCTAATACATAAAAATTTCATTATTCCTTAAAGTCACACATTTCTCCTATTTTACATTAATTAATTAATTCTCTTATCCCTAAATATCACTTCTTAACACTTCACTTTTCTCATTTCAACATCATCTTATTTATAGACTTATATATCATTAACCACTAATAGAAATCATAATTTTAACACACAATTTTTTCATTATACAAAATAGACTATAAAAAAATAATGCAACATTAATATTCTCACTAATACTCACAAATCAACATTAATAACCAAAAATGAATAATATCATAATTTTAACATACAATTTTTCCATTATACAAAATAGACTATAAAAAAATAATGCAACATTAATATTCTCACTAATACTCACAAATCAACATTAATACCCAATAATGAATAATATCATAATTTTAACATACAATTTTTTCATTATACAAAAGAGACTATAAAAAAATAATACAACATTAATGTTCTCACTAATACTCACAAATCAACATTAATAACTAATAATGAATAATTCAATCAACATTACAGAAATAACACAAAATATTAAAAAAGATATGTTATATAGAAATTTCCCTAAGGAGAACCAATAATATTTTTGATATCATTTTATTATAAATAAAAATAATACTCAAGAAAATAATAAATAAATAAAAATAAATATTTCCACACACGGTGATACAAAAAAAATAAAAAAGAGAGGAAGCTTACTTGGAATAGAGGTGCAGATCAGTAACTAGTAAGGGAAGAGGACGAGGAGACACCGTCGGAAAATCAATCGACCGGAGCAATGGAGACACACCAGGAAAAAGAGAGATAAATGTGTTTAGTAGTGTCCAATAAAAAAAAGGGAGATGGCCAAAGTGTTAAAAAAAAACAAACAAACAAACCCGCAACTAGGGAGCCGGGAGGCGACCGGAGGAGGAGCCGAGGTGGGCCGGAGCCGGGAGGGCGCAGGGAGCCGGGAGGAGGTGGAGTTGAGGGGGAGGGCGAGGTGGGGCGGGGGGGAGCGGGGTGGGGAGCCGAGGGGTGCGCGGGTAGCTGGGGGTAGCGGAGCCGGGGGAGGCCGAGCGGGGGTAGGGCGAGCCGAGGGAGGGCGAGCCTCGGGAGGGCGAGCCGAAGGGGGCCGACCGAGGAGGAGCCGAGGGCGGGGACCGGAGCCGGGGCGCGACACGAGGAGGGGAGAGCCGAGGATTCACGGAAATGACGATATGGGTGGGGGTGGGGGATTTAATGAGTTTGCGACGGACCTAGCCGTGGATCCGTCGCAAAAAGGGCAGCAACCCGTTTCATGACGGATCTAGTTATTCGTCGCAAAACGGAGGGATGGCGGCCCTTAGGCCGCCATTTTGCGACGGACGTTAGTCCGTCTCAAATGCGAGGTAAATGGCGGCCTTTTTGGCCGCCATTTTGCGACGGGACGTGGCGTCCGTCGCAAAAAATGGCTGGCACGGACTATCCGTCGCAAATGGGAGGAGAGTGGCGGCCTTTAAGGCCGCCATTTTGCGACGGAAAGCATATTCCTTCGCAAATTGCGACGGAATATGCTTTCCGTCGCAAAAGTTTGAGATTTTGCGACGGAAAATAATCTGTTGCAAATGCCGTCGCAATTGCGACGGATTTTTTCCGTCGCAAATTCCGTCGCTATTTTAGTTTTTTCTAGTAGTGTGTTCGCTCATGTTAATGCTGAAAGTAAAAGGTTATCTTTTTTTTCCCCTTCAAAAAATAAACCTCTGTCTGTGAATGAACAGTTTGAACTTTTTTATTCAAGAGACATATTTGTGTCTTTTTGGGAAGTGGATCCCCCGCCCATCTGAAAAGATGGATTGGCAACTATCTCATGATAAGGACCGCGATTAAAATCGCGGTTTTATTTTTTCAGGTGCAGTTTTGATTTTTTTTCCCTTTGAAAAAAAAATCATAAAAAATACAAAGTTGCATCGTCTTACGATATCAAAATATCTCTTATTTTAGTAATGATAATATATATATATATATATATATATACATGAAAATGCCCACCAAGCAAAAAAAAAAATTTGAGATGGTTAGCCTACCTATCTTTTGAGTTGAGTGTTATATTTTTGTGTAATCCCATGGGTTATGAATAAGAAGTCGCGTCGATTCACTACCGCTGGTCGCGTCGGTTCGCCGACGGGACTCCATCTGATTGTTTCATCATCTATAAATAAACGTGCGTGTGGCGAAAAATAATCTCATTTTTTCTAATACTACGCTCCCATACATATAGTTTAATGCATTTTGCTATAAGTCACTTCCGTGCGATTCCGAGCGTATTCGTTGGATTCGCTTGGGCTTCAGATTGAGAGTGCCATCATTTTGAAGACGAAAAATCCGCTCTATCTTGGGAGACAATTGCTCATCAACCTTGGGCATCCATATAGAGGGAGCAAAATTGTCTTAAGGACACAATGCAAGTAGGGCCCGGATTTCTACATAGTTCATTACCATATTCGGCAGTCTTGTGAGTTTTTTTACTGGTTTTCTTCTTGTGCAGTAGTATTGTATGCTTACAAATTATGCATATTAATTATAAATATTCTTATCTTAGTTATATCTCTATCTTGAAAGTATTTTCACCAACAATCTTAAGATAATTTTTGTTGAATCTGTGTTATGTTTGAAATTTTAGATTCTTGATTTTAAAAAGTTAGAGTTTCTAAAATTAAAATTATGCTACTGAATCGTGCAGTATGTTAAATTCTGTTCTTATTTAGAAATTCATATTTTCCATATATCATATATCGTGAATGGATTTCGTAATGTCTATTATGCCATATATGATCAAAGTATGAGAAATAGGTGAAGTTTGGTTAGTGGATTTTAACGGTGTATCTTCTCATTTGAATTAGTTTCTGACATATGAATTAATAAGTTCGAAACTTCATTTTTATATGTTTCAATATTGATGCTAGTTAATGTTTTAGTCTTCCTCTCGGTGAAACCCTTAAAACCAGTAGATTGGACTACCATAATAATGTGGGTTGAAGCCTTTGAGATTGGTTTCAACCAAGGTTATGATTTTAGGCTACAAAAATCATTTAGGAAGTGAAAATTCGAAGGATTAGAGTCTTAAACGACTGTAAAACAATTCTGTAATGTCTCAACGTAGTGCATATCGATGCCCAATGAAACTATGAGTTGGGTCATTGGAAAAAATGTTTTTTGGAAGAAATTTTTTCAAGAGCATGTAGAATGAAAACTTACGATTCCAATAAGATAAGTTTTGCCGGGAATGGACGTCAGAATCGGCGTCTATGGCTGAAACAGAGTTGGGTCCGTCAATGATCCAACCGATGCACGTTACCAGCTGGAGTTGGGAGATGACAAAAATGACAGGTCGTTTCTGTCACAATGAAAAACGGCATATCGTTTGAAACAGTGGATCCCTCACCTTAAGTGAAATGATTCGTTTCGCATGAATTGGAAGAAAAAAAAGGGCAAAAACGTGTACAGCCTTTCGAACTCGTGCTTGGTGTTTTGAAAGAGTCATGTTTTTTAACACAAAAAAAAGGAGTCATGTCTTTACCTCCAGGTTGCGTCTCTGTTTAAAAAAAAAAAAAACGGTTTTGCAATCTTTGATGTGCCGCATTTCTAGTAAGGATGTACCTATATAAATCAATATATTACTATTTATTCTAATGATTGATTACTTGCACGCCGAATTTACATCCGTTGAAAATTTGATTATCTTTAGTTAATAAATATAGGCTAAAGTACCCGTTTGGTCCTTTATGTTTGCTTCAGGTATCCATTTAGTCCCTTAAGTTTGTAAAGCGCTCGTTTGGTCCTTTAAAGTTAACACCATTAGCGGAGACTTTAACGGAAAATATTAACTCAAGAATTTTAAACGATGACTCTTTAAATGCGACAAAGCAAGCTTACATGTTACTTTTTTAATAAATTAATATTTTAAATCGTAAAGTGAGATTTATTTAAGCAAACTTTGGGTATATGTTCTTCATCGAGGCATTTAAATGCACAAGTCATCGTTTAAAATTTCAATTTACGAGGATTTAAAATATTAATTTGTTAAAAAAGTAACATGTAAGCTTGCTTTGTCAAGATTTAGTGTACAAATATTGTTTAAAATTGTTGAATTAGTATTTTTAGTTAAGTCCGCTTTAATGGTGTTAACTTTAAAAGACCAAACGAAGACTTTTACAAACTTATGACTAAAATGGATAATTTAAACATAAAGGACCAAACGGTACTTTAGCCATAAATATATTAGTATTGATTGATAGGGTAGTTAATAAATCTCCTAATATCTCTCCTTATTTTAATGAGGATTAGATGAATATTAAATTAATAAAGTGAAAATAGTGTATATCTTATGCTTGGGTTTCATCGAGGAGACTTTCTTGATTTTATTAATTAATATTTTGAATTACATTAATTATTGTATGGAGATGAAATTTTGATATGATTATTGAGTTCATGAAATTAAATATATGAGGTTAAATGATCGCTTTATTAAAAGTCCTAAATTTTAGGATGAGAGGAGAATTTATTCTGTTTAAGACTTTAATATCAAAAGAGATATTAATTTGTTAGATAATTTCTAATCTCCAAAATCTTGTGAAGCTTTTTTTGAATTAATAATGACTGAATAAAAAATGGTGATATTTGTAAATATCTTAGCCATTATTTAATTTATTAAGAAGAATTTCTTATTTTCTATTGAAAGTAAAGGTGGTAAATTATCAAATATTTTGTGACAAGCATATGACAATTGATATGAAAATTTAATCATTTATCTAGTGTAAAGATAAATGTGCTCTAATTTTTCATAGTATTATTATAAACATGCATGGTTTCATGTATTGGTAGAAATACATTTATAGCCTTGATTTTATAATTATGGATAATTTTGTAGCTATGATTTTATGCTTTTTTGAATATTGTGAACAACAATTATATGAATGTTCAATATTTAAGTTTTGGAATCAAGTTTGGTGGATTTATGAATCACCAAAGTGGTCAATTCTTTATGAATTATTTTAATCCCAAATATTATGGTAAGAGTATGGTTGATTTGTTAGTCACCAAAGTAGCCATATCTTTATGAATTATTTTAATTCCAAATATTATGATGATGTTTGATTACCCATAATCTTGATGCTATGATGTTATTAAAGTTTGTTATAATAAGGTGTTTATGGATTAACCCATAGGTTAATTATTTATTTTTATAGTTATTGAACATAAATGTTGGTAGTTTTATTTAGACACCCAAAGATAATAAATATTTTTAGTTGGGGTATGCATCACTACCAAATTATGTGAAATCTTTATAACATCATTGTAGTTGAATATTGTATATTGAAAGAAATTATGTATGCAATGTTGATCACGTCTAATTTACCACATAATTTGTGGGGGGAAGCCATTTTAATGGCTAATTTTCTACTTAATAGAGTTCCCCACAAAAGGATACAAAACATACCATACAAAATATGGAAAGGAAAGAAACATTCCTTGAAATATTCGAAAGTGTGGGGGTGTTTGGCGAAGGTCGCAATTCCTAAACCCAAAAGGTTGAGAATCGAACCTAAGATAGTGGACTGTGCATTTGATATATAAATTATCCTGGTTAATACGGTTATTGAGTTAAGGGACACTACGTTCTTTGAGAATGTATTTCCGTACAACAAGGGAAGAGAAGCAAGTGGTAATAATGATAACAAGATTACTATCTTGTAGGATACTACGACAAGTGATAATCCTGTAGAGGAGAAATCTAAACGTAGTACAAGACAAAGGACCATAAAATCCTTTGGTCCTGATTTTCTGACCTATTTGTTGGAAAATGAGCCTCGAACACATGGAGAGGCTATGAGCTCTCCTAAAGCACCATTCTAGAAAAAGGCTATCAATAGTGAAGTTGAATCCATTCTGTCAAACCACACCTGTGAATTGGTTGACCTTTATCTTGACAATAAGCCTCTAAGTGGGTCTTCAAAAAGAAGATGAAAGTAGATGGCACTATTGATATGTACAAAGCTAGGCCGGTAGTAGTAAAAGGCTATAGATAACGTGAAAGCCTAGATTACTTTGATACCTATTCACCTGTTATAAGAATTACATCCATTCAGATGTTTATCACGTTAGCAGCATTGAATGGGTTGGAATTACATCAAATGGATGTAAAGAGAGCCTTCTTAAATGGTGAATTAGAGAAAGAGATCTATCTAGAACAACCTGATCATTTTGTTGTCTTAGACCAAGAACAGAAAGTTTGTCGATTGCTTGATAAAGTCCCATTATGGACTAAAACAAGCCCCAAAACAATGGCATGCGAAATTCGATGAAGTTATGTTATCAATTTTAAATACTGAAAATAGTTTTGCCATAGTCTATCTTTATATGGATGACATGTTGATAACGGGAAGTAACGATCAAATGATTAAAGCTACTAAGCGGTTGCTTACCAATAAGTTCGATATGAAAGATATGGGTTTAGCAGATGTTATTTTGGGAATTAAAATCCATAGAACATCTGTTGGGTTGGCTTTATCACAAGAACATCTTTATTGCTAAAATTGTTGAGAAATTCAAGAGTTTAAACATAGCTCTTGTGACGAACCCTATTGACTCTAGTCTTTGTCTGTCGAGAAATACTGGCGAAGCTGAAAAACAAAAGAAGTATGCTCGAGTGTTGGCAATCTTATGTATGTTATGAACTACAATAGACCTGATATTGCCTACGCAGTAAGCATGTTGAGTCACTTTACAAGTAGTCCAAACGAGCTTCATTGGAGAGCTATGATAAAAGTTTTTGGTTACTTAAAGCAAACTCAAATTTAAAAACTTTGCTTTGCATTACGAAAAGTACCCTGTAGTTTTAGAAGGGTATTGTGATGTAAATTGGATCACCAAGCTCTAATGACACAAAATCCACAAGTGGATATGTATTCACCCTTTGTGGGGTGTCAGTGCCTTAGAAGTCATCCAAGCAAACTTGCATTGCAAGATCAACTATAGAAGCAAAATTCATTGCTTTAGATAAAGTCGGTGAGGAAACCGAGTGGGCTTCGTAATTTTCTTGAAGACATTCTTAGTTGGCCAAAACAGTCACCGCAAAGTGTGTATACACCGTGATACTAATAGTCAAGCCTATTGGTAGGGCCAAGAATGTCATGTACAACGGCAAGTCTAGACATATACGTCATAGACATGACACCGTTAGACAACTACTCTCGAATGGAATCATCTCAATTGATTAGGTGAAATCAAAAGAGAATGCAGCGGATCCATTGACTAAAAGGATTCCTAGAGAGTTAGTTTAAAAATTTGTGCAAAGGAATGGGTTTAAGGCCGATCCATTGTTGATTATCGCGGTAACTCTACCTAGAAGAGTGGAGATCCCACGAACTAGGTTCAAAGAGACAACTAAGTCTTAATCGACTGTTAACACTGTGGAGTTTTAAACTCATACTCATTCCTAGACAAGACAGTCATATATATAAGGGTAAGCTTTTAAGCTTTTAATGGTTTCTTAATTTGATGTGTTCAGATGATGTATGTTGACTTACATCACAAGGAATCACCTATGTGAGTGTGAAGTGTGAGCCGCTTCTATGAGAACTTAAAACGGCCGATTCTCTAAAACACTCGCAGAACCAGGCGGTGTCCAAGGCCATAATGGACACAACATGAGAACCAACGATGCTAGAGGAGCAACTGTGTGACTCCTATTGCCTTGGTATACATTAAAAGGTCGACAGTTCAAGACAGCCAAGGCGTCCAATCGATTGACCAGTATATCCGATAGGTTTTTACTAGAAAAGGTTCAAAGGTAACCCCTACCTTTCTCGATGCAGTTGCTGCTTGTAGACGAATCGCACTTTGCATACATATTTATTTTTCACTTAGTCATGATGGACTGACTTCTTATCCATGTGGGGGATTGTTAGATTTTTGTGTAATCCCATGGGTTATGAATAAGAAGTCGCGTCGATTCACTACCGCTGGTCGCGTCGGTTCGCCGACGGGACTCCATCTGATTGTTTCATCATCTATAAATAGACGTGCGTGTGGCAGAAAAATAATCTCGTTTTTCTAATACTACGCTCCCATACATATAGTTTAATGCATTTTGCTATAAGTCACTTCTGTGCGATTCTGAAAGCAGATTCGTTGGATTCGCTTGGGCTTCAGATTGGGAGTGCCATCATTTTTTAACGAAAAATTCGATCTATCCTGGGAGACAATTGCTCATCAACCTTGGGCATCCATATAGAGGGAGCAAAATTGTCTTAGGACACAACGCAAGCAGGCCTGGGATTTCTACATAGTTCATTACCATATTATAGCCTTATGAGTTTTTTTGGGTTTTCTTCTTGTGCGTAGTATTGTATGCTTACAGATTATGCATATTAATTATAAATATTCTTATCTTAGTTATATCTCTATCTTGAAAGTATTTTCACCAATATTGAGTAGGGGAACCAAATCCATTTAGTTATGACTCAGCACAAAATGTTTGTTGTGTTGGTCCGGCAGGAGCCATCAGAAACACAGACTCTCATAATGCAAGATGTTCTTCAGACTCCTGTGGTTTGTACCAGAAGCCAGTATTGAAAGAGACGAAACAGGAAAGGAAGCAGAGAAAGAATTGGATCTGGATCTTGTATTTGATATTCAGTGATGTGTTACCTTATAGAAGAGAGAAGGAATACAGATGGCATACAAGTGAACTAATAGTGTACACGTGTATCAGTCTAGCTAACTACCCACTTGCTAACCACGTGACTTTCTAACAGAGTAATAACAAATACAGCTAACCTGATATACTCTAATAGTTTGTATCTTCTTCCCTTTTTTATTTTACTAAGAAACGATATTTTCTGCAGTATTTCTCTGTCATCAGGTTTCTGTTCAAATTGTTAGGAGTTGTTTATCTCTGTTTATTTCTCAACGGGACTTGAATTCTTGCATCAATTTTTGAAACACAGAATGTTCATATGGTTTACTTGGACAGATAATTTGCAGTTTTTTTTTAAAAAAAAACTAAATACAGAATGTTCTTGCATCAGGGCTGATAGTCTTTGTCAGCTTATGTTATATTACTTGTCCATTTGTCACTTCCAAAGATGTTCCAAAAATCTTGTATTCTAGTCACAATTATAAGATCAAGTTGATTTTTTTTAGAAAAATTAAGGAAGCTAATTAAATTGAATTCACATTAGGTGCACATCCTTATTCTTATGTGCTTGTCCATGGATGGGCACATTTTTTTTTTAAATTTTTTTATATAATATATTTATTTGGATTTAAATTATATGTGGTTTTCGAATTTTTTTACACCAAGTATCTTATATTAATTAGTTTCCGGCCTCGCATTCTAAATGTTTTTCCGTAATACCAAGTATCCTAGAAATTAATTAATTTGAGATATTGGGTCCAAAAAACATTCCAAAAAGCAGCATATAATTTAAATCTAAATAAATATAATATATAAAAAAATTTAAAAAATGTCTCATCCCTCTAATTAGAGGGATGGGCATGTAAGAAGCACCTTATGTGCTCCCAATTAAATTATTTTAGAATATTTTTATTTTTTCTCCACACTAATTAGTTTAACTAATAAACTAATATATAATCTAAAGATACACAACATATGATATAGTTAAGTAACTTATTTAGCTTTCTTAATTTTTTCAAAATAAGTCAACCTGGTCTTATAATTAGGACTGGAGGTAGTACTATCATATACCATTGAAAATCTGTTAATCACTTTCTTGGTGTGTCTATTCCGTTTTTAGCATAACTTGAATTAAATTGTTGAGGGGATTATTTTAAGGTTTGAGTAAGGAGGGATCATAAAACGCCTAAAATTCAATCTGAATTCTTTGGTCTCTTAATTATAACTTGGAGCTAAAGGGATGTCTATTTGGCTTTTAAATCTCAATAACTGAAGTCATTTAACTTGTTTGTGATGATTTTGTAGGTGAGCAGTCAAAGATCATCTGTCGGAATGACCCATAAAAGGCTGCCCAAACCTGGCGAGATACTCCTCTCCGTCCATGGGTCACCCTGGGGTGTTTACAAGGAAAACAACATGGAAGCAATAAATGGTATGAAAAATGTCTCAATTATCTCTATTTCCTGATGTTTAAAGAACCATTGTTGCAACAATTTAGGTAAAAGATATTGACCATACATTCATTGGAATGTTCAAATAATTGAATTAAAAATAAGGTTTTTAAAAGGGAAAGATTGCATTTTAAATATTAATTTGTTTTTGAGGGAGTTGTAGTTTTATAGGTTGGATTTATTTGCAGCACAAAAACACCGACAGAAGAAAATGAACATGGTAGGCATGAAAATAATCTTTGAACATGTAGGATGAAGTGGAAATATCTTTCAATAATAGAGGTAGTGGATTTTCTCTTCTGTCTAAAATATGCTTACATATTACGTACATATATATCTTGAACTATAATGAATAGACGTGCCTTCCTCTTCTGGACTCTGCACTATATATTTCTGTCCTATCACGCCAAATGAAATACGGTTTTCCCCCTTTTGGTTCTTATACTACTGGTGATTTGCAGAATCGGAGGAATGTTGAATGCCTGCTAAAGTTCCTTCTAGCTCACTCAGATATTGGACTAGGTTGCCCCCGGAACTTCGGAAGGCAATCCTGACTCTTACCTAGCTGTGTAGTTGTCTGACTTACGTGGTGTTCTCTTTGATGTGTGTATGGCCAAACCCGAATTGTAAAAGAACTTATTTTTCTAATGAAGCAACGAAATTATTCCTTTCCAAACAAAAGAAACTATACGCTGCAGAAAGTGGGTTCAAAGTTAAAGATACAAAATACTCACGTCACATCTAAATTTTAATTTGATATTAAAAAATAGAAGGACGATCGATAATGACAACGACTAAAAGCATATTTCAAGAAACTACGTATATAGCTGTTGGAGTTTTAATAAACTCCGCATATATAGTGGTTAGACTAATATAGAATGAATAATTTCGATGTCAAGGAAGGAAACGTTCAAAATGTCATTACTCAATGCAGATGCAGAGGATAGGAGACAAACCAGTTTTCCTACCTGCTTTGGATAAGCACAGGGAGTTTGGCATCATTTGGGCCATCCATATTTGATTTTTAAATGAAAAAATTATTTTTTTAAAAAATAATAGTTAAAAGATTATTTTTATTTTAGATTTTTTACCTATTTAAATATTTTTTTTGAAAAAAAAGTAAAAAAAAAATAAATGTGGATAATCCAAATCTTATTTAGACAACTTAGATATGCCGAACTCCCTACTTATCCTTCTCCAAAAGACAGGTAATACAAGGCTTTGTTTCCAAGTTCCATAGAGGGTCGATTCCAGGGACAGGAAGAAAATAACCAAAAAGAGCATCTTTTTCTCCTCATCTCTCATCATCAAATCTCAACTGTTAATTTGATTTAAGCATGTTTGTGATTGTTCAAAAAAGTTATATTAAATCGATTGGTAACGACAGAATTTAAAGAATTCAGACTTATACGGGATATTGAAATAAAAAAAATAAAGGAGGATCCAAACCCGTTCCCATAGAGGGTGGATTTCAGGGACAGGAAGTAAATGACAAAAAAGAGCATCTTGTGCAGGCGGACTCATTGAACTTGACAAAAGAGAGCATCTTGTGGCAGCATCTTGTGCGGCAGCATCTTTTAAAGCATGTTTGTAATAGGTGTCTCAAAAAAACCTATTCATGTAAATTGAGACAGAATTCTTTTTAAAGAGTACTTATAGTCAATGCTTTCCGTTCAAGGATTTTTATTGAAATAAATATATAAATAAATGTGGTGAGACCTACTTAATGAAGGGTGGATTATTGGACACTATTTAGTATTTTACATTTTAAGAAAATGAATAAAATTAACTAATTTAAAGCCTATACTAGCTTGTCAGTATATATAGCTTGTCAGTTTATATATAAGACTCTGTTTGCTTCAAGGAGACGCACACGTCTTAGTTAAGCTAGCTAGCTAACAGAGATGTTATCATATTGAACCATGAGTTGGATTGCAATTTTTCTAGTTTCTATTGCTTGTTATCTCCTGAAAGCATGGAGAAACAAGAAGGCGATGAAGAAACTACCTCCTGGTCCGAGAGGGTTGCCAATCTTAGGAAACCTTCACATGTTAGGCTCTCATCCTCATCGAGATCTCCACAAACTGTCTCAAAAACATGGACCCATCATGAGCCTACGATTAGGATTCGCGCCAGCCATCGTCGTGTCTTCGCCTCAAGCTGCTAAACTCTTCCTCAAAACACACGACCTCGTATTTGCCAGCAGACCACCTCTCGAGGCTGCCAAGTACATGGCTTGGGATCGGAGGGCCTTGACCTTCAGCCAATATGGTCCCTATTGGCGCAACATGCGTAAACTGTGCACCTTGGAATTACTCAGCAGTTCTAAAATCAATTCTTTCCGACCTATGAGAAAAGAAGAGCTCGACCTTTTAATCGAGTCTCTCAAAGAATCAACACGTGATGGAGATTCTGTGGATCTTAGTGCCAAGGTTGCAGCACTGAGTGCCAACATGAGTTGCAGAATGGTACTAGGAAAGAAGTACATGGACGATGAGTTTGATGAGAAGGGTTTCAAGGCTGTGGTGCAAGAGGGAATGTACTTATCTGCAACGCCTAACATGGGCGATTACATTCCTTTCATTGCTGCCCTCGATCTCCAGGGCCTTAATCGTCGCATGAAAGCAGTGGCCAAAACATTTGATGACTTCTTCGAGAAAATCATAGACGAACATGTTCATCATCAATCCAACAATAAAAAGGACAAGAAAACAGAGGATTTCGTGGATGTCATGTTGGACTTCGTTGGGACTGAAGAATCAAAATACCGCATCGAACGCCCCAATATCAAAGCCATAATGTCGGTACGTATGCTAAACATGTCATCTATCCTAATATAAGAACCTATTGACTTTAAAAAAAAAAAAGATTTATGAAATTATTAAGTTAGATTACATAATTTATATTTACCATTTGCTTATGATTTATAAACTGATAATATATATATATATATATATAATTTAATCATATATACTATCTTCGGTCCTAAATATAGCACGTTATTTAGTGAATAAGAATTGCACTACAAACTACCACTCTAATCTTATTTATAAGTTCCTTTTAACCAACAAATTTAGTCCTATTTTTAAGTCCTCTTTTAGGTAATAAATAAGATTATAACAATTTTACCCATATTAATTGTACGAATGAAAATAGAGAGAGAAGAAAGAGTTGAAAAATACTCATTCATAAATGAGGGCAAAGTTAAAAATTTATCATATAATCATTGAGCTATCTACTCCCTCTGGTCCTTATTATATATCACCAACTAACAATTCACACAAACCAATAAAAAAAGTTAAAGTCAATAAAGTTGTCCTACAATTTATGTAACTTCCAATATTACCTCTACTAATCGCACTAAACTCTAATATTATATTAATTATTAATTTCACCCACTACCTTTATTAATTAGGGGCTTATATGGAAACAAATAATTAAGGCTCATTGAGAACAAGCAAGTGCCTTATAAAAAAAAAAACCAAATAAACTTGCTAGTTAGTGCCTTATAATAAGGATCAAAGGAAGTACTATCTCTCATTGGTATGTATGATTTAGTTAAAAGGAACTTATAAATAGAACCAAAATGATAGGTGCTATATTTAGAACTGGAGGAGTACAATATATGATTAAATAATTTATTTAGTTTACCTGATCTCTTTAAAAAAAATGTTTAAGATGTAAAAATACACATGTGTTTTATCCTAAGGAGTGTCCAACCGCAAATTTTTCTTTTAAGTGTAAAAGTGCACACATGGTTACAAATTAGGTGCAAAAATACCATTTGATCGTTAAATTTGAATTTTTTTTGCTAATTAGATAATGACGTGGCTTTCAAAGATGCAAAAATACTCATATAGTTTGTAAAAGAGCGTCCAACACCAAGTGTTTTTCTTTTTAATTTAATAATTTTATTTCAATTAAAAAAAAATTATTATTTCTCTAAATATAATTCCTGGGAGGCCCAATTTTTTCTTCTCATGGAGTAGGAAATGTTGGGGGATCAATGGACACGTCAACGACATCCATAGAATGGACAATGTCAGAGCTGATGAAGAACCCAGGGGTGATGAAGAAGGTTCAGAAGGAGCTGGAAATGGTGGTGGGAATGGAGAGGAAGGTGGAGGAATCAGACTTGGAAAATTTGGAATACCTAAACATGGTTATAAAGGAAAGCATGAGGCTTCATCCAGTGGCTCCCTTACTGGCTCCACACCAGTCAATTGAGGACTGCACCGTAGGAGAATATTTTATACCTGCAAAATCCAGAGTGATCATAAACGCGTGGGCAATCATGCGAGACCCCAGCGCGTGGAGCGAGGCAGACAAGTTTTGGCCGGAGAGATTCGAGGGCAGGATTTCGAGCGGATCCCGTTCGGGGCGGGTCGGAGGGGTTGCCCCGGTTTGCAGTTGGGTCTAACAGTAATCAGCTTAGTGGTGGCCCAGCTTGTACATTGCTTTGACTGGGACCTTCCACGTGGCATGTTGCCATCAGATTTGGACATGACTGAGGAGTTTGGCCTCACCATGCCCAGAGCCAACCATCTAGTTGCCGTTCCCACCAAATATCGACTCCAACATTGAATTGTATGAGAGGTAAATTGGATCACCTCTGTCTATCTGTCTCAGTGATCAGCCCAGGAAATTCCAACGTTGTTATTCATGTACTTGGGTCGTATGATTTATGTGTTTACGTAAGCATGCATGTTTTATGAACGTACATATTGGAGATTTTATAGACTTCATGACTTTGTCCTCTTTATTTGTAAGTCTATAAATATCTTATTTACTAATGATTTGGGGCAAGTCAAATACCGAGTATTAATTCTTCTTCCTCTCTGTATCGTTCTTCATCATGATTATGATTCAGTATCGGCTATCGAACAAATAAACATTAGTCCGTGGAAGTTTCTCACAAAAAGTACGAAATAATACTCGTTAATTCACAAATAGAATTAGAATTAAATATAGAGAGACCTCAAGAAGAAATTAAAATTTTAATAAGTTTTAAAGCACGGAATATATATGCCATTATTCACTTTGGAACATGCCAATTTAATTTCCATGTCTTGGTAACAATGACGTTACGAAAACCAGCTTTTATGACAATGAAAAATAAATTAAAGAACGTAGAAACAAGGGCGCTCAAATATAAAAACAGTATTATTTCATAGAAATTATTAGCGCATTAACCTAGCCAGCTAGTCTAAGTATGAGAGGAGTGATCCCAACCGAGTAGCATTAACATAGTCTTGAGGAAGATGATTAGGCAACCCAGGAAGTGCCAATCCAATTATCCTTAAAGTTCTGAGGAACCATCCTTCTCTATAATCCGCTCCATATTTGAAACCAATAAAGAAGCTTCTTATAATCTCACGTGCAGCATTTATCATCATCGGCATCATCGCCCACGGCGAGAAGTAGTTCTTATTCGGCTCCTCTTCCACCATCTGCCTCCAATTCAAACAACAACAACCACAAAAAATCTTTAATTTCTAGTGAGATCGATGAATGACCAAACTTAAAACATACATACATACAGATACTTGCCTTGCATTTGTAGTTGCTATCAAAGTATAGGCACCGACCAAAGTGCTTAAACATCAAATTCTTGTAGTCGTAGGGCAACCTAGGAACAAGGTCATTACTGTAAACAAATCTGTAGTACTTAATATGGTGGTGTTTGAGTTTGTGTTCCATGTAGTCAGCAAATTCATGATCTCCAACTCGAGGTTGCCCAAACGTGTAGACTCCTTCAAGTCTATCCAGCAACAAGGTTTCATCGTGAAGCGACAATATTGCAGGAAACAGAATAGCAAGAGCTCCACCCAAACTATGGCCAGTCACAATGAATTTGGCTTCATTATTTGCATTCACGTGCTGCTTTAGAACATCTCTAATGGCGTAGTAGGCTTCTGGAGGGTGGTTATTATTATCGTCTCTTTGGATTTGCTTGGGCCAGCCAACGACGCTTTTCTGGAGGCCCAGAGCTTTCATGAAGCCTGCATGAATCTTTCCGACACCAGGAAGGTGGCACCATGATAAGTCAATATCTGTGTTCCATGCATCAGCATCGAATGGTTCTGTTCCTCTGAAGGCCACTACATATGTCTGCTTCCCCTCGCTTTTATCTAACATGATGAAACCCTGAGTCGTTGCCTTCCCTTGATAATCTGTTGATTAATTAGCACGTTTAAGTTAATAAATTCTATTAAGTAGAACTTGATCTTGTTGTTATGCATGCAAAGGGATTTAGCTCTTACGAATGTACGTACCATTCCAGAAGTCACCACATTTTACGAGTCCCATCTAACGCATATAAAAAATTCCAAATCAACGAGATTATATTAACATTATATCATAGGTATTTAATATAAAAGCTAGTTGACTTTTTATTTGGAGAGGTTAAAAAATCTAAATAAGTTAACTTAAAGTATATTTATCATTTTTCTCCAAATTAAATTGTTTGAAATATAATCTAATGATACATATATAATTAAATAAATAACTTATTTAGCTTTCTTAATCATTTTTAAAAAGTTAAGTGGCCTTATATTAGGACCGGAGTATGAGGTTAAAACTGGTAAAATTCCTTGGCATAGCAGAGTTACGTACCTTCCAGTGATTTTTGACAATAGTTTGAAGGTAAGCTGCGTTCTCGTAGGATAGTTTAGAAGCCATGACAGAGAGTGAAGCATTGTACCTACCATCTCCAGGTTTGATAGAAGCATCTAAGTCTACGCGCATGTCCATATACCCCACCACTGACAAATATTCCGGTGAGCTAGGATCCGGCGTCGTCGCATCCTTACCTTTATTTAATGAATTAGTTATACTTGACAAATATTCAGCAGACACATGTGGTTAAAAAGGAACAAGTAAAATGAAATACCGCGGAGATAGTTAAATAGGAGTTTGACAACACTCTGGTGGTTGGCAGAAAGCAGGTTCAACCATCGCTCAACGAAAGAACCAAGAGATTTAAGTGGGAGTGCCAAAAGTTGAAGTAATTTCTGGGCCAAGAGAGAGATCAATATAATCCATCTTTGGGTAAAGTCCACGAAAGTGGCTTCAGTGCACTCCACAAAGTTTCTTCTGTGTAAGTCTGAGACAAACAAGAATGCGAGGACGTCAGAGAAACTCAATTTCTGGTCAGGTTTCAGAAGCATATAACTGCAGGCGAAGCACTTGCGATGATCTCCTCTGTAAGACATGGCTGATGTGAAACCAGATAATCAGACAATGCGAACAAGAAGAATGGATGAAAGAGAATTCAGGGTACTGGCTTTATGTATATTGAATTAGTAGTCTGGCTACCAAGTTTTCTTTAGCTTCCAAGAATACTGAATTTAGACGGGAGTAGTTTCTTATTTTTGAAGACTTTCCTTTTATATTATTGTATTTTCTTGTTTTCCAAGATTTTCCTATTTTATAGACTGCTTTTAGATTTTTTTTTTTTTTTTTTGGGTAAAAAAGAATACATTTTTTATATTTGTGAAGATTAATTATGATTCTGCGGCCCATCATTATTTTCTAGAGAATGATTTTGGTAATTTCAAACTTAAAGTTTAATTATATATACTTTGAAGAAAAAAAATATAACTTAGCTTTTGGTCATTGTAACAGCAATAAACAAGCACAATGCCCGATGACTTGTTACTTGTAATTCATATTTTGTTTTCGCGAGGAGAAACCTGATAAGTAAATATTTTATGATTAAATAAGTATAGATTTAAGGATATATTGGATTGAATTTATTAATATTTTGTACTTATTTAATTATCTTTATGTACTTATCTATCTTTTAATTAAATATAGGATAAAAGAATATTATAACAGAAAATCTATTGATATTCTATTTATTTGTGCAGGAGATATTATGAAATCTAAATGAAGAGAAAATATAGGAAAGATAATAAACATCACAACAAATTAAATTGGAAAAGTATTTAATATAATATATTATTATATTAAATGATATAATTGATGATGAATGAAAGAAGCACATCACGACATTGGCTTGGCAATTGGAAGAGGACGTGTGGGACCCGCATGAAAAGGCATATATATTAGGCCCCGTTTGGATCAAAGAAAATGTGGGAATAGAAAGGAATGGAAATGAAAAGAATGGAATGGAATGGAAAATATTTTGCCTCGATGCGTTTGGTTGGCACTGGAAAAGAAAATGGGTTGATAGGAAAATATTTGTTTGGTTGAAAGAAAATAAAGTGGGAAAATGAGGGAAAATACCATTTTACCCTTAAGATAAAATATTTTTTTTATACCACACAAAACCAACCACTCGAGCACAGTACAATATGCAAATAGGGTTCGACGTGTTTTATAAATGAGAATTGAAGACTGGCCGACGCGTTTTATGGGCATCATAAGCATTCTCTGGGCATAATGCCCATGGCATTCTGGAAAATGCCGAGAATGCCCACGACATCCTCGAGAGAATGCCTGGGCATTCTCCAGAATTGCCAATAATTGGCAATTCTCATGAGAATTGCCAAAGGCAATTCTCAAGAATTGCTTGGCAATTCTCCAGAATTGCCAATAATTGGCAATTCTCATGAGAATTGCCATTAGCAATTCTCGAGAATTGCTTGGCATTCTCGAGAATTGCCAAAGGCAATTCTCAATTGGCAATTCTTGAGAATTGCTTGGCAATTCTCGAGAATTGCCAACAATCTCGAGAATTGCCTTGCAATTTTTGAGAATTGTCCGACCTCCAATCTTTGCCGCCTCCTTTCTTTGTTAGATCGAGAGCATGTTACCCCTGTTAGATTTCTTGCTTAGATTACGACTCTTTTACGTATCGCAGCGTTAATGGAAGCAAAATAATTTCGCCTATGATTTTCACCTTCTCCTTCCTTCTTCTTTGCCGCCACCTCTCTCTCTCTCCCCCACCCCTTCAATCTCAGCGATAGAGGTTATACCCCTCATCAATATCATAATCGAAATCTTCAATGTAAGGATGAATGGAAGGTCGATCGCGGTCTCGTCGAAGCCATGGATCACTTTGTTCAATAAAAGAAACAAAGAAAAAGAAAGTAAGAAGCGATTGAGCGAGAGAAGCGAGACGACAACGACGCTAAAAAGGGTAAGTTGGTCTTCCTCCTCGGTCGGAAAATGGGTTCCCACCAAAATAGGTGGGAACCGATTTTCCCATGTATAAGGGAAAATGCCCGGCCATGCCGGAAAATATTCTCCGGGGAAAATGCGAACCAAACATCGGCCAAGAGCGGAAAATGCCTATTTTCCATTTCCTTTCACCGATTTTCTTCGAACCAAACGGGCCCTTAGATAGGAGATTACATCTGGAGAGGAATCAAATAAAGATTTAAAAGATGCGGACCCCACACCAATCAAAACAAAAAATAAATCTCATGGCATGAATATATTTCAGAGGAGATTTTGGCGGAAGAACAATTCGAAATTAAAAGAAGGTGACGCACGCAGAGAAGAAAAAGGAATTCAAGGACGCACAGGAGCAAGCACACAAGCGGTAATTCAAGAAGGAGAAAAAGAACCATCAGGGAGACGACGCACATGAGTGAGGAGTATTGAGATTGAGGGATTCTTTAAGAGTCTTTATTTCTCTTTTCTTTTCCTATCTTCTCTGAATCTGATTTTCATCTTTTCATGGATTTTAGTATAGTCATGCTTGGCTAGTTTTCTTTTGTAGTTAGGGCGAGGATGAACCCTATGTGAATTTAAAATATTTAGTTGGATTCTTTATTGATCTTTATTTTTCTTGATTGAATGAATTATGTGTTTAAAGCTTTCTTGAAGATTGATCACCTTTTAGATTGTTCATAGGTTGGTGTATGACAATAGAGATGTTGGTGCATTTAACTAGATCCGTTAATTCATCGTAGAGTTGCATGACCTAGACATAGGCTTACGATTTTATGCGATCTCATAATTCGGTTTAAAAATATAATCTTTCCAATCAATACTAAGACATTAGGTTGATTTCAAAGATAACGGACTAAGGTAGCATCAAGACATTGGGACTTAGTCTAACTTTAGAGAATTGATCGTCAATCATGAGAATAATAATCAATTAGGGATTCAATTCAAATTATTAGAGGAACATAGGGGGATTCTCATCCCTAGCTGCATATTTCTTAATTGAAGGTCTTAATCTTGGATTACTCATATTTTCTCTCAGTTGTTCTTGAGATTCATATTTTGGATTCTTTATTTAATTCTTTAAATTCTATTTGGTTACAACTCACCCCATATTACTCATTCATCCAACTAAAGCGAAAATAGCAAATTAGTGATTGGAATACTATTCCTCGTGGGACGATTTTTTTCTCACTACTTTATTACTTATAACGACCGGTGCACTTGCCGAAGTCGCTATCAAAACCCAATGGATCGGCGTCGGGAGTGCAAGTTAATCGCGTTTAGAAATAATATGTTAATTTTATTTGCTGATAAAAATATTATTGTTACGTTGATAACATCTCTGTTTTATTCGTTGTCATCGGCTGTAAAAGCTCATTCCTTGTTCATCCCCAAACGGCTCGATGAGTGTGACAAGAAATTAAAGTAAACGAATATTAAAAGGTCCAAATGAGAATGCATGCCTTAAACACGTCCCTCGCAAAAATCATGGGCATCGAAGGATATTACTATTAGAATTTAGGAGAAAATCTCATAAGTTATGAATAAGAAGAAGGATGGAAAAGGAGGAAAAAATAAAAAGAATATGTGTGTGGATAGAAGTCCCACATTGGTTAGTTGGAGAGAAGTTGGAGGGTATATAAGCCCCAACTTGGCTCCTACTAAATGGGCCCTTGGGCCAACACACTTTTGTGGAAGGGTGAGGACTTAGGGGCGCCTTGGTCCACAACACATGCACCGCCACCTTCTAGCTGGGTCAGTCATGCACACCGCCCGGTCCGCGCGTGTGTGAAATAAAAAACCAGCGGCTGCAAAGTTCGCTTTATTGATTTTATTAGATATTGTACGGATATGAATTGATTTCATACTTCTAGTTGCAGAAATTACATATATTTAATAGTTAATTGACTAAATTTTAGGATGGTATTTAATTAATTGGAATGGAAGGGAATTTAGTCCCGTTTAAGGCTTTATGATTAATGGAGATATTAATTTATTTAATTTCTAATCTCCTATAATCTCTTCTAAAATCTTGTGAAGTTTTTTGAATTAATAATGGCTGAATAATAATGGTGATATCTGTGAATCTCTTATAATCTCTCCTAAAATCTTGTGAAGTTTTTTGAATTAATAATGGCTGAATAATAATGGTGATATCTGTGAATATCTTAGCCATTAAGAAGGATTTATTATTTTCTTTAATAATGGCTGAACAATAATGGTGATATCTGTGAATCTCCTATAATCTCTCCTAAAATCTTGTAAATTTTTTGAATTAATAATGGCTGAATAATAATGGTGATATCTGGGAATATCTTAGCCATTAAGAAGGATTTATTATTTTCTTTTGAAAATAAATGTGGTAAAATTATTAAATATTTGTGGTGATATGAAAATTTAATCATTTATCTAGTGTAGGGATAAATGTGATTTAATTTTCTTAGTATTATTATTTCTCTTGGTATAAGCATGCATGATATTGTGAAATATCTAAATATAAGATTGACTTGCACGGTACTAGTAGAAATGTTATTATATATAGTCTTAATTTTATAATTATGGATGATTTTGTGGCTATGATTTTTTGCTACTTAATTGTTGTGAATAGCATTTAAATAAATGCTAAATATTTAAGTTTTGGAATTAAATATGGTGGATTTATTAGTCACCAAAGTGGTTAATTCTTAGGAAAATTATAATAAAGGACCTAGGACAAATAATATTTATTAAGAAAGACCATAAAAATGATAATTATTTTGAAGGACTATAAATTAAAACATTAAAATAGAAAGACTAAATTGCCCTTAACTAGATTTTTTATATTCTCTAATTAAATTAGAATCTAATCTTGAGTGATTGATAGATAACGACAAATAGAGACGCAGCTAATCAACAGATCCCTTCATCCTTCAAGTTTCTTCAAAACATCACAGCCAAGTTCACTTGCAAAGGTCTCCACCTCAGGGACGTCATCGTCCTCTCCAAGACTCAAACAGCTACACCATCGAACTCGCCCACAAAACCCATATCAAATCATATATATATATATATATATAGTAACCTACTGCATCAAAGGCGATCTGTTCGTAGGTATATTCTCATTATGAGGATGAAAACAAAAGAAAAGAGGCAACTTTGGTCTACAATGTTTATCTTGTCATTAAGAGAGACAAAAAAAAAAATAGTAATAGTAATAGCAATTGTACTAGCAGTAGCAGTAGAAAGTGTGGGAGCTAGCCTGAACGAGGCACAATTGTTGTGTTGCTCTCAGAATTATTTGGGGGAAAAAACTTGTGGCTATTAATCAACAGTACTAGGAGAGAAATAAGTGAACAACTGGGTGAATCGAATAGTGTGGTTGTCGGAGAGTATGAGGTCTTTGGAAGTGAACTTGGTGGTGGTGATGTTTTAAAGAGATTCGAAAGGTGAAGGGATTGGTTGTGTCTCTATTATCATTATTCATCAATCACTCTAGATTAGATTCTGATTTAGTTAGAGAAGATATAGAAAATCTGACTAAGGGCAATTTAGTCTTTCTATTTTAATTAGGGCAGAGCAATGGGCGGGTTGGGCAGCCCATGCCTAAACCCATAGCCCGCCCATTTAACTTTAAATGGGTATGGGTTAACCCATACTCGTACCTCAACCCATTCTAACCCATGTTGAATAGGTTAACATATAAATGGGCGGGCTGACCGGATTTTGGGTAACCCATTTACATTTGACAAGTTTATTTTTTTGGAGAAAAATATATATAAGTATTAAGTATTCACCCAAATTTATCATTCTAAATTCTGAAATATGAATCTTCAAAATTCAATAATCATAATTCACACAAAAGAATCTAAATTTAGACAAGTGTTATCATAACATAATTTTGATGCTCAAACTCCAAGTGGGGGAATGGTTAAATAGGGAAATGGGGAATGGATATTTCATGACAATGTGGCGTATTATTGTCCAAGTGTCCATATACTTAATAAAATATATATATAACTAAATGGGCGGGTTCGGGCAACCCGAAGATGCGCCCATAGCCCGCCCATTTAAATCTTAAATAAGCGGGTTTTAACCCAACCTGTTATGGGCTTTTTTGGGCGGGCTCAAAATGGCCCAATTGCATTGGGTTGTGGGCAGGCTCACCGGGTTGTGGGCTCCATGCTCAGCCCTAATTTTAATGTTTTAATTTCTGGTCCTTGAAATAATTACCATTTTTATGATCCTTCTTAATAAATATTTTTTTTCTTAGATCCTTTTTATAATTCTCCCTTAATTCTTTATGAATTGTTTTAATTCCAAATATTATGATAAGTTAAATATTTAAGTTTTGGAATTATTTATGGTGGATGTGTTAGTCATCAAAGTAGCCAAATTTTATTATTATTATTATTTTTAATTTCCAAATATTACGGTGATTTTTCAATTACCCATAACCTTGATGCTATGATGTTATGTTTGTATTGTGGGTGAATTAAAGTTTGTTATTATAAGGTGTTTATGTGAAATCTTTATAGCATCATTATGGTTGAATATTGCATATTATAGGAAAAATCGAACATTGAAAGAAATGATGAATGCATTGTTAATTGCATCCGGTTTACCACAAAATTTGTGGGGGGAAGTCATTCTAACGACTAACTTTCTAATTAACAGAGTGCCTCATAAAACGATACAAAGCATACCATATGAAATATGGAAAGGAAAGAGACCTTCCTTGAAATTTTTGAAAGTGTGGGGGTGCTTGACAAAGGTTGAGATTCCTAAACCTAAAAGGTTAAGAATTGGACCTAAGACAGTAGATTGTATGTTTATTGGTTATGCACATAATAGTAGTGCATATCATTTTCTGGTTCATAAGTCTGATGTATCAGATATCCATGTGAATACGGTTATTGAGTCAAGGACCGCTACGTTCTTTGAGAACATATTTCCGTACAATAAAAATAATGATAATAACAACACTGTGATATCTCAGGATACTATAACTAATGATAACCTTGAACAGGAGGAACCTAGACGTAGTACTAGGCAAAGGACTTCAACATCCTTTGGTCCTAATTTTATGACTTATCTACTAGAAAATGAGCCTTGAACATTTGGAGAGGCTATGGGTTCCCCTAAAGCGCCATTCTGGGAAGAGGCTATCAATAGTGAAGTTGAATCCATTATGTCAAACCACACCTAAGAGTTGGTTGATCTTCCTCCTGACAATAAGCCTTTAGGAACTAAGTGGGTCTTCAAAAAGAAGATCAAAGCAGATGGCATATTGATAAGTACAAAGTTATTTGGTTGTAATACCCGGATTTTTAGAAATAATAATAATAATAATAGATTAATAATGGTGATGATGATGATGATAATTGGTTAAAATAATAATAATAGTAATAATAATAACGATAATATATTAAATAAATATTTAGAATTTAATAATGTTTGTATTATTTTACAATTTATTAATTGACAATAATTATATTAATAATAGAAATTTAAAAATTTAATTGTATTATTTTATAACTGGAGATAGCTAAAAGCCCAACCCATACTTGAACCCTAAGTTTTAATTATAAACTTAGGTCTAGCCGTCGAAACCTTAAAACGCTCGATACTTTTCTTCTCCATTGTTTTTCTTCTCAAATCCTCTTTCTGTACTTTCATCACATCAAATTAAAATTTGGTTGCTAGCAAGAACGGAGACCAGGTAATTCTAATCCCATGAGTAATTCTAATCCCCATGAGTAATTCTAATCCCCATGAATCTTAGGTTAATGTTATATGAATCCTGATAGGTAATCCTAATCCCCATGAACAATAGGTTAGTTTATATAGACTTCAATAGGGCTATTATATATGAAATCCTAGAACAATATAACTTGTTATCAATTTGTCGAATTCCTTCTTTATCGATCGAATATAATTATTTCGCATTGAATATAATTGTTCCGGCTTGGCTTGCGTACTTCGATTATATATGTATACCCATGCGACTTGTGCTTTTTGTGATTGAGCAAAATTGCCTCCTGTGCATTGAATTTTCCCTGTGCGTCATTTCCCTTTGGTGATTAATTACCATTGCATCGTCTTGGCCTGCATGCGTGAATTACATGCACATACCTGTGCGTCATATTCTTTTTAAAATTTAGTATAATTGCTTGCGTCTCTTTTATTCATTTACTTATTTATTATTTCTTTTTCTTTTTCTTTATATAATATCTCCTACGCAATAAAATAAGACATGAACAGATTTTAGGTCAAATTATCCTTGTATTTATATTTAATTAAAATAAAATAAAAATATATATAAGATAAGTGAATAATAGAGATAATTTTAGGAGTTTATTATGTGTGTGTTTTAAAACAATTTAAGAGTGGAAGGATAGCTTTGGGATGGTACCTCCCAAAGTGATGAACACAACTTTTGGGCTTTATGCCATGATGTGAAAAGATAGTATCCGTTCTTCCCAAAGTGGTGTCTGGCGGGTTTAGGGACACTAGTAGCAACTTTGGGAAGAGGTGTGCACATTAGGAAGATATGTTTATGGCCAATTGATGATTGTGGTGGCAGCGGGTTTCCGGGTCACAGGGTAGACCGGCGAGGTTTAGGGTCTACCATGGTTCTCTTCCCACTAAACTAAATAGACTAGCGGGTTTAGGGTCTATACGAATTTAATAAAGAAAATGAACGATATTTGATTCGGTGTGAATATATGTATATATATGGCGAATATTGGATTTGTTATTTGATTAAATCACTATGTGATTACGTATTTGATTTTATTAATATATTTGAGCCATATAAATTGTGTTTATTAGGATTACCCTTTGCGATGTGTGTGTTCATGGGTGCGATGATCCTTCTGGGAGCAAATTTCGGTGAAACAGTGTCAAGAGTTGGGGCTAGCGGTGAGAAGTGATAAAGATCATTCGGGATTCTAGCTAGTTTTCTTATTTTATTTTCTTTATTTTGAATAAAATACACCTATTTAAGTTCGATTTATGATTAATGTAATAAGTAGCCTTGCACTTGTCCCAAGTACAAGTGCGGTAACACTTCCCAAATTTTAGTTATTTTGAATTTCAGTAGTTATTTATAAAATCATTGAAATTTTATGTCATTATAATTGTTAGAAATTTGGGGTGTTACACTGGTAGTAAAACGCTACAGACAACGTAAAGGCCTAGACTATTTTGATACTTATTCACCTGTTACAAGAATTACATCCATTCGAATGTTGATCACATTAGTAGCATTGAATGGATTGGAGTTACATCAAATGGATGTAAAGACAGCCTTCTTGAATGGTGAATTAGAGGAAGAAATTTATCTAGAACGACTGAGGGATTTGTTGTCTCAGGACAAGAATGGAAAGTTTGTCGTTTAATAAAGTCCCTTTATGGACTTAAACAAGCCCCAAAACAATGGCATGCGAAATTTGATGAAGTTATGTTATCAGATAGCTTTACTATTAATGAATTTGACAAGTGTGTATACATTCGAAATACTGAAAATGGGTTTGCCATAGTTTGTCTTTATGTAGATGACATGTTGATAAGGGGTAGTAATAATCCAATGATTAAAGCTACTAAGTGATTGCTTACCAGTAAGTTCGACATGAAAGATATGGGTCTAGCAGATGTTATTTTAGGAATTAAAATCCATAGAACATCTGGAGGGTTAGCTTTATCACAAACACACTATATTTCTAAAATTCTTGAGAAATTCAAGAGTTTAAACATAGCTCCTGTGTCGACCCCTATAGAAACTAGTCTTCGACTGTTAAAAAATACTAGTGAAGTTATTAAACAAAAAGAGTATGCTCAAATACTAGACAGTCTTATGTATGTTATGAACTGCACTAGACCTGATATTGCCTATGCAGTAAGCATGTTAACTGCTTTACAAGTAATCCAAATGAGCTTCATTGAAGAGCTATGATAAGAGTTTTGGGTTACTTAAAGCAAACTCAAAACTTTGCTTTGCACTATGAGAAGTACCCTGCAATACTAGAAGGGTATTGTGATGCGAATTGGACAACCAGCTCTAATGACACAAGATCCACAAGTGGATATGTATTCACCCTTGATGGGGGTGCTGTGT
This sequence comes from Acacia acuminata, assembly GCA_019022655.1. NCBI lineage: Eukaryota > Viridiplantae > Streptophyta > Magnoliopsida > Fabales > Fabaceae > Acacia > Acacia acuminata. Next base: position 2,343,932 of record JAFJYI010000071.1, read on the forward strand.
CTTGGAAGTCATCTAAGCACATTTGTATTGCAAGATCAACTATGGAAACAGAATTCATTGCGTTAAATAAAGCTGGTGAGGAAGCCGAGTGGCTTCGTAATTTTCTTGAAGACATTCCTAGTTGGCCAAAGTCGGTACCAGCAATGTGTATACATTGTGATAGTCAAGTAGCTATTGGTAGGGCCAAGAATGTCATGTACAACGGCAAGTCTAGACATATACGTCGTAGACATGATACTGTTAGACAACTACTTTCAAATGGAATCATCTCAATTGATTATGAGAAATCAAAAGAGAATATAGCGGATCCATTGACTAAAGGAATTCCTAGAAAGATAGTTAAAAAATTCTCCAAAGGAATGGGTTTAAGGCCAATCCATTGTTGATTATTGCGGTAACTCTACCTAGAAGAGTGGAGATCCTACGAACTAGGTTCAAAGAGACAACTAAGTGATGATCGACTGTTAACATTATGGAGTTTTAAACTCATACCCATTCCTAGACAAGACAGTAGATATATATAAGGGTAAGCTTATAAGATTTTAATGTTTTTTTAATCTGATGTGTTCAGATGATGTATGATGACTTACATCACAAGGAATCACCTATGTGAGTATGAAGTGCGAGCCGCTTCTATGAGAATTTAAAACGGCCGATTCTCTAGAACACTCATAGAACCAGATGGTGTCCAGGGCCAAAATGGACACAGTATGAGAACCAACGATGCTAGAGGAGAAACTGTGTGACTCCTATTGTCTGGGTATACACTAAAAGGTCGATAGTTCAAGACAGCGCGTCCACTAATTGACCAGTATATCCGATAAGTTTTTACTAGAGAAGGTTCAAAGGTAACCCCTACCTTTCTCGATGCAGTTGTTTCTCGTTAAGAAACCGCACTTTGCATACATGATCATTTGCATTTGGTCATAATGGACTTACTTCTTATCCATGTGGGGGATTGTTAGAATTTAGGAGAAAATCCCATAGGTCATGAATAAGAAGAAGGATGGAAAAGAAGAGGAAAAAGTAAAAAAGGATGTGTGTGTGGATAGAAGTCACACATTGGTTAGTTGAAGAGAAGTTGGAGGGTATATAAGCCCCAACTTGGCTCCTACTAAATGGGCCCTTGGGCTAACCCACTTTTGTAGAGGGGTGAGGACTTAGGTGACCCTTGGTCCACCACACACACACGCGCGCCGCCGTTCGGCTCGGTTCGGTTCAGTCGCGTCACATGCCCGGTCCGCGAGTGTGTGAAACAAAAAATAATTTTTTATTAAATAATTTTTTTAATAAAATAATCCTTTTATTATTAAATTATTTTTTGAATTTTCGAACGTTGAATAATTCCGTTGTGCCTCTCCGAGTTTTTCCAACCAGCGGCTGCGTATTGCGGTTTGTTCTGGTGCGTCTGTTCGTGAGACGCACCAATTCGCCGTCAACAGACGCAGGTCACCCTGTTCGTTCCGTTCTGGTGCGTCTGTTTGCACAATGCACCAGTTCGCAGCAACAGACGAGCCCATCTGATCGTGTTTTTTCAGAGTCTATAAATAGGGCGCCCTAGTCACAGAATCAAACCCCGATTTTTCTATATACACTCTCTCGACATACTGCATATACATTCTGTGCGTTCCGAAAGCAGACTCGTTGGATTCGCTTGGGCTTCATACAGACAGAGCCATCTTTCTGGAGACGAATAATCCGCTCTATCCTGGGAGGCAATTGCTCACAAACCTTCGGCATCCGTATTGAGGGAGCAAAATTGTCTTAAGGACACAACAAAAGTTGGGCCCAAATTTCTGCATAGTTCATTACCATTTTCGGCAGTTTTGTGTGTTTGTTTATAGCTTTTCATATTATACAGATTTGTTGTATGCTCTCTGTATGTTCTATTTAATTAATACATATTCTTGTTATACTATTCTGTTTACTATATATTCAATTTCTACCTACTCAATACATTAGAAACAACAATTACTAGTTCAATAATTTTAAGTTTTAGGCAAGTGCTTATCTTAAATTTTATATTTCAAAAGAGTCTCATTGTTGGGCCAACATATTTAAAGTTTGAAGTAGTCTAAGAAACTTGTTGAAATTTAAGAGGCTGGAATTTTTTTGCGACCCAATGAAGGAATTTCTTATCGAATAAATGATCACCAGACGGCAAAACTGTCGCTAACCATTTGTTTTAACATTGGCAACAGACACCAATCCACAACTGGTTAAGGAGTCAACCTTCACCCCAAAAGGAAGGAAGTTCAATACCCGCTGATCGATGTGAAGGCCTCATTAGTGGTGATCTGTAAGTACCTCTATAAATGCTCTTTGAACCTGGGGCATGCCCTGACCCTGATGGAGTACCGGTGTCTACCCTCACCTAAACTTTTTTATGGCGAAAAAAAAAACATTGGCAACAAACGCATAAAAATTTCAAAGGCCTAGGAAGAGAGTAAGGAAGGAAACTCCCAGAATCTCTTTTCCTGAAAAGTTTGGAATCAGCTGTACATTCACATGGGACTGACCTTAAATTTTCATCCAGTACTACCTTCAATCCTTAATATAAGAGTTAAATGACTTTTTTTAAAAAACATTAAAGGAACTAAGTAGGTTGCATTGAGGTATTTATGTTTATTCTTTTTCTATAAAATGATATAAAATCTAATGATAAAAATTTATTTAACTTTTTACCAACATGGAATTCACCTAGCGATGTAAAATCTCAAACCTCATACCAGATGATACTATAAAATATAAAATAAATAAAAAAAATAACTTTCTTAATTCTTAATAGCTCAAAAAAAAAAAAAAAAAAAAAAAAAAAAAAGTAGACACTTTTTTCTTACATACCCTCTAGGTTTTCAGAAGTTATATGTTGAGCCACAGTTAAATTCAAATCAAGTTTGATGGGATCATAGAGACATAAAGTTCTCTGAACAGCAATTTTCTTCGTATATAATGGTTAAAACTTCCTTTACAGAAATCAAGGAGTGAACCCCTTGAGTAAAGCATTTGATTTAGGAAGAGGGAATTATCCAAAAACAATAAAGTTCTGAGGAGAGAAGAGGGGGGTTATGAGACACAGTATCTAAAGAGTCATGTTTCCAAATCAAACTCAAAGCACTGTCAATTAATCAATTGATCGAACGTCACTTTACAAGGAGATTGTACCAGCAAGAGAAGAAAGAAAAGAATTTGATGATTATCCAAAATCAGATGAATATAAACCAATTAAGGATGAGACGGAGGAAATCAGAAAACAACAATGGGTCGAGGAACCAGAGAAAAATACTAATTCCCAGAGCATTTACACAAAAAAATTTCAAGCCGATATGGAACAAAGATCGTCTAAGACTTGTCTGATATTAGGCCTCTCATTTACAGGGAGAATACACCTGAGCGATACTGCAAGCAATTCGTCCATCTCTCTTGAAGATTCTTCATCGCCTGCAATGTCTCTGTCAATACAGTCCATTACACGTCCTTCTTGCTCACAAAGCCTCACCCAATCTGTTAGATCAACAGCCCCAGATTGACCTGATATTATGTCGCCTGCACTTTTTCTCGTTAATAATTCCATTAAGATCACACCAAGTGCATACACATCTGCCTTAAATGATGGGACTGGTTTATTAGCAGAGGCAAGTTCTGGAGCACGGTATCCAAGTGCTCCGAGATTTAGTATCTGCTCTGAAATTCCGGCAGGCGTCATGAGGCGGTGCAGACCATAGTCAGTTAGACGGGCACTGTATTCAGGACCTGCTAATAATATATTTGTTGGTTTTAGATTCCCATGGGGAAGCCCTCGATCATGTAGATATAAAAGGCATCGAGCAACTTCAGCTGCAACTCTTAATCTCTGGCTGAATGACAATGGTGAGTACCTCCGGGGTGTTGTCTCTGCAAAATTCATATTGAAATGTGCTCAAATATTTAAACCACGAAAACAAAGGCATGAGTCCAAAGACTGCCGCATGCACAAGCAAAGGGTGTATTAAGAAAACACTGGCAATATTGACTCTGGCTTGAGCATTTTTCAGATCATTCCCCTATAAAAGAGAGTAAAGATTGAGAAAACAAGAGAATGTGATATTCCATAGAGTTGACCTCATCATATCAATCTTATAAAAAAATCGCACTATTCATTAATCATGAATAGTGCAGCTTATCTCAAACTCCATATAAGCCGGGGACCCAGAGTCTAATTATTTTATAACTAGGTATGCTTATATACAATTACAATGAAATGAAGCTGTTTCTTTCAACATTTTCTTCAACTTTTGAACATGTTAGTATTGCATTCTCCTTTTTCTTCTCGGTTGAATATTTAGGAGATTGTTGAGGACACTGAAAGGGAAAAACCATGAATAGAAAAGTATTGCAGTGTACAAAGTTATATATATGGCAGTGTAGACATTCCAATGAACACAGCATTGAGGGGGAGTTTAACAATTACCATAAAGATGTAAGGCCAAGCTGTCGCCAGGTATATAGTCAGCTAAAAGAAGCCTCTCTTGTTCCCTGGGCCCCCAATAGTATGCCCGCAATGGGACAATGTTAGGATGCCTCATAGAACCAATCCTTTTAACTTCTCTAGCAAATTCCTTCTTATGTTTCACCAATCCAACACGTAACCACTTTACAGTCAACATATGACCACTGTCTAGTGTAGCTTTGTATAAAGTACCATGGCTACTTCTGCCAAGAACTTCAGCTGGAGCTCGAGATAATTCCTCCGCAGTAAATGCTATGGAAGAATCAAGGAAGTACAACTCTCCAGCCAGGCGATCTGGTGAATACACATCCAACATTACTGGTTTTTCTTGTGCTTCTATAAAACGGGGGGAGGAAGATAATGGGGAACCAGGAGATGACTTCCTTCCAGATGATGTGGGAGGGTTATCCATCAAATCTGGATTTACAGAAGCTGAACTAGCTGCTCCCTTTCCCTGTGCTAAGCCATGCTCAGTAATTTCAGTTACAAACTCAGACTGTCCAGAGAGTGATCTTGAATTGGATGTCAGCAAGTGATCATTTGAAAAGCTCAATGAACTTGCTGGTGGCTGAGCATTTGGGTGAAACTTGAAGAGGGAAGGCCGTACAAGCCCTCCTGATTTGATATCCCTTCCAGTATTTTGACCAGTGAAGCCACTTCGGCCACGAAATTCTTTAAGTTGTGTTCTGTGATAAGCCAAGAAAACAAAAACAATCATCACAGCAGCACCAACTGAAGCAAGTATAATGGCTATCTTGATATTTTCCTTTGAACTACGACGTTTCCCATGACCATAAATATTATCAGGCACTGAAGAACCACCACTATAATCTGGTGACTTCAGCTTTTGATTTCCAGGGTGAAATGATGAAGGAGGAAACCTCCTCAAATTACCTGGAACACCACCAGATAAATCATTATTGGACACATTAAACACATTCAAGTTGGATGAAAGCTTATCAGGAATTTGTCCCTTGAATCTATTGTTAGACAAATCAAGGTACTCCAAATTAACAAGTTTGCTCAATTCACTGGGCAGCTGTCCTGAAAAATCATTCCTGGCAAGATTCAACAGTTTGAGCCCACCCAACCTACTTATGTCAGAAGGTAAGATACCTTTTAAGGAGTTATCAGATAAATCAAGATATTCCATTGGCTCATAAGGTGTCATAATTATTAATTCACTGGCTCCTGAGTTTTCAAGAGGAATTGACCCAGTAAAATGATTTCCAGAAAGATTCAGGCTTGTCAATGTTGTTGAAGTAAATAAACTAACAGGAATAGGGCCATTAAGTTCATTCAAACTGAAATCAACGATGGACAATTTAGAATAGGTCCCCAAATTAGGAGGCAAAGTTCCACCTAAGGAATTATTCCTGAGAGAGAGTGTGGTTAATCCCTCAAACTGATTTGTCAAATTGGGAAAGCTTCCTGACAGCCTGTTTGAACTCAGATCAAGAACCTCAAATGTGGCTTCCCAATTCCGCATAACAGATACATCACCATCTAACATATTCCTGCTTAAGTCCATCACAGTGCATTTTCTCAAAGATGTTGGCAAAGAGCCTGATAAACCATTTGATGAAAGATTCAAAATATTCAAAGATGTCGAGTTGATTGAAGGAATTAAACCTGCACATGTTAAATATAATGTATAAGACATATGTAACAGAACACCGAGGTATACTTCATCAAAAGACTTAATGAAAACTTCTTTGACAATTGTAAATGCAATTGGCATTGTGTGGGTTAAATAAAAAAGGACCAAGCTCCAGAGTTCCACAAAAATTCTGCAAAAATTTCATGATTAAATTTAGCAATGCAAATTACATTGTTTTTCAGGGTAGTCATAGCAGATGAATGCATTCCTGTACCTTATACGGCTGCAGCACAGTATAACCTCACATTGCAAGATTTCTAGTGCAAACAAACTGTAAACATGCTAACTGCAAGGTTTTGGTCCATCACATTGCAAGTTCACATATTATTTACCCACGGTAGTCAAAGCCTGTCAACTCATTGAACCTCCATTGCTTGCATAGGCTGGAACACATAGGAACCGCAGGCATTTCTTTAATCAGTACACCGCTCTATCTCATCATTCCCTTCTCCTACACCTCCCTCCCCTCCCCACACCCCTGTTCACTTCTCTGTGCTTGCTAATTGCTTATATTACGTAAAATGTAAAAAAGAATTCATATAAGTTCATTTTAAGCTAATTATTCCCTACCGACCTTCCTCACTCACAATGTTTATGGTAGAACGAAAATATGTGATCAAATACTTGCTAGATTCCCTTTATGCATATTTGCTATACCGAACAATTCAGACATTATCGTAATCCAAAAATGCACATGCAAACGAGCATGTGCATTTGCAGCTTTTACGATTCCTCTATTATTGTCTCAACTCTTCGGTAGTAAAAGGTTAGGATGGAAGTAAATGATGCTCGTCTGATCTAGTTTAAGATGCCTTTCACGAAATGATAATAGCTTGATGAAAGAAACGGAACTATATCATTCCAACTCTGCTTCGCTCAGAACAAACTAACAAGGATACTGAAGATCCATGCTAAGAAGACAACATGTACTACGAAGAACCAGATTATAACAAAAAGAATTAATAGCTGGCTTGTATTCTGAATAACTTCCCAGACCCATCGTAGTATGGTTGGAAACAGGATAACAGGCAGAACAGAGAAATGAGTGAATCAGATGCCAAAAAAGAAACTGAAATTACTTACCCGTAAACCCGTTGCCGCTAAGATCCAATTCTTCTAGTGACATAGAAGTTTCTAACAACTCCTCCGGTATTGACCCATATAATAGATTACTGTCAAGTCGCAAAACTCGAAGACTTGGCAATGACCCAAAAGAGGGAAGCTCCCCGCTGATCTGATTGTGACCCAAATCCAGAACTTGCAGATTACGAAACAATGCAATTGAATCACCCCCAAAGAACGGGCCATTTAATTCGTTGTAACTCAGATTTAGAAAATGGACCGTATTCGCCAACCCAGAAACATTCTCCTTTCCAAGCGAGAGGCCCCCGTAGAACTTATTAGAGCTCAAATCAAGATGCTCCACATTTCGCAATGCGGACAACACATCACCAATATCACCCCAAAGCTCATTCGAACGCAAATCCAGCCCTCTCAGCTGCTGAAGATTATATAACCCTATCGGAAACCCACCCTTGAAGTTATTCTTAGACAAATTGAGATAATTCAATCCCCAAAGATCATTAATTCGAGCTGGGATCGGCCCGTAGAACTTGTTGTCGGAAAGATCCAAATGCTGCAAAGTGGTCAATGTCCCCAATGCCGGCGGCAACCGCCCACTAAAGTCATTTCCGGAGAGGCTGAGATTCTTTAGCATCTTGAGTTCAAGTAGAGTGTGAAATTTCAGCTCACCCCCCAAACTGAGCCTATCGAGGACCACGGCGGTGACGTTGCCGGTTCCATCTTCGCAGGCAACTCCAGCCCAAGAATGAGGACAGTCGTTGAGGTCGCTGAGTGAAGACAGCTTCCATGAGTCGAAAACTCTTCCAATCGGATCCTTATTAATCCCTTTCTTGAATTCGAGCAAAGATCGGAGTTCAGCTTCTGAGGCAAAACCCGAGAAGGGCAGAGAAAGAAAACAAAGGGAGAAAACCGCAACAAAGAAGTTGGGCACGGAATTCATCGGAGTTAATGTGGAAAGCCACCTTAATGATTCATTGAGGGGAAAGGAGGGAGGGAGAGAGAAAGAAGGAAGTTTCCGAAACCCTAGAAGTTCAACATTGGGGAAGATAGCTAGAGAGAGAGGAAATGGAGATGAAGGGAGAGAAAGTGCAGGTAAAGCTGAGCTAGGGTTTTATATAAGGAAGAGTGAAATCCGTTAAAAATGGCGGTTTGGTCAGGTGGGAGAGTGTTGGTTGGTGGGAGTGAGTAACTACAGTCTGTAAAGGACAAGCTCTTCGTCCTCTCCTTCTCTCCATTCATTCACCCACAACCTCCCTACTCTGTTCCACTCTCTGTCTTCGCATTTGTATGGGGAGGGGGAGAGAGAGAGAGAGAGGAGGGAGAGAGAGGATGCAGCTATAGTTTAAATCTCTCTCTCTCTCTCTCTCTCTATACACAGCCCTACACGCACATGCGCTTAACGTCTCTCCACACCGTCAACTTCACTGTGCCAATAACCTCTTCTTCCGAAATGGGAAATTCCAGATTTTCAATTACGCAGCCAATTACGGATAAGAAAATGCCACTAAAATAGTTCGAAATTTAAATTAAAAAATAGTTGGAGTGTGGGTTGGCGAGGAGGAAGATAGAAGTAACGGGAGAGAAAATAATGGAGGGAACGGCGTGAAGGGAGAGATGGAAAGGACAGCCAAGCGAAGATGCCGAACCAGAGAAGAGCGTGTCTGGAAGCGAACAAATGGGATGCGCCATCATTTACCAATTCTGTTACCCTTTTTGACTCCATTCTATTCCACATTTACTTCCTTCTATTTTTTCAGAACTCGTCTTTTTTGCCATAATTTATATTTAATATATATTTAAACTCGTACCACTGCCTCTAAAGCCTGTAAATGTATTTGCTTTTCACGAACTTGTATTTGCTTTTTACAGAATTTATTTTTGAAAATGATTAATGTTATCTTTTCTTTTTTTGTATTTGTCTTGATTTTAATTTTGATCCTTTAAATTTTAAATTATAGGTTTTGATTAGGACAAAATAATCCAAGTTTATATTGATTTATAAGGGTGAATATTTTAAATAAAATAAAATTTGAGGATTAAAGATTATATGAACCCTTTTAAAAAGTTGATTAAAAATAACTTTTCAAATATGTTATCCACGTTAAAAAAAACTGGGAGTGTAGCTTGCCGATTGTAACTCTTCTTTAGTTATTTGCAATATAATTTATCTATGTGCAGTCTATTGTTTAAGGCTTTTATACACAATTGAAGAAAAAGAGTTATCCTCTTTGAAAATGAGTTGCATCAACGATTGCTCCATTTTTTCCTTTTTTGGGGGAATAAAATCCACAAATAGGCCTTGGTTTTGGTCCACTACCATCTATTTCGTTGAAATTGCGTCGTTTGAAACCCTAGGGAGTATTTTTTTGACATAAAAACAGCATCCTTTTTTACACAAAAACAGTGACCTAATGATTTTTTAAAAATATTTGAGAAAATTTTGTCAAGACTTGACAAAATATTAAAAAGATATTAATAGATATCAATAGTAATGGCCATAATGACTAATAATGACTATTATTGAAAAAATACTTTATAATGTTACAAAAAAAAATTCAAATACAATTAATTGAAAATGAGTGGCATCAACATTTTTGGGGGGAAAAAAATACTTCGTTTTGGTTTAAAAATAATGAGTTTTAAAAAAATCATTTTCAGATCTTTAAAAAAAAACACCAAATCTGCAGCGGATGAAGGCAAAAGGTCCCAAAAATAGGCACGTACCTTTAACCTAATTTTCCTCTTTTTTTTTTTGGTATATATAATTAATTGTTATACGCCTATATGTTAGTATGTCACATCTGCATTGTTGTCTTGGTACAGCTGTATTGGAATTTTATATGTCATTAATTTTTTTAAATATCTGTATATAATTTTTTTAAAATTATTACTTGTGCGTAAATTTTGAATGATTCTATGCATGTACAAGGACTGTGCTTCTGCAAACAGCAACCTCTTCATAAAATTCCTTAATCTAATAAATTTAATAGCTGGTGAATAAATTAGGATAGAATGTGCTCCTATAAATTTTTCTCTGTGTGGGGTGGGAAAGATTAATACTACTCCGTATTATTTTGTACTATATTTTACATTGAGGTTGATGAAGTAAAATCTCATACCATATTACTCTGTTCTTATTTATAATTTATTTTGATTAAATAATTTAGTTTTATTTATAAGTTCAGTTTTCATGTAATAAAGAGATTATGACAATTTTATCTGTATTAATTGTATCTATAAAAATAAAGAGAGAAGAAACAGTTTAAAAATATTTAATCATAAATGAGAACGGAGTTGAAAATTTAACTCATAGTCATTGAGTTAATTATATCTCCTTAATATATGAGATTTGATTAAAATAGACTTATAAAAAAGATGTGACACTTTTACAAGACCATATCACTACACGAGATAGTCTTCAATATTATTTCTATTTATAAATTACGAAAATGGATTACAACTGTATATAACACACAAGACACAAGTGCACGCAATATATATAATCATCGTTCAATAATTGTGAGATCCCTTTCCCCACTTTAGTAGAATGTATTCCGAAATTAAATATAAGATCCGGTTAATTTGTTGGGAAAATCTTATATAAAACTCTTAAAATAGAAAAATTGTAAATCGGGTTGGTAAATTCAATAAAATCTTTAATTGAGTCATTAAACCAATTTAATATTTAATATAGGTAAAATAACTTAATACCCTCTCCTCTCTTCTCATTAATGAGTTTTATTACTCCTTAACTTATGTTTTCCATGTATATATCAAAATTAATTTTAATACAAAAAAAAAAAAATATTAACGTGAACAATTTTTCTTAATAAAACTTATAATATATGTCACTGTAAAAAGGACATATTTTGGTAAACATATTAATTAAGTATGAATTCTTCTATATTTTCACACACACATACATAGGGTTTTTTTTGGAAATTTTTATATTGATGTAAACCGTTTTATGAAATTTTAAGTTTATTTTATATCTTTTTTTTCTGAAATAGCTATAGAAGTATATGAAATTTAAACGTCGCTTTTTAAAAAAGATAAATAATATTACTGATTTATATTAAAGAATTAAAAAAATTGAAATTGAAATATTAACTAAATTACTATCTAAAAACTCACATTTATGTGTTAAGGAAAATTATTCGGGTTTAGGTTAATATCGGTAAAAATGACTTTTATTTCAATTCAATTTTGCAAAATGTGAAGTTCGCATGGGATATGCTTTTTTTTTTTAATCTCACCCGATAAAAATAATAACTTTCTTCTTTTTTCAAAAAAAAAAAACTCACATTTATTTTTTATCATTAATACAATTAATTGACTTTCAATTAAAATATATTTAATTGATATCAATAATACGATTATGGCATGACATACTTGAATTATTGTTAATTATCCTTTTATATAAAGTTATAAAGCAATAATACTATTTTAATAGGGGAGAGAAAAAAGGCAAAAGAGAAAAAGAAAGGATGAGCATTAAAAGTTATTTTACACAAATTTTGAAATCATAAATTGGGTTGATAACTTAATTAATGATTTGTTGAATTTACTAACCCAATTTAGAATTTTTCTATTTTAAATAGCTTTATATGGGATTTTTCCTGATTTGTTTGTAGAGATTAATAAAATTACTTTAAAGTATTTATATTTATAATTTTGTCTCGTAAATTAATCTATTTAACTTATAAGTCGATATATAATTGAATCATATTCAACATATAATATGATTAAGTCACTTATTTAATTTCTTTTATTTCTCCAAAAAAGGTCAAATGACTCTTATATTTAAGATAAGAAGATGATACTCCTTCCGGTCCTAATTACAAGACCTATTTAACTTTTTTGGAGAGATGAAAAAGTTTTAACTAAATTATTTTAGAGTATTTTTATTTTTATTTTTTTCTTCAAACTAATTAGTTTATCTAATAAACTAACATATAATTTAAAGATACAAAACATATGAAATGATTAAGTAATTTATTTAGCTTCCTTAATCTCTCCAAAGAAAGTCAATGAGGTCTTATAATTAAGACCGGGTGGTATTATTGCTCTTTAAGTCAAAGGTAAAAGATTTATAGCATTCATCTCTGGTAGTCCATATCTTAAGTGAGAGCATGCAGCTTCATTCAATCATATACAAACTAAAGACATTTCATTTGTATACGGCTAAACTTCTAAAGAAGTGTTGCACCCAAAAAAGGACATAAATCCTTAAATACTTTTGAGTAATGATAAATTTTACAATAAAAATATTTTCATCAATTTTTTCATATAACTATTCATTCATTGTCCTCTCCATTGCGCCTCCATTTAAATAAAACGATGCCGTTTGATTTCAAAAAGAAAATTCAGCAGAACCGTTTGTTTTTTCCAGGTTACACATCAATGGCCAAGATTATGCTTAAAAATCAATGGTTTAGATTTCATAATATCAAAACGGCGCCGTTTCATCTAAATGGATGCCCAATGAAGAGGTTTCTTGCCAGTCTTACCTTGTTTACCATTGACCGGTCATGATTTTACAATTTTTAAATCTTAAAAAAATGATATATCATTTAAATGCATCAATAAAAACTTATATAAATATCTTAGAAATTGGAAACAGATTATATATGGTGTAAAGTATTAGGGATAAGGTTTGGTGGTTCAATGCTGCAATTAGTATTAAAATTAAAATGCATCAATTTTGTCAATACTTGGATTTGCTTTTTTATCACAAATGCTGGCGCCAGGCAATAAGGTTCCAACTGGTGCTTATCAGCAACAAACGTTGACATTCCCATCATATCCTCATATTGACATTCCCATCATATCCTCTAAATATTGCACATCATTAGATTATATATTAGTTTATTTTTATTGTTTTAAAAAAAGTAATTTAATTAGCTTTTTTTTTAAAGTACTGTATTTTTTAAAAAAATAAAAGTACTGTATAAAAAAGAGGTAAAGTACGAGATACTGTATTTATTTTTGTGATTATACAAGGATATAATACGATCACATATTCTTGTTACAGTGAACAAAAGTTAAGCGAAGGTTCGAAAACAGTTGTTCTGCTGTAACGGAAGTTGTCATGAAACAGAATCATAATTAAAACGTAATATTATAATAAATTACATTTAAAAGTTGGGCTGTGATTACTAATTTATAACTGTTGATATAGTAATTAATATCAAAATCAAAGTTACGTGTTGGGTCTAACCACTTTGATATATGAAAGGGAAAATATGATTGAAAATACCTAAAAAAAGAATAAGAATTATTCCCAGGGGAAAAAATCGAGCGATGCGTTACACATTTAATTTAGAGGAAAATCAAACGTACAACGGAACCGTCTTGTTAAAGTTATACTTATTGGACCACCTAAATGGTTCAATCATACAAAGCAAATTCCAACGTTTGATTAGCTCAATAAGCCAGATACTAGCTGGATTATATATTCATAAATTGACTCAACCTTGCCATCAAGTATTTAAAAATTAAGGAGAATTACAATATAAAATTGTCATTATACACTTCTTAGTTAGATGAGTTTTTTTGTTAAACCTTTTACTTGGGACTAGATAAATAATTCCCAAATAAACTATTGAGAGAATTGTTATGAGGTTCAAAGGATGAATGTAATCATTAAAAAATTTCATACCAAGTGAGTTACTTGTTGCCATTTTCTATAGCTCACTTGTAATTGAGACTTTTTTGTCATTATATTTCTCTCTTAAAATTTCACAATGTTTCTCCCGAAACTATTTTTTACTCCTTCTAGTTCTTATTATAAAGCATTAACTAACAATTATTAAAAACCAATAAAACAATTAATGTCTTAAATTTTAAGTAATTTTCAATATTACCCATATTAATTGTACTAAACTCTAATATCTCACTCCCTCTTGTCCTTATTTTAAGGCACCAACTAACATTTTTACAAACCAATAAAAACAATGAAAATCAATAAAGTTGTCCTAAAATTTAATTTATTTTCAATATTACTCCTACTAATTGCACTAAACTCTAATATTATAATAAGGGGTCAAGGTGCAAATTGGCCAACCAACTATTACTCGAGGAACATCTGACACAAATATTAATTGAAGGTACCTTAATTATCAATCAACAATTAAAAAGTGGAAAAAAACACAAAAAGTGGTGAAAAAAAAAAACACAATGTTGTTAAACTACCCCGTCACTGTCTTGATGTTTCTGTCTTCCATTGACTGTCACAATGTAGGTGACGTTGGCGTCTCAAAAGCTTCCATTGTTACTGGGTGTTCCACTCACTCTCTTGAACCCATCAAGATCTGTATGCAGCTTCAGGGAAAAAATCATGCACCAAAACCAAATCCAGCAGTCCACAGACTTTTGACCGGCAAGCACCTTGCACCCTGGTTCCGTCCTTCCGATCTGCCACAACGCCTGCTCGCGTGGGTCTCATTTCTGTTGCTGTTTGTCTTATCTAATAAGAAGGCATAACCACTCTTTTCTTGAGTCTCGCCACCGTCCCTCAACCAGGTGCCTCATATTTTAACGTAATTGTGATAATTGTTTTTTTTTAAATTGTTATTTGGTACTTTTTTCACTTTTTAATTATTGATTGATAATTAAAGTACCCTTCAATTAATGTTTGTGCTTGATGCTCATCGGGTAATAGTTCATTGGCCAATTTGCACCTTAACCCTATAATAATTATTACTTTCACCCACTACTTTTATTAATTGGGGCATATATGGAAAAAATAATTAATGTTTCTTAGAACAAGCAAGTGTTTTATAAGAAAGACTAAATATATTTGTTAGTTAGTACTCCCTCCGGTCCTAATAGTTAAATTAGTTAATTATATTTATTTTCCTAAAATACCCTTAATTAAAACTTAAAATGGCAACAACACATAATCACGGGTAAATGGTATATCCTTTCCCGGTGGGAGTTCACCCTTCACCTGTCACCCCGCCCCAATTCCCTTTTACTGCCACTTCTATTCCTCCCTCCCCCGTCAAAGTATACAAGTTATCCATCCAAATATTTAAATTCGATGGAAGGAAAATATTTTTAAAGAAACATTAAACTTATTCTATCTGGAAAAAAAAAGTAGAATCTCTCACTTGATAGAATATAATGTGTTGTTAAATTAATTATTATGGAAGAAACAATAGTAGGGGTGAAATGGAAAAAATATGATAAAAATTGCTCAAAATTATCTTATTAAGAAAAAGTAGAATTGAGGTGTTTACGGCATTAATGAGTTGTAAGCATTACTTACTTTATAGAATATATTAGTGCATTATTAAATTATTATAGTATTTAATTATCATTGAAAAAGTATCAATAGGGATATTTTAGGAAGAAATTGAAAAAAATTAAAATTTGTTCCTATAATTAGGACCAAAACTAATTCCCAAATATATTCTTATAATTAGGAGAGGAATATACTTTATAGTAAGAAGGAGAGACACTATACAATATGAACTTTATTAAAGCCTGTGAAGACATGGATCCATAGCCAAAAAAAAAAAAGATTTATAATCGTTAACGATGGATCAGAAAATTGATATTTACCATTGAGGGGGTGATTGTCTTTTAGTTTGTTTTTATATACAACAAAGCACTTGAAACTGTTTTTGTTTGTAATGTTTTTGCAGAAGACTGTGGATCCCGTAAACGATGGATCAGAAAATTTATTTTTTTTAACAAAGCACTTGAAACTGCAGAGACTGTCCCAATTATTTTTTTATCATTAAAACAAGAAATAAATAAAGAAATGACATCAAACAAAGGTAGTGGACAACTCTCTGGGCAAGCGAAATCTCTCAGCTTCTTGTGTCCTTTAATTAAAAATAATTTAGTGAGAAAACACCAAGAGAAGCCAACCTAGTTCTTGATGTGCGAGCTTTATGCTCAGGAATCCGAAGACAGGTCAAAGAAGAAGCCGAAACTCCTAATTGAATAATACATTATTACACTCTACAATCTCATCTTCTCGTCGGTGCTGCTCTGTAAAGTTCTCAGACCACCTTCTTCCTTATATAAGAGACGACACTAAGCTTAAATCACACACATTACATTGCAGGATTCAAGGTTCAAGCTAGATACCTATAGCTACAATGACATTCTCCAAACCAGCCTTGTTTCTCATTCTGGTAATATTCGTCTTCAATGTTATATTTGCAGTTAATAACGATGAACTAGTTGTGGGTTCTGTCAGTTCTTCCTCAGTTGATGTGAGTTCTGAATCTCTTTCCCTCTCTGATTATTATTGATATTTGATCGATGTTCTGTTTAGGGTGAATTTTCTGGGTGTTTACTCAGATTAAGTCAAAGTTTTAGGAGTGATTAATTAATTAATATAATATATAATTATGTTTATGCAGAGAAGAGGTGGGTGTGAAAAAGAGGACTTTGAGTGCAAGAAAGGGAATGGTGGGTTGGAAGAAAACGTTCTGGAGAATGAAGATTACATCTACACCAACTCTATACCTTAAGAGATACAAACCAATATCTCTGTATGGTTTTGGTTTTTAATTATGTTTAGCTTGTCAAAAAGTTACCCACATTCGTAATTTTAAAGGATAATTTATTACACTACTTATTGTTTTGCTGAGAAATTTTGAGGTTCAGATTGTACGCATCTATTGCAGAAACTCAACTCTCTAATCCTCTCGCTATAGCAGTTAATGTGGCGAATTGTAAATTTACAGTTTATAGTTTACGCCTTTCCCTCCATTATCACAAATTCACTAAGGTAAATAATGTTAAACCGAAAAGAAAAGGTTTCTAATTAACCTAACATCCGGACTTATTTTGATAATCATTCTAGTTTTTTTGACATGATTGGAGACACTCATTTTAACCTTTGGGGGAGAAACACACCTGTTTCTTTCCGGTTTTCATACAAGCAATTTGATCGCCTTGGACTTCACGAAGATGTCACTTCGGCTTGTTTTCGGGGAAAAAAAAAATCACGAGTTCTAATATTCTTTTTTCCATAAATTAGGAAAGGGTTGGGTTAGCCACAATCCAAGAACATGGCGAAATCTCTCTTCCTCCTAGGTGATACTCTCTCTTCCTCCCAGGTGATCTTGATGTTGGTCGAAAGTTCGTCTATTACCCTCAAGCGTTAACCTAGGCATCTAAGAGCTCCCTTCCTCCTAGGTGATACTGATGTTAGGCAATGCAAGCCGTCAATTACCCCTAAGCGTTAACCTAGGAATCTAAAAGCTAAGATGTCTCCCTCAGCGCCTTGACCAACTCCAAGATCGAATCTCCTCCTTTTGGTGAAAATATCCGTCCTCTTTATCAGTTGAGCCCAAATACGAAGGGTACAAGTTCTAATATTCTAATGGCAAGTAATTGACATTTTTAATGAATGGGCCAGTGAAAGGGGACTTGTATTAATCGATGACCCGACATACTTCTTAGAATTGAGATTTTTCTTCTTACCAGATCTTGGTGAAGAGATCTACTTGATTAGTAGCACAGTATTTCTGTCTCATTTAGGTTCAGATAACCTGACCACTTTGTCTTGAGATTTTTTCTCTTAACAAAAATTAATCCTAACTTGGAGAAAAGAAGTAGAAGAAAGAACGAAATTAAAGGAGAAAATAAGAGAGAACATGTATTTTTTCCCTTTTCTGGATATAAAGAAAAGAAAATAGGCACTTGGTTTTCTCATTAAAAGTAGAAAGATTTTGAAGGGAAAAAAATGTTTTTTACACCCCTAAGTTCCATTATATCATCATTTTGAAAGAAAAATTATTTCCAAAGTCAAATGACTTTATTGCGACAATGAAGAAGAAAAAGATCTCCGCTCATATGAAAAGGTAGGCTTAACAACAGAAGTCACAGAACATGCCCATGTTTGGATGTCTGCATAAACCACCGTCCATTCGGACGTTAGCGATATGATGTTCGTTCCTTGGGATGCTCTTGTCCTTGTTCCTGTCTTGTGCTACGTCCTCCTGTGTCATGATGTATACACTTAAATATTGACATTTTAGGGAACGGTGACATTAAAGCCACGAGACTGAACAAAAGGAAATCATTTCTTCCATGGACACGTACAAACCAGAGCAACAGAAACGGCAAACGACGGATATTAAGGCAGAGATCTTGTCAGTTATGAAATGGACAAAGCGAATTAAATTAGGTCCTGTGTGCACAATGATGAGGTGTTCAGGACATGAAACTCTCCGTACATCAATCACGTAAACTACCAAGGGTCAAATATGTCGTTTGAACAGCAATTTAAAGCCATCACATGGATGCCATATACTTGCATTTTCACTTAAATTCAAGTTCGTCAGTTTCAGTCCTGAGCTTACCACTGTCAAATTTTGTGGGAAGCTGCACTATATCATATTCTAATTACAACGACAAATGCTAATTTATCATTAAGCCTACGTGACAGCTTGTGTGGAAGAAGTGGAAAGAACATTATGAACTGTTATTGTGTGGATATACCAGGAAAGGGGGCTCAGGTTAACACCAAAAAAAGATCTGGCACACCTCATAGGTGCCAGATATCTGAACGAGATGATAAACAGAAGCCTCGAGCCTGTAGGAACCCTCACGAGTCACAACATATGGTTTGCCGGCTGAAATTTTTGCCTGCGTTGACGTCTTTTGAAAGGTTGAATTTAGCTTTCTTTGAGCTCTCAAGTCTCAACCATATTGTCATCCCGGACGTCGACTAGTAAGTAGCACCAGCACGAACTATGTTATCCATCCTACTTCTGCAATGGACCAAATCAAAGAAAATGGGGAAAAATTAAACGGGCCAGTAAAGGATACCGGATAGAGTTTTGAAGGACCTCACCACAGTTTTAACTACATATAGCAAATCATGTAAAGCTAGAGAGCCCTTGACCGTTCAATTGATATAATATATATTATCTTAGTGAGGTATTTGGTATGCTGGCATCATCAGATAAGCATGAGTGATCCGTTCAAATATGCATTTGTCAGCCATTCACTTAAGCGAATAATATCTTTTCCCTCTGTAGTGGCAAACGAAGAAGACCAGTCTTTCATTAAAAGAATTACCCAAGAGTAATCACAAAACTAACAGTCAAAACAATGATCATACAGGCAGTAGAGAATACGCTTCTGTCCACTTTACTTACTGGTTGATTAAGCTGTCCCTGTTATCAACTTTTCCCGTTCATCTAGCTTCTTGATCTTCACAATGCCAATGAGAACTTGAAAACTGAAAAATGCACAGAAAGCATATGCTACAATAGCAGGTACCTGAAAAGGGTGACAAGTAACAGAGGAACGAGAAAGAAAGATCAGAGAATCAATTAATTGAGTTGCTGATGACTTTGAGAAAGAAAGGGTAGTGAGAAAGCTTACACGAATTGAACTGAGATACAAAACTGTTGCAAGATTTATTAAGCTCCCGGCAGCAACACCCTGTCAATTAATAACGATGGTAAAGTGAATAACTGAATATGTATCATGACATTGCCTAGCTGGTCTTTCTGGTTTTTCCTCGGATAATAATATCATAAAATAACATCAACAAACGGGTAAACAAAATATATGCATACATGTATAAATGCAATATCATCGCGTCAAGTACAAACAAATTATGCACATCCATTACGCATTTATAGGACGTGCATACGTCCCAGAAAATAAATATATGAACACCTAGCAAGTAGAACTGTAGAACAGACTCGTCTCAAGTGATAAGTAGACTTTATAATTCCCAAAGTTAAGGGCCAACTTGACTCACATTCCCTATTGTCTTCTGGACAGTGGCAACACGTTGAAATGCTCTCTCAGATTCCAGAGCTCGAACTCGGAGCTTCAGATCGCCTTGCTCCTGTGTAAAAATTCAATGCAGTAAGCAGAGATTTGGAATACCAGAAGTTGAAGACCTAGCAATAGATATCATTAAACAAACAGTTCGAATTATATCAGTTTAAATCTGAGTATTACCAGCCTTTGAATTATGTCAGCAAGCTTTTCAACCCTTTCAGCCTGTCTAAATAAGTTATAAAATGCTTGAGATTGTCTGTCCCACCTCTTCCTGAAGTCCTGCACAATTACAAGATGGAAATGAGAAAATAAATCCGTAGAGGATACTGAATTCAAGCACAGAAGACGAAATCTATCATTGCCTTTAGGACAACTTCAACCCCTGCTTCACGGAATCTTAGCAATTCCAAAGCATAACTGCAGGGAAAGCAAGATAGATAGTTAGGCATGAAAAAATAAAGGCTTAAAATTGACATTTAAAAGAAATGAAAATTTACAAACTATAAAAACAGTACTCACGGTTTGGCAATCTCAGTAATGTCAAATCGTGGGTCAAGCCCCTTCCCAATGCCATCCAACACTGCAAAAGGAACATTAGCTCCTAGAATTAATAATCACAAGCATATGACAAGCAAAATCATTGAATTGGCCTAAATTATATTTACCTGAGAAGGCTCGAACAACAAATGTGAATGTTGCAGGAAACCGGAAGGGCTGGTCTCCAGCAATGGATAATAAATCTTCACCTGTTATAAAACAAGACGGCTATGAGTGGCAAAAATAACTTTTCTCAAAGTAAAATTAAGTCTATTGATTACAAAATGTTATTGAACTAAGAACATAACACCCAAAAACTTTAAAGACCAAAGGTCCAGATGCAAGACATAATGGTTATAATCAATCTGGGGCATGTCCAATTTTCCGGTTAAAATCAAATTATTTTTCATGTAAATCAACCAATGATTAAAAAAACATAATGCATGTAATACGTAACTCATAAAACTAGACATAAGATTCTTCACCTGCATGTAAGCAGCTGAATAAAATTTTTAAGAATTCAGTAATAATTAAATATAAAATTATAGGAACAAAACAAGGCTAAGCGGGCAATAACATGAATAATAAATAATCTTTTGTGACATATGCCTGCTTGCTTCCCCATGTGTGACCAGAATAATGATCATGGATTGTCATATGCTTTAAACACATCAATTGAATAGAGTAAATTTTAAACATAAGGAACTTCAAACAATTACACCAGGCACATTACCAATAGCAGCCAAACGTTCTTTCTTTTTCATTATTTTTTCCTCCTTGCTCAATGGTTTTTTGAATCCAAGTTCAGTCGTTCCCGCCTCTCTCTCCCTCCTCTGTGCAGCTAGACGCTCTTCAAAACTATAAAGTATAACAAGAACTCAAGATCAGAAATTCCCCAAGAAAGTTCCTCAGATTTAAGAAGATTGCTCACATAATCAATCACTCAAATTATTCAAAAAATATTAACAACAACGGCAAAGGAAATCCCGCCAGAATCAACAACTGGTCAGGAATCATAGAGGATTACATGTTAGTACTCCTAGCATAATTAATCAGGATGACAAGTGGTTCTGAAAAAACCCTTATCGACAAATAAAGCTTTTCAGCCACTAACATATCAGAGAGACTATTTGGCCAAGCATTTGTAGAGGCTACTTTTTTAATTTAAAAAAAGTACTTTTTTGGTTAACAGAGGCATCTGGCCCGGCTTCGATAAAAAAGTTGGTTCTTACCAGTAGCAGAAAGGTTTTTTCTTTCTTGGGGAAAATCACCCATAGGTCCCAAGTAAGAAAATGAAATACAAATAAGCCCCCCAAATAACATTTAATATTTACAAGTCAAACTTCCAAATTTTCAAGTAAAGGTAACAATTTAATGATTACAAGCTGAACTTTCATATTTACAAATTAAGTTGCATCATTTACAAATCAAACTAATTAAATCCTTTCGGACCTATTAGTATTAAATGAATTTCGGGGAACCTATTGTATTTAATTTTCTTACTTGACCCTATGAGTAGTTTTCTCTTTTTCTTCCCCTCTGGGCTCTGGCTGAGTAGAAACAGAAGAGGAATATATGATTCCCCCACTTAGAACTGTTAATTACCATAAATACTACTCTGGTCCTAGATGTAAAACCTAGTTTGTAGTGCAAAGTGCAAACTAGTTTAGGACCGAAGGTAGCAATATTTTTCACCCACCCTTACAATATATGTCCTTTTCAGTAATTTGACGATAAAAAGTATTTTTCATGAAAATTTTGCTAAACACAATAATCCTGACAAAGGCAACTATCAAATGATTTTAAACAAAAATTCTTTCTCTTAGTGGATTTTGTAAAACTCCATTTGGGAAGGAAAAATTTTAAATAAAAAAAAAATGTTTCAAGATAAGTATAAGTTCACAGCAATGCCAAAAGGGCTCTACTGAACAAAGTGGAGAAATACGATTATCTAGGGAAGAAACAAAACCCCAGCTGTGTTAAACTTACAAAAATGTTTCCAAAGTCAAGGGCTTAGATTTTCGACCAAAAAAAAAGGGGGGGGGGGGGGGGGGCTTAGATTCTTCAATTTAGTAGGACACTTGATGTGAAGTGAACTCTACTTAATCATAAACGTTCCAATCAACTATTGATAGTCATAATATAATTTTTCACACAATAACGTAGACTTATAATAATCCTACTGGCGCTAGAAATTTTCTACTTTTGGTAACTCCCACCAGCTGGGTTCAGCAAACTACCTATTAAGGAAGAATTGTGCTGTTCGTCTTACAGCGGTCATATCTCCAGTTGGGACAAGAACACCCATTTGAACCATTGCTTGAAGGACCTAAATCAAGCCAGAAGATTCATTTAGTAATATAAACAATGGGATTTTACATTACAGTATTCAAAGCATGATATGACACCATTCACACAAAAACAATAACCTTATCTGGATTTTTCTCATAAACTCCATAAAATGTTTCAAGCAAACCTTCTCGGATGTTTGAACTTATACTGTAAGGTGCAATAAAGACAAAATGTGAATCATCTACCAAGGTTAAAAATTGTATTAATTATACATTCATGTTTTAAATAGCCAGAGATTGATTATAAACCTTCCCATCATTCCAAAGTCATAAAATATCAATCTGCCACCATTGACATCATCAACTGCAATATTCCCAGGATGCTGCAAGAATGTGAACAAATTGTAATTACAGACAAGATAGGGCACCAAGTGTCAAATTTCCAAAGTAATATCCAAGAAACATAAGAATTGAAGATTTTTCATCCTAACAATACCAGGAGTGACAAGACAAATATATACATAAACCCACATTCAAAGATAGTAGACCTCACATGTTGGTTCTACCACATAAATAGGCTAGAAAATTTAAAATACGTACATATCTATAAGACAAACCTAAAATTACTAATCAATATTAACATCAAGAACTCACTGGGTCAGCATGGAAGAAACCATGCGATAGAATCTGTTCCAAGTATGACTCAACAGCATATCGCCCTAACCTGTAAAAGATAAGAGCAATGTTTTAATTGTTTTAAATTAGATATTATTCTGAGCCTCAAAGTATACAAGTAAAACATGACGTGTTACTATGGATTTCAACATAGAAAACAAAAAGGTTCCACAAACCTTTTGCGGTCAACCCCAAGCTGATCTAATGCTTGTATTTTGTTTATTTTAATTCCTGGAACATACTCCATTGTCAGAACCTGCATTTGATATTAAGTTAGAAATGAATAGATAAAGAATGATATAAGATCTCAAACAAGAAAGAGCACTTGGCTGCATCCATGGACAACAAACGTTAAACCTGCGGTGTTGTATAATCCCAGAAGATTGTAGGAACTTTAACATAATCCATGTTTTTAAAGTTACTGGCAAAGAGCTCTGCATTAGTAGCTTCCTTGGTGTAGTCAATCTCCTGAAAGATGTCAATTCGCATTGCATAAACAGGAAAAGAGAAAGTTGAGAATGTGTTGGAGCATATGAATTGCAAATGCATCCTACTGGAGCAGTAATAATATCCATTAATCAAACAGGAATTAGACTGGATTGGCAAGGCTCTATTTTATAATTAGATACACTTTTTCCCATTACAGCAATATAAAATTTTAACCTTGCAGCTCAGAATGCTGCAACCCCTCTCTTATCTCTCAATTCTTTCCATCTTTCCAATTCTATGCATCACTAGCCATAAAGTCGCGGTAACTATATGTTGGCTAGCCTTTAATATTCAGAGTAATTCCACTATCTAGAGACAAGAAGTTAAATATAAAACCTAGAACACACAACAAATATGCCTCAATTTGAAGAATGACACTGTCTCAACTCTCAAGACAACTAACTACATTCTTAGCTCTTTTATGTTTGAATAAAATACCCTCTTAATCAACCTACAGGCATCTTTTTAGATGCCATTACTAGATTATCCTCACCTGATATAAGACAGAGGCACACTCGTCATAAATAGCAACCCAGTCCCTTTTTGCCCCATCTGATTTTGGATCAACCTTTTGAAGATATTCAGCAATAACCTGGAGAAAAAACAAGCTTAAGTATCAGCGTTTGACACATGAGTATGGGTACATAAGCTTCACAACAAAGGTATGGGCACCAATTCAATAGTACCCATGGAGACATCTGAGTATGATATTGGCAATGAAGACGAAAGAAATTTTCACCCGAAAAATACACACACACACACACAGACTTTGCAGTATGGACAATGTAATATATGATATCTTGAAGAAAAATTGACAACTTTGGCAGGCTAGTAAAATTTAGATACAAAGTTCGAGATAAAAATAGTGTAATTATCACAAAGAAACATCACTTATGCACGCATCAGCAGAAGGTCAAATGGAATGTTATGATAGGGCTTATAACACTAACCCTGAGGTTTTTTAGATCAATATCAAACAGACCCTTGAGACCAGGCCTTTGCACTTTAAGAACAACCTCCTGTCCCTTTAATCTTGCACGGTGAACCTGACCTGCATTGGAGAAAAAATAGACGAAGTCATTATTCTTGTCTTCTCATCAAATACAACACCAATAACTTAAGTTCACTTCTTCTTGGTTCGATATTGATTTCACAAATGCACTATTAGGAATACATGAAAAGCACAATTATGTTTACCAAGACTTGCAGCAGCAATTGGTTCATAGTCAAATCGATCAAAGATTTTTCCTACAGGTGCTCCAAGCTCTTCTTCAACAATAGCTAAAGCAGTCTCTGAGGGGAAAGGGGGGACTTGATCCTGGACCCAGTAATGAGGTAGCTTAGGCCCCAAATAAATACAACCTTAGCCTAATTTTCTCTATTAGTCATAAACTTTTTATAAGTACTTTTTTTACGCCATATACTTCGTCATCAGATTTCTTAGTGAGACTAGATGGAGAAGGTGTACATGTCATAATTCAAATTCAAGTATGGATGACTGTATACCATTAATAATAAAATATACAAAAGGCGATACAACAGAAGCAAGTTCATGATATTCCATTCCAGGAATTAATCTTATAAATGGAGTCCAAAATAAAAACCTGTAGTTCCGATAATTGGTCAACATATTCTTGTGGAAGAATGTCCACCCTTGTGGAGAATTGCTGGCCAATTTTGATAAAAGTGGGACCTAGTCTCAGAATGCTTTCCTTCAGCCACTTGGCAAGGGCCTTCCGTCTTAAGGTTTTCTTTTCGTCAGTCATTCCTCCTGCAAACAATGTCTTTGAATCAAAGCCCCCAAAGAATTTTGGTGAAAAACGCTTCATGTATTACAAGAGTTATTTGTAGCTAGTATAAAGTCTTAAAACATAAAGTATGGATAGTAAATAAAATGAACATTGTAACTAGACCATCCACCAGAAAAAAAGTTCATGACGTCAGTGAGGTTAACAGTTCAGGCAGAGTTGATTGTGTAGCAAGAACCATAATTAACCTGCTATAACTTTTACAGCTACTTCCTGAATTTTAGTTCACAGCCATTCACAGTACCTAGAGAAAATGAATTAGTCCAATGGTTACAATAATAATTTACAGCTCACGAACCTTTGTAAGAGAACTTCTGGTTGTCCCACCAAGCCTTAAAGATAAATGTTACAACAAATCCCCAAATTTCCAAGGTTCTCTGAATTGTCGAGTACGTTTTGAATCTACTCCAACGGCCTCCAGGCGCAACAGCAACCTGCAAAATTCACATATTTGTCTGACTTATGGAATCTCAAGTAAACAGATGATAATCAGAGCCCAGAGTACGAATCAACATCGAAGACTCAGTACCTCGACCATGTCTTCCCCAGATTTTTTGAACCAGGCGTCTTCTTTGCCAATCTGCTCTATCCTTCTCTTCCTTCCATCCTCCTTTAGTTCGGAGGGTTCGACATCTTCCACAACTTCCGCCGCCGCCGCACCATTTCCATTTACATACTCCACCAAGCTTCCGTTGTTGTTGCCACTCTCACTCTCTACCACGCCCGGGCGACCATTTACGTATCCCTTTATGGATCCATTGGTGCCATAATTACTACCAGATGCTCCATTGCCACTCCATTCTATACCATTCACTCTCTCCACTAATTCCTTCTCTTTCTCTTCAACTAAAGCAGCTTCTTCTTTGCCGGCGCGGATTCGCCCACGAATAGCAACACTGTACCTGGTGTGCCCAGAAATAGACTTGAGCGGATAAAATCTAGATACAGCAAGACGACGTCTAGGAGCAATCTGTGAGGAAAGAAAATGGAGTTCCGGCAACGGTAGAGTAGACAAAGCCATCATTGATACCTATTAGAGTGATCAGAATCAAACTCTAAACCAAACTTTCATGGCGGTTGAGGTGCATAGAACCGGACGGGAAGAGCCGAAGAGGAATCGTGGGGGACAGTGGGATGAGTGGAAGCAAGCAAGACAGAATACGAAAGCAGACAGAGCAAAAATGCATAATAACAAAGGAAAAAAGGGAGGAAGAGAGAGAAGAGGAGTGAAGGAGGGAAAGGGTGGAGATAAAGAGGACACGTGTCAAACAATAAGATGAGCCATCGAAGTATGGGAGATTTTCATTGGTAAAGAGTTTCGCGGTTTGTCCCGGCCTCAAATCAACCACACAATGACTCTGCAGGCTCTCGCTCGCGTGGAATTTTTTGTACGCTTAAGCTTACGTGTTCGGGACCACATTACGGGGACAAAAAGGTGAAAGACATTTGGGTTACTGTATGGACTCTCCGCTTTACAGTCTGGCCCATCATCATCAACCCAATCCAAACCAATCCGGGCTGCTTTCAGCCCAAATTGAGCCTTTTAAAAATTTTATTAATAACTTCAATTAAAGAATTATTGTTTAGAACCTTAAATTTAGGGTTTTAAGACTTAGGATTTCATATAGTTCTTTTGACCTTATTATATAACACTAAAAAATCATATTTGAGTATTTTTTAATTCAGTTAAAGAAGTTCTTCTTACATCATCTTTTTATTCATAGATTTCAAGAATCACTACAGAATATTGTAAAGGTATTCTTTAAGGTATCTAATCACAACAAGTAATTATTCACTGTTGACATAATTCATAAAATTATGCCTGTTTTTTTTTTTAAATTTAATAAGTCTTTGTCCAGGAGAAAATAAAATTAGAAAACACGTGCAAACATACGTGAAGAAGAATCAACAAATTTAATGGAGGAAAAGCAAAAATATGATTGATCCGCATTCATAAATTATACTATAATTGCGTGCAAAAATTTCATGCTAATTAAATAGTTAAAGTCTTATGCTCTAGCTGGGGCATACCCCAAGCGCATGAAGTACTGAGGTTAGGGGGGTTATATATATGTTAACTATACAGTAACCTACAAGCAAAAGAAACTTGAGAGACCATTTTACAATAAAACAGATTATTACAGTAAAAAATATAAGTAGTTGTTGATAATTAATTATCAACAGAAAAATTGCGTTTATTAATTAAGGCTTGCTCAGCCACGCATTTGAGATATATCCCCCCCCCCCCCCCCCCCAAAAAAAAAAAAAAAAAAAACTTGCTTTTGCTGCAGTTTGGACCATGTATTTTTAGCTTTATATATATATATACACACACACAAAATCAGGACACCCCAACTAATACCTATGAGATTATTTCATCCATTATAAAAATAGTTTATTGATAAATTCCAATTTTCATATATTTTATCATGCCTTATTCATTTATTTTGGAATTATTAGACAATATTTGGATTGTTTGCCAAATTTAGGAAATAATATAAATCTGAATTAATTATGAGATTATTGGGCTTAAATTATTAATATCTTGTGATTAGATAATATTTCTAATATATGATAGATCATGATTTTATTATATTAGAAGATCCTATGGTATAGAATTTTTCAAGAAAAGCTAAAAAAAAATCTAATAGTAAAATTTTATTGAGCTCCTTATATTTTAATGGGCGATACGTAAAAACCCTCTCTTCCTTTCTTTAATTAACCTAGCAGCCGGATTTATACCAAAAAAAAAAAAAAAAAAAAGCCGCCGGATATATGGAGGCACATCCACGCTGAAGACCTAGCCGCCAAAATTGACGGACTGACGCACGCTGAGCCACTTGAAGAATTGGTGCTAGAAGTTATAAATTTACCACGGAACGTCACGAGAGGCAAACAATCATAATCAATTCTTATAACCTTCTCTGTTCACGGATCCACCACCTTGAATCCATTGACTTCTCCATTCATCCATTTCAATGGCCGTGAGCTGCATAATCTCTGGAGGAGGAAACGCATTTATGGCAGCTTAACTTGATTTAGGAGGCAATTTAGAAGGAGCATGGAGGAAATTAAAGCTTAGAGTCTTACCTTAAAAACCACATGGGAGTGTTTTTCCTTTTATTGATTTATTTGAAGACTTTGAAATTATTTAGTTTTAGATAATTTTAAGTTGTTTTCTTGAGAACAATCTAGTTTTAAATGGTAAACATATTATTTAATTTGGATTTAAATTGTGCTAGGATTTTTGCTTGCAAACCGTTTGATTGTCAATTATATTAATAATTGAGCTTTCATTATTGATTTAATTGTTAATTTAGGTTTATCCTCTGAGTTGTTTAATTAGGTTGGTTAATTGTCTGGTTGTTTAATTAGGCAATTGTGAACATAATTCCCAAAACTATCTTG
This sequence comes from Acacia acuminata, assembly GCA_019022655.1. Classification (NCBI taxonomy): domain Eukaryota; kingdom Viridiplantae; phylum Streptophyta; class Magnoliopsida; order Fabales; family Fabaceae; genus Acacia; species Acacia acuminata. The sequence goes on from JAFJYI010000071.1 coordinate 2,373,143, forward strand.
GAACTATTTTAACTAGTTTTAATGGACTAACGCTCGTTCCATTATGAGTTTTCTAGTGGATTAGGCGTTATTAAATTTGAGGGTTTCTCATGCTTCAATTAGTTAATTAAATTCATTAATTCCAATCTTTCATTAATCCCTTTGGTCTAATTAATTGATTTGAGTTAAGAAAGTTAACTCCATGTGAATCCTAAATTGTCTTCTTTATTATTATAACTGAACTAGATTTTTGTTGTTTATTTGCTTTTATTCAATTTTCTTCTTAAGATTTTAATTATTCTCTCATAACAAAAACCCCCAAAATTGCATTCAAGCATTTAGCTAGTTAATTGCATATAGGTAATAGTGTCTTGCATTCTAGTTTAGGTCCATTCTATTGCTTTTTTTTTTTTTTCCATCACTTAAATTCAACTTAAAGAAAACTCATAGTTTGCTCCTTGAGAAAATGATTTAGATTGACCCTCAATTACATTACTTTAGTGACAAAAGCAACGCATCACTTATAGGTCCTCAGAAGGTTCATAGAGTTCACGAAAACCCTCATCCCGATTCAAGTCCTCTCTCCGCTTGGTAATCCGACGCAGATTTGTAAGATCTAGGCACATAAGTAACCTTCATCACCCAATCTGAATGTAGCAACCTCAGTAAGAATGTCAGAATCACGATGATTAACACTTTGTTCATGTGTAATTAACCCAAGACACGCAGTAGATGCATTTGGTTTAGCCGTTCTTTAATATCGCTGCAAATACAATTGGTTGATTTCAATACGTGTTTGATTTCATGTTAGCTGGAAATTATCAAGACTATTAATATCGCTGCAAATACATTTGGTTGATTTCAATACGCGTTTGATTTCATGTTAGCTGGAAATTATCAAGACTATTGTACGTTTCCTGCTGTAATTTGTCGCAAGTTATTGTACGTTTCCTGCTGTAATTTGTCGCAAGTTTTGTGTCACCAAAGGGTGCACTAGTTTTGGTCATGCTTTTATAACCGCAACGTCATAACCATCTCTCCGTTTCTTATTTTTAAAATTTTCCCTTCCCATGCAATGTGATTGCGATGTTGGCTGACTTTCGAGCAAATATGTGTAAAATACTAAAAAGCCGGCAATAATCAGATTTGCGAATGATTGCAAATAAATAAATAGAAAACGTAGTCTTAACTTCTGCAAATTGTTTTTTGTACTTGTCAATAATCCTAGGGCTACCAACATAAGCACAATTAAGCACACATATACTATCTCGAGCCATTCATATTATATCCCACATGTTATCTCACTCTGCATCCGTACCGGCGTGGCTGTATTAACAAACTACAAACCCAAATAACTCTACCAAACCATAAACAGACCCAGCAATTAATTAACACCACTCATAAACTTTTATGAACCTAAAGCTACTTTGACCAAACTCGATAGAACAGATTCGTTTTCCCACTTTAAACTGATGAATATTATGCATCGATCTGTAAGTAGGCAATGATTTTGGACTTAACAAAATCTTGCTTACACATGCATCTACTATATATGCAAGCTTGCCTGTCTACTTTAACTTTAGAAGAATCACAATGGGTTTATTTGGGATCCCAATGGGAAAAATGATTTATAGAAAAGTCACTTTTACTCCATGAACTTCAAATAAGGTTTACTCCATTGGGCTTTTACCCCATAAGCCCGATTAAAAAAAAAAAAAAAAACTCATAAGCCCGATTGAAATAATAAATAAGTTTGATTGCCCCTAATAGAAATTATACATGGACATTATATACAGTTGGATGATTATGGACTTGTATAGATACCTGGACTTATTATTAGGTGATATCTTTTTGGTTCACTTGTCATCAGCCATTTATAGTGTATTTGGATACCACCCAAAACTCCATCTAGACACAGATTCTATGCCTTTTTATAGCAGCTTCAACACAAACACGTTTACTTCAAACACACGCTAAGATTGTCCTGGCCGGATTTAGAGGCTTTAATGGCAAAGAGTCCGTTTTCTTCTCATATCATGTTCAATGTGTTCTGTGACATTTCATCAGAAAGAATATTATAGCTGGGTTTATTCTTAATCACCAATGATTATAATTCTGACTCAACTTTGTCAAAAAACAGAAGAAGAAAAAAAATTAGTGCCAAGCTGATCGAGAACACGCGCGTAAGAGCCGGTTGGATTAGTAAGCGGTTTAAAATTAATTATTAATGCATGGTGGTGGATGAAGATCCACAGGGTTGCACGTGTCAGAAGCCTGTTCGATGGCTTTTTTGCTCAAACTTGTGATATTTTTTTGTGCAAGCTAGCTAGTGAGACTTGACAACATATTCCAAAGTGTGTGTGTTTTCGTGTAACGTTTTTCCTTCACTGGTCTTAATTTAGCTGAACATTAGCTTCTTATAGTCGCACCAAGTGTAGCAGTAAAGTAGAAAAAATTGGGGACTCAGGGTGGAGATGCCCTTGACATGATCCCCATATATATACATGATGTGATCGATCAAAGAATCTTTCAGCGAGACAAAGCAGTGGAAAAAAGTAGAGAGCACAAATGCTAGTGCCTCTTATCTTGTTGAATTATTTTTCCCAGCCGTACAAAATTATCCCACATGCACTTTGTACGAAGAATTCACGTTATAGGCCAGGTTATGGTTTTGAGCTCTAAACCAATGAAAAATCCAACCCCAATTAACAAAATGTATTCGGTCTTGTAGAGGCCCCTTTCCCATAATCTTCCTCTCATCATTTGGTTTATGTAACTTTGAACAATCACCGTTTTGGTACATTGGTTTTTATTTCTCTCTCTTTCTCTCTCAAAAAGCATTTCTCTTTCTCTCTAGAAGCTACTAAAGTTGGGACATGGAGATATATACTGAAAAATTTGGGATTAGGAACTTCGGGGGAAATTAGACACGGTTTTGAACTGAATCCAGCAACATCATCATTAAGTTCCAAGTTTCGTCAGTGAACTAGTTGAAATTGAAGGAAATATTTTATTTTCAAGTGTCTTTCAAAAGGTTCATTATGACAATCTCTTCTGCTCCCAAAATTTAATACATATAATAAACAAAATGTCCCAAGGTTATTGCCGCCATTGACCCTTTCCAGTCATTGTTCCTTTACCAATAGAAATATAGAGGAGTTCGAATATCATATTTATTGCATAAACTAATAGTTCTTGCGACATGTATCTGTCCAGGTTCTTCAATGAACTAATAACTCTTAAAACTTGTATGTATATGACCTCCAAATGGACCGCCCAAAAAAATCTCAAAACTAGATCTCTACGATTAGATTATGATTAGTTTATTTAATCGTGATGAATTAGGGAGAGAATTGCGCCATATATAAAAGGCCATCCTTTGAGAAAGCCTTCATCGCATTTCGCTTTGCTTTCTTCCCATATATTCTAACATCCAATCGCCTTTTTCTCGTTTTATATATATCTCCCCGCTTCTGCTTTGGCCTTGGCTTATTAAGGGCCTCATCACCCACGCACACTCAGACACACAACACAACCCATCTTTAAGGTTTCTCTGTTCCAAACATGTCGGGGAAGAGAAATAACCAAACCAGTCCTGCTGGAAGCCCAACTTCTGGGAACATCTCAGACAGCTCTTCCAAAGATCAAGACAGGTTCCTCCCCATTGCCAACGTTAGCCGTATCATGAAAAGGGCACTTCCCGCTAATGCCAAAATCTCCAAGGAAGCCAAAGAGACAGTTCAAGAATGTGTCTCTGAGTTCATAAGCTTCATCACCGGTGAAGCATCCGACAAGTGCCAGAGAGAAAAGAGGAAGACAATCAACGGCGACGATCTTCTGTGGGCCATGACAACGTTGGGGTTCGAGAATTATGTTGGACCCTTGAAGGTGTACCTCGGTAACTACAGGGAAACAGAGGGAGACAAGAGTTGTGTTGGTACCAAACAAGAAGATCAAGCTCAGGCAGAAACTAATGATGGGGTCGCTGAAATCAACAAGTTGACTAATTCTGGCTCAGCAAAAGCAGATCTTGCTGGTTTCAACGGTGCGTTTTACTCTGTTATGTCTCCGGTTGCTCCAAAGAGCTTCGCAGAGATAGCAGGGTTCACTGGTTTCAGAGAGAACCCCATGAACATGGCTATTGCTCAGAGTGCAGTTCATAATGATGCTGATGGAAACCTGAGTTACAGGGTTGAGTGGTAGAGTCTCTACTCTCTACCGTAGAGATGTGATGGAAAGAACTAATAATTTTATAACTTTCATTGCTGATTAAGCTTCTAAGGAAACGAATCACTTTATATTTGCTTGAAAGCTAGCCTCTTGCTAAATATGTGCTTTTGAAAGATAAGTCAATAGATTAGGATTTTGTATCCTGCTTGTAACTCCCAAAAAAAAAAAAAGAGTAAATTAACTAGCTACGCACTGAAATAATGAATCTGAGATTGGCGCTCCAATTCTCTGTCTGATGAAGTAGTTAGCGTATAATTTATCCATGATCATCGCATTAAGTATTCAAATATGAGTAGAACTACAACTAGGTAGCAACAAAAAGACAGGAGTTTGGCATGCTATGCTGCTTCTTCATTTATGAATAAATTTTTGTTATATTTTCCTATATGTGTGTGTGTATATATCTTTGGTTGGGAAGGCTTCTGATAAAATGTGAATATAATTTTTATTTTGAAAAACTTGATTATCCAAAGCAAACATAATTGGAAGTTTTTGTTTTGTTTTTTAAGTAAGGATAAATCATCGAGTTACTTTATCGATGCTCTAATGCCACAACTGATGTTGATTAGTTGTTCACAAGGGTCCACGACGGCCAACTTTTACGACATTATCGTGTGACTGTGAACTTTTCTTTACCATAGAACAGAATACAATTGAGTTTCTTGAAGATAATTTGTTTGGATCCGACTTTCCTCTTTTGCTACTCTCATTCACTGGCTGCCCTCTTTAAAAGATATATATTTTTTAAATTACTGTGTCTAGTATTAGAAAGATGCTTGAAAATACTGAATGGTACTAGTACATACTTTATGATTTTAAAAAATTATTTAAAGATCCTGAAAAAATGTCATAAAATATATCCTTAGTACCTGACATATTTTTTCAAGATCATGAAGTATTTTTTTAAATACCGTTAGTAACCCCAATTTTTTTTTTTTTAGTATTGGTCGGTATCCTCAATTTTCTTTTCATGATCCTAAAATGATTCTTCAAGATTATGAAGTATTTTTTAATGGGATAGGATATTGTCACTACCAATTTTATGTCATTACCAAGTCACTACCATTTTTTCACCGTTAGATCAGAATCTCAATAGGAGAAAGAAATAATAAAGGTATATGAGATTGATCTAACGGTAAAAAAGTGCTAGTGACATAAAATTAGTAGTAACAATATTCTATCCCTTTTTTAATACCATTAAATATCCGAAAGTATTTTTGTTTACCCGTCAATACCTTAAATATTAAAATAAAGGGTTAAGTGTGCAAAAATACACATGTGCTTTTCTCCGAGAAGCGCCCAAGTATCAAGTGTTTTTTTAGGTGCAAAAGTGACTATGTGGTTACAAATTAAGTGCAAAAATACCGTTTGACCGTTAAGTTTAACTTTTGTTCTTGTTTGGAAGATGACGTGGCATTTCAAAGGTGCAAAAATACATGTGATTTGTTAAGAAGAGCGTCTAACACCAAATTCTTTTTTTCAATTTAATAATTTTATTTTAATTACTACCTAGAGCTACTAAAAAGATATTCAGGATACTAATGTAACATCCCAAATTTTGGGATTTGAAATTTGATTATTATTAGAGAAATTAAATGGTGAAATTTGCCTTAAAATAATTATGAAATTAATGATTTGATTTTAAGGAATGTTTTCCCCATAAATTTAAGGACAAATAATTAGGAAATAATTTTTTGTCATAAATATTTTTAGAAATAACATTTTAATGCAAAAGGAAAAAAAAAACTCTTAAATGGAAATAAGGAATTAAGTTTTAATATTTACCTGATTTTTTTTATTTTTTATTTTTTAAAATGGCCTTACCACAAAAAAAAAAAAAAAAAATACATAAGCCCATATTTGTTCTTTATTTCTTCTTCCTCTAGCCCATACTTGCAAATCATCCAAACTAGGTATTATTGACCAAATATACTACTCCAATCCATTTAAACTGCTCCAGCCCATATCACTCCAACTCATTACCTTTTATAATATACAGAAAAGTAGTTTTCTCTGCACAATACCCACCCTCTGATTTAGATCAGTTAAACACGTAAAATAGAAACACGCAAGAAAAATCACAGTGTGGTTTACGTGATACGCAGAGGCAGAAGGTACAGTTACGTCAACAACAGAGAGCCATCCTTCTCGAGCCCCAACCCACGTCCATACCTTTCGGTCCATCCTCTTTCTTTTCTCGGACTGCCTAGGTCCTTAAATATTTCCCTTCATTCATCCCTCCAAACCATTTCGGCCAGAGATACATAGCCGAGGAAGTGAGGGAGAGTTGAGAGGTTTAACTTGTAGAGAGAGAGACCGAGGGTGGGAGAGAGAACAAGAGGGAGAGTTCAACTGCTACCATTCCTCTGTTTTAAATATCAAAAACAGAGGCGAGAGTGAGTGGGAAAGTGAGAGAGACAGCACGGGAGGGAAGGAGTAGTCGAGAGTGGGAGTAGGAGGGAGAGACATAAACTTCTATCTTGCTCTGTTATAAACACCAAGAACAGAGGTAAGTCCTAAGCTCCTTTTCCTTCTTGTTTCCATGAATGCGTAATGTAGGTTTAAAAAATGAAACTTTGGATCCCTGTTACATGGGTGCTGAATAAAACTGAACTGTTGTAGGTGTGTGTGTGTCGTAGAACTAAGAAAGAAAGAGAAGGGAAAGCAAAACTTATAGTTATATGTGTGTATATATATATATTTCTAGTTTCTGAAATAAAAAGTATAACTTTCGGCATCTATATATATATATATATATATATTGATGTAGTCGCTCCACATGTGGAGAATAAAGCAAGGAAACATGGTTTTTTTGGAATTATATAAATACATGTGTGTGTTCGTTAGTGCGCATAAAAGAGAAAATAATGGAAAGGCTTAATGAAAACACATTTAAACTATATATATATATATATATATATAAATGCATTACCGTGGCAGCATAAGAAAAAAAAAAAAAAAAACTTAGGTTTTCCTTTTAATTTATATATATATATATATACACATATATATATCTAATCAAACATGTGTATATATATTATTGTACTTAAACGTTGAAAGTATATTTAATGTTACTGTTAGAGGGAATAGGAGATCCTTGGTGATATATGGGAATAGAGGTATAAAGTGTGTGTGTGTATATTTATAAAGGAAGTTATTGTATTAACATAATAATATGAAATCAAAAAGCAAAATCTGATCTAACCTAACTAATCCTATATAATAGGATCTAACTAATTCCTATATTATTTCACTTATATTATTATCTACAAAATAATATATATATATATATATATATATAAATTATTGTTAAAGTATATGTATACATACATACCACGTGCACTTTGAAGAATGGAGGAAAACATTTGTTGTCATAAATATATAAGTATATGATATTGCTGGTATAAATATTTTTCTCACTGCATATCTATTTTTGAACACATACACCTATATATATAAGTATAGTGTTGCACTTGGAAATTTTAGGAAGACTTTTTTCTGTTGAGATTATGTGTATGTGTGTAGTATGCTAAATCATATGCATTTAAAATAATAATATACCATATTATGAATATCCAAAGAGTTTATTTGATTTTATTAATATCTAAAGAGCATAATTTATATAATGATTGGTATTTATTAAACTCTAAAGCGTTAAGATAGCCTTTGAGAGTTTAAAATACTTGTAGAGAAAAAAATAATAAATAAAAATAAAAATAATAAAGATAAAGTAAATAATTGTTACTACTATTGTGAAAAAAGAAAATTAATTAAATAAAAATTAATAAAATAAAAAGGGTAATAAAATAGAAGAAATAAATAGATAATAAAATGGATAATTATTATTATTAAAAAAGGGAATAAATAAATAAATAATAAAGGGAGTTATTAATTAATGGTAAATCGAAAGGAGAATTAATATTTCCAAGGTCTCCCGATTTTTTTTTAATACCATCATAGTTCGCCCACTTCAAGCATTATGATTTTATTATTAAAATTTGTATATTTTAATTTTATGAAATTATAAGTTATAATTTTGAATATGTAAAGTTTTAGAAGAGTTATTAACGGTTAGTAAATTGGTTGTGGTAGTGATTTTTTGGCGTATGTTTGAGCTCTTGGATTAGGAGCAAGATGTGATAGTAGGTAGCATCGAGAGGTAACCACTTTCCACTTGTTACGTGTATTAGTATGTTGTTTGCGAGTATTTTGTGAAATGATTATAAATATTTTATGGAAATTGTCTTGTGGAACTTTATGATTTGAATTGTGAATATATACATATTTTTATTTATTTATTTATTTATAAGAATTGATAATTGAGATATTATGACATATATTTAAGAATGATTTTAATTACATGATATGAACGAAAAATCTTGGAAAATCCCTATTGAGCTATTTATTTATTGTGATAATTATGGTAAGGGTTGACTTGGGAAGATGGAGTAATTTATTCCACCACATGGTGAGGCCTCCATCGTGCACGATGGTTGGCTTTCTATTGTCCACCTGTTCAATGAGGACCGGCCCACTAGTTCAATGAGGGCAAGATACGACACCCCACATGTTTAATGAGGGGAAAAGGCCCATGGTCCCAGGACATATGCTTTCCGAGGATTTTGGTAGGCCCTCATCACATGACCGGTGAGCTTTTGAGAACCGGGTAACATGGATGTAACTTAGCCCATGGGTCTAGTCGGAGGAAATAAGGCGGTTCGGTTGGATTGGTGGGAGGTATCTTGGGAATTGTGTTAATGAAAAATTTTAATACCCTATTTCTGACACATAATTTATGATATGAAATTTTGTAATATGGATATTGGTGAAACTATATTTTTAATGTTTTTGTTATATAAATTATTCCACTTGGCACCTCACTAGCACATATTAGTATTCGTAATAAGTTGGATTGATGGTTACCACATTTTTCCCAGGTGATTGTTCCGGTCCAGGTCCCTCAGGGAAGACTTCGGAAGCTTAGGCTACTTCTTCTGACAGTAGTGCTTCCATCTTTTGGTATACGTTGGATGATTGTATATTGTCACGTTAGGGCTCATTTTGCATACTCTGATTTATTTTGTATGTTTTGTTAAATGTTGAAGCACTATTAAGTTACTGATCTAACTAATATATAGTTATTTTGTTAAGTAAAATGGAGGATGCTACAACTAACTCGTACTAAAAAAATACTTCATGATATTGAAAAATTATTTCAAGGTACTTACTAGTACTAAAAAGATATTTTGAGAATACGCCTGATATTTAAAAAATATTTCATGATCTCGAAAAATTATTTTAGAATCTTAAAAAATATGTTGAAGTATATTTTTAGTACCGTTAATACCCCGAAATATTTTTTCATGATCTTAGGATAATTTTTCAAGCTCATGAAATATTTTTCAAGACTTAGTTAGTATCCTTTTTAGTACTAGTCAATAGCTTGAAATATTTTTTCAAGATCCTAAAATAATTTTTCAAGATTATGAAGTATTTTTTGAATACCAGTCAAGATCTTGAAAGTACTTTTTAGTACCATTCAAGACTCGAAATATTTTTTTAGTATCATTCAATATCTTTTTATCTGGTCAATACCTCGAAATATTTTTTCAAGATCCTAAAATAATTTTTCAAGATGATGAAGTATTTTTTCGTTTAGTCAAGATCTTGAAAGTACTTTTAGTGTCAAGACTCTGAAAATTTTTTTTTTCAAGATATCGGTTAGGGTATGTTTGGTTTGAAGGAGAGGGAGGGAGGAGAGGGAGGGGGAGAGAAAAAAAAAGGAGGGGAGAGGAAAACTTGTGGGCCCCACTACACCCAATTTTGAAATTTTTTTCCCTTCCCTCCTTTTTTTCTCTCCCCCTCCCTCTCCCTCCCTCCCTCTCCCTCAAACCAAACATACCCTTAGTATCTTTACACGGTCAATACCCGAAATATTTTTTCAAGATTATGAAGTATTTTTTTCGTATCAGTCACTATCCGAAAGTACTTTTTAGTACCTAGTCAATACCCCGAAATATTTTTTTTGTTTGGTTAGTATCCTTTTAATCTGGTCCAATACTTAAAATATTTTTTCAAAATATTTAAATAATTTTAATTTAAGTAAAATTATTATATTAAAAAATAATAATTTGTTGTTGGGCGCTCTTCTTAACAAATCACATGTGTATTTTTGTACCTTTGAAATGCCACGTCATCGTCTAATCAAGCAAAAAAAAAGTCAAACTTAACGATCAAAGTCAAACTTAACGGTCAAACGGGATTTTTGCACCTAATTTTGAACTACACGTGTGATTTTTTACACCTAAAAAAAACACTTACTACTGGACACTCCTAAAAAAAAAGTACATGTATATTTTTGCAACTTAACCCTAAAATAAAAAGGCACAGCTTCAGTTTTTCCCACCAAAATGGCGCCGTTTCAAGGCAAAGGAGGGTAGCGGATTGGAGTAGCAAAAGAGAAAAGCCGGATCCAGCAGAAGGATTTGTGTATGATCCTTCCTCTTACCCCATCCCTGCAACAAAAACATGGAGGATAAGTGCACCACCGTCTTAAATTCCGAGAACAATCACTCATATCAAGGTCGACAATTTTCCCCTGAGAAAATGCAAGAAGAAATCTTTACTGAAGAAGGAGGAGGCTCTCAATGACTCCGAATTGCCATCTTCGTCATCGTTCCCTCATTCACATATGGGCGTGAGTGCAGCCCTTAAACGACGAAACCCAAGAGTCCTAGTTCGCCGCACTCGGGGTGATGTATCCGCAATTGGGCATCCTCTTGGAATGTCTTTCGCGGCTGTTCTGGTTCAGGTGTTTTTTTTTTTTTTTGCCTTCGCTTTCCCTGGTACATTCGGATTTATTATTCTACATCGAGTTCTTGAATCCTGACTCGAGCAAAAAAATTGTTGCCCCATTCTGGCATTTACCCTCTGATCCCGATGAGACATGTCCTGTACGAGATTATAAGTTCTTGCAATGTACTTTCTTTACTGAGAGGCAATGCTTATCAAAGTAGTCATTCGTTTCTGGAACTCTGATAGTGTTAGTTGATAAGTATTTATACCTGGTTCAACTATCTCATAATACTGTGCATTGGGTCTTTAATTTATTGTTAAGTTTTTGTGCAGAAGAGATGCTGCAGCCCAAAGGATTTCTCCTGATCTTCTCTCGATGATAGTTTTCTCTTGCATTTCTGACTCTGATTTCAATTATAAACTATTACTCCGACTTCGCAAGTCTTTGCATTCATTGAACATACTATGTACATTTGTAAAGATAGCTGACTTGGATCTTAGTCTTAGATTGTGATAATAAGTATGATGTTGCAGAAATGAAATATCTCGTTGAATCATCTGGCTTATAACATGAGAGAGCTGTCTTTTTTTGAGATGGATTAATTAATTGGTACAATGAAAGGCAAAGGCCATGCCCATAAACCTTTATATTCACCTTGACATATCCCAATTATTTTTATTAGGTTTTGATTCAAACCTCCACTGATTGTATAACTTGCAGATGTGCACGTCAGCTATCGGAGAATCTCTAGCCTATGCAGGTTAAACTTGGACCCTAGCCTATGTAAGTGCTTTCTGCTAAAGTGTCTACAATACTCAAGTTCTGACTACCCATATGCCAACAGGTTTATGGAGACAAGCTAGATGGTTTAACAAGAAACTTTGAACAATCTTTTGGTAGCACTCTGAGTAATCTTGAACTAATATATGATTCATCTGCAAGTAACAAGGGTAATAATAATAACTTCAATACCATGAGGATGGAAGTTCCAACTTCCAATTTTTCTGTTGACAAAGGATATAGCTCCAGGGATGTTGTCACAGAGGATGTTCATTAAAAAAAAATATCACATACTGAAATCTCAGATCAATCAAATCATGATAAAGAGGTCAAGGAAAACTTTCCTATTGACCAAGTAATTTGTTTTTCTCCAACCACTTCTGCGTTTGTAGCTGATAACTCCTTGATTGGCACTTTTGAGAAATCTGTCACAGAGCAAAGTCGTTCTAATGACCTCAAGGAATTAGAAATTCGTCTTGCTATGATCTAAATGATTTAGAGAGGACAAAATTAGAAATGGAAAGATCAAAGGCCTCTTTTAAAGGTGAAAAGTTCAAGAATCAGTTACAAGATTCGAGGCATGGCAAACTGAACAATAAATGCATAGACTGTCTTATTGCTCGCATGCTTGTTATGTCATCCTCACTTTTCTACGGTGCTTATATATATTCCTATTAACGGATTGTTGAAGCTACCGCCTCATGCACACCTTTAACTAAGGCAAGTTTCACTTTTGTCTAACTCTTGCTTTGGTTATATGCATGCTTAGATCGTATCTAATTTTTTATATCCACAATGCTTTGGTTAGACATGAATGGGGATCTTATCTATGCAAGTTTTTTTGGAATATGAGTTGAATCTGTAACACATGAACTACTACTGATGATCTTTCTTTTTCCATTTTAGGAATATAACTCTTGGTGGACTCCCAAGGCAGTATCCTCTTTGAATTCAAGGTTGAATATTTTGTGGTGTCATGTTCAATTTATGAGCCGAATGGCATTTGGTATGTTAATGATATTTGCTGTTGCATATCTGCTTGTCCAAAGGTCATCGACATCAACCCGGATGATGCCCGTTAGCTTTATCCTTTTGTTGTTAGGAGTTGGTTGTGGCTATTGCGGGAAGCTGTGTGTAGATGCATTGGGAGGGGATGGTCATATCTGGCTTTTATATTGGGAGTTTCTTTGCTTTCTCACTTCCTTGTACTTGCCTGTACACCCACTTTTTACCGAATCCTTTATGGACCTCTCGGCGCGCCACAAACGACCAAAAGGAATAAAATTTCCCATATTGGATTCGCCGATCTTTATTCTATGCTACTTAGCTTGTGTTCCTACCATTGGCTTGTAGTCTCGTGCCATTTGCTAGCCCTGCTCAATCGAAAGAACATTTTTTGAAGAAGGCGTTAGGATATCTTACAGATTTGGGTTTGATGTCTTAAAGCCACAGTTTGGTGAAGTTTGATGCATGAATTTTCAGTTATTGTACCTGCCCACAGTTGGGATTATTTAGTGCTTGTATTTTTGAGTTTCGGTTGGAGCATCTAGGGATAGAAAGAAAACCCATTGAGCTATAGGCGCTATGAGAAATTGTAAAGAGAGAATATAGCTCACACCTCTGTATTCACTCTGTTTTAACTGTAAATTATGGAAGTTTAGATCAGAACCATGGGGAAGGGTGACGTATGGTTCTTTGCATAAAATGGGTATAAAGTGGTTTAATTAAATTCCTTCACCCACCAACCAATTGGAGCTTGCAAAATTTAAACTACCTTCACCAAAATCATTTGCCACAGTAAAATCCAATCAAAAACCTTTTTTTTTTTAAAAAAAGAAAAAGAAAAAAGAAAGAAGAAATTGCATATAGGAGGAGGTATTGGACAGGTATGAATATCATCTGTATATAGACAAAAGTCTAAAAAACGTATGGCATTAACAGGACTTAATATATATAAGGCACCTCTTAGGACTTCATCGCAAGCTGGGAAAATTACATAAATAAACAAACACGGGAAAACTCAACAATTTTAAGGTCATATCATAGGTGACTTGATGCCTTTATTTCCCGTTAGCCTGCCTTCCGTTAATAATGTAAACTCCATTCTTTAGTGAGCAAGAACTCTTCTTTATTTGGACCTCATAACTGAAGATTTTTGTATGTCATCATCATCCCTTATTATCCTTACATCTGGATCGTCTAAATTTGATCCAAGCATTTAAACGGAGACATATTATCTATTTTAAATCACCACTCTCTAGATGTTTGGATCAAAATTGGACGATCCAGATGAAGAATAATAAGAGATAGTGAGAGAGCAGCCAATAAAAGTATATGCTTCCATCATCTACCACTTGTCCCGGGACTTCAATTTAGGTTTGCACGTAATTACGTAGTCTATAACGTAGGGTATTGTTACAGAACTCGTTTATAGAAGCTTACTTGCCTCGGGAGGCTTGATTTTCTGCTGTTAAAGAAATTAGAAACTGTTTGTTCAAATCAATTAGCAGATCCAGCCTTTCGGCAAATCTCTCGCTCTAAATTAGCAGATATACCCCAAATTAGAATGCGCATTCTGTACATGAAAAACTCATGCAAATTATCTTTCCCGCAAGATTGGACTTATTTCTGGAGAAATAAAAAAAATCATGCTATTTTAAGCATGTACTGGCATTATTGAATGCGTCAAGTGCTAAAATAAGGTAAAACACCAAGATCATGGACGATTTAAGTTTCTGAAGAATGATTCTCAGCCGCAAACTCATACCATACACTTTAACGTCCGAAGCACAATCCATTCTCTTGTCACTGATTCCCTCCTCTTACAGATTCGTCTGCGTCCACCACCCATGCGAGAACTCAGAACTTCCTCCATCCATTCAGAGGCCTCTTGGTCTACGGCCGTCGATACTCCAACCTCCTCTTCCTCCACCCCTCCGGCGCCGCCACCGCTGCCGTCCCGTTCGCATACCCTCCTCCAACCAGCCCACAAAAAGAGACACAGAACCAGCGTCTTTCGCACATTCCGTTCCGTTTTCCGATCCTTTCCCGTCATAGCCCCCTCCTGCAAATTCCCCTCCCTCCCCAACACCTCCGTCGAATGCCATCACCACCACCACCACCACCGCAATTCCCACTCCACAAAGATCACCGGAACTTTATTTGGTTACCGCAAAGGACGCGTGAGCCTCGCCGTGCAAGAAAACCCTAGATGTTTACCTTCCGTGGTGATAGAACTCGCCATCCCAATGAATGCGTTACAGAAGGAGATGAGCGCGGGAATGCTGAGGATGGCTTTGGAATGCGAGAAGCGACATGAGAGGGATAAGATCAAGTTAATGGACGAGCCTCTGTGGACAATGTTCTGTAACGGTAAGAAAACAGGGTATGGCGTGAAGAGGGAAGCCACAGAGGAAGACCTTAATGTAATGGAGCTTCTCAGGGCTACGTCCATGGGTGCCGGTGTTCTTCCGGGGAATTCCGACGTGGACGGAACAAATGCTGAGATGGCATACTTTCGGGCCCAGTTTGAACATGTTGTGGGCTCCAAGGATTCGGAAACTTTGTACATGTTGAGCCCCGAAGGGAATCCTGGGCCCGACCTAACCATATTTTTTGTGAGGCTATAACATTGCTGTGGCATCATCAACGAGGTTGGGTCTGAGGAAAGAGCCAGTCTCTCACATCATGACGGACTAAGGTTTGAATTTCTATTATAAGAGGGGTTCACTTTTAATGTACGACAGTATGTCAAACAAGATTAATACATGTACTTGAAAAAAACAGTGTTTTCAGATCTAATAAGCAAGTATAGAGTAGAATAAATGGTATCAAATTTAGTAGATTTCTGGTTCTGGTAAATTTGATTTGTATTGATGAGTGATAACACTTGCCGTACTCTTTTGTAACCGGAGTGTTTTGTCAATAACTAGAACTTAGCAACTCTATGGACGTTTCTGGAAATATTGCAATCCTAGAATCTAAAAATTACATTGCATAATTCAGACCTGCAATTTCATAATGATTTCATCAACTTTAAAAAAAAAAGGATTAGTGTGCAAAAATACATATATGTTATTATTTCCAAAATGCCCCCAGTTTTAAAGTGCAAAAGTAACAATGAGCTTCCAAAACTAGGGTAAAAGTCACACTTGTCATTAATTTTGCTAGCTAGAGTCCAAGTGTGATTTATTCATCCTTTGATTATAGATGACATGGCGCTTGGGGGAGTGGAAGACCCCATTGAAATCGACACCTAATCTTGGACCTTCCACTAAATCCCTAAACTCATTCCTCTTTTAATTTGATTCATTTCATCTTTGTTTACCCGATATTCTTCTGTTAATTCCTAGCATCAGCATTTTAAAAGATGTCAGCCTCCAAACTTATTTGTGCGAGGCTATAGTTTTTTATGGACATGGAGCAAATACATGTATCTTGGTTTGTGCTTTTCAAGGCCAATGGGGATTTTGAGGCTGATGGTGTCGTTGACGCCATCATGGATGAATAATCTGCAGGAGTCGATGACGACGACGACGACGACGGAAACTTTGACAATGTTGAATCTTTATAATGTTTAATCATCGGCGGTATTTTGGGTCGAATCAATTGATGCCACGCTCCACCGCTCGGTTAGCCATGACCTTAGCAGCTTTTGTGACCATCTCACGGCGAGCCGCGGTGACTCGATCTTGGCCTTGAGAATGGCGATGAACCAAAGCGGAACAACAAGATTGATGTCATGCTCGCTCATGTAGAGAAACCCCAATATCGCTCCTCATCAAGATGTAATCATGGCTCAAGGCAAGCATAAAACCGACGGCGGAGGCGTGTCCAGAAATGACACAAATTGTAGGCATTGGGAGTGAAATTAGATCCGTGATCAACAATCGGAGCAAGGAGTCCATGAGGACCATGCGATCTTCAAAGGACTGAGCTTGAGCTTTGGCCTAGGCGAGATCGTAATCGCTGGAGAAGAATTTTCCGTGCGCGGAGGTGATGAGAGCTGAGGAGGAGGATGGTTCAGATCAGACATGGCGGAGAGCGGAGCGAATAACATTGAGAAGCGTAGGATTGAGGCGGTGCTCGTCGGTGCCAATAAGTGTTAAGATGAATATCTTGCCTCTTTTGTCCAACGAGCACATCCCCCTTTCTCTTTCTCTCTGGATTTCTCAACTTATCTCCTTCTTTGACTGTGAAAGAGAAGAAACAATCATGGATTGTTATCTACAAAATGCGAGCGTAAAAGTTGAGATTCTATTTCTAACCTGGGGATTGCTTAATTAATAAATTTATTACCGAGTCAATTCTTCAATGTGTGCATTGAACAATACTTTAATGCTAGTTTTAGGAGTAGGTGTCAGTTTTAATAGGTCTTCCACTCCCCTGAAGTGCCACGTCATCTATGGTCAAAACGATGAATACATCCCAAACGTACTCCAGCCGGCAAAGTTAACGACAACTATGACTTTACGTTCTAGAAATTTATAGTTATTTTTACATTTAAAAAAAATATTTATAGATAAACACACTTTTAAAACGATCATAACCACATATATATTCTTATACCTTCCTATGTGTTTTTTTTTTTATATATATTTCTACACCTTAATCCTTTAAAAAATCATTTGCATTTTCTAAAATGGATAATGCTATTTGTTTTTGGGTTTTATTTTTTATTTTTTCTGATACTGGTTTGAGCTACGTATTCTACTTATTAGCCTCACCTGGCATGAAACCCTGGCAACCTCCCACTCCATCATCCCTCCCTATCACCCATAATATAATATTTAATGATTCATTAAAACGACTGCACGGTGACCACATGAACTTTTGAATTGCCTTTCACACCGTGGTCTGAAGGCCACCGTGAAATGACACGTAGCCATCAGGGGCCCCACTTCCTCGTTCATTACTAGGAACAGTACTTATTATTCAGCCCCCTCGAATCCGTTTCTTCTTGCGTCTTCCATGGCACCCGCCACTCGTGCACCGCACTGCCGGCTGCGGTCTCCGAGATCCGCCGTTCGGTCGAGGGGATCACAGTCTGGATCGGATCAGGTTTCGGTTCCCAAACCCAAACCGAAGGCGGAATCAGAAAGCACCAATATCGTATTGCAGCCGCGGTTGAGTAATTTGAGAGCGTACGGCTCTGATCGAGTCGGAGTGATCAAGATTAGGAACGATGGCGAAGATGGTGCCGACGACGTATCCTCCTTCTTCGCGACGCTGTCCGACTATATCGAGAGCTATAAGAAAAGCCAGGATTTCGAGACCATCTCTGGTCGCCTCGCTATGGTAAGCAAGCACCTCGAGGCTTTCCATCAAATCTATTAGGAATGAAAAACACAGGTTTAATTCATAGAAAACGTAAAGAATTTCACGATTTAGTAACGATCACCATTCTGATTGTGCCTAGTTATGATTTGAATCTGTGAGGTGTTAATTGTAATGAAAGGGGAACTGTGATTGATGCAGATGGTGTTTGCAGTGACGGTGACAAAAGAATTAATGACGGGAAGCTCTGTGTTTGGGAAATTGGACATTGAAGGATTAACAGAAGCAGGAGGTGTGTGCTTGGGGGCTGTGGCATGTGCGGCTCTGTTTGCATGGTTCTCCAGCGCCCGAACCAGAGTGGGTCGAATCTTCTCCATCGGCTACAACTCCTTCATCGACTCCGTCATTGATCAAATCGTCGATGGCTTATTCTATGAAAGCGATTGGCCTGACGAACTTTAAGTGCATAACAAAATTCCTCTCGTATAGTTATCTTTTGCTTCGTATATGGTAAAGGTTATTCTGCATAAGCTAATCCAAATATGCAATAATTCCTTGCATCTACCATGTTCTACACCCTTCTATTCCCTTCCCGGTAACGTGTGTCTCTGCTTTTCGTGTCTATGTTATTTTCTGGACACAAGTTGGAGACTGGAGTAACATCGAAGATGGGTGGGAGCAAATCAGTAAATAATAATGATGCCGGGGAGGAAACTTGGTACTCAATACTTATATATCAAACCAAAATATTCTACAGTGCCTTCTTTTCTCTCGGGAAAACTGTACCTTTCCCTTCTCTGAGTTGTTGAGTTGCAAGTCAATATGTTTGATTTTAGCTGTTATAGTGTTCATGTATATTCTCCATACGATTTGGATGATATCATCACCGTAATTATATGACGATGAAAAAATTTAATTTTCCTGGGTGACAAGCGAGTAGTAGATGAATTTCGTTCACGTAATTATATAAGCCTTTCTTTGCTTAATTCCAATGCAGTGATTTTATATATATATATTTTGGATCTGGCAATACAGCGAGTGGCTTCGAAAGTTTTCCATCCTTTGATTCAAACTCAAGTCTATCAGTCGAAAAGCACTCTCGTTAATGTCCCGTTTAATAGCAGCAAAAGAAGTATAAATTAAATCCAAATGCTCGTTGTTTATCAGCAGTAATTACTTTTTCGGTCCAAAAAAAAAAAAAAAATTACTTTATTAGTAGTTTTGTACCACCAAAAAGAATTTTAATAGTCATTATTTTAGTTTTTTATTTCATTCTTTATGGCAATAATGTATGGGACAAGTTCTAATTTATGAGAATTAAATTATATAATTATTACTGAATTGATAATAATATTTTTTGGACATGTTTCTTGGCAACAATTTAGTTCAAGTTGTTTTAATATTTATTTTTATAGTCAAGTTCAGGCCTTTAAAAATATCATAGACAGACGCGAGCTCGAATCTCATCATGGGTGAAGTATGCCTAGTTTTCCGACATAAAAATATCTTATTATAAAGATCAGACGCGAGCAGTTAAAATTAATAAAATTGTCTCATGGGTGATATTCCCTACTAATTACATTAAACTCTAATATTATATTAATTATTTTCACCCACTACTTTTATTAATTAAAGAAAAAAAATAAACGTATCCTCGAGTTAAAAAGCGACAAAAAACGATTTTCGCTTATAATAAGGATCATAGGGAGTATCGAGTTTAGTAAAACCTTGTATTAATAAGATTAAAAATACTATTAAAAATATTTTTTTTTCAATGCGTAAATTACTTAGAGCCCAGTATACCTTTAAAAACAAGATTTTTTGTTTAAAAGAGATCAAGTGAAATTTGTGCGTATAAATTCAACTATGCTTATAAGTCATAACTCATAAGTAATCAGCATTCTCCCTGTTTTTTCTTGGTTAAAGTAATTATCCTTCTCTCCCTCCCAATATGCCTTAAGGGAAAATAAGTGTCTTCGTTGACCCATCTCGACACTATCTTTACTTAATTTCTTTGTCTTTTAATGATTGAAATTTGTTTTGTAAAAATATTATCATCATTTTGTACTTAATATTAAAATAGTATTTTTAATATAGTATAAAATCTCAATAACTAATTGAAAACGAATCCCATGGTAGAGAAATTAAATATATACTCACTCGATATGAATTAAGAAAGTTTATGTGAAGAAGCATAGTTTGTTGATACATAGGTGGGGCACCAAACAAAAAGCAGCACAAGAGCTGACGAGGATCATTTGGAATATTTGACCACAACTATAGTCACGTGTATTCAAGTCAATAGACTACAGTCTACTCCACCTGTACTTTGTGGGGGCGGGAAAGGTTAGGAGTCCACTCTACAATTTATAAAGAGTCTTTTCCTCGTCAGATTTACTCCAAAAGCACAATTCCAGATAGATGGCGATATCCATCTCAACCTCTCACCCACAAGCATGGCGCTCTCTCTCCTATACTCGGGCTGGCTTCCTCCACCCAACGACGTCTCTTAACCTCTTCGGCTCCGCCCTGTTCAAATCCAAAGCAACTCATTCGCTGATCCATTGCCAGAGTGTCTTGGCTCATATCAGCGTCGGTGAAGATTTACCCGACGATTACGGGAATTGGCTGCCCAAGCCCGGCCCAGACGATCGGAGAAGAGCTGGAATTCTACTCCATCCGACGTCGTTTGGAAGTCCCCACGGAATTGGCGATCTCGGAGACGAGGCCTTTCGTTTTATTGACTGGCTTCACGGTGCCGGTTGCTCCGTTTGGCAGGTGGCGTCTTCTTCACTTTAGCTCCTTTGTGCGAACAATTATCAAAATAAACAATGTGCTGTACTACGGTCATCGTTACTTGACCTTGGTCAATTTTAATAAATTTTATGATCGGGAAATTCGTATATTATGAAGAGTCAAAATGGTTATACATTATTATCCGTCTTAGCAATATCTTCCTGCGCCAGCTTCAAGTTATTATGCTACCTCCCTAGTGTAATTTCAATATTTTGGTTGATATTCCTTCATTTGATTGTTTAACTCTTGTGCATGCCATGCAGGTCCTGCCTCTTGTGCCCCCCGGGAGAAAGGCCAACGAAGATGGATGCCCTTACGTAGGCCAGGTTACCAATTTTTGCAGTTAGACATAGGCGCCTATCTCTATATCATAATTTTTCTTTGACAGCGAAGTTAGGAACAGTTGGATGTATTCAAT
Organism: Acacia acuminata; assembly: GCA_019022655.1. Lineage (NCBI taxonomy): Eukaryota > Viridiplantae > Streptophyta > Magnoliopsida > Fabales > Fabaceae > Acacia > Acacia acuminata. The sequence continues at coordinate 2,394,418 of JAFJYI010000071.1, forward strand.
AGAAAGGACCATTGGAAGATGTCAGTCATAATGTCCATTCCTCCTCTCTGTTTTTGTTTATTACATGTATAATTTCTCATAAGCACGCAGTGTCCATATTCACCCTCTCTTGTCTCTGGCAAGATTGAGTTGGGTGTAGGATCAAGGCTCATCTATATTACTCACGTTCTCAAGAGAACAAGCTTCGATTTTTATTTTCAGGATGCAAATTGTGGCAACACCCTCTTGATCTCTCTAGAGGAGCTTGTTAAGGATGGACTGTTGTATAAGGATGAGCTTCCAAAACCAATGTGAGGAATGTTAATATTAGTTGGGAACATAGTTTTGACCTCCTTTTTGGGTCTTATTGTTTGTCTATCATATTTTTAATATTAAATGCATGCAGCAATGCTGAACGTGTGAATTTCTCACTTGTTGCCGATCTTAAGGATCCTTTGATTGCTAAGGTAAGTTATTCAAAGCATCTTTACTGCTCATATTCTTTTGTGCTTAAGGAAAAATGCATACATAAATTACGTTGGTTGAACAATTAACTAATGAAAAAATTGTCTATTCTCTTGAAATTTGATGCTCCAATTGTTAATTGATTATATCATCCCCCACCCCCTTGTAAAGCATGTCAAAGGGCTTGAAAATTGAGCTTGGTGTGGGAAGAGGCTGGTTAACAGATTCTACTGTATTGCAACGGAGAAGAAAATCAACACAAATCTATGCTTTTCATAAAGAATGTTCGAAGTCATTTCATCTCTCATCCCAATTCTTGCGATTTGAACTTTATTCAGTAGCATACCCAGCAATTTATGATTTTAAACTTTATGTTGTCAGAGTTTTCAGTTTAATTGTGATCCACAAATTCCATGTTAACATAGTTGAGAAGTCTAGTTCCACAGCAGTGGGTTTTCAAAATTACAACTGTTGATGGCAGACAAGTGAAACTGTTAGTCTTACATTAGTTTGCAAAGGCTTGTAAGATTCATGTGACTATTTTTGATGCCAGAGTTACCCTATTTCCTATCTGTCAATGAAGATTCCTCTGGTAGTTTATTTCAAGTCTCATTGAAATTTATCTGCAGGCTGCAAAGAGGCTCATTTCAAGTGAAGGGGAACTTAAAAAGCAACTTGAGAATTTTCGTAGGGACCCTAACATATCAAGTGAGGCACTTAATGAGTTACTATTCTTCTTTTGTTTATATTTATATATTCTTTGCTTCAGTATCCATAATACGTATTTCATTTAAACACGGTAGGTCGCAAATAATATATAAGAACTGTTGTGTACAAGAACATTGTAAGAAGTTGGAAAAACTATCATGGTTGTGGTGGTAATAATCCAATTGAATACAGTTCTACAAGATTTAATCCCCCCAAAAAAAAAAAAAATCCTGCTCAGGGAAGGGGTGTGGAGCTTTTGGGCTATTAGATTATGGGGTGTAAAAGTTGGAAATATCAGGGATTGTGTTGACAGGTTGTAAAAGTAAGAGATCTTGAACAATAAAAATTGCATGCGCATATCTTTTCTCAAAAATGTGTATGAGAATGTATCCCTAAGCCTGAATACCACATAAATTCTTGGTTCTAAGGCTTTTATGCAAGGATTTTCAAAATTCAGTGTAGGCTAGTTTCATGCAATGTTGTAATAGTTTTGCTATGTTTTAGGCTGGCTTGAAGATGCAGCTTATTTTGCTGCTATTGATGACACTCTAAGCACATTAAGCTGGTATGATTGGCCTGAACCTTTAAGGAACCGCCATCTGGTAGCTCTAGAAGAAATTTACCAACTCAAGAAAGATTTTGTAAGATTAGAAATCAGCTAGAACTATCTTTACTGTCTTCACATTGTATGCATACTTAAAGTTAGAAGTGGTCATGATGAGTTATATGTTTACCATGCAGATTGAAATATTTATTGCACAACAGTTCTTGTTTCAGAGGCAATGGCAAAAAGTTCGTAACTATGCCCAAAGTAGGGGAATCAAGATAATGGGAGACATGCCCATATATGTGGGTTATCATAGTGCAGATGTTTGGGCAAATAAGAACCAATTTCTGCTGGTTGGTAGCCTGAAATGAGTTAAAATTAAACTCTGAAGTCTGTTCTAAGCATGTTTTTATAACCATTTTGTCCTGATCGATCACCAGAAATTCTCTTTTTGTCTGACAGAGCAGGAGAGGTTTTCCTCGTTTAGTTAGTGGTGTTCCTCCTGATGCATTTAGTGAAACTGGTCAGCTGTGGGGCAGGTTGGACATTAACTAGCCATATGCTACCAGTAATTCTTGTACCGATGCCAACTTAAATTATCCTTCCTCTTGATTTAGTACGTCTTATCATACTGAAATTAAGTTTGGGAAGACGTCTCCTGCGTCTTTACCAGTGGAATTTCTTGTATCTCTCTTTCAATTCTTTTTAAACAGTTATGTCCGTAAATGCCACCTAATAATCCTGCTATTCCTTTTCAGCTATTATTTCCCCTGTTATTTACCCCTCTTCCTAATCAAATTTTTAATTACTTTCATTCTATGATAAATTCAGATTGTAAATGTCCTCATGTTCCATTTAAATAACTGATTTCTTGTTTTTGTTTGTATATTCTGAGTTTTTAAAAGCCCTTTGTATGATTGGAATGCCATGGAAAATGAGGGATATTCATGGTGGATACGCCGAATACGACGTGCTCAAAATGTATATGATGAATTCAGAATTGATCACTTCAGAGGATTTGCTGGATTTTGGGCGGTTCCTTCTGGTCAGTATACCCTTAGTTAATTTCATCTTTTTGGTCCCGATTGGTTAACAAGTATCTGGCCTATAATCTGCAGAAGCTGAAGTAGCAATGGTTGGAAAATGGAAGGTTAGGTCCCTGCCACTTGGTTCTGCACCTCTGCCTTTTATTTGTTTTCTCAATCCATAATCTGCCCTATAACCTTTCATTTTCTGAATCTATCTCATTGAAATGATAGGTAGGACCTGGAAAATCCTTCTTTGATGCTGTTTTCAGAGCAGTTGGAAAGATTAATATAGTAGCAGAAGACTTGGTATGTATTACCAAAATGAATTTTGATTCTGATAATTTTTCAACTTGTCTCTATGGTTAAGTCTTGTAATTTTTGGATTACTTGGCAGGGAGTTATTACCGAGGATGTAGTTCAGCTAAGAAAACATATTGGAGCACCTGGAATGGCTGTTCTCCAATTTGGTAATAATTAATTAATTTTGTTTTCCATCCTTCCATCACCAGACTGGGAATTACTGCTAGGTCTCTGTACCTTAAATTTTCCCTCCCATTTGCCCAGCATTTGGTGGTGATGCTGAGAACCCTCATTTGCCCCATAATCATGAGTGCAATCAAGTTGTGTATACAGGGACTCACGACAATGACACAGTAAGAACTAATTAATCTACATTTTTTTAATGCTTCATATGTGTATGAAAAAAGAGGATTCTGGTTTGCACTGGGGTGATCGAACAAAGGCTTATATATTCTAGTTATCTCATGATAATTGTTGTCTCTTCCTCATTATTTTTCTTGATATAAAAACATTGACCTTTTCTGCTACAGACCAGAGGTTGGTGGGAGGCTTTGAAGCAAGAAGAAAAGTCCAATGTCAGCGCTATATGTATTGGTAAAAATTTTATTGTTAAAAAATCTTGGAGAAAGCTAACATCTGCTTGTTTTATTGTGTCCAATTTTCAGGTATCAAGTTATCTTTCACTAACAGGGGAGGATGACATCTCATGGGCGCTAATTCAGAAGGTGCTGTCTTCTGTTGCTCAGACAGCAATAATACCTATGCAGGATATTCTCGGACTTGGAAGTTCTGCAAGGATGAATATTCCTGCAACTCAGGTAAAAGCTTTCATGCAAAGGCTTTATTAGTTTGTTTTAGGAACACTAGTATCTTTGGCATCAAACAAACCATACTTCCTTATGGAAAAGCTCTTTTAAAGAGAAGAAAACGGATTAGACACCTTGTAAGTTGTAACCGAAAAAGTTTTTGGGAAGTTGCTGCCACCTCCCCTTAAATTTCTTAGAAGAATGATCTCATTCATGTTCATTTTTTTAATAAATGCAGTTGGGAAACTGGGGCTGGAGAATTCCAAGATCTGTGACCTTTGATAGGTTGGAGAGAGAGGCGGCTAAGCTTAAAGGTACGCTATCAATGTACGGGCGACTTTGAATAAAGAATCCTCAGCTAGGATGAGTCTGCCTTTGCTTCGGCGACAATAATTGGAAATCGCTTTTGGGAGTGCTTGGAGCATAGCTAATTTTGGTGAATCAAGAGCGAGTCCTCGTTAACAAGAAGGTTGAGAATGGTATATTCACAAAAAAGAAAAGGAGTTTTTTTTTTTTTTTTTTTTTTTTTTTTTTTTTTTTTTGTTTGGGGGGGGGGGGGGGGGGGGGGTGTGGTTGTTTAAATAGAAAAGAAAACAAATTTCAGAAAGTACGATGCTTCCTATAATTATTTATTGTTGTAATACAAGATTTTGAGGATTGGCCATATCGCAATAAAGCAAAGCTCCATGAACTTGCCAGGACGAGCTCCGTAGAATATCACGGTGCCTGGCAACACTTTGTACGTAATAAAACATTGCTATGCTTATTTATTTTTTAAACATTTAGTGTGTTTTAACCAAGACTGGTTATTGAATGAGCTACTCGGTCAAGGGTCACTAAGTTAAACCGGAATCAAATAAGTGAAAAGTGAAGATTTTATGATTATTAATAAGAAATTATAAAGAATTTTTTTTAAAAAAAAAATTGGGTTAATACCCGTACTAGACCGGTTCTCTGTTTTCTAGGCCGAAATGAGTTTAATTACATTGGTTGAAGTCTCATTGGACTTGGTCAAGACGTGGATTTAATAGTTGTATTATCTTGATCATCAACCATATCTTATGAATGAGGTGGTGGATGAGGAAAGATTAGGGGAATTTTGTGTGCCTATATATGTATATATAATGATGCAGTTTTCATTGTGTAAAAAAAAAAAAAAAAGTTGTCAAAACAACAGAGTAATTCACGTGAAAGCTGTAATCGTAAAAGCAAAATAAAAGTAGCTTTGTATCAAAAATTCGTTTCTAACAAAAAACCAAACAAGCACTATTTATCTGAACGTGCAGAAACATTACAATTACGACACTCATATAGTGATATAGGCCGACTTTATTGCAAGACTAAACAAGCATAGGCATAATAAAAAAGGACAGTAGCTTACGAACAAAATGAAGATTCAAGAATGTACAGTTTAATCTTCTCCACTGCTCGCTATATGTGAAGAAAGAGATAGAGGAACGAAGAATAACCTCTATTTTCTTTCCTGGGTAAATGAAGAACCGAAGTGTTTTCATGTTTCAAGTATGATTCATGGTAAAGATGTATACTTAAAGAGTTTCGCAATTAACAGCTTATCAAGGTTTGATGCGGTGCTACTCTGCACTCTCGATTGCTTTGATGCATTCCAGAACGCTTGCGTTATTTGACATAGCTCTCATTAAGGCTTCATATAACACCTTGTTATTTTTCAAGAGAGAAGCAGCAAATAAAACCTGCAAGCATCAGCATTCAAGTGAAAAAACGCATTAAAACATTTTACTACAACAAAAGGGCATTAAAATGAAGGACACATTCAATCCTGATATGATTCAAACTCTCAAATCAATAAAAAAAAAAAATCCATTGCATAGCTTTTGGTTTGGAAGAACCCACAGCCCATCTAGTGAGATTTTGTTGTTGATCTTTGCTGAGTTGCGGCTTGCTTCGGTTTATAAACCTCTAAAGCAAACAAGGAATACAATTGTTTTAGACAATAATTGAGTCTAATAACATCCAAATCTCTTAGAACAGCGATGTCAAACCTGGAGAGTGAAGAGATCAGCAGATTGACCAACCACCTTGTCGTATGTCAAACCTTCAGCCGCCAATCCAGCCATTGCCACAACAGCCAATCTAAAATATACAATTTCAATCAGGCCTTTATTATTGTTCTTATTATTATTTAAATTTTAAATTTTATGCATCTTGGTTTTTGGTTCTCCAAAGTGATAATTTGGCAAGTCCCATTGTACAGCTTTTAAGAGTAAATACTAAAATAAAGCTGCCGAGTACATACTTATCTAGCTCCTTAGCATCAAGCTGCCCGCTATAGATGAGCTTTTCGAGCCTCTCATCAATTAGATTTACATGCTCTTTCCCAATATCCAGAGAATAGCCCAGGATGGGGAGGCCAAGCAGATAAGCAGCTAGAATAACACATGATGATCACAGGCCAAAGAGACACTCATTAGTTCGGGACTATCATGCCGTGTTATAAATATATAAAGCTTTCACTTGGAGCACGTAAACCCAAAAAGGAAACAGTACTCAAAAAGTGAGCTGCTTCATGTCTGGTGATTCTCTCTTGATAATCAGGAAAAACTGATGAAAAGCTGCTGATTGCAGCTTGGAGAAGCCTGCGATAACATATAAAAGCATTTATATGCCAGGGCCAGCCCTGAATATGGAAGGCATTCACTCACATCTTATTCAAAAGAAACTCACCCAGGTGATGTGCTACCCACAGCCAAAACCACTAAGGAAATACTTCCAATCAAGTATGGAACAAAGAATCCCCAATCCTACAGTGTCAGCACTAATTAAAGATGGAAATGCAAGGCACATTATATTAAACTTCTGTTGAATTAAAGACTACTCTATTCTTAACTTCGTAATTTATAAATGCAGAAAAGTATTTAAGAAACCTTGCTTCAGCAAAATTCCTTTCCATCACAGTAAGACAGGTTTACAAGATCTCTTTCCAGATACAGACATAAATTAAGCAGGGTGTTGGAGATACCCCAGGAAGCTGGCCAGCTAGAAGAGCCAAAAATCCAGTTGTTCCCACCACCGTAAAAAGAAAAGCTGCCTGCATAATTAGAGATATAATTTAAGGCCTCTAGAGTGAACAGCTTCCTTACGCATACAAGAAACTCCTTTGCTGAGTTTTCATGAAAAAGATTGCAACCAAGACATGTTGCATCAGAATTAACTTTGAGGCATTCAATCTTACAGAGACTAAAATTACTGGTCATTCCATTTGACACTAAAAATAATTGCCAGAACTCACATCATTCCTGACACTCGGGATTGCAAGATTCTCGGCGTTTTTAATTCCTAGAGATGTCAATTCTCTAAGTGATGTCTGGGGCACAAAGTTGAGCAGTCAAAACTTGCACGGCCAATCAAGGTTACGCATGAGTAAGTATTGGAAGCACTGAACAACTTAACAAGAATACATTATATTTATGAGCATGAATGGACGAATTGGAAGATGAGCCAAACGTTTGAATGGCACTTCCCCAGAACTTCACACTCGTAAAGGAGACTGACCGTACGACGTGAAACGTATGGCTGAGAACTCCATTTCGTGGCCCACCCTGCTTCACTCAGCTGATCAAGCGCCCCTTTAACTGCATTGCTATCTTTCTGCAAAAAGATATGGCTCTCAAGTTTCAATTACACACCAAGGACGAAAGGACCTAACATCCTAAGCGAACTTCGCGAATTAATTATCGTATCATTCAGCATTTTAAATGACTCGGTTCGCATGGAAGAAGGAAAAAAAAAAAAATAAGACAGAGAATTGCAATTGAACTCGTTTTGGACGAAGGATTCATATTGAAGTCTAGTACTTCTGAATTTTCACATCCTCTCTAATATTAAATTAACCAACTGAATACAAAAATAACCAAGAGAAGCAACTCCTAAAGTTACGGAAACTAAAGAACTCATAAGTGACGAAGGAACAGGGAATCATGTGAAAAATGGAACCTGAGAAATGGCAGATTCGAGAGTATTGAGATCGACACCAGGAGCGGCAGAGGAAGCTCTGATTCGCCAGGTTGGGATTGGAAGGTTGATCGTGAGGCATCTTCGATGGCAGGGATGAAAATAGTACCGAGTGTGAGTGAAGAGTGGGTTAAGCAGAGATGTAGATGCCATGCATGTCACCCACATTATCCCTTCGCGCTCTGCTCTGTCTCACACACACGGTTGAGGAACGAGTTGAGGATAGACGATGGAGATTAAAAACAGATAATAAGAATTAACAGACTCGGATTTTAACAATAAGAATTAAATGATCGCTCAGTCAGATTTTAGGGTAAAAAGAAACAGATCTGATAGATCAGATAATTATACGGCCCGCTATTGATTCTTCCGGTAAAATGAAAATAATTATGTTGAGAGTGGGATTTGAACCCACGCCCTTTCGGACCAGAACCTTAATCTGGCGCCTTAGACCAACTCGGCCATCTCAACTTTGTTGCTCATATAGTGTAATATCAAGTTTTTACAATTCAAATGGTTCCTTATCCTTTTCTCTAAATCTTATTTCCACCGTTTTTAAAAATGACAGAAATAACACACCTTTGAAAGAATATAGATATAAAATTCTTTCAAAGTCATTAAGCCTATCCTTAAATTTCATGTTTTGGTCTATTTTTAAAAAAAAATTACTAAAAATTACTCATCTATAAACACATTTTGTTAAAAAAAAAAAAAAAAAAAGTGGTTTTATTTTATTTATTTTTTTAAAAAAAAAACAGATCTTAAACTAAAGCATAAGTAACGTTTTTGTTTCAATTTTCAAAAAAGATTTATATATATTTTAAAGGGGAGATTTAGAATTGCATTCTTTTTCCATTGTCATATTGCAAAGGATTTCAATGATCTACAGCTTTATAGCTGCTTTCCATGAATTTTTTTGTTTTTTTTTTTGTTTTTTGTTTAACTATGAAAAAGTTTTGGAGGGGTTCGACATTGCTTTCCATGAAATGTTTCAGTTTTCAGTGTTTGGCACTGAAAACAATTCGAATGTTTATTTAGCACAAACCAAACCCATGAAAGGCATACATATGTTGGTAAAAAAAAAAAAAAAGGCATAAATAAAATACGATACACTTCCAAAGATCCGCGTTTATACTATACAAGAACAATTGAGAATTATAAGTTACAATCATCATAAGCACCGGCTTATGCCAATGTTTGATCTTAGCACCCTGCATAGTGGCCATCTTCACCCTTCAAAAAGCACTCAATTTGTTCTAGCGCCTGGTAATTGATAAATGCGTAAAATACAGCATAGATAAACATTAAGAATAACAAAAATAGATTCAATTTAAGCGAAAATGACTTAAATAAGTAGGCCAGTAGTGGGGCAACAGGCAGAGAAAGATAATGACCTCAATAGCAATGGTAATCGGTGAGATATCTGCCACATCTCTACAGCCCAGTTTTGCAGCAATATCTGTACAAAACAACACTGTGCTATCAATGTTGGAACTTCACATAAAAACGAGATGTGTGGGAAATTTTTTTGGGGCTTTTTGCTTTTTGGACGGAAGGGATGAGGAGGCCAGGGGACAAAGTAAAGTAAGGCCAAAAATTTAGCATAGTGCACCGATAACAAGGCCAAAAATTTGAGTTGTGTTTTACACATTCACGACGCTGGCTAAAGTCTCAACAAACAGGAAGTCCCGTTTGCCTTGTGTTTCCACAGATAATGAACAAAAACACAATTTTTCTTACAAATGAAAAGGGTTTGATAGGGCATACTTTCTAAGGACACTCGAGCATTGGCATTAGCATAAGCTTCACCTCTTTCTTCGAAAAGTGTAGACAAACGCATCAAAGCCTGAAAGTAAATTCCATATGGCCGAGTTATCTTAACTATATAAAAAGCAGCAAGATGGCTTTCTCTGGTTGACTGTGTTTTTTATTCTACTAACTGCAAAATAACTCCCTTTACTTATTATTTTAAATTTATAATTTATAATTCATGCCTACACTTTCTTTGACTTCGACATCTGTCCTCTTGATTTTATTATTTGTCATAGTAACACTATTTACTTATTATTTTTAATTCTTAATTTTTATTTTATGTATACAATTTCTTAGAATAAATATCTCTATTGATTCCGTTAATTATCTTCTTTGTTAGATTAACCGATAAGGTAACTCCATTTATTTGATTTTTCACATCTTCACTTTAATATTTTAAAATATTTTGTAACAACTTTCCTTTTATCTCTCCTTATATCTGGTATCTTTTTTTGTCAATATTTTAATTATGTCTTTGTTTTATCTTCTACCTTATGAATTACATATTTTAAAACTTTTTTGATGGTACCATCATTCTCCCTCCTTATATATGAAGTAATTTGTGAATAAATAAATTTTGACGTCTCCCTAATTGATTTCAAATACTAAATGCATTCTCTTAATATTTGAAATACTTTGCCAATAAATATCTTAGCAAAAGTAGAGCGATGCAAAAAAGCATCTCTTAAGGCCGACATATGAGCAAAATGAATATGAGAAAAATGATAAACTCAAAAGACAAAAATAAAAGAATAATAAATAAAAAATCAAGGTGGTTATAAAGGAGGAATAATGGGAAAGGTAGTTACACACTATTTTACCAATCTTATTTTTTTCGTCAATAATAACTAAATATATATTTTTTTTTTTATCAATAACCGCATAGGCAAGGTGGTTATGAAAGAGAGATAATGGGAAAGGTAAACACACTATTTTTCCAATCTTTTTTTTCGGGAATAATAACTACATATTTTTTTCAATAACCGCATAAGCAAGGTGGTTATGAAAGAGGGATAATGGAAAAGGTAGTTACACACTATTTTACCAATCTTTTTTTTCGGCAATAATAACTAAATATTTTTTTTTATCAATAACTGCATTTCAATTATAAATTTTTTTCATTCTTTTATCTTCAAAACGCATTTGAATTTACTTTTTTTCATGTTTTAATCTTAATCGGACTTACACCGTGCATCGCACGGGTCTGTGCTAGTTTACTGGAATAGTAATTTAGTATTTGAAACTAATTTAGGTTGAGGCCTTAAGAAGGATGCTTAAGCAGTTCATAATGATTATATGAGTAAAGGGAGGGTGAAGCTAAGAATGGAAGAAAAATAACCACCCGCGTGTAAGCATCTCCTGCTTCATAATGCAGAAGTGGACGAGAATTAGTTCCCACAGCTGCAATTCTCCGGGCCAGGGCTTCTAAAGGTACATCCAACCAAACAGTGACCCCCTTGTGCATATATTTCCTGGCAATCCATATGTGAAGATTGAATAACATGTACAGTCTAAATTGAGAATACAGTATCACAAAATATGTGAAGATAAAATTTCTCTTATTTGTATGAAAGTCGTTATACCAATTGATGGGCCTCACAACTGCACCTCCACCAGTAGAAATTACACGTCTATGCATAAGTGACAGCTTATGCAATACCTCAGTCTGAAAATATAAAAGAATAAGTATGAACAATGACTAACTATTATAATGGGGTAATCAGAAACTTCAAAAAAACTTAAATGTAGTATATTTTTTCAAAATCTCCAAACACTAGAATCATATAAATTGCACAAGTTGAGCTCACTAACTTACCTCCTTGTCCCTGAAGAAACCCTCTCCATGGTGCTTGAATATATCAGCTACAGAAGTTCCACCAACCTCATCCTCCACCAATGCATCACTACAGCACTCATCATGAAGGCACCAAGTGCAGAAAATATTCAGCCCATAGTTAACATGCCCATCAAATTAGACTCTTGTATCATGACAAGGAATATGACAACTTTTAATCATAATCGTAAACACCAAAGTAGATCATATTATTATATTTCAAATACAGTCATGCTATATCTTCTTAGAGTCTTTGCAGTTGATCGAACATTATCACCAGCCAAAGCTCTAATCGAATATCCAACATGGCGAAATTCATAGACTGTTTTCTAAGCATAGTTCACTCTTTCTCCTGCCTTTTAGTCTTTGGATAACCAACTGATGCAATATTTACTTTCCTTGAGTTATCTTTTAATTCTGGGTTTAAAAAAAAGAACAATGGATCACTCAATAAAAAGGGGAGCCCAATGTAGAAGGCTCCCACAATGGATTACTCACTAACCTATCAAAAAAGGAATAACCAAGCACTTGTGACAAAATCTTCCCCACAGTTGTCTTCCCTGACCCCATCATTCCTGCATGTCAAATTTAAAATATTAAAGCCAAGGCAGATCACGCTTCCAAAGTATATTATATAAGTGCAAGGACTTTGACCAAGAGACTGACCAACAAGATATATACAGCGTCCATTTAAATAAGGCTCGATCTCTTGTGTCCTAGTCTGCAATTTTATTAACTTGAAGTAAGATAATGGGTTATAGTTGCTTAGAAAAGCAACAAACTGAGCTAAACTGCCGTTTTTTATGCCTTCGCTTAGCAGCATAAAGAAAAAGGTGTCATATCACTAGACTAATTGGCTCAACTGAAAAAGACCAATTGTATCAAGGTTTACCTGTAACAATAACTCTTCATCAGGAGGGGCCTCCAAGCTTCCAGAGTCCAATGTCAAAGCTGCAAGAATGATATTTGAAATAAACCATTAATAATCAATATAGCTAACATTTGTAATAATAAAGTGATATACTAAATTTCTCGCAGGCAAATATAAGTAATTACTACACGACATCAAACATGATGCTCTTCAATAAGAAATCTTTAAATAGACTTTCTCTAACTAAAACTGTTAATTGGAGTGGTAAGTAGTTGAAACCGCAGACAATAACATCAATTTCAGAATTCAGAAATGTGTATTTATAAGGATCACCTTGACAGAAACCAGTCTCAAGGTTCCAGCAGATGAGCCTACCGTCCTTTCACAATGATCACATCTTTTGTTCCAATAAAGATATTCCACTATGTTTAGTCCCAAATACCTATGCCCAAACATAAATAAGTTTCATAACCAAAAAATAAATCTAGCTTCTAATGACACTTAATTGAAAATATTTTGCCGACAGCAGAAAGGTGTTAAAACCTTGGTGAATGGTAATTTTGACGAGTTCAGTATGACATCTATCTAATGTCCGTTGCAATAAGAAAAATCTCAAGAATTCCTGATACAAAGGTGCTTTTGACGCAAATTTGAAAACTCCGAACAATTATGGCATGGTTCCTTCATCCCAAAATGTTGACAGCTTTCAACTGTAGTTAATTGTAACTTCTTCAGGTTATCCA